>OX940872.1:10677612-13121828 GCA_954871525.1 Parietaria judaica
AAATAACTGTTAGTCAAAGTCAACAGGTTTGAGCGCAGTTGGAGTGACGTACAAGGATTCAAGAGGAATTAGACACAGCGCCTTTGTGCGGCCCCAAGGAGAGGTCATACTGAGCGCCGGCGCAATCGGAAGCCCTCAGCTCCTCCTCCTCAGTGGCGTTGGCCCCGCATCCGACCTTTCGCGATGCCTCATCCCTGTCACTCTCACGCAGCCCAACGTTGGGAATTTCATGGCTGACAATCCCCGCAACAACGTCGCCTTCATCGTCCCCTTCACGCTCGGCCCCTCGTTTGCGCAGACCGTGGCCATAACCCCGGAGTTCTACTTCGAGAGCCTATCATTTATTGCGCCTTTCGAGGCGATCCTGAGGCCATCGCCGCTTCTCGCCAACCTTACTGCTCCTGTGGACCTCAGCGTCGCGATCATCGCCCACAAAGTTCCCGGCCCGGCCTCAGATGGCTTCCTAACCCTAGGCTCACAGAGCGATGTGACGGTTGATCCGAACGTTAGGTTTAACTATTTCTCCGACCCGGAGGATCTCGCTACGTGCGTGAAAGGGATGAGGAAACTCGGTGACATGTTGAGCACCGAAACCCTAGCCGAGTACAAGTTTGACAATCGGGAGGTGCGAGACACGAACGGGTACAAGTACTTTGGCCCGTCTTTCCCGGAAGACTACCGGACGAACGATGCTTCGCTGGAGAGGTATTGCCGGACGACGATCACGACGTGGTGGCACTTCCACGGTGGGTGCGTCGCAGGAAAAGTCGTCGACGCGGATTTTAGGTTTATTGGGATCGACGCGCTTCGGGTGGTTGACGGGTCAGTTTTCACCGTGTCGCCCGGGACTAATCCTCAGGCTACAGTGCTGATGATGGGAAGGTAAGTTGGCAATCCAAATGAAAATAAATAATAGAAACAATTTTGAACATGATCTTACTTTATATTTGTATACTGCAGGTACGCTGGGCTTAAGATTCTAGAGCAGAGAACGGTGTAAGAGTATCGAATGAATTTATTAATAAGCTACGTAGCTCTTGAATGAGCTCTATGAATGAATAAGCTCTTTCTATTCTAATGGTTTATAATTATGTACAAGGCACTCTCATATTGTATCAAATACCTACCTATCTAATTATATATAGACATCTCCGTAACAAATATAGTTCGAGCCACTACAAGCCTTCTATACAAATTTACTATATTCATGTCAAATAGATACATATATTTGTATACATTATATATATAGCCGATTTTTGGTTCAGCTGAAGCAAGCCCTATATAACTATTATAAAATTTATCAAGTTTATTTAAACGACATCTGATTTTCTATATGTTATTTATGTGTTTTTATCTTTGTAAGTGGGTCAATACCCTTATATTTTTAGAAATAAGATTAAAGTGAATATCTATGAAATGTAGTATGATAATTTATTTCATTCACTTAGAAAAAAATGTAATAAATTACAATACATTACATAAATTATCCATTAAAAACTCATATAAATCTAATTAAATGTAATAAATTTATTTTCAAAAATACAATTTTATTTTCTTCACTTTGTATGTACATGTTTTACCATGTACATAAAAAAACCTCTATAAATCTAATTACGTGTTACATGTTTATATTTTATATGTACATGTTTTTATATACATGTTGGTTATATAAAAAATGTATAAATGCGACATAGCATGACATGGAGTGATAGTGCTTTGGTGGTTGGGGGCATGAAGGGTGGGAGTTTTAGGTCATGTGTTCGAATCCCACCCAGCCCGACATATGTTGTAAACTTTGTGATACGTGGCATGTCGAGGGTTGAGGATGTAGGGCCACAAGGCAGTGCAAGAATAGGCCTCGAGATGAGGTCCCACGAAAAAAAAAAAAGAAAAAAAATGTCACATTGTGCGCCACATGTGACAGGCCTAACGGCCATGTAGGCGGATATGTCTTAGACGAATTTAGTTCGGCGCCAACAAAAGCCTCACGTTAGGTAGTACTTTTGCCTAAGTTGTTTGACGTTGGGTACTCATCGAAGAATTTCGTAAAAGGTTGAGCGATTTCGCCGGAATTGACCCTAAAAACAAATGAAATGTCTCGAAAATTTCAATTCACTCCATAACAAAATTTACCAGACTTAAGTAACACAAATACAATATCACTTTATTAATTTTTTTTCTTTTGATATCATATTTTTTTTCTTTTGATATCATACGCTCGTGCGTATGTAGCTCCGGCTATGATATATATGTATATTTATATGTTAAAAATACTGTGCTCATATACTTTAACCTATGGGCTAATGCTATAAGTTTTTTTTCCAGGGCCCAATAACTTTTGGTAAATTGCTGTATGTACCGTTGAAAAATGTTAACCACGTTTATGTTTGTAGCAAGAGTAGACATGATTAATTTGTGAAGCCTGATTGCCGAAGATACACAGCAGACCAGATGCAGAGTCATCAAGAATAGGCGTTGTATCCTTAAAAAAAAAAAAAAAAAAAAGGCGTTGTAGAGTTGTGAAGTTTAATATTAGTTTTACAATTGAAGGCTTTATTCACAAAGGTAATATGAGAATTTCACATGTATTTTGAGCTGGCTCTAAGCCTCTAACTTGTGTGATACAATGCAAGATAGGGAAATAAAGTGAGTTTATGAGATTGAACTTTTGAACTCACTTTTCAAAGATTTACAAGTGGCAGACAAACATGTACATCTCGTACAAAGAGCGTACCACTACGGTTTTTCCTTGTACTTGGTTTAATCCTAACAGTATTACTTCATTTTATATACATTTTTCCGGTACGCATGGCTTGCGATTCCGCAACATATGACGAATGGCTTAGTGGAATAAGCTCTAGTACGAGCAATACATAAATCTTGTCATTCATTTATACACAAACAAACAAGCACACTTACACTCACAAGTCACAACCTTTGATCAACACAACCACAGTGAATATGAAGACGTGCACACCCTCTTCTTCTGAAACGAGACTAGAGTTATTCATGCAAACACTCATCGGAAGCTGGTGCACATGTTTAGAAGGTGAAGCTTGTATCTGTGCTCGTCTATGAGCGACAAAACAGTCGATGCAATGTGCTTGGAAGTCAACCCAGCAGCTTCGGTCTGGTCTTCCTGAGATCCATGGTCAATGTACCTATCGGGAAGCATCAGAGACCTCCACTGCAAGAAACACGCAGAACCCATTTATAATATCATCAACATTATGTTTTAGATTTTTTGTAAATTTCCGGTCTGGTTTCAATTTTTCTGATAATTTTCGTAGATTTTGATGCTTAGTTGTGGAAGAATGTAAAGTTGAATGATTTAATTTGAATTTCAAAACGAGTACGTAAAGGCTAAATTACAAATAGGGCACGATCAATTTTCTTAGAAAGTTATCCCGATACTATAATATGTAATAAAAATGGGGCCGTACTTTGTAGTGCCGTCGTCTTGGGCGATTGCCCAACTCGAATAGGCCAAAGCCCGGGCTTGTTAACTTAATATATGAGCTGAAAAAAGATCAGTAAGGTTTTCTATTCTTTACCTTAAGTTTTCCATCAAGCAAGCCATTCAGGCTTAGGAAGTGAGAGACATGAGATCCGAATCCGCCGATAGAACCTTCATCGACGGTGATCAACATCTCATGGTCAGAAGCTAGTTTTCTGATCAAAGCCCCGTCAAGCGGCTTACAAAATCGTGCATCGGCTACCGTGACCGAGACGTTGAGCGTCTGGAGCAGATTTGCAGCCTCTAAACAATTCTTCACGGCTGTTCCATAGCCTAAAATGGCTACCCTGTTTCCTTCTCTTATCACCCTTCCCTTTCCAATCTGTGTTTTTTTTTTTATATTATAAAACAAAATTAGTCCCATATATGCAAAAAAGTAGGGATGAAACTAGCAGATACCTCGATATTTACGTCTTTTCGAGGTTTAAGACTACGGGTCCGGGCCGATTTGTGAGAAAGTATGATCTTTAGTCGATCGTAGGTAGAAAACAGATTTCTTACACTGATTTTAAAAATTATTAAGAAAACATTAATAAAATAATATAGTTTTTAACTAATACATGAAACAACAGTAAAATAAACTATGAAAGTTAAAATTATAATAAATTAAAATTATTTAAACTAAAAAATAAGACTCTGAACCAAGGCGTCAAAGGACCGTTTGTGTATTTATTTTTAAAATGTCTAGTCTCGTAAAAGACAACTTTTTATTGAGATTGCAAATGGGATTTAGATAAGGATATGGGACAATTTATCTTTACAAAAAACAACTAATAATGTAGGTTGTTTTGGATTTGAGGGTACCTCCAATGGTGTCCCCTTGTTGTCGGGTGGGAGGACCGAGCCGATGCCTCTTCCTCTTGGATACCTAAAGCAGCTTGGGCGGTCGTCAATTGCCGCTGCCGTGGCCACCATGTCCATGAGCTCCTTCTCGCAAGAAGGCGCCATGACCACCATGTTTGGCAAGCACGCCATGAAAGTTGTGTCGAAGGCTCCGCAGTGGGTTGGCCCGTCGGCTCCCACAAGCCCAGCCCGGTCCATCGCGAATCTCACCGGCAGCTTTTGGAGGTCCACATCATGAACCACCTAGTCACCAAACATCTTACTATCAAAACATAGAACACATATAGTCCTACTAGAATGCCTCTTATACGGCCTTTAATTTCGTAAGATAATAATCTCATGTTTTCCTAATCTTTAACATTATATTTTATTGATGTGTAATCGTTGTAACAAGAAAATACTAGGTTTAAACGAAAATTGCAATTTTGGTAAGATAACCGTAAAGGGTCAAATTATGACAAAATAAATACAAAACTATATATAGAAAAAAAAATGGACCAAACAAAGATATTTTTAGTAAAGAATAAATGAGAATAACTTGCTTTTTTTTTTTTTAAATAAGATTTGCGAAAGTAAAATTTTAAACAAAATTTTTAACATATTAATCACAAATAAAATAATAAATTACTTATTTATAGTGTCCTCAAACAGCTAATATCCATAAAAAAAATATATATATAATATATATATACATCTCCATATTCTAATTTGGTAATCTTTAATTATAACTTTAGAGACTTAAAGTTAAAAACAAAATTTACATTTCTCTTAGAGAAAATCACAACTTAATAGAACAAGTGAAATGTTAACAAACCGTGGAACCTCGTTAAATTTAATACTCCATTAAATATTATTTTTATACTGTATAATCTTAACTCCAAATAATATTATAAAATTATCTTCCGATAAATTAAGTAACACGATAATATAATTTTTTTTTATGCAACCGTATTAAGGTATAAAGGTTTGTAAGTTGAAAAATAAAGTTAGAGGTCACTTGACCAATAATTTTGTGGGTCATAGTATAATTTGAATATTATACCTGGTCGTAACCTCTCTGAAGGAACGAAGAGTAAATGGCGCAGAACGGCCTCAGGCCCTCGGCAGCCAAACCGGCAGCGAATGTGACGGCATGCTGCTCGGCAATCCCGACGTCGAAACACCTATCCGCGAATCGCTTCTGGAACAAGTTAAGCCCCGTTCCGCTGCCCATCGCAGCGTGGATCGCCACAACCTTGTCGTCCCTCTCGGCCTCAGCGATCAACGCCTCAGCGAAATACTCTGTGTACGACCGTGTGCTGTTCTTCGCCTTCGCCTGCTTCCCGGACTTGGGCTCAAACTTCACGACGCCTGAAAAATAATGACAAAACTCAACAAGATGGAACATACTAAAGAATTCCAAGAGCTTGTAGTTTTTTTCTATTTTCCGGGTTTTTACCGTGCATCTTATCGGCTGCGAGCTCGGCCGGGGCGTAACCTTTTCCTTTCTCAGTGACGACATGGATTAGAACCGGCCCCGAGGCGGGCATGGCCTTGACGTTCTGTAGAACGCTGACGAGATCTTGGACGTTGTGGCCGTCGACGGGGCCGATGTAGTAGAGGCCGAGCTCTTCGAAGAGGGAAGAGCCGGAGCCAGCCACCATACCTCTCATGTAAGTGTCCACTTTGGCGGCAATTCCATGCGTTTGTCCTCCGATTTGCTTCGAAAGTCCCTGTTCATGCAATGTCGATTCGTCAGAAATTGAGAACCGTCATTATAAAGAAAATTATTCAATTGATTAATAACTTTTGTGGCATTTCATCTAAAAATTAATTAAAAAGGAAAAAGAAGAACTTGTGACCTTTATAAAACTTTTTTATATATCTCTAGTCTCTAGCTCATTACTTTGGTGAAACCCGAACTAGGTACCGGTCTTTTGACCTTTTTTTGACGGGCGCCGATCTTTCGGTCCTTCTCGAATTAGGTCTGGTCTACGAAAAAACATTTTTAAACCGAGTTGGGATGAAACCCGGGCTGGCAATGCCTGGTTTGAAATTTTCAATTTATTTTATAAGTAAGCAATTAATTTTGTCCAATGAAGTTGAAATAGTTCAAAAACTAAGAAAAGTACAATAATAGATAAAGCCCTTGAATTTAAATAATATGAAAATAAAATAATAAAAGTCAAAATTATGGAAATTATAATTTTAAAATACGTAGGCCCAACTTTCATTTATAAATCAGGACCGGGCCAGGCTGTGTTCCCATTCCTTGCTAAAAGGGATTGGGCCTAAATTGGGCAGTGCCTCGCCAAAACTATGATGCGGTATTGTCAACAAACTATAAAACGAAAAAGACCCCGAAATAATGAAAAATCGAGAGCAGTGGAACCTTGGCGGCCTCCCGAAGGCGGCGAAACTTAGCGCTGGAGTGAAGCTTGGCAAGGGATTTGCTGAGGGCGCCGACAGGAGGAGCGGGGCCGTCGACGGTGGCGGTGGGAAGGGAGACTTGCTTGTTATCGTTCAGGATGATGATGAGGTCAGAGTCCAGGTAACCGGCATTGTTCATCGCCTCGTAGGCCTGACCACCTGTCATTGCTCCGTCTCCGATCACCGCTACAACGTGGTTGCTCTTCCCTTGCAAATCTCTCGCCACTGCCATCCCTGCAATCCGTTGCCCATATCTTATGTCAAGTCATTCCCGTATATAATTTATACACGTCTGAACATATATACATACATACTTTAAATTTCATAAATAAATAGTGATATATAGTAACGGGCATTGGATTATATATATATTTATATCGGTAGTGTAAATACAAGGGTTGAAGGAACCAAGGATACTCGGTGATTCACCGGCCACCGCTAACTGAGAGCTACGACCAATTTAGAAACATAAGTGCCTACAATCGTTACCCTTTTAGCGTTTGAATTATGTTAAAAGGATAGTTAAATTGGTTGAATATTTGAATATGTAAATTTAGAAATTCGGGTTTTTTTTTTCTTTCTAAACTATGAAACTTTGACCAATTAAAGCATCGTGGTGTAAATTGAAAAAAATAATAATAAAATTATTTGAAGTCAATATTTTTTATAAAATTTAAATGACAGGAGATGTTAGATAACTAATTAAGCTCGTAAATATGTATTTGAGATATGATTTAGTAACATTATGTTAAGAAAATAATAATTTTGAAAAGAAAAAAAAAATACCGACTCATATTTACTGACATCTTTTGCTGTCATTTTTTTTTTCTTATCATTTTAGACTCCAATTGCCTCGCCCGTCAGATTTTGAATATTTTTGCAACTCCTGTGTGTACATATATCCATATATGATTCACGTGGTAATATATTGTACCCTTGCAAGTTGGAATCCCACACTCCATAGACAAGAATGGAATATAACTGTTCTATAACACGTGTAAAGCTTACTATTTTGGCGCTATACGAAATAACTACGAATTATATTATAATTATTTAAAAAAAAAAAGTGTAATAATTTGATGTATGGGATCTTACAGGATTTAAGCAAAGTGCAAAGGCAACCCCACCAACCACTAGAAGAGAATCTCTTGGGTTTGAATTTATTGACCCACCAACCATTGCCTTATAATCATCTCACACATTCTGCCTGAATCCATTCCATTTCCACGACTCTATTGCAAATAATTGATTGCTTTCACAAATATTGCTTTTTTATTATTTACAATCATCCTCACTAATTTCTTTAGAAAATATATATATCAGAAACCATCGTCATTATTGTTGTTCATGAAAAAAGATTGTCTGCTTGGTCATCATTCCAAAATGCTCAATTTAATTAGCTTAAACTTTATTAATGCGCGTATTTTGCCATTTTGTTCTAGTTTCCAACAAATTACAACTTTATTTTAGTGAAGAAGACATAGTTTTGCATTGAAAGTTAAATTAATATCACAATTTTGGTTTTTTATTTTTCGTTCTCGCCTTATATCAATCACATTATTATTCATTATCAAACTTATAGCATAAAAGAAGGAACATTTTGTACAAATAATACTAAATTAAACAAATTGCTTGTACCCTTAACCATATTTGATTCTATGATGCCTTTCCCGTAACAAAAAGTGTGAATGCAACTTAACAGCACCTAAAAGCACCGGTAAAAGTCAAACAATATTTGCTGGCACATATATAAATACTTCTCCCGGCGTTTTGCTTTTGCACCGGCAAAAGTAACATTTACTGAAGTGAGCTCTTGCATTTTTTTTTCTTCATAACAATCCATTACATAAACGATTCTAGTGTTATTTTTTTTTCGGAGGCACCTATGCTTATGTTTTTTGTAGAAATGTATAAATTGAATAATCATATATATATATATATATATATATTGTTGAATCATGATTTGCGATTATCGAGTATCAATTATTTCTCATGATTCGATTTGTCTATTTATGGTCTGTGATGTCATGACAACAATACGTCTTTACATTTATGAGTGGACATGCCTGGAAAATTATTATATAATTTAGTGATATGTGCGTTAAAGAAGTTACGTACCAAGAGCAGCTGAAATGCTGGTTGAGCTGTGGCCAACTCCGAAGGCATCGTATGAACTCTCGTCCCTCTTTGGGAACCCTGCCAGCCCAAATGTTTGCCGTATTGTGTGCATTCTTGATCTCCGTCCCGTCAATATCTTGTGCGCATACGCCTGCCAATCCCATATATAGATATATATCGTGAGCATATATACGATGCCAATTCCATAAGTCAAAATGAATCCGTCGCTTGTAATAAGTTAAATTTCGTATGAATTAATTATATAAAAAAATAAAAGTATATTAGAATAATAGTGTAATACCAAAATTGTTTCTGTAGGGATGGTTGAACCCGACCCGCTCGTGAGAAGGGAAGAAGTGAGTCAACAGATGGAAAATAATAACGTCGTTTTACCGTTGTTTTCGTTAGGAAGTATTCTCTTTCTAGTAATTATATGCTTTATAATTAGTTTTTGTTAGATGGAGCAAATTAACACAAAGAAAATACTACTGATTAAATTTTGGTAAAACAATCATCTACCATTATCTTACAAACACTAAAAGGTATGGTATGTTACTCATTCTTTTGTCAAAATGACGTAAGAGATGTCTTTTTTTTTTTAAGAATTAAAACAAACATGCATTGCCCCAAATGGTAATATTTTAATATCAAAAGTTATTTGTCACACATGGAATAATTGATTCGACAAAATTAATATGGGTCGCACTGCAATTATAGATAAAAACTTTTACTGTTGATAAATGATTTATACTTTATAATGTCACCCAGCACTGAGCCATCAGTTACTTTCACAGCACCGTGGGCCGATTTCATGTCCCACAATATTAATTTAAAAAATTAGGTATTTTTCGTTTTTGCTTAATAATCTTCAATAATAATAAAAAAGCATGGAAAGCAATAGGATTACTTATTTTATATAAATATCAAGAAATTTTTTTCCTTGGCGCACTTCAGAGTTGAGATAACGAAGATATACTATTAAGTTAAGGACCTTTGATATAATCTGATTACTTCTTAGAGTTATAGATTATTTATATAAAATTCTTTGCTATTATTTTTATTATAATAATATCTAATACAACAAGCGCAAAAACAATCTATTCAAATTAATTAGGCATTTTATTTTTATTTTTAAAAATTCTTTCTCTTATAAATTTACAACAACAACAAAAAAAGTCAACACTCAACATTATAATCTTAACGCCATTGGTATACTTGATGTGAAGTGAGAATATGCTGAAACGCATAACTTTTATAAAATTGTTTGAACTCTATAAACTAGAGAATTATTCTGTCAAACAGTTTATATATATATATATATATATATATATATATATGTAAATAGCTAGGGTGTTAATCATAAGAAATTAAAAAAATTAACCTGATGACCAACATCCCAAATGAGCTTATCCTCTGGAGTGTTAAACACGTGGTGCAGTGCTACAGTGAGCTCCGCCACTCCGAGGCTTGCGCTGAGGTGCCCTCCGGTTTTCGAGACCGAGTGTACAATCTCCTCCCGGAGTTCGTCTGCTAGTTTCGCAAGCTCCTAGATCATTGATCAAAAAAACCCTAATCATTGATCTTAATCTCAACCCAAAACATCTTCCAATAAAATTATTCAAAGATTCCACATTTAAAATAACAAAACGAAGATCCAACGAGCACGAGTCCAAAAAAATGCCGTACCTATAATTATTCATAGACATGTCATATTATATACATTATAATGCCGTACCTCAACGGACAGATTCTTCATGTGGATCGGGTAGTTTATGGTGTCGAGAATCGGCGTTGATGGCTTTTCACCGGAGAAGTTAAGAAGCTTATTATCGTCCCCGTTGACTGCAGTTGCCTGGTGATCTCCACTAGGGTTATCAATGTCCAGAGCAGAAACTAGCCCATTGAGCTAAAGAAACAAAAAACAAACATGAGTTAACTTGGACTGAAAATCGTCCTAAATGCATTATATATATAATCATTATATGTACATATATATGACCTTGGGTTGACTGGGGCGTGACTGGAAGAAATGCTTAGCTGCAGGAGTTGGCAGGCCAAGAGAAGCTTGGCCATTTTGAGAATGGAGCTTTGGGACGAACCCAGTTCTGATCAGAAGAGAAGACATGTCTTCACATAGATGATCAAGACTAGAGAAGGAAGTGTACGTACTTGTAGTTGTGAAGGAATGTGTGGTATTGGACTGGTATATATATAGGAATAGTTATTACTATAGCATTGTAGCACGTGCGTTTTATTCTTACTAGTTTAGTCTATGGAATAATACATGTGTATATACTATGTATGTATATATATGTAGGGTCTGAAGAGTCATTGCGCGTGGAATCATCAGAAAAGAAGGTAAAGACGTGAAGCAAATGACATACAAAATTACTGAAGAAATGAGATGGGAATGGGAGACAATACATTTGCAGTGACATCATCCGAGAAACGTGAATCTCGTGGATCAACTCTCAATATTATAGTTTAATCGATCGCTCATCATGATCATGTCACAACTCACGGATATATGTTGCTTTCCATCCCGCTCTAATTAAATGTTCAAATGTAATGTACTTGACTTGTATTCAATTTGCGTCGGTATAGGTCAAACTAGTTTTTTTTTTTTTTTTTTCCAGTGAAAAGTGTATTTAAGTTTTACTTGCGGTCTGAATTTACTAAATTTTTACTTAAGAGCGACTTCAATATGCTCAATGTCCCGAAAAATAAAAATAAAAATAAAAATAAAAATAAAAATTCAGATACTCAGTAAAATAGAACTTATATACTCTTTCTACTGGAAAGAAAATATTGAGTCTATATTGCTTTAGTCACTAGTACAAAATATGGATTCAACCACGCTTTAAAACCGCATAATAGAAAGGTTCCAACTACACTTTTTATGTGTGGTTGAATCTTCCATCGTAGTACTTCAAATAACAGATAATTTTCTATGGCTGGAAGTGGATTCATGAAGACATTAACACCGAATGCGATTGGTTTATTTTAATTTGTTATTCCCCTAAGCAATTATAGGAAACTAATGATAATTGTTTTAAGGCTCATTAGATCTTTATATTGTAATTAAAAAGCATTTTAGAGAAGTGAGTTTATGAATGAATTGAAAATTTCGAGCTTGTTGCTTGCAAAGTCAAAAAATTCTCGTTCTTTATAGCTCTGTGCTAAATGAAATAGTTTGAATATGTTGTATGAACCTTTAATACTTCTATATAGTATTATTTAATGTTTAATATGAACCTTGAAAGACCAAATGTCATCAAATTACTCCAAACATTTTAACATTTCTATGATATTCTTCAAATAAATGAAAGCATTTAATATAGAGCTCTCGTCTATAGTCATTCAAGAAATGTAGAACACGAGGGATATTAAACTAGCTATACGTACGTGTAGAAAGAAAAAGGCAACACGCTAAAAATATTCAAATATAAGTCAGTATACAAAAACAACAAAAAACTCTATAATTTTTAGGGTTAATAACGGCAAAATACTCAAAGTTTGGTCAAAGAACCCTTTGTGTATTCAAATTTCAAAAGTATTGGCAAAAATACCCAAATTCATATTTAGGGAGTGGACCACTCCATTCTCGTAACGTCATTAACGTACCTATTAACTATGGCCACGTGGACAAACGTAGGTTGCTGACATAACAATTTTTTCCACGTCGACGAGCCCACATCAGCCTTGTTTTACGACAAAACAACGAATTAAACCCATAATTAATACTATCTAATACAACTAATTAAATCCCTAATGATTACACTTAACAAAACAGATTTGTCCACGTGGCCATAGTTAACGGCGTTATGAGAATGGAGTGGTCAACTCTCCAAATATAAATTTGGATATTTGTACCACCACTTTTAAATTTTAAGTACACGAGAGCTTCGTTGACCAAATTTTAGGTATTTTTACCGTCATTAACCCTAATTTTTAAACTTCATAAATATAGTGACAATGATGGTCCTACGTATATCTCATGTTTTACTTGATTTCCTGTCTTTTCCTCACCAGTCAACAGTTTTTAATGTCAACCTGAGTGTTTCCTCATGTGGTCCTTACTAAGTTATCAAGTGTTAAAATCTAATCTATTTTCTTTTGTTTTCTCTGCAAATGAATATATATATATATACACATATATAAATAAGTACATCTTCCATTTGTTTCAATATTTAGATGTATATGTATATTAATTAATTTACGTGTTGAATTTTATGCTGCAACAATTCATTATGTTGTTATTCGAAAGAAAAAAAAAGTATATATATAGTACATTGTTTCTTTGCAGTAGATGTATATGTAATTATATATTAATGTACATGTTGAATTTAATATACTAACAATTGATTATTTTGTTTTTTGAGAAAAAAAAAATAGTATTGGTTTTAGAAGCATACTCCTTTGTGAGGCTCAACCCCACAAGTAACGAGACCGTGACGATTTTGAGAGGCCTAACTCAAAGACGAGAACGTTTTACACAGTGAGAGGTGCTCGCAGGGCCAATATAAGTTGGCCGTAACTTGGGATTTACGGGGAGAAATTGAGTTCACGGTCTATCTCTTAATCATACCTCCGAGTATAGTCGGGCTTTACAGTATTTGAGATAGAAGTTGAAGGCCAAAATGGCATGTTTAGACCTGTTTTAAATGTTTTGAATTTTCTCACTGTCGTTTTTTCTTATTTGTTATCGTTTTTTTTTTTTTTTTTTTGTGATATTTTTTATGGACTCATTTAAGTCCCATTTTGCAACAAAATTGAATCACTTGCGATTCTATCCGAAAGTCATGCTATTGCGATTGCGATGTCTCGTATTTGAAATTTATGCATACATCACTAGGTCTAAAAATAATCTTCAATGTCAACATTGAGCGTGAATCAACAATCGGGATCTGTCACATTTTCTCAGAGCTTCCGCTCGGTTAAGGAAGGATCTTCGGTTGATATTCGCACGCGAATTATCAATCAGGATTTGTTACGTTTTCTGCCGAGTTCCTCTGTAAAGTGGTCAAATGACCAAATTAAAGTATTTCTTTGGTGTCTCCATTACGTGTGTGTATATATATATAGGGAAACTTCAGTTTGTATTCCCAGTTTAGCATGTGTTTGCGGAAAAATACCCGAGTTAATGATATTACAAAAATATGCCCAGTTGAGTTAACTTAACCCTTCCTAAAAAAAAAATCGAAAAAAAGGCACTCTCCTTCATGCCCTCGATTTCTGTCTCTTTCTTTCCCTCACTCTCGCTCAGCCTCCCGACCGCTCTTTGACTCTCCGTTCCAACGCCGAGACTCACGCCTCTCTCCCCCTTCCTATTTCTCTCTCAGGTTCAGGCCTCCATCAGACCCAATCTTCCACACATCTCTCTCTCACACCCAGCGAATCGGAGGGCATTGTGCTCGGAGGTTCGCTCGCTGGCCGAGGAACGAAGCAATGAGCGACGAACGCTAACGACCCAACGTCCGACACAACTCTCACGCACATGCTCTGACCCACACTCCGACGGACGAAACCCACTGCCTTCGATTCACATCAACAGACGAGACCCAAGTTCAAACCTAGGTTTGTTTGTTGATATTAGAGTTTGATTTTTATTTTTATTTTTGTTTGAGATTTGTTGTTGGATTGATTCAAGATCAGGTTTTGATTTTAGGTTTATTTTGGTTTGATTGAGATTTATTTGAGATTAGATTTTGATTTGAGGGTTCGTATTGAAATGGTAGACACTAGAGTGTGTTCTTACACGTCTACTGTTTGAAAAATTGCTTATTAGAGTGTTTGTATGTGCGTAGTTGTCTTACGAGTGTTGCAAGATCGATAAAAATAAAACGACGAAAGTATTGGCTGATAAGTATTGATATGGAATTGTTTGAAGAATCATTACCGCACTTATAAGTTTAAATATGTTTAGAATACTAAGTACTAGTAATTATATTATTTTAATAATTATGCATGATGTTGTATTAAACTTGAATACTAACATCATGTTCAAGTTATGAAGAGAGCAACGAAGAGATAATGAGACGGTTGAATATGAAATACACTAACATCATGTTCTTTTTCTAGCTACATTTGAGTATATTAGGTGGTCTTAAAAATTAATTTAAAATTAGAAAAATGTGGCATTGTGTTATGCACATAATAAAACGAGTTATCTGCACGTTTTCAAAGATTTGGTTGGTTATGCAAATATGATATAAGTTTATAAGTTTATATATGATATGGATTAAGCTTGTTTCGCAGGCTCTCGGAAACTAATCCTTCGGCGACGCTGTGGAGGTTGTTATGTTTGACAAGCACACGATAGGAAACTCGCGGGGAAGCACAAGATCAAGATAGTTTTACGTTTGTATGTTATGTACTTAAAATTTCAAGCTAGTTTTTTCATTTATTTGTACTAAAGCACCAATAAATTTATATAGTATAGTTTTATTAATCATATTGGATTGGTTTTTGAATTTTTAAAGGATTCAAAGATTTAAATTATCGTTTGCACAAAAAATAAGAAAAAAAACCCGTTGGTTTGAAGATATAAATCACAAAGAGTATATAAATCACACGTGGCATTGTTTATGTTTAGGCAAAAAGTGTTTATGTTGATTTATTTTATTTTCGGTTTAGCAAAACGTATTTATGTTTAGGCAAAAACTATTTATGTTTGGGCAAAAAGTGTTTATGTGGATTTATTTTATGTGCAAGAAAAGTTTATCATACTTGTTTCATTGGATTTATTTTATTTTCGGTTTAAAAAAAAATTGTAGCAAAAAGTGTTTATGTTTAGGCAAAAAAGTGTTTATGTTGATTTATTTTATTTTCAGATTAAAAAAATTGTTTAAAAAAGTGTTTATGTTTAGGTAAAAACTGTTTATGTTTAAGCAAAAAATGTTTATGTTGATTTATTTTATTTTCGGTTTAAAAAAACTGTTGCAAAAATTGTTTATGTTTAGCCAAAAAGTGTTTATGTTAATTTATTTTATTTTCGGTTCAGCAAAAAGTATTTATGTTTAGGCAAAAATTGTTTATGTTTAGGCAAAAAGTGTTTATGTTGATTTATTTTATTTTCGGTTTAGCAAAAATTGTTTATGTTTAGGCAAAAAGTGTTTATGTTAATTTATTTTATTTTCGATTTTGGCAAAAACTGTTTATGTTTAGGCAAAAACTATTTATGTTTTGGCAAAAAGTGTTTATGTTGATTTATTTTATTCTCGATATAGAAAAACTATTTATGTTTAGGCAAAAACTGTTTATGTTTAGGAAAAAAGTGTTTATGTTGATTTATTTTATTTTCGGTTTAAAAAAAATGTTTAAAAAAGTGTTTATGTTTAGGCAAAAAGTGTTTATGTTAATTTATTTTATTTTCGATTTTGGCAAAAACTGTTTATGTTTAGGCAAAAACTATTTATGTTTTGGCAAGAAGTGTTTATGTTGATTTATTTTATTTTCGGTTTAGCAAAAAGTGTTTATTTTTTGGCAAAAAGTGTTTATGTTTACGCAAAAAGTGTTTATGTTGATTTATTTTATTCTCGATATAGCAAAAACTATTTATGTTTAGGCAAAAACTGTTTATGTTTAGGAAAAAAAGTGTTTATGTTGATTTTTTTTTCGGTTTAAAAAAACTGTTTAAAAAAGTGTTTATGTTTAGGCAAAAACTGTTTATGTTTAGGCAAAAAGTGTTTATGTTGATTTATTTTATTTTTCAATTATGGCAAAAACTGTTTATGTTTAGGCAAAAACTATTTATGTTTAAGCAAAAAGTGTTTATGTTGATTTATTTTATTTTCGGTTTAGCAAAAATTGTTTATGTTTAGGCAAAAATTGTTTATGTTTAGGCAAAAAGTGTTTATGTTGATTTATTTTAGTTTCGGTTTAGCAAAAACTGTTTATGTTTAGGCAAAAACTATTTATGTTGTTTTATTTTATTTTCGGTTTAGCAAAAACTATTTATGTTTAGGCAAACATTGTTTATGTTAAGGCAAAAAGTGTTTATGTTGATTTTCGGTTTAGCAAAAATTGTTTATGTTTAGGCAAAAAGTGTTTATGTTTTGGCAAAAATCGTTTATGTTGATTTATTTAAAAAACTGTTTAAAAAAGTATTTATGCTTAGGCAAAAAGTGTTTACGTTGATTTTTTTTTTTTTTTTTGGTTTAAAAAAACCCTAAGGGCTGAAGGACAAAAATGTTTATATTTAGGCAAAAGCTGTTTATGTTTAGGCAAAAACTGTTTATGTTTATTTATTTTATTTTCGCGTTTAGCAGAATGTGTTTGTGTTTAGGCAAAAACGATATATGTTTAGTTAAAAAGTGTTTATGTTGATTTATTTTATTTTCGGTTTCTCAAAAAGTGTTTATGTTTAGACAAAAACTGTGTATATTTAGGTAAAAAGTGTTTATATTGATTTATTTTATTTTCGGTTTAAAAAACCCCTATGGGTTGAAGAACAAAATTGTTTATGTTTACGCAAAAAGTTTTTATGTTGATTTATTTTATTTTCAGATTCACAAAAAGTGTTTATATTTAGGCTAAAACTGTTTATGTTTAGGCAAAAAGTATTTATGTTGAAAATTTTATTAAACTTTGAAAATTTTATAGATACTTGTAGTCGTTGTTTATAAGGGCATGAATTAAATTGTCAATATTGCTCGCAAAGTACTGAAATTCAAAAATATCCCATAAGTCTCGTCATATATCATTTTAAGCTTTTAAAAGTCACAAAAGTCACAAAATATCCTAAAATATCCCATAAGTCTCGTCTAATATAAGGAATGAGGATAGCCTCCAACAAACGTCTACGAGCTGAAACCTAATCCAAGTCGTCTCGGCCAAAGAGCAACTTGTTTATGTTGGAGCAACACGACACCACACCATGGCAATGTCCGTTCACGGTGACATCAGAGCAATACACCTACAACATAATCACAGTACCATAATTTTTGTATCGTCTTCTCCGTCGAACTTAGAATTAAAGTCTTTATGTAAACAAAAAGGGAAAAAAATATAATCTCACAAGATGGTCACATGCTTATTATGTTTCAGTGAGTCATTTTTTCAAACAAGATATATTCATGAATTTCAAGAATTACACAGGTTTCTCACAAACCATGTTCAATCTCCAAAGTGAAACCAGTCTGAAAACACAATTATATTCGAGCGAAGAATATCAAGGTAACAGAGACAAAAACCGGAAACAGATCATCCTAAATCAAAAACCCCTAAATCTGTAACTAAATCACCAACCTAATCGTGGGTCGGAGTCGGAGAGGCTTCCTCGCGTCGAAGTCGAAGGGCGTCTCCGTGGGTCAGAGTCGGAGTCGTCGTGGCGTGGCGTCGCTCCACCGGTGTGTTGCAGCAACGTGCAGGAAGGTCGGGTCGAAGCTTGGTGGCATTGGTCCGAGGTGCTTCATTTGGGTCAGAGAGGGAGCTTCGCCTGGGTCGCGTGGGTCCGACGAGCTTCACGTTGGCCGGATTTGGAGCTTCGCCTGAGTTGTCGGAGGCAGAGAAGAATAGACAGAGAGAAGGTGAAGGAGACTTGAGCACGGGAGGGAAAGGTAGGGAGATTCCCAGAGTCACCTGCTTGGGTCGTCGGCCTCTCAGGAGCTTGGGTCGCCTTGGTCTCGGTCATCGACGCCGGAGAATCGGAGTGAGGGAGAGAGGGGAAACCCTAAAATGAGGGTGAGGGTCGGGAGCTGAGAGAGAGAAAGTGAGAGGGATGAGTGAGGTCTGCCTTTTTTTCGATTTTTTTTTCTTCAACAAGGGTTAAGTTAACTCAAGAGGGTATATTTTTGTAATATCATTAACTCGGGTATTTTTCCGTAAACACATGCTCTACCGGGTATACAAACTGAAGTTTCCCTATATATATATATCATATTTTGAGGAACTTAGGAGCATTAATATCAAGTTGCATTAAAGGTGTATTTACTTGGTTGGCCTTGGAGCAAATAGAGTGGATCATATCATGATTGAGGTTACTAAATTATGTTTCCCTTGAATAATAAAGAATTAAATATATTAAATGAATTATAACTAACTAGACAATATATTAGATACTTATGTTCATACACCAACTAGTTTTACTTGAATATACAATCTAATTATTTTTTATTTTATTTAGTTATAATATACACCTAGAAGATGAATCGACAAAGAGGGAATACGTTTATTTACATTACTATATATTAATCCGATGGTATATGATATGGATAAATCCGGTATTGGTGGAGTAAAGTCATAGAGTTTGAAATGTTGAAGATGGAGATAGGAAAATAAAATTGGAGAGAGAAAGAGACAATAAAAATGAACGTGAAGTGCAAATATTTGGCTCTTGATGAGTCATACTTAAGTTCACGTCATTTGCTCAATTAAAAGCTTAATCGAATGTATTAAGATTTTTAAGATGAGAACAATAAATGCACTTATTGACTTTAAATGTGATTCATTAATTAGATTAAAATGTCTATTAAGTACAGACAAACATAGATTGATGTTGGACTGTGACCAGAAAACATGAACACAACAAGTTGGGGATGGTAGCCGATGTCGGGAGGAGGCACGAGCCGATGGATGGCGGTGTGAATAAATTCGACATGTGAGGGATTGAGACAACAAGTTTTGAGAAAATAATATAATTTATGTTTAATTTTTTAAAATCAATTAAAAATTAGAAAAAGAGGGTAGTATTTTCAATTACATAGTCGGGATATTTAACTATTTTAAAATAATGAAGAAAAAAAAACATATTTTTTTTCAAAAGTTGAAAATAAAAATATAAAATATAAAATTTTCCATTAATATATAGTAACACCTTCTCAAATATATGGTAATCGAAAAGACTATTTTATAAATACTTTTATATGGTGCGCATAGATATGCAAATCCTTTGAGTGGGGTGTCAAATAATGCATGATCATCTTTTACATGATTTATTTATATATTAAATAGGATTTATTATTTTTTGAACGCTATGACAAGGTCAGAAGTCCCATAATTCATATAGCTATATTTATGTGTTATGTCTCACTAATTATAGATATCAATGGTGTTATTGAGAAATGTAAAAAGTAGTGCGTACAAGATAAAAAGTATGCATTATAAAAGCGATATAGCAGGAACAATTATTTAAGAAACTTTATCCTTGACCGACAGAGATTCATGAAGCTGTGGAGCCATTTTATGGCGTTCGAGAGCTTTTTCTTTTATGATCAAATATAAACTGATCATAATGATAATAAGGCCATGGGCAAAGATCGATCTTAATTATTTAATAAGATCTTAATGGTTTTTAAGATCAACAAAACTATAATAGAAAACGGTAAAATTCTAAGGCATAATGATAGGTTTAAGGGACAAACTGTTATAAAGTGATTAGTTCAGGGGGTGAGCTGATACAAGAAAAATTTAGAGAAAAAATTGATACAAAATGATAAGTTTAAAGGGTAATCTGATACAAAAGAAACTTTGAAGAGCAAACTAGTGATATTTACTCATAAGTGAATTCAAATTTTATTTTCTTACTTGAACATGATGTTCCGTGCTTTTTTTGTATAGGTGGGCGAGAAGATATATATGTTCGACGTCGTTTCTTTGAGTGTCCATAAATTTGACTCAAAACTTAATTAAAGTCAACATATTCAGAAGGATTAAGTACTAATATATGAACGGTAAAAATTAAAATAATGTAAAATTGTAGGGTTTGAGAAAAAATAAAATTTGAAAGAGACAACTACACATTTCAGCTTCTATATGTGACTTTCTCTCTGCATTAAATCTGTACCCCGCGGTAATTACTCTTTGTTAGTTTTTTGTTCTTTAAAATAATTAGATTCGATGGATACTTTTCACTTTTGTGGCTAAGACTCTTTATAATGTGAGTATTAAGTATCTTTTTTAGACTATTATATATGCAAAACGATTTACTGTTATAAAAAAATATTGGCTGCAGTTTTGTTTTAGCTTGGATCATCGTAGAGCTTCTCCAATCGAGTTTTAAAAACTACGCCATTTGGCGGTTATGCTCGCTCTTAATATAAAGGGTTAATGATAACAAAAATATTTAAAGTTTGGTCAAAGAATTTCTCGAGTACTTAAAGTTTAAAAGTTGTGGCAAAATTAGCCAAAGTCATATTTAGGGAGTTGACCACTCTATTCTTGTAACACCGTTAATTTATCCGTTAACTCTGGCCACGTGAAAAAACGTGAGTTGCTGACATAATAATTTTTGCCACGTGTACAAGCCCACATCAGCCTCGTTTACGACAAAACAACGAATTAAACCCTTAATTAATACTATTAATTAAACCCCTAATGAGTACACTTAACAAAACAGATTTATCCACATGGTCAGAGTTAACAGCAAAGTTTATGTTACGAGAATGGAGTGGTCAAGTCCCCAATGCAACTTTGAGTATTTTTACCACTATTTTTAAACTTTGAGTACACTAATAGTTCTTTAACCAAACTTTAGATATTTTCACCGTCATTAACCCTAAAATTACATTATAAATTTATAAAAAAAAACATCGATATATTAGAAAATAATACACAACTCAATTACATGAACTGTAATATGTTTTACTTTATTTTAATTTTGTTGTGCTGTAGTTTTATTTTATTTTATTTTTATTTAACATGTTTCTATATATAATATATAGATTGAATTTTTACTCACTATCATAATTCTTCTAACTAATCTATAGTTAGTAATCAAAAAATACATATATGGATATAAGTTCAAACAATAGATAAAGAGAATAAAAGTAGAGTAAAACATAGACCGAGAAATAGAATTTTACTGGAGAGAAATTATTATTTACTGTAAATTAGGGTGAAAAATAAAACGATCGGTAAAAATTATCTTATTTTAATGTGAGATAAGCATTATAATAATGTTATTCTTTTGGACGCTCATTTTCTTGATATCTACATTGAGAAACTTGTTCTGTTCTTAATATCAGAGATGCCTAATGATTTTATACATAAATATTTTTCTTTTTAACATATTATATATATATATATATATACATATACATATATACTTGGTTGGGTTTTTAAGAAAAATGATTAACATTCCCCTTTCAATAGTGTTGATACCGTTTTTTGGATCAAACACTGTTGAGGCCCAAGTTGTGGATTTTGGGCCTGGCCCAATGTCGTTGGTGAGTGGCGGGCTTCTGTTGTCTTTTGGATGGGCCTTGTTGCGAGGATGACAGATTTTGTTGTCAATTGACGTTCCTCCCGATCCCGTTGACTTCGGAGTGGTCGCCGTTGACTTCTGGGTGAGGTTTTAATCGGCTGATTTGAGGGCCCTGAGTAGGTATTCCTGGCACTAGCCTGGTCAAAGGTCTCTTTTGCAGTTCGGGGTCCTAGGCGACCCGGGTTACACACTACATGTTACCTCAGGGCCAGAGGTCGGGGTTACAGGTCTGGGAACCGCTCAGATCGTAGGTACCAGCGAACGGGGGAGTGCTTTTGACCAGGGAGTGAATCCTGGGAGGTTAGACTCTCGTCCTGAAATGGCTTGTTCTAGTCCGGGCAGGAACTGTCCTCGGAGTTCCGGTATCCTATTCAGACCCGGGAGCTAAGAGACAGAACCAAGGCCGCGCAGATCTTTAGAACAAGGGCAGGCGGGGTCATGGACCTTCCCTAGGATTTTCTCCAGGGGGTTCTTCTCAGAACGATCCCTCAGCCGTCCGGATCTTAGTGGAAATTCCCCTAGGTCGGGCCCCTCGTCCCGAATTGTGGGCCCAGGCTCGTGTCCCCAGGCTATATCCTCAGCCGCGCAATGGACTGGGGAGATAGACCGGGCACCGCGTAGAACTAGGCCTATCAGGCGGACCGAGGACCAAGTGGGAATTTCACCAGGGCTTCCGCTTTTCGTAAATCTCTCACTTTTTAGGACCTGAAAAAAGGGAACACCCGAGGTCAAAGGAAACAGGGGGGGTACCCCCTGATTCACCTCCGTCGCTCAACATTAGAACGGTATTTGAGGGGAGGCGAGTATATCAGGGGTAGAGAGAGAGAGAGAGAACTCGAGTCGAGTGAGTTCGAATGAGTTCGAATGAGTTACCGTTTAACTGAACTGAGCTTCTATTTATAATAGGGTCCGGGGGCCCATGTGCAATATAATATTGTCCCAAGGGTCCTTGGGCAATTATTTATTTATTTTCAGGTCCCCGAATCAAGATGGTCAGATCCCGGCCGTCCGAGATGCATCGGACGGCCCACAAGCCTTCCAAGAGGGCCACTTGCTTGCAAGTGGCGTGCAAGTGGGATGGAAGGCTGCCCACAAGTGGGCTGATGCCATCCAGTGGGGCCCACAGTCTGGGGCAGCAAGAGGGTCGCGCCACGTGGCGCGATCTTCTGGGTTTTCTCACCCGTGGGTCCCACGAAGAGGTGTTTTAGTGTTTTTCGCTCCCGGTCCCGTCCCGTGTCTGTTTTTCACAAATTTTATATCGTTTTTGGGTGTTTTCATATTTTTAAGAACACCTGGACACTTTGTTTTGCGAAAACGGGCCTCCGGAGGGAACTTTGTGTTAGACATGTGTGTCCTTAAACAATATATTTTATCCCTTTGTAAAAGATTATGACAAGTCGTTGAATAATGATGATGCTTATTATGATAATCTTATTATAGTTTCTGGTAGAGTAAAATAGAATGTTTGATTCCTTAGTTCATGAAGGATGCAATTATGTTATTATTATCACAACAGAGTCAATGTGAGGAAAAATTAATAATCATAATAAATGAACTTAAAATGTCCATGACCTGATCAACTGGGTGGGAGCCCATTAATCGTATAAGGTCATTAATGTGACTAAGTGATAATCCTATTCTGGATTTTGTGTGTGTCACACTCACTAGAAGTGCATTAAGTATGAAGTGTCTTCATACTGGACTGGACCTGACTTAAATTCAGGAAGTTATCATATAAGACCGTCACTGATAACTTGGAGTTGAGTCTATAGTAGATGATCAAATGGATATTTGATCTAAGTCCTGAGTGATCTTGAGTCCAAGCTGCTGACTTGATTGTTCTTTGATTTAACCGTTAAAGAACACGAAATATTACAGCTGTTCCCAACACTATTATTTTGGGAACATGATAGTCAGCAGTAAGGATAGCTTGGTCATAGACATGGGCATCACACAGCTCTCCTTAGAGTGATGATGATTCCCTTGATTGTCGGTGGTGAGAAGTGAGAGATACCGATGCGCAACTTATGAATCGAAACCATAAGTGGGTTACTCATGATATTGCTGACTAAGTCAAGGATGAAAAATACAATGAGGGGCATAACGGTAAAAACCGCCTGCTCATTTATGAATCATCAAGTGAAAGATCAATAACCAGAATTTGATTGTATCAATGGACACCCTGCTATTATAAAGGGAATAATATATACCGTATCACTAAAGAGTGCAGCCTCGAGTCTATAGTGGAATCACTTCGAGGTTTGACGAACAACAAGCAGTTCGTTGGAGCTTAAGTGATACGGGTCCATGGTCCCCAGGATAGCTCCATAACGGATGATACGTACGTGATTAAGATACATTCTGGATAATGTTTAATCATTTGGCTTGACTTATAAAACTGAAAGGTCTGTGTCAGACATCAGATAGTTTTATCGTTGGCGTGGCAAAAGTATCATATTTTGGTACATGAAATTAACTGACAAAAAGAAAGTTAGAATTTATATTTTCTATCAGCACCATGTTGTTGGAAATTAAATTCTAAGCAGCTTTTCTTTTTGAACCAAGTCATTTCGACTTACGGTTAGTGATTTATGGATTTTCTAAGTTTGTGATCGGTTCGATAAACTTTGAAATTAAATCACATGTCACGAATTTAAATGATGGTGTGACACCATGACATTTTTATGTGTGATATTGAGATCAGGATTTATTAATATAATTTAATTATTTGGATTTAATTATTAATATCTTATTAATAATTAATTAATAATTAATAGATTTATATTAATAAATGAATATATATATATTTATATATATTAATATGTGTAAATTCGAATTAGGGTTTGTTATATGAAACCCTAGTTAAATTCGAATAGCTTGATTTGGTATTTCTATATTTGCGGCATAAGTACCAAATGTTTTGGTATTTTAGCAAATCCCTAAAATCAATATTATCCATTGGATCGGTTATGATTTAGTATCAACCGTTGGATTAGGATATTGATAAATTCAAAATTAATAACTTGGTGACCAAGTTCTATTTTTCGAATTTGATTAATTAATTGTATCCGTTGGATCGGTCTAAGATTTAATATTTACCGTCGGATTGAGAATTGATTAATTATATATATATATATATATATATCTATATATATTCGAATTATGTTTAAGGATAAATTCAAAAAATTGTTTTAATAAATCTATTTATCCTAAACTTATTTGATCCATTAGATCGGTTTTAAGAATCATCTCAACCGTTGGATCTAGATAATAATGATTCGAATTATATATATATATATATATATATCATAATTCGAATTTTATGATGATAAGAAGATAAGATTGGATTTTTGATTTATCTAAATCTTTCTGATTTAATTAAATCCCTAATTAATTATATCCATTGGATTTAGATGAGATTAAATCTAGACCATTGGATTGAGATAATTAATTATATTTAATTAATGAAATTCGAATTTAGGGAGGGAATATCTCCAAATCGGTTACAGTCTTGAGCCTATAAATAGGAGGCTCATTCACATTTTTCACACCTTTCCCCAGAGAAAAATTCAATCTCTCCCTCTTCCTCAGGGTCTGCGAATTTTCTCTCTGATCTCTTTCTTCTGGTTCGGCTTAGGAGACTATTTCTCCGGAAGCTTAAAAAGAACCATCAGTTAAAGTTTTGCGACGGAGTCCTGCCGGCGAAGCCCACGCTTCGGTACGAGGATTCCAGGAGAATATCCCGGAAGATCACGGGAGATTCCCTCAGCACCGGCGGAGCCCTGCCCGATTCAGAGCGCGCAGCCGGAAATCGTCAAACGAGGTACGGCCTTATGCATTGGGTTAATAAATGCAAACATTTACTGCTTTCTATTTATTTCCTATTATGACTAGTTTATTAATAATGAGTTATGAATATTAAATTGCATAATATCTATCAGATCTTGGGGATATGGTTATTATCCGATATTCGGACCGTTATACTGATAACAAGTTTTTCCGCTTTAAAATAATTTTTAAATGTTACCCGGACGGTTCGGAGGTATAAATCGAGATAATTATACGGAATCCGAGACGTGATTTCCAACACTTTGGTGTTTAAAAATGATTTAATTAATAAAAAAATGATTAATTAAATAATTTTTCTTTATTAATGTACTTTACAAAAATACCCAACAAATAGTATGTTGGCTTTATTTACATGATAATATTTTCTGTATCAACTTTATATTTTATATGTTCAGATTGGAGAAGACGATTTTACAAAATGGGAAATCATTTATTCATTTTCAACAGTTATCTATTGGTATAAACACCCTTCAAAGTTCTTCTGATAACACAGAAAGTATATTCTCAACACAGTGTTATGGGCTCCAATAATAATCCATGTGCTTCGGGTATGATCATATGATGTCCCAACAATATTTTTATCTATATCATTTCCAATTTGCAACAATATTACAAAAATAATCCGCTCAAAAGTACAATGTAAAAAAAACAAAAACAAAAACAAAACAAAAAAACTAATTATGAATATACATTACACAGTCGCTAATGAAGTACAAGAGTACTTAATTTTCCAAAAAATAATTATAAATATAGATAAGTGATCTTAATCTGACGATCTAACTTAATTACTCATTAATTGAAAATTATTTCTTTATTTGAAAAGAAAATTTCAAATTCTACTCTAAAAAAAAGCTTAAAATTGATTTTTCGCTCCAAAAATCTTAAACTATAAAACTACACTTTTGCACTTTTCAATCCCCACATCACCGTTTGCATTATTATGTTACATTTTCTTAACTTCTATAAAAAAATAAAAAAATAAAAAAATAAAAAAACTCTTAAATACAGGCACATTAAGGGCGGACCTAGAAAATGATTTCAGAGTTGACAGACGACAATAGAAAAATATAAAATATATATTATATTATACTTAATGTCTCAAAATATATAATTGTATCGTAATTATACAATAATCTTTACTAATTTAACGAGTATCGAAAATCTCATACAATTTTTTTTTCTTTCTTAATGATTGAATCTATAATTGATATTTTCACCCACAATACTAAGTAAGGTTAAAGAAAATGAGCGTATTTAAAAACAAAAAATAAAACAAGGACTAAACCGAAGAAAAAGAAAGTAAAAAATGAGAGTGAGCCCACACTTCATCTTCTTTATCAACCTTGTGCTCTCTTACAATCACACAGTTTAAAAGCTCGCTCTTCCTTCTCTGATGGCGTCAATATAAAACTTTTTGTAATCAAAATAATTAAAATGCTAATAGAATTTTTTTTCTTTTGCTTTTTAAGTTAATCAAACACACCCTAAAAGAGTGAAGGTGAATTTTGTTAAACTTTTAATGATATTTTGAGTAGTAAAGCATAATTCTTTATAGTAAATCTAGAGTAAGAAATTTTTAGGGTAAAGATTCATTTTTAGTAAACATTAGGCCCTGTCGTGTATGGAATGTTTATGTGTTATTGAGCCAATCACCAGAAAATAAAATACAAAGGAAAATTCATTATTTAGTGATGAAATAAGGTAAAAATCGATATTTGATCATGAATGTTTCAAAATTTGAAAGCTAATGATGTTCATTTTTTATGTGATCAACGAGGTCCTGGGTGGAGATTTTCTCAACACCGCCAAAATATTATGTGGTCAGTCGGGAATTGTAAACCGGGCAGCTATGTCATTATCTAACGGGAGATCTCTGAATTTTAAGCTGGATATGCCCGTGAAATACTCTGGCGCTAATCGACGGTCTTTTCCACCGAGATTAAAGTGGAGTCTTCCCGGCACCAAAGATTCCACTCTATGCATGATGAGTTGGTGGATGAGTCTGGAGGGCACGACCGTATCGGGAAGCTGGAAAATGTCCCGAATCGAAGAGTCTTGTCGAATACGTTCCAGAAGCCCTTGTTGCTGAAATTTCTCTCAAACTTGTATAAGAATTCTGGTAGCACGGTGGGTTCCCGACGCGAGAACATGATGCTGAGCTTCGGGGAGAGTAATAAGCTTCTACAATTTACGGGAACATCAAAAGTGGAAATAGGAATGTTAGTATGCGAATTTGGATATGACCGAAGTCGGATTTCTCATAATGTCTGAAGTCGGGATTACAAGCCTCGAAGTAGGGGTTCATCTAAGCGAATTCGGTTATGGGTTCATATGTCCAACTTCGGTATCATAACCGAATTCGCATAGATGAACCCCTACTTTGGATCCTACTCATTCGGGGATTGTCACCGAGGTCGGTTATCTAGGGTACTAACTTCAGCTACGTAATATACACCGAAATTGAGTCTTAAATCACCAACTTCGACTTATACAAAACTCTGTATTCATATATATAAGCACCGACTTCGGTTATATAAACACTCGAATTCGGAGAACAAGATCAGTGCTTATATCTACGACATCATTTCCTATAAAAATACCGCATTCGGTTATAAAAACACCGACTTTAGTTTTGTCACACTCGAATTCGAAGAACAAGGGGTCGATGCCATTGGGGAATGGCATCCCCTAACACCGAACTCGGTCTGAAGTCACCAAATTCATAAATCTATCATCAAAGTCATCGGAATTTCTAAATCTACCATCAAAGCATATTGAACCCTAAATTCTTAAATCGTAAACGTTGGAGCCCTGGTCGAAACTAAAAAAAATTGCTCAGCCAGATATGTGGATTTCGGCGACGACGTTAGGTCGGGAATACAAATGAGGCGATGTTTCAAACTGGAGCGTCGATGAAGAAATCTGAGGATTCTGTGTTTAGAAGTCGGGAATATGAAGGGGGGCGATGTATTAAACTATAGTGTCGATGATATTGTCTGAGGGTCGGTGTTGGAGGAAATAAAAGGTCCAAGGGCAAAAAGAAAAGAAAACAATGAACATTAATAGTTTTCGAAATTTGGAACATTCATGTCTAAGTATCGATCTTTTTCTTATTTCATCACTACATAATGAATCTTCCTAATGCAAATATTACTGATTTTTTTTTTCTTTTCAGTATGATATGTATAATGTGTGTCAAATTTGCCTTCATATTTTCAACCTATCTAATCATAAATGTAAGTTAGTCTTGTCACCATGTGCATGTAAGTCATAGAAAATCTTTATTTCACTTGTTTATTGTCAGTACTCGGTAGAGAGGAGATTACAATTTTTATATCATTATTTTACCGTGATAATATCCACAGTTATGTTTTTTAATAAAACTGTTTGGTTATTGTGCACCCACCAGGTTTTGAACATAATATTAACGATTAATTGTGACAAAAATATTCAACCTTTGGTCAAATTCTATGCTGTGTTACAATTCTGTAAATGGCGACAAAAGTACCTAAACTTAGCATTTGAGAGTTGGCCGAGAATATCTATCTATATGGCAATCAGTCTTTACCGCATGGCACTTGGCTGCCAAGTGGCATGCCACGTAATTATTATTTTATTTAAAAAAAATTAAAAAATATATATTTTTTTTAAATATTTTTTAAAATGAAATTATTTTTATTTTTTAAACAAAGTTTTTTTTATTTTTATTTTTAATAAATTTTTTTAATAATAACAAATAAATAATATTTAAATTTAAATATTCATTATTGATTTTAATTTTATTTTTAAAAAAGTGGGTAGAACGAATTAATTTTCACCGCTCACGGTTCACTTGAACTCTAATTCCGGTCGGGTTCACGCGTCGAATAAAATTGTTTAATATGTTTAATAATAATAACTAATAAACACATACATAATGTTTAAAAAGTCAAGACATAATTATATACACACCACTTATTCAAAAACAAAAATAGTAGTCATATTTATATTTAATGAAAAATTATTTTTATTTGTTTGCATGAAATTTTTTTGTGTTTGCATTTTAGAATAATAATAATTGTTCAATATGTTTTTTTATTTATATATTATTCTTTTTTAAAAAAAAATTATGTTAAATAATCATATGATTATTATTAGTTATTATTATTAAACATATAAAGCGATTTCGTTTCACCCGTAAACCGGATCAGAGGCGGAGCTTGAGTGAACCGTGAACGGAGATTTTTTTCTTTATTTTTTTTCGTTTGATCCACTTTTCTAAAATGAATAATTATATTTAAATATTCATTATTGGTTTTTATGGAAAAAATATTTTTAAAAAAAATTAAAAAGTTTTTTTTTTTAAATAATTAAAAAATATTTATTTTAAAAAAATATTTAATAAAATAATAATTACATGGCATGCCACGTGGCGGCCAAGTGCCATGTGGCGTGCCACGTGGAAAAGGTTGATTGCCACATAGATAGATAGTCTCGGTCAACTCCCAAATGCTAAGTTTGGGTACTTTTGCCGCCATTTACGGAGGTTGTATACACAGTCGAGAATTTTACCAAATGTTGGATATTTTTGCCGCAATTATCCCTAATATTAAGGTCGGTATTTTGAAAATAAGGATAATAAATTTTAGAAGCCCGTCAATTTATCTTTTTTGTTTTTATTTAACTTCCCATTTTATAAAATGTTAACTTTGTAATTTTGTCGATATTAATCCCTTATGTTATATTTCCGTTTGTTTTTTATGAAAATATTTTTGTGTTAGTAACCTTAAGGTCAAATAAATTCTCATATTTGTATATGGTATTTCGTTCTTTATTCGACTTAAGTAGGATTGGTATTCTTTCGTAAAAAAATAAAAACCAAAACAAAAAAACTAATAGAAATTTAACAGAATGAATAAATGTAAAAATAAATTATAAATTCAAGAGTATCGTGGTATTTTATAAAACGAAAGATTAATTAAAGACAAAAGAGTAAGTTTGGGGCTTTCAGAATTGATTGCTCTGAAAATAATTATAGGAGTTGTACTATACTACCTATGCTCAAAAGTATTTGTTTTAAATTTATAAGAAAAATAGAATTTACCGTCAATATTATAGAGTAAGTATTAAAATAAAATTAAAAAATAATTAAAAAAATTAAAAAAAAATTGGTAGAACTAATATCAAACAAAGATTATATTGATTTTTATATTAATTATTTTTGTATTATAACTAATCTCAATCTTTACGTTACTATTACTAAAAATTTATATTGATTTTTTTGGTATAGAACTAATCTCATACCAAGAAACAATTTAAAAAATCAAGTTTGTGATCATAAATTTTGATAATCTAGTGTTATTATATCATTTGAAAAGTGAAGATAAAATATAATTAACGCAACGACAGTTTTTAATTCGCCAAGAACCAAAAATATATATTAAGTTCGGAATAAACTTCAAGAACAATTTACGAACACCTCCTAAATGCATCTTTAATTTATTATTGACCATATTTAATATATATATATATATACATGTATCAAGTGTAGAGCTGCACATTTTCACCGCGAGACGCAACCGCGACTCGTCGCGACGCACGTTTGGAGTTCGCGACGTTCGCAACGTGGAGGGCGAAAGTCGCGACGCGTCGCGACGTGGAGAGCAAAGTCGCGATGGGTCACGATCACTTGATCCGACGGCCACGATCTCGCCACCTCATCTCGCGACCACACACGCCACGACGCGTCGCGACGTGTTTTCTCGCGATTTTGGCGACTTAATCGCGACGCGTCGCGGCCACGCGATGTGCAGCTCTAATCAAGTGGGACATATTCATTATTAATTTATCATGTTTGTCGTGTATTGAGGTTGCACAAAGTATAACTTAATCAGTATATTAATTTATGGAGCACTAAATAATTGAGGCTCCACAGTATTTTTTTATTTTTTTTTATTAGAGATTATTGTCTCGGTAGATTATTTTTTTTCATGCTACGATATATCTTAATAATATATTTTATAGCTTCTTTTAAGCTTTCAAGAAAATGTTTTTTAATTACATAATTGTAAATCAACCGCAAATTTATCTACGAGTATGTTAAGGTGATACAGTCTGTGGGTACATATAGATAAAGTTTGCAAGATTTTTAGAATCGATACGGATCGTCTTGATCCTATAAGTACACTCCATAATTAATGGATATACTAATAAATTTTGTGATAAAAATAAATAAATACCACTCAAAATTTAAAACAACATAAATTTGTAAGAAATCATATTTCTTAAGAAAATAGCATTTTTCTAATTACACTCTATAATTGTGTTTGAAAAACCAACGTTTAATACTCATTCTTTGTTTTAACCGGATAAAATATCAATATATTTGTCTCATTTACGAGACATATAATTTTTTAGAAGTTTTTGATAATCATTTTATACATAAGAGAAAAATATTAATGTTTTATCTGATATATATATATATATATATATATATATATATATATAATGCTGCTTTTTCAAACATTTTAATATTTATAACGTTAATATCCCTCTTCAAAAATATTCCAACTCATACCGACATAAGTGTATTAGGTTTTTCAAACACTTACCAAACATTGATGATTAGGCAGCCACAAACTCTGATAATACAATTAATGAAGATTAAAATATATTCAATTACTCTAAAGTTGTTCACTTATGCTACTCCACTACACTTTTCTTTTTTCCATTCCAAACATAAAAAGAAATAGAAAAGAAAAAAAAAATATTACTGCCTATTTAATTTTGGTGATAAGAATATTTCGAAATTCGGTTTCTACGCTTTAATAGAAGTGAAACTCGGTTTTCGTACGTTTTTACTATTTATTTACTAAAATATTTTATTTTTCAAGTATTGTTTGTTTTATAGGATTCTAATCTACACTCTTATACTGTTTGATGAATTCAAAAAAACTGTAGGTTTTCGATTTCGGGATGCAAATTATAGTTTATACCTTGGTTTTAAATTTTCCGGCATGCCCGTTTTTTAAGAGTTACAGCAACCAACATGGCTTTGCCGTGCGTGTAAACAACTATAACCTAGTTGTATGATTTTATTTTAATTGTAACTCTATATTTATATTTTCTATAAGTTACAAGAATAATTTTTATTTTTATATACTAATATGCATACAAATATAACCTATCAATACGATCTCTTATTATGAGTGTGTTTTTAGTTATTTATTTATGGCCTATGGTGATAAATAAGTAATTATGAGCTTATATAAAATAATATAATAATCGTCGAAATATTTAAAATTATTTTCTACTTTTCCGTCGATATTTCAGTCAACATGCGGCATGCCCGTAAAATGGAAGGAGCGAAACGGCGTCGGCATCGCCATTTAGAACCTTGGTTTATTATTGTAAAAAGAGTGTAGATTTAGAATTCAAGGAACAAGTTGTACAAGACATTTTGTTATGTAAATAAGTGTAAAATTTAGAAATATGTATAAAAAAATGTCTAACATACTTCAAGATGTAGAAAATATTTTTCTTAAAGAAATTAAGAGTAAAATCAAGACAACGTTACCAATCTTTGACTTATTCCGGACAAGTCGCAAACTTTTAACTCTGAAGATTAGGCCAGTCCCAGTTTTGGAAAGTCTATATTTTTTAAGCTCAGTATTAGGCTAGCTTCAATATTGGGCCAGAGCCGGGCAAGTTCAATGTCCGTAAATGTAATTTTTTATAATTAATTAGTTATTAACAAAAAAAAATAACAATATTTAAAATCTAAAAGCACTCCATACCGGTACCTGCTTCAAATTAACCAATTCGACCAGCTAATCACTTAGCAAATTAAAACTAGATCACAGAAATGAAAAGAAAAAAAAGTGAATACGGTGTGATTGTAAATCCACAACATGTCCTATCATACCCGTTTTCGCCCGGAAAAAGAAAACGCCGAAAAGGAACACACAAGCCATGATAAACGACGGATTAATTTCTTAATCTTCCCAAGTAGGTAAGAAAAATAAAGTATCGAGTACAATCACAAACGACATGAAAAGTAACATGGATTAGTAGTTTCGTAGCAGATACCAAGTACCGCATCACAACTATTACACTAAACATTTTACATGTATACCAGTTTTTCCACCGGAAAGGGCCACAGGTAAAGTAAAAAATAAAAATCGAAGAACGACTTTTAAAATATCCGAGACGGAATTTTCCATGAAAAAAGCTGAATCTTACGCATAAGCAAAGACCAGCAGCCATAAAATCCCAGTACGTCAGCAATTTTGATATTCTTCTCATCGTCGAGTTAACCGCCGCCGGATTTGAGTGTATTGCTCAACCTTCAGTAACAAGTCGGTAATGGCATAAGTCACTATTTCATCAAATAAGTTCATAACTATCAGTTGTAATATGTATAGACAAACACACACACACTTATATATAAAACAAACGAACTTCTCCGGAAATCACGAATGCTGTATACTTTATCTCCATTAAATCTAGCGGTTTTTCTGGTTGTGAAGGCATCATGATTCGTGAGCTTCAATCCACGACAGAGTTTATTGATGCTTTCGATAAATAATTTTTTAAAAAAATAAAAAGAAAAAGAACAATGTTTCGCATGTTTTATCTTTTACGTTATATGTCGGAATAAAGATGAGCAATACACCAGCACGAGCCTACTAGCTTGAAGAAACAAGAGGACTTTCAGTGTAATATGTAATAAATATATCAAAGAGCTTGCATTAGATAGATAATAAAAAGTATAATTTTTATTTTCAGTTTTGTGTACGACATATCAAAAATTGTTTAGATTGAAAATCAAATTGAATAGAGTTTAATGGTAACAATAAAAGGTAACTTACCAGTCCATCCCCTCGACAAGGCCTTCGCCTTTGATAGCAGAGGTTTTAAAAATAGACCATTGACGGTTCTTTATCTTGTGCAGCTCCAAAGCCTCCGTGATAGCGGCGTCATCGAGCGCTTTAGGAAGATCCTGAAATAATAAAGCATATAATAGTAAGTAAAAAAATTATTGAACACGGCTTCAAAATAAGAAAAGAATAAGAGATGTCGCAGAAGACATCGGTTTTCAACCTCCATTTCCATTTAATTCTATCGAGTTCAAAGGTCAAAAAAAATTATGCCCTTTGGCTAATCGCGATAATAACCTGTTTATTTGCGAAGATGAGAACGACCGCACCTCTTAATTCTTCCTCCTGCGATCAAATCAAAAAAATTCAGTAGGAACTATTCTACACGTCAATAGGACGAGCTCAGATGATTTAAACATTTGAAGTCGTATCTTGCGATACAAGGTTCATGAAAAAGCTGCACGTTATCATGAAAAAGCTGCGATAACAGAAAAAATGAAAACACTAACCTACAAAATAAGCTGCACGTTATCATGAAAAACGCTACGCTAACAAAATATAAAAATGTAATTGGGTACAGACATATAGTCTTAGTTATAGGGAACAAGATGGAATTTGTTGTTTATATGGTGCCTTTGCCCCATTAATTTTATTTTAGGGAAACTTGAACATAAACTTATAAAATCCACTAAATCCTTACATGACCTAGTTAGTTTGTTCTTTTAATTTACATCAATAATCAGTAATCTTATTAGTAATGATTTTGTATTTATATAACGATTTTTATCTATTTTATAATAGAGAGAAAGTGAACATTCTGCAACAGCATAACAAATTTATGGAGTAAATATTACAAAATGAAGTTTAGGGGGCAAAGTGCACAAACAAGTAAATCGGGAGCGAATGATGCAAATTACTCTTTCTTTACTTACTGTACATAGTTTAATCGTTTCTATTTTTTATTCATAGACTTCTTGTAACATACCATTTTCAAAAGTGATGAAATGACTACAATTTACATCCAAAACGAAAAAACTAAACTTCACAAATCACACCTGGGTATCGATGTAAAGAAAGATAATTGTGAGTTTTTATATGCTATGAAACCCGGAAATTATTGTAATTCTCATTAAACATTGGCCCATAGCTTTCTCATTTTCCGGATTTAAAAAAAAAAAAGTAACAAGAAAAGGTGGAAACAAGGTTTACCTCCAAAATGGCATGAAACTCCTCTCTGGCTATTACAAGCCTGTCGGTGTCACTTGAATCAACAACGTAAATGATGGCTTGAGTGTTAGGGAAATAGCATCTCCAATATGGCCTGTATGCGGGTTAATAAGATTGTAGACAGTATTAAACAATGGCTATTAATAATTATTTTTATACATTTTTAACACATTTGCAACTTCAAACATCAAATTCAGAGTCGGATCATCAGTTAAATCCTTTAATATTATTTCAAGGTCGAACAGCAAAACCAACTAGTGTTAATTTGCAAGCCTTGTAATGACCAAAATCTATACGAATTAGTATTGTACTTCATGTTCAGTTTTTTTATCTGAAACGAAAATAAACTAAAAATATTACATATTACTTGAGAGTTGAGAGCGAAAATTCTAACATCTTTGAAAAACATCTGAACTTAAATTCACCAAACAGAGTTCTTTACATGTGAAAATTCCAAAACCGTTGCAAAAAAAAAAAAATGAACAAGACATAATTTGACATTCTCATGTTTCAACCTAGATTTGACATAAACTAATATACTCATATTTTGACATAAAGTAAGAAATTTGGTACATAAATGAACAAAATACATTTCTTTTAAATCCGTTTACCAGAAATCTAAGTTTTCACTCCATCATAAGATCCGATATAGAAGATCATTTACAGAAACTTAAAAGGCCCATGAAAAGAGAATTTACCTAATACTTGTTTGTCCACCTGTATTGCAAGAAAATCGCAAACATTTTTAGCGCAGAAATTAACACAATGTTTTGGTAAAATATGATGAAGAAGTCGAAAGAAAAACAAATTAAGCTAAAAAATATTCAAATTTGGTAGACTATATAATTTGCATACAAAAACTAAACTATCTATCTTCTAACAAGACCCGGATTCATTCCTCCTAGAAGTATAACTCCAACAGCCTTAAACAGACCATTTTAGCTTCGAGCATCGAAAATTCAAATTTTGAACAACTTGATCCTGACTTAACCATCGTATGTTTGTCGCAGCTAGTCCGTTAATATATCCATAATTATCAACAGCATTAGCATATAATTCCACTCTGAATCTCTACAAGAATTTAGGATTTTTTAACACAAAAATTTAGTATCAAAAATCCCTCGAGGCGACCCGCTCAAAGAACGCCTCTGATCGGCACCAAGTGTGCTTAATCACGCAGACATTTTGATTCGGGTGTCGCTAACGGACTTTAGCGCAATGTTGCTCCATAAGCAATGTAAAAAGGCATCGGTTCTTGTTCTTCCACAAGTTCGACAATAGTAAACATGCCACAAGATTAAGAATCTCAAATTAATCGAAATTTCGGGATTGCCAATCACTAAAAGAAACTCAAAGGAATGCTCGTTTGTTTTTCGAGTTCAAAGCAACACATTGCAAGGAAATGCATCAACGTACCTAAATCCCAGACTTGGAACTTGATGTTGTTATACTGGACAGTCTCGACATTGAACCCGATCGCTGCATCACCGGAGAATCGCCATCACTCAACCGTGAGAAGTTCATCTTCATCACTCGAAATTCAAGCTATTCATGGAAAAATCTAGAGAGCGAGACACATACTTGGAATCGTGGACACAACCTCTCCCATTTGAAGCCGATCTGAACGAATCGAGAGCAAAAACCATTACAACCAAGCCCGATTTCAACAGCGGAAGTGGCGAAGGGAGAATCTTACAGAGGATGGTGGTTTTTCCGGCATTGTCGAGGCCGAGGACGAGGATCCGAGCCTCCTTGTTGCCGAACAAGGACGAGAACATCCGACTGAAGAGCAACCCCATGGCGGAACGAATTCCTCAGCGCATCAACGGAGACCGGAGATCAAACTGGAGCTTCTTGGAGATCGGATCTTACGCGCAGAGCCCGTTCCTTCCTGAAGCAAGCAACAGCATTAGCAGAGAGAGAGAGAGAGGGGTTTGGGATTTTGGATGCCTGAAGGAGACAGGAAGGGATCTTGTTGCGAAGATTTAGGAAACCGGGGTCGAATTGGACATTTTTTAAAGAATTGGGGTTCTTCTCTCACTCTCCAATTGGAAATGCAGCTGACAGATTGTTCTCATTCTCCGAGGTGGGACCCACGTGGCATTTTATTTTTTTATTTTTGTATTTGTACGGGTTTTATTGATTTGATTTAATTAGTAACGGATGAATTTTATATGTATAAGATAATAGCACAAATAAAACTGTTATGGGTAATTCTCGGAATTGATTTACGAGATAAATTAATTAAACGGGGATTATTAACATAATTTTCGTTAATTAATTATATATTTGATTAAATCTTTATTAATCAAATTAATCAATTTCAAAACCCAAAACTCCCTCCGGAGGCCCGTTTTCGAAAAACAAAGTGTCCCGGTGTTCGCAAAAATATGAAAAACCCCAAAAACGACATAAAATTTGGGAAAAACGGACACGGGACGCACCCGGGAGCAAGAGCGGCCGAAGAAACACCCGCGGGGCCCACAGGGGCGGCGGCTGTCAGGGCCACGCCACGTGGCGGCTTCCTGCGCCGCCACTCGCCCGCGGGCCCCACCCGGGGTCGCTCCAGCCCCCCACTTGGGGGCAGCACACACCCGATCACGCCACATGGCGTGATCCCCGAGCTCCCGCGTCCCATCAGCGGGACACGCCCGCTTGCGGGCCTCAGTCCTCGTGCAGGACGCACGAAGGGCCCTGATGGGCCTGATCGGGGAGCGCGCGATGCCGCGCCTGCCCACTTGCTGGGGCGGGCCCTCGCGGCCACGTGTAGGGCAGGGATTGACCGTGCCCATCGATCTCACACAAGGCGGGCCCCCCTCGGGGGCTTGGTGGCCGTCCGATCTCGCGCGGACGGCCGGGATCGGATCATCTTTTCCAGGGACTGAAATACAATTATAAAACTGTCCGGGACCCCCCCCCTGGACAATATTTTACTGCGATCGGGCCCCTGGACCCTATTATAAATAGAAGCTCAGTTCAGTTGAAACGGTAACTCACTCGAACTCTCTCGACTCGAGTTCTCTCTCTCTCTCTACCCCCGATATACTCTCCTCCCCTCAAATATTATACTGATGTTGAGCGTCGGAGGTGAATCAGGGGGTACCCCCCCTGTTTCCCCTGACCACGGGTGTTACCTTTTTCAGGCTCAGAGAAGTGAGATAGTTCATAAAAGCGGAAGCCCTGGAGGAATTTTCGTAAGATCACGACCCGCCTGATAGGCTTCGTTCCACATTGTGTCCAGCCTATCTCCAGTATATTATACGGCTGTTGGGATAGTCTGGGGACAGGTGACGGGGCCCACTATTTAGGTCGAGGGTCAGGTCTGAGAAATTTCCTCTAAGATCCGGACGACCGAGGGATCACCCTGAGAGGGATCTCTGGATCTACATATTGGACGAATGCATTCCCCCGTTCACTGGTACCCCCGATCCGCGTGGACTCCGAACCTGTACAAAACCCGGTCTGGACATCCCCAGGTACTGCGGTAACAGGTCCTGTACAAAACCCGTCCTGGTCATCTCCAGGCTCTGCGGTAACAGGTCCTGTATAAAACCCGGCCTGGCCATCTCCAGACTCTGCGGTAACAGGTAGTGAGCCACCCCGATCGCTTCGGACCCTGAACGGCCACGAGACCTTCGATCCAAGAAAAGTCCAGAGACACCAACTCAGAGTCCCCGAATCGGCCAATTAAAAACTCACTCTGAAGTCAGAATGACGATCGTCCCGAAGTCAACGGGGGTCAGAGGGAACTATCATTGACAGCAAAAGCCACTACAGACAGCAAATCTGTCATCCCCGTAACAAAGGCCAGCCAAGGCCCACACAGAAGTCTACGAAAAGCCCGCCACGTCAGCAAACGACATTGGGCCAGGCCCAAAATTCACAACTTGGGCCTCAAAAGTGTTTGATCCAAAAAACGGCATCAACAAAAACTATTTATGTAATATAATTATATTTATTCTGATGTTTATATATGGTCATTCATAATTCGTTAATTATCTATCATAGTAACAACGTTTTTCAAAAACTATGTTATTAACAGCGGGAAAATAAATCACGCGAAAATTTGGTCAAAATTAGGATATTAATATGAGAATCAATTAACACCTAATTCCGCGTATATCATATATGTATATATAAAAATAAAAATTAAAACAATGGCTTGCAAATACACAGAGCCGGCCCGATAGGTGGGCGAGTTAGGCGACCGCCCAAGGCCCCCAATATTTAAAGGCCCCAAATAAATATAATTTAGAAGAATGCTTATAAGATCAGATGAAAGAGGCCTCATTGTTTGTGTTGTAAGTAATGCAACTTGAAAAATCAAGAACAATAACATACTTACTAGAAAAATAAAGAAAAAAAATATTTCGTGGAGCAACAATAAATATTTGTATTTACGTTGTGTCAAGTATATTATTATTAAGAAATTAAAAAAGGCCACTTTTTAACTTTTCGCCCAAGGCCCCCGAAAATATTGGGCCGGCTCTGCAAATACATTACAAACCAAACGCAATGACTGTAACCGAATCATAAGGGTTTGTCATTTCTTACCGGTGTGCAAAATAACCGATAACCGAATTTTTAAAACCTTACTCGAAAATTATACAGTTTAAAATAACCGTAACCTAATTATTTGGAAAACAGGTTAAGGTTAACTGTATCCGGTTTCAAACAAGATAAGGTTAAAGGTTATTTATTTTTCAAAACATGTTATTTTTATAACCGCTTTTAATATTAACTTTTTCATTTTAATATTTTAGAATTAAATTAAGTAGGATTTTCTCTCTTTCTCTTAAAAACACTACAATGGATGATGATGATCGATGATTCCTGATTGTACTTCGAGTTGATACGGTGATCGAGTCGTTGAATTGGATATTTTTTTCAATTTGTAATTGTTACTTGATCGGTATATTTCTTTTTAGACTCGGCTGTTTTATAGCGCTTTATTTTGGACCGATTTATTTTATCATTGCGACTATGTTAAATCGTATATTAAAAAAAAACAGGTTAAGGTTATTAAATAGGTTAATCAGATTTTGATATCCGGAAATTAGGTTAACCGGTTTTAAAAACAGATTAAGGTTATTAAAACATGACTAACCGGAATTAGGTTAAGGATATCAAATAGTGAAAATAAACAGGTTAACCGACCGGTTGCAGCCCTATATAGTAGTATTATGAATGATCCAGTATCGAATATCGGCCAAAAAAAATCTCCAGTGATATGCGTCGTGAGTATTCGACTAATTCCGACCACGAACTCTCCGAACGGGCGATCCTTGAGTAGCAATAGTAACTAAGAAAAAAACTTTTGTTCAACTAAAAGACCGTTCTCTATAAATAAACAAACGCAGAGGCCAAACTTAACACAAGAGTTTCTGACTCAATCTCTTCACTTATTTCTTTGTTCATTACAAGCCAGAATCATGAAGCTTTTCAGCTTTCATTGAACCACTACTCTTATTCGCAATTACGAGGGCGCTAAAAAAACCTAAGAACGGGGGCAGAAAAAAAAAAAAAAAAACGAAGAACGAGGGCGAAAAAGAAACCTAAGTAGCTACTGTTAACTCGCTTCTTCTACCTAAATTTATCTACAAAGCAGACTGAAAATGCATCTCCGCAAGTTCCTGCAGACACGGTCGAATAAATTAGAAATTCCGGGGAACCACATTGATGCCAAAATTTAGCAAGCAACGGAAGACTGGACATACGAGATAAATTTCGACAAGCAAAACCCAATTTGACATACCTGCTTGGCGGAAGGAACCTTGGGCTCACCCCATTCCTTGGCTTTCTTCTCGAGATATTCAAAATCAGCCTTCCCAGCCTGCGCGAGCACGGATCACTAAGCCTTTGCAAAAAAAAATAAACAGAATATTTGCAACGGAGTAAGTTAAGAACTAAATCCGGACACTAACCTCAATTAGACGACCAAGTTCCGAGTCAAAGCTAGAGTATCGCTTGCGAACAAGCTCAGTAAGAGCGCCATCCTATATCAAAAATTTCGAGGGAAAAAAAAAATGTTTTGTTGTTAGGAAAAGGAAAATAGAATTTGCATGAAGAAACTAAAGAAAATAAAAATAGGAACCTCGATGATCTTGGCAGCGTTACGGAGTCCACGGGCTAGAGTATCCATTCCACCGACGTGAGCAATGAACAGATCCTCAACATCTGTGCTCTCTCTTCGTCTATAATTTTTTTTTTTTTTTGTGGCATACAAAAAAATAAGCATTAAAAATCCGTTTATCAAGAGAACAAAAATTATAATAAGCAAGAAAAAAGGGATTTATAAATTTAATGTTACTTACAGTTTAGCATCAAAATTGAATCCACCGGGTGCTAATCCTCCCTGAAATCAAGAGGGCAAAGATAATTTTATGCTTTTGAATCTTACAAACAGAATATATGAAGATTGACTTCGATACATACGTTTTTCACCACACTGAGCATCACCATTGTCGCCTCTGCAATATCAGTAAGAAACTGATCCGTATCCCAACCTGCCAAGACAGAATTTTAGGTTAGCCGAGAAAAGGCCTTTTATATTAGAAGAAAAAAAAAACTTGTAAAACTGTTCAATACCGATTTGAGGATCGCCGGTGTTAGCATCAACATTTCCCAGAATACCATTGAGTCTTGCAGTTTCAAGCTCGTGGTGGCAACTGCAAAGGTAAAATTTCGGTGTTGTGAAGAACCCTTTTAATTATCATAGAAAAAAAGCCAAAGTTAAGTGGCGAGCATGAATATTGAAAAATTGAACGCACCTGTGACCGGATAGTGTTGCATGGTTGCACTCAATATTGAGTTTGAATTCCCCTATTAAAACACAAAGTTTTTAAGTCATGAACCAATGAGACTATTATTTATCCCGAGCGGAGACTAAATTTAAAACATGAGATAAAATCACATCTAAACGAAACCGGAGACATGAAATAAGCAGCAGATTAATATAACAGAGTTAGAATTATTGATGTTAAATTCCTGGTGTATCTAGAAATTTTCATTAAGTAGGGATACTAGAGGTATTTAGTAATAAATATGAGATTACGGATTTTGATTCTATTATGTTTGATTAGTGGAATTTCCATATCCAGCATCATCGATAAATTTCCAGGTCTATAAAGCATACGGGGGAGTTTTGAGTTTTTTTTTTTTTTAAATACCCCAATAAAGCTAGAAATAACACATGTCGAAGATAGTAATAGACGGTACCTATGAGGCCATATTTGCGTAAGAAATTAGCTGACGTGGCAGCATCCCAGTCATACTGATGTTTGGTAGGTTCTTGAGGCTTGGGTTCGATCAGCAATGTCCCTAAGTAGAGCATCGGATAATGAGTCGAAAGACTTGAGGTAAATTGTTTTATATTTCAATGATGCATCAAGAAACACATTTGATGAAATATAATAATTAATTCAAGTTATGATTCAAGAAAACCGTACCATTGAATCCAATTTTCTTCTTGTAAGCAACGGCAGCTTCAAGAAATCTTGCCTGGAAGGATATTAGTGAAGATGACATAAAGGCGGAAAATAAAATGAAACTGCTAACAAAAACATCTTACGACTATCAGATAAGACAGACTGAGAGTAAAGAATAATTTTATAAAATGAACGAACCATATGATCGAGTTCTCGTCCCATGTCAGTGTTCAGAAGACTTTGGTAACCTTCACGACCGCCCCAGAAAACATAATTCTCTCCTCCTAGATAGTGTGTGACCTGCAAGAAGCATTTATATAGCATATATTATACAAATATAGGTTTAAGGTCAAAAGATGGCTAAGCGAAGCTCGTCATATAGTTCAATGCTATGTACGAAAATACCGACCTCAATAGCTTTCTTAACTTGTGCAGCAGCATATGCATAAACACCTAATTCAGGGCTGTAAACAGGGTCAACGGATTAGTCTATACGATGATTTAAAATAAAACACTGTCAAGGTATAAGCATTTAATTATTATTTTTGTTTTCCACTAAGGGTACATTAGTCATTTTTCTTTTATCTTTACATTTCTAAACCCTTTCAAATGTAGTTATTCATTATTCTCCCTTCAATAGAGTTTCTCTTTCCGAATTCATTTTCCTCTTACTTGACTGAGAAAATAATATTTAATTTCGTATATACCTAGTGGCACCACCGTGCATGTAGCGAGGATGCAAGAATAGCTGAGCCGTACCCCAGAGTGGGTGGATCTTTGAACCCTGGAAGAGATATGTGTAGAATATTACTATTTGATGGGGAAAATAAGTAGAAATTAAATTATGGCGTATATATATGTGTATATAACTATATATATTTATATATAATTATCATCATTATGCTTCAAAAGTGAGAACAAGCAACTGGATGAAGATACAGCGATCAAGAAGGAAACTTGATACACCGAAACATAGTACTCGGGGAAGTACATGGTAAAAGAAAATTCTAATTAACAAGGCTGAATGAATTTCGGATAAAAATAAAGATGAACTGCTCCATCATTACATGCAGAAAATTAATTAATGGAAATGCACAGACTGATAAGCTAGGGGACAATTTCCGGGTGTACAGGCAAGTTACCTGGAGCTCCTTAGCCAGCTCCACTATTTCATCCAAGTTAGCATTTGTCTCCTACACGTAAATAAACAAAAACAAAGCAACAAAATACCATTAATAATCAGTAATTAGGGACATATATGAGAAATGAATTACCGCGAGAATTTGGATGAATTCCTTTTAGCTATTTGAACTGCTTCAAAATATTCAAGAAGATAGCAGACAATTACTTTAAATCTGAGAAATAAACTACAAAAGGAAACACACCTCGATGGTATCTCCATCGGGGGCTATATCTCTGTCGTGGAAACACCACATATCAACACCGAGCTTTTCAATGAACTCAAAGTTGGCTCTCACTGCATTGTAAAGACAAAGTTACAATATTTCCAATTACTTCCACGTATACAACTATAAAATAAATAAATAATTAAATAAGTAAATTCTTACTTCTTCTCTTCGCCATAGCCAATGAGTTCGTTCCGTCTTCCCATGGCCAGTACTTAGTAGGAGCACCAAAGGGATCGGCACCGGTGCCACGGAATGTATGCCAAAATGCCACGCTAAATCTAAACCAATCCTAAATAACCAATACCATATATTATATAAGAAACATTTAATCTCACAATCACAGAAAGAAGTAAACAAATAAAATCTAAAAGAGCAAAAAAACCAACCTTCATTTTCTTTCCTAGAATGACTTCTTCTGCGTTGTACCATTTGAACGAAAGCGGGTTCTTGCTAGAAGGACCCTGCAAATTGAGAAGAAATTATAAGCATGTTTAAGCTCTCTCTCCCACTTTCTTGATATATTATGGTCTAAATTGAAAACTTATTTAAGAAGATATCTGTCCGTCTTCTGTTTTGAGTTAAAATTGTTGGACAAATTGCAGTTCAATGGAAATTGAGCATGCGTCAAGTTGTTCGAAACGACGGAACACTTGAGCAACGGAGTGCTCTCTATAATTACCGGGATTTGTCCTATAAAACGCTCATAATTAAGAGCACTACTTTGATTCATCATCAAGGTTATGAAATTCCAAAAGTGGAAGTTTGCCAAACCCAATAATCATATGATAATGATATCATTATTGAATTCATTCGCTACCATTTTGCTCTTATTCGTTTTCTCGTGTAATATCACAAAACAAGATATTTAACAATCAACATAACAACCTGCTACATTCGAAACCGGAAATATCAAACAAACAAAAAAAGCGATTTTTTTCCAAATTATATCCTGATGCCGACGAACTCGGACTCGCCTTCGAAGAAGCTCGGGACCGTTCACGCCATCGTTGAAGACGATTTTTTTTTATTTATTTTTAGCTTTACGTTATGCAATTTAATTTTATTGTTTTAAGTTTGTTATTTTAAGTGCAATTTCCATTAATTGTGGGGACCTATTTTTGCAAATCTTGGAGGTATTTAAACCCTCTCAACATCGAATAAAGCAGCTTGATATTCAGATAAAAAAATTCACTCTCTCCATGATTGTGGTCGATTGATTTTTGCGATCAATTTCCAAGAATTCTCGCGACGAACAGTAGCGAACTCCAGGCATTCTTCTGGCGCAGGTGATCACGCGAGAGACACTCCAGCAGACTTCAACTCTGCGGGACGGCGTTGACAGCGATCAGCGTATAGGGCAGTGTACGATCGAGAATTGTGCGCAGTTCTTGAGGAGATTTCGGGTATTTTTCCAACGTTAATATTTGGAATAATTGCATTAATTATTCGTAGACGTGTTCTCGTTTTTGTTGGGTTTCCTTTACATCAGTTGGTATCAGAGCCAACTCGTTTCCGTGACAAGCGATGCCACCGAAGGCGAGTCCGAGTTCGTCGGCACATGGCGCATGTGCGTCGATAGCCGTGCCATTAACAAGATCACCGTTCGTTACCGCTTCCCGATACCGAGGTTAGACGATCTCCTCGACCAATTGAGTGGGTCTCGTTTCTTTAGCAAGCTCGACTTGAAGAGTGGTTACCACCAAATACGAATCCGACCCGGTGATGAATGGAAAACGGCATTCAAGACGCGTGAAGGACTTTATGAATGGCTCGTCATGCCATTCGGCCTCTCTAACGCACCGAGCACCTTCATGCGCGTTATGAATCAAGCCCTCCGCCCGTTCATCGGTAAATTTGTCGTCGTTTATTTCGACGACGTCTTGATTTATAGCACTTCAAAGGAGGACCACTTACGCCACCTCCGCGACGTCTTGCTAGTATTTCGGGAGCACGAATTCTACGGAGCATTACAAAAGTGCTCATTCGTCACTTCATCCGTGGAATTCTTAGGCTACATTGTCTCCGCCGACGGTTTATCGGTGGACCCGACTAAGGTCCACGCTATTTCCTCATGGCCGACACCTTCGACGGTCACCGAGGTACGTAGCTTTCACGGATTAGCTTCCTTTTACCGTCGGTTTATTGCACATTTTAGCTCGATCATGGCACCGATTACCGAGTGCATTAAGACTGGACGATTTCATTGGAGCCCGGATGCCTCTAACGCATTCGAATTAATCAAGGAAAAGCTAACCACCGCGCCTATACTTATTCTACCGGACTTTGATCAACCGTTCCTACTTCATTGTGACGCCTCCAAGGTCGGAATAGGGGCTGTTTTGAGCCAAGCTACGCGTCCCGTCGCTTACTTTAGCGAGAAGCTCTCCGGGCCGAAAATCCGGTATAATACTTACGATGTGGAATTTTACGCGATCGTCCGCGCCATTCACCATTGGCGCCACTATTTGTTCCACCGGGAGTTCGTTCTTTTCACGGACCACAACGCACTCAAACATCTAGGGACTCAAGACAAGGTGTCCGCCCGACATGCTTCATGGATTGATTTTCTTCAACAATTCACTTTCACGATCAAACACACGGCCGGGGTTCTCAATCGCGTCGCCGATGCGCTTAGCCGTCGCTACACACTTCTCCAACGCCTACGTGTTTCCGTCCCGGGGTTTGATGAACTCCCTCGCTCTACGCCACGGATTCCTTCTTTTCCCGTTTTACCGCGCCCACACTCGTTGAGTCCGACCCGGATTTCGCATGGAAAGACGGTTTCCTTTATCGCCGCGGAAAGTTGTGCATCCCCGAGAGTAGCCTTCGTTTGATGATTGTTCGTGATCTTCATAACGAAGGACACGTAGGGCGTGATCGCACTCTCGCCTTGATCACCGAGTCTTATTTTTGGCCATCCATGCGGAAGTTTGTATTCCGTTTCGTGGACCGTTGCCGCGTGTGCAACCTCGCCAAGGGAAGAGCATCCAACGCCGGACTTTATATGCCACTTCCGATTCCGACACGACCGTGGTCCGATATTAGCATGGATTTTGTTCTTGGCCTTCCAAGAACACAACGCCAACACGACTCCATCTTCGTTGTCGTCGACCGGTTCTCCAAGATGGTACACTTTATTCCGTGCAAGAAAACGTCCGACGCTAGTCACGTGGCATTCTTATTCTTTCGCGAGGTATACCGTCTACACGGCCTTCCTACGTCGATTGTCTCGGATCGCGACACACGCTTCCTTAGTCACTTTTGGCGAAGCTTGTGGCGCCTCGTGGACACTCGTCTTGACTTTAGTAGCGCTTACCACCCGGAGACGGACGGTCAAACGGAGGTAGTGAACCGCTCCCTTGGTAACCTATTGCGTTGTCTTGTAGGTGAATCGATTAAAGCATGGGATCTTAAGCTTAGCCAAGCCGAATTCGCCCACAACCATGCCGTCAATCGAAGCACGGGATTGAGCCCATTCCGCATCGTATACGGCGTCGTTCCACGATGCCCGCTCGACCTCGCCGCGGTCCCGGAGTCCGATCCCATTCACCCCGACGCTTCGGCTTTCATCGACAACCTCCAAGCGACTCACAAGCTCACAACGACCAACCTTGAAGCCTCCTCCACTCGTTACAAGCGCGACGCGGACAAGAAGCGACGACACGTAGAGTTTGAGGTCGGTGATTTCGTATGGGCGGTTTTGACGAAGGAGAGAGTTCCCGCTCATGAGTTTAACAAACTCAAGCCAAAGACGATCGGGCCCTTGGAAATCATCGAGAAAATCAATTCCAACGCCTACCGCCTTCGACTACCGAGCCACATCCGCACTCATGATGTCTTCAACGTCAAGCACCTCCGGGCTTATACCGGTGACAACTCCGACGACGATCCGACCCCGAATTCGAGGACGAATTCTTTCTCCGCCGGGGAGAATGATGCCGACGAACTCGGACTCGCCTTCGAAGAAGCTCGGGACCGTTCACGCCATCGTTGAAGACGATTTTTTTTTATTTTTTTTTAGCTTTACGTTATGCAATTTAATTTTATTGTTTTAAGTTTGTTATTTTAAGTGCAATTTCCATTAATTGTGGGGACCTATTTTTGCAAATCTTGGAGGTATTTAAACCCTCTCAACATCGAATAAAGCAGCTTGATATTCAGATAAAAAAATTCACTCTCTCCATGATTGTGGTCGATTGATTTTTGCGATCAATTTCCAAGAATTCTCGCGACGAACAGTAGCGAACTCCAGGCATTCTTCTGGCGCAGGTGATCACGCGAGAGACACTCCAGCAGACTTCAACTCTGCGAGACGGCGTTGACAGCGATCAGCGTATAGGGCAGTGTACGATCGAGAATTGTGCGCAGTTCTCGAGGAGATTTCGGGTATTTTTCCAACGTTAATATTTGGAATAATTGCATTAATTATTCGTAGACGTGTTCTCGTTTTTGTTGGGTTTCCTTTACATCATATCCTAATTCAGATAAATCAGCATTGAGTAAGATAATTATAGCATTAATTAATGAAGAAAAAAAAATTCAATACCTCATAGTTAATTTTCGGAATTTCGGGGAAGAATTCCCCGTTCCACTCGCTCGGGGCACCGCAGTCGCTCTCGAGATCGGCCGGGCACGTCGGAGGCGCGGCGATCTGCACAACAAAGCCAAAGCAATAATCACTATTTCTAATCCAACAACAGTGATTCAAGAATTGCAAATTCTGGCTTAGTTCTCACCACTCCCACGGCGACCACGCTCGCAGAGAGGAACAGCAACAGTATCTTGGCGACCTTCATTCTGAGCAGCAGCCTCGCATACACCTCTACAGCGATAGATACAGAGAGCGAAACACGATCATCTCAAGGAAGGATCAAACAAAAACTCAGTGAACTGAAGAATCGTACCTGAGAGAGAAGGAAAGCGACGCAAAGGAACCCAGATGAGAGAGAGAGTGAGTGGTGATTGGGGCTTAATATACTACGTGAATTCCGAGCGAGATTGATTGAAAAAGATGAGCTGAATTCAATCTATTTTCGAATTTCGTATCAATCCATTGACTCTGAAGAACTATATTTAAGGGATTTTGTTAGCTAGATAGAGACTGGGTTATTATTACTAACGATTTTTTATTTATTTTTTTTCTCTTCCTTATCCCATACATATAATATATGTATTTAATTAATGTGATTAAAAAATAGAGGGTAATTTTCGGCAGAAGTTGTTATGTTATATCACTTAGAGAAGTTTAGTCTTTGTGTTATCTTTTTGGTGGCACAAGTTGATATGATGTCATTTTGTCAATAACTTAGAGGTTTTTCTTTAAAAAGGGTTAATACGGCGAAAATACTTAAAATATTTGTTAAAGAATCATTCATGTACTCAAAGTTTAAAAGTAGTGGAAAATATACCCAAAGTCGCAACACCGTTAACATACTCGTTAATTCTGATCACGTGGAAAAACGTGAGTTGCTGATGACATAACACTTTTTACAGCGAAAGTATATACTAGGGTTCAGGGTACTTTTGGGATAATCAGTAATTTAAAATATTAATTTAAAATATGAGACATTAATCAGTAATTCCGAAATATATATATCGGCTAGTACGAACTCTTGAAATCGGAAGTAGCAAGAGAAAGGACAGTCAATGCCGAAATTCGGAGAATGAGACTTGAACAATCTGGCGCCGAGGGCTTTACCGTCATTTTCAGTGCTCAAGGATGAGAAGAAATCGAATTCGGGGCCGATAATCTCAACTTGGCTTCTTCGACAACTCAATAAACAACAAAGTTTTTTTTGTCTCAGTAATAATTTCACTACATGTCTATTCATGAGGTAAACTCGTGATCATTTATGGAAGACGGAGACATGTGCTTTTGTTGCGGGCAAAAAGCGTCGCCCGGACGTAGATCGTTGCGGGCAATGGGCGCTACGCGTACAATCTGCTTGCTTTGCAACAGGGATTACATAATGATAACTGAAATGACAAAAGCTTAGCGAAAAGGGAAGAAAAAGAAAATATTGCATGCATTTGTTATTTGTTGATGTGTTTGGAACTTTGGATAGAGAGTCCAAAGAAGGATAAAGCCGTGGACAAGTACTACAAGACAAACTTTCCACGGTGACTCATCGATGTTGAAATTGGAACCAAAACGTGAACGGAATCTTGACTTGGAGAGAGACACCAATGTGTGTACAGAATCTAAACTAATTAGCACTTTTGTGATTGGACTCAAAATGTTTACAAAATCCTAACACAAAAGGGAAAACATGTAGGTGATACAATTACTGCTCATAGTCAATGTTTCGAATTTTGAGCGAAACATCTTCTCACTAGCAAGCGCATCGAAGAAGATTAAAAAAAAAGGATAATTGCGGCATAAATCCCTAACCTTTAGTTAACTGGGCGGCATAGTTCAAATCCCATTTAATAACGGCAAAAGTACCAAAAGTTGAACTCCGTTAATATTTAACTAACAGCCGTTAGTCGATGGTGATGTGGCGACCGACCATCATCCAGGTGGCTGCCACGTCAGACGCGCGTTAGCCCAGCGTCATCGTGATGTCCTCATCGCATCATCCTGATAATCGACACTGAAGGGTTTTGAACTCGTGCCATCAGCCCTTCAAAACACACCCTTGCTACTACACCAAAGCCATATTCTGCTAGACAATAGTAAAAATAAGATTTTAAATATAACGAAATATCTTAATAAGTGACACTTTTTGAAATCACCATGCTTGACTTTTTTTTACTCGGGTTCGGGTTAAATTTTTTAGACCGAGCTTGGGTTAATTTTTTGATGCAGGTTTGGGTTAACTTTTTTAGACTAGGCTCGAGTTGATTTTTCGTGTCGGTTTTTGGTTGACTTTCTTGGTTCGGCTATGAGTAGTTGTTTTTTTTTTGCTAATCTCGGGTTGACTCTTTTGTGTCGACTAGAGTTGACCTTTCTAACCGGTCTCCGGTTGAATTTTTACAAGGTCTCAGGTTGAATTTTTTAGGCGGTATTGGGTTGACTTTTTTGGGTAGTCTCGGGCCAGTCTCTAATAGTCAACCCGAGACCGACCTAAAAAAGTTAATCTGTCATTGTCCCAAAAAAGTCAACACGAGACCGACATGTAAAGTTAACTCTAGTCGACACCAAAAAAAAAAGTCAACCCGAGATTGAAAAAAACAACTCATAGCCGATCAAAGAAAGTCAACCCAAAACTGCCCCAAAAAGTCAACTCGAGCCAAGTCTAAAAACGTTAACCCAAACCCTTGTCAAAAAACAAACCCAAGCCCGGTCTAAAATATTTAACCCGAACCCGCGTAAAAAAAGTCAAGCAAAGTGATCGCGAAAATTATGTCACCTATTAAGATATTTCGTTATATTTAAATTCATATTTTTTCTGTAGTCTAGTAGAATTTAGCTTTGGTTTAGTGGCAAGGTTATGTTGGTGAAGTGCTGAATCGCTTCAGCACCGATTATTTTTCAATTATAAGGATAATGACGCTGGGATGAAAAGGAAGTTGAGGTGGCCGATAGAGAGGGCGCGTCTGATGTGGTAGCCACGTGGATGAGGGTCAGTCGCCACGTCATCATCGACTAACGGCTGTTAGTTAAATATTAACGGAGTTCAATTTTTAATACCTCCGTCGCTATTAAATAGGGTTGGGGCTATGTCTTCCTAGTTGACTAAACATTAGGGATTTATGTCGCAATTATAAAAAAAAAAAAACATCTTTTGAAGATATTCAAGGTGGCCAAAACCTGCATGTGATCTTTACCCACCGTAGACCGTAGTAACTAACAAGCAATTTTAAAAAGTACTAAGCCTCATGCATGAAGATTGGAATGGGAATCCGCAAATCAAATGACGAAACCGAGAATTAGTTGACACTTCATCGAGGGGAATGAGAATTAAGCTTTCTAGAGTATTATGTTTTATCACTAGAAACACAATTAGGGGCGGACGTCGGACCTAGAAAATAACTTCAAAGGTGGCGGATGACGAATAAAAATAAATATATTAGACTGTAATTAATAATTATGTCTCAAATTTTTAATTACAACATAATAACAAAATATTTTTATAAATATTTTTCTTACAAAAATTGAATCTATAGTTTTGTGTTTTATTGAAAAAATAAGTAGTATTTTACTATATATATTAGTAATCTAATAAAGTAGTAATATATCATTATATACAATGGCGAAGCCATCTCTTTTATTTAGGAAGGGCACAATAATTTATTTTTTAAACAAAATATTAACTATTCAAAAAAGTTTACTCTAAGATAAAAATGAAAAAATATTATAGCTGTAAGATAATTTTAGATGTATTTAGTCAAATAATGAAAGACGGCCTCTAAAAAGAAAGAAGACTACGTATTCGATGTTATAATTAAGTTTAATATATTTGAATACAATTAAAAGGTTTTGGGACTTTTAGTTCTTTTATTTATTTTTATTTTTATTTTTGTGGATTGAATTTTGTCCAGTGGTTGATTTCTATGCAAAGTTTTGCTTTTAAAAGTCTCATAAACAAACAACGAAAGCCAAATATGTAAAAAAAAAATATTAAGAAGTTCACAGTGAGCACACGTCCCCTCTAGACCATCAGTGTCTTCGCCACTGATTATATATATATATATATATATATATATATATAAGAAACCAAGGTTCAAAATGTCGTTTTTGTCGATAAAACGGTTGTTGTTTTTTATGATTATCGATAGATTTTCGAGCATTATCGATGGAAGACTAACAAAACTGTAGCTTATCGTTACTGACAGTTATCGAGGATTATCGATGGATTATTGAAACTTAACGAAGATTATAGATGAAAAATCACTAAAATAGTTTTAAGAATTATTTACTAAGTTTACATATGTAAATAAAATATAGTCTCACTCTCACATATGTAAATACTCAAATAAAATCATGTTATACTCAAATAAATTATGTCACACTCGTTTTTTTTTTTTTTTCATTGAAGGTACTTTGCCTAAATTGTTGAAAAGTGCAAAAAAATTCCAAACGTACCCAATTTTTCGTTATTTTTAGATTGTTTTCATCGTTAATTGCGGCAAAAAGACCCAACCTTTGGTCAAATGCTCTGTTGTGTATACAACCTCCCTAAATGGCGACAAAAGTACCCAAACTCGACATTTGAGAGTTGACTGAGAATATTTGTCCATGTGGCTATTAGCCTTTTCCATGTGGCATGTCACATGGCTTGCTACGTAATTATTATTTTATTGAATAATTTTAAAAATATTATTTAAAAAAATTAAATTACTTCTTCAATAATAACCAATAATGAATATTTCAATTTAAATATTTGTTATTTGTTTTATTATTAAATATTATTATTCATTTTAGAAAAGTGGATCAAACGAAGTAAAAAAGAAAAAATCACCGTTCACGATTCACTTAAGCTCCGTCTCCGATCCGGTTCACGGGTGGAACAAAATCGCTTAATATGTTTAATAATAATAACCAATAATAATCATATGATTATTTAACAATATTTTTTTAAAAAGAAAAATATATAAATAAAAAAACATATTAAACAATTATTATTATTATTATTATTATTATTATTATTATAATAAAATACAAACACAAAAAAAATATCATGCAAACAAATAAAAATACTTTTTCGTTAAATATTAATATGACTACTATTTTTTTTTGAATAAGTGGTGTGTATCTCATTTGTTATTATTATTAAACATATTAAACAATTTTATTCGACGCGTTAATCAGATCGGAAACAGAGTTCTAGTGAACCATGTACGGTAATTTTTCTTTCGTTCTACCCACTTTCAATAATAAATAATTATAACCAATAATGAATATTTAAATTTAAATATTTATGATTTGTTACTATTGGAAAAAAAATAATTTTTATTAAAACAAATTTTTTTAAAAAAATAAAAATAATTTACGTGGCATGCCACATGGCAAAGGCTGATTGCCACATAGATAGATTTTCTCGATCAACTCTCAAGTACTGAGTTTGGGTACTTTTGCCGCTATTTACGGAGGTTGTATACACAATAGAGCATTTGACCAAAAGTTGGGTCTTTTCGCCGCAATTAAACCTTGTTTTTACGGATAATTGATTGACATAGAATATTTGCCGATGACTATCGGTAAGACGGATCATCGATCATTGCCGAGGAAAATTTGAACCTTGTAAGAAGCTACATTGATAAGACAACAGACTCACCATGAAACACATCACAATTATTAAAATAAAATGTTAATTGCGGCGAAAATACTTAACTTTTAACAACATTCCCCAATAAATACCACTACAAATGAGCTATATAAAACTTCTGAGGATCATTGTTGTGTTATCCCCAATACATTCTTACTATTAAAGTTATACATATGATGTTCATATTAACATTAAAGAACATCATTCAACATAAAAGTCATTAAGATTGTTACGCATTAGAATGCATTGTGCTGCTCGTATTCGGCAAGGCTTAGATCATGTCAACATTTCAACTCATATTCAATCCCTCTTGACGAGCTCTGAGGGCGGTTTTGGCAAAAACGCAAGCCAGAGTGGACCAGAGGAGGGGGCGAATTGTAGAGAGAAAAGTTCTGGAGAAAGTTGTGAGAGAATGTGTGATTGAAGAGAAGATGGGTCCTTTATTTATAGTCTTGGATCACCCAGACTCCTTCATTCCTGAGTGATGTGGGACTTTTCTTGCTCCTTTCTCCTTCTCTGGGCATCCGTGGTAGGGGTGTAACCGGAGCGGATATCTGGTTTTTCGGAACTATCTGAATCCGGATCCGAAAAACCGGATATCCGAAAATAGGTATCCGGATCCGGATCTGAAAAACCGGATATCCGGATTTCCGGATATCCGAAAATCCGGATATCTGTTTTCAAAACCCGGATCCGGATCCGAATCCGGTTTTTATTTATTAAAAAAAAGTTAATTTTAACGACTAAAAAACCCGTACAAGTCTACATATTTTCCCATTGTCCAAAAAACCAAACAAATCTAATACATATTATCACATAATACATATAAAATTAAAAATGCATTCAAATCCCCGTCTTCATTCCGCACCATCTTTTCTTCATTCTCGTGCATCATCAAGCGTCAACATCATCATCAACTACAAAAGATATGAGAATGAAAAAAAAAGCATCACAAATAAATAAGTACTCCTAACATAAAAAAAAATTAAAATAAAATAATTAAAATATTAAAATAAACCGGGTTTTAAACCGGATCCGGATATCCGGATTTTTAAATACCAAAACCCTTATCCGAATCCGATTTTAAATCCGGATCCGGATATCCGTATCCGGATTTCAGATTCGGATTCGGATTCGGATTATAAAATCGGATGCGGGTGCGGATGCGGATTTAAAACAGGATTCCGGGTTTTAATTACAGCCCTAATCCGTGGGGCCTAGCCATGGCTCGGGGTTTCAATGGCTCCGAAAATGGGCTTTCGGGTGTCCGATTTCCAATCTGCTGAATCATGTGCATTCTAGAGAGTCGTGCGAATGTTTTCATGTTGTTGATCATCTCCTTAGCTTCCAGGTCGAGGATTTTCCGGGGTTGTGATAACCTCGTCGGGTTATCCGCATTGCCTTCTCAATGATAGACTTCGGTCAAAGATTTCGCCTTCTGGGCCTTCTAGGTTACGGGCCTCGCCAAATGAGTTGGCTCTTGGACTCTCGGTCTTTGACTTTCCCCACAGGCTTTGACTTTCACCAAAGAGACCCGATTTATATATGGTTCAAAAAATACCCATAAATAACTAATTTTCATTTTCATTAACAAGCATCGAAACCCGGAGATATTTTCTAATATAAATATCACGTACCCAGAAAGCCAAAAAGCTCACCCCAAAACGCAGCGTTTCACCGCCTGACCCGATTCGCACTTCAGATTTTTCCAACATATAAATCGGAATTGTCCTTTTTTTCTCAAAGGCGGTGAAAAAGAAAATAAAAAAGCGAAAAAAAAGAAAAAAGAAAATAAAAAAGACAACTCTCTCTCTCTCTCTTTCTTTCTCTCTCCTCTCATCCACTCGTTGGTGCTTCTTCTTCTTCGTCATCGTCATCGCTCGTACCGAACCAGACCAGGCAATCTCGAGCTCCCCCGCTTTCGCGCGCTCTAGGGTTTCGGCGACGCCATTCATGGGGTGAAGCTTTGTTGGATGGAGTGGGACAGCAATTCGGATCTGAGCAGCGAGGAGGAGGACGACGAGGAATTCCACCTCAGCGACCATGGCGCCGTGAAGGACGGGCTCGCCGCCGGGGCGGTCGCCGGCGCCAGCCCCCTGCCCTTCCCGGTGGAGAATCTGCTCCAGACGGCGCCGTGCGGCTTCATCGTCACCGACGCCCTCGAGCCCGACCACCCCATCATCTATGTCAACACCGTCTTCGAGATGGTCACCGGGTACCGCGCCGAGGACGTCCTCGGTCGCAACTGGTCAGTCCTCACTCTTCTCTCTTGCCGATTCCTAGCTCAGGGATGATCGGAAATTCGTAGGGTTTCGAAGTGGTTTCTGGTACTAGTGTCTGGATTTCCCCCAATTGATCGGGGCTTTCTATGGATTATGCAGTAATGGGGTTGAAGCCATAGTTTTGAGTGGTTTCTTTGTAGCTCATTGAGCTCAAAACCAGATAACTTCATTAGCTTTTGGTGTGGATGTAGAATTGGTGATATTATAGATGGCATTTCTTGCACCGAGCTCTGCTGGACTAGGAATAACTTGTTAGGATTACCGCGAGCGTTTTTCGGAAAGAGAAGATCTTTAGCCTAGTGCCAGTGCGAAAAATTCCCGGTTTTTCCGTTTTGGATTGTACTTGGCGGTTAGTTTCGCCTTTTCTTCTGGAAATGGTCATCAACCCGTTTTTTCTTACTGCTTAGAGCTACAGCTAATAGAAATTAAAATCTGATAGTCTTGCAATAAGTTTAGTATCTGTGATGTATGAGCCAATGACCCGTGATTGAAGAAAGAAGTAGCAAAAAGTTTAAGTTACCAATAGGTTAGTTACCTTCGGTAGTCGTATTTCCCATCAGGAGTGTTATATATATATATATGTATTAATCGAGGTTAAAGTACAGCAACTAGTTTATTATTAACCCTAGAAGTGTCTAAATTACCAAGGGTTTCATTAACAGGTCTATGGTTTGGAGTAGTCTAGTTAGCTATCTGAACTTGGTTGTTCCTTAAAATGTTTTTTTCTTTTTGGTAGAAGTGGAAGTTCTTGTCATATATGGTTTATTGATTGCCTCCTCATATGCGTTATTATGCTCACAATGTAATACATATTCCTCTTGCATACCGTTGAGATCCGTCTCCAGAACCTTAAATTTTATCAGAAGTATCATTGGCTTTCTTTGTCTACAAAATAATCCACATGATATGAAATTTTGGTTGAGGTAGAATTGATGTATGACTTTAGGTATGAAGTGCAGTCAATTTAAAATTGACCCTGCTTTCGGGAAATTCTTTCGCTAGATTAGGATGTATCCACTTCCGCCTTTCCTATCAATATGCTCTAGTTGAAAACTAGAAAAAAAAGTTCAAAGTTTACGTGCATGCTATTCTACCTTTGAATTTAGTTTCTAGACTTTGCTTGTGCCTCCAATCCCAAGCGTCAAGCGAGCCTCTCTCTTTAGTTTGTTCTAGACAGGCATTTTTTATTGCTAATTACTTTTTGAAAGTACAGAGGTTTATGGAGTTTGCTGATTTGTGTAAATTCTGTCACAGCCGGTTTTTGCAATGTAGAGGCCCTTTTGCTAAGAGACGACATCCTTTAGTGGACTCCACAGTTGTTTCTGAAATCAGAAGATGTCTGGACGATGGCATCGAGTTCCAAGGCGAGCTTTTAAACTTTAGAAAAGACGGATCTCCTTTGATGAATAGATTGCAACTCACACCAATATACGGAGACGATGAAATGATAACTCACGTGATCGGCATACAGTTTTTCACTGAGACCCACATCGATCTGGGCCCACTCCCAGGATCTACGATCAAAACCCAATTCAAATCTGCTGACCGCTTCCGATCCGGTCTCTCCTCTTTCCGTTCGGTCCCCGCCGGTGACCGTAACATCTGTCGTGGCGTTTGTGGGATCTTTCAACTCAGCGACGAGGTGTTGACTCTAAAGATCCTCTCGAGATTGACGCCCCGAGACATCGCATCCGTTGGATCGGTCTGTAGCCACCTCTATGAACTCACTAGGAACGAGGATTTATGGAGAATGGTGTGCCAAAACGCTTGGGGAAGTGAAACGACACGTGTTCTTGAGACTGTGCCCGGTGCAAAGCGGCTTGGGTGGGGCAGGCTAGCTCGGGAGCTGACCACGCTCGAGTCGGCGGCATGGAGGAAACTTACCGTTTGCGGCTCGGTTGAGCCGTCGCGGTGCAATTTCAGCGCGTGCGCGGTCGGAAACCGCGTTGTCCTGTTTGGTGGGGAAGGGGTCAATATGCAGCCGATGAACGACACATTCGTACTGGACTTAAATGCAACCAAACCGGAGTGGCAGCACGTCCAGGTCAGCTCCCCACCACCCGGGCGGTGGGGCCACACACTCTCTTGTGTCAATGGTTCGAACCTTGTCGTGTTCGGCGGCTGCGGTCAGCAGGGTCTACTAAATGACGTCTTCGTCCTCAATCTAGACGCCAAACCACCCACGTGGCGAGAGATCTCGGGATTGGCTCCACCGCTTCCCCGGTCTTGGCACAGTTCATGTACTCTTGACGGAACGAAGCTGATCGTGTCCGGCGGTTGCGCGGATTCGGGCGTACTTTTGAGCGACACTTTTCTCCTCGATCTCTCCATGGAGAAACCGATCTGGAGAGAGATTCCAGTGACATGGACACCCCCGTCTCGATTAGGTCACACGCTTTCCGTCTACGGCGGTCGAAAGATTTTAATGTTTGGCGGACTCGCCAAGAGTGGCCCCCTTCGGTTCCGATCAAGCGACGTGTTCACGATGGATCTCAGCGAGGATGAGCCGTGCTGGAGATGCGTTACTGGCAGTGGAATGCCCGGTGCCGGAAATCCCGGGGGTATTGCGCCTCCGCCGAGGCTCGATCATGTGGCAGTGAGCCTCCCCGGCGGGAGGATCCTCATCTTCGGTGGGTCCGTGGCTGGGCTCCACTCCGCTTCGCAGCTGTATATTCTCGATCCGACCGATGAGAACCCGACATGGAGGATATTGAATGTACCGGGTCGCCCTCCGAGATTCGCTTGGGGGCACAGCACATGTGTGGTGGGCGGCACGCGAGCGATCGTTCTCGGTGGTCAGACCGGAGAGGAATGGATGTTGAGTGAGCTTCATGAGCTCTCACTGACGAGCTCCGCAGTCGGAATCAACGGCATGTAAATCTCGGATTTGGTTCCACGAAGATTGCTCCGGTCAGCTACACACACATATTCTTTTTGTGTGACTCAAGACCGTAGTCTTTGTTTATTGTGAGGTTTGTGTGAAAACCCTGCCCTTTCTTCGGTTTGCGCGATGATTTTCCGTCCTCGCCAGGTTAGTCGCATTCGGTATCGGTAGACGTGTAGATGCTATGATATGTAGACTTATTTTTCTTACTTATTGTGTTGCTTTGTAATTCAGGTTCTGTAATTTGAACCAAAGGAGAAAAAGTTTAAGGAACAAAAAAAAAGGCATGTTTATATTGACGTTTTGGTCTTTTTCGTGTAATCAAAACTAGTTCAGCTCTTCACCGTTCGTTCAAAATCGGCCCACATTCGAAGGATCTAAATGCAAAGATTTCCGGGAGCGCGAATAATTACGACATTTTTATGTTCTTGATGGATTTTTTTATGCCCTGATCTTTGCCTGTATATACATTTCGAGGTTTTAGTTTGTAGCAGCCACATACGTTTACTATTGGATTAACATTTTCGTTTTTTTCTTTTATTTTCTATTTTATTTATATATTTCAGAAATGCTCTTAAGCAAATAAAGTGTTGAATTTAGAGTAGTAATTTTGGTGATTATGTATTTTAAGCATAAATAATTGCTTGATCATTCCAATTAATTATTTTAGGTCATGACTCATGTCTAAGTGTAGCTTTTATCTTCACGATTAATTAATGAGAATAGATTAATTAAGTTTCATCATTACTTCATTAAATAAATTATCTTCATGATTAATCAAACATGATTCAATACGGAATAGTTTACAGAAAATTAATTCACACCAACACAATTGGTCATGTTTGCGTGAGTCCTAGGTTATATTTTGATTTTATTGTTTAATAGTAGTTTCTGTTTATTATTATTATTCTTATTTGAAATAGTATATTTCTTATCGAATATTTTATACATAATATGAAAATAAACAGATAAGGCAAGGCGTATACTATGCGATAGAAAGAATATATTCGTGAGTCGTGACTCGTGAAATGAGTGATTCTCCTATAAAAAAAAAAAAGATTATTCTATTGCGATTTTGCCATGTTTAATAATCGTTGAATTTGATGGAAGAATGAAAGGAAATTAAAAGAATTAAATATTAATTTGGAAATTATACAAATTTTATAATTATGAACCAATCATTATCACTCAAACTATAAAAAAAAAAAAAAAAAACAGTCTTTCTTTTTAAGTGTACATTTTCTCTCATCTATCTAACCATGAAGGCAACATAAAAAAATCACCAAAAAAAAAAACAAAAATTAAAAAATCTAGACAGATTATTCTCGTATATTATTTTGTAATTTGTATGTAGTTATTAGAGTCATTAACTCTATGATTTTAAGTTTTAACCATCAAGTAAGCTTAATTTAAGAACATTGACCAATTCAAAATTAGATATGAAAATTCACTCACAATTCTCATAGGTGTTTGATGCACGATTTCTTACTTTGCTCTATATTCTTACCTAAGATTTTTCCAAATAAATAAATAAATATACATATATAGCAGCAAGCCATGTTCTGTGGTCCACGAGAAAAAAGGTGTCGTTTCTTATGAGTTGCAATCTAGCTTTGTGCCAAACTCCAAAATTGTCTTTTCACCTAACAAGTTGTGATGATATTGATTTCTAATTATGGCCAATAATCATACCATAATTCCTAGAAATGATCGAAACAATATTGAGTGACAACTACACCAATTTTGACCAATTTGTGATACAATAAGTGTGACACTCGTTTAATGTTGGTAAACAAACTTTATGCTTGTCTAATTAACATATAAATCAGCAATTTTGATATTTTCCCTATCTAATGAGTTTAATAATTTGTCGCTAATTAACGAGTTCCTTAAATTGTCTATTTCAGCAATTTATTTTTGTCTGCAAAATAAGTTGTTATATTTTTCGATAAAATTTCTTAAACCATGAACAATAAAATTTTCTTCATTTTGCATTTAATTTATGTTGACACTGAGATTTGAGTGCCTTTTCCATCAATAAGTGGTTGAAATAGGAAGTCCTTTAATAATAAGCATGATCTTATAAACAAAGACGATGATAGATAATTTTTATTTAGCTTTCGTTTTTTGAAGAAATAAAAAATTTAAACTTTTTATTTATTTATTAATTTATCATGGTGCTCTTAAAAAAATATTAAACTTGAATTTAAAACAATAAATTTAATAATTAATAAAAATAATTATTAACTTTAAATCATAAAATTAAGGTTTTAAGTAGTAATCGTTCTGAAAACCAAAATAAAGACCCGATTGCTCATTCATAGCTTAAATATCACCATCTTTATGTAATCATCTCGTGTAACTCTTGGTTGATTGATCTGGGTGAGTACCTCAAAAAAGTAAGATAGACAATCTAAACTGCGTTACCAAAAAGTATGGGTGTTCTTTACTTTTATGCACTCGCTTTACATTCTTACCAGTATATGCTTATCACGTAATAATCTAAGTTAAACGAGAAAATATGTCTTTACAGTAATTATTTGAGAATTTTCTTAACTATGAATTATGAAAGCTCCAAAAAAAAAAAGAGAAAATAACTAATAATATAATTCGCAATAATAATAGTTCCGAAATACTGAACCGAACACCTAATTTTCCCAATACCTCCCAAGGAAAATCCCGAATCGGATGTACGCCCTTCGTGGAAATATCATCATCCTATAATTATGGGAAATTCAGTCGAGTACGAACTACAAACAAAGGTTCTAATATAAAAAAGTCAATACTAGTTTAGTTGAAGTGTGAACTGAACTATGGAAGTAGAGTTTTGAAGAAAAAATAATTAGTTTGAAGATAAAAAGAGTGAAATGAGATAAATTAGAGGAGTAAATAGTGAAAAGGAGATAAGTTAAACACACTTTTGCAGACAGGAAATAAAAAGTAGCGTTGCAAAGACAAAGATCTACCCTCTCTCTCTCTCTCTCTCTCTCTCTCTCTCTCTCCTTTAAGCTAACTCACTCACTGCTTTGCGTGCATTGCCCACTTTCTCTTTCACTTCTCTCTCTCTCTCTCTCCGAAAGATCCTTCTTTTCCACTTTCCCTCCTCGCCGGCGAGAATGGGCGTCACCAGGGACCCCGCCACGCCGCCGCCGGTGATCGGCAAGATTGGGCCCTACACGGTCTTCATGACCCCGCCCTCCACCCCCACCCCCGCCCCCGCCCCGCACCCGCAGCCGCTCTTCGAGTCGCCCAAGAAGGCCGTGGCGCCGCCGCCGGTGCAGCCCCCGCCGCAGCAATTCGAGAAGTCCGCCAACCCGGACGCGTCCGCGTCCGGTGCCGTCGTCGGGATCTTCAGGAACGCCGTCGCCAAGGTCCAGAATGGTAATGTGGAAATGGTTTGGGCTTGTTGGATTTGGGGGAAAATGGCGGCTGTGATTTGATGTTCTTGCTGATTAGGTTAAGATTTGGGGAATTGAGTGTTTTGAATTGGCTTTGTTTGAAGGAAGAAATTCGGGTTTTCTTTTGCTCTTTGTCGCGTAATTAGTATGAAATTTGGCGAGTTCGATTGTAACGACACTAATGCACCGGATTCCGTCTGAACTCGGAAGTCAAGAGTGCTTTAGGAATGAAGAAGCTCTTAAGTAGTTAGTGTCAAGTTTCGGAAGTGTTTTATTTGAAGGAAATTGGAAGTTGCGATTTTTTGGTCTTTTTGATTAGGTTAAGGTCCGGGTTTCGCGCAGGCTGCTAATTTTTCGTTTAGCGGCTTGAAGTTCTACTTTTATGTAGTAAAAATGCTTAGAATTGCTGTATTTCTGGGTTCTTATTACAATTGAACAGATTTATGAGATGTTGGCTTATTTCGATCATTTATTTTCGCAGCGCATTCGAGTCTAGACGACCATTTGGCACGCTGGTTTGGATTAAATCAATCGAAGTATCAATGGGCGTTGGATGACTATTACGAGAACAAGGGCTCAGTAAACATCTTCTTAGGCTCTCATAATGAACATTTTTTATATTCATTTGGCATTTCGAATTGCAGTTAAACGTTCCTCTTATTGCCTAATCTTCTTTCGAGATACTGCCAATTTCCTGATTAAGATAATTTGGAACCGATCTTTATAATTTTACGAAGACAAAGCTTATCCTCCTTTTCTTATCACTTGTTAGATTTTTCGGGTATCTGTTTGAACTATTGCTGGATTAATCGTTTTAGGATATCATTATCTGCAAAAGATTCAACCTAATTTCATCTTAATTCATAACGTACACGAGTTGATCATCACTTATTTTAATTACAGGAAAAAGGGGACACAAAAGCGAAAGACGTTTCGAGTAAAATGCAGAGTGTGTAATATCTTGACTTCACAGGTATAACCGTGTATAACTTCGTTTTTCACTGTTTTTTCTTTCTCTCTCGCCTTTTCATTTCATTTCCGCGTCTGAAAATATTGCAAATAAGATCTTATTTTTCGCAGGGTCAGCTCTAAGAGAAATCTCATGGAGACCCCTTTTGAGTATACTATATTATCTATATACCTATGTATGCAATTGCAAGAAGGCATCCGAAGATACGACGAATCGATTCACCAACTTCCGCCGATCTCGCCAGTGCAATTTAGCGTAGGAGTTTGGTTACGTATATTTTCCGAGTGAATTAAACTCATCTTAGTAACTTAATTCCTAGCTATTTTTCTTCTTGTTTTTGTCTGCTGTGGCAGTTTTTATCTGATTTTAAAGTCAATTCTGAATATTGAAATCCGTAATCTGAGCTTCTGTATTCTCAAATGAATGGTGCTTATGAGCTAAGCGACTGTATAGAATTATATAGAAAGATACAAGCTTATATAATAGATAAATTATACAAGGTTAGATGAATTAGATCTCCAACTGTAGAATTTTTTTCTTTTCTAAAAATAAAAAATAAAACGTTTTTTTTTTGGTGAAAATTGAAAGTAAAAATATTAATTATAGGAAAACTAAATTTTTTCTATGTGATTATAATGAATAATGATGGTGAAAGATCAGATAATAATTCATGAAGAATTTAACATGTACAGTATTATTATTAGATAAAACAATAGATAATAAATTTAATCCTTAAATTTAAATATTATTTTATGCCATGGTCCAAGAAACACTTCGTACTACAAATCATTAAATCGAATCAAAACCTACAAAAATCTAATTTGTAACATAATTATAAATCTTTAAAATGTTTATTTGGGTTTTTTTAATTACTCTGTATTTTGGCCGAGTGGAACATCGAAAGGATTTTTGAACAAAACGAGGCAATTTCGAGGATATCTGACAAGTAGATAGGATAACAGAATTTTGAAAGTTCCTTTTCATATTTCGTTGGAGGGTTAATGGCAAGGAAAATATTCAAAGTTGGGTAAAAATACCTCTAGTGTACTCAAAGCTTTAAAATAGTGGTAAAAATATTCGAAATCGCATTTGAGGAGTTGACCACTCCATTCTCGTAACACCGTTAATTTACCAGTTAACTCTGGTCACGCGGACAAACGTGGGTTGCTGACATAACAATTTTTGCCACGTGGACGAGCCCACATCAGCCTTGTTTACAATAAAACAATGAATTAAACCCCTAATTAATACTATTTAATACAACTAATTGAACTTCTAATGATTACATTTAACAAAACAGACGTGTCCACGTGGTCAGATTTAATGGGTAAGTTAACGGTGTTACGAGAATGGAGTAGCCAACTTCCCAGATGTGACTTTGGGTATTTTTGTCACCACTTTTAAATTTTAGATACACGAGGAGTTCTTTGATCAAACTTTTAATATTTTCGCCGCCATTAACCATGTGGAGGGATATCAAATTAAATATTTTGAAAAATGAACTCGAGATAGAATAAAAATTTGTAATTTCTTTCAATTTTTGCATCCGTCCTCCATTATTTTGTGTGAACCTTCTTAAGAATATGTTATTCCATAGCCAATTATAAATAAATAAAGTGCAAACCTTCGGATGCGGGTTTCGAGTTTAGTTTTTTTTCTTTTCTTTCAAAACCGAGTATCAAGGACGACTCGGTTTTCAAATAATATACACTTTTAAAGATAGGGTTTTTGTTTTAAGTTTTTTGTTTTTATAGAAGACTATTTCAAACCAATGTTGTTTATTTTGCGATACTTATACGTTTTGGAGCTTAAGGTTGTATTTTATAAATTTTGGCTTTTATTGATTAAAAAATGGATTCGGATAAAGCTTAAAAACGGTATCTAATGTGAAACTGAAGATAAGGAGATAAAATGTGAACACGATTAACAAGTAGGCCATTTGACACTACTAAGCTATGCATTATTAAGTCCACGATCCTCGTGTTGACTGAAATCAAGGAAATAATCATTGAAAATAGCACTCTTTCTTCAGCAATTTCCTCGCAATGGAGTATGTACATGGCGTATGTACTAAGCTATGCATTATTAAGTCCACGATCCTCGTGTTGACTGAAATCAAGGAAATAATCATTGAAAATAGCACTCTTTCTTCAGCAATTTCCTCGCAATGGAGTATGTACATGGCGTATGTACTAAGCTATGCATTATTAAGTCCACGATCCTCGTGTTGACTGAAATCAAGGAAATAATCATTGAAAATAGCACTCTTTCTTCAGCAATTTCCTCGCAATGGAGTATGTACATGGCGAAATACAAGTATTATGAGTGTCTTTATAAGCTTCTTCACACTGTGATCTTGTTATCCAATTGAACAAGTTATCACTTTATCTTCGATCTCTCTTCATCCTCTTCGTAGCTCCGACGAGACACTAAACGCAAGGTCGAGCAGGTTCGACGATAGTGGTGTACTTTTAAGAATTTGCAATTCGGGTAAGTTCCGTTTTGTTATGAATATGAAGTTGTGTTAGTACATACTTAGTAGTTTTTTTCTTTTCGAAATACGATTTTTTTTTTGTTACCAATATAGAGAACTGTAGCTAATATCCAAAAATGACGAAAACGGAAAATTTGGTTCATGTTTAAAAATTTATCAATGCCTATATTCGTTCATGCGTGATTCAAGCATGGGCATATTAGATCTCCAAAAAAATTCCAACAATAGGCTCCTTTAATATCAATAATAAAAAATGGGCACAAAGAAAATCTTCCTTAGATCAAACTGCATTCATACATCATCATTTAGATCAAACTCTAATATTAAAGTACCAATTTTCTTTCAAAAAGTAATGATACGTACATTTTTACAAAGCCAAATAGAATTTTCAAACTCTAATAATAGCATGTCACATGTAAAAAATAGCCAGTAAAAAAGTACTTACAACGTGTTACTATTAGAGTTTGACAACTTTGTTTTGCAAAAAAAAAAAAAAATCGTTATTAAAAAAAATAGTGCTTTGTACCCAGAATATCCTATAATATCAAAATACATAAGGAATTAAGGGTATATATATGCTCTCTGTGTTCAGAACAATACGCGAAAAACATAATCTAACGCATGAAGTGAAGCACATTGTAATATGGCCACCAACTTAAACGACACTATTTTCTAGCCGTAATAATCGGGAGAGAAAGTGGTTCGGTTAATTGGACTCTTTGCAAAAATAAGAACCCGGAATCGGAATCCCGTTTTTTAGAAATTGAAAATTGGATCCGATTTTTGTATCCATGTTAATCCTGTGTTTTTACTAGGATCTGCACTATATGCAATTCCGGTTTTAAAAATCTGATTTTGAGTTTTTACCCCGATTTTTATTTATATATATAAAAAAAACTTGAAATACAAACACGCACACAAATCAAATACCTAAAATCGAATACATAAAACGAACAGCTAAAAAAAGGGAAGAGAATATGAACAATAACAAAAAAAAAAAACTAAAAACTAAAAACTAGAAGCAATGGGTAATTTTAGGGTTTCTGGGTTTTATTATCTCTCAACGTGGAATCCGAAATCGTTTTTAATCTGGGTGCGGGTTTTTAATAAACTAGTGATCCAGGTTAACTTGGTTTATCACTGCTGCGTTTTTTTAGTGGTTCTGGTCCGGATACGGTTTAAAATCGGCAGTTTCGAGTTTACACTCCTAGTAATTATAATAAACATTATCTAAAAGTTAAAATTTGTGAGCTATATGAGACCTGCCGAGATAATAATAACATCGAAAGAAACTTATGAGTGTTACTCTTTTTCCGAACATTAGCTATGTTTGCTCTATAAAATCTTCCATATTATATATATATATATATATATTAAAACTTATATATATTATGAATTATTAATTAACCTAGAAATTAACAATATATTAATTTATAAACTTTTAATTATTTAAAACTATAATCATAAAAATCTATGTATAACATGTCAAGAATAATAATATAATTATATCTCTTATTAATCAACATAGTGTAAATAAAATAGTATAGAATTAGAGTTTGTATCACTCAAGATTCAATTGTAGCGATATTCATTTTTGAACAATTTTTTGATACATTAATAAAATACAATATCAAACCTTCTTAATACTATAATACTTTAGAAATGAAGTTGAATAAGACATCAATTTCACAAATAAATAAATAACTTTCGAATCATATTCTAAAAACACTACATAAATAGTTCTTTAATGTAATTTTTTCATATAAAATAATTTCATAAAATAATATTAAATTTTATTCATAATGATTTTATAACTAATACTATTATTTTTATATTTAATTATTAATTTATAAATCAGTTGGGACTTATATATTTCTAATTTTTTTATCTTATAAATTTAATGAATTATTAATTTTTCTAATTAAACTATGTTCGAGATTGGACATTATTTTGGACAAAATTATTATTGAATGGAAATTATTAAATGCAAGTTCTACATTCCTTGATGATGACTTATTCTTGTAATGTGATCAGTGTGTGGATCAATGTCAATTGGAATCATACTTCTCATCGCCGCGGGTAGGTTCTTCATATAATCATATTCTATCTTTTCTTTTTCTTCAATAACCCATTTACAAATACATCTGTATCATTCATGTTTGTACGTTGCAGTTATCATCATTGTGAAGGTGATGATAGTGATCGAAGTCTGCAGAAAACTGCAGACCCGCTTCAAGAACGGTCAGCTATTCCCGATGATTACGCCGGACACGCGCTTTCAGACGTTTACGCCGGACACGCGCTTTCAGACCACGGTGACGATGGACAAGTTCCTCAACGACATGCAGAGAGAGAAGCCCATCAGGTTCACCTCGCAGCAGCTCGAGTTTGCCACGCACGGCTTCACCACCCCGCTCGGCTCTGGCGGCTTCGGAACAGTATACAAGGCACACTTTGGCGACGGCACCGTGGTCGCAGTCAAGGTCCTCCACTACGGCCTCTCCTACAAGCGGGTTGAAGAGCAGTTCATGGCGGAGGTCAGCACCATCGGTCGCACCCACCACTTCAACCTCGTCCGCCTCCACGGCTTCTGCTTCGATAAGAGCCTGCGCGCCCTCGTCTACGAGTTCATGCCCAACGGCTCCCTCGACGAGCTCCTCTTCCGCCGCAAGGCCGACGAGGCCTTAGGGCTCGGGATGCTCCTGAAAATCGCCGTGGGCACGGCTAGAGGCATTGCGTACCTGCACGATGAGTGTCAGCAGCGGATAATCCACTACGACATCAAGCCGGCGAACATCCTGCTGGACATGAACTTCCAGCCGAAAGTCGCGGACTTTGGGCTCGCGAAGCTCGTCGGCCGGGACGACACTCACGTATCGATGACCGGAGGGAGGGGGACGCCCGGCTATGCAGCACCAGAGCTGTGGATGCCGTTCCCAGTGACGCACAAGTGCGACGTTTACAGTTTCGGGATGCTGCTGTTCGAGATTGTCGGGCAGCGGAGGAACGTGGATGAGCAGGCACCGGAGAGCCGGGAGTGGATGCCGAAGTGGGTGTGGAGAGCGTTCGAGCAAGGCGCGCTCGGGGATGTGATGAGCGTGTGCGGGATCGACGAGAAAGACAGGGAGGTGGCCGAGAGGATGGCCAAGGTGGCACTTCTCTGCGCGCACCACCAGCCGGAGCTTAGGCCGGCGATTGGCGATGTTGTGAAGATGTTGGAAGGGAGTTTGGAGATTCCGACGCCGTCGGACCCCTTCCCGTACCCGCATCTTCCGCAAATGAGCAGGTATTCGAGCTCGTTACCGACGACTTGCTCTACCGTGGGCAGCACCGCCCCAGTAACAAGGCAGTGTGAGATTCAAGTGGCCTCCGATGCAAGTTAGGCTAGCAGTGTAAGTGTGGATGGTCTTCTTTTCTGTATGTTGTGAGTGCAACCCAAGATATATATATTTTTAAATTGTATTTTTTAGAAGTTCTCAGCAAAATTGGAGAAAATATTAAGGATAAAGTTTTGAACTTACAGTAGCACTATATATGTATATTATTAGTAAAAATTGTAATCTATTAGTTTAGAGGTCAAATTGATTAAAAATACAGGTAAACTGCGGCTAATGTACCTAATGCTTGACTTGCTGCAAATTATGTACCCAATGATTATATTTCGACGGGTAATGTACCCAAATTTAATTTCGTTAGATTTTTTTTTGTATTTTCCGTCACTTGACCGAGTGATCCCTCCTCTATCTATATAGTTTTCGTATTTTTGGCATAACTCACTCATTTTTTGTCCAAATTTTATCCACAACCTATCGTTGTAAAGATAAGAGACAGATCTAAAACTTTGGTCTTTTAAGTTTTCTAAAATAAGTTTTAAAAAATAAAAAAATTTATTACAACGTAAAACTGGATATTAGTGTAATGCAAAATATTTATTTCGAGCAAATTTTATAATAGACTTAATGACTTTTTATGATGAAACATAAAACTAAAAAGATGTGATGTGCAAAAATCTTTCGTATTTTTGGCATAACTCACTCATTTTTTGTTAGAAATTTATAACTAAGCTGCCTTTGGAAATATTAAAGATTGATCTACAATTTTTTATTTTTACGTTTCATCAAAAAAAGTCATTGAGTATATTAAAATTTGCTCGAAACAAATATTTTGCATTACACTAAAATCTAGTTTTACGTTGTAATCGAAATTTTGTATTTTTTGTATTTTTATTTTTACAAAACTTAAAATACAAAAGTTGTAGATCGATCTCTTATCTTTCTAACATAGGTCGTGCATAAAATTTGGACAAAAAATGAGCCAGTTATGCCAAAAATACAAAAAATGTACATATAGAAGAGGAATCACTCGCTAATGGTCAAGTGATGGAAAACACGAAAAAATCTAACGGAATCAAGTTTGAGTACATTAGCCGTTGAAAATAAACATTGGGTACATAATTCGCAGCAAGTCAAACATTGAGTACATTAACCGCAAATGGCCAAATACATATCAGCCGTTATTTTTGTGAACCTCCTTCAAAATATATTACTATGTGGCCAGATAAGTAAAGAACTAAATTCCGGATGCGGACTCTGGGTTTATTTATATATTTATTTTAAAGCCGAGTATTAAAGATTCGGTTTTCAAATAATAAATACTTCTAAAGATAATTTTTTTTTTTGTTTTTGTTTCATGTTATAAACAATGTTATACTGTGTGTTCTATAGATGCCTATTTCAAACTAAATGTTGTTTGTTTGTTTTACTTTACTATATAATCTACGTTTTGGAGCTTAAGGTTGTATTTTATCAATTGTACTTTATAAACTTCATGTTTTATTAATTTAAAAATGGAATCCCGGTAAAACTCAGAAACGGAACTTGGTTCCGGTTTTCGTAGAAAAAACGAGTATCAGTCCGGTTGAAGATAAGGAGACAAAATGTGTGATTAATAAGTCGGTCACTTGACTAAGCTATGCATTTAACTCCACGGTCTCTGTCAAAAAAAAAAAAAACTCCACTGTCCTCACGTTGACCAAAAGCAAGGAAATAGACTTTGAAAATTGCATTCTCTTTCTTCAGCAATTTCCTCGCGATGGGGTAGGTCAATAATACTCAAGTCATGCCCATATCTACACGTCTAAATACAATTATTATGAGTGTATATATTATATATAGAGCTTCACATTCTCTTGTTATCAAATTAACCAGGTTATTACTTTATCTTTGACCTCTCTCTTCATCCTCTTCGTTATTCCGGCGGTACTATGAACGAAAGGTCGAGCAGGTTCGACAATTCCGGAGTACTTTTAGGAATATGCGAATTCGGGTAAGTTCAGCTTAGTCATTGTTAAGGTCAGATTTTGTCAAATCTTTCCCTAACACTACCCTTTGTCGTTTATGAAGTAAACGACGTAAAAACAAGGGAACGACTACCTAAGTAGTTCAGGCCCGTCAAGGAGCAGAAGAAATAAGGCCCAACAAGCGAAGCCCATGGAAAGTCATCATCCGACCAAGCCAGCCCAACACCTCATCGCGAGAAAGGAAGCTCATCGGAGAAAGCTCTTCGAGAAAGCCTATTCGTATTAAAAGATATTCATTCGAGATCGCGAGAAAGAAGGGAAGATTGGGTTATTCGGTTAAAGATTTCGTGGGATATCCAACGCAAAATAAGGAAGTCAACCACGATCATAGCGAAACAGAAGGAAACCCTAGCAAGATTTGAGGAATATTCTAGAAGACTTTCAAGCCTATATATACGAATGTAAACTTAGCATAATTGATTCATTCAGTATCCAGTGTTCAGTATCCAATATTACCGTGAGTTTTGAGAGAATAAATCCTTGAGTCTTCGAGTCTGATTATTCATATTATTCTCGATTTCCCAAGGGGTAGAGGGTGTAATCTTCGATTGTCCAAGCTATCAAACGGAAGAAACCGGGTCCTCTCGAAATTAGAATAAATCAGAGATATTCGTATTATTTATAATTATCTATTATTTTCGATTATCTTTGTGACTGCACGGTGAGTAAAATCGCCCTCTACAGTTTGGCGCCCACCGAGGGGGCTTTGTTTCTTTCTATCGCACAGCCAGGAAATCGAAGGGAGGAAGGAGGATGTCAACCGAGGAAGCCAACTCCGCCCAGGAGCAAACCATGCAGCGAATGCAACAGCAACTGGCCGAGGCCATCGCAAGGATGACGGAGGTCACAAGCAAAGCCGAGGAGTCCGCCCGAAAAATAGAGGAGCAGGCCGCGGAGAACAGACGCCTCGCAAGCCTCCTAGAGCGTGCGGAGAGACCGCGCCCGACGAACCAGATAGCAGAATCGGCCGCACGAGCTGCTGGGGGAAGCGCCAGCAGAGACACGGTGACGACGGACACACCGGTAGGCATGTCAACCCCCTCGCTCATCAGGAACCTCTTCGACACGGACGCAGCCCAGCCAACCACGGCGAATCGAGCGGAAGACACGCCGGGGAGCACACAGGGCAATGCAACGACGGACGTGGCGGCAAGAGTGGCCGAAGAAGTGGCCAAGGCGATGGCCTTAATGTCAGCAAAGATGGAAGCCAAGCTCGGACAGGTCGCTTCACAGGTGCATCAAGCGACGAGCTCGGCGCCAGAAATCGACAGGATGGTGCGAGAAGCCAGAATCACCCCGTTCACGACGAGGATTCGGGGAATAGAGCTGGAGGAATTACCAAAGATCAGACTCACGCCGTACAAAGGGGATACGGACCCCCATACACACGTGAAGTCATTCCGAATCGCGACGGACCACATCGGGGGAGAAGAGGTCCGGAAGGAAGCCGTCCTGTGCAGACTTTTCATCGCAAGTTTGCAAGGCCGCGCCAGCGACTGGTTCGCGAGACTGACGCCGGGTTCTATCAACACCTCCGACGAGTTGGTCGCACTCTTTCTAAAGCACTTCTCCATCTACGTACAGACGGAGCTAACGGTGTCCAACCTCTTCGATGTCAAGCAAGGGAAGAACGAACCTCTTCGGCAGTATATAGAGAAATTCAAGAACGTCATGTTCCGAATCCCGAAGATCGAAGACGTCGTCTCGGTCCAAGCTCTAAAGCATGGTCTATACTACCAGTCCCCGTTCAACGACGAATTGTGCGTCTCGTTGCCAAAGTCGATAGAAGATGCGCTCCACAAAGCAACAATCTACATGGACATGGAAGAGAATAAGGCGATCAAGAAAAGGCTAGAAGAGGAAGCTGAGGGCCGAACGAGGCCAGACAGGAAGGAAACTAGAGACGGACGAGAGGGATCGTCGTCCAGAACAAGGAGAGAGGGAGAGCGACGAGATCGGAGAAGCAGAGACGGGGCCGACGAGCGAAGGATCAGGGAGAACCCTGGACACGGAGTCTATCAGTTGGACGGAAAGAAAGAGGCGCTCGGCAATCACGAGGGCCATCGGCAGGAGGCAGTCCCGCAAGGAAACTCACAACCAGGGTACTTCCCGAGCAACCAGGGAAGCTTTCCGGAAAATCGAGGAGGTTACTCTGGCAACCGAGGAGGCTATTCTGGAAGCCGAGGAGGATTTTCGGGTGGCCGAGGAGGTCATTCCGGCGGTCGAGGCAGCTACGAAAGGAAGCCCTGGCCGAGGGACATGAGCAAGTACTGCTCTTTCCACGAATATCACGGTCATGCAACCGACGAGTGCGCCACTCTGAAGAAGATGATCCAAAGAAGGATCGAACAAGGGGAATTCCAAGACGTCTCCCAAAAAAACACTCAGCCGTGGAACAACGAAAACCGGTCATGGCCGAACAAGCGGGAGGCACCAGCTCAGCGCGCGGGAGGAAACCAGGAGGCCCCCAAAAGAAGCCTCGCGATCGAGGAAGCATCGGGGGAACGCCCGACCGATGGGAGGCCAGTCGCAAGACCAAGGATCGACTTAATCATGGGAGGATCTCGCCTCTGCGAAGATTCCATCAACAGCATCAAGGCCTACCAACGTAGAGGGAAGGAGTCCGCTCAGGAAGATGCACGGATGACCGGTCCGAAGACGACGATAGAGTTCGTCGACGAAGAAGTATGCGCAGACGAGCATGACGATGCCCTGGTATTGGAGCTCAACATAGGGGGATGCGACGTTGCTCGCGTCCTTGTCGACAATGGAAGCTCGGTCGACGTCATCACTTACGACTGTCTGACGCGAATGGAGATCGAAGATTTGGTCATCGGAGGCCGTCCGCGCAAGGTGTCTGGTTTCAACGGAGATGTGGCTCTCTCGCTGGGAACGGTGAATCTCCCCGTCTACGCCGGAACCGTCCATCGGATGACCGAATTTATGGTGTTGAACGTGCGATCGCATTTCAACGTAATCCTCGGGAGACCATGGATTCACTCGATGAAGGCCGTCCCGTCCACCTATCATCGATGCATCAAGTTCCCCGGACGGATAGAAGGAACCATCGATGAAATCCGAGGAAGCAGCGAAGCCTATCGCATTTGCTACATGATGCACTACCGAGCGATGAGCGCGTCCAAGGACGTCGAGAAGGCCGAAGGCAGCGGCAGCAAGCCAGCCGCTCAATAGCAATTAGCCGCGTCTGCTCCGCCTCCACCATCGACGATCAGGAGGAAGCGACGCAGGAAAAAGGGAAAAGGAGGACCCCCGGGCATCCCCAAGATCCTCAGCGCAGAAGACATGGAAGACCAAACTACCGAAGAAAGGCTAGGAGGCCCGCAGCTCGAAGAGGTGGAACAAGTCTGCATCGATGATTCCGACCCAACCCGAACCGTCGGTATAGGCGCGGGACTCGAACCAGAAATCAAAGCTCTGCTGGTCGAATTCCTGAAGAAGAACCGAAGAAGCTTCGCATGGTCTCACGAAGACATGCCCGGGATCGATCCGACGATGGTCACCCACCGGCTCAACACGGACCCCGGGCACAAGCCCGTCATACAGAAGCGAAGGAAGATGGCCTCAGACCGGAACAAGATCATCAACGACGAAGTGGACAAGTTGCTCGCTATGGGAACCATCAGGGAGGTGAAATACCCCCAGTGGTTGGCCAACACCGTCGTGGTGAAGAAGAAGAACGGCAAATGGAGAGTATGCGTCGACTTCACGGATCTCAACAAGGCGTGCCCGAAGGACAGCTTCCCAATGCCGAACATCGATCGCCTCGTCGAAGCCACTTACGGGTACGAGCTCCTAAGCTTCATGGACGCCTACTCGGGCTACCACCAGATCCGAATGCATCCAGACGACGAAGAGAAGACAGCCTTCGTCAGCGAAAGAGGAACCTACTGCTATAAGGTTATGCCTTTCGGTCTGAAAAACGCTGGGGCGACATACCAGAGGCTGATGACAAAGATGTTCCACGAACAGATCGGGAAGAGTATGGAGGTGTATATCGACGACATGGTCGTCAAGTCTCTAAAAGCGGCAATGCACGTGGAGCATCTGGAAGAATGTTTCGGCGTCCTTAACAAACACCAAATGAAGCTAAACCCCACGAAGTGCACTTTCGGCGTCTCATCCGGGAAATTCTTAGGACAGATGGTCACCCGACGAGGAATCAAAGCCAACCCCGAGCAAGTCGAAGCCATTCAGAGCATGCCATCGCCAAGAAATCGGCGAGAGGTACAGAAGCTGACAGGAAGGATCAACGCGCTGAGGCGGTTCATCTCGCGACAAGCAGACCGAACTCTTCTATTCTACGAGCTGCTGAGGAAAAACAAGAAGTTCGAATGGACCGACAAGTGCGAGGAAGCTTTTCAAGCGCTGAAGGTCTATCTGTCATCACCACCAGTTATGACAAAGCCGGAGCCCGGAGAGCCGCTCTACCTATACATCGCCGTGTCCGATCAGGCGATAAGTCAGGTGCTAGTTCGAGAAGAAAAAGGGGAGCAAAAGCCAGTCTCGTACATCAGCAGAAAGCTCCTCGACGCCGAGACGAGGTACCCCACCATCGAGAAACTAGCATTGGCCGTATACGACGCATCGGAGAGACTACGTTTCCACTTCCAAGCCCATACGATCATCGTTATGACGGACAGACCGATTCGCTCCATCATTCAAAGCCCGAACCAATCCGGCAGAATCACGAAGTGGAACATAAAGCTAGGGGCGTACGACATCGAATATCAGCTGCGGACGAGTCTGAAGTCGCAAGTGCTAGCCTATTTCCTCATCGAGCTACCCAGAGAGCCCGTGGAGTTGAGCGATGAAGCCGGCACTTGGAAACTCTGCGTCGACGGATCGGCGACTTCGATGGGATCGGGAATCGGAATCCGGCTCATCTCTCCAATGGGAGAAGTGATCGAGAAAGCCTGCCGCCTTGCCTATCGCTCCACCAATAACGAAGCGGAGTACGAGGCACTCATCATCGGGATGCAATCAGCCATGGCCATCGGGGTAAAAAACTTGAATGCCTTCTCGGATTCCCAACTAGTCGTCAAGCAAGTCAGTGGAGAGTACGAGACGAACGATGAAAGGATGGAGGCCTACGCTGGGATAGTCAGGTCCCTCGAAAAGAAGTTCGATTTCTTCACATTGACACAGGTGTCCAGAGGAGACAACAACCACGCAGATGCCCTGGCGAGCCTGGGGTCAACTACCCAAGTGGGAGAGCTCCGATCGATCACAGTGGAGACACTACAGACGCCTAGCATCAAGAGAAGCGAAGAGCCCGATGAGAAGAAGCTAAAAGTCAGCGAGGAGGAACAAACCAACGAAGAGGACAACACTTGTAGCAGTGACGGAATCCCGAAGGGAAACAATGAAGAAATTCAGCTCGTAGAAGAAAAAGAGAGCGAGGGCGAAGAACCCGGAGTAGTAGAAGAGACAGAAGACGAGGATTGGCGGACCCCCATCCGAGCATACCTGGTCGAAGGAAAGTTACCCGAAGATCGACAAGAGGCGCGGAAAGTAAAGTCAAAAAGCTCTCGATACACGATCATAGACCGAAGGCTTTACTTCAAAAGCCTTGTCGGCCCCTACCTACTCAGGCGGACGCAACTTATTAAGGAAAGCCAAGTTACAAGGTTTTTTCTGGGAAACAATGCGAGCGGATTGCACCAACCACGCCAGGAAATGCGAGAAATGCCAGCGACACGCCCCAGCAATCAACTGCCCAGCCGAAGAGCTATCGGTGGTGTCGGTGCCCTACCCATTCATGAAGTGGTCAATGGACATCGTCGGTCCAATGCCAACCGGAGCAAGACAGAAAAGGTTCATGCTGGTGGTCACAGACTTCTTCACCAAATGGACCGAAGCCGAAGCCTACGCCAACATCAAGGACTCCGATGTCGAGAGCTACGTTTGGAAGAACATAGTCACTCGCTTTGGACTCCCCAGGGAGATAATCGCAGACAACGGGTCCCAATTCATCTCGAAGAAGTTCAAAGATTTCTGCGCACGATGGAAGATAAAGCTAAACACTTCGACGCCAAGATATCCTCAGGGAAACGGGAACGCCGAAGCAGTCAACCGGACGATCACCGACAGCCTCAAGAAGCGGCTCGACAAGAAGAAGGGTCTATGGGCAGACGAACTCCCTGGAGTACTTTGGGCTTATCGAACAACGCCACACTCAGCCACCGGAGAAACTCCTTTTGCCCTAGCATTCGGGGTGGAAGCGGTAATCCCGGCGGAAGTAGGAGTTCCCAGTCTCCGGCGATCCTGGGCACCGAACCACGAGGAGGACAACAACCAAGACCTGCTTCATCAGCTGGACCACATCGATGAAAGACGGGAGCGAGCCAGAATTCATATAGCGAATTACCAGAACACCATCGCACGCTTCTACAACAAAAGGGTGCGATCGAGAAGGTTCCAGGTCGGAGAACTAGTCCTCAGAAGGGTGTTCCAAAACACAGCCGAGCTTAACGCGGGAAAGCTAGGAGAAAGCTGGGAAGGCCCTTATACGGTGACCCACATCGTCAAGCCAGGGGTGTACGAACTCAAAAACGCCGATGGAGTCAAGGTCATAAGAAGGTGGAATGTCAAGCACTTGAAGAAATTCTACCAGTAAAGAGCGTCATCGACGCCTTACGATTTCGGTTTTTAGTTAAGTTTTCCTTTCTATTTTTCTTAAGTTTTTACATTCCATTTTAAAGTTTATTTAACAGGGGACTCCCGACCCTACTTGTTCGGGATCCGCGCGATTGGCTCCGGCCTTATTCAATACAACATGGAGTACTCTTCCCTCGCGAGCCGCACCCATCGGGGGACTCGAAGGGTTTAATGAGGCTCGTCTTTTAAGACAATATTCTATCGCTGACTCAAATAAACACGTATCAAAAAAAAAAAAAAAAAAAAAAAAAGAGGCAAGAGAACAGTGCCAAGCACTTCATCGTGACAGAGCCCGGTGCATACCGACAAGCTCATCGCCGACAAATCAAAGAAAAATACAAAGCCGCTCCGGCGCAAATTTCGATCGATACATCGCGACAGAGCCCGGTGCATACCGACAAGCTCATCGCCGACAAAACAGTGCCAAGCACTTCATCGCGACAGAGCCCGGTGCATACCGACAAGCTCATCGCCGACAAATCAAAGGAAAATACAAAGCCGCTCCGGCGCAAATTTCGATCGATACATCGCGACAGAGCCCGGTGCATACCGACAAGCTCATCGCCGACAAATCAAAGAAAAATACAAAGCCGCTCCGGCGCAAATTTCGATCGATACATCGCGACAGAGCCCGGTGCATATCGACAAGCTCATCGCCGACAAAACAGTGCCAAGCACTTCATCGCGACAGAGCCCGGTGCATACCGACAAGCTCATCGCCGACAAATCAAAGGAAAATACAAAGCCGCTCCGGCGCAAATTTCGATCGATACATCGCGACAGAGCCCGGTGCATACCGACAAGCTCATCGCCGGCAAATCAGTGCCAAGCACTTCATCGCGACAGAGCCCGGTGCATACCGACAAGCTCATCGACGAACATTACAAAAGAACTACTATGGCAAATGGGCCAAGCAAAATATCACTACGGCAAAAGAGCCAAGAATAGAAAGCATAGCAAAATCAGTGCCAAGCACTTCATCGCGACAGAGCCCGGTGCACACCGACAAGCTCATCGCCGGCAAAGCAGTGCCAAGCACTTCATCGCGACAGAGCCCGGTGCACACCGACAAGCTCATCGCCAAAAAAAAAAAAAAAAAAAAAACGGAGTACACATACTCCCATACATCATCGATAGTATGCAAAAGTCAATAGATTCCATTGATGAAATTTCATTACAAGCACAATACATTATACAATTTATTCAAGATACAGCAGGGGAAGGCGAATCCTCCCGAACTACCCTATCGGCAATCTGTTCTATGACGAACTCCCCATTCTCGTAGAGGACGTCCCGAAGAAGATCTTCTACGGCGGCATAATTTACAGGCCTCAACATCATAAATTCGATCACATAGGCCGAAGAAGGACTAAGGGGAGTCTCGTCGAACGCAACTCCGGAAAGAGAGGCAGCCGCACGCCTTATCATATCTTGGACAAACTCCTCGAGGATGGCGGGATGTTCATCGTCGACCGCGAGGAAAGAAGCTAGCACATCTTCATAGTAAAACAGCGGCTCCGAAGTATAGAAGAATTCGTCACCCTGAGAAAAGGAGTTTAGCCAGGAAATAATGACAGGAACACAAGAGAAGCAACAAGTACGGAAACAACAAATTGAAGCCAAAGAGAGTTCTTTTCATTAATAAAATCCGTCGAAGAAATTACAAAGACAATGCGAATAATGTACATAGGAAAGCTACAAGAAAAGGCCTAAGAGCCTTCCTTCCCCCCTACCGCTTCATTGGTAACCCCCTCGACGGTAGAAGTGACCGTTTCGGTACCAACCGCTCCATCGGTAGAGGTGACGACCCCATCGTTGGTCCCGTACTCATCGAGGCCATCGGAGTCCGAAGAGGCAGCTCCAACTACGAAGCAAGCCGCCCAATCGATACCAGCGGAAGAAGGAGCACCGGGGGTGAGCGGAGGAGAATCAGGGTCAGGTAGAGACTTGTCGTCCAGCTCGCGGGCTTTAGCCTCACTCTCTTCAGAGATAGTCTTGTATTTCGGAAGACGAGGCAGAATACTCCCAATGGTCGCCGTGGGAGGAACCTTCTCAAGAAGGCTAGCGTTGGCCCCATATGCGGCGGAGCGACGATGGAAATTGATGGACTCCTCCAGGGCCTTATACCTCGCCAAGGCACGTTGCGCTTTGTCTTGAGCCTTCTCGAAGAGGTGTAGGCGTGCTTCGCGCTCAGACTTCGCCTCCGTCTGTGATACCTCGAGCTCTTTGCCGAGGCGTTTTAAGCACGAGGCCACTCGCGAGGCAAGCCGACTCTCCTGCTCGACAGGCACGCCCATCGCTTCGCTGATCTTAGCCAGCCGCCACTTCTTCGCTTCGAGATGCTTCTCGTAGCTCCCCACTATCATAGAGTGACGCCTGTGCTCCCCATCTAACTCGGCCTTCAGCGCCGCAACCTCTGCCTCGACCCTAGCCTTGCACTCGGCGAGCTCTTTTTCTTGAGCTTGGCGAAGCGAAGCCTCCTTCGCCAATTTGGCCCTCGCGACCTCCAGCTCATCGGAAGTTCGCTCGGCCGCTTCCCGATATTTGCGCTCTCCGAGAACGGAAACCCCGAGGAGCGATTCTGTGTCGGCAAGTTTAGCCCGGAGGTCGTTTAACTCCTGAGCGCTCTCGCCTCTGCCGCCATTCTCGTTAAGAATAATGGTGTTGAAGCGGGCGAGAGCCTGAAAAAGCGTAGAGGCAGCCCGGCCATAGCCCCTGATCTGGCTCAGAGACAAGCCGGTGTTCCCCGAAGGCTCGGGCCAAAATAGGTCCCGAAGGACCCGGAGCGAGTATGCTTTCCACTCTTCCGGCGGAGATTCCGGAGTAGGAGCTGCCGGAAATCGCTCCCAAGGAGGGAGAGAAAAGCCTCCCGGCCTGGAGTTGGGAAGAAACTTCGGAAGCGGAGAGAAAGAAATCCCGTCATCGTCGGGAGAGGAGGCACTAGCCCCAGAGGCGCCGACAGCGTCGGTCGGCTCCAAAGCGCCCTCCGGATGAGGCACTTCGGGATGAGTAGATACGCCGGGATGAACGACGTCCGCAACGAGGCCATCCCCTCCCTCGGGATGGCCCCCGACCAAAACCTCTTCGGAAGGAAGAGAAACCCCCTCCGAAGCGCCGGGCCGCCCGACGGGCTCCAGGACGAGGGGCGCGTCGGCGGCATCAAGTGCCCCTTCGAGCAACAAGCCCTCCTCGTCAGCTGTAGGAACGGCGACTGAAAGTCCTTCCGCGGCAGGTGCGGGAGGTACTGAAGAAGGAACCTCCAAGCAAGGAGGCGCGTCGGCGCAAGCCGGAATCTGAAATTACGAGAAAAGTATATACCGAAGTATGCATTAGATACCCGAAATGTGCAAGCATCATGAAAAATGAAGAGGGAAAAGAAGTAAAAGCTACCTCGGAGGACGAGAGATCCATCGACGACACTAAATCGATAAAGTCATCATCAAAGCGGAACCGCTCCCGAGAAGTGGGAGAAGGACGAAGGGTCCCATGAGCCCCATCGATGCTTCCACCGGTCTCGGACGGAGGAGTCGAAGCAAGAGCGGTCGACGCGATCGCCTCGGCGGGAACAGTCCCCTCGCGAGAAGCGACGGTGACAGTCTCCGGAGCCGAAGGAGTTGCATCTATCTCCTTAGACGACTCGGAAGTCTTATTCCTCTTCGGAGGAGGAGCGTCGCGTACCCCTTCAGCGGTTTTCCTTTTCAGGATAACTTTCTCGCGAGAAGTTTCCCACGAGGAAGTCTGGGACTCGGATTCGCGACGGCTCTCCGAAAGACGAGATGAATCCCGAGGGCGAGTCGCCCCCGAGGAAGTCGATATCCCCGAAGAGCGAGAAGCACCAGCGTCGTGCTTATGCTTTGTCCGCCTCTCCGAACTGCTCTTCGGAGGAAGAGCTTTATCACTTGAAACAAACTGGTCAGCACCGGTCCGAGGGCCGATGCCCAAGAAGCCAGCCTTCGACAGATCCCGACGAGAATCGGAGGACCCACCTCCTTGTCCTGGATCTTGGCCTTGTCTTGGATTTTGGCCTTGTCCTGGATCTTGGCCTTGACATTGCCGTGGCTCCGATGATCCACGGGTGGACTTTTGAGTTCTCTTCTTCGGCTTAGGAGATTGCCGAACAGCGGGGGACGAGGGGTCCGCGTCTTTGACCTCTTCGAGGCGGAATCCGACAGGCCACAAAGATGCCGGTGGTCTCCCCACGATGTGGCAGAGCTGGTAGAGCCCGGACTCTTGAACGCGGGTCCCGAAGAAGTCCGTCGTCCAATTCCGACGAGGATTTTCCAGCAGAGCCCGAACGACCCCAGCGAAGCGCTCGTCGTCCTCTTTATTTGCGACGGGCCTGAATCTCGGCACTTCTTTCTCGTCGACCCACTTGGTGGGAAGCGCTTCCCAATGCGGCCCGAGGGTGCGATGATCGAGATGCGCGAAGAAATACCTATTCTCCCACCCGGACTCATTGTTCGGCGTGTGGGTGATGACGTGGACACCCGCGGCGGAGGAGAGGAAAAAACGGCCCAGATTCTTTGAATTCTTCGACCACTTGAAGAGCCGCATCAAATCCTCCAGGGTCAGAGCCACTTTCTGCTCGAAAGCGATGGCCATGGTGCAGACAAGAAGGCGAAGAGAGTTAGGGCTAACCTGACTGATCGGCATATTGTACGCATGGAGGAAGCTCACGATGAGGTGAGGCAGTGGAAGGTGCAGTTCCACCGACCGGAAGAAGTGTTCGTACAGTGTGATGTACCCTTCCGGAGGCTCGTCGCCAAGCTCGCCGGATTTGGGGAGACGCAGGTAGCAAGGATTGGAGTCCACATAGTGCTTCTTCAAATCCTCGAGATGCTTCTCCGTCATTATAGACTTCGGCGAACGAGTCTTGAAGATCTTTCCCGGATTCGACATTTTCTTGATCGGAAAAGAAGAATTTGGACGGAAAGAGAGTTTGAAGATTTTCTGGAGAAGAAGGAAGTCGGGAAAGAAAGTTGCAGAGAGGATTTGGAGAGAAGTCTGAAACGAAGTGTTTGAGTCAAAGGCGAGGTTTTAAATTTATAGAAAGAGGCAGGCGGAAGTTGGAAAGGCACATCCAGATCCGACGGCCCAGGTTCGAAGCGAAAAAATTCATCCAACGGTGAAGATTAAAAGAATCGGTGCGAAGCTCGAAGGCACTCGAGTGCGAGAAAACCCCGCATTTAATGCGAAATGATTGACGACGATTTCCAAGATCTGACAGCCTGGAGAATCGCGCCCAATCAGCGCTACGTTGGAACTCGAGGACATCCGTGAGCGTGCAAGAAGTGGAAGAGTCCCCGAAGGACACAACCTCTTCGAGGGAAAACCTCATCGAGGAAGAACCTCTTCGAGGAAAAACGTCATCGAGAAAAAATACTTCATCGGACAAAAACCTTATCGGAGATAAATCCTGTTTTATTTTATCAACTGCTTCACACTCGATAAAATAGGGGACTAACTGTTAAGGTCAGATTTTGTCAAATCTTTCCCTAACACTACCCTTTGTCGTTTATGAAGTAAACGACGTAAAAACAAGGGAACGACTACCTAAGTAGTTCAGGCCCGTCAAGGAGCAGAAGAAATAAGGCCCAACAAGCGAAGCCCATGGAAAGTCATCATCCGACCAAGCCAGCCCAACACCTCATCGCGAGAAAGGAAGCTCATCGGAGAAAGCTCTTCGAGAAAGCCTATTCGTATTAAAAGATATTCATTCGAGATCGCGAGAAAGAAGGGAAGATTGGGTTATTCGGTTAAAGATTTCGTGGGATATCCAACGCAAAATAAGGAAGTCAACCACGATCATAGCGAAACAGAAGGAAACCCTAGCAAGATTTGAGGAATATTCTAGAAGACTTTCAAGCCTATATATACGAATGTAAACTTAGCATAATTGATTCATTCAGTATCCAGTGTTCAGTATCCAATATTACCGTGAGTTTTGAGAGAATAAATCCTTGAGTCTTCGAGTCTGATTATTCATATTATTCTCGATTTCCCAAGGGGTAGAGGGTGTAATCTTCGATTGTCCAAGCTATCAAACGGAAGAAACCGGGTCCTCTCGAAATTAGAATAAATCAGAGATATTCGTATTATTTATAATTATCTATTATTTTCGATTATCTTTGTGACTGCACGGTGAGTAAAATCGCCCTTTACAGTCATGATTATATGAAAGTGTGCTAGTATATGCCTGATGAGTATTTTTTGTTTTTCCAAATACGGAATTCTTATTTTTCTTAAGTAAATGATAGATAACATCGGAAAATGATGGAAAGGGAATTTTTTTTCCTGTTCAAAAAATTAAATATTTTATAATTACGTGCATCTGTGTACATAAATATTATCTTATCTAAATATTTTATAATTATGTACATCTCTTTACGGAAGTATTATTTTTTTATTCTATTATTTATGAGAAAAAAAAATTTACCGTCAATTATTACAGAATTACACACCCACAAGCGGGTTCGTTCCCGGTCTTTATGTACCTAGAGGAAGAAAGAAAACGTGACAAGAGGAAGGCGGATGGGGTGCCTCTAACGCTCTCTCCGATGCAACATTAGTAGTGGTGTGAGGTGGAGGGTCGAGAATCTCAATCTCGGAGAGTGTTTGTGGAGAATGAACGGAAAGTTTGTTCAAGGCGAAAGTTGAGCAAAAATTTGGTAAAGAAGAGAACAATTTTGAGAGAGTTTCTCTCACCTTGAGCTTGAGTTCAACTTCTCAAATGTGGAAAATCATGACTTAGTATTTGTACAGAACAAATGTGATGCTTTTGAGTACAAAATAGGGTACTTGAAGGCATTTGGAGTGTTTTTCGCCATCTGAGCCGCGCTGGCCGGTCGCAGCTTTGCTGCACCCAACGCCCATAAGACACGATTCGATGCAATTTTTTTGTCGTGCTTTTGCAATTTTCAAAGAGAAGTTCGAATAAAGTCAAGGCTTTGGTTTGAATTTTTGAGCTGGGGTTTCCGAGCCGAGGTTGGGTTGACTCCCCGAGCCGGGTGGGCAGATTTTCCAAGTCAATACCGAGTTTGACTGAGCCGTGGTCGAGTTGACTTTTGGGCTGAGCTCAGATTAACTCTTGGGACGAGCCTTTTGGGCTTTTGGGCCTCATGGGCTGGGTCATAATTTTTTAAATACCTTCCGAAATCACCAATAACATTAACATTGATGAAGCTTATGAAATGTTACTGTTTTTCAAACATAAGCTACTTTTGCTCGGTAAAATCCTCCTTTTTTAGAATGAGGGACTTCAATTTTTTGTAAGAATATTTCTCATTAATTGAGAAATAATGAGAAAATATTCTCTTCATATTGTGATCCATATATAAAACGATTTACCACTGATTTGTAAATCAATCAGCTCTAATTGATTGCCGGAAATCAAGCGAATTAATGCCGTTAATTGTGGGATTACGATTCTCCATTGATGGTCATGGAGGCTATAAATACACCACCTTGAGGTCCCTAAACTCACTCACACATTCAGAAAACGTACACCATCTAGCGGGTGAGAGCGAGAGTTTAGAAGACCGAGAAAGGGTCGCCGGAATCGAAGCCGAAGCTCGCCGGAGAGCGAAACAATGGCGGGAGGTAATTCAATCCTTTTGCTTCCGCACTTTCGTGTTCATTATGTTAAAGAACACTATAATATCGCATATTACTTTTTACATTTGGTATCAGAGCGATTAAAAAGCCTCTGCCTTGTTTTTTCAATTTTTTGTGAAAAAGTCGTTCATGGCTCATGTCAGGTCTTCATTTTTTCACGTCAAAACCTCGATATTTTTTGACCAATCTTCTGGAAAAAAATTTTTCTAACAATTCTGGGCTTTAAAACGATGATTTTGGTGGAAAAACGAGTGAGAACGAGCCGGGTCATAAGTTGGGTCGTAACCGGGTCATTCTGACCCGTCTAAAGGTTGAAGACGACTCCAACGACACGTCGTTTTATCTCTGTTGTCGTTTCCCGACATTGTCGTTTTCTCAGTTATAACGTCGTTTGGTTTCTGACGTCGTTTTTAAAATAAATTGTCGTTTTCCTCTGTTTTCTGTCGTTTCGCTTTTTAATGTCATTTTGCTCCTCTGATGTCGTTTTTCGTGATTCAGCATAAAGAAAATGACATGTAGTTTGACAGAAACTAAATGACATGTAGTTTTTCAAAAAAAAAAAAAAAAGACTACTAATATGATATTATTATTGTTGTTTCCATGGTTCTGATTATTTGTTTATTGAATCTTACTGTATGTATTTAATTATGTATGTATTTAATTATGGTATTTCCTAAAGCGATTATATGTCAATATAATTATAGAACCTCGAAAATAAGTTAAATAATGGTCTAGTAATCTGATAATTTTTCTAATTGAGAATTGCTCTAGCATCTTTGATTAGTAAAGATTATATTGTGAAAGATTATATTATAAGACATTATATATAATAAATGTCGTGTGATCTATGTGGTTTGATTTATTTTGGAGAGCCACAGCATCCTAAATTTTATTAAACCATACTTTATGATTAAGATTACATTATGTTATACGACATCGAATTGTAGTTAATTATAATTGATATAATAATCTTATCCCACAGGAATTTTATTATATTCTTATGATTAACTAGGATAAAATATTTGATTATTTATTCTTAATCGTCCCACAGGACTTAAGTATATCATAATCTTATAGCTTTATCATATTGTCATAAATCTATTTGAATTAAAATTTCGCCCACAGGCAATTTTATGTCATTGATTTATGTTGTGTTTTGTTATATATATGTTTTACATTGGTAAACATATTATTTAACATATAAAATAGTCTCATATAAAGTCATGAACTAAGCATATATGTATTTAATATTCACAGCTATTTTACCCGCTGGTATGTCTGATATTCGTTGCGATGTTCCGGACCTAACCGGTGACAATTTCAAGATCTGGAAGGAAAGAATATTGCTTCATTTAGGCTGGATGGATATGGACTATGCTATAAGGATGGACGAACCTGCTATCACCGATACCAGTTCTCTTGCTGAAATTGCTCTTTACGAACGTTGGGAACGATCTAATCGTCTCAGCATAATGTACGTAAAGACGAGAATTTCTTCTGGTATTCGGGGTTCAGTCGATCAGCATACCAACATCCGTTCTCTGATGAAAGCCGTTGATGAGCAGTTTGAAACTTCCGACAAAGCACTGGCAAGGACCCTGATAATGAAGTTCACATTGTTTCGACTCACTAGTGAAAAAGGAGTGCGCGAGTACATCATGAAAATGAGGGATACTGCAGCTCAATTGAAAAACCTGGAAGTGGATATGTCTGAATCCTTCCTTGTTCACTATATCTTGACCACTCTTCCTTTGAAATATGGGCCATTTAAGATCTCCTACAATACGCACAAGGATAAATGGTCAATTAATGAGCTTATGACCATGTGTGTACAGGAGGAGAGTCGGATCCTTATGGAGAAAAATGAAACTGTCCACATGGTGACTCATGCTAGAAAGAAGACACCATTCAATAAGGACAAAGGGAAAGGTAAAATACCACCCGAAGCGGAGATCAAGAAAGTGAGGAAATGTCACTTCTGTAAGAAGAAGTGGCATGAAAGGAAAGACTGCGCCAAATTCACAGCCTGGCTGGTGAAGAAAGGTAACATTTCTCTGGTTTGTTACGAGTCTAATATGGTTGATGTAAATGTTGACACATGGTGGGTTGATTCAGGAGCAACTGTTCACATTTCGACTTCCCTGCAGGGTATGACAAACCTAAGGAAGCCGGTGAACAATGAGTGTGATATCCTGTCAGGAAATAAGATTCCTTCAACTATGGAAGCTGTTGGGACATGCAAATTAGTTTTAAGGAATGGTTTCATTTTATGTTTAGAAAAGACCTTTTATATTCCAAGTTTTGCTAAGAATTTGATTTCTGTTTCAAGACTTGATCTTTTGGGCTATTCATTCACTTTTAAAGATGCATCTTTGCGTATATCTTATGCTTCTGAAATGATTGGATATGGTGTTTTAATAAATGGTCTTTATCTTCTTCATTTACATAGTGAAATCATTAATAATACATTGCATGTTCACACTGGCATTAAAAGATGTGTTACGAAAGACGATTCCTCTATGTTGTGGCACCGAAGATTATGTCATATCTACATTGAGAGAATTAAAAGGTTAGTGAAAGATGAAGTATTAACTACTTTAGATTTTACTGACTTTGATACTTGTGTGGACTGCATTAAGGGAAAGCAGACCAACAAATCAAAGAAAGGTGCAAAGAGGAGTTCTGAAATTTTACAAATCATCCATACTGACATATGTAGTCCTGACATAGACTCAGATAGTCAGAAATATTTTATCACCTTTATAGATGATTTTTCTCGCTATACGTATCTTTATCTGATTCAACATAAGAGCGAGGCTTTAGATGTCTTTAAGATATTTAAAGCTGAAGTTGAAAAACAATGTGGAAAACAGATTAAGATAGTGAGATCTGATAGAGGTGGAGAATATTATGGTAGATACACTGAAGATGGACAAGCACCTGGTCCATTTGCAAAGTTTCTTCAAGAACATGGGATTGTTGCCCAATTTACTATGCCTGGTACACCACATCAAAATGGTGTAGTAGAAAGAAGAAACCGAACATTATTGGACATGGTGCGGAGTATGCGTAGCAACTCTAAACTTCCGAAATGTCCAATAATGTTCTTAAGACGGCTGTGTACATATTAAACCGTGTTCCAACCAAGGCTGTTCCAAAAACGCCATTTGAGCTTTTCAAAGGTTGGAAACCAAGTTTACATCATGTACGCGTTTGGGGATGCCCGTCTGAAGTAAGGATTTATAACCCACAAGAAAAGAAATTAGACCCAAGAACCATCAGTGGTTATTTTGTTGGGTACGCTGAAAAGTCTAAGGGTTATAGATTTTATTGTCCATCTAATACTACTAGGATTATTGAATCAAAGAATGCTAAATTTCTAGAAAATGACTTGATTAGTGGGGGTGATCATTCAAGAAACTTTGTTTCTGAGAAAGATCATCCAGTTGTTGAAACTCCCACTAATGGTGATCGATTGGTTGTCATTCATAACACCCCTTCAGTTCAAATCGGTGTGGATCAACCAATCATTGAGCCACCACAAGTTGTTGATGTTGCTCCCATAGATCAGCCTGTTCAACTAGTTGAACCACCAACTCTAATTGAATCTGGTGGTAAACATTTAAGAAGATCTACTCGAGCAAAGAAATCGGCTATTCCTAATGACTATCAAGTGTATCTACAAGAATGTGACTATAACATCGGAGCTGTAGATGATCCTGAAACATTTTCACAAGCCATAAGTTGTACAGAATCGAAATTGTGGCACAATGCCATGCTAGAAGAAATGGATTCCATGAAAAGCAATGAAGTTTGGGATCTAGTTGAGTTGCCTAAAGGGGCGAAAGTCATTGGGTGTAAATGGGTCTATAAAACGAAAATAGACTCATTAGGCAACATTGAGAAACACAAAGCTAGACTTGTTGCTAAGGGATTTACTCAAAAGGAAGGAATTGACTTCACAGACACTTTTTCTCCTGTGTCTAAAAAGGATTCTCTTCGAGTGATTTTGGCATTAGTTGCTCATTTCGATTTTGAACTACAACAAATGGATGTGAAAACCGCATTCCTTAATGGTGATCTAGAGGAACAGGTATACATGAAACAACCTGAAGGTTTTTCCTCTAGTACTGGTGAACATTTGGTGTGTAAGCTTAAAAAGTCACTTTACGGATTAAAACAAGCATCCCGTCAATGGTATTTAAAATTTCTTACTATCATCTCTTCATTTGGTTTTGAAGAGAATGTTATGGATCAATGTATATACCAGAAGGTCAGTGGGAGTAAAATTTGCTTTCTTGTTTTATACGTTGACGACATTTTGCTTGCAACCAATGACAATGGATTACTTCGTGAAGTGAAACAATTTCTCTCTAAATCTTTTGAAATGAAGGATATGGGTGATGCATCTTATGTTATTGGAATCAAGATTCATCGAGATAGACACCGTGGTGTTTTGGGTCTGTCTCAGGAAACCTACATTAACAAAGTTTTGAAGAGATTCAATATGGAAAATTGTTCACCATCTGTTGCTCCCATTGTGAAGGGTGATAAATTTGCATTAAACCAGTGTCCTAAAAATGATCTTGAAAGAGAACAAATGAAGAACATTCCATATGCCTCTGCTGTTGGAAGCATGATGTATGCTCAGGTCCGTACAAGACCTGACATTGCATTTGCTGCGGGAATGTTAGGACGATATCAGAATAATCCGGGTTTAGACCACTGGAAAGCTGTGAAGAAAGTGTTGAGGTACCTCCAAGGTACCAAAGAGTACATGCTTATGTTCAAACGAACCGACAACTTAGAAGTAGTTGGCTATTCAGATTCAGACTTCGCTGGTTGTATTGATACACGTAAATCAACATCTGATTACGTGTTCAAGTTTGCCGATGGAGCTGTTTCTTGGAGAAGCGCCAAGCAAACATTGATTGCTACTTCTACTATGGAAGCTGAGTTCATTTCCTATTTTGAGGCTACATCGCACGGTGTATGGTTGAAGAGTTTTATATCTGGGCTTAAAGTTGTCGACTCTATTTCGAAGCCATTGAAGATATATTGTGATAATTCAGCTGCTGTATTTATGGCTAAGAATAACAAGTGTGGTAGTCGAAGTAAACATATCGACATAAAATACTTGGCCATAAAGGAGCGTGTTCAAAAGAAGAAAGTGGTCGTTGAACATATTAGCACTGAAGAAATGCTAGCTGATTTTATGACTAAAGGCATGCCAATATAAATTCAAGGATCATGTAGCTAACATGGGACTTGGTTCCATAATGTAATTTTTGTTACATTTCATTTTGTTATCAATAAAACTCTTATTCAATTGATATTTCTCTTATTATTGTGCGCACTTAGATCTTGAGATTTATCGTTTTGCGTGGACCTAGAACAGAATAAACATATGGTTTATTCATTAAAGTCTAAAAGGCTATTAATTTAAGAAACTTGATATATTGTAATACATGGAAGATAATACTCGCTCAAAGAGAACTTGTCGCCATGATTCATATATTTTGGTTCTTTCTAGAAATGAGCATTTAGTTATATGGATCAAGTGGGAGAATGTAAGAATATTTCTCATTAATTGAGAAATAATGAGAAAATATTCTCTTCATATTGTGATCCATATATAAAACGATTTACCACTGATTTGTAAATCAATCAGCTCTAATTGATTGCCGGAAATCAAGCGAATTAATGCCGTTAATTGTGGGATTACGATTCTCCATTGATGGTCATGGAGGCTATAAATACACCACCTTGAGGTCCCTAAACTCACTCACACATTCAGAAAACGTACACCATCTAGCGGGTGAGAGCGAGAGTTTAGAAGACCGAGAAAGGGTCGCCGGAATCGAAGCCGAAGCTCGCCGGAGAGCGAAACAATGGCGGGAGGTAATTCAATCCTTTTGCTTCCGCACTTTCGTGTTCATTATGTTAAAGAACACTATAATATCGCATATTATGTTTTACATTTTTGTGATGTGATCAGGGTCACGGTGTGTGTGGATCAATGTCAAGTACTACTACTACGACATACGGTTCTTATTCAACAGATGATCACGATTCTTCGGGACTCGGAATCGCTATTTTCATCGTCGTCGGTAGGTTTTTCATTTTCTCACTCTTCTTTTTATTGAATAACCCATAATATTAATAACCCACGTACCATAATGACATATCACATATTTGTTACTCCAGAGTTTAATTTTTTTTTTATCAACTTCTCAAAAAAGTTAACGACACTGTTTGTCAATTGTCATATCTTTGTCTTAAAAAAAAACTACGACACCAGTTTCTGGTTTTGGTTTCAAACAGTGTCATATTGGTTTTGCAGACCACGTTTGGTTAACAGTTGTCTCTGTTTTCTGAGACCGGTCTCGCAGACCACTGAAATTTTAATGAAGGAAAACAGAAAACGACTTGAAGTTGTTTTCTGTCTTTGGTCATCAACTCAATCGTACAAAATAAAACGATAATAAATATATTATCATTTTATAATAGTGTTTTATTATAATAATAAGGTATTAACAATGAAATTAACTTATATTATAAATTATTAAAATCATGTATATATATAATTATATATTTTAATAATATTACTATCATATTAACAAATATACTTAAATTTTGTATATTATTAAATATTAACTTAATTACAATGATATAAACTATTGAAACAAAATATTTACTACTTTATATATTACATTATTTAAATATGTAATTAGAGTCATGAAATATGAATAAATTTTTTATGATAGCAAATATTTTTTTGACGTAATATTAGTATATATTACTTTCAAATAAAACATACTTTCTTTTTAGTAACATATATTGTATTTTATTGCATTTTTTCATTTATATTCGACCACAGATTAACAAAAGACTAACCAAACAGTGTTTCAAAAATCAATCTTTCAAACTGGTTTGGGAGATTAAACTCTCAGACTAGTTTCCCAAACCAAATTGCAAAACTGGGTTCCGAGACCAGTTAACCAAACGCCACCTTAAATTTTTGAAGGACTTAACGGTGTTAAGAAAATGGAAGAATTTTTCAAAATCAGCATCAAAACAATTTGGATATGTGGTATGTGTAATACAACTTAAGTATATATGCCGCTATTAGTTTTTCTTTTTTAATGAAGTTTATAGCTTTTGCCTTTCTGCAGTCTGCAGAAAATTGCAGTCCCGTTTCAAGAACTCCGGTCAGCCATTTCAGACGTTTACGCCGGACACGCGCTTTCAGACATTTACGCCGGACACGTGCTTTCAGACGACGGTGACGATGGACAAGTTCCTGAACGACATGCAGAGAGAGAAGCCCATCAGGTTCACCTCCCAGCAGCTCGAATTCGCCACCCATGGCTTCACCGCCCTGCTCGGCTCCGGCGGCTTCGGAACCGTCTACAAGGCCTACTTCGGCAATGGCACCGTGGCTGCCGTCAAGGTCCTCCACTACGGCCTCTCCAACAAGCGGGTGGAACAGCAGTTCATGGCGGAGGTTAGCACCATCGGCTGCACCCACCACTTCAACCTCGTCCGCCTCCACGGCTTTTGCTTCGAGAAGACCCTGCGCACCCTCGCCTACGAGTTCATGCCCAACGGCTCCCTCGACAAGCTCCTCTTCCGCCGCAAGGCCGACCAGGCCTTACGGCTCGGGATGCTCCTAGAAATCGCCGTGGGCACGGCTAGAGGCATCGCGTACCTGCACGATGAGTGTCCGCAGCGGATAATCCACTACGACATCAAGCCGGCGAACATCCTGCTGGATATGAACTTCCAGCCGAAAGTCGCAGACTTTGGGCTCGCAAAGCTCGTCGGCCGGGATGACACTCACGGATCGAAGACCGGAGGGAGGGGGACGCCCGGCTACGCAGCACCAGAGCTGTGGATGCCGTTCCCAGTGACGCACAAGTGCGACGTCTACAGTTTCGGGATGCTGCTGTTCGAGATTGTCGGGCAACGGAGGAACGTGGACAAGCAGGCGCCGGAGAGCCGGGAGTGGATGCCGAGGTGGGTGTGGAGATTCGAGCAAGGCGCGCTCGGAGACGTGATGGGCGTGTGCGGGATCGAAGAGAAAGACAGGAAGGTGGCCGAGAGGATAGCTAAGGTGGCGCTTCTCTGTGCGCACCACCGGCCGGAGCTGAGGCCGACGATGGGCGATGTTGGGAAGATGTTGGAAGGGAGTTTGGAGATTCCGACGCTGTCAGACCCCTTCCCGTACACGCAGCCTCCGCAACCGAGCGGGTATTCGAGTTCGTTACCAACGACATGCTCTACCTTCGGCAGCGCTGTGCCGATAACAAGGCAATGTGAAATTCAAGTGGCCTCCGATGCAAGCTAGCTTGGCAGTGTCAGTGTCGATGCTCTTCTTTTAGCTATGTTCTGAGTGCAACACATTATCGGGTTATGTTGTATTTTTTCACAAGTTCTCAAGCAAAATCGGAGAATATACTAAGGAAGCAATACTACAAATTATTGATTACGCCACGGATATTAGACCATGGAAGTCAAAAACCGTGGTTTAAAGTGAGGTTCCAGCGTGTCGTCTTCCCGCCACGGCACGTGAAAAAAAAAGCCAGAATTGTATTGAACTGAGTTAAACCGGAACCAATTTTTTCAAAACCGCATATGGATTTAAACCAGTTCCGAGTTTAGGGCTTAAAAAACCTAGAACTCGGATTATAAGTTACTAAACCCGTATTTTTAATTTACTTTTTAGTTTTTAGTACTTTTCTCTCTTTTTGTAAAGATTTTTTCTCTTCTTTATACCGTTTAATATTTTTGTAAAGATTTTTCATATTTTTTAAATTAATACATATATTATAGTAAGAGATTTAGCATTCAAACCTTTTTTTATTAAACAAAAAATAAGATTTTTCTATTTATCTTTACTTTTTAATTAATCTAGGTTTTGATATTAAATCCGGCTTTAAACCTGTATTTGGGTTTTAAAACGTTTAAATTCGGACTGGGTACTCGAATATTTTAAAATCCAGACTCGGATCCGTGTTCCGGTTTTTGCAAAATAATCCGAGTGCCTGACCCATCTTGCACCCCTAAAGGAGGGAGTAAGGATAAAGTTTTTGTAGTTTAAAAAAAGGATAAAGTTTTATTAGTTAAAAAAAAAACGTAAGTTTTTAACTTACTGATTACAATGGCACTATATATATATATTAAAAGTTATAATTTATTTAATATTTTGAGGTCAATTTTTTTTCTTTGAAAGTTTATTTTGAGGTCAAATTGATTAAACATACTGATGGTCAAGTTAAGGGTAAATTATGACTAATGTACCCAATGTTTGATTGGCTGCATATTATATACTCAATGCTTATTTTCGATGGCTAATGTACCTAAACTTGATTCTGTTAGATTTTTTCGTATTGTCCGTCATTTGACGTCATCAAGTGATTCCTCCTCCATATCTACAGTTTTTGTATTTTTTATAAAACTCCCTCATTTTTTGTCCATATTTTATGCATGACTTACAGTTAGAAAGATAAGAGATATATCTACAATTTTTATGTTTTAAGTTTTGTTAGAAAAGTTCTTAAAAAAATATGAAATTTCAATTATAACGTAAAACTGGACATTAGTGTAATGTAAAATATTTCTTCCGAGCGAATTTTAATACACTTAATGATTTTTTCTTATAAAACATAAAAATAAAACCTTGTAGATAAATCTTTAAACTTTCCAGCGATAGTTTATTTATAAATTTTGAAAAAAAAATTTGAGTAAGTTATGCCAAAAATACGAAAGATTTTTTCACATTATATCTTTTATATTTTTAGCATAAGTCACTCTTTTTTTCGCCTAGAAACTTGCTTGTGTGTTATAAGAGTTTATTATAATTTAAAAGCATAGATACTTCAATATCTTCTAAATATCGCGGTATTTTTTGGCCCTCACATCGGATCATTCCTGGCAACAACCATGTTGTTAAATATGTTAAAATGAGCTTTCAAATAATATTGTCCTTCGCTACAATTTTGTATACTTTTCCAACCCAATAAACAGTTTTGAATTTCTAACATTAAAAAATTGAATAATACTTCTCCAAGTAATATATTGGAACATTGAATTGTGTTGTCTTGTTATTTAAAAATGCAAGTACTATATGTGGTGTGTTTGAGGATTAAGAAACAATCTATATATATTAGAAGGAGAAACTTACAATGATACCAAAATAAAATTCAAGTATTGAAAATCTCTTTTTTCTTAGAGTTTCACTAACATCATTGCATTTTTAAGATCAAAGGATTCAGAATTCGTTTTTTCTTAGAGTTTTAATTTATTTATTTTTTTACAAAAATAATTAATATAGTTAATCAATACATTTATATTATACTCATTAATACTCAACCAGTACATTTGAGCGACTAAAAATATGAATGAAAAGAACTCAAAGTGGCATAATCTTCGTGGAAAAAACATGAATAGGGATAACAAAAGACTTAATAGTAACGAGCTCTATTTATTGACATAAAAATAAATAGGAGAAACCAAACGTTTGGTATCGTACTATGTGTAGTGTACTTATACATAGTTTCACTCCAAAGTTCCCACTTTGTTTACCGTCTCTTTAGATCTTGAATATTTTTTTATTTCATTAATCTCTGAATGCGTTGTTTTTTTGTTTGTTTTGTTTTTGCAGATAACGACGAATGTTCCAATTGAGCATGATTGTTCGGTAAGAGATTCACTTTTAGGTACGTTTGATTTTTTTTTTTTTTATAGTACATATTTTTTTTTTCAACGTCAAGTTTCTTGCACAGATAAATCCTCAAGTTTTTTCTAATTAAATTGTCTACGAAATATGGCTTAAGTAAAATCAACGGCTTGAGATTTCTTATTTTCTTATATGATTTTTTTGAAATGACGCAACTCTATAAAGTCAAGCTATTGATTTTTCTTATTTTCTAATCAAATCATCAAGTTTCTTGCACGTTTTTTCCTCGGTCTTTTTCGAAAGCTGGTCGAACTTTTACTCTTTGCAATGGCGGCTTATGAAATAGAATTTTGGAGGTATGGTTCTTTTTTTTTTTTTCAAATTATCTTTTTATTTTCTTTTTAGGCATTTTTTTTTGGTTTAGTTATGATTATAAGATTAGGGGATTTTTTTTTTTAAAGCTCACAAGCAACGAGACGCTATGCAATTCAAAAATGGAGTATTCTATTTTTTTTTATTTACAATATGTAATTATTTATAAATAAAATCATGCATTTAAAGTGTAAACTAATACATTTGATGTTCAACATACAATTGAATATGTTGGTCATTATTGTTGCCACTTAAATTCCAACAATGTTGTCGTAACTTAAAGAGAGCTACAACTAGGAATTTTATTCAGCAAATATTTAAAAAAAAAAAAAAAAACTATAAATGACTCTTCATATTGTAACTCAAATAATTAATATGACTCTTTTTTATCATGTTTATAACTCTATTAGAATTAATTTATTTATACCTCCATTCTTATTACTTAGTAATAAATGAGAATAGTTGTTCTCACTAAAAAAGTTGTCCTGTATCACTCAAGTTCTCAAGTTCCATTATGTCTCGAAGAAGCGGCGGTAGCTTCGAGGGTCGAAGAACGGCTAGTTACTTTAAATAGTTACTTAAATAAGTTAAAAAAATTAAAACGGTAATTTGTATGTGTGGTGATAATTATAAAGTTCTTGTTGTGTTGGTATCTTAGAAATATTGATTTTTAAATAAGGTTTGCTTTGCAATCTCCTCCAAGCTAGCTTGGGAACCTCGGGGAGTTCAGTCTAGAAAAGCTTGGGCCTAAAGCGAGATCATAGCATCCTTTCCAGTTGATCTGGCCGTGGAACCTCGGGAAGTTCCATCCGAAAGAGCTTTCTAATTATTTTCACACATAGAAAATATCATTTATATTTTTGTTAACTTTTTTATTCAACCTTAAGACATTTAATTAAATCAATATGATTAATATTTAACTTTATGACATTTAAATTTGTGATATTCTTTTTTTTTTAATAGACAAAATCCTCATGGCTTGGCGTGGGGACGACCAAACACGGCCCCGGTGTGGAACTTTTTTCATGAAGATCGGCATTTCAACGAGCAATGACTGAAAGGTTCAACGCAATGTTCCCCGAGTAATGCAAAGTTAGCGCCAATAATGATGTCCTCTTTCCTCTCTTGGTTTTAAATCTCTAAGGAGGGTTTTACAAGAGAGGTTTTAGTGAGGCATCTTGTAATATTTACCCTGAATATTTACAGCTTTCTTCCACCTTATTTTAATATTCACAGTGAATAATACAACTCTTTTTTTAAATATCTCGTCTTATCATATTTATTTATTTGTTGATTAAATTTGTTAAAATTATTAATATGTTACAAATTAATATTTATTAACATATGTTACAAATTAAAAATTAACATATAAATCAAAATTAATAATATGTTACAAAATAATAAATTATATACATACTTAAATATGTTTTTTGAAATAAACTAATTACAAATAATTATTATAAATAATAAACATATTTAAATATAATTTTGAAATAATTGATAAAGTTTGATAATTAAATTCGAGTAAAAACTAATAAAATTAAACATTAGAAACAATTAGGTACATATGCCGCTGCATTTTCCCACTTTTTTCCGACGACCTCGCGATTCCTCGCGACGCAGCACATCGCGACCCGTCGTGACGACGAACTTCGCGATTTTGGCGATTAAGCCCGCGACGAGTCGCGACGTCGTGGGCCACAGCTCTAGTGGGGGCATATGAACACTTTTACAAGTATGGTTCAATAGAGAGTGGGGGCATATCACCATTTTATTATTTTTTAAAATAATAAATGACTAATCTATTTCATATATTAATCTAAAATTATAAAGTATATCTTTAGCTTTTGCGCGGGTAATCTACTAGTTATAATTAAAAAAGGGTATTTGTGGGACTTGTTTGTTAATTTCTCATGTTCGTTGCTTGCAAGCTATAGTGAAAATGATAATTCTAAATCAATTTGAACCCACGAAAAAGAGCACACCTAGGGGAGCCGCCTTGCGAATTTCAAGAGAAGAGAACGTACAAACTCGACCAGAGAAAGATTACTTAAATTGATATATAATGTTTTTAAGTTGCATTGCTAATATATTAGATTATTAGTAAACGAGACTTAATTTTGTTTTATTATAAAAAATACTATAATTGACCGAATGCACGGGTTATAGTGAGTAAGAGATTGACTATAAAATATTGTATACTATAGTGTATAAATATTTTCTAATACTTTTTTCTACCTTCATAAACATTATATAAACATTATGTTCAAATTCATGAATATAATTAACTTTGTACCATCTACATGGTATCAGAGCATAATAAGAGTTTTTTTTTTTAAAAAAAAAATTGAACTTTCACCTACAACCTTCATCTTTAAAGCCGCTCTTCTGTTTTCCGGTCAACCGATTTGTCTCCCCTCAGCTCACCTTTTCCGGCAAACCTCAGTTCGGCGCGACATCTTTTTGGCGACCTAACTTTAAAGATGAAAAACACATAATTCTTCTCCAATGTAGAGATAAATGCATTTCTCATTGTCTTTTTGACCAACATCTCAAATCAGATTTGGATTTTAAGTATCAAGTAGCACGTACGACACAATTAAGATGTTGAACATGTAAAAGTGTATTTTTAAAGTTTGAGGTTTAAATCTAGTACACTCGAAAAAACTTTGATGCGAAGTAATTTAATTGATATGTAAAGTTATAAACAAGATGATTCATTGTGGACTTGGCCCACTTTTCCCATTCCTTTGTAGAATGGCCTTTTCTACTAAAGTACATAGTTTTGTCAAAACTACTTAGTTTTATACACTATTCACTAAGCCGAGCCGGTCTTGAAGCTTGGCGAGCAAGGCGGTGGCCTACGGCCCAAGATGGCAGTCGCCGGAAGTAAAAAAAATGAAGGCTTGAACTCCATAAGAGAATTTTCCTTGTGTCTGGCAAATAGGAAAATACAAATCGGTAAATTTGCAGTGACGAATTTAGTTTTTTTACTTATAAATGTAATTATGATTTTAAAAAGATAATAATACCGAATAAATTAATAAACAATATTTTTATTTTTATTTTAATCCAAATGGTATAATCGTATCATAAAATTAATATTAATATACTATCAACTAATTAGTATCATTTTAATGTATATAACCGCAAGCTACATGTTAATAACAATAAAATTATATGTCACCAACTACAGTTTAATGGACAACATGTCCCGTTAAATTTTGCTATTAATAAATGCCACCAAACAAGATCATAAAACCTTAAAAATCATAGCTTCAAAACTTAAAAACATATTGATATTGACTTGCAGTACGTTTGTTAGTCTTGATTTGAAGAAAAATTTGAAGTTTCCCATATTTAATAAGAAAATTGTATTTGTGGGACTTGGTCGTCAGTTTCCCAGAAACTCCTTTGCTTGCAAGCTATAATACATTACAACAATGAGAAAATGGAGAAATTCAAATCAATTTGAACCCAAGAAAAAAGAGCACACACAATGTATTCGTTGCACGGCCAAGAGAAGAGAACGTGCAGGGTTGGCAAGAGAAAGATTATTTAAAATGATACATAACGTTTGAAGTTATATTGTTAATATATAAGTAAATGAGACTCGTACAAAAAGAAAAAATAATTATAAAAAATAATATAATTGGCCAGATGTCCAAATTATCTTGAGTAAGAGATTAACTAGACTACATGGTATAAGATAGTGTTTAAATAATTTTCAATACGTTTCTCTAATTCCATAAGTTTTGCGCTTAAATTCATGAATATAATGAACTTTTATTAATTCTACATGGTATCAGAGCTTAATAAGAGAAAAAATTTAAAATCTTTCAACTACTCTTATATCCTTCACCGTCACCGCCGTTCCTCCGATTTGCGGTCACCTCATTGTCTCCCCTTCTCTTCTTTCCCGGCGAGCCTCAGTTCGGCACGCAATCGCTCCGGTAACTTCATTTAAAATCTAAAGGGAAAAAAAAAAACAGATTTCTTCCCTTACTCAGAGAAAATTGCATTCCTCATTGTGTTCTTTAGCCACATCTCAAATCAGATTTGGATAACAAGTTCCATATAAGACAGATCAGATGTGTAAAACGTATTTAAAGTTCGAGAGTACACTGAAAAAAAAAACACTGATGAAAAATAATTTAATAATATATAAACAAGATAGATTTGTGGACATGTGTAGGTAAAAGCCCATTACTATGGATTACGGCCCGGCCCAGTTTGCCCATTAATGACTAGCCTTTTCTTACAGGTTTTATATTCATTAGGCCTTTTTCTATTAAAGTATACAGTTATATAATTTAAATATATATATAAAAAAATGTTAGTCGCGTAAATATTTAAGTTGATATAGTATAGCATTTTTTTTGTTATCTTTTTATAGTAGAAAAGAGTACAAAGACTACAACTAATATTAAAGTCCAATTACAATGTCGTTGAAGTTTGTGACACATGGAAAACATGCAAGTATAAGAATAAATATTAAAAACATTAATCATTAAAACACTTTAATTAACTAAAGACGTAAATTAAAGGCGTAAGTGTGCTATCTAATATAGACTATAGTGCCTTCATAAGCTTTAAGGGGTTGATCACTATTTTTTTTTAACTTCTAATTAAGTACTAATGTTTTCATGTTATATGTGGTGTAATTTCTGTCAACCGTCCCCGTCATTGCTCTCTACTATTTGTATTTTGATGTATTCCGGTGACTGGAGCTACTATGGGTAGTATACTTCGGTCAGAAGGGCGGCAATGACTACAGTCCTTGCCATATGACAGAAGCAATGACAAATCTAGCTTTTTACTTTACAAGGGACACCTATAATTTTAATTATAGTTTAAAACAATAATAACACCAAATGAATTAATAATAAATTTTTTTTCATCCAACTGGTACGATCATATATAAAATTAATCCTAATAAACTGATTAGTATCATTTTTTTTTTATGTATATAACCTCAAACTACATATTATAATAACACTATATATCATCAACTATGTATTAAAATGCGTAAGTGATAATGAAAAAGCTCCATGCTTACAAAGGGAGGTCCAAGAGAGTCAATCAAATAGTTTAATGACAGTTTTATAAAAACTACAATTTAATAGCTTGGCTAAATACTTGCATATAGTGTGGTTGTTAGGATAGCCTAGTGGTAATTCCACACCACCTTCAAAGCGAAGGTTGTGGGTTCGATCCCCACTGCAGCAAAACTGCCTTAAAAAAAAATACTTGCATCTAGTAAAACATTACTTAATCTGACAACATATCAAGTAAAAAAATTGATTTTAAAAAATGTCATCAAACAAGCTAATAAAAGTAAAACCATACATTTCATATTATCATAGCTTCAAAATTAAAAATATATTCAATTGTAGTACATTAGTCTTTATTCTGAAGAATAAATTAAGTTTCCTACACGTAACAAGAAGAAGAAGAAAAAAAACTTGGAGAAAATTTAATTGAGAGCAGAATCAATACTAATAAATTTGGGGTATTTGTGGGATTGGGTGGTCAATTTTCCATCTCCATTGCTTGCAAGCTAACATACAGTACAACAATGGTGGAAGTGACTGATTCAAATAAATTTCAACCGTAGAAAAAGAGCACACAGTGTATATATAAAGTCGCACTGCCAAGAGAAGAGACCGTGTAAACACGATAAGAGAAAAATTATGATATATAAGATTTTGAAGCTACATTGCTAATATATAAGTAAATGGGACTTAAAACAAAAGAACCATAATTATATATAAAAATCTTTGCCTACAAAAGAAATGTAATAAGACAAAGTGAATTTTTATTTAACGTGGAAATCTATTCCTACTTAGTTTTATACATTATCCATATAGCTGAGCCGGCCTCGAGGCTAGGCGGCCAAGGTGATAACCTAAAGTTAGATATGGCAATCGCTGGAGGTAAAAAAATAAAATAAAGGCTTGAATTCTATAAGAGAAAGTTTTCTTTATGTTTGTCAAACATATTGAATTGCATTCTTAATTTAGTTAAGCTTAATTTGAAAAAAAAAATTATAATTTTTCACACTTAATAAGAAGAAGCCAAAAAATAAAATAAAAATAAAGTTAGCTTAGAAAAAGTTTAATTCAAAGCAGAATCAATGATAAAAAACGAAGAAGGTATTTGTGGGACTTTGTCCTCAATTTCCCACCTCCTTTGCTTGCTTGCAAGCTATAATACAACAATGAAAGAATGACAACTTCAAATCAATTTGAACACAAGAAAAAAGAGCACCCACAGTGGATATAAGAATTGCCCGGCCGAGAGAAGAGAGCGCGCAATCTCGGCGAGAGGAAGATTGCGTAAATCGATATATAACATTTGAAGTTACATTACTATTAATATATAAGTAAATGAAATCTAAAAAATAAAAGAAAAATACTTATAAAAAATAATCTAATTTTTCAAATGCCCGGGTTATCACGAGTAAGAGGTTAACTATCATACATAGTATAAGATAATATAAAAATATTTTTTAATATTTTTGCATACCTTCATAAACTTTATGCTTAAATTTTAAACAAAATATTTTTTTTAATCAACATGGTATCAGAGCAGAGTCTAATAAAGAAAAAAGTTTAAAATCTTTCAACTTCCACCTCCATCTTTTATCATCACCACCGTTCATATGTTTTCCGGTCACCACGTAGTCTACTTCTCCGGCGAACCTCAGTTTGGCGCGACATCTCCGGCGACCTCACATAAAATCTGAAATCCAGATTTGTTCTCCAATGCGGAGAAAAATGCATCTCTAATTGTCTTGTTTAGCCCCATCTCAAATCAGATTTTAACTATAAGTATCATATATATAAGAAACAATTCAGATGTTGTATATGTAAAACCGTAGTCTTAAAGCTCGAGGTAAGCTAATTATTTTAATAGATATATTCATTAAAAAAAAAAACTAATAGATATATAATTATAAACAAGATGATTTATGGACATGTCGAAGCCCATTATTATGGATATGGAACCAGTTTGCCCCTTGATTTGTAGAATGGCCTTTTTCACAAAGGTTTTTCATATTCATAGGCATTTTTTTTTATTAAAGTATATAGTTATGTAACTTAAATAATTAAAAAAAAATTTCCACGTAAATATTTAATTTTATATACATAACATTTAATTCAATGTAAACAACTGTTCCTTCGTAAGCCTTAAGGGGCTGAATACTATTTTTGTTTTCATGTCATATGTGGTGTGGTCTTTCTCGACTGTCCTCGCCATCGCCCTCTATTACTTAACTTTCGGTGTATTCGGCGACTGGAGCTATTATGGATAGTATACTCCGGCTGGGAGGACGGCCACGGTCTTTGTTGGTTGCATGGCTAAGAGATGCACATGTAAGCATAAGCAGTGACGAATCTAGCTTTTTACTAAAATGGATATTTATAATGGCTTTAACTTAGAGTCGGATCCAAGGTTCGGGTCCCGAGATTGACCCGCTGAATACGAGGATAATTAAATGCTGAGTCAATGCGGGTTGACTAATGATCGTCAAAGCTGGAGGCGAATCCGTCCTCTTGGATGAGTCTCTGGGCTGTCCTTGACGATCCTCGGTGAACTTCCCTCGTGGGGCGAAGTCCGTATTACGGCGAAGCTCCTTGTCGGACTTCCCTTGTGGTGGCGAAGTTCGAATCATGGCGAAGCTCCTTGTCGGACTTCCCTTGTGGTGGCGAAGTTCGAATCATGGCGATGCTCCTTGTCCGGGCGGAGTCGTGGTATTGGCGAAGCTCCTCGTCTGGGCGGAGTCCTTGTCTTGGCGATATCCTCGTCCGGGTGAAATCCAGTCTTGATGAAGCTCCAAACTGGTCTTGATGAATCTTCGTGATTTTCCTTCCTTGGCGAGCTCTTACGGCGATAGAGAACCTGCAAAAAGGGCAAATTAGGCCCGTGCCCCGTCGCATATGGTTGGGCGAGGCTGCCTACGTATCTCAGTTTAAGAGAATTAGGTCCCACATATAGTTCAGATTTAGTGATAAATGGCGAGTGTAGAGGGCGATTTTACCGCCTTGCAGTCACAAAGATAATCGAAATAACACAAATAATTATGAAATACGAATATCCTTGATTTATTGTGATTCCGAGAGGACCCGGTTTCTTATGTTTAATAGCTCGGACAATCGAAGGCTACACGCTCTGATTCTTGAGAGATCGAGAATACTATGAATAAGCAAACTCAAAGACTCAATAATTATTCTCTCTAACTCGCGATATATTGGTACTGAATGAATTTACACTGAGTTTACATGCATATTTATAGGTTTGAGGATCTTCTAGATTGCTCCCACAAATCATGCTAGGGTTTCCTTCTGTTTCGCTATGATCGTTGTTAAACTCCCTTATTTGCGTTGGATATCCCACGAAATCCTCAACTGAATGAGCTGGCCCCCCTCCTTTCTCGCGATCTCGAATAGCTTCTTCTTTTAATTCGATTTGGCTTTCTCGATGAGACTCTTCTTCGATGAACTTCTGCCCGATGAACTATCTTGTCGCGATGAGGTCTTGGGCTCTGTCAGATGATGACTTCTTATGGGCTGTGCTTGATGGGCTTTGATTCACTCCATCTTCTGATGGGCCTGGAATCTTTAAGTGGCCTTGCTCTTATTTTATGTCGTTTGTTGCTTAAAACGACACCAATAGTGTTAAGGAGAGATTTGACAAAATCTGACCTTAACAGTTAGTCCCCTATTTTATCGAGTGTGAAACAATTGATAAAATAATTCAAAATAAAACTGTTCCCCGATGAAGTTTTCACGATGAAGATAATCCGCGATGAGATATGTCTTCGACGAGGTTGAGTCTTCGATGAGGTTGAATATTTGACGAGGTTATGTTCTCGAGGGGGTAGGTCTTCGAGGAGGTTGTGTCCTTCGGAGACTCTTCCTCTTCTTTCATGCCAATCTCTGAATGCGAGTTCCCATGCAATTCTGATTGGGCGTGCTTCTCCAGGCTGTCAGATCTTGGAAGTCGATGTTAATCATTCCGCATTAAATGCGGGATTTTCTCGCACTCGAGTGCTTTTGGGTTTCGCAACGACTCTTTTGATCTTCACCGTTGGATGATTTCCCTCGCTTCGATCCTGGGCCGTCGGATCCAAACGTGCCTCTTCAACTTCGCAAGCTTTCCTCTATAAATTCAAACCTCAACTCCGATTCAAACACTTTGTTCCTGACTTCCTCTCTAAATTCTCTCTGCGATTTTCTTTCTCGATTCTCTTCTTTTCAAGAAAATCTTCAAACTCTCTTTCTGTTCACCCCCTTCTCCGGCGAGAATGTCGAAGCCTGGAAAAATCTTCAAGACTCGGTCGCCGAAGTCCATAATGACTGAAAGGCATTTGGAGGACTTGAAAAAGCATTATGTGGATTCTACTCCCTGCTATCTTCGTCTTCCTCAGTCCGGCGAGCTTGCAGATGAACCTCCGGAAGGATATATCGCTCTCTACGAGCACTTTTTCCGATCGGTGGAGCTGCATCTTCCACTGCCTCATCTCATCGTCTGCTTCCTTCACGCGTACAAGATGCCAATCAGTCAGGTTAGCCCTAACGCTCTTCGCCTCCTTATCTGCACCATGGCGATCGCTCTCGAACAGAAAGTGGTCATCACTCTGGAGGACTTGATGCGGATTTTCAAGTGGTCGAAGAACTCGAAGAACCTGGGCCGGTTCTTCCTCTCCCACGTCATGAGTCCTCATATCATCACCAACACGCCGAACAACGAATCAGGGTGGGAGAATAGGTACTTCTTCGGGCATCTCGACCGCTTCACCCTCGGGCCACACTGGGATGCGTTACCTACCGAGTGGGTCGTTGAGAAAGACGTGCCCAGGTTAAGGCCCGTCGCGAATAAAGAAGACGACGAGCGCTTCGCTGGGGTTGTTCGGGCTTTGCTGGAAAATCCTCATCGAAATTGGACGACGGACTTCTTCAGTACTCGTGTCAAGGAATCGGGACTCTACCAACTCTGCCACATCGTAGGTCAACCACCCAAGAGTCTTTGGCCAGTGGGGTTCCGCCTCAAAGAGGTAAAAGATGGCTCTTCGTCCCCTGCCGTTCGACAATCTCCCAAGCCGAAAAAGAAAACTCAAACGTCAGCTCGTGGATCCAAGGAACCACGACAATGTCAAGGCCAAGATCCAGGACAAGGCCGAGATCCAGGACAAGGCCAAGATCCAGGACAAGGAGGTGGATCTTCTGGTCCTCAAAGGGATCTATCGAAGGCAGGCTTCTTGGGCGTTGGTCCTTGGCCGGGGCTGACAGGTTCGCTTCCTGCGATAAGCCTCCGGCTCCGAAGAGCAGTTCGGAAGGCGAACAAAGGACAAGCACGACGCCAGTGCTTCTCATACTTCGGAGGTTCCACCTTCATCGGGGGCGACTCGCCCTCGAGATGCGCCTCGTCCTTCGGAAGGCCGTCGCGAACCAGAGGCTCACCCTTCTTTGCGGGCACCTTCTCGCGACAAGGTTGTCCCGAAGAGGAAAACATCCGAGGAGGCACGCGACGCCCCTCGTCCGAAGAAAGCCAAAGTCTTCAATCCACCTAAGGAGACCAACGCGATCCCCCCGGCTTCGGAGACTGTTACCGTTCCCTCTGGGACGGCCGCATCGACCGTTCTTGCTTCAACTCCCCCGGTCGAGGCTATCAAAGCCGTCGATAAGACTGGGGGAGCTGTTCTCGGGAGCTGTTCCGTTTTGACGGCGACTTCATTGACTTGGTGTCGTCACTAGACCTCTCGGCTTCCGAGGTACCATCTGACCTTCCTCTACTGTCTTTTCTTGATGCTTGCAGGTTTTTGGTGTCTGATATACATATATATTTTTTGGTAATTTTAGGCTCCGGCTTGCGCCAAAGCGCCCCTCGACCCTGTCGTGGAGAGTTCTTCGGTTGCCGTTCCTCCGGATGATGAGGAGGTTTCGGTGCCCGAAGAGGTGCTTGATACTGCCGACGCGCTTCTCGCCTTGGAGCCTGTCGGACAGCCAAGTGTTTCGGAAGAGGCTCGCCTAGCTTCCGAGGAGGTTCTGATCGAGGGCCATCCCGAAGGGGCGGGTAACCTCCTTCCGGACGTCTCTCTTATCGAAGTCTTCGTCCCTCCCAAAGTGCCTCGGGTGGGAGGCTCTTCGGAGCCGACCGATGACGCCGGCCCTTCTAGGGCTACCATCTCGCCTCCTACTGAATTTCCGGCGGATCTGCCGAGGTTCACTTTTCTCCATTGCCAAGTCTTCTTCCTGCAGGAGGCTTTTCCATCCCCCTTGCGGAGCGTTTTCCAGTGGTTCCTACCCCGAGCTCCTCGTCTGAAGAGTGGAGGAGATACTCTCTCCGGGTTCTTCGGGATTTGTTTTGGCCTGAGCCTTCTCGGACCAGCACTTGCTTGTCCCTGAGCGATATTGGTGGCTGCGCCCAAGCCGCCACCATGCTCTTTCAAGCCCTCGCGCGCTTCAACGCCGTCATTCTTGAAGAAAACATGAATGCGGGCGAGTGCGCTCAAGAAATTCGCGACCTCCATTCAAAGCTAGCCGATACCGAGTCGCATCTTGAGATCTCCGTCCTCGGAGAGCGAAAGTATCGGGAGGCGGCCGAACGGTCTTCCGACGAACTGGAGGTTGCGAGGGCTAAATTGGAGAAAGAGGTCTCGCTTCGCCAGGCGCAAGAGAGGGAGCTTGCCGAGTACAAGGCTAAAGCCGAGAAAGAGGTCGAGGTGCTCAAGGCTGAGCTTGCCGGAGAGCATAAACGCCATTCCCTGATAGTGCAAAGCTACGAGAAGCATCTCGAAGCGAAGAAGTGGAGGTTGGCCAAAATCAGCGAAGCGGTGGGCGTTCCTGCCGAACAGGAGAGCCGACTCGCTTCTCGAGTGGCCTCGTGCATGAAACGCCTCGGGAAAGATCTCGAGATATCGCAAACGGAGGCAAATTCCGAGCGCGAAGCACGCCTACGCCTCTTCGAGAGAGCCCAAAGCAAAGCACAGCGCGCCTCGGAGAGGTACACGGTGTTGGAGCAGTCCACCAACTTTCATCGCCGTTCCGCCGCTATGGGGCCAATGCTCGCCTTCTCAAGAAAGTTCCTCCCACGGCGACCATAGAGAGTCTCCTGCCTCGTCTTCCGAAGTACAAAGAGTTAGAGGAAAAGAATGAAGCCAAGGCCCGGGAGCTGGATGACAAAGCCCTCGTCGATCCTGACTCTCCTCCGCTCACTCCTTGTGCCCCTCCACCTGTCGATGCCGATTGGGCGTCTCGCTTTGTAGGAGGGGATGCTTCTTCGGCCTCCGATGGCCTTGACGAGTATAGGACCAACGACGGGGTCGTCTCTTCCACCGGCGAAGCGGTAGGGGGAGAGGAAAATCCTTAGGCCTTTTCTTGTAGCTTTTCTATGTATATTTATTTTATATTGTCTTCCTTTGTAATTCCTTCGATGGATTTTTTTTTTTTAATGAAGAAACCTTCTTTCTTTGTTTTACCTTGTCGTTACTATGCTTGTCGCTTCTCTTGCGTCCCTTCTATTATTTTCTGGCTATTCTCAACCTTCTTCCCTCAGGTTGACGAATTCTTCTACACCTCTTGTCCGCTGTTTTACCACGAGGACGTGCTAGCTTCTTTCCTCGTGGTCGATAACGAACACCTAGCCATCCTCGAGGAGTTTGTCCAAGACATGATAAGGCACGCTGCTGCCACACTTTCCGGAGCTCCGGACGATGAGGTTCCTCCCGTGGGTCCCTCTTTGGCCTACATGCTCGAATTTATGATGCGGGATCCCATAAATTATGCCGCCGTGGAGGATCTTCTTCGAGACGTCCTATCCGAGAATGGGGAGTTCGTCATAGAGCAAATTGCCGATAGAGTTGTTCGGGAGGATTGACCTTCCTTTCCTTTGTAAACTACTTCGCGGCTGCCATGTATCGAGTCTGTAAAGAAATTTTTATTAATAAAGCCTATGACTTTCTTATATATGGTATGCTAGCGATGTAATATAGGAGTATGTGTACTCCGCTTTTTTTTCTTTTTTTTTTTGGCGATGAGCTTGTCGGATGCACCGGGCTCTATCGCGATGAAGTGCTTGGCACTGATTTACTGGCGATGAGCTTGTCGGTATGCACCGGGCTCTGTCGCGAAGAAGTGCTTGGCACTGATTTACTGGCGATGAGCTTGTCGGTATGCACCGGGATCTGTCGCGAAGAAGTGCTTGGCACTTATTTATTCTCGGCGTTTGTCGCCCCTTGATTTCTTCTGTGTATTGGCCCATTTGCCGTAGTGTTTTTTTTTTTGTGTATGTTGGCCCATTTGCCGTAGTAGTTTCTTTGTAAGTTTGGCCCATTTGCCGTAGTAGTTTCTTTTGTATGTTTGGCCCATTTGCCGTAGTAGTTTCTTATGTATGTGTGGCCCATTCGGCGATGAGCTTGTCGGTGTGCACCGGGCTCTGTCGCGAAGAAGTGCTTGGCACTGATTCATCTTATATGTATATATATATTATGATATGTATCAAATGGAGAAGCGAAAGAATATGTTGTCTTAAAAGACGAGCCTCGTTAAACCCTTCAAGTCCCCCAATGGGTGCGGCTCGCGAGGGAAGAGTACTCCATATTGTATTGAATAAGGCCGGAGCCAATCATGCTAATCCCGAACATGTAGGGTCGGGAGTCCCCCTTTTAATAAACTTAAATTGAAGAGTAAACTTAAGAATAGAAATTAAGAAAGGATATCTAACGGGCGATAGGGGAGAAAACACCGACGACGTCATTTATTGGTAGAATTTCTTCAAGTGCTTGACGTTCCATCTTCTTATGACTTTGACTCCATCGGTGTTCTTGAGCTCATATACTCCTGGCTTGACGATGTGGGTAACCATATACGGGCCTTCTCAGCTTTCTCCCAGCTTTCCTGCGTTTAGCTCGGCTGTGTTCTGGAAGATCTTTCTGAGGACCATCTCTCCGACTCGGAACCTTCTCGGTCGCACCTTTTTGTTGTAGAACCACGCAATGGTGTTTTGATAATTGGCTATGTGAATTCTGGCTCGCTCTCGGCTTTCGTCAATGTGGTCGAGTTGGTGAAGCAGGTCCTGGTTGTTGGCCTCTTCGTTACTCGGTGCCCAAGATCGTCGGAAGCTGAGGACTCCTACCTCTGCCGGGATTACCACTTCCACCCCAAATGCGAGGGCGAAATGAGCTTCTCTGGTGGCTGAGTGCGGTGTTGTTCGATAAGCCCATAGTACCCCCGGGAGCTCGTCCGCCCATAGACCTTTCTTCTTGTCGAGCCGCTTCTTGAGGTTGTCGGTGATCGTTCGGTTGATCGCTTCGGCGTTCCCGTTCCCCTGATGATATCTTGGCATTGATGTGTTCAGCTTTATCTTTCAACGTGCACATAAGTCCTTGAACCTCTTCGAGATAAACTGGGATCCGTTGTCCGTGACGATCTCCCTGGGGAGTCCGAAGCGAGTGATTACGTTCTTCCAAACATAACTCTCGACGTCGGAATCCTTCATATTGGCGTAGGATTCGGCTTCGGTCTACTTGGTGAAGAAATCCGTGACTACCAGCATGAATCTCTTTTGCCTTGCTCCGATTGGCATAGGACCGACGATGTCCATGGACCACTTCATGAAAGGGTAGGGCACCGACACCACTGACAGCTCTTCGGATGGGCAATTGATCGCTGGGGCGTGTCGCTGACACTTTTCACATCTCCTAGCGTGGTTGACGCAGTCCGCGCGCATTGTCTCCCAAAAGAAACCCTGCAACTTGGCTTTCCTCTGCAGGCTGCGCCCGCCCGAGTGGTTACCGCATTCCCCGCTATGGATTTCTTGCATGAAGTAATCCGCTTCATCTTTGCCTAGACAGCGTAGGTCCTACGAGGCTCTTAAAGTAGAGCCTTTTGTCCACGATTGTGTACCGGGAGCTCTTTGTCTTTATATTCCGTGCCTCTTGTCGATCTTCGGGTAGCTTTCCTTCGAGAAGATATGCTCGGATGGGGGTTCTCCAATCTTTGTCTCCAGTCTCTTCTACTACTCCTTGCTCTCCGTCCTCGTCCTCTTCTTCTCCTATATGCTGGATCTCTTCCTTTCCTTCCTCCAAGACGTCACCATTGCTATGAGCGTTGTCATCCTTGTCGGTTAGTCCTTCCTCGCCTGTCTTCAGTTTCTTCTTATCGGGGCCCTCGCCTCTCTTGATGCTAGGTTTCTGCAGCGTCTCTACCGTAATTGACCGGAGTTCTCCCACTTGGGTGGTCGACCCCAGGCTTGCCAAAGCGTCTGCATGGTTGTTGTCTCCTCTGGACACCTGTGTCAAGGTGAAGAAATCGAACTTCCTCTCGAGGGACTTGACGACTCCAGCGTAGGCCTCCATTCTTTCGTCGTTTGTCTCGTATTCTCCACTGACTTGCTTCACGACTAGCTGAGAATCCGAAAAGGCGTTCAAGTTCTTGACCCCGATGACCAGGGCTGATTGCATCCCGACGATGAGCGCCTCGTATTCTGCTTCATTGTTGGCGGAGCGATAGGCGAGGCGGCAAGCCTTCTCGATTATTTCCCCCATCGGAGAGATGAGCCGGACTCCGATTCCCGACCCTGTCGAGGTCGACGATCCATCGACGCAGAGTCTCCAGGTACCAGCCTCATCGCTCAGCTCCACGGGCTCCTTGGGCAGCTCGATGAGGAAATCGGCTAGCACTTGTGACTTCAGGCTCGTCCGCAGCTGGTACTCGATGTCGTATGCTCCCAGTTTTATGTTCCACTTCGTGATTCTGCCGGATTGATTCGGACTTTGAATGATGGAGCGAATCGGCCCGTCCGTCATAACGATGATGGTGTGGGCTTGGAAGTGGAATCGCAATCTCTCCGATGCGTCATAGACAGCTAGCGCCACTTCTCGATGATGGGATATCTCGTTTCGGCGTCGAGGAGCTTCCTGCTGATGTAGGAGACTGGCTTTTGCTCCCTTTTTTCCTCTCGAACGAGCACCTGGCTTATCGTTTGATCAGACACGGCGATGTACAGATAGAGTGGCTCTCCGGGCTCTGGCTTTGTCATAACGGGTGGCGATGAGAGATAGACTTTCAGTGCTTGAAAGGCTTATTCGCACTTGTCGGTCCATTCGAACTTCCTATTTTTCCTTAGCAGCTCGTAGAATAGAAGAGTTCGATCCGCTTGTCGCGAGATGAATCGCCTTAATGCGTTGATACTTCCTGTCAGCTTCTGGACCTCTCGTCGATTTCTCGGCGACGGCATGCTCTGAATGGCCTCGACCTGTTCGGGATTGGCTTCGATTCCTCGTCGTGTGACCATCTGGCCTAGGAACTTTTCAGATGAGACGCCGAAGGTGCACTTGGTAGGGTTTAGCTTCATCTGATGCTTGTTGAGGACGCCAAAGCATTCCTCAGAGTGCTCTACGTGCATCGCCGCTTTCAGGGATTTGACGACCATGTCGTCGATGTACACTTCCACGCTTTTCCCGATCTGCTCGTGGAACATCTTTGTCATCAGCCTTTGGTAGGTCGCCCCGGCATTTTTCAACCCGAAGGGCATAACCTTATAGCAGTAGGTCCCCCTCTCGCTGATGAAAGCTGTCTTCTCTTTGTCGTATGGGTGCATCCGGATCTGATGGTAGCCTGAATAGGCATCCATGAAACTCAGGAGCTCGTACCCGTAAGTGGCTTCGACGAGGCGATCGATGTGCGGCATCGGGAAACTGTCTTTTGGACACGCTTTGTTGAGGTCCGTGAAGTCGACGCACACTCTCCACTTGCCGTTCTTCTTCTTCACCACAATGGTGTTGGCTAGCCACTGGGGGTATTTCACCTCCCAGATGGTCCCCATAGCGAGCAGCTTATCCACTTCGTCGTTGATGATCTTGTTTCGGTGGGAGGCCATCTTCCTTCGCTTCTGAATGACAGGTTTGTGCCCGGGATCGGTGTTGAGCCGGTGGGTAACCACCGTTAAATCGATCCCTGGCATGTCCTCGTGGGACCATGCGAAACTCCCTCGGTTCTTTTCAGGAACTCGATCAGCTGAGCCCTGATCTCTGGCTCTAGTCCAGCGCCTATACCGACGGTCCTAGACGGGTCGGAGTTGTCGATGCAGACTTGCTCCACTTCTTCGAGCTGTGGGCCTCCTAATCTTTCCTCAGGGGCTTGGTCTTCCACGTCTTCCGCGCTGAGGATCTTGGGGATGCCCGGGGATCCCCCTTTTCCTTTCTTCTTGCGCCGCTTCCTCCTGGTCGTCGATGGTGGAGGCGGAGCGGCCGTGGCTAATTGCTATTGGTCGGCCGGCTTGCTGCCGCTGCATTCGGCCTTCTCGACATCCTTGGGCGCGCTCATCGCTCTGTAATGCATCATGTAGCAGATGCGATAGGCCTCGCTGTTTCCTCGGACTTCGTCGATGGTCCCTTCTATTCGTCCTGGGAATTTGATGCATCGGTGGTACGTGGACGCGACGGCCCTCATCGAGTGAATCCAAGGTCTCCCGAGGATCACATTGAAGTGCGATCGTACGTCCAGTACCATGAACTCAGTCATCCGATGGACGGTTCCGGCGTAGACGGTGAGATTCACCTTTCCCAGTGAGAGGGCTACGTCTCCGTTGAAGCCTGACACCTTGCGTGGGCGGCCTCCGATGACTAGGTCCTCGATCTTCATCCGCGTCAAGCAGTCGTACGTGATGACGTCAACTGAGCTCCCATTGTCCACGAGGACGCGGGCGACGTCGCATCCTCCTATGTTAAGCTCCAAGACTAGAGCGTCGTCGTGCTCATCGGCGTATACCTCTTCGTCGACGAATTCTATCGTCGTCTTCGGACCGGTCATCCGCGCATCTTCCCGACCGGACTCTTTTCCTCTGCGCTGGTAGGCTTTGATGCTGTTGATGGAGTCTTCGCAGAGGCGGGATCCTCCCATGATCAGGTCGATCCTTGGTCTGGCGGCTGGTCTCCCGTTGTTCGGGCGTTCCGTCGAGGCCTCCTCGATTGTGAGGCTCCTCTTCGGTGCCTCCTGGTTTCCCCCCGTGCGCTGAGCGGGGGCCTCCTGCCTGTTCGGCCACGATCGATTGTTGTTATTCCATGGCTGAGAGGGCTTCTGGGAGATATTCTGGAATTCCCCTTGCTCGATCTTCCTCTGGATCATCTTCTTCAGGCTGGCGCACTCGTCGGTTGCATGACCGTGGTACTCGTGGAAAGAGCAGTACTTGCTCATATCCCTCGGCCATGCCTTCCTTTCGTAACCGCCTCGACCGCCGGAGTAGCCTCCTCGGCCGCTTGAGAAACCTCATAGGCCTCCGGAGTAGCCTCCTCGGTCGCCGGAGTAACCTCCTCGGCCTTCTGAAAAGCCGCCCTGGTTACTTGGGAAGTTCTCCGGTTGGGAGTTCCCTTGCGGATGTCCCCCATGCTGATGACTCCCACGGTTGTCGGACGCCTCCTTTCCGTCTACTTGGTAGACTCCGTGCCTCGGGGCTTCTTGGACCCTTCGCTCATCGTGACCGTCTCGGTTCTTTCGGTCTCGTCGCTCTCCCTCTCTCCTTGTTCTGGACGACGATTCTTCTCGTCCGTCCCTGCTTTCCTTCTTCTCTAGCCTTGTTCGCCCTTCGGCCTCCTCTTGTAGCCTTTTCTTGATCGCCTTGTTCTCTTCCATGTCCATGTAGATCGTTGCTTTGTGGAGAGCATCCTCCATTGAGTTTGGCAGTGAAACGCACAGCTCATCGTTGAACGGGGATTGATAGTACAAGCCGTGCTTCAGAGCCTGGACCGAGACGATGTCATCGATCTTCGGGATTCGGAACATGACATTCTTGAACTTCTCCACGTACTGCCGGAGAGGCTCGTTCTTCCCTTGCTTGACATCGAAGAGGTTGGATACCGTCAGCTCCGTCTGTACGTAGATGGAGAAGTGTTTTAAGAAAAGGGCGACCAGCTCGTCGGAGGTGTCGATGGAACCAGGCGTTAGTCTTGCGAACCAGTCACTGGCACGACCTTGCAAACTCGCGGTGAAGAGTCTACAAAGGACGGCTTCCTTCCGGACCTCCTCGGCCCCGATGTGGTCTGTCGCGATTCTGAATGACTTCACATGGGTATGGGGATCCGTCTCCCCTTTGTATGGTGTGAGCTTGATCTTCGGCAGCTCCTGTAGCTCTATCCCCCGAATCCTTGTCGTGAATGGGATGATCCTGGCCTCTCGCACCATCCTGTCGATCTCTGGTGCCGAGCTCGTCGCTTGGTGTACTTGCGACGCGACCTGCCCGAGCTTGGCTTCAATCTTCGATGACATCACTGCCATCGCCTTGGCCACCTCTTCGGCCACTCTTGTCGCCACGTCCATCGCCGGGTTGCCCGGTGTGGGCCCTGGCGTGTTTTCCAGTTGATTTGCTGCAGCCGGAGGCTGGGCTGCGTCCGTATTGAAGAGGTTCCTGATGAGCGATGGGGTTGACATGCCCCGCGGTGCGTCTGCCGTCACTGCGCCTCCGCTGGCGCTTCCTCCGGCTCCTCGTGCGGCTGACTCCGCTAGCTGGTTCGTCGGGCGTGGACTCTCTACGTGCTCTAGGAGGTTTGCGAGGCGTTTGTTCTCCGTGGCTTGCTCTTCTATCCGCCGGGCGGATTCCTCGGCTTTGCTGGTGACCTCTGTCATCTTCACGATGGCTTCGGCCAGCAGTTGTTGCATTCGCTGCATGGCTTGCTCCTGAGCAGAGCTAGCTTCCTCGGCTGACATTCTCCTTCTTCTATTCGATTTCCTGGCTGTGCGATAGAAAGAAACAAAGCCCCCTCGGTGGGCGCCAAACTGTAGAGGGCGATTTTACCGCCTTGCAGTCACAAAGATAATCGAAATAACACAAATAATTATGAAATACGAATATCCTTGATTTATTGTGATTCCGAGAGGACCCGGTTTCTTCCGTTTAATAGCTCGGACAATCGAAGGCTACACGCTCTGATTCTTGAGAGATCGAGAATACTATGAATAAGCAAACTCAAAGACTCAAGAACTATTCTCTCTAACTCGCGATATATTGGTACCGAATGAATTTACACTGAGTTTACATGCATATTTATAGGTTTGAGGATCTTCTAGATTGTTCCCACAAATCATGCTAGGGTTTCCTTCTGTTTCGCTATGATCGTTGTTAAACTCCCTTATTTGCGTTGGATATCCCACGAAATCCTCAACTGAATGAACTGGCCCCCCTCCTTTCTCGCGATCTCGAATAGCTTCTTCTTTTAATTCGATTTGGCTTTCTCGATGAGACTCTTCTTCGATGAACTTCTGCCCGATGAACTATCTTGTCGCAATGAGGTCTTGGGCTCTGTCAGATGATGACTTCTTATGGGCTGTGCTTGATGGGCTTTGATTCACTCCATCTTCTGATGGGCCTGGAATCTTTAAGTGGCCTTGCTCTTATTTTATGTCGTTTGTTGCATAAAACGACACCAATAGTGTTAAGGAGAGATTTGACAAAATCTGACGTTAATAGCGAGAGACGATGTGGTTTGCCTCGTCAGAAGTACCGATGTTGGCGGTGCGGGGGTGACCCTCGGTCAGATGGCTTGGTATTACATTTACTGGCATGAGTGTTCTTCGTCGACCTCGTTGGTGTTGGCGAGCTCGATGTGGCGAGGGCCCTAACTTGACGAGGGATGCTCCTTGTCGAGGTTGGCGAGGGCGCCTCACCTGACGAGGGGTGCTCCATTTTATTGTATACAATTTAAAACTTAAATGCCTAGACAAATTATGTCGTGGTCGTCAATATAATCGTTGTCACAACTCTTAAAAGTCATACGTGTAATTTTATATTTTACCGTCATATTTTATAATAATTTTGTTCGTTATTTTAATTATATAGATCAGTTGTAAAAGCCACATAAAATTTCGTTCAAAGTTTAATTAAAAAAATAAAAACGACATTAATTATCTTATAACAACATCACAGCTCATATTTATATGCTAAGTTTCATAAAGAAGTTTCTGTCTTTCATCTTGAACCAATTCAGATTACACAAACTCTCATCAATGGCTGCCAAAACCCATCATAAGAATGCGGTCAAATTCCTCAGCAAGAATGTAACTAAAACCGATCTACGGCAAGGAATGACAGTCCCGTCGAAGTGGATGAAGGAGCTCCCGCGCTGCGAATCCGGCGAGAAGATCGCCGTGGAATTCCAAGACTGCGGCAAGCGGACGTGGCGATTCTCTTACTCCGTCCGAGCATACCTCGCTGGAAACCCGACTCGCGTTCGGGGCAGGTTCCTCAAAGATGCGGCTTTTTGCGCGTTTTTGACGGAGAAGAAGATCAAAGAAGGCGACGAGATTGAACTCCGAGTCATACCGAGTACCACTATGGAAGAGTGCGAGCAGACTGGGAAACTGTATATGATCTCTGTGAAGAGGAAATCTTGTCTTGGATTGTCCCGAAGAGAAGTGATCTTTTCTTGGGTTCTAGGGTTTCTCTTGTTTCTTTTTTTCTTTTAGTTTGTTGTATATGATCATGCTCATGATCCATACAAATGATGTTGTTACTAAAATGTATATGATTCTTCTTAAAGATCATGATCCATGCCTGGTTTGTTGATTGGTCATGGTTTTGTTTATCAATTTGAAAGAAAATAATAATAATAAATAAATCAATCAATGAAACACCAAAAACGACAGATAAGCGACATGTTGAAACAGAGATGATATTATCTACCAAAACGACAGAAAATTAACTTCAACAGTAAATACTAAATATTTGAAATACTTAACTTCAACAGTAAAATTGCATTTTTATTCACGTAATACAATTTTTAGTCTTTTAATATTTCTCATTCTCGTTCAAGCTCTTATTTCCAAATCTCACACGCAACTATTAGTTTTCATTAGACATCTAGTTAGTAATAATTAATTATTATTTGAATATGATTGAATTTAATTAAACGTATTTAAAAAGAGTTGTAATCTTATATAATTTAAAATAGTTTTATAAGTTTCTTGTTAGATTGATTTGGGTATACGTCTGTTTGATTCATATTATTTTGTTAAATTAAATTTTGATTATTCGGGCCTGACGACCTAAATATAGACAACTTGATTTTTATCGGGTTAGTTTGATTTGGGTATTTCGATTTTTTTATCGAATCAAACATTTATTTGTGAATCTAATGTGAACGTGCAAGGTCAAGGTAAAAAATCTGGGCGATCCAAAAAGCCACGGCCCCCGCCTAGCAGTCCGAAAGAAAGGAGCGTACCGAAAGCCCATGCTGAAGCTCACGGGTGGAAAATGTTCGTCAGTTTTGCCCAAGGCTTCAAACCGGGGACAAGATCATCATTAAACGCTAGTTAAGCCCAAATCCGAGGAGTGACCCATGGAGTTGTGGGATTTTGGCCGATGTTCCAACACTGCAGTGCGCTCCAACTTATATGTTTTCTTTCCTCTCACCCAAGGCCGGCCTAACCCTTTTCGATGCATTCGGGTTAATTTATTCCCTTCAAAATACCAAATTATTCGAAGGAACAAACGAATCACGCAAAAAAAAAAAGAGTATTTTTTTATAGAAATTATACTAATTACAAAAAGAAGAGAAAAGAGGTTAGAGGCAAAGGTTGCAAGAGGCTGAAGAGAAGAAGAGGATAGCGATTGAGGTCGATGACCAGAGGAAGAAGAGGATTCACGAGGAAATAGAAAACAGAGATCGTAAGGAAACAGACGATCTCATCAACGAGAAGCTCCGTGCCACAAACTTGAAAAAGAACAAGAAGAAGTTGTTTGAAGGGGTGAGTTATTAATAAATAATAAAAAACTGATTATCGTCCCATAATGTTTTTTTTGTTTTTGGAATGCCCAATCTTGAAAATGGATTTTGTGATTCAGGATTTGTCGAAACAAGAGGTTTTCGAGTTGGCCCTGAATGAGCAAGTTAGGATTTGTCATGAGCATCATGAACTTATATAGCTCAACTCACATTATCGTTGATTTGATCGTTACGGAATACACTGGTATTCTTAATCACTTCCATCTTGGGATCAAAAGGTTAATCGGGATAGGTTGCATGGTGTAGATATGGATTAGGGTCCGTTTAGGGCTGCGAATTTAATAATAAATTAAATACATGATTTATATCTAGGGTATTTAATTAATAAATATAATTTTAATTATTGGATTTAGTTATTAATATTTATTAATAATTAATTATAATTAGAAAGATTTATATTTAATTTTTTGGTTTAACTCTAAATTCAATTTCGAATTTAATATTAATTTCAAAATCAAAATAATATATATTTATATATATTAATTTGAAATTAAGGAGATATGAATCTTGGAAGATTTGATTCCAGAAAAGATTTGTTATCCTGTCTTTAGATTTAAATCTTTCTAGAAAGATTTAATAAGATTTGATATTATTCAATATCTTTTAAGATAATGAGTGAATAACTCCAGGCGTTTAAGATTTGGTTTACACTTATAAATAGGCTAGACCTGAAAAAGAAATATACAACTCTCTTAACTACACATTCAGAAATTCGAAATTCTCTCCTCTCTCTCTCTGCAATTTCGTGATCAGTACTGTTGACGCGATAAATCACCGTCAACCGTCACGAATTTATATTAATCCGATTTATTGTAATGCCTGTGATTTTGCCGTAATGGATACCAATATTCCGTTGTGATCACGAAGAATACCGAAAATACTATTATATATAAGTGAGCGACGAATATATACTAGAAAGCGTAAAGAAGCGAAAGAAACGACACCGATATTTTTTATAGAGGTTCGTCCCAATGCGGTAGTTGACTACTTCCTCTTAAATATATTATCGATTTTGAGCGAGTACAACGGGATGAGAAGAAGAATAGAGAAACCGAAAGAAACGGAATGAAAACAAAATCACAAGCGTGTCGGTGTGCCGAGCCGATATCCTTCTCGACCCAACTCCCTTGCTGCTCTCGAATCTCCTTCTCTCTGTATAAAATGCCTATCTTCCTTTCTCTCAGTGGCTCGTCCTCTCTATCCTCTTCTCTGCATGTATATATACACCCATGCAAGTGTACGTTGGTTTTTGTACGTTGCCACTACCCCATGATTTTTGGGATGACTCTCTTTTTAATTGATTTTAATTAACCAAGAGAGGACACGTACTCTGGAGCCGTTTAGTCTTTTCCTTTATTTCTTTAATTCGAAATAAATGTTGAAGGAAAAGGTGGTTCCACACTTAGTGGAAAGAATAGGTGAAGATGTGTATGCAGATTAATTTTTTGAACGTAGTCTTATCATGTTGCTTAGCTTTTCCAATATTCTAGGAAATACTAAGTCCACGCCACTTATCAAGAGAATAGTAAGATTTTACTTCTCTCAATTTTCTTGAATCGTGAATATTCAAACCAAATATTTATTTAGTTTTGAATTGAATAAAAAACCCTTTCTTTTTTAATTAATAATAATTACCATATTAATTAAAAAGAGGATATCTTGAAAGATTGCTTCTTATATTTCCAATCTTCCGAGCAACGACAAAGTAACCCAAATTTAATTAATAATTATCATATTAATTAAATAGAGAGATCTTGCCGATAAGTTGTTACTTTTGCCGGTAGTCCTTGTAAAAGACAAATGACACAATTTTGGGCCGAAATATTAAACGGCGTGTCGTTCACGACAAATGACATGTCGTCTTTGTTAAGGACGAATTCCAACATTAACAAGTACCAGAGAGAGAATTCGATCCCTGTCAGGCCTAAGAAATTCGTGATCATCCCTGGAGCCCACATATCCTGGCGGTCTAACTCAGGAGCATACATCGAAAGGCTATTGGGAGAATTCAGCACACAGAAATTCACAGAAGCTTCTCAAAATCAGAAGACGCAGCGACGACAATGGAATTAAGGTACACATTTATTTATTTATTAGATAATTATCTATTTGCTCAAACCGAATATCGAAATCATATAAAGATTGAACTAATTATTTGTTTGGTTAAAATTGAATTAAAATTAGGACCAGTTAATTAATCATTAGATTTTGTAAACCGGATAGAATAATGGGGATTGTGGAATGGGACACAATATCAGGTTCAGCCCATTAAGAACAAAGTTTATTCTACGCGTTCAGTTAATCAGATAATGTTAATTATTCCGCAGTAAAAATTTTATTATACAGCCTTTATCAGTTTAGATCGGTTAGTTCAGATTGTGTAACATAGGTTTGGTGGAAGATCGTTACCGACAGATCCAAGAGTCGGCATCAGAGCGATGTCGATTCCAATAACTGGTATAAGAGCCCTGAATCAATAAAATATAATTTTGATTAATTTTCCAATTTTTTAGATAATGTTTAATTAATTTAAAAATTGATTTTACGGGAAAATATTTATTATAATTTTTATTTAAAATAATATTTTAGTATTTTCTGGAATTTACTTTTATTTACAAAATTGAATTAAATCGATTTGGGTTTGACCAAGTCAAACCCGAGATCGCGAATTAGGGTTTGGGGTGTTTGGATCCGGCACTAGTGAATATTTATCATGTAACAGAATAATTAGTGAACCCGATTGATTTAACTCAATAATTACAAAATATTGGAATGTATAAAGTCAAACGTTTTAAAACTGCCAAAAAAAAATTCACACTAACCATCTTAACGACAACATTTGATTCAAAACTAAAAATGCACAATCAAACTAATATGAAACTCAAAGTTAGTATAAATTTGAGTTTCGACTAAATAAACGCGTAGAAAGATGGACTAAGTAAACAATATTTAGAAATTTATATGCAAGTTTAGTATAAATTCTTTGTGGGTAATTGATGTCGACTAAATAAACGTGGAACGATGGACTTACTAAAAAGTTCCCAACTAGCAAATGGTGTGGATATAGACTTCTGGCGTTCAATATACATCAAGGCTCGGCTCCTCTATGCCGTCATGTTGAGCGTTGTCGTCCCCATCAAAGTACCTAACATTTAATAATAACTAGTGCACCGGCACCGCGCTTCGCGCGGTGGCGATAAAAAATTCATAAGTATGAGAAATTTTATGTCATTCTCCTATTTTTAAAATAAAAAACGTTTGTGTTATATGAACGAAACTCTATTAACTTATGAGCAATCTCGATAAAGTATACCAAAATTTTATCTAAGAATTGAGGTGAATGCTCGTGATGGTACCTCTGCCATTGCTTTTACGGCTACGACTCGTTTATAAAGTACACATTTAAAAATGATTTTTGTACCGATAAGCAAAGAGAGATTTTTTTCGCTTATATAGAAAAAATATCCCAATATATCATTTGTGAATATACATAGAGAAAGAGCGCGACTATCTACTGTACATAATTCAATATTTTTTATGCAGATTATAAAGATTATAAGAGCTTTGGTCAAGTTCACTTGAATTTATCCCTGACAAAATTTTAAGAGATTTGAGTCCACAACAATATGACATGATAAATTTGACATAGTAAAGCAATAGTACCTATAAGAGATTAAAAAATATTAAATTAAGAATATTTCATATCATGTCTTCTAAACCTTGGATTATTAAGTAGTCACAACATTTGAAGAAGAACAAAATTATTAAACGCTCAGAAAATTATACAAACCAACACACTCAATAAACTAATAAACTAATGGATCAAGTTTAGATTAAATTTAACGAACCTTGATGAAAGCCCGAGTCACTTAAGGAAAAAATGTCATAAAGTTAAAAAGTATAGAGTGATGATATAAAAGCTAGATACATTGTTGATGATAGATTAATTTTATATAAAAAATTTAAATTGACGTAAATAGATATTTCAATACCTTATCATAATTTGCATCTCACATTAATAAACATTTATCATGTAAAATATAGTACTTACATTTTGTTTATGCGCGGTGTGATGTGGTCATAAACATTAGTTTTTGAAATTCAGGTAAGATATACATAAAAAAATAAAATAAAATTAGAATGCGTGTTGTAATTAAAAAAAACTAATTAGTAGTATGTTAATCCCATCATTGGCTCTATGACAATATATTCTTTACATATATATATCAAAAAGTACCGAAAGTTGTTTTCTTTAAACTTCCCAAATATTTATTGATTAAACATGGCGCAAAGTTAAAATTAGAGAATTAAAATCAAATAGACCTCAAATGAAATAATACTAATAAGAAATTGTTTTTCATTATATTTAATGTAATTAAAGATATTGTATTTCATTATAGTAAAAATATATTGAAAAAATATTTTTCCCCTTCTTGAAAATTCTGGAAGTAGTTCTTGATATATATAAGCAATGAAGTAAGTATTCATTAAATAATAGAACATGAATCGAATGTATGCACTTATAGTGGACTACTATCGCGCTTCGCGCGTTTGACATAGTATTTTTTAAAATAAATTTTAATAAAATGTAGAATAACTTGATTGATTTTAGTGTATTAGAAGATAAATATTAACATCAAACTCAATGCCCAATATTGTTATTATATATATATATATATATATAAAAGTAGAATAATGGCACAAATTTAAATCAAAATTTATTTTTTAATAGACGTTGGTGGCCATGATCTGAATATATTTTTAAACACTTATAAATTCTTTAAAAGGAATTTTTTTATAAAACAGTACTCGTGTTTTCACTTATTAATAAAATAACTTAATAATTTAAATTTTATAAATGAGACTTTCAATAATTTTTAGACATATATACCTTTTTTTAAGGCATATATACCTTTAACAAACAATTGAACATATCATAATCGAAGATGGCCGAAGTTTCTTTTTATCTTGCTTGGTTATTTTTATGACTTTAAATAAATCAAAGTTTTCTGCAAGATGAAGTAAATATTGAAACTTAAATGCTATCAAGGATGAACTGCATCGTGATTTTACATAACAATTAAAAAATTAAGGAAATATCATTTATATGTATTCTTTCGGTTGGCAAAATTATGGGTTATAAATATTCATTACTCGGAAGCCATATTCACATAAATACATATGTTATAGATTCTTAATATTTCTTTGAATATCATAGTAAAAAAGAAGATGCTCTAAATTTTAAATAGAAAAAAAAAACGAACGTGGAAAATGCATTTATTATCAATTTTACTTTCTTTTAAAAAAAGTTTGTTTCAATATTATATATTCTTCAATGTTTTACCTCTTCACTAACTAATAAGAATCGCATTTCTAAATCTGGAAAATGTATCCATAATGATTATAAATATAGTAACAGTTGATAATAAGGACGTATATATATAATATGATATAATATAATATAACAGAGACAAAATTTTGATAAAGGAGCATAGATATAATTATCAATCTGAATGGTAAACTGTAATGGATTAACATGTCAAAAGAATAACATACTTTCTTAATTTCTAATTATATTTCCACGCTATAATGAGATTCAGTGAAGCTGCGTGCAAATTTAACAAAAAAATTAAGAAAAATCTAAAAAAAAAAAAAAACCTCAACCAATCAAAAGTGATAAACTAAAAAAGACGCAAGCATGACAATTGAAAATTGCTTACGATATCGGATGTAGATACATAAATTCCTACGCCTTGAATGAGCTCATCTCTACAACATTGAAGCTATCGACACAAACCGCTTTGTTCTTCGCAGAAATAAAAAAACATTTGAACATAAAAATTAATTATGCCATTTCGATTGATTCTTACAGATTTTGATAAAAGATAATAATTCTTGAATGAGGTATTCCACTCCAGGGATGAATAGTATTAGAGTCGTAGACACAAAAAGTACTTCTAAAATTAAGTATAAAAAGTCCTCAAGTCTTAATTCTTATTCATGTAAAAACATAAAATAATCTGCACAAAATACATGTTCAAAATTATAAATAAAAAAGGCACTGATTCAGTGTGAGCAAAAAAAAACTTATACCTCCGAGTTTTTATTTGGCGAATCTGAAAGTGTCGAGAGGCGGAGACTTCGATGAAGAGAAGAAATATCTGCATAAAATAAAAAAAATGTAAATTCGATAGGAAGTTCAAAAAACAGGAATAAATCTATATATATATATATAATTTATACTAAAAAAACAAAGAACAAAAAGGACCCAAATCTTATCTTGAGGATGAACAATCAGTAGTATATAAAGACAGGGGAAGAACATGAAGAGTCACAACAATTATTTGATTTTAATACGAAAATAGCAATAGGAATAGCAGGAGTTCAATTTATTAAGTTAAGTGGATGGTTACAAAATTCCTCAGTCGTTACTTCTGATACAAATAATATGAATTGAAGTGCTATTAATGAAGAATAAACATATGCATTATTGAAGAAGAAAAAAAGTTGCATTTAGCATGGAAAAGAAAGGAGTTGCATTTAGAATGACGTGTTTTTAATGAAGAATAATATTTAGTATTAAAAAACACAAAAAATAAAAGTTTTAATATAAAAGAAATACTAAAAAAAATATGACACAAATTATAAACATAATATATCACATAAAAATAAGAAACAACCTACATATTGATAAGACACAATACTAAACCTAAAAGAAAAAACTAAACAACCTAAAAATGAGGCAACGGTAATTTATTTTTAAACAACCAAGTGAATAGAAAAATATATATTTTAGTATTTATAAAACGGTGAATTATTAAGAAATGAGCATACATTACATATATATATATAAATAATAATATATCACATAAAAATAGGAAACAACCTGCATATTGATAAGACACACTACTAAACCCCAAAAAAAAAAAAAACTAAGCAACCTAAAAATGAGGCAACGGTAAATTATTATTAAACAACCAAGTGAATAGCATAATATATTTTAGTAGTTATAAAATGGTGTATTATTAAGATATGAGCATACATTACATATATATAAATATATAATAATTATAAAATAATGAAACAATTGAATGAGATTATTATAAATTTTAAATAAAAATTGTGAAAAAGTAAACATACATTAGATATATATATATATATAGTAAACGAAATTTTATGACGTGTTAAATAAAAATATGGAAAAAAAGTAGATTACTCTTTTGATAAAAATTGCATTGACATGAAATAAAAGAATATATATATAAATTTAATTTGCATGCACTTAAGTGGAAATAAATACACAATTGAATGAGACATTAAAAGAATGATATTGTGATCAAATAAATATAAAAATGTGAGAAATTAGGATTCTCTTTTGCTTGCTTGTGGTGGTGCCAAATCATGTTGGAAAAACTCTCTTTTTATATATATAGATTGATATTTACTAGTGTGCTTTGTTCTTAATACTTGTAAAACTAGTTACTTTTTGTAAAAATAGTATATGTCGTTTTAAATTATATATATGTGGTACGTCTAATTTTAATGTAATATGCAAGTTTGCTATTCTTTTATATTTTTAAAAGCCAATTTATTATTCAGTAGGATATTTTTGTAACTTATTTGAGAAGTTTGAATATTTTTGTAACATAAAAAATAAAAAAAGGTAGAATGTTGACATTTTTTTTAGTGAAAAAATCATTTTATAAATTTAAAAATTAAAAAAGTAAAAAAATCAAAAGGGTTGAAAAACCAGATCCAGATAATCAATTATGATTTTTCTCCGGGAATCGAATTTCTAGATCCGAATAAAAACGAGTTCATAATATTTTTATTCTAGATTTCAATAAAAATGTCAAAACCGAAATCATATGCTGGATTATGTTCCGCATTAGCAACATTAATACTAAATGGCAACTCACAACGGTTTGGTTTCTCGCCTTTTCGCGAGATGACTTTGTGTTTCTTTTGTTTTTTTGAAGGCAGTTTTGCTGCAATAGGAAACGAACTCACAACCTCTACTTTAGAAGTGGTGTAGAATTACCACTAGGCTATCCTAACAACTACGAGATGAATTTGTGCTTCAATCATACCAAATTGTCAATTTCGTAAGATCCATTTTGTGTTATATTTCCAACACATATATATTTATAAAATGCTCTACTAAACTTGTCTCTTGCTGGTTAACCCGCAAAATCAATTTTCTAAAATACTTATTGCTAAATCAATAAAATCGGACCATCGATTTTTCTTTTTAATCGATATCGACATTTAAAACCCTCGACTCAAGAATAATAACCGCTAATTAACTCACTTTATTCACAGAGGAAATCTCCCAAAACCATACTCTCTCCGATCAGCCCGCCATTGAAGGGTTTTGAGTTCTCGCGCGCCAAAATCCTCCCGGAGCTAGCCATGTACGGAAGCCAGTTCGACGGCGCCGCCGCCTTCTCCGGCGGAGGCTTCATGCCCTCTCAGGCCGTTCAGGCTTCAGAAACCTCCTTCTCTTCCGCCAAGGTAACCGAACCGCCATTCTTCTGAATCCATCGCAGAGCGAGCTCGACTGATTCTAGGGTTGCTCTCTCGCAGAATCGCGATTTTCAGGTGCTGCTTCCGCTTACCGTGAAGCAGATAAGCGACGCGCTTATGCCGGGAAACGAGAAGTCGGAGTTCCTCATCGACGGCGTTGATGCCAACAATGTAGGTTCATGTGCCTCTTTGCTTCTGAATCCACTCGTTTGGGGTGAGATTTGGACTGATTTGCTTGTGGTTAGGTCAAGCTGGTGGGGATTATTTGCGAGAGAGTCGGGAGAGTCACCGATGTCACGTTCGTTCTCGACGACGGGACTGGACGGATTGATTGCAACAAGTGGTGAGTTTCAACATTTCTCTTCAGTGTTTTCGTTTTCGATGCATATTTTCTTAATGTTTTTGCTTCGGTTTATTCGAATCCAAATCGGTTTGGGGGTTTCTGGTTTTGATTGCAGGTTTCACGAATCTGTAGACTCGAACGAAATGGAAAACATTACGTGAGTGATCTAAGCTTTGTGCTCTGTACACACTTGAACTTTGAAGCCGCTGGAAGCGAAACTCGTAGTTCTATATGCTCATATGTGGATTTTCTTTCTTTGAAACGGTTCGGGCGGCTTGAAAACTTTGAACATCTAAATTCAATGAGGATGGGGTTCATATAGTTCGAAGAAAAGCTCATTTGTGAAAGACTACTTGATAGAACGAAAACGGATTTATAGTAACTGTGAGCTTACTATAGTGAGTGTTTGTTTTTGTATTCAGGGAAGGAACTTACGTCTCTATTCATGGACGCTTGAAGAGCTTTCAGGGTAAAAAGTCCTTAAATGTATATGCCATTAGGTACGGAAAATGTCCTTACCGTGGCAATTACGTTCCTCTTTATCTCAAACTTACAGATCTAAATAACTATAATATGATTAATCCTTTTCTTTGTTCCTAATAGCATGTATCCTTACTAGTTTGAGTTTGAGCTCAACCTAAACGAAAAATCAGACCGACCAGCTTTAAAAGAAAAACAATCTAACAAGAACAGAGATATCCGAAAACATACGTATTAATATGTTTGTGTGTTTTTCTTCAGAGCTCTGGATGACTTCAATGAGATTGCAGCCCACTTTATCGAGTGCATATATGTCGATGTTTACAACAACAGGATTCGGGTATTGGCTTAAGTACAAAAAATATATATGATAATTGCTAACGTTCTTTGTGAATCCTTATGACAACAGGGTGCAATTGTAGTACTTGTTCTCGATACCGGTTTAAAACCTGGACTTCTTTGTGAAAGACCGGAAACCATAACCAAAATTATTTGAGAAATACCGGGAACCAAGAACTTCTGGTCTTGGTAGGCTTTCACAAATCGGAAATGAGAGATTCTTGGTCCCGGTTTTTTCTTTGAAAAAACGGCATTTTCCTATTTAGAACCAATAAATCCCTTTATGAATTAGGATTCTCTGGTTTAAACCTGCATTTCTCGGTTTAAAGCTCCAGGAAAAATAGGACTGGTAGGAAAAATCATCAAAATCTAGGTTCCATGTACCCTAGTCTATAGGATCAAATTTTAGTTGTATAATTGTGATACTTTCCTTGTGGATTCTTATACCTTCTCTCTGTTTATAGAAATCACAAGGTGTTGTCAATCCTCAATCACAAGTAACAAATTCGATGAATCAGGTATATGATCCGCAAACAAAATTCGGTTTGTTGATTTCTTCTTCTTTTTTCCTTACAAACTCTGCATTTGCACTCCAGTCATTTGCTCAGTATGGTTCTGATGGATTAAACAGCATCGACGAAAGGGTTCTTATGTTTTTGCAGCAACCCGAATGGCTGTGAGCATTTCTAATCCTGCTCTTTTTATTTTTCTTCGACATATCCCCTCCTCTGTTTCCCAAACAGCCTTCAATTTCCGAGGCATCTTTTTAGTTTCTTCTTATTGGAGTTTATGCTTTTTGCTGTGGATGCCTTCTTTGGTAAGATATACCGAAGAACGAACCTGAAATGGCCTTGCGAAGAACAAGCTAGGCTAGTTAAAGTCATTTGTTCGCTGTCATTCACACATTAGCTTTGATTCTAGTGATGTCATTTCTAAGTGTGCTTCATATGCTGTCGTTCTTTAAACAAGCCTGGATGACTTGTTTTTATTTTACCTAACTGCAAATGGTTTACATTTTCCGATTATGATTAGCTTTATTTGAACTAAAATACCAGAAGGCTTGAAGCGGCGGAATCATAATTATATGGATATAATCTAGCCTAAGGACATAAACTTAGTAACTTTGGCATTCTTCCAATTCAGAATCACTTACATGTAATGCTTGTTTTAGCAAGTCAAATCAATATTTAGTCAGTTATGTTAAAAAACTTCCCTCGTTAATCTTCTGCTCTATTTCCGTTGCTTCAGCTATAAGGAAGAGGGGGCTACTTTTGATATCATATCCGAGCGTCTCAAGATACCGCAGGATAAGCTCAGGTCTCTCTCTCTCCCTCACTCAGGGCACTAAAATTACTTAAAATGGGAAACTAGAAAAAGATGACCAGAACTTTTTCATTTCTAATTTCTGGCATTTTGGCAGGGTGGCAATTGATAATCTTATTATTGAAGGAACTGTCTACTCAACAATTGATGATTATCACTACAAGGCAACTTCAAATGCTTGACAAAAACGGCAATCCTAACGCAGTGACGATCACAGGAAGGTGATTTTGTCGTTTTGTAATTCGCTTTATGGGTCTGTATAGTTTAATAGGATAGAATTATCAAGTGGTTTTACCGCCTTATTTTTCGGGTTTAGAATGCATATCTTATGATTATGTTTCGCTGAAATCGTTTTACTCAAACCAAAAACGTCATTTCATGGAAGATCCTAAACCCTAGAGATCAAGCTTGACAGGGTCAATAGAGTTTGGTGCATTAGTATCACCACAATTGCTGTCGTTGCTGCTATGAGCAATCAGGTTCTCCGGCCACAGCGGTGAAAGCCGTACACACGAGTTAGAATTTTATAATTTAAAAACCAGATACGATATTTCGGTATTTTGTCATGGAAATCAGTACTCTTTCGTTTGTGTTGATTCGCATTTATGGAATAGTCGGTAGCTCTTAAACAAATACGTATTCACCTATTTAAACAATATGACTAATTCCATCAACAACAAAAAATGCTTGAACATTACACTTGCATATTAAGTAATTAAGAAATGTAGCTCTTTAGTAAATCCGAATTCATGTCATTTCGGAAATCAGGAATAATTTAAAGAGAAATAAAAATAAGAACGCATGTCTAATACTGAGTGAAAATAAATATAATTGCGAATATACATTACAGTATTCAGATTTGAATGCTCAAGAATAAAAACTTAAAAGAACTTGTACGGTATTTGTTATGCGAAAAAAGCAGTATTCAATTGTAGGTTTTTCGTAAAAGAAAAGAAAAGAAAGAATAGTGCTAGCTAGTTACCACACGATATATGAGTGTTCGGTTTTTACGACGAAAACTGATTTTAATCCTCAAACATTAATTATTAATAGTGGTAAAAAAATTTGGCTCAAATCCCGGTTTCGATTTTCTCCCCTAGCCGGTTCCATGGAAAGATGAATCACGATAAAATCTCGAATTTCAAAAGATATCGAATTACTAGGTATTATAAATTTTTTTTCCTAGTCTGAATGGATTTACTTTTAACTGAGATATATGAAAAAATAAAGCTATAAAAATTTGTCTTTTCTCACGTTTGTATGCGATATTATTACTAAAGAATGGAGATCTTTTTGTATATATATTCCATTCTCGTGCCAAAACTACGATGAGAAAAAGCGTGCTTAATTCTCAGTTTATCCAAGTGGAGTATCTAAAGCCCAAAAGCTACTAACTCGTTAGACAATTTCTCACATAAAAACTATTTTAACCCAAATTCACGAATGACCGGTGCCTGTGCAACGTACATATATTATTTGTATTGCTGCTCTTGAATAGGAACAAAATTTGCAAATGCATTTTGTGTTTCTTTAACCCTTTTTTGCTAACCCTTTTTTGCTAAATCTGTAGACTCGGATTTGTTTTATTTATTAATCATGTATGAGAATTTAGACCCGTCTTATTTATTAACTAGCCAATCATATCTACCATTAATTAATATCTATTCACTGATTTTCTTCTTTTTTAAAAAAATTGAAATTTATTTATTTTAAACTCTATTTAATAAACTTTTTGAACTAATTAATTTACTTGTTAACAACCTAATTAAAATTTATAATCCAAAAAATATGATATGTCAAGTGGTTTATTTTAGAACAATTAAAAATAAACATAGGCATAATTTATCTGTCAATAACGTGTCTAATTCGGTCTTCATTTGTTTTCATATTCATTTTAGACCCAAATACATTTGAGAACGAACCAAACTCATTTGCATCGTGTTGAGCTTTGTGTCCGGATCCAAATTTTGAAACCCGTGAAGCCCAAACCTGCCGTGGAATGTCATGCGCGCTGAAATCCTCTAATGACATAAACATTAATCCATCAACTTTGGTGCATTGGAGCCATGAGTCCACGAAGTTGCATATCACCTATTTTATTTTTAAAAATATACGGAACACACAATCTTACGCTAGTCTTAGGTTTTAAAAACTATTGAAACCCTTTTAAGAAATTTAATAGACTTCTTCAAGCGCAACTCGTATTCGCAATTTGCGGAATACTACGTAACCCTCAAAATGGCGCAAATATTTCGAGGATGGTTATCGACATATCGGAGGCATTCCATTAAAAAAACGAACTTGTCGACTCGTCGGCTTGAAGCCCAAATGTGATAAACAATGCAAACTTTACTTAGTATGACATCTTTGACATTTATAAACTTTGAACAAAGAAATGTCGAGTCTCAATATTGCTTTATTTAGCATGCGAAACACCCTCGTAGAATATACACTAAAAAACACGTAATTCCAAAGAAACCCTAATCACTTTCAGAGCTTGGATTCACATTTGAGATCCTTTTCTTCGTCGTCAAAGCAATTACATCACTGTTTGAATTTTTCTTGCTTTCTTCTATTCTCTTTTTCAACATTAAAATATAAAGTTTCTTTTATATTATTCTGAAAGTGAGAGTTTATTGGGAAAGAATTTGGACAAAATGAAATATGCCACATTGTTCTTCTGCAACATTTACTCTAACATTATTAAATTTAAATTTTTGCACTCCCGAAGAAAATTAATAAAAAGATATCGATAAAAATCTACCTTTGTGTTCTCTGTTATGTAGTTTATTTATTTATTTATATATAGATCTTTGAATTTCACTCATACTCTATGATGACTCGAACTAATACCTCTAATGTCTTTTTTATGTTATGTAGTTTAATCAATAATGTATAAAATAAATATATATATATACTTTCTAGTGAACGTACACGACATATAATATTTAAGTATTAATATATGTTATGTCGTCTTGTATTTTAATACAATGAATAATGGAATAAAACACCAAAATTACTTCAATGCAAGCGTCATGACTCGTGCATAATATTTGAAGAGCATTAAATTCAAATGCTTATAATTCATAATATATATGTGAATTGCAATGCATATATATACAAAATAATTTACTAATCAACGAATTTTCTCGTTTTAGGTTGAAAAGGTGATATTTTAATTTTTTTAATTGGATTGTAGTTTAATTATAAGGCAATTATAAATGCACGTGTGAAGAGGAGTTAGATTTGTGTGTCACGTGCGTGTCAGGCCACCGCCATTGTGAATTGGCACGTGACTCGGCACGTGTAAAGCTCTGCTGGGCATGAGTTTTTGACTTTTAACACACTTCACTGTCTGTGCAGCTTAATTACCGCTTCTTCGCTTCTCTCTGTACTAATGTTATTTTCTGTTCTGTCCATTACATCAATTATATATATATACACACACATATATTTATATATCTGAAATCAGGTACATACTCTTCAAGGCCAAGCAGTGGCGGATGTATGGTTCAGAGTTAGAGCTGCACAAATAAATTGTGAACGTATACCATCGTAGCGCGTCGCAATTTTTTTTTTTGTCGCAATTAATCGCGTCTAACTGGCGAGAATCGCGATTCATCGCGACGCGGTACAAAAGTGCGAGAGAGCTGGTCTCTTCCAGTGGGAGCGCGCCACCAAGACATCGCGATTTCGAGTTTGACGATTTTTACGATTTAGTCACGACTCATCGCAACGTCGCCATGTGCAACTTTAGCCAGAGTAGGGGGTGAACCCTCCCCCCGGAATTGTTAGAGTAGGGGTACTGAGCCCCCCCCCCCCCCCAAAGAGTAGGGGGTGAACCCTCCCCCCGGAATTGTTAGAGTAGGGGTACTGAGCCCCCCCCCCCCCAACAATTGTTAATCTTAGATTTGTCACTGATTGTGAGTTTTGTTGTTTGCTTACGATTTTTAATAATTAATACATAAAGTTTTTAATCAAAATAAAAATTCATAACTTCAAAGCAAAGATATTAGATATATATTTAATTTGAATAGCATCTCCGATTGTAAAACGAGGACGACAAATTGCAATTTACAAAACCAAATAAATGTGTTTGTATTGTGTACTTTTGCAAAACATATTTCTTTTGGAAAACATTTGAGAAAGTTTTCAGATTTTCTTTTATCGTTGTATTTAAAATATAAACTAATAACTTATCAGGATGTACATATATTTTGCTAAGTGCACCACTCGAAGTTGATATAAATTCATCTATTAAAAAAAAGTTAATATAAAAGATGAAGTTGAAACCGACTAACGAGATTTTAAATTTAAAAGATGAATTTTATTTAGCAGACTAATATATATTTGAGTGGTCACTAAATAATAAATTCTACAAACATATATTTTATAAAAATTAACTATTATTGTTCTTTTTTTTAATTATAATATTAATAATATGTCCTCGCATTTGTTTTATCGATAAAAAAATTAATATCAAACAAGAACACTATTTACGACACATGGAGATTAAATTCCAAATTTTTTATGATTCACGAGTTTCACTTATTAGACTTACCACTCAATCAAACAAATTTGTTTAATCCAATTTCTGCTTAACTAAACAAATAGACATATATTCCGTGAGAAAAAATAAAAATATTTTCTTTTGTAAAACATTTGAGAAAGTTTTCAGATTTTCTCTTATCGTTGTATTATAAAATATAAACTTATAACTTACCAGGATTTACATATATTTTGCTAAGTGCACCACTCGAAGTTGATATAAATTCATCCATTAAAAAAAAAGTTAATATAAAAGATGAAGTTGAAACCGACTAACGAGATTTTGAATTTAAAAGATGAGTTTTATTTTGAATTTAAAAGATGAATTTTATTTAGCAGACTAATATATATTTGAGTGGTCACTAAATAATAAATACTACTAACATATATTTTATAAAAATTAACTATTATTACTCTTTTTTTAATTATAATATTAATAATATGTCCTCGCATTTGTTTTATCGATAAAAATTTAATATCAAACAAGAACACTATTTACGACACATAGAGATTAAATTTCAATTTTTTTATGATTCACGAGTTTCACTTATTAGACTTACCACTCAATCAAATAAATTTGTTTAATCCAATTTCTGCTTAACTAAACAAATAGACATATATTCCTTGAGAAAAAAAATATAAAAATATTTTATTCTGTAAAACATTTGAGAAAGTTTTCAGATTTTCTCTTATCATTGTATTATAAAATATAAACTTATAACTTACCAGGATGTACATATATTTTGCTAAGTGCACCACTCGAAGTTGATATAAATTCATCCATTTAAAAAAAGTTAATATAAAAGATGAAGTTGAAACCGACTAACGAGATTTTATTCAAAAGATGAATTTTATTTTGAATTTAAAAGATGAATTTTATTTAGCAGACTAATATATATTTGAGTGGTCACTAAATAATAAATACTACTAACATATATTTATTAAAATTAACTATTATTATTCTTTTTTTAATTATAATATTAATAATATGTCCTCGCATTTGTTTTATCGATAAAAATTTAATATCAAACAAGAACACTATTTACGACATATAGAGATTAAATTTTAATTTTTTTATGATTCACGAGTTTCACTTATTAGACTTACCACTCAATCAAATAAATTTGTTTAATCCAATTTCTGCTTAACTAATCAAATAGACATGTATTCCTAATAAAAAAATATAAAAAAAATTAGAAAATCATCTCTCTCACAATTTTGTGCACCGAACTTATATCGATTAAATTGTACGTTGGATTCGACCCAAGTCTTTTCGATTGTCACTTACTTGATATTTGATGTTTGACCGTGCTATTGACTTTGTCTCCATGGCCTATGCTACTCCGTGATGTGAAGGCCTTAACGTCACTTTATTTTATTTCTCTCATTTATCTATTATATAAAATAAATTAATAGAAAATTATAAGTTTCACATTTTTTTTTACAAAAATAATTTTACTTGAAGTGGCATCATGCAGAGAATATGCGGCACCTTATCTGACAAAATTTAACATTGGATTTCGATAATGGACATAGCAAACCTAATTTTATAAGAAACGCGAATTTGAGTACTTTAGCCACTAAAAAAATCAGCGAGTACATATTTAAAAAAAAAAACTCAAAGATTAAGTACTTTAGTCGAAATTTATCCTGAAAGATATATACATACACGCACGTATCTTTTGCATTTTAACAAGACTAAATCCAAAATTTCTCGTAAAATCATATATTAAATTTATCACTAATTCAAATAAACTTATTTAAAAGAGTTCCACTTCCAAGTCCCAACAATCCAAATTTACCACTTGGCCATTTTGAATAAACAAAAATTTAAATTTCCACAATCCCTGATATATGGATAAAATCCAACACTAGCCATAATTTTGAGAACATGTTATGGACTTTTTACCAAAACAATATATATAAAAAAGGTCATATAGTGAAAGCAAGGTTTTAAATATCGCTTGCCGATGTCGTTTCACACTTTTTATTTTACGGATATATCGCTTGTCGATGGGTACCTCAGGTAAATCGATGAGTATGTCGGATATATCGTTTCGCATATCCTCGAAAAAAGATTTTCGATAAACATGCCGATGGATATTCGAAAAATTTAATATCTTGAGTGGAAGTGCCAATTATCTGTCCAAAATGATTGCATATTTCACCCGATAATATTTGGTAAAAAGTGTTAAGTTCAAAAAGAAAGGAATATTTGCGAGGGAAAATCCAAAATTCCATATATCATACTCAAATGGTTGAGAATTATAGGACCCACATGTTACATAAAGAGACACATGTTTCAAATGATTTGAAATCAAATACACTGCCTTTTTAATACACTATGTGATACATTATATATATATATATATAACAATACCCTATATAAATATATGTTACATATTATTCATAAAACCCCAACAATCTATGACAATAATAGCATATCTTAGCCAAAAATAAATATTAAAAAATGGAAGGGTAATGTGAGAGGTGATCATGAAGTAATTATATAAAATTAATGGCGAACGTGAGGAATGATTCTTCTCACTGACCCCAAACCCACCAATTTCTTTCATATATATATATATATATATATATATATATATAGATTTATATATGAATGATTCTTCTTTTAGAGATGGTTTGACCGTGGACTAAATTTTGAGCTTGAATAATGATTAATGAAAGCCAGCCATTTTCTTACTATATATTGATTTATTTTTGTTTTCATTGCTATCTTCTTAGTACTGGACTACTCACTACTGTCAAAACTCAAATGTCAATAAAATTTTAATGAAAATAAAACTATTTAAAAAAAATAAAAATAAAACACTTCCGCCGAATCCTCTACCAATCTGCTTTTTTCTCACTTTATTTATTTTAAATGAACCTTTTTATTGTTATCTTATCTTTATACATCAGATATATATTATATTAATTTCATAAAAATTATTCTACGGCATCCGTCATCTTAATTATTACAAAATCAGAGTTACCTTGCATTATAATTTTATAGTTTTCATTTTACATAACTTTTATAATTTTGGCAAAAATATATTATTCTCGAAAAAAAAAAATTCAAATATTACCCATAAGTGGAACTAGGATTTTAACTTCGGGGTGATTGGTTTAAGTTTGTAGTGCAAATAAAAGGAGTTTATTTATAAAAATTTAAACATTAATATTAAAAAAGATCTTTTTTTTTTTTGGTGGCTCTAGCCCCACTACTTCTGTGAGTAGTTCCGCCACTGATATTACTTATATTTGATTTTAATTTTAAATAAAAATAATGTTGTCAAATTCTATTAAAGGATATATTTCAATGATTTTAAATAAAATAATATTATATAAAAATTAGAAGTAAAAGATTAAAAAAAACAAATATACATATATGTATATATATAATATTTGTCTCTCAGATTGGCCCTTTGTGTTTGGCCTACTCCAAAAAGCATTTCTAAATCTTAACTAATTTTGCTTTCCAATTCAGAGGCTCTCCGCATTTTCTGCCCACCTTCTAAATAGAAAATCAATTTGAAATAAATTTTTTATTGTGTTTTTTATTTATTTATTATTATTATTACATAAATTGTTTTGCTGTATAAGTTCATGTGGAGTTTGCTTTGTGAGGCAGGCAGTTTAGGGTTTGGTGTAGAAATGGTCGCTTTGTCCCTCATCCACTTTGTGTATTTTTCACTTTGACTATTTTGGTTTAAACCCTTTATTTTCTCGCCACTTTGCTTTAACTTTCACCTAATTCTTATCCCCAAATCTCTGAGATTTGGATTTGGATTATCAGAATCTCGTTTATGCTAAACTTTTGGTACTATATACATATAATGCACGTTCTAATGAAGATCCTAAGTACATGTAATTTTTAATATAATTCATGCTTTGAAATTATTTTGATAAATATTGATGAAATAAGGATGAGTCGTTTCCGAGTCAATATGCTTGTGTTATCTCGGTAAGATTTTTTTATCAACTAAATTATATGCAAATCATCATTATCATAGCTTGGAGATTGTTGAGGGCGATTTTCACCACCCTCTTTCAGTCACAAGAATACACGAAGAACACAATAAAATAATATGGACAACGAATATTCTTGATTTATTATGTTTCCAAAGGGGCTCGATTTCTTCCGTTGAATAGCTTAGACAATTGAAGGACACGATTACAATGACTCTTATGACTCTTTTCTTACCTCAGGCTCTCGAATTACTATAGGCTTTAGCAATTGAGAACTTAAGAATTCACTCTTTCTCTCTATGGTTTGTCACGGGATGATTTTTGAATCCTTTCTAATGAGATTTACATGCATATTTATAGCCTTAGGGTTTCTCAAATTTGCTTCCCTTCTAGTTCCTCAAATCTCGCTAGGGTTTCCTTCTTTCTTGCTTTCATTGTCGCCGACCTTCCTTGAATACGTCGTCAATCCCACGATTTCCTCAATGATTAACCGATTCTCCTTTATTCTCGCGATTCTGACATTCCTTCATTTAATTCGCTGGGGTTTTGCGACGGGCTTTCCTTCGATGAGCTTTAATGCGATGAAGTCCTTCTGCGAGGACATCTTGCGAGGAACTTCTGCGAGGAACTTCTTGTTCTCAAACTATCTGACTTCATCGCGGGTTAACACTTCCTCGGGCATGCTCCTTCGTTGACCGATGGTCAACGAATTTCCTTGCCTCCATTCCACGCCGTTTTCGGATAAAACGATATAAATAGTGTTACGGTGGGATTTGACAAAATCCGACCTTACCAGATATAATATTGATCAATTTAAGTAAAATTAATAGTCATGTACTTAAATTTTATTTGTAAAGATTGACGTACTCAATTACGTAGTGTAATATTTTTGTCATATTTGTTAATTGATTATTCGCTTGACAAGGTTCTTTTGATACACACCTGAAATGATTTAATAGCGTATATTAGTATTCAAAAATATTTTTTGTTATTTAAGAAAATAGAAAAAAATAACATACATGAAGTTATGGACTATGGTGATCCTAAAAATACAATCTACGTACATCCCAAGAGGAACATTTATTTCATAAATGTCAAAATTATCTTGCGCGTATTATTCACACGTACAATTCTCAATCTCTTGTATGAATGTTTTTGGTCAACGCTCTATTTTATAATTATTAAATGAGCTATTTAACTATGAGATTTATAATAAGAGACATTTAAAGATTCAACATTTAAACGTTAATATGTTTAATAAACGACTTGAAAATTATTTGAGCGTATAAAATATTTCCTCATCAATGATGTCTCAACTCTCAAGTCTCAACTAGTAAAATCTCAAAAAAAAAAAAAAAAAAACAATCTCAACTATGAATTCGTCCTTGTGGGATCTACTAATGATTTATATTATTGAAATATAATAATATATATATATATATATCAATGAATTATTTTATTGTTTTGGTGACTCGTATATGTGTCAAAACTCAAAACAAAGTAAATAAATTAAAAAATGGCAGCAAAAATTGAAGATAATGCCTGCCAATATCGTGACAGGTCCACTGGCTCTGCTACTCAAGGTACCACATACCCTAAAAATTAAATTATTCGATTTCAATAATAATAAATAAATTACGTATTTATATTAATATAGGAATATTACATGCATGCCTACACACATAAAATATGCAACTTTGGTCGTGGCATCTTTTCCTTGGGATTTGCATGACACGTGTGAGAGATGTTTGACACACGTGTCCTAGTCTAACAATTCGTAGCTTTCGTCGTAGTCATCATCGTTGCGTCATCATCGTTGCTTAATTAAATAACTACTTAGACATGTGAATAAATGAATAGCTTAAATACCCTTCGAAAACCAACCAAACCATGTTAGATGGCTTGTTAAAGTGTTATAGTCACGAATGCTCCAACTTCCTCTTAGATATTTTTTTTAAATGTTGATCGGTTGTACATAAATTAAAAGAATAATAGCGATAGAAGTATTTAACTTTTATAAGTTGAGATTGTACTGGTTTAAAGTGAAAAAATAACGACGAAGAGTATTAAAATCAATAAATATAAAATTTGTATATTTTTTTATCAAGTTTTTTTTGAACGAAATGACTAAGGTGACGTTTGGTCAACTGGTTTGGGAAACTAGTTTTGCAAATTGGTTTGAGAAACTAGTATTAGAGTTTAGTCTACCAAACCTGTTTGGGAGTTTGATTTTTGAAACACTGTTTGGTTAGTTTTTTGTTAATTTGTGGTAGAATATAAATGAAAAAAAATACTATACAGCACAATTTATGTTAATAAAAAGAAAGTATGTTTTATTTGAAAGTAATATATATTAATATAATGTCTAAAAAATATTTGTTATATAATACAAAATTATTTATATTTCATGACTCTGATTAAGTAGTAAATATTCCGTTCAAGAGTTTATATAATTGTAATTAAATTAGTATTTAATAATAATTTAAATATATTTGTTAATATGATAATAATATCATTAAAATTTATTATTATATATAAAAATAATTTTAATAATTTATTATATAAGTTAATTTCATTAATATCTTTTAATAAATAGGTCAATAATATTATATAATGATAATATATTATTATTGTTTTATTTTGTACTATTGAGTTGAATACCAAAGACAAAAACGACTTCAAGTCGTTTTATGTTTTCCTTTATTAAAATTTCAATGGTCTGCAAGACTGGCCTCGAAAAAGAGAGACAACTGACAACCAAACGTGGTCTGCGAAACCAATATGACACCGTTTGAAACCAAAACCAAAAACAGGTCTCGGAGACCATAACCAAACGCCCTAACATTTGTTGGTTCCCAAATAAAAACAAACTCACGTTCACTCCCTCTGTATGTTTTATATAATATATTATTATGTATAGTGATGGTGCAAGTTGACAGAGAAAATCAAAGGAAGAAAATTGGTTGAAGAGTCTCTCTGATTAATAATCGAATGTCGTCGGAATTACAAAATAAAATACCATGACTAAGATTAAATAAATAAATAAACAGTTAAAACCAAGCAAAAATATCTTAAAACATATAAATCAAATCCCTAAAAATATTTAAATTTCTTTAAACAAAATGAAAAACAGAACCAAATCTCTAAATTTTTTCTAAGTTTAGAAGTTTCTTTAAATGAATTTTACTAACTTATAACGTGTTCTCTACCACGCCGGCTAGGGTACCCGACCAGGACTGCTAGAGAGAATTGAGCTATCGTGCTAGGGAGAACTGAGTCATCCTGCTACGGAGTACACGAGGCATCCTGCTAGGAGTACTAAGTCATTCTACTAGGGGATTTTGAGCAAAGTCGGGTTAAACTCAAAATGTCCATAAAAAATTAGATTGATTTTCTTTTTTTTTTGGTTTTATATTTATGATTTTGAGTACTTTTAGTTTACTTATATTTTTTATTTTGAATTTTAATGTCTCAATAAATCAAAATTTAAGTATTTTTATCGCGATTATCTTTAAATTTTATTTTCAAGATATTAATTTAATTAATTAAGTGTTGAATCAAATTTTGGAGTTATTTGACGTATGCTACAAATATATAAATGAAAAAAAGGTACAGCTCAGATGAAAAAACAACAAACAAAAATTGACCAATTGAAATCATTACAAAACAATTGTGAATTATTTTTTCTTGTTTTCTTACTTAATTTGTTATATATAAAATATTATTCTCTCTCTACCTCTTGCTTCCCTACGTTCATACACGCCCATTAAAGAACCCTAACGAATTCTGGTGTCACCGTCTCTCTATTCTTAATAGACAATAGTATAGCTAAATTGAGATTCTTTGAAGATCTTTGCTCGATGACTCGAGTCATGAGTGTGCTTGCAACCATCACAATTCATGATTATCCAATGGATTTCCAATTAGATCAATATTGCGTAGTGTTTTAAGGGATAATAACCGTAAATGTTTTTGAATCAATTAGTTGATACTTGATACTCAATTTTTATTTTTATGATCGAACTCTTTAAATCGCTTAAAAGTGTAAGTCCTTCCGTTTTTCGTCTTCATTTTATCTTTCCTTATTAGTTTAAACAGTAATGTGTCATTATACGACTTTCATAATTTATGCTATATTTTCACGTTTTTTATAATGAGGATACATGATTATTAAAAGATACGATGAGATGAGATTATATACTAACGGGAATGATAGATTGGAGACAAGAAGCAAATACCATTATTATTTTTATATGACTTGAGCACTTCGAATTTTACGAATAAATCTTGGGTACATAATATGGTTAATACAAAAAATTAAAAAAACTTTTTTTTCCCAGGTGAAATTCCGGAACTAGAACTTATACTTTCTAATTTTATTAGGATTATTAAATATTATTATTATTATTATTATTATTATAAGCGTTAAGTACATATTAAAAGCACTACGATCCAATGATTCTAATTTAAAACTACAAAAAAAAATAAAAATACAAAACCATAATCAAAACTTTTCGGTTTCAGTAAATTTTGGAATTTAATTTTTTGAATTCGAATTTTTTCATGGAATTTAAAATTTGAAATTTAAGTTATACCTCATATAAAAAAGGGTGAAAATAATGTTTAATTAACTTATTCAAATTAAAATTTAGTAAAAATTTAACACAAAATTATTTAAAAATTATCTTTTTTGTATTTTTCCCCTCAACATGATCATATACTTTGAATTTTGTATATATGTAGACCTTGAATTTTAATTTTTTGTCCTTACATAGCTGTTAATTTGTATTTATGTTTTTATTTGATCCCTTAAGAGGCACTATTAGTGATACGAGCAGAGCCATGCATGAGGTTTTCGGGGCTAAAGAGAGGAGTATTTTTGTGGGTCCTACCAAAGTAAATAAGATATTTGTATATTAAATAATTGCACATATAAATAAAATATGTTTAGCATTTTTAGAGAAAAAAATTACTGGTCAAATATAATTTAAAGTAATTCCGAGACCTTTATATTAAGTTTTTTAAAATCCTTAAATGTGAATTTTTTTTTAGTCGGCACGAACAAACTCCGCCTCTCCTAAGAGCCTGTCATGAGGAAAGACTATTTAAGACAAAAATAGAAAAAGAAAAAATGACATAAAAAATAAAAATATATTATTTATTATTTTACATAAAATTAACAAAATCAAGAGCGAACCGCTAATTCAACCTATAGTAGATACGTTTACCGGTATCATACTATCATTTCATAGTTTCTTACAAACTCTTGAAAAATATAAGACCGTTGTAAGTTGTAACTTAGCAATAAACCAAAAATATTTATAAAAAAAAAAACTCTTCTACCCTAGCTAGTATTAGTAAAAGACAAAATATAAAAAAGAAATGAATTCGAGCGTTGTTGATTAACATCACATGCATCTCTCTCTCTCTCTGGTGAAGGAGAGAGAAAGATAGAGATGAGCCACACCGCGCGGTCATCCCATCAAAAGCCTCCACTTCGCTTTCTTCTCTCTTTCGCCTTTAAACTAATCTCTCTCTCTCTCCCATAAATACCATCGTCTTCTTCATCTTTTTTTCTGCCTTTATATCTGACCTGACCACCCTCTCTTCTCTGCTCTTCTTCTTACCACCCTCCCAGACCAGACCCTGGTTCAAACTTCAAGCTCAAACATGGTAGCAGTTTGATATTCCCAAAGAAGAAGCAAACCCCACGAAACGACACCGATACTATCGAGGAATAATGGACTCTTCTTCATCGCCATCATCATCCTCCTCTCACTCTCACTCTCAGACCTCCTCCTGGCTCGCTTTCTCTCTCTCCAACCACCCCCACTTGCACCTCTCTCTCTTCGAGGCCTTCTCTTCTCCCAACCATGGTACGCCTCTCTCTCTCTCTCTATCTACCTATATATAAAGATGGGTTCTTCTCTCTCCATATTCTGGTGCCATGAGTGACGAGGGCTTGGAATTTTTAGCATGCAAATGGTAACATAAGATTTTTGTGATTTTGATAGGTCATTTTTTATATATATATACAAGTTTGAAAAGCTCAATCGATCAAGCTACATGTGTTATTGACTGTGTGTGTAATGTATGTATATATGTGTGTGTGTATCTGTTTGTGCAGCTAGTGTGGTGGACAGTACTGCAACGACCACGACGGCCATCGCCGCCCCAGACCATCAAGGCAGAGATCACCATGGCGCGGTGGGCGCGGACCTCGCCATGTTCAGCGGCGGAGGGCCGAAGCTGGAGGACTTCCTCGGCGGGGGCGTCTCGACGACGACTCCCCCGACGCTGGGGCACTACTCGGCTGACGTGCCGGCTAGCGACGGGAGCAGCGGCAACGGCGCCGAGAGCATGATGTACGATTCGGAGCTGAAGACCATCGCGGCGAGCTTCCTCCGAAACTACAGCGCCGCTCACATCGAATCCCCGAACCACCTGCAGTTCGAGGCGGCAGCAGCAGCAGCAGCAGCACCGTCCGCCTCCGCTTCCATGGCTGTTCCGGCGGAGCCAGCCACGAAGAAGGCGGTGGATACATTCGGACAGCGCACCTCCATTTACCGCGGCGTCACTCGGTGCGTTGATTGTTTTTTTTTACTTTACAAATATCTCATCAAAATCGGTGTATCTTATCTTGGGTCGGATCTCATTATTTATTGCTTAGTGCACTCCGATAATAGATTGGATCGATGTTCGTTTGAGCTCGAAGGACTTTAAAATCGACTATATACGAGCTTAGTGTACTCTGATACCATGTTAGACTGATACCATGTTAGACCGAAGTCCGTTTTAGCACAATGGACTCCGATATCATCACGGGTGCCTGTTTGAGCTTAGTGGACTCTAATAAAAGATAATTAACATGCATAGTTTGTAAGATAATTAGTGGGATATAATTAAAACATTATAGATTATATACCTTAATCATATTGAAACGTGGTCAATGTGGGAAACGGCTGTCACGGACTATTATTTTGTTTTTACATCCTTAACAATATGTATATGGGAAATGAAAGTCGTCACGGACCCGTGCGCGCACACACACGCATATATATATATATATTATTTGAAGATCTTATATATTGAGGTTTGTTGAAATGTACATAGGCACAGATGGACGGGAAGGTATGAAGCTCACTTGTGGGACAATAGCTGCCGGCGAGAAGGGCAAAGTCGGAAAGGAAGACAAGGTGATCCTTCCCATAATTTCTTATTTATTTTTCTAATTTATTTTTTATAGAGTTTCTGTGGGCGGTTTATAACTTGCACTTGTAGTACTTTAATGCACTTGTAACCAAATACATATATATATATATATATATATGTCTATGTGTATACATATAGTGTTGACTGATATCTGATTGGGAGAACAGTCGGTGTGAGAGTAACTCTTATCGCTATGCCCGGGTTTAATGGGAGTTAAATATTCATTGGTCATCTCTGCACACTCCATTAATTTCATATTATAAAGTCTAAGTTTAATAGCGGCATAAGTGTTCAATGTTTTCAATTTTGTGTGATGTACTCCTTTATGGCTATTTTTTTAGTGTTCATTATAATGCTTATCTCTTAAATTTCGTCAAATGTTTTTAATTTATCTAAAAGTGCATGCATTACTAATTTATATCTTTACAAAAATAAATTTAGTTATTCCGCTATTAACTCTAAGGTTCATAAATTATTAGAATGCATCTAAGGTTTCAGATTTGGTCACTGTACTCGCGCACGTTATAATAATACTAGTTGGTCGCACTATCGTGCGCACTTGGAATATTTTTGTCAGACACGTTGAATAAAAAGAAGTTTCTGACATGGGTTTTTCTTTTTCTTTTCTTTTTTGTGTTGTCTTATCTTGGCGTTGGACCTTGATCATCATTGCTTCCATGGATTATATCGACTTCCTTCGATCATCATCAGTTTATTTGGGTGAGTAAATTATGAGCTTGTTAATTATTATTATTGCACATCGATCCATGTCTTTTCAATATTGTGACATAATTACCTCTGTGTTTTGAGTTTACACAAAAATGATCATCATTTGTTTCGGAAACTTCTTCCTCCTTAGTACAATACAATCTTTGCATTACTGACTGGTCATGATCATCATCAATGTCAGATTGACTACCAAAGATTTGGTCACTGTCGAATTACTAAATATTCTTTGCATGAATCTTTCATGTCATTGTCATTTGTCACCCACTAGATTCACATTAGATTCTTGATTTAATAATTAGGTGTACGTATTTATTTATTTATTTATTTTTGCGTTATTAGGCGGATATGATAAAGAAGAGAAAGCTGCGAGAGCTTACGATTTGGCCGCCCTGAAGTATTGGGGTCCGACCACCACGACTAATTTTCCGGTACGTTTTAAGTTAGCCCACCCGTGAAATTTTTTATTTTAATGTATGTATTTAAGCTAGTAGTTCGATCTGAGTTTGTGTTTTATTTATGTTTAAGATTTCCAACTACGAAAAGGAGCTCGAGGAGATGAAGAACATGACTAGGCAAGAGTTTGTTGCTTCTCTTAGAAGGTAAAAAGAAATTTATAAATGGTTTAATTATAATTTGTTATTAACCATTTCCTTTATTAAAATATTGTTTGTTTTCTTTTATTTCCATTGATTGGCTTTTTCGGAATTTTTTGGCATCAGGAAAAGCAGTGGGTTCTCGAGAGGAGCCTCGATATATCGAGGTGTCACAAGGTACGTGCCCTAATTCGAAATTAAATTTTTATTTTTATAAGATTTTCATTAGAATTTAGAAATATAAATAAGACAGAAAACTAAAATATTTGTATAAATTATTCATAAGAATCTATTGGTATTGAAATTGTTTAATGCAGGCATCATCAACACGGTCGATGGCAGGCAAGGATCGGTCGAGTTGCCGGCAACAAAGATCTCTATCTCGGCACCTTCAGTGAGTCAATTCTCGGTTTACTTTTGAAGTAATTCCTTCAAATACTCGTGGAATTAACCAAATACTTGTAGATATTAGTTCAAATACTCAATTAAATTGTGAATCGTTCTCTTCTACTGTATATGTTTACGGTCCTAATTATGATCGCCACAATTTTAGGCACGCAAGAGGAAGCTGCGGAGGCGTACGACATAGCTGCCATAAAGTTCCGAGGCCTTAACGCAGTGACAAACTTTGACATGAGCCGATATGACGTCAAGAGCATCGCCAACAGCAACCTCCCCATCGGGGGAATGTCCAACACCAAATCAAAACCGAGCCCGTCCCGCGATGTCCGCTCCCCTGATGCTAAGAGCACAGGCACCGATATCGATTTCTCTCCCGGTGCCACCTCATCGACCTCCACTCTGAACTTCACAGTCCCGATCAAGCAAGATCCGTCGCCCGACTACTGGTCCAACATCTTCGGCCTCCAAAACCCTAACGCCGCTAACCACAACCTGTCTCTTAACCCGGTCTCCGTCGGCAAAAACACTAGCAGTACTTTCAACATGGATTTTGCCTCGACAACCTCACACGACCATCCCGGTGACGCCAACAGTGTCGGAGGGTTTTACGCCTACACGAACAACTATCAGCAACAACAGCAGCAGCAGCAGAGTGGTGGTGATTGTAACGTCACGACCGGTACTGAAACTGCGCCCTTTGTGATACCGATCAGCAGCGTAAATAACAATGGGTACGAAAGCTCCTCAAATGGGTACAACGGTAACGGGATCGGCTGGAGCAACATTGCACCAACTCTTCACTCGTTTCATCACGGCCATCATCACCATCAAACTCATGCAAAGCCCAGTACGCTTTTTCAGACGCCAATCTTTGGTGTGGAATAGTGATACAAGATTAGTTACATAATTATGATAATAAAAGAATTAGTCATAATATATATAAAAATATATATAGTATAATAGTAGTAGGTTTTATTATTATGAGACTCTCTCTCTCTCTCTCTCTCTCTGCATGTGATCTAAAGACGAATATAGTTTTTGCATGCAGAAAAAGGGACAGAGATAGAGAGAGAAAGATTGGCTCGAACTTTATTAGGGTTTTGTAATATCTGTCTAGGGTTGGAACTGACAATCATAATTCAAACAGGACCAGAGAGCTGACACTGTAGTAGTACTACTAACTGAGCTTGTTCTTTAAGGACCATGCATGTTCCTCTTTTTTTCTTTTCCCGCTTTGCCCTTTTTTGCCCTTTAAACTGACGTGATTCCGTATGGGTATAATGGGAAAGAAGGTTCTTTTGTATGAAACCTTTCGTCTTTGTTCAAAGACAAGTTATCAATGTGAAATTATCCCAGGTTCCGTTCATCTATCTCCTTTGGTGAAAGTGTCCATCTTTGATATATAGGCCTAGTCAAATATATATTTGACTATATTATATTATATAAATATATACAGCACGAATAGTTAACAATTTGTTGAGGCTTGTCGACTGATCCTTATTAATCCACCACGTGACATCACATCATTCATCATGAATTCATGATAAAGGCATGTAAACCTTGAAAAAGATAGAAAGTTTTGCGTGAGCTTGTGATATCCTTGTTGAGTTCTACATGAACAGACTATGATGTGTATATATGGCGGGGAATAGAGATAGTGTTAAATCATTTTATAATTTTGTTTAAAAAATAAAGGAAGCTAATTATTTCTTTCTTTTCAGATATTAGTGGCAAGATATTCATAAATGAAGCGAAAATGACGGTTTATACTTTATACTAAACTAGTATTTTGGTTACCAAGATTTATGATTGTAAGAGTATATATCGCGATAGAAAATAATTTCCACATATTTTTTGGAAAATATCTTTTTTTTTCTTTTCGAATAAGACTAAGAATCTAATGTCGACACAATTGACGGGAGGTATTGTTTTTTTTTTGTACGCTGGTAAAATATGACACCTGTATGACGGATGTTGGATAAAACTGAAACGACGCACATTTTGGTCAACTTAATGTTACGTGGCATTTAACTAAGTACATAATAGACAGAAATATGAGTTATTTAAAAATTATAGATTGTTATATTCTTGTCACTATTTTGTAATTATGATTTTGGGTTCATGTCGCCTAAAGTGATCAACATTTAAGTAGTATTACCGCCATATTTTTTTTATTTGCCATTTTCATCTCTCACGTGGTAAAAATAGTTACCACACAAAAGATGTAATGCACCATAAATGCGATCGAGTCCACGTAGCTAAAGTAACAATTAATGCCTATGCCAATTATTAGTCTCGTATCACAAAATGAGCTTAGCTGAGGTCTACAAACATGTAAATGGGAAACATATGAATTATGGTTATTGTTAATGTTGATGTAGAGCTTATTATTATTACAATTATTAGGTTTCTCTATGCTAGCACCACTAGTTTAAACTAGTTAATGTGGTTTATTGTGAATCTTCTACATTCACCTAAACAAGCAAAATATAAAAGTGGACGAAGAAGAGTGCACTTAGAAAAGCAAAAAGTAACTATTGCAAATAAAGTCTCAATTTTTTTTATTGCTCATTTTTTTTCCATTATTAATATTATAAAGTCTTGAGCTTGACATACATCATAATGAAATTAAATCTTCTAATTTATACTTTGAGCAATATTTATGAGTATTTTATTTTTCTCCATGTGGTTTAGAGCATTATCTCCAAGACTGTGATTTAATTTTCGTAAAAAGATAACTATATAAAGTTAATTTAGCTAGTGATTTCTTAGTTCTTCACTCAAGTTACATGCACAGATGCTCTCACTGCTTTTAGTTTTTGATGACATTGATTATTTTTAATATATTTTTTATTAGTACCTATGAGTTGAGACTTGAGATGATAATCTTCAATTTATCGGTACATTTTTTTATTCTCTTTCAAATTTAATATATATAAATTAAATGATCATTATAATAGTAGCTAGTCATTTTACACAGAGTCAAATAACTGAAATATAAATTATAATTTTTTTGTGAATAATCTTACTTGATCACCTTGAATCATGGAGTTTCAATGCGATCACCAAAAGGACGGACTTATTTTTTCTTTCTCTATTCAATTATATATACATGTTCTTGCTAATGTTGTCGCTTTTTTATTTAATTAGTTGAGCCTAGCTATATATATAAATGCCAAATTCTCTTAAGCACGTACGATCAAGAAAAAGGTTTGTAAGGTCTTTGATCAAAAGGGTCACTTGCTGACTCACTGCTTTGACCAAAAAAAGCAAACTTTAACAAGATAATAATATACAATCAGACAAAGAGGCAAACCCATCAACATGATTTCTTCTTTGGTTTATCTGAGCTTTTTCAAGAACTGCGATTCATAACAACCTCATTAATTTATATATATTATTTTGATGATTGTCTCATGTAAATGGCTTTAGCAAGATGAATCAATGGTCATGTTGTGCCTTTCGGCGCCTATTAGATCCTCAGCCCACTTAAAAGGCCACCACTCTTGCCCTCTTCTTTGACTAACGTTTTGAAGCTACTTGTAATATTTTATATGATCTTAATATTTGGTGATATATGTATGCGTAATATGTAAGAGCATTGCATCGTATTTTACTGTTTGTGTCCAGTTTTGTCATTATGTGCAGTACCGGCTTTGAGGGTATATATGGTAGGCCCAAGACTATAATAAATTTGTAAATTAGGAGCCCTACGACAGAAGAAAAAAAACATTAAGAGTATTGTGCTCACATTTTACCATTGTGATTGTGAGGATATATAATAGACACAATTCATATTAAAAAAATCCTAATAAAAGTGGGCTTGATATAAAATTGGTGCCTCAAAATTAGTGGGCCTGATATTTATTTTTATAATTACGATAGGGGCCTCAAAATCTGTCTCCGACAAACTCAAGGCCGACTCTGATTATGTGTAATATATGTGTTGGACGCATTGTTGGAACATTGCTTTAGCCAGATTAGGATGATAGATTCGCCAAGATAGACTTATCTCATATGACCTGTGGTAGAATCAATGGCTCAATCATTAAGTAGATCAAGACATCGTTTTGAGAAATCAGAATCAAGTCAAGATGTGTAGTTGGACGAGATATCTTAACTTCTTGGGAATTAATTTGATAGGCCTTGAATCATGGAGGACATTAATTACTGGATATTTAATTGCCAAAATCATACTGGATAAAGCTATCGGAGGAGTTATCAGAACAAATGTTAAAGCTGAAAACATCACATAGTGCGAAAGAATGGATTGCATGTTTAATTCCCAACATCTTCAATATAGTTGTTGTCATGATAAAAAAAAAAATTTGCATTAGTAAGTCTTGGTTACAGGACTTATGCTCTTGAACGATTTGATTGAAGATTGCCAATCAGTCTTTCAATCACCAAAAATCATGGTGCCCTTAACCTTCAATATTTTGTGTTCGGTTTTACCGGTTATATTACCTTTGTTGGTTGTAGTTAATGATGAGCACACAAATATGTAGAAAATTTGCTCAAAGCAATAGGGTCTTGTGATCTCATTTGAGGTGTGACGACTGGTTGTCCGACACTTAAAACATCCAAAGCCGTTTTAGAGAGGAGCATCATAATCTCTTCCTAGAGTTTGATAACCATTTATGCCTAGTTCCAAGAGGGAGTTTGTTACCTTGTGAAGCTCAATTAAGTATCTTGTATAACCGTGTAAATTTTTTGTAACATTTCTTAACATTTTTTCAGTGGAATAGAGTGTCTGGTTAAGTGCCCTGCAGAGTAGGCTAACCCACCTGGATTTCACGTACAATGTTAACAAATATTGTGTGTTCATATATCTTTATCTAATGCATAGTATTTGTTAATGGCGGCTTAGCAATGACGCTCGCCGAAGATCGCACTGCACTGGGGCGCGTATCGACGAGACGAACACGACGGTCTCAGGGATACGCAGGCTCGTCTTCTTCCACGGAGCAGCAGAAGAGCATCATATCGTCATTTTTCATTGTTGTTCGGAGAGACTAGCTCCGGTACTGGTTGGACATCTCGGATCTGATCTGAGAGAGAGAGAGAGAGAGATAGAGAGAGAAAGAGATGGGAATGATTGAAAATTTGTAATTAAATTACAAAATTTGTGCACAATTAGCTACATCTTGATAATTTTTAATTAATTACGAAAATTATAATTAAATTGATTAATTAAAGGGTATTACATGGATAAAAAAATGTTATTAAAATGCCACCCCATGTTAATTGGGTAGTTTACAAAATTAACCAAAGTTTGGCTATTTTGCTAATCCTATGTTTCAGTTTGCTATCTGGAGCAATTTCTCTATATGAGTTCCCCTTGACGATGCTTGAGTCAGTCGGAGCGAACGTAATAAGTTCAACAAAAAAATTGTCGTGCAAACACATATTTTTTCAATTCGCTAAAAGTAACTATGTTTGCTTACCGATTGAAAAAATGTCTTTGCAAATTTACGTGTTTTCACTTTTATGACGATTTTGAAGTGCAAAAGTAGATCGTGTAAGCTACTATTTGGAAAAATGAGGTGCAAACGCTCGTATTTCCTCAGTTGGCTGCGACAAACTATGTGCACACATTCCACGGCAGTTTAAAGAAAATAATCATGCCAATTAACGTGTTTTCAAAATGACCGCCGTATAAGTTATTATTTAAGAAACTGTATTTCCTTTCTTCGCCGCAACATACTATGTCCGCGGCCTAGTTCTAAAGAAATACGATTCCTAAATTACCATAGTGCGAATTACATCGTGAAGTAAGTACACGAGTTGAAGAAAGTTGTACTTGATGGCACATCTTATCCTTCATTTTTAGTCCTTGTTGCCCTTCCTCTCTCCCATTTTTGCTTCGTAAACAGTCACATGCCATTTCCTGAAAAAGCTTACCTTATAAAAATGCCGCAACTGTGAATTAGTCAAATATTGTAACACTGCAAAAGCCTCATCCTTTAATCTTTATTTTACACTTCCCTTTATTGTGGGGGCTTTATTATATATATATTTATATTTCTTTTTTTTTATTATCTTTAAGCTTTGTCTCAATCCATGTTTCCCTTTTGTCTTGCCCACAAACAAGTCATGTCGGCCATATTCGTCTTTTAAATAATATTGTTTTCTTGAGATTGCTTTGACTAAGATTCACTAGTTTTCAAATATACGTGTGTGTATACATACATATAATTATAACACACACGTTCGTGTAGTATACATTTATAATTTATAATACTACACATTGGAAAACAAACAAGAGTCATAATGATTTCAATACATATAAGCTTTGAAATTCGAACTGTATATATAATACAGAAAATATAGACACGTTCGTCCAACTCTTTCATTTTGTATTTAAAAACATTGGAAATTATTTGCTTATTATTATTATTATTATAGCTTTTAATTTATTAATCATTTAATAGAAGTGGTTTGGCTTTTTTTCGGAATGGGAACACGTAATGGAGGACTCAGAAGAGCTTATGATTATGCTCGGCTTACAGTTACAGTACTCTTTGCTTTCTTTTGGAAAATATGTCTCTCTCTCTTTTTTTTTTTAATCATTTTAATAAAGGTATTGCTCGTAAGTAATTATAGTAATAATTTGTTAGGGTAGGCATTAGAATAATGAGGCCTTAATGAGGCCGCACGTGCTGTTTGACTGAGGAGCCTCGCGGCATGTGCGGTTCAATGTTGAGATTGAGAGAGAATACGTGTGTACTGTAAATCCCAGTTTACCTATTTTCATCCATTGTTAGAAATTCGCGAAGTTATCGTTCCCGGTTGAACAGCGCGATTGCATTTTTCCCTCGAACGTTTATTTATTATATTTTAATTTATTAGTGACGGAGTTAGTATTTTAAATTAGAAGGGACGCCAAGCAATTTCTTTTATAAAATAAAATAATTTAAGCGACTAAACCGACATCCGACGAAATAAGAGGTTGTATATTTAGGATGTGAGATTGTGAGACATTGTTAATAGTAAGAGAGATTTGCGTGAGAGAAAAAGAGAGTCAATAAGAAATAAGAGAATCAAAATAGTAAAGAAGACGCAAGATTTATGTTTTAATTTTTAATGTATAGTATAAAGTTTAATTAAATACTATTTTTTTTTCTTGAGATCAACGGAAGCCACGTGTCATTTCTGGGTCACCGCTCCTTCCATCCCGGGGTATGGTGATCAAATTGTTAATTAAAAAAGTGCACATTTTCCCTTTGTCTAATAGTTAAGTTTGATTTCATTATTGACGACGGTATTGGACTTTATAATTGGACTTACAATGAGTACTTGGGCCACAAAAATATACGAAGATCCATTGATGAAAAAGCCCAATAATCAATTGCAGTATACATTTAAAGTGTATGTATGTATGTATGTATGTGTATATATATACATATACATATCACAGAGATCAAAGTTGAAATCAAGCACGGTTTAGAGACCTGCTTTTTTTTTTTTTCGGCCGGCCACCAGTGGAACTGGAAACCGGTGGCTGGATTTTGTTTATTTATTTATAATCTAGTTTAATGTTTTTAATATATTTGAAATCAAAATGTTGAAAGAAAATTTCAGAATTAAAACTTTCTTATTGTATGAAATTAAAAAAAAAAATATTTTTCTTATTGAATTAAATTTAATATAAATGATTCAAATAAAATTTTGTTACGTCAATTTATCTTTATTTTTTTGACGAAATCTTTATAACCATTAGATCAGGTCATCCCATTGGTTATCAGTTTTTAAAATTTTACGAAAACTCTACTATTATACTTATCAATTCGATTCCCCCGTAAAATAGAATTATTGATTTCTGAACTCTAAAACTTTAACTATAAACTTGCATTTATGCAACTTAACTACACAAGCTGAACTTGTACTAGAGTACTACACTTAGATTGTCGTTTCTTCAATATTTGTCATTTTTGTTTCTATATTAGTCGTTTCAGCATATACATTTTGAAGTTCACTACTTTCCCAATTTTCTTCAACATTGTTAGTGTATGTTGTATATGTCCCTCTTGTCGTTTTGTGATCGTCGCTGCAATATATGTCGTTCAAATAAAAGTCGTTTTCCGCAGTACAACATTTATAATTGTTGTCGTTTTTGGCTTCGTTTATAAAATTCTTGTCGTTTCAGTTCGGACAAAATTTACACTGTTTTCTCATGAAGCCCCTGTTTGATTTGATGTTTCACAAGTGTCTCTCCACCGCATGAGATGCTCGCCGGAACCGCCGCCAACAACCACGCGAAGCTCACGCGCCTCCTCCTCCAGCCACACGCCGAGCTCACCGTCCGCCACGTGTACCAGCTCCAGGCCCAGCTGACGTGTCACCCGGTCCCGTCCCTCGACCCCAACCTCGTCGCCGTCAGGCTCATCGGCCTCTGCTCCGCGCGCGCGCGTCTCGCCCACGCGGCGCGCGTGTTCTCGCAGCTGCCCTGCCCCAACCTCTTCGCCTACAACGCCTTCCTCCGAGCCCTCGCCGCGCACAACCGCTGGGCAGCGGCGCTGCGCCTCTTTGACCGCCTGCTCGGCGATCTCGGCCCCGACGAGTACTCCTTCACCTCGGCGCTCAAGGCCTGCGCGGGCCTCGCCGACGCCGTTGGCGGGACGAAGCTCCACTGCGCCGTCACCAAGTACGGCTGCGAGTTCAACGTCTTCGTTCGGAACTCGCTCGTCGACTTCTACTTCAAGCTCGGCGAGCATGCGGTTGCGTTGAAGGTGTTCGATGAAATGCCCGTGAGGGATGTCGTGTCGTGGAACACGTTGGTCGCTGGGTTTTGTCTTGCCGGGCGGGTTTTGGAAGCGAGGGCGGTGTTTGATGACATGGCGGAGCGGAGTCTGGTGTCGTGGGCGACGATGATTAGTGGGTATGCTAGAGCGGGCGATTTGGACGAGGCACGGAGGCTGTTTGAGGAAATGCCGGAGAGGAATGTGGTTGCTTGGAACGCGATGATCGCCGGGTACGCACAGAACGAGAGATACGGTGAAGCACTGACGATGTTCCGTCATATGCAAAACCGGGAAAGGATGATAGCACCAAACGATGTGACGCTCGTGAGCGTCTTGTCTGCTTGTGCTCATCTCGGGGCACTCGATTTCGGGAAATGGATTGATAAATTTGTGAGGCGGAGGGGAATGGAATTAGGTCTGTTTTTAGGGAACGCGTTGGCGGATATGTACGCTAAGTGCGGCTGTGTAACGGAAGCGAAGCGGGTGTTCGACGAAATGCGTGAGAGAGACGTGATATCGTGGAGCATAATCATAACCGGGCTGGCCATGAACGGGCACGCGGGTGAGGCCTTCGAGTGCTTCGAAATGATGCTAAAAAACAGAGTGATGCCCAATGATGTCACATTCATGGGAGTATTGACAGCTTGCACCCATGCCGGCTTGGTCGAAAGAGGCCTCGACTATTTCAACGCGATGGGTCAAATGTACAGTGTTGATCCCAAGATCGAGCATTATGGATGCGTGGTTGATCTTTTAAGCCGTGCCGGTCGGCTCGACGAGGCCGAGAAGATGATAAACTCGATGCCCTTAAAGCCAAACGTTGTGGTTTGGGGTGCATTACTCGGTGGTTGCCGAACGTACAAAGATCCCGAAAGAGGCGAGCGTGTCGTTCACCGCATTCTCGAATTGGAATCCGACCACTCGGGAAGCTACATTTATCTCTCTAATATATACTCGTCAATGGGGAGGCTCGAAGACGCTGCCTCGTGTCGGCTTAGAATGAGAGACAACGGAGTGACGAGAACGCCCGGGTGTAGTTGGATTGAGGTGAACAACACGGTGTACGAGTTCTTCATGGGAGATTCGTCGCATCCCTTTACGGATAAGATCTACGCAGCGATCAGCGAGCTGAGGATGAAGATGAAGTTGAAGGGTTATAAACCGAAAACGGATCTAGTGGTGCATAACGTGGACGAAGAAGAGAAGGAAGACACTCTCTCGATTCATAGCGAGAGGCTTGCTATCGCGTTCGGGTTGATAAGCACTCCGAAGGGAACAACGATTCGGATCGTCAAGAACTTGCGGGTGTGCGGTGACTGCCATGAAGCAACGAAGATCATCTCAGAGATTGTGAAGCGCGAGATTGTCGTGCGTGATCGGAGCCGGTTCCACCATTTTAGAGACGGGAGGTGTTCTTGCAATGATTTTTGGTAGCCAGATTGCGATTAAAACTTGATTGTTTGATAAAAAGATTGCTTTAGGAAGAGTAAACTTAGTGAAACCCTTGTTATTTGATAAATAATTTGTAAATGGAAATTACATCATTTATAAAAGTATTAAAGTTGGGTCATTTAGAGTTTAGAAATTAATACCCACCCTTGGACGAAGATATCGATACATTTAGTAGTAGATATATTCAGTGTAAAAAGATGTGGCATTATTGGTGAAGTTTATAATATGTAAAGGGGTATGGATTTGCATCTTATGAGATTTGAACCTGTGACCTTTTTAGAGAAGTATATAACGGAGTTTCAACTAGACAAAGCAAGTTTGATAGTATATTGATAAGTTTGGACGAGTATTATAAGGGTTTTTTATTGTAAGATTTTTAACAATTGATTTTTGTTATGTTGATTAGATTTTATGGGTATGTCAATAATTGTTTATTAAAAAAATAAACAATAGTTGTTTATTGAATATTTTATTAAAAATAGTTGTTTTGGAAATACTAAATATAAATAAATATTATTTATAAATAAATATGACTTTTTTGCATTTTTTCTCATTTGAAGATTTTTATAGACCTTATTAAAAAAAATTATTAAACTTTGGGGATGTTATGAAAATTTAAAAATATTAATTCAATTAAAATATTTAAGAATATTTTTTGATTAAATCGAACGAGATTTCGGTGTTTATGCATTATTATTATTCTAATGAGCGTGTAAGATTTTTGGCATAATTTTTTTACTTTTTACTTTATGTTAGTTTAGTATCGGTTTATCTTATAAATTTATTACATTTTGATTTTTTTAAAAGTCATAATAGTTTATATGAATAATTTGCCTCTTGATTTTTATTTTTCATTTTTTATTTTTTTTAATTCTATCAGCTTGCGCCCGTGAATGTCTTGATCTATTCATGTATTTCTCGGAGAAATATAATATTAATGGAAAATAGCAACCAAAAAAATATTTTATAAATGCCATTATTGGAGACTACTACAAGTAGGTGTGAATCGTGTGAGTGTGATTAATAATAGGGACCACACTTTTATAATAATAGTAATTTTTATTTTTACAATTTCTAGTTGGGGCAGCTTCAACTCTATTAATTATTAGCATTATAGATACATGCTGATGCCTATATTTTTTGTGCTAATAATTTATATACATATTTATCAGTCAATTTCTTTTTTATTTTTTTTTTACCAAGAATCGTACTATTAATGAAATATAATCCAAGACCTCTTGTAGATTATGTATTTTTTTGTATTTTTAGTTATTTATGTATTTTTTTTTCTTGTGTATAATCTTCGTTTTAGCTATACAACGTGAATATCTATATATTTTAACTCTACTGGGTTATATTGTCTTGTATAATTTATCGTGGTACGAATGTCCGATATAAACAAATACAATAAATACATATTTAATTTTAGGAAAATATATTGATTCAAACTGCCCTTATTAATAATTTATAATTTAGATTATTTTATTTTTACTTACAAAATTGCAAGTGTAATTTGTTATTATAGTAGCAGCTAGTGAACTATTTTATACCTTATTATGTAATTTATTTTTTATATTAGCGTAACGTTTTCCTAATAAAATACTATTTTATACTTAGCGGGTTTTTTACAAAGAGTCAATAATTAAGCATTATTGTTAATGCGCGAAAATGGCTTTAACTAAGAACCTGCTCCACGGTTCGAGCCCCAGACCAGATTCGGTGGTCGCGTGGACGGTCAAAGGTAGATTCAACGCGGGTTAGTCTCGTCAAAGCTAGAGGCGAGTCCTTCGTCTTCGGCGAGTGTCCGGGATGTTCTTGGCGATCTTTGATGAACTTCCCTCCTTGGCGAGCTCTTCGTCTAGGAGAATTCCTTGTCTTGGCGAAGCTCCGGGGTGTTCCTGATGATTCTTGGTGACTTCCCTTCCTTGGTGAACTCCTAAGGCGAGAGAGGACCTGCAAAAAAAAGGGTATATTGGTCCCGCACCCCGTCGCTTATGATTGTGCGAGGGTGCCTACGTATCTCGATAAGAATAAGTTCCCACGTAGTTCAATGTTAGTAATAAATGGATGAATGACGATGTGGTTTGGCTCGTCGGAGATGCCGATGTTGACGGTGCGGGGGTAACCTTCGGAGTGGCGTGGGTATTACCGGCAAGTGTGTTGTAGTAGACGTCACGAGTGTAGACTGTCTCGTGCGGCAAGGGCCTTGACAAGCGAGGGAAGTCTTTGCCTATGCCTTTCCTATATTAGGCTTTGGCGCGTGACCTTGTCGAACAACTCCTCTTAGGCTAACTCAATCGATGTCAAGTCTCAGCTCTTATTCAGGTCTTCCTAGCAAACTCTGAGGGCGTCGAGGCGTGGGCCGAAGAAAGACCATAGGAGGAAAAATTTCTAAAGACAGAAAGAACAGAGATAAGCTTTGAAGAAAGTTGTGTGCGAATGTGTCAAATGAGAAAGAGAAGACCCCTATTTTCGTTAGGCAGTCTCTATGACATGTTTTCTCATCAATCGGATGCCATTTTATGTTCTTCATGGTGCAATTCCCTATAAGACATTGTTTCTCCATAAATCTCTATTCCCGGTTAGCTAAAAAATCTTTAGTAACACGTTTTTTGTTCGAGATATTCGTCATGGTCTCAAAAAACTAGATCCAAAGTCTTTAAATGTGTGTTTTTGTGGTACTCTCGCCTTCAAAAAGGGTATCGATGCTATTGTCCTAGTCTTCAAAAATATCTTGTATCCATGGATGTGACTTTTTTAGAGCATAAACCATACTCTACATCTTTAGTAGCACATCTTTTTTTCGAGATATTCGTCCTGGTCTCAAAAAATTAGATCCAAATTCTTTTAAATGTGTGTTTTTGGGGTACTCTCGCCTTCAAAAAGGGTATCGATGTTATTGTCCCAGTCTTCAAAAATACCTTGTATCCATTGATGTGACCTTTTAGAGCATAAACCATACTTTACATCTGAGAGACCGACCTCTCCAACTCTTGACGATGATGACTTCTTACTCTATTCGATCACTTCACCAGAAGCATCTACGACTTCAAATCAACCAATTGTCCCCCTTTAGCACCAAATTCCACTATAGACACCACCGAACCTGCTCCTAGTGTTACTCATCCTCCTATCCCTCGATCACCTATCGTCTACACTCGAAGCGTCCGCCCTTCACCACACACGCTCATCAATCCTCCAGATACATGTCCTGCACCAGGTCCCTCTTCATCAGATTCATCTCTGACTAATGATCTTCCCATCGTATTACGTAAAGGTAAACGCCAGTGTACCTATCCTATTTCTTCGTCCATCTCATATAATATTTTGCGATCATCTTCACATGATTTTGTTTCATCTCTTGACTCCATTACCATCCCTAAAATGCTTCGTGAAGCCTTAGATCATCCTGGTTAGCAGAAAGCAACGACAGAGGAAACGAATGCCTTAGATGACAATGGTACTTGAGAACTTGTTACTCTTCCTTTACGAAAACGAGCAATTGGATGTAAATGGGTATTCACGGTCAAAATGAATCCGGATGGTACGCTTGCTCAATTGAAAGCTCGATTAGTTGCCAAAGGGTTTGCCCAAACCTATGGCGTTGAGTATTCTGATACATTCTCTCCAGTTTCCATGTTTACGTCTGTTCGACTTTCCATTTCTTTAGCGGCAACTTATAATTGGCACCTACACCAACTTGACATTAATAATGCATTTTTACACGAGGACTTACGTGAAGAGGTATACATGGAGCAACCACCTGAATTTGTTGCGCAGGGGGAGTATGGAAAAGTGTGTCGTCTTTGAAAAGTATTATATGGGCTCAAAAAAATGGGTAAAAAGAGATTTCGAATATATTGAGTGCTGAGAATATTTTAGAGTAGAAATAGATAAATTTCGAATCCAAAAAATGGGATGGCTAATTTTGGAGGGTTTTGAAGTCTTTAGTGATTCTTGGTACTCATAAAATCTGGCATAATCATTAGCAGTAACACGAATCAAGTCATCAGAGGCGGATGCAACGTGGGCCGAGTGGTTATTTTGATTTTTGTATAGGAGCTACCAACCCTCATGCTTGGTGTGACCAGGCTTCTTGCAGTTTTAAAAGTGATTATGCTAAACTCTTTAGGGCAGAAGTCAAAATTTCGTGGACTCCTAGGTTTGTAGTTAGCAAAGCGACTTGAGTCATATATCTTTCAAGATAGCAAGGCTCCATTGTCATGAGTATGTGGGGAGCCTTTCGTACGAATAACACGGTTCTATACTTCTTGAAGAGAGGAAATATCGATGCCAAAGATAATCCGAGACCTTGCGGTTTCTAAGGTTGAAGGGAGTCCAGCAAGAAAGCTCGTAATGGCCATTTGCTCCCGTTGTTGTTGCTGAACCTTCACGTTGAGGCTAAAAGGCAGCAACATGTTGATCTCTTCATATTTTTTCTTGAACTCCATGAAATAAGTGGTGAGTGATTGGTCTTGCTTTTCAGCTCTATAGAAAGCCTCGTCCACACACCGCCATGCACAACCCTCGACAATCGTTTTTCGATTCCATCACCATCGCCCACTACTTCATCTACTTCTATTACTTGCGTTAGTCTGAATCTCCTTCGTCGCCTTCGTTATCGTGCAGCCTACTTCTCAATTCAAAATGGTTGAACAATCTGCCGGTGTTTCAGAATTGGTGCTCGTACTCTCGAAGATTATCGACCACAAGTTGAATGGTTTGAATTATCTCGATTGGAGCAAGGCCATTCGTTTTTTTCTCCGAAGAATTGACAAAGACAATCACTTGACCGACATTGCTCCAAGTGATGAGTCACGACAAACATGGCTTCGCGAGGATGCTCGCCTTTTTTTACAAAACAGAAACTCCATTGATGTTGAGATAATTGGTCTGGTCAATCATTGCCAATACTTCAAGGAATTAATGACTTATTTGGATTTAAAAAAAGTCCCCGTGCTTGGTTAGGAAGGTTTGGTGAGGCTTTTGAACAGTTTGGGCTATTTAAAAGCAAATCTGACAACTCTGTGTTTTTCAGGAATACGAAAGACGGTATCAGTCTCCTTGTCGTTTATGTTGACGACATCGTGATTACAGGAAGTGATATTGTTGGTATTTCATCCATACTCAATTCCACATAAAATACTTAGGGACATTAAAATACTTCATGGGTGCTGAAGTATCGAGAAGCAAAAAAGATATATACTTGTCTCAGAGGAAGTATGTACTTGATTTGTTTTCCGAGAAAGGAAAACTCGGGGCCAAACCATGTACTACCCCCAATGATTCCCAATATGCAGCTTGCGAAAGAGGGAAAACCAATGGATGATCCTGAACAGTACAGAAGATCGATCGGCAAATTGAACTACCTCACTGTAATACGCCTAGACGTTGCATACTCCGTCAGCATAGTAAGCCGATTCTTGTCATCTTCGACAGTTGAACATTGGGCAACATTAGAACAGATCTTGTGCTATTTGAAGGGAGAATTAGGGTGTGTAATCTTATACTCAAATCATGGTCATAATTCCATTGAGTGTTTTACATATGCAAATTGGGCAGGATCCAATATTGATAGGAGATCAACCACTGACTATTGGGTCTTCGTAGGAGGGAACTTGATCTCATGGAAAAGAAAAAAGCAACATGTTTTGTCAATATCCAGAAATGAATTAGAGTATCGAGTCATGGCGTAAGCAACATGTGAAAATAATGTGGATACATCAATTACTGACAGAGATATGCCTCAAAGTCTCTTTGCCAACAAATTATGGTGCGACAACCAAGTTGCTATTCATACCGCATCTAATCCAGTATTTCATGAGATAACAAAAGACATTGAGATCGACTTTCACTTTGTTCGCGAGAAGTTTCAACAAGGCTTGGTTTCCACATCATATGTAAAGACGGACGACCAAATATGAGATATTTTCATAAAGGCTCTTAATGGGGTGCAGGTCGAATATCTTTGTAACAAGCTGGGCCTGATTAACATATATGCTCCAGCTTGAGGGGGAGTGTTAAAGAATATTCTAGAATTATTTAAAATATTATATATTATGTGTATCTAGAACAATCTAGGTTAGATTTAATTAGAATCACTAAGAATTAGAATTATCTAGAATGCATGTATTACTCTTAGAATAACCTAGAAGTAGAATAATCTCGAATTATTGTACATGTATAAATATCCTTGTAACCTCAATGAATATACAACATTTTCCTCTCCAAATTTCTTTGTTAACAATAATAATAAAAATGAATATAAATATGCTTTAAAAGAGAAAAAGTGGACCCTAAGATCTCAATGTTACTCGACATTGAAAAACACCCTCTCGATAATAGTCTTGCAAGTCTAGGAAGATAATTTTGAGTTTAAGCCTCGCTCGGCTCGACACACCTCATCAGAAATGAGCCTAGCAGAAACGGAACCGAGCAAAAAAGCAGAGGAGCAGAATTGGAAGTGCAACCTAGCAGTTTTATTCGGATATACACCATAGCAGGCTTGTTCAGATAAGTACCCTAACAGCTCTGTTAGGCACACACAAGAAGTCAACTAAACATGTACCTGGAAAGTGTCAAACTTGAGGTGCAAGTTTGAGAATTTGATTTGGCTTTCCATTTTTGTTAGGATACGTGTGTAATTGTAAGATATTTGATTGGTTGTATTTTAGGAAGTTTTAACTACTTGTGTTAGTCAATTTATTTTCTAACTCCTTTGTAATTTTTTCTTTGACATTTTAATCAGGTAACCTATTCTCCCAAACATTTATTTCTCTCTTTCTTTTGCTCATTTCGTCTCATTCTTCATCATCACCAGAGTGATTTTTAGTGGGTTTGTGTAGTGTTGTTGAATCTGGTGATTATTCTGTTACGTGTTTTTAACAAAGATCTTTTTCACAAACAAACAAAAACTAAAAATAATAATAAAAAAAATCTCATGACGTCGTCTTCTAGTTCTTGCTTCCGGTAACCCCGGCAGATGGGGCCAATCAGAGGCCTTAGGCCGCCGCCTAGTTGGCCAAGTTCAAGGGTCGGCATTGCATGCAATCTGCATAAACCGGAAGTACGATAAAGAGATACAAAGACAAGACGAGTTTCTAACATATTTAAAGTGGGACCACAATTTTTTATTTATTTGATTTCGATGGCATTTTAAAGAAAAAATGTTTTAACGTAAGAAACAAGATTTCAATTTATTATATAGACTCATTAAACTATAGTGCATTCGATAAACGTGCAAAAAAATATACTTTCATGTCAAGTACTACACACCGCTAATTAATTCACGCTTCCAAACAAATCTATAGTAGTTCTCACCTTTTTCATGTCTTGATCTTTTCCCTAACAATTTTTCAATAAAAATCTATCACCTTTGAGCCAAAATAGAAAAATCATCATTCTTTTTCTTGACCATTTCAACGATATAATATTCTATATCTTTGTAACAAAAGAACCCGGCATAAGTACTTAAAATTATTCAAAAGGAGATCACATATTTTCAAACTCTGATACTCAAGATCAAAGGCGTAAACTAATCTTCAAGCCCCTTATATTTTGTACATTCGAGTATGAATCGATTTGCTCCGTCTCAAATATCTTGATGCCGTCAATCCTTGTGTTGGTTCTCGAAGATTTATTCTCATGGCAGAAGCAAAAATTCCGCGAATCCTCGAAACTTAGATCTAGATAACGTGAAATAATCAAAACTTATTTGTGAGAATATCTCACTTAGCTTTTGATTGGATCTTGACGATTCTCCATCCCCTAGCACCTCCACGCGATTTTGACCACTAGTCGCTCAATTTTTACGGCCTCTACTTCGTACACCACGTCGCTCATAGAACACCTTTCTTTGGTCGAAAATCACCTCGTAGGAATAATAGCTCATTCTCGGTGATTAGAGCACGGAGAAAAGACTCGTCTACTTATGAGAAAATCGCACCCTCTCTTGGTCTAGGGAGGCGGCGATTTTTCTCTCTCGTGTGGGAGTGGGAATACCTAGTTAGAATGCTTAGGTTTTACATGACCACTCATGTCTCTATATAGACTTAGGGTTAGGGTTATGGTTAATGGGCTTCGTTAATCATACCTAATTATTATTATCCTTGAAATTCTTACGATCTCACCTTACACGCCTAAAGAAAGACGTATGTGTTAAGGGTTAACGTTAACACAACAAATGAAAGGGATCAAACATTTAACAATGCAACCTTAATTAGCATTCCATTTCTTGCAGTTGAAAGTTTAATAATACAAAAATAATTTTAAGTATTTATATCGCTATTAACATAAGAAAAACAGAGAAATCCGGCTAAGATTAATGTAGTAGGACAATTAGCCACGACTATGTATGTATGTAACTAAAACTAAAACAAACAAACAAAAATATTTAAAAGTCAAGCTATTTTTTCTTATCCAACGCGTGTTAAAGTTAGGTTAGATTCCAAACACCCTTTACACAAAAAAACAACGTGGATTCTCCCTTCTATTTTCCACGAAAAAAAAAAATCTATTATTATTTGTGTCGGCTATAAATTACTAAAGTCCTCCTAAATTTTATCTTATGTGTTTGTTTATTTGGACTATAGTTAGGCATATGTTCCTTTCCTTCCAATCATGATAATGGTAATTGTTGATTAAAAAATCTTCAAAATTCACTCAAAACCGATTCACAAGGGGACACGTAAGTGAAAGGGATCAATCAACCGATAAAATAAATGCAATAATAGTCTAATTTAATATGCAATGCTAGCTTCGCAAACCTAATGCATATATTTAAGTTTAAAATTTTGTTCTGCATAGTTTATATTATAAATTTATAATAAACCAAAAATATGATGTCGTGAATTTTTTATTCTCTCTCTCTCTATTTAAAGGACATTATAATTATAAACGAGCATAAGAATTTTTTTAATAACAAATGATGTCATTGATAATGATATTATGATACATCGTATTCAGCAAATTTTGTGTATACAATAATTATATATTTTTATAATATATTATGGGTGGAAGGAGCATAATTAAACTAAGAACAATTAAATATAATTACGTCTTTTCTTAGTGTTCTTATAATTGTAGAGGGCGATTCACACCGCCTTACAGTCACAAAAATACACAATGCAAACACACGAATAATACGAATGAAGGGGTATCTTTGATTGATTATGATTACAAAAGGGATCGGTTTCTTCCGTTTATAGCTTGGAACCTCAAAGAGGAATACGATTACGCCAAGATTAACAGACTCAAAGACGTTACACCAGGACTATCTAAACTCTATGCGATGACACTGTTTGCTCTCCTCCTTCTCGATATTTGCCCACACCACCAAATGGAAGCTCCCTCTTCTATTTATAGCGACACTCGGACCTCTTCGTCTCGAATCCCTTGGATGATCCTCAGATGGTCCCCCCTTCAAATATTCTGTGGTCCCCCTCTCTGACATTCTCAGCAGCTGCCAAAGGAGCTCGTTTCCACCAACGTTGTCCCCCTGCCACGCCCTGAGAGCGCTGCCTAGCAGTGGTCCCCTTATACCGTACTTTCTTGTCGCATCCCAGAGAGAAACCCTAAACCTTAATGGGCTTGAGGCTCCTCCTCGGTCCTCGCCTCTCCTGATGGGCCGAGGGCCCGTCGCCACCGATCCCGCCTCGAGGCACTCGGGCTGCCCTCTCGATCTCCACTCTATCCGGATGGGCCGAAGGTCCACCGCCATCTCGCCGACCACGACCTTCGTCATTTTATGGAAAAACGACAAGTGTAAGGTTGAGGATGGATTTGACCAAATCCGACCTTAACAGTCAGTCCCCCATTTTGCCAAGTGTGAGCACTTGGGAAAATGTAGGAGGAAGAAACTCCGTGCGACGATCCTCACCGAGCGACGAGATCACCCTCTTGAGGGTCATCGACCGCCGACAATCCCCCCGCGATGAGAAAATACACAGGAGTCTGGCCGCGCGATGGCTGTCATCGGGCGATAGGGCCAAACCTCCGAGCCCCCCCCCCCCCTCCTCTCGACGACAGTACTCTCGCGATGAGGGGCCAGCTTCTCATGCTGACGTGTCGATGTCCTATCACCGCGCATGCAGCGACGCCTCGAATCCCACCCGCATTTAATGCGGGGTTTCCCAGGCACTCGAGTACCAGCTTTATGGGATTCCCAACGGCCCTTTCATCTCGACCGTCGATAGCTTTCCCACGTCTCCATCCTGAGCCGTCCGATCGAGTCGTGCCCCTTCGCCTTCCTCCGTCCTCTCTCTTATACTCGAAATTCTATTCTCTTCCTTCTCTTACTCTCAAACTCGTATTCGCACTTCCTCACTCTCTCTCGACACTCCCTTCTCCTCACTGCCTCTTTCTCTCTCTCAGCCCTCTTCCGATCATGCCTATGTCCGGCAAGATTTTCCAGACCAGGTCCCCTCTTTCCATCGTGACGGAGGCGAACCGGGAGCACTTCGTCAAGAACTACATTGACAGCGAGAAGTACCTCCTCCGGCTCCCGTATCCCGGTGAGCGCGCCGACGAGCCTCAAGACGACTACATAGCGATCTATGAGCACTTCTTCACCGACGTCGGCCTTCACCTCCCAGTGCCGAACTTGATCGTGGCCTTCCTAGCGGCCTTTAAGGTGCCGATTACTCAGGTGAGTCCTAACTCCCTCAGGCTCCTCCTGTGTACCCTCGTACTGGGCCTCGAACAGGGGGTAGAGGTCACCTTGGAGGACCTCATGACCTTATACTTCTTCTCGAAGAACCCCAAGAACATTGGGCGCCTCTCCCTGTCTCATCGCAGCCAGCCCCATATTCTCCTGAATCCCCCCAACAAGGAGGCGATGTGGGAGAATCGATATTTCTTCACGCGCGTGAGCGCGTCGACTTTCGGACCCAATCATGCGGAGCTGCCCCGCGACTGGATCGTCGACAAGGATCTCCTCAAGTTCTCGCCGTCGACCGACAAGGACGTCGTAGCTCGCTTTGCGAGCGTGCGCAGTGCTTTTCTCGCCAGCGATCGCCGCGACTGGCTCCTCGATTTCAACGCGGCCCAAATCGTGAATTCGGGCATCTACCGACTCTGTAACATCATGGGCCCGCCTCCTCGCTCGCTGTTCCCACCCGGATTCCGGGCCGACGAGGACGAGAAGGGCTCGTCAACTTCCCAGCGGAAGAAGACGCCCAAGGCTCCCGCAAAGAGCCGAAAAAGGAAGTCTCGTTTCGACAAGACCTGCGATGACTCCTCTCGCCAGAAGAGCAAGACCGTGCCCACGCCGGTTCCGCCTCCGAGGGACCGGTCCAAGGACGGTTACCTGGGGTTAGTCCCTCGCAAAGGGAAGGACCGCGTGCTTTCGCACAACGATCCCCCGCCCCACGACGCTTCTTCAGAGCGCCGTTCCAAGCATGCGGCCGATGTCGACGCTCCTCATCGGGCTGCCGACGAGGTTGTCGACGCGCCACAACCTACCGCGAGTTGTCGCCCGTCAGACGCTGCTCGCCTCCTAGAGTCCCCTCGACGCGACGACCCCCATACTGACCTACCGCCCCGTCGGTCTCCGCTCGAGACCCCTACCGACGCGTCCGTCGATCCTACTCCCGGCTCCAAAGCCGTGCGCGAGGACTGCTCTCCGAAGGAGTCCGAGGCTCCGATAGAGGTTACTCCAGGCAAAGGGAACGCCTCCGAGCCCATCGTCGTCACCGCCTTCGACAGCCCCGCGACTGGATACTCGCGACGCCCTCGTCGGGAAGTGATTTTTGATGATGACTTCAGGAACGTGGACTTCTCCGAGGGCGACCCGCCCGTCGTCGATACTCAGTCGACCCTGCCTCTCGTCGATCCTCCTCCTTCTTCCGTGGAGATCCCCGCGCAGACTCTTCCGGACCCCACCACTGGGGTCCCTGGTGGCGAGAATGCGGCGAATACCTCCACCCTCGGGGCCGACAAGGTCTTCGCCCCGTCGCCATCTTCCCGCGAGACGGCCGTCGCAACGGCCGAGGGTGCCCCAGCTGCCACCCCCATACCGACTTCCCAGCCTGACCAAACTGGGGGAGCTCTGCCGGACGCCTCGCAGTCCGCCGCCGGACCACGAGACGAGGTGCCCCAGGAGGACGTCGGCGTTCCTCTCGCAAGCACTTCTCCGCTCGGGCCGAACGCCACTTGCGAGTCGTCTTCCATCGAGGCCTCGCCCGGGGCGGAGGCATCGGCGGCGCATGAGGCGACAAGCGGTGAGCCCCCGCTCCTGGCGATGTCTCCTCATCCCTGGAAGAAGGCTCTTAGCGAGCCTTCGAAGGCCATTGCTTCGCCGGATGCCCTTCTGCCCATGTTCCCGCAAGGCATGGGGAAGGCCTCGGCGGTCATTTGCCTCCCAAGCTTCCCTGATCCGCCCACTCTGGCTTCTTCCTCAAAGGAATGGGAGAAGTATTCAGCCGAAGCGCTCCAAGAACTGTCGATGTCTCCCCAGCAGTTCTGTCATTCCGTTAGCTCACTGGGCGACTCTTCTCGCTATCGCAAGGCGGCAGCTCTCACTTTCCAGGGTATCACGCTCCTGAACGACTTGATCCTCGACGAGCGCGAGACTACCCACGCCTATGCGGCTAGTGAGAGCGAGATGAGTGCCAAGGTCGGAGAGCTCGAGCGCCATCTTGAGATTTCCATCGCTGGGGAGCGAAGGTATCGGGAGGAAGCCACTCGGGACCGCCAAACCCTCAAAGAGGCCGAGGCCGCCCTGGAGAAGGAGGCTTCCCTTCGTCGGAAGGCAGAGCTGCAGGTCGAGGAGCAAAAACGCGCTCTTGCCGATGAGGCGGAGCGCCATCGTTGCACGACTCGCGACCTCACCGTGGCGCTCGAGAAGAAGCCGAAGAGGCTTGCTCGCCTGAGCGAGGCCGTCGGCGCATCTCCCGAGGAAGAGAGTCGCTTAGTCTCCCGGGTGACCAACGCTTTGAAGAAGATGGCCGACGAGCTGGAGGCCGCTCAAGCGGAGGTTGCCGAGGAGCGTAGTGCCCGGCTGCGCCTCTTTGAGAAAGCCAAGGCCAAGGTTCAGCGACGTGACGAGAGGTTCGCGGCTCTCGACGAGTCCATCGACCATCATCGCATGGTCGCTGGCTACAAAGCCAATCTTGACATGGTTGAGAGGCTCCCTCCCGTCGCGACGGTGGCGAAACTCCTGCCCCGTCTGCCGAAATGGCGCGGGGTCATTGAGGAGCATTCCACGAATGTGGAGGAGTTAGAAGCGAAGTCAGCGCCTCCTCCTGACTCGCCGTATCTCTCGCCCTGCAATCCTCCCTCCATCGAGGCCGAGAGGCTGGCCGCCTTTGCCGCGGGGACGACTACTTCGGCTTTGGATTCCATCGACGAGTACGGGACCAACGACGAGACCCTCTCGATTCAAGAGCCGACGGTACAGGACGATCTTCCGTAGGGACACTGCCTATGTATATTTTGATTTTTCTTTTGCGAACTTCGCTGTTACCTTCTTCTCTTTTTTTTTTGTTTTGGCCTTGGGTCTTTTCTTTGTGCTCCCCGAACATTTAATGAATGAAAAAGATCTTTCTTTTCTCTACTGAGATTTTGTTATTGAATCGCGACTGTCGTTTTCCTCACGTTTCTCGTTTTATTGGGGCCAACTATTCTCACCCTTCTTCTCGCAGGTCGACGAACTACCTCTCGTTTCTTGGCATCTGAGGCCTGACGAGGACGTGATCGCGTCGTTCCTCGCCGAGGATCCAGAGCATTACGCTCTCGTGCGCGACCTGATCAACATCCTAGCTCTTTGGATCGCGGTACCTCCTTCGGCGGATGTCGAAGAGAGCCCCTCTGCGACTCACCGTTTGGATCTGTTGCCGCAAACTGCTTTGACAAGGTTCCTTACTCAAGACCCGCGTCAGCTGGCCGCCTTCTCGGGATTCGCCGAGGATATCCTCGATCGAGCGGCATCAGATTACATCGAGGACCTCGCGGACTCCGTTCTTGAATCCGACGAGGGCTGAGGCTGAACTATTTTTGTCTTTCCGATTTACGTAACTTGTAGTGGTTTGCCTACGAGGCTCTGATGTAAATGGGGAATGTTATACACTATTTGACGTATGAATAAACAAAGACTTTCTGTATTTATGTCATATATATATATATATTTTTTGTGCGGCTGTGGAAGAATTTGTAAGGGATCCTATAGTGGAGGATGTTGACATGTACATCCTCTCCCTGTCCCCCATACGGGTGCGGCTCGCGAGGGAAGAGTACTCCCTGTCTTTATTAAAAAAAAGCCGGAGCCGTGAGCGGTCCCGAACAAGTGGGTTGGGACTTCCCATTTAGATAGCTAAAATAAAATGTAAGTATAAGGAATTGGGATGACAAGACCTACTGATAGAACTTCTTGAGGTGCTTGACGTTCCAGCTCCGAATCACCTCGAGGCCGGCCAAGTTTTCGAGCCTGTAGACTCCTGGCTTGACTACCTCTACGACCTTGTACGGGCCTTCCCAGCTCTGCCCGAGCTTCCCCGCGTTCAGCTCCGCCGTGTTCTGGAAAACCTTGCGGAGCACCAGCTCTCCAACCCTAAACTGTCGAGGGCGCACGCTTTTATTGTAGAATCGAGCGATGGTGTTCTCGTAGTTGGCGATGTGCGTTTTAGCTTGCTCTCGTCTTTCGTCGATGTGGTCCAGTTGATGGAGCAGTCCTTGGCTGTTGTCGTCCGAATGGCTTGGAGCCCACGTTCGTCGAAGACTAGGTATTCCTACCTCGGCCGGTATCACCGCTTCAACCCCGAAGGCGAGGGCGAACGGGGTCTCGCCGGTGGCTGAGTGGGGAGTCGTGCGGTAGGCCCAGAGAACTCCGGGGAGCTCATCGGCCCACAAGCCCTTCTTCTCGTTAAGCCTTTTCTTGATGCTGTCGACGATGGTCCGCATTCCCGTTTCCCTGCGGGTATCTCGGCGTCGACGTGTTCAGCCTTATTCTCCATCGAGCGCAGAAGTCTTGGAATCTCTTCGAGATGAACTGGGAACCGTTATCGGCGATGATCTCGCGGGGCAGTCCAAAACGTGTAATCACGCTCTTCCAGACATAGCTTTCGACGTCCGAATCCTTGATGTTGGCGTACGCCTCTGCTTCGGACCACTTAGTGAAGAAGTCCGTCACCACCAGCATAAACCTCCGCTGTCGAGAGCCAGTAGGCATAGGACCGACGATATCCATCGACCACTTCATGAAGGGGTACGGGACAGATACCACCGACAGCTTCTCGGCCGGGAAGTTGATCGCCGGAGCGTGGCGTTGGCACTTCTCGCACTTCTTGGTGTGGTCGGCGCAATCCGCGACCATGGTTTCCCAAAAGAAGCCTTGCCGCTTGGCCTTTTGCAGGAGGGATCGACCGCCGGAGTGATTGCCGCACTCCCCGCCGTGGATTTCTCCCATCACGTACTATGCCTCCTTCTTGCCTAAGCATCGCAGCAGTATTCCTTCGAAACTCGCCCTGTATAGCCTGCCATTCAGAACAGAATACTTTGCGCTCTTGGTTCTCAATTTCCTGGCCTCCTGCCTGTCGTCGGGTAACGTCCCATCGAGGATGTACCTCCGAAGAGGAGTGCGCCAATCCTCTTCTCCGTCGTCGTCTACGATTCCCTGCTCGTCGGGACTCAGGTCCTCGCACTCAATGTCGAAGACTTCTCGAGTGTCAACTTCGTCGTCCTGCTTCTCGGAGGAGTTATCGCTGGTCTTACGCTTCTTCTTTGGCGGACCTTCCTCTCGCTTTATACTGGGCCTCTCGACCGTCTCGACGGTGATCGACCGGAACTCGTCGATTTCGGTCGTGGAGCCCAAGCCCGCCAGCGCATTGGCATGGTTGTTATCGCCCCTTGAAACCTGTGTCAAAGTCCAAAAGTCGAACTTCTTCGACAGGGATTCGACAACTCCGGCGTATGCCTCCATCCTTTCGTCGTTCTTTTCGTACTCCCCGTTAACCTGCTTGACCACTAACTGGGAGTCCGAGAAAGCGTTTACCTTCCTCACGCCCAAAGCCAGAGCCGATTGCATCCCGACGATGAGAGCCTCGTACTCGGCCTCGTTGTTCGTGGCCCGGAAAACGAGACGACAAGCTTTTTCCACCACTTCTCCTATCGGGGAGACGAGCCTGATCTCGATACCCGATCCGAGCGATGTTGATGAACCATCGACGAGGAGCCTCCACATCCCTGTCTCGTCGCGCGAATCCACGAGCTCTTTCGGCAGCTCGATGAGGAAGTCAGCAAGGACCTGTGATTTCAAGCTGGTTCGGAGTCGATACTCGATATCGTAAGCTCCCAACTTGATTGACCACTTCGTGATCCTCCCTGACTGGTTCGGGCTGTGAAGAATGGACCGGACGGGCCTGTCCGTCATGACGATGATGGTGTGCATCTGGAAATGGAACCTCAACTTTTCCGATGCGTCGAATAACGCGAGAGCCAGTTTTTCAACCTGGGGGTACCGCATTTCGGCATCAAGGAGCTTCCGGCTAATATACGAAACGGGCTTCTGCTCCCCCTTCTCTTCTCGCACTAACACCTGGCTTATCGCGTGATCGGACACCGCGAGGTACAGGTACAGGGGCTCTCCTGGCTCCGGCTTCGTCATGACTGGCGGCGACGAGAGATAAGCCTTCAACGCTTGGAACGCCTCCTCGCACTCCTTTGTCCACTCGAACTTCTTATTCTTCTTCAGCAGCTCATAGAAGAGAAGGGTCCGATCCGTTTGCCGCGAGATGAACCGTCCGAGCGCGTTGATCCGTCCCGTCAGCTTTTGGACCTCTCTTCCATTACGAGGCGAGGGCATTCCCTGGAAGGCTTCGACCTGGTCGGGGCTAGCCTCGATTCCGCGACGGGTCACCATGAAACCCAAGAACTTTCCGGACGAGATACCGAAGGTGCACTTCGTCGGGTTCAGCTTCATCTTGTGCTCGTTGAGGACCCGGAAACATCTTTCCAGATGCTCGATGTGCATGGCAACCTTCAGAGACTTGACGACCAGGTCGTCGATGTACACCTCCAGCGATTCTCCTATCTGATCGTGGAACATCTTCGTCATGAGCAGCTGATAAGTGGCGCCGGCGTTATTCAGCCCGAACGGCATGACTTTGTAGCAGTACGTCCCTCGCTCGCTGATGAAGGCGGTTTTCTCCTCGTCTTCAGGGTGCATCCTGATCTGGTGGTACCCAGAATAGGCATCCATGAAGCTCATGAGCTCATACCCGATGGTCGCCTCGACTAAGCGGTCGATATGGGGCATCGGGAAGCTGTCCTTCGGGCACGCTTTGTTGAGATCGACGTAGTCCACGCAGACCATCCACTTGCCGTTTTTCTTTTGTATGACGACGGTGTTGGCCAGCCATTCGGGGTACTTGACCTCTCGGATAGTTCCCATCGCCAGCAACCTGTCCACCTCGTCGTTGATGATCTTATTCCTGTCGGCCGCCATCTTCCTCCTCTTCTGTATGATCGGTCGATGATTGGGATCGGTGTTGAGCCGGTGAGTAATTACCGATGGATCGATCCCGGGCATGTCGTCGTTGGTCCATGCGAAGCTTCCCTTGTTCCTCTTCAGGAACTCTACCAGCTGGGCTTTCACCTCTGGATCAAGTCTCGCACCTACTCCGATGGTTCTTGTCGGATCAGTCTCGTCGATGGAGATCTGCTCGACCTCCTCTACCTGTGGCCCACCGCTCCGCTCTTCCGTTGCCTGGTCCTCCACGTCCTCGGCGCTAAGGATCCCAGGGATTCCGGGATCTCCTCATCTTCCCTTCTTCTTGCGCCTCTTCCTTCGCTTCGTCGTCGGTGGAGGCGGGGCGGCGATGGCTAATTGCTATAAGCCGACATCGCGGCTTTCGAGGGCCTTCTCGGGCCTCTTCCCGCTGCTCGCCGCTCGGTGGTGCATCATATAACAGATGCGGTAGGCGTCGCGACAGCCTTGGAGCTCCTTGATAGTCCCCTCGTCCTTTCCAGGGAACTTGATGCACTGATGATAGGTGGAGGGCACGGCTCTCATCGCATGAATCCACGGCCTCCCGAGGATCACGTTGAAATGTGATTCCACGTCGAGGACCATGAACTCGGTCATCCTCCTCACGCTCCCGGCGTACACGGCTAGCTGAACCGTTCTCAACGAGGTGGTGACGTCCCCGTTGAACCCCGACACCTTTCGGGGACGGCCTCCGATGGTGAGGTCGACGAGCTTCATGTGAAGCAGGCACTCGTGGGTGATCATATCCACAGAGCTGCCGTTGTTGACGAGAACGCGCGCTATGTCGTACCCCCCGATGTTGAGCTCGAGCACCAGGGCGTCGTCGTGTGAGTCCGCGCAATTATCGTCTTCGACGAACTCGATCGTCGCTCCTGATGTCTCGTGCGTCGAGTCTCCTCGGTTACGCTCTCGCCCATGCCTCTGGTAGGCTTTGATGCTGTTGACCGTGTCGTCACAGAATCGTGATCCTCCCATGATCACGTCGATTCTCGGCCTGCTGGCGGGACGGGCTGCCTCGGCGCGGGTCGATGGCTCCGCCTCGATCGCGAAGCTTCGCTTTTGGGCGCCCTGTCCCCCTCCGGAGCTCGGAGGGGGAGCCGCGTGCTGATTGGGGAAGGCCCGATTCTCGTTGTTCCAGGGTTGCGCACGCTCTCGCGTGGCTTTCCCGTAGTCCCCGCGTTCAATCCCCTTCTGGATGAACCTCTTGTAAGCGGCGCAATCCTCGGACGAATGGCCCCAGTAACCATGGAACGAACAAAACTTGTTCATGTCCCTCGGCCACGGAGTCCTTTCGTAGCCTCCTCTGCCGCCTGAGCGTCCTCCCTGGCCGCCGCCGGAGCCTCTTCTCCCTCCAGAGAACCCACCACGTCCTCCGGAGTATCCCTGCTGGCCCCCGTCGGGGTCTCCTCGGGAGTACCCTCCCTGATGGCCTGTTGTCGCGAAAATCCGCCCACGGTTGGCTCTCGCGGGCGGCGTTGTCGCCTCTCTTCTCGTCTCCTGGTAGACTTTGTGCCTCGGCGCTTCCGCGGCGCGTCGCTCATTCTGAGCTCCCCGATCTTCTCTTCTCGCTCTTGACGACGAGCCGTCTCGTCCGTCCCTGTTCTTCTCGGGCTTGGCCTTGGCCTCGCCCTTGTCTTCGCCCCTCTTCTTGCCGAGGATACTCTCCTCGATGTTCATGTCGATCGTCGCTCTGTGGAGGGCGTCCTCGATCGTCACCGGCACCGTTCTCGTGATTTCTTTGCAGAAATCGGAGGTGCAGTGCAGGCCGTGCCTCAGGGCTTGGACTGCGACAGCGTCCTCGAGATTCGGCACCCGAATCATCACTCCCTTGAACCTTTCCATGTACTGGCGCAGCGTCTCGTCCTTTCCCTGCTTGAGATCAAACAGAGACGCCAGCGTGGCCTCGCTCTGGGCGTGGATGGAATAGTGCTTCAGGAACATGGCGACGAGCTGGTCGGAATTGTCGATAATCCCTGGCGCGAGCCGTGCGAACCAGTCGCTGGCTGGACCCTGCAAATGGTAAATAAAAAGACGACATAGGATAGCCTCTTTTCTGGTCTCCTCGCCGCCGATGTGGTCCGTCGCTATCCTGTAGGATTTCACATGAGTCGTCGGATCGGTACCTCCTTTGTATGGCGCGAGCTTGATCTTCGGCAGCTCGTCCACTTCGACGCCTCGGATCCTGGGGGTGAAAGGAGTCACTCTGGCGTCTCTCACTAGCTTGTCGATCTCCGGCCCGGCGCTCGTCGCCTGGTGTACTCTTGATGCCACCTGTCCTATCTTCGCCTCCAGGGCTGCCGCCATTGCCGCCATGGCTTTCATGATCTCTCCGGTCGCTGTAGGGTTGCCTGCCGGAGCCACCGCTAACACGCTCAAGGGCGTGCTCGCCGTCGTCGCAGGCTGGGAGGTCGTTGCCGGCGTCTGGAACAGGTTCCGGACCAAGAGGTCCCGCGTGGCATCGAACGCCTCATTGTTCGTCGCTTCTCGAGTTAGGATTCCTCCATTTGCAGCGATGGAGGAGTCGGTGGCCCTGTTCGCCGCGTTCCTGCCTTCTGCTTGGGCGAACAGGTCGGCGAGCTTCCGACTCTCCGCGGCTTGCTCCTCAGCTCTCCTCGTGGCCTCTTCCGCCCTCTGGTCGGCCGCCTCCAACCTCTGCATGACCTGGGTCATCTGCCGCCTCATCTCGTCCAGCACCTCGCTCTGGTCACTCCGATCTTCTTCTTGAGGCATCTTTCGCTATCCCTCTTCTCGTTCCTGGCTGTGCGATAGGAAGAAACTAATGCCCCTCGGTGGGCGCCAAACTGTAGAGGGCGATTCACACCGCCTTACAGTCACAAAAATACACAATGCAAACACACGAATAATACGAATGAAGGGGTATCTTTGATTGATTATGATTACAAAAGGGATCGGTTTCTTCCGTTTATAGCTTGGAACCTCAAAGAGGAATACGATTACGCCAAGATTAACAGACTCAAAGACGTTACACCAGGACTATCTAAACTCTATGCGATGACACTGTTTGCTCTCCTCCTTCTCGATATTTGCCCACACCACCAAATGGAAGCTCCCTCTTCTATTTATAGCGACACTCGGACCTCTTCGTCTCGAATCCCTTGGATGATCCTCAGATGGTCCCCCCTTCAAATATTCTGTGGTCCCCCTCTCTGACATTCTCAGCAGCTGCCAAAGGAGCTCGTTTCCACCAACGTTGTCCCCCTGCCACGCCCTGAGAGCGCTGCCTAGCAGTGGTCCCCTTATACCGTACTTTCTTGTCGCATCCCAGAGAGAAACCCTAAACCTTAATGGGCTTGAGGCTCCTCCTCGGTCCTCGCCTCTCCTGATGGGCCGAGGGCCCGTCGCCACCGATCCCGCCTCGAGGCACTCGGGCTGCCCTCTCGATCTCCACTCTATCCGGATGGGCCGAAGGTCCACCGCCATCTCGCCGACCACGACCTTCGTCATTTTATGGAAAAACGACAAGTGTAAGGTTGAGGATGGATTTGACCAAATCCGACCTTAACAGTCAGTCCCCCATTTTGCCAAGTGTGAGCACTTGGGAAAATGTAGGAGGAAGAAACTCCGTGCGACGATCCTCACCGAGCGACGAGATCACCCTCTTGAGGGTCATCGACCGCCGACAATCCCCCCGCGATGAGAAAATACACAGGAGTCTGGCCGCGCGATGGCTGTCATCGGGCGATAGGGCCAAACCTCCGAGCCCGCCCCCCCCCCCCCCCCCTCCTCTCGACGACAGTACTCTCGCGATGAGGGGCCAGCTTCTCATGCTGACGTGTCGATGTCCTATCACCGCGCATGCAGCGACGCCTCGAATCCCACCCGCATTTAATGCGGGGTTTCCCAGGCACTCGAGTACCAGCTTTATGGGATTCCCAACGGCCCTTTCATCTCGACCGTCAATAGCTTTCCCACGTCTCCATCCTGAGCCGTCCGATCGAGTCGTGCCCCTTCGCCTTCCTCCGTCCTCTCTCTTATACTCGAAATTCTATTCTCTTCCTTCTCTTACTCTCAAACTCGTATTCGCACTTCCTCACTCTCTCTCGACACTCCCTTCTCCTCACTGCCTCTTTCTCTCTCTCAGCCCTCTTCCGATCATGCCTATGTCCGGCAAGATTTTCCAGACCAGGTCCCCTCTGTCCATCGTGACGGAGGCGAACCGGGAGCACTTCGTCAAGAACTACATTGACAGCGAGAAGTACCTCCTCCGGCTCCCGTATCCCGGTGAGCGCGCCGACGAGCCTCAAGACGACTACATAGCGATCTATGAGCACTTCTTCACCGACGTCGGCCTTCACCTCCCAGTGCCGAACTTGATCGTGGCCTTCCTAGCGGCCTTTAAGGTGCCGATTACTCAGGTGAGTCCTAACTCCCTCAGGCTCCTCCTGTGTACCCTAGTACTGGGCCTCGAACAGGGGGTAGAGGTCACCTTGGAGGACCTCATGACCTTATACTTCTTCTCGAAGAACCCCAAGAACATTGGGCGCCTCTCCCTGTCTCATCGCAGCCAGCCCCATATTCTCCTGAATCCCCCCAACAAGGAGGCGATTTGGGAGAATCCTCGAAACTTAGATCTAGATAACGTGAAATAATCAAAACTTATTTGTGAGAATATCTCACTTAGCTTTTGATTGGATCTTGACGATTCTCCATCCCCTAGCACCTCCACGCGATTTTGACCACTAGTCGCTCAATTTTTACGGCCTCTACTTCGTACACCACGTCGCTCATAGAACACCTTTCTTTGGTCGAAAATCACCTCGTAGGAATAATAGCTCATTCTCGGTGATTAGAGCACGGAGAAAAGACTCGTCTACTTATGAGAAAATCGCACCCTCTCTTGGTCTAGGGAGGCGGCGATTTTTCTCTCTCGTGTGGGAGTGGGAATACCTAGTTAGAATGCTTAGGTTTTACATGACCACTCATGTCTCTATATAGACTTAGGGTTAGGGTTATGGTTAATGGGCTTCGTTAATCATACCTAATTATTATTATCCTTGAAATTCTTACGATCTCACCTTACACGCCTAAAGAAAGACGTATGTGTTAAGGGTTAACGTTAACACAACAAATGAAAGGGATCAAACATTTAACAATGCAACCTTAATTAGCATTCCATTTCTTGCAGTTGAAAGTTTAATAATACAAAAATAATTTTAAGTATTTATATCGCTATTAACATAAGAAAAACAGAGAAATCCGGCTAAGATTAATGTAGTAGGACAATTAGCCACGACTATGTATGTATGTAACTAAAACTAAAACAAACAAACAAAAATATTTAAAAGTCAAGCTATTTTTTCTTATCCAACGCGTGTTAAAGTTAGGTTAGATTCCAAACACCCTTTACACAAAAAAACAACGTGGATTCTCCCTTCTATTTTCCACGAAAAAAAAAAATCTATTATTATTTGTGTCGGCTATAAATTACTAAAGTCCTCCTAAATTTTATCTTATGTGTTTGTTTATTTGGACTATAGTTAGGCATATGTTCCTTTCCTTCCAATCATGATAATGGTAATTGTTGATTAAAAAATCTTCAAAATTCACTCAAAACCGATTCACAAGGGGACACGTAAGTGAAAGGGATCAATCAACCGATAAAATAAATGCAATAATAGTCTAATTTAATATGCAATGCTAGCTTCGCAAACCTAATGCATATATTTAAGTTTAAAATTTTGTTCTGCATAGTTTATATTATAAATTTATAATAAACCAAAAATATGATGTCGTGAATTTTTTATTCTCTCTCTCTCTATTTAAAGGACATTATAATTATAAACGAGCATAAGAATTTTTTTAATAACAAATGATGTCATTGATAATGATATTATGATACATCGTATTCAGCAAATTTTGTGTATACAATAATTATATATTTTTATAATATATTATGGGTGGAAGGAGCATAATTAAACTAAGAACAATTAAATATAATTACGTCTTTTCTTAGTGTTCTTATAATTGTAGAGGGCGATTCACACCGCCTTACAGTCACAAAAATACACAATGCAAACACACGAATAATACGAATGAAGGGGTATCTTTGATTGATTATGATTACAAAAGGGATCGGTTTCTTCCGTTTATAGCTTGGAACCTCAAAGAGGAATACGATTACGCCAAGATTAACAGACTAAAAGACGTTACACCAGGACTATCTAAACTCTATGCGATGACACTGTTTGCTCTCCTCCTTCTCGATATTTGCCCACACCACCAAATGGAAGCTCCCTCTTCTATTTATAGCGACACTCGGACCTCTTCGGCTCGAATCCCTTGGATGATCCTCAGATGGTCCCCCCTTCAAATATTCCGTGGTCCCCCTCTCTGACATTCTCAGCAGCTGCCAAAGGAGCTCGTTTCCACCAACGTTGTCCCCCTGCCACGCCTTGAGCGCGCTGATTAGCAGTGGTCCCCTTATACCGTACTTTCTTGTCGCATCCCAGAGAGAAACCCTAAACCTTAATGGGCTTGAGGCTCCTCCTCGGTCCTCGCCTCTCCTGATGGGCCGAGGGCCCGTCGCCACCGATCCCGCCTCGAGGCACTCGGGCTGCTCTCTCGATCTCCACTCTATCCGGATGGGCCGAAGGTCCACCGCCATCTCGCCGACCACGACCTTCGTCATTTTATGGAAAAACGACAAGTGTAAGGTTGAGGATGGATTTGACCAAATCCGACCTTAACAATAATGAAACCAATAATTCATGGAGATATAGAACTTCTTAGTGCACCAACATATTAACAAACAAAAAAAGTACACATCAAATAACACCGGAATACCGAAGCAATCGACGCATAAATATTAATAAACTGTGATCATGATATAAATTTCAAAGTGATAAAAATTGTTGGAGGGCTTAATAAGTATAATAAAAAAAAATTATCACATATTTAAAAATAAAGTTATAATAAATATAAGTTATAAGATAGAAGGAGCATTTAGAAGTTTGAAGTAGTATATATATATATATATATATATATATATATATATATAATATTATAAAGGGCAGTTGAAGAAAAAAAAAGTTTGAAAATCAAGGAGTTAAGATATTAATTTTTAAAAATATTTCATACATAATACATTAATTTAATAACATGATTGCATAAGGAGCATGTGACACCTTAATGGGTCACCTCTCACTTGGTTCGTCATTGACTGTAGTTTCTTTTGTGCTCTTATTATAAGTAGTTCTGCCGTTAATTATGATCGAAAAATAATTATAACACAGAAGATTAAAAATTAGTTTATAATATAGAAGAAATTAGTTAATAAGAAACTAGTTCCAACGAACTCATTGTTGAGGCTTTATATATATATATATATATATATATATATATATATATATATATATATATATATATATGAGGATCATTGTTGAGGCTTTGAGTTCCAATATATCGGTACAAAATCATTCGTCTCTACCGAGCGCCGCTCAACAATTTAATAAAATTATATTGTACCGTGAAATTATCAGTAACAAGACAACGGATCTTTGCTATCTCTCTCTTTTTTTTTCTTTTTTTTTTCAAAAAAATAACCACTTGAAAATTAATTAAGAGGGTTGGGAGAGAACCCTTTTGACCAAAATGGTCAAGGTCTTGGTCTATACAACATGGCCAATTGATGATTACATGGCTGTGGAAGAGTTGGCGCAGAAAATCAAATCCCTTTATAACACAAAAGAGTCGGTGAATTTCAACAACATTTTGACCTACTTTTTTCAAAAAGTTGGTGAAGTATTAGAGAGCCGAAAGAGCATAATGTCTCTTTCCTTTTCAAAGAATATATATATATATATGAAAATTTATTTAAACAGAAGAATACTGAGATTTTAATTCATTAATTAGTTTATAAACTAATCAAGAAATTTACCGATGTAATATCTTTTACCCCAAGATATGTTATGCATTAATGTATATCCAATGATAATATATATATGGGCTTTTTAGCAAAATACCTAATTTAAGTGAAACTTTTTAAAAAAAACCCTCAAAAGTTTACCATAATTAAAGAAACCCTCATTTGGTGTTATTTGGACAATTATACCCTTAATATATCGTATCCATCTTCATCGAATAGCTCTATTCTTCTTCACCAAGCCTTCGATCATATTCTTTCGTTTGCTCTCCCTCTCTCCCTCTCTCTCCTCATCGGCCCCTTCACGCCTTCCTCCATCACCGGCGGCGACCCCCACGTCGGCGGAGGACCCGCCGTCGACTACCCCGCCGATGAGGACTCTTTGCTGGCGCCGAAACTGCAGAGGAGATCGAAGCCTCACCGCTGATCGGAGCAGTCGGCGACGCCGGTGGGCGGAGGAGGCATTCGGTAGAGGCATTTGGAGGCTCATAACCTCTCCGGTGGGCACTCTTTTGAGGCATTCGGAGGCGCCAAATTTCACCCTCTGTTGCCAGCGACGGCCATGGCAGAGCCGGAGAGATTCCTAGTCCGTACATTCTCCGGCGAGTCCACCACCGTTTCTCTCGCCGCCGATTCCACAATCGAAGACCTCAAGCTTATTCTCAAGAAAAGCTTCCCTCCAGTCTCACCTTCCCCAATTTTCATCTCTTTTTCAAGGCAAGCCCTCTCTCTCCGTTCCATTTCTCGTTACAGTTTCCATATACGAATCTGCCAAATCAATGTTTCTATGCTTATAATCTTATCTTTGATCGTTATTTTGATAATGTATTGGTTCGTTGTATGTTTCGATCATCGTTTGAAGCTGGAGAGTCTCACATTGTGTCCTTCAGGGAGTTAAGTAAGCTTAACGCACTGAATGCGAGCAGCGGCGAGTTCATATTGATCGTGCCGTTCGCAAAGAAGAACCCTAGCAGGACGGAGGAATCCGGGCAAGCTACGCCGTTGAAGAGCGTTAACAATGAAACCTCTGTCTCGAAATTCTCTGACTCGGCGTGGAGGGAAATGATGCAAGACTTGTCGAGTTTGCGTGGTGGTGCGAGTGCTTTAAATGGTGATACCAATAGAGGCATTCTTCCCAACATTCACCAGACTCTTACCGAAAACGGAAGACCGGAAAAGGCAAATCATATTCTCGGCTCCGCTTCACAAGCGTTTTGAGTATGCGTTTTACAATAGGAACTTACAATGTAATACTATGACAACAATCATTAGACTTACACTTATGTAAATGTGGTTACACTAATTTAATTGGAATTAAATTTTTGTAACCGAAGTTACACTTTTGTAACCGAAGTTACATTATCGTAACAGAAGTTACATTATCGTAACTGAAGTTACACTTATATAACTGTAGTTACACTTTTATAACCGGAGTTACAATTTAAATATATGTGTTCAAATAATAATTTAGTGTTTTGGGAGTTAATTTGGAAGTATTAAAATAAATTTTGTAACTGAAGTTACACTTTTGTAACTCAAGTTACATAAGCGTAACCGGTGTTACACTTTTGTAATAGAAGTTACACTTTCGTAATTCTAGTCATATATGGTTATGTAATAGTATGACCACAATTATGTAATAATATGACCACAATTATTAGAGTTACACTAATGTAAATGTGGTTACACTAATTTAATTGGAATTAAATTTTTGTAACCGAAGTTACATTATCGTAACCGAAGTTACATTATCGTAACTGAAGTTACACTTATGTAACTAGAGTTACACTTTTCTAACCGGAGTTACAATTTCAATATATTTGTTCAAATAATAATTTAGTGCTTTTGGAGTTAATTTGGAAGTATTAAAATAATTTTTGTAACTAAAGTTACACTTTTGTAACTCAAGTTACATAAGCGTAACCGGTGTTACAATTTTGTAATAGGAGTTACACTTTTGTAATTCTAGTCATATATGGTTATGTAATATGACCACAATTATGTAATAATATGACCACAATCATTAGAGTTACACTAATGTAAATGTGGTTACACTAATTTAATTGGAATTAAAGTTTTGTAACCGAATTTACATTATCGTAACCGAAGTTACATTATCGTAACTGAAGTTACATTATAGTAACTGAAGTTACACTTATGTAACTGGAGTTACAATTTCAACATGTTTGTTCAAATAATAATTTAGTGCTTTGGGAGTTAATTTGGAAGTATTAAAATAATTTTTGTAATTGAAGTTACACTTTTGTAACTCAAGTTACATAAGTGTAACCGGTGTTACACTTTTGTAACAGGATTTACACTTTCGTAATTCTAGTCATATATGGTTACACTTATGTTACATAATTATATTAATCCAGTCTCCATCTAAAGGTATGTAGCAATAATTTCACATAATTTGAGTTACAAAAAAGAATTTAAATTGAAATATTGTCAAAAAATAGTGACATACAATTATGTAATAGTATCACCACAATTATGTAATACTATGACAACAATCATTAGACTTACACTTATGTAGATGTGGTTACACTAATTTAATTGGAATTAAATTTTTGTAACCGAAATTACACTTTTGTAACCGAAGTTACATTATCGTAACAGAAGTTACATTATCGTAACTGAAGTTACACTTATGTAATTATAGTTACACTTTTGTAACCGGAGTTACAATTTCAATATATTTTTTCAAATAATAATTTAGTGCTTTGGGAGTTAATTTGGAAGTATTAAAATAATTTTTGTAACTGAAGTTACACTTTTGTAACTCAAGTTACATAAGCGTAACCGGTGTTACACTTTTGTAATAGGAGTTACACTTTCGTAATTCTAGTCATATATGGTTATGTAATAGTATGACCACAATTATGTAATAATATGACCACAATCATTAGAGTTACACTAATGTAAACGTGGTTACACTAATTTAATTGGAATTAAAGTTTTGTAACCGAAGTTACATTATCGTAACCGAAGTTACATTATCGTAACTGGAGTTACATTATGTAACTGGAGTTACACTTTTGTAACTGGAGTTACAATTTCAATATATTTGTTCAACTAATAATTTAGTGCTTTGGGAGTTAATTTGGAAGTATTAAAATAATTTTTGTAACTGAAGTTACACATTTGTAACTCAAGTTACATAAGCGTAACCGGTGTTACACTTTTGTAATAGGAGTTACACTTTTGTAATTCTAGTCATATATGGTTATGTAATAATATGACCAAAATTATGTAATAATATGACCACAATCATTAGAGTTACACTAATGTAAATGTGGTTACACTAATTTAATTGGAATTAAAGTTTTGTAACCGAAGTTACATTATCGTAACCGAAGGTACATTATCGTAACTGGAGTTACATTATCGTAACTGGAGTTACACTTATGTAACTGGAGTTACAAATTCAATATATTTGTTCAAATAATAATTTAGTACATATTTTCTAATAAATAGAATATCCACACAACAATTCATTCCTCCATTAATTTGAGTTCATACAAACTTACATTCAACAATATGAATTATATTGATAAAAAAAAAACAATATGAATTATTCTTCATTCTTTCCGGTTACATTGACCACCAAAACCTTCAAAGCCTTTACGGACTTTGTGACCGGCGAGTTCATTGCCATCACATTATACAAAACGTTCTCGACCTCGGCGATCGCCGGCCTCGCCTTGAACACAAAAATCATCTTCAATTTCCCATCTTCTTCAACAAATACCGACCACTTTTCGCCACTCACAACCCCGGCTCTCATACACTTGAGCACCACTTCGTTTCTCTCGCTGAAGAGCCCTTTCACATCCTGCCCCATGAAGGAATATATCACTTCGAAGGATCCTGCACTCGCTCTCTTCCTCGAACGCCCATCTCAGGTTAAAGATCACCACCGCCTCTGGTGAAAACCGTCCGAAACGCCTTTCATGGCAGCTAATTGAGACGCCTTGGGAGCCATAAAAACTGCAACCTCGGCCAAGTTCAAAGCTCGTGCCTCGCTTTCAGCGAGCAACACCAAGTCCGTGAGTTAGACCGACATTTAGGCAATGCTTCAAACACCTTGCGTGCGGCTTTTCTGTACACAACGTCGGGCCATACGGCGGCGACATTGACCGGCGAGCCTTTCCGCTTGATGGGCAGGCCTTTGAAGAGCTCTGAAGCCAATTGGGCGCGAGATTCCAGGGAGTCGTCGAGGACCGGAATCTCGAGGCGGAAGCGCAGCTGCTTGGCGCGCTTGTGCTTGGTGCTGTTGAGAGGCTTCTCCAAGGTTGTCGAGCGGCAGGTCCTAGCTTGGATAATGGCGATTTCTCTTGAGCTTGGTAGGGTTGATGGTGAGGAACACTAGATTCTCATTAATGAATGCAGTTTCTGCCGAATCACTGAAGCAACGGAAGAAGAATAAACGATTGAAGGTACTCACCTCTACCTTCGATCAATTTCTCCATGCTCTTTAAACGGTTCTTCGTCGAGGAGAAATCGACTTCGAATCGCGACTCACCGGCCTCCACTTGCTCTTCTCTGGAAGCTATTGCAGAGAGTGAGGGAGAGGATTCGCGCTTCAGCAAAGGATTCGAGACTGCGGCGGAGATGAGTTCGTCGAGCTACGGCGACACCAAACATGGAGGAGACAGAGCTCGATAAAGATGAACATCGAGAGCTCGTCAATGACGAGAGAGAGCTCGACAGAGAAATAGAGCATGTCAATTAGGGTCGAGATAAGGTCGTCGGCCACTGAGGAGTCGAGAGAACTCGTCGGCGATGAGAGGGAAGCGATTGCAGAGTGACCGAGGAACCAAATTGCAAACGATAGTGAGATTGAGTGAGTAGGGGTAGTTTTGGAAAAATATTTTTAAAATGAGTATGATATGGATTATATCAAACCTTGAGTATTCTTTTAAATAATTTGACCAGGACTGAGTATTTTTGCTAATAAGCCCTATATATATATATATATATATATATATATATATGCAATTTAGTGTGGCGGCTTTAGGAAATTTTATTTTTATATACTTTTTTTGTCATAATTTTTATCAAAATAAACTATATTAATGCTCGTTTTTGGATTAACGGTGAACGCGATCCACGGTTCGAGCCTTTGGCCAGACACGGTGGTTGTGTGGGCGGTCAAAGGTGGGGTCGATGAGGATTGATTAATATTGATGTCGCACCCCGTCACTATAGCAAGGTTGTCTGCGTACGTCTTGTAGTCAAGTAAGATCATATCATTACTTAGTTCAGGATTAGTGATAAATGAAGGAATGACAAGGTGGTTTGTATTGTCTTTGGAGCCGACAATTGCGGCGCGGGGGTGAGCGTCGGGTATGACGAGGGTATTATCGGCGAAGGTTCCGTAGCAGGTGGTGTGGGTGTTGACTGACTCGGATGTTGATGGTCTTGACTGTCGAGGGACGAGTCTTGGACAACACAAGTTTCAGAATATGTTCTGAGAGGCGAAGTCGTGAGACTAGTCGATCTTAGGGGGTTCCTGGAAGACCTAGAAGAGTCTACGTGACGAAGGAGAGAGTCGATGCCAGATGAGTGGGGAAAATAGCCCAGAGGGAGGAGATAAATTCGAGTTCTCTAGAGAACGAAAGTACATTTCTAGATGGAGATACTCTAAAGAGAAATGTGTGTAAAATGAGAAGGAGGGGCCTCCTGTTTATAGGTAGAATGATTAACCACTTTTTCATGATTTTGGGGAATTAATGAAGGTCGACGAGGGGTAGGAGAGTCTTTTTGATGAAGGAAAGAGTCGATGCCAGACGAGTGGGGAAAATTGCCCATAGGTAGGAGATAAATTCGATTTCTCTAGAGAGAGAAAGTACATTTATAGATATAGATGCTATGAGAAGAAAATTTGTGTAAAATGAGGTGTAAAATGAGGAGGATGAGCCTCTTATTTAAAGGTAAAATGGTTAACCATTTTTTCATGATTTGGGGGAATTAATGGACGTCGACGAGGGGTAGGTCTTCGTCGAGATTTCTCGTCGATGACAAGAGGATTTGTCGCTTGGCGAGGGGTTCGTCAGCCGATGAGGGGGCCCCGACGAAGGGGGTTCGTCGAGAATTCGTTGTTCGTTTAGGGATACATGTCCGCCTGAATCGAGACCGCACAAAATTATTATCTAATTGAGATTATTTATCGAGGTTCTACTATGATAAAATTCTATAACTATTGCTCAAAGCTTTATGGACAATTTAACTCATGATTTAAGACAATTTTAAGACACTTTTGATATTTTACAAATTTAAACTTATGGTGTTTTAAAAACATTTATTCATATTTTCTTTTTAATTTTGAAAAACTCAAAAATACTCACTCCATAATTGAAATTTGTAGAATTTTGTCTTTTATATAATTTTAGTTTTATTCTTGATAAAAAAAAATATGCTATATATTTTAAAAAAAAAAATATTGCTAAGTGTCAATTTAAAATAAAAAAAATATTTTTTTAATATATGAAAAATAAATGGCTTGGAACATAAAGTATTTTGGGCGCATTTATCTCATATTTGAATAATATATAACCTACGTGAATCCTTTTGGCATAATCTTGCAATGAAGTTTATATTAATACACTTATGTCTACTCTTGGTGGGCGAGGCCTATGCTTTGTTATATATAAAGACTATCTCTCTATATAAACACACTAAAAGTATAACGAAAGGACACACAGATTAAGCCACTGATCATTAACTCAATCTAAACTTGTTTCATTGCACTTATGGTTAAACACTTATACTTTAACCTTCTAAGTCTCTTTACGTTATCCAAAAAAAAAAAATCACAATGCTAGATGAAGGTTTCGTTAAGTCGAATTGAAAGGTAGGTCTTGTCAGTGATTAAATGGAAAGGGGGAGTGGTTCAAAAACTGTTATTACGATTTTCTGAATACTTCGAGTCTTTTTAATATTGAGATTATAAATTCTAAATACATTTATGTTATTACGATTTTCTTGTAAATGATAGTTTTAACTTTTAATCATAAATTTGAGGTGAAATGAATGACTAAGTAATCGTCGGTTATCAATTTGATTTAATATATATATATATATATATATATATATATATATATATATATATGGAAACTTGAAAAAATTACTCTTAAAAAATATGTTCTATGTTTTTTATTCCCTAAATTGATATATCAGAGTATCTATTCCTCAATCTATATTCAACTCCATTTTGGACAAAACACTATTTTCTGATAAATTGTCAAACTCTACTCATAAAATTGTCAAACATTGTGTCAATTAATACTGTCAACCCATACTCGAAAAAATGCCAAAATTAAGACAATATTTCTCAAAAACTATCAAACTTTGTCCCAAATACTGGCAACCCATACTCCAAAAAATGTCAAAGTTAAGACAATGTTTCTCAAAAACTGTCAAACTTTACTAATAAAACGGTTTAACTTTGTGCCGAATACTGTCCAAAATGACAGTTTCTCAACTCAAGTATAAAAAAAATGGTATTTTCATCCAAATTGAGATAAAATAGAGTTTGGGGAACAATTACTCAAGTACATCAATTTGAAGAATAAAAATGTAGAAACATGTTTTTTTTTACAGTAAGGGAGTACTTGTAATTATAATAATACATACTGATTGCTTATAATTATATGTAGAGAGAGATATAGTACTTCTGGCTTATATGTATATAGAGAGTCAGGGAGTACTTATTGATTGCTTGGTAAATAAGGCAAACAAAAAGTGGGAAGCAAACGAAGAAATGATAATTGGAGGAAAATAGATACGTCTCTCACTCGCAAGATGATTGGGTGGCATGGGAATCACTATCATTCTAAAACAAATCATGCAAACCCTACCTTTCGCCTCATCTAACACTTATATCCATGTGGACCCATTTTATGAATCACACTTATCCTTGTTCTCTCTCTCTTTGTTAACCTCTTAATTGTTTTTTTTTTCTTTCTTTCATTTATTTATTTATTTACTTTTTTATATACGTTTTCACTTCAAAGAAATGTGATGAATATTTACATTACTATCTCGGACAAGATTAATACATGTGCATTGCAACTCTATAACGAGCGACGAACTGTGGAGGAATTAGAAATAAAGTATTAAATATAATTTTCTTGCCAAAAAATTAACTTGAGGAAGTTGTATTTCAATTTCTATAGAAATTAAGGTGGAGTTAAATTAAAGTATATAAATTTACACTAGGAATGATAATTTGAGGTAGGACATGAAACACTTACGAGACGATTAAATTGGATTTGGGTTTCTACTATAAATGGATCTAACCGTGTCGAGCACGATTAACACATTTAGCATGATAGGACTCACAATTAGACACAATTAAGAAGAAAAACTTTTATTTTATGCATTTTATATATATGTTAGTAAGTGTTTTTAATACTTATTATGTTTGAAATTTTTGTTTTTATTTTATTAGTCACTTCTTTAAATTGATGAATATAGAATATTATTAGTAAATTTTAAAACTTTAGATAATATAGTTAAATAAATTAAGTTAAATGAATGTAAATTGAATTAATGTAAATTGCTGGTAAAAACCGGATCCGGATTTTCTGGTTTCAGTTTTTTTTTTGTTTTTTTTTTCGGAAACAAGAATTTGGTTCTAGTTTTTATACTATTTTTTTTTGGTTTTTTTTAAACTACACCGATTTTATACTTATTTGAATTTTGAACCGGAAAAAACAAAAAACGTTACATATTGTGTCTGTTGCGGAAATGCCGAGAAATAACCCATAAAATAATAGAGACAGTAATTGAAAAATACATCTTTCATCATTTCAACATAACGAAAAAGTTACTCAACAACACAAGACAATATACAACATAATGAAAGACGAGAATAAAACTAATACTCTTCGGCATCAAAGTAGTCGTAAACATCGTCGTTGTTGCGTGTTTCCTCTTGAGTGCGTTCTTAGGCTTGGAGCCAATCTTTGCTTAGCGGGATAATATCTACCATAGGTGCCTTCTAATATTGTCGCTTCGATCGCCACCAACTAAGAGCCAGAATAATCCTAGATGACGGTAAAGGATAGGGGGCATGTTTCACCATTTGTCGAACTCGTTATGGCGTGGACTAGAGGCCGCGGTTGGTGAGGAAGAAATACGTAGCGTAGGCAAAGTCTTCCCTCCGACACGAACAAGAGATAGTCTTGAAGACACCATGTCGTTGCTTGATGAACTTGCATAACAGCTAAGGTTGTAGAAAGCCCGTTGTGCCTCCGTCATGTGTTGCCCAGCCGTCGGTTGTGCTTCTTAGGACTCTTCCGCCACCGATTCACCAAATTGGCTCCTCTCATAGTCGGCATAAATCTCCCGCATCTTCCGCATTGCATTGGGGTAGTCCTCCGTCTTGTAAGGATTCCTAGAAACACGCTCCATCATATCTAGAATATCTAGTGATTTCTCCGGCTTGAAGAACAGATCAAGTATAAGTCCCGCGCATAAAGAAAAGGTGTATTCTTAAAATAAATATTAAACTTCAACTTCATGGCATTAGTATCTCGGAAAATAACGGTTGCTAGAATATTTATCAAAATGACATATAATATGAAAACGCCATTAACGCTAAGTTTGACGTTGTAGAATACACTTGAGATAATGAAATCGTTTTGTCGTAAAAACAAGTTTAAAAAAGCCGTAAAATCGCGCGCCATCATCCAACCACTTTCGTCTAAAAATTCTTCTTCAAAACCTTCCTTACCATTTATCCATATAGTTAAAAGATCTTTGTACGGAAGAGCCGATTCTAACATTAAAAAAGTAGAGTTCCACCGGACCGGCATATCCAGCGAAAATGATCGTGGTTCGACGCCGTAAGTAATACAAAGTTGGTGAAAATTATAACTCTTTGATTTGAAGCTTTTACAAATAGTAGGGCCTCTCTAATTTTATCAATACACGGTCCAATTTTTTCCATGCCCGGTTTGACGATTAAATTTATAATATGACATGCACAACGTTGGTGAAAATAATCCGCACGAAAATCGGTTGATTCGAGACGTAAAAAGTCAACGACAACATTATTACTCGAAGCATTATCCAACATAAAAGAAATAATACGACTACCGAGGTTCCAATCTCCCAAAACACTTAAAATTGATTGTGCGATGTTAGCCCCTTTGTGCCTAAGATGCATATCTTGAAAACCGATGATACCTTTTAGTATTTTCCGATCATTATCCACAAAATGTGCAAATACGGAGATATAATCACAACTAGCACTACTTTTTCAACAATCGGACGTTTACGAAATTCGATACCCTAACTTATTAAATTCTTCCATTAAAGCCTCTCTTTGTGCTTTTTAAAATTTGTGAAAGTTTTCTATAATTTGTGGGAGCTACCTTCGCCATCATTTTATTAAAATCGGGAGCCTCGACGTAACTAAAAGGAAGGTCGTCACGAATAATATTTTTTGCGATTTCCATCATATATTCTTCTAATGAAAAAGGACTTACCCCGAGTTGTTGATCGTGCTCGTGTCGCTCTTTGCAATGCGTAGCGTGGCTCCGGAGGTACGGCGTGCTATATGTATCAGAATAGGCCTTTAACTTTAGTTGGCACGTCTGGCATATCTTATACCGCTTCTCTTTCCCCTCCTCCGAGTCGTATTCGTAACCGGGGTCGAAGTCGGTAAGCCAAAACTCCGAGGTGAGCTTCTTGCGTTTCCGTAGACGCCGTGGATTCCCGCCGCCGCCGGAAGGTGGAATCGGTGGTTTGCCTCTGGCAAGTCGACGTGACCTCCTCGGCGTCGACACTTGAGATTCAGGAACGGTCTCCTCATCGTCGCCATTGTCCTCTTACTCATCGTCGCCATCGTCGTCATTGTCGTCTTCCTAATCGTCTTCATCGTAGGCGGAGCCGTCTTCAAGGCTGGTTCATGAGCGACCTTCTTGTTGCGAATCCCACGTTGCGTCGTCGGAATCGTCGTCATAGTTGTTGTAGTGCACTGGTTGCGGGTCCACACGAACCGGCGGTGGGACTCTCCGAACCGGCGGGTCGAAGTCGAGTGTATCCGCATCACCTATAATATAATTTGTGTAACCGGAAAAAGGATTATTTAAATGGACAATAATATCACCGGCATTTTCTGCATTTTGTCGTGGTGGAGCTTGAGGAACACCACTGTAATCGTAAGGCAGAAGATTTGTTGGAGCGTTACTTTGGTTGATGAAGGAATCGTAATATGAGTGTTGATTCGCCGATTGACTACTTGTCGCCCCGGAAAAACCTTGCCCTTGGTGGCCTTCAAAGCCACCCGTTGTCGGAGGGTTGCTAGAAGGAAGAAGGGGCCCCTCGGGCCGAGCCGGAGCCGAACCAAATATGTTAAAATAGGGATCTGTCTTTATTTTAGTTTGAAAATTGTGTGTTAAATAAACTTTGCAAACCTCAATTTATAGACAATGTTTGAAACTTTGAATCAGCTTCACCCATGCAGCTTGAAGCCTTCAACCATGATCACCCATGCTGCAATGCAGCTTCGAACGTTCGCCTGCAATGCAAGGCCCTGCAAGCTGCAACAGAAAAATTATAACTTCTATCTAACGTATACCTGCTGTACAATATAATTCTGTAAACGTGGTGTACAAAAATTACATTTAATTTTGTATAAAAAAAAAACATTACAACTGTTGGATCGTGGGAATCCAACGACTAACAATCACTTAAGAAATTGAATCCGGGAATTCAACAAAATCCGGAACCAGAAATTTCAGATTCTGGATTTTTCCGGAAACAAAAAATCTGGATCCGTATTTATCCGGATCCGGAATTTCTGGTTACTATTTTTTTTTAATTCCGGAATTTTGGTTTACTGTATTTACAGGATTAATCGTGACATCGAAACTTTATCATATTTTATGATAACGGGTTGATTAATTCCAAATTAATATAACCTAAGACATGTGCAAATTGTAATTTGGCATGCCATATATTAATGTTTAGCCATATATATGTTTTGGGCCCAACAAAAGACCCAATAACCCGAATATTCAATTATCCAACCCAAATGGCACTAATACCATAAAGTGGTCGCCAAAATCAAAGGGAAGTCAAACATTGACCATCCACGTTCCCCTGAGCTGGCCCAGTTTACTTGGGAACCATCCCTAACAATTACATGTTCAAACTCTTCACTGGCTAGAAGATTCCAACTGCTAGGTCGTGCTCAAAAGATTTATTCTCCAGACCACGTTGTCCACCACTTTTTGGTGACTTTCACTTTCAATTTGATTCACCGCCCATGTGCCCTTGACGCCTAGTTGTAGCACGAGAGAATAATCATGAGCCCACTAAAGCCCAACAATTCAAATGCATTCGAGAGAAGGAATACCCTATAAAGTCGTGAAGAAGACATAAAGCAGGGGATTCGACTTCATTATCATGAAAGGCATATTGTTGTTATCATCAGTTATTGAATTCTCTCTTATCCCTTGAATGTTCTTTAATAGTATCAATAAAATCAACAGTAAGTAATCAACTACCGCTTTGGGACGAACCTCTATAAAATGTTTCGGGAGCCAAATTGTATATATATATATATGTATATATATATATATATATATATAGTAACATCGAAGGTTATCTATAAGACCGTGAAATAGGGATCCATACGACAATTACAGAGGCATATTAATTCAACCAGGCTTCCATAAGTCTACGATGGTTGAAGTGGATCCACGTCAACAATTAACAAATGCAACAAGTTTGTATTTACACAAATAAGTAAAAACGATTAAGACCTGACACAAACACGACACGAAACATGAATCGTCATCCCTAATTTACACTAAATAAAATGAATCTTAAGTACTATATTTGTAAAAAAAAAAATTCAAGCGAGTGATTTGAACTCGCCCCACTTCTTAGGGCCGTGCCTGTGATTTTCGGGATTTAGGCGAGGAGAATTTTTTGGGGCCCTTGCCGTAATTGCAAAATTCAATTTTGATGCAAAAGTATATATTAAATGAATTCTCATTCAAATAAAACGCGTCTAGTAGTTTTAGAAGCAAAAATACTAATCAACTATGCATAATCGAGTTTCTTGGCCATGTCTTTTTCGATAGACGATGTAGCTAAACCACTCAACCTATCTTGGGACATGGTTGATCGAAGATAAGACTTGATCAATTTTAACTTTGATTTTTTTAGCTTGTGTAAGTGTGTCTGGTATGGTTAGCATAGTTAGGTAGACAATCCAAGCATTTCGATAACTATAATCCAATTCTTGTATGTAATTCGAAAAATCAAATGGTTTCTTCCTGTCAATTGGCACATTCACATTAGGATATCTAATTCTTCCATGAGATCATCCGCATTACGCGAAATAATTTTAGGTTAGCATGCAATTTTGGGATTAGGGGAACAAATGACAATGAGAAAATTAATCTACAGTAAAGTGGGAATAAGGGGCTACTTAATTAGTATATTAGGGTGGCAAATATTAAAATTAAGTGATTTTAATAAAAAAAAAAATTAGGGGCCCTAATATTAAAGTTGTGGTTTTAATTAAAATTTAGAACTAAGGGCCCAAATATTAATACGATAGGATTAACACTTCTTTTAATTCTTAATTTGAATAATTTGTTCAAATGCAAACATGTTTGTAAATGAATATTTGATGCATTAGTTCTTGATACAAAAAAGGTGGGTCTTTTTTTTTCTTTTCTTTTTTCTAAGATATTTTTTAGATGGTTATTATTGACCAAAATTATATGTACTCCCATTATAAAAAATATTCGCAGTAGTAGAATAGACTGACACTATTAGTTGCATGTCTTATTGGTCAAAATTACAAATATACGCAATTTCTGCGTCCATTGAATTTGAATCTAAAACCTCTCGAAGAGTCTTGAGTGGGTTTACTAGCATGTCGTACAAGCTTGATTTTTGAAAAAAAACGATATTCTACACCAACTTATGAAATTAATACTTGCAAGATTATTTAAATAAATAAAATACATATGAGGGATAAAAGATTGACGAATTTTAAAAAGAAAAGAATAAGAAGAGAGGAATGCAATGGTTTGAAACTTGAGTAACATTCTAAATTATTTGTTAGTCGTTGACCATAGGAATCCTATGTTAATTTGACACTCATTCATATGATTTAATGACTTTGATTTCGCAATGATTAATTAATACATGGGATTAAGTTCTATGTAAATGACTCTATTGCCCTCGTAAGAAAAAAGAATAAAAAAAAAGACTATTGCCCACTACTCAATCTCGCTCAGTCGCTCGTGTAGTTGAGGATTTCAATGTATTCATTATTTTTATTAGCTTACTTTCGTCCGTCCCTTTGGTTCTATGTGTCTTTTTATATCTAATGAATTTTCATTAATTATTCATGATATATTATTTTTATAATTGCTAAAAATATGAGATGTTTTACTTTACGTTAGGGGTGAGCATTTTAGACCCAACCCGATGGCCCAACCCAATCCGTTAGAGACCTGACCCCAATCTAACCCGCCCAATCTAAACCGCTCAAAATTGGGTCGGATCGGGCCGGACCCGACCATTGTTCGGGTCGGGGTCGGGTCCAAAACCTTGGGTCGGGTCGGGGTCTCCGACCCGACCAATATAATTAATATATATTTCATATTAATTTTTATTCAAGTAGTGCAATCTTTAGTCTTTAAATATTTCTCATTCTCAAATTTATTTACATTCAAAGACCGTTCAATCTCTCATTTTCATGTTTTACATTGTTTAGAGTATGTTTGTTTGATTAAATTAGTTTGGGGTATTTTTACTTGAATTTTGATTTACATTAATGTATTTTTTTCATATTATTTTTTGTTATATAAGGGTTAATTTTAATTAATCGGGCCATGGCGACCCAAACCAACCCAACCCGATTTTTATCGGGTCGGTTTGGTTCGGGCATTAAAAAAATTTGGGTCGGATCGGGCTTTTTAAGGTAAAGAATCAATATTCTTGTAGATATTTTAAGGTTTATAAATTTTCTTGTCAAAAAAATATGGTTTTATGTGAGTATATTGTAAACAGAGTAATACTATGGAAAATACTACTTCGCTTTTTAAATAGTCTTTGGTTGTTTGTTTTATTGATTGTGGGTTTTTACTTTTTAGAGGAAGAGTCTATGCTTTGAGGTTTTATTTTAGAATTGTTACGGGGTTTTTTATGTTGATTATTTTATAGAGAGGAAATTATTTAATCAATTTTTATCTTTATTAAATGTATCAATTTTGGCCCAAAAAGCCTTCGGATACTCATATTTTAAAAGCGAGAGGCCTAAAAAATATTAAAAAAAATTATTATTAAAAAATATTTATTTAAATAAACGCACATTCGGGACCCAAAAGTGCGCTTTCAGATGCATTGGACGCGCTAAAGGCGACCTCAGGCCACGTCCAGGGGCGCGCACGCGCGGGTCATAGCGCCCACGGCGCGCGCGCCACAACGCCCACACAACGCACGCACACCCACACAGGCCACAACACCTGCCCGCGGCGCGCCATGGCGCCATGCCACAACGCAGGTACGTAAAACAATATATATTTTACTGTCCGGGCCCCCCAAAATTTATTTCTAATTGCATATAGGCTCCCCCGACCCTCATATAAATTAGAAGCTTCATTTCATTCAAAGGTCATTCGATTCTAACGCTCTCTATTGCTATAAAATCAATGTTTTCTCTTATCCGTATTAATATCCGACAAACAATGTACCGGAGGGGCTAGCTAGAGCAGAAGTACCAGAGGATCCCATGTACCCCCGGAGGAATTGCTGGCTCCCTAGAGGAGGGTCCGAGCGCCGCTTACCTCCCGTTTTTGACATCCCCCCTACCACTCGGAATATCCTAGTCATCGACTACGCCAAAGCCCGATCTCTGACGTTTCCCTACAGAGGTTCAGGTTCTCTCCGGTCACTGACCTATATCCCGAGCCCCACGACTTTGTGGTAAAAGGTCGAAGGTCGAAGGTCCCAGTCCAACGGTTAGCGGAGGGTCCGATCCGCCATATATTACAAGATCAGTGAGTTGAGCATCTAGCCCAGGAAAGTCAACAAACGGCAATGGGCGTGGCCCAATATCCAGCTTTGGGCCGCTATAATGTCTAATAATTATCAATTAGGAATTGCAATTTGGGGCTGGTAATGAAACACAAAACGATTATAACACGATTTAAACGGGTTTGGGTCTATCATAAATTGATCTGGGTCCAACCGTGTCGAACACGATTAACACGATTAAATAATAGGTAAACACGATTACACCACAACGGGACCTAATTGGACAATATTAAGGAGCAAAAAGTTACATTTTATGCATGTTATATATGTTATTAATTGTTTTATTACTTATATGATATTTTTTTCATTTTATTAATTACGTCATACAATTGATGAAATAAAAAATAAAAAATAATTTAATATATTAGATATTTTAATTAAATGAATTAAGTTAAATGAGTATAAATTGAATTGATTTATCATTTTAAAATATATAAATCTATTAAATAATTCAAAATCGATACACATGATAAACACGTTATTAAATAGAGCGGGTCTGAGTCTCATCTCCAAACACGATTAATAAATGGGGCTGGTCTGGGTCTAGATAAAAAAAATATATACGATTAAAATCTGCCACAAACACGACACAAAACCCAAATTACTACCCCTAATATTTTATTAAACAATATTCGGTCTCATTAGTTTCTACGATTAAGGAACAATGTTTTATAAGCTGAATATAAAAATAGTTATACAATCGATTTTTAGTAATTAATTCAAAGGGGTATAATTGTCCAGAAATTAATTAATTGGTAGTTTTAAATTTTAATTACTATTTATAAATTTGAGCATCTTTTTATAATATTTAAGCAAAATGAATACTTGGCTTGTATTGTGCACATCATTTTCTGCCTTTTTTTAAAGTGTGAGGGTGTATATGCAACTTTTTAAAATTAAAAGGGTAAGCATGTAAACTACTTGTTATTATTTCCTAATATTTATTTATCTATTATTGGGCGGTATACTATAAGATCAACCCTAGTAGTTGCTCTCTTTCAACGAAAAATAACAATAAAAAAATCAAGCCTAGTAGTGAATAAAAACTCCGAAATTATTTTCCAAAAACAGAAAAAAGCAAAAAACAAATAAATGGAAGCAACGTGTAGAGAGTGAAAAAGAAGGATGACATGCAAAGGGAGAGAGAAGAGACTCCCTTTCAGCCAATTACAATACAAACAATATATATTATATATACACACACACACACACATCTCCCTCTCTCTCTCATCGAATCTCGTCGTCTCTCTCCCCGAAGAGAAATCCATCCCTCAAAGGATCGACAGAGACGAAGAGAGAGAAGCCATGGATTCGGGTAAGTTCCTACACAGTGGACGAATTTCAACCGTGCTTTCTCGGTATTTGTTTGCTTCATTCATTCATTCCTCACTCATCATCATCGTCATCATCATCCACTTTTTTTCATACTTTTTTCTGTTTCGTTGAGGGATTTTTCTCGATTCTCTCTCTCTCTCTCTCAGCTTCGGAAAAGTTGGGTTTGTTGAGCTGAAGCTGACTTGTTCTTCCTCCGCTCAACAACCATGGTCGCCGATTCTCCTCTCGAGGGTGAGTCTCTCTCGCTCTTCTCGTTCGCGATTAAATTCGAAAAGCGTATCTGGGTCTCTCCGAAATCATCGAAATTTGTGATTTGAGATTCTGGGTTTCGATGGGCTGAAGATTTGGGATTCTGGGTCTCCATTGATGGTGATCTGTGTTGTCTTTTGATTTGTAATGTTATCAAACAGCTTTGTCTCTATCACTGGATTGATATTATGCTTTATACCAGATGTCTTCTTGTATACTTGAGATGGCTTTTTCGTTTTGAAATCTGTTTAACGATTAACTGAAGCTTTACTGTCTCTTTGAGTCTCGACCAAAGCGCGAACGTGTTGTTGCTTGGTTACGAAAGTCAACCTTCGTATTCTCCGTTTTTACTATTTGATCGCTCGTTTTCAGGCGGTTCTCTTGATCCACCGAAGTGCAGCAAGATGAGTATGGAGAAAAAGCGGGACTTTGTTTACGAGATATCGAACTGGTCCACAGGTGCCTCTGAAATGCTTCAGTCGTGGAGCCGCCAAGAGATTCTGCAGATCCTTTGTGCGGAAATGGGGAAGGAAAGGAAGTACACCGGTCTTACGAAACTGAAAATCATAGAGCATCTTTTGAAAATAGTTTCCGAAAAGAAAATGGCGGGAAGCGACGACGTGATAGAGAACGATTCTCAGTCTTCTCCTTCAATAAGAACTGCGAAAAGGCAGAGGAAGACCGAGCAACCGTCTCGGCATGCCACAGTGGCAAGCAATGCGTCAAGCAACAATTGCACTATCGATCTTACAAACGTGGTGTTTTGCAAGAATTCCGCTTGCAGAGCGAATTTGAGCAAAGAAGATTCGTTTTGCAAAAGGTGCTCGTGTTGTATGTGCCACAAGTATGATGATAACAAGGATCCGAGCTTGTGGTTGATTTGCAATTCCGAGCCCCCATTTCAAGGCCTCTCTTGTGGAATGTCGTGCCATCTTGAGTGTGCGATGAAGAGTGAGAAATCCGGAATCGGTTTGGTGGGGAAACCAGGGGCGTTTGATGGAAGCTTTCAGTGCATTTCTTGCAGGAAAGTGAATGATCTGCTCGGGTAAGTTTACGCTCCTACCTATGCGTTTATGAAGGTTGTCTTTAGGCATTATAAATGTGTATAATCCCTGCTTACCGCAGAGGAACAAGGTGGTAACAAATTGCAGAAAATAAGTTATCTCGTATCAAAACCAACAAATAAATTAAAAAATAAAATAAAAAAACTTGAGGCTTTGTTCGATTACTTGATGTTCTTTGTTTTTTCTTTATGTTATCGACCTTCGTTTATAACGGTAACTGCTAATTCAGATCCTTGTATCATTAGTAATTTGATGCAGTGTTTCGAGAAATATTGTTCATATACCTCTCTAATGCTCTTAATTTTTTTTGTTTTGTTTTGAGTTGTCGAGAAACCGACGAGAAACAAATTCCCGCAAATAACCTTCTCTAAAAGGTGTAATTTTGTCTTTTGTCAAGGGAGGACGTGGAAAATTACACCTTGAGGGTAAATTTAGCTTGTCTGCAAAATAGAGGGTATATTTAGTCGAAAATGAAACTACAGGGTATAAAAATACAAATCCCTAATGTATATATGTACATTTTTTCATATTATTGACACTTTCAGTTAGCTTTATCACTTCTAATCTTCAGCTTATATTATTTATACACTCAGATGCTGGCGGAAACAACTGTTGATTGCAAAGGAGACGAGACGTGTTGACATTTTGTGTTATCGCGTCTCCTTAAGCCAAAAGCTCCTGAAAGGAACGAGCAAGTACGGAAAGCTCCATGAAATTGTGGAAGAAGTTGTGAAGAAGCTCGAGGGTGAAGTTGGCGAGCTGACCGGTTTGCCCGTGAAAATGGGTCGGGGTATTGTGAACCGGCTTTCTTCGGGCCAAGAGATACAGAAGCTCTGTTCATCAGCTGTGGATCTACTGGACTCAATGTTCTCGAGTACGGCCCTGCATTCGTCAGCCGAGCCCGTTTCAAAAGGTTCTGTTTCTTCTGTTATGATTTCCTTTTTATACTCTTTTTTTGTCTGTGATGTTTTCCTGAACTTGTGAATTGTAGCAATTTTTCCTTGATTATTAAATCTTGACGATTTCCGTCATTTTTAAGCCACAACATGATGCACATGCTAGTTCATTTATGGGTGTTTTTGTCTATAAGTACACTGCATGTGGCTTAAATTTCACGGGATCATCGCTTTTTCACGATCAGGGAGAAATTGCCCGATATACAAGTTCTGGGTTGTAAAAAGTAATATTTAGAGTAGAAACTGCGACAATTAGATAAAGTTCAGGGGCCATAGCTAAAAGTTACTCCTTTATATATATTGTATATTTTGCTTTGTAAGTACTGTCTTTTATTTCAGCTAAGAAATCACTTTTTGCGGACATGATCAAATTCGAAGACGTTCAAACAACATCCCTTGCCGTGGTTTTGGATTCTAAGAATCTTTTACCCGAAGATACCAAAGTCTACACGCTATGGCATCGGAAGTCTGACAGCAAAAACTATCCAAAAGAACCAACTTTTGGAAATCTAGAACCGAACACCCGGTTCGTAATTAGAGGTCTCTCTCCTGCTACAGAGTATTCTTTCAAAGTTGTCTCATCTGATGGAACCGGCACATGCGAAGCTCTCTTCTCCACGAGTACCAGAGACGAGCTCGGACAGAGTCAGAGTCAAAGTCAAAGTCAAAGTCCTGCAACTATCTGTAGCAGTCTGTCGAATCCTTCTTCCATAGAAGACGAAACCAATAACGATAACCGAGCAGATGATTATCTCTCTGCTAGCTTATCAAATGGACTTGTTGCATGCAACGGCAGCAGTGACGGGAAAAACCTAGACGTTGCGGTTTCCAACATCGTAAAACCTGATGGAAAACACTCATCTGAGGGGCAAATGGAGGACTTGTGCACCGAAAACGGGGCGGACACCGTTCTCCCGGAACGGAAAACGGGGATGGAATGTGTTCCCTTCGTCAGCACCTCGGAAGCCACATTGCCCATCACTCCTTGCAAGCTGGAGATGCTCAAGTCAAAATCAATCTCCAAGGATCTAGAGAACAGTTCCGAGAAAGGGCAAACACGAGACGAAGAGTGTGCCGGAAACAGAAACAGCCTTTCGGACCGGGATTTTGAATACTACGTGAAGATCATCCGGTGGTTGGAGTGTGAAGGGCACATCGAGAAGAACTTCAGGCAGAGATTTCTGACTTGGTATAGTTTGAGAGCGACGAGCCAAGAGGTCCGAATCGTGAAGGTGTTCATCGACAATTTCATCGAAGATCCAGCGTCTCTTGCCGGGCAACTTGTGGATACTTTCTCCGAGACCGTTATGAGCCAGAAATCTTCAGCTGTGCCGGCCGGCTTCTGTATGAAGCTTTGGCATTAGCGATGGATCGTGTTGGAAACACCTAACATACACTTCATTTTAGACCATTTATTGCTTCATATATTCTTGTGATGTAAGAAATCATTGATTACTATGATTAAGCTTCTCTCCATTTATCATTTAAGAAATTATCTAGTTTAATACGTTTGAACGTCGCTAAAGCTTCGCGTCTCGTCCGAGGAAGGAACATCTAGAATAAACGTTCGAATCGAATGGAAGGCTGAGTAGCGGAATAGATTGCTCTCGTGAAAATGTTTCGGTTAATATGTCTTAGATGTACATAAACAGGGAGCGTAAGAAATAGTATGATATTCGACAAGATAAAGGAATGAACGTCTTCTATTTTCAGAAGAAACTAATAATGTAAATTAATATCGTATTTTCTTATATTATTGATTTGGTTTTAACGGATTGTTGATCGGTAAATTGTAGTTATTTAAGAAAGATATTAGCGATAAAAATACAATTGTTTTACCAAATATAGTATAATTTCGTTAAATTAATACTCAATCAATTAATATTTTTGTATGATCCCATTCTAATTAACATGACTTATGACTAAGTAATATCTCGATAAAATTGATAACCTCGATAATATAATAAAATTTTGCGGGTCCTAGCAGTATTAATTTATATAGTTGCACGATCCATTTTTACTATATAGTTGCACGATCCATTTTTCAGCGAGTAAAGTGTTAAAATTATGCTCAAGTATTCTGTTCGGCCTAAGAGCAACTCCATTTGTACTGCATATTAATAAAATGCAGTAGAAAAACAATCCATTTGAGCTGCATAACCCACGCCATAATGGCGTGGGATCACTATTTTCAACAGTTCAACGCCAAATTTGGCGTTGGACTATTCATCACTTCATTTTATTTCTTTAATTGCTTTTTAGTCCTTGTAAAGTATTTTATTTATATCAATAGTTATATTTTTAAAAATTATTTCATATTTACTCTTAAAGTTATTTATTATATTCAATACTATGAAAGACACAATATTTTAAAATACAATATGAACATTTGCAATTTGAGAAAAAACTAAAGTGACACTAAGAGTAATACCAAAACGAAATACCGTTACGACATAAAATGCAAAAAAAAAAAAAAAAGTAATAGAATACACATTATAACAATATAGATTGAAAATAATAAATAACTGGTATATTTAAAAGATACTAAATAAATGTAAGGGTACGGAGATAATTAAAAGAAAGTTGAATATAAAATTAATATATTAATTTGGTGTAGAAAATAGAGTATGAATGAGATGAAGTTGTATTTGATGTGACATTTACTGCAAAATGGTGTAAAAAATGGAGTTGTGGGATGTAGTTGGTCTAAAAACCCAATTTATTTCAAAGATTTTTTTAATATATAATTTTATTTAATTTATAACACTTACAATTTCATTTTAAATAATCACGGCAAAATAATCAAACTTTAATCAACTGAGGCTACAAGAGTCTCACAATAAAAATAGCGATAAAAGTATCAAAATTCAACAAAAGTGAAGCAATAAATTTGTCTGCTCAGGTAAATATATAGCTTAGGTATATCTAACTGCACTATACTAAAAAAAAAATTGATCAATGTCCATCAAAATATTGGTAGAAAAAGATAAATCGTCTCATATATGTTGACTTTCAGTGTTTTTACCATAATTCTTTTACTTTGGACCCTCTTCAATTAGTCATAGTATAAGTACTTTTGCCACGATTATCCCTTTTATTTCATAAGTAAGTGGGACGGAGTTGACTTTGGACTTGAACTTGGGACTGTGCTGATTGACTTTTACGCGAAATGCGGGTTTGCCAGAGAAGCTCACGAAAAATACATTGCAATGCCACACAAAACTCTGGTGCCAAACGGCGCGCGTGACATTCATCGGTGACCTCACTGCGTGCAACCACGAAACTCTAGTGTGGCGGTTTCTCGAGCGTATGAGCAAAGCTCACTGGATATTTCCGGTGATCGAGCGTTACGGTTGTATGATCGATCTGTTGTGATGGAGGCATGGGACCGACGTGCCGGAAATGACGTATGTGCATGAATTGCATGAGACCCCGGATTTTGGCGATCTTGATTGGCGCTATCTTGGGCTGATTTGAGCTTTTAATTCCCATTTTTATTACGTGTATTTGCTTATTTATTATATTATTTACTTTCCAATTTTTGTCGACATTCTTGTTGCAATTTGCGGTTTTATTCTTTCCGATATTAATCTATTGCTACATCATGTTGGCTCGGAACGGAAGAGTAAAAGAAGCAGAGATTCTGATTAGAACTATGCCGACGGAGCCCGACGGAGCCATTTGGGGCTCATTGCTGAACTGGTGCCTCGTGCACGGCCACTTCGGATTGGGAGAGACCGTGGGAAAGCTTCTGATTCAGTTAGAACAGGAACATTGTGGAAGGTATGTCGTTTTGGCCAGCATGTACGCGAAAATGAGGGACTGGAAGAACGTGGCGAGGCTGAAGAAGATGATGGAGGAGCGTGAAGTCGTAAAGTTCTGTGCTTGGAGCTTCATTGAGATCGACGGAGATGTTCATAAGTCTAAGGCTGACGGTAAGTCTCATCCTCAGTCGAGAAGAGTTTATGGCGTGTTGGAAGAGCTTAAACGGGCTCTTGAAGAAAGCTCTTCGGTTTTTACTTTTTAGTGACGACGTGTACTTATTATTAATGGGAAAATCTTGCTATTGAGTGATTAAATATTCCAATCAATCGCTCGAATACACTACTGACGGATGTTACCGATTTTATAATTGAACAATTCCCTCAAATCATAAGCCGGCGTGGTTAGTTATACATTTGACGAACCCGCAAAAGACTAGCTTTAGGCGGGAATATCCGTTACAAAAGTATATAAGAAGATAGAAAAAATTGAAAGCTAAAGAACAGAGCAAAAACTCCCTAGGTGAAATTAATCGGAAATTACTCTTTGACGGACCGAACCAAGTAAATCTCTAGTTCAATTTACTATTTACTGTTTTGACGTCCAAAGAATTTTATTGATCACGTTTTGGCAAAAGAAACTTTAAAAGATCTAAAAGAAGAAGAAAAAAAAAAGTTAGACCCGCTAATTTAGATAGATAAAGTGTTCTAATTATATATATTACTAATTAAATGTATGATCTTTCATTAATTGGTGATTAGGTATTTTCAATCTCAATATAACACAAAGTCCGTTTGAATTAAGTTGCAATCTTGGACATCACTTAAGAGAGTTCATTTCTGCTTAACTACCCTCGAATTAGGAGGCTAATTGTGTTCTTGGTACGTTTTATCGATAATAATATGTGTTTGTAAGCTTTTTAATTCGTGTTCGGTATCGTGTCCGCTAATTATTTTATTTATTTATTAAAAACTCGGTTTGAGCTGAACAGATTGTGCGGTCACTCAATCCCTGAAAAAACCGATATTATTCAATTGAAACCGTTTTGATGATGTCTTGAAATTCAATACGTGACATAATTTCCAAATGCCAACAAGCACCAGTTTTCCCGATTTCAGTGCCAAATGTTACTATCTTACTACTAGAAACGATGAACAAGAAGTGAAAACCCAAAAATACCCTCGTCACACTCACCTCGTACACGTCGTCCTTCTTCCAAAACAAAACAGTACTCTGAAACCATTTTGTTCTTTTCTGAAACTGATTCCACAACTAAGATAAAAGTAGTGATCAGCGGCTGAAGTACTAAACTTTTGTAAAACTGTAAAGTTTGCGTAAACATAGAGACCTTTACTTTTGTTTAAACTTAGATACATTTGCTGATATTATCTTTTTAAATATATACATATATATACACATGTGTCATTGAATGTATGTGCATAATTTCATCAAGTGTAGAGATGTCTAGTGTTGGAGCCTCTGCCTCTCAGTCATTAGGGTTTTCTGGGCTGAAATCAGCCAACTCTCCCAAGCAATTCAGCGAGTCTCTTGCATGGCACCGAAAGACTGTCTCAAATGGCTGCAAAACTCGCTGCATGAAGGTAATAATATTATACAATCCATGCACCTATATATACAATATAAGATGCCTTTTGTGATGGGTGTTTGTGTAATGAGAGGCGAAACAGACGTGGAATCCGATCAACAACAAGAAGTTCGAGACGCTTTCGTATCTGCCACCTCTCTCGGAGGACTCCATTGCAAAACAGATTGACTACATGATCAACAACAACTGGATCCCTTGCCTCGAGTTTGATGAGGTTAGATTATTTCCCACAAAAAAACAATTCTTTTGTTGTAGGAGTGATTCATTTGTTTATAATTAAGGAAAATAGGGTATACTATAAATATCTAGCATTTTCATTTGGAAAATTTTATAAAATAACTCCCAATACACCACAAATTCTATTATTAACTCTCAAAACAAGCTTTTCAAATTTCATGTTGCTAAAATGCCCTTAATATTCTCCACTTTTCAATACGATATATGTCTATTTTTCAGGATTAATACGTCCCGAAAAAGGACAGTATTAGAGGTATTTTGGTATTTGAAAAGATTATTTTGAGAATTGTGAAAATATGAGGGTTAATTTGTGATGTATTGAGGGTTATTTTATAAAGTTTCCCTTTCATTTTTGTGGTATAAATCTATTTTTTTTTTTTTCACGATTGAAATTCCAAATGTTCTCTATGTTGATCCTCCCTAAAATTCTTGTCACGTTTTCAACTGGTTAAAGGCACGCCCAAAATTCTCTTAAATCCATTATAAAGGTAAATGGAATTTTGAGTCTCTGTTGCCCTAGATGAATACAACTCGAATACATTTGTCATAATGGAAAATTTGTCATCCATTTTTTGTTGTTGAAGTAAATGAAATGAATAATAAAAGTTTGTGTGTGTGTATGAAGAGTGGATATGTGCGGAGAGAGAACAGCAATATTCCAGGGTACTATGATGGTCGGTATTGGACCCTTTGGAAGCTGCCCATGTTTGGTTGCAGCGACGCCTCGCAGGTGCTGACCGAGATCGATGCCTGCAAGGAGGCCTACCCGAATGCCTTCATTCGATGCCTCGCTTTCGACAACAAGAACCAAGTTCAGTGCATGGCCTTTCTCATTCAGAAACCCCATTGATTATTTACTTCATTTCCCATCATGCTTCTTGTGTTTGTTAAATGTCACTTTTCTCACTGCTTGTCTTCTCGTTTGGTTTCGGTAGCTAATAACTATGCATGGTTTTATGATACAAGTACAATTTGTTGTAGTGGTTGTTGGTTGATTACTTCCCTATCTATCTTTTCAACCATTTTTCTTTTCAAGCGCATTTAAGACACATTGACCTAGGGGGACGTCTTCGGCCCCAAGTCGGATTTTTCGGCCCAGTTGCGGTTGCAACAAGGACCAGTTTGATTTGGGGGATGGGCGGATGGCAAGGTTGCTTTGTTGCCTATTCCATTAAGAACCACAGATTTTTTGGTCCATCGCATGCATGCATTTGCAATTTATGCGCTGTAGTGATACTTCTAAAAGGTGTCATGTTTGCTCGTAGATCGCGTTTGACACTAGGTAAAGCCGATATGGTTTTCGTTTCCCTTGTGATTAACCTAGAAGAGGAGGGACGACTTGGTTTCTTTTTCTTATAAAAAAGTAATAATAAACCATACTTTCCTGAAAAGGCCTGAGAATTCAAAAATAAAATGTGGTATCTATGTCTTGGTTTCACTCCTAATTAATAATGAGGGATATAAGGTAAATTTGGCGAATAAGAGTCCAATATCAGTTTCGCCTTTGGCCGAAGTTTAGCACACTTATTACACATTCACACACTATGATATATATATATATATATATTATACGAATAAATCATCTATTCTATGGAATGGTATTGGGTGATCTCGCATTTTACTAATAAATAATCGAAAGAACCGGTAAAAACAGATCGTAAGTACTTGAACATTACTATTGTGAGTAAAGCACACTTACATGAGACCAAATCCAAATCCAAACACCTAAGTAAACCGAGTTTTTCTATGCAGCTAAAATAACCGTGACGGGTTTGAGGATAAGCATTTGAAATGGGAATTCAAAGTCCTAAATACTATTACCTAATAAACGAAAAATGGGTAAGCAACAAAACATTCGTGATATTTGTCCGGTATAATGTACGACTTCAAACAAGCCATAAAAAATCCGGATAGATTGAGAAATCTGAAAACAAAAGAGCATTAAAGTAGTTGTTTTTTACTTTCTATTCATTCCTTTAAGGCATATCAAGCTTCAGTAAAGTCTACACTTTATGAACTTACTAAGCAATTCTCGCGCACCCAGAGCCAAAGCCTGAATCGTTCATATAGTTTTTCCGCAACTAAAACTTCCGAAATGAAAACAGAGCATCAAAAGAAAAAAATCATCTCTTCAGTCACTCGCTATATATTATACATACAGTCTCGAATACATTTTCGATAAACCTAACTGGCGGCCAGGGGCGGTTAAATTTGCTGCCATGTTTGTCGGGTACCCAAAATACATCGTAGAGCGAAATCCACACAAGGAGCTAAGCTACAACGAGAGGTATACTAACATTGGAACATACGCCGTTTCAGCAAATACAATGAGAAAACCTGAACGAAACGAGCATCAAACGAGCCTTTTCTACTCATTCCACCACAAGCATTTCAACCTTCAGTGAGGTCTACATACCATGAATATACTTAGCAATCCTAAACATACCCGTAACCAAAGCCGGAAACGCTTTTATAGCTTCTGGGCAACTAAAGAGCTACAGAACCAAACACATTCCAAACAAATCAAAAAACATAGCTCAACAATCGTCACTTCAGTCACTGGCGATCATACAATCTCAAAAGCGCGGATAATCCAAAATCCTAAAGACATTCAATTAATCAAATTCGAATTTCGTCGCAGCAAGAGCCAAAAGCATGAAACTCAAACCCGCGCTTACAACCACGGAAGTTATGCAGTGTCAACGGAAAAAGGAGAAATCCCTAAGCAAAAGAGCATCAAACTAGTCATTCCTATTCATTCCTCTACAAGCATTTCAAGCTTCAGCGAGGCCTACAGTTCATGAACACACCCCGGAACCAAAGCCCTAAATCGTAGCTCAACAATGGCGGAAGCTGATAACAAAGCAAAAATGATCACATTGGCTATATCATACAGTCTCGATTCTACATTTCCAAGGATGAGAACGAAAAAGCCCTAAGCAGATGAGTAATTGAGCTTCAAATTCATACCAGAACCAACGAAGAGCACGAAACCCTAACCGCTGTTCGTCAGCGAGTGCGCTCGGCGGGCAAGGGGCGGTTGAATCCGCCGCGGCGGTTCATGTACTGCCTGGGCTGTCGCTTGGTGACCGCTCTGATGCCGCTGACGTCAGCTCCCTCGACATGCTTCCCCTTCGTGGAGTCGAACCCCACCGGAAACCCCATCTTCCGCATCATCTCCGCCTCGTCCTCGTCCACCGCCGCCGCCTCTTCTTCTCCTCCTCCTCCGCCGCCATTGCCGACGACGACGACGTCCTGCTTCTTCTTCTGCTCCTTCGCGATCCCGTCAATGAACTCCGACACGGCGCGGTCGTCCTCCGCCGTCGGCTCGCGGCGGTAGCGCTTGCGCGCGTCGGGGGACGGCGTGCGGTTGTGATGGCGCCGGCGGTGCCGCTCAGCCGATACGGAGCGCGAGCTGCGGCGACGCTCCGGGGAGCGCGTGCGCGAGCGCGAGGGTTTGGCTCGGACGCGGTCCCGGTCGCTCCGGTCGGGCGAGCGAGAGCGCGAGGCCTTGGCTCGGAGGCGGTCACGGTCGCGATCGTCCCGGTCTCGGCGGCGGTCTCGGTCTCGGTCTCCGTCGTCTCTGTCCCGGCGACGGTCTCGGCCTCGATCGCGGTCTCGGGCTCTATCGCCCATCTTGAGATGCGAGTGGTGTCCGAGAGAGAGAAAGATTTTTGGGATTTATGCTCAAATGTGGGACCCATTAGTCAATACTTTCCTCTCTAATCGGGCCGGGCTGGTCACGGCTGGCCCGAGCAGGGATCGACCCCGGAAGGTTGCCGGACTAGCGAATCTAAATATATATAAGGGCATTGGACTTCGGAAATCGTGTCGGCCAAAAACCATCAATTTTGACCTCATTCTTTTCTCCTTTTTTCGGAATTATTTTTAAAATATTAAAAAACGTGTCTTTTAATATATATTGATTAAAAAAAAAACTACGACGTACCTTCTCGAAATTACTAATAAGAAGGAAAATTATACACACCATTGATTCCAGAAGCAGTTCCACGGCGGACCCAGGAAATGTCATCGGGGGTGACGAACAATAAAATAAACACCAATACAATAGACTTTAATTAATAATAAAGACTATTAAATTAAATATTGATTAATAATTTCTCAAAACACATCATTACATCAAAATAGAGAGCGTCTTGATTTCATATTACGGAAATCTTCTATAATTGAATCGAAACTAAAATTCTCAGCAATCTCTTTCTCAACATTCACGACCAAATAGTCCGACAAGAAATCATCCTCCATCTTGTTCCGAAGTGCCGTCTTGACTTGCTTCATTCTTGAAAAAGAACGCTCGGTTGAAGCAGTGGAAACCGGAAGAGTAAGAATCAGAGTTATCACTTTGTACAACACCGGATAATAATCTGATCGTCTAGTGCTCTTCAACCATTGACAAAGATCAGAAATCGTTTTCAAAGCTACAAATTCTGGCAATTTTCGGAGTGTATCAAACTGATGAAGCTCGGGGCCCAATGCGTCAAAATCATGTTGGTCGAAATCTTTTGGGTAAAAATTCTGAACAAATTGAATGATATCATCCTTTCTGAACGATCGCCGCAACTCTTTAGGATCTAAAGCTGAACCAAATACAAGCATATCTACGGTGCTCTCATTGAACCGATTGTCTAGTTCTCCCATTTGAGAATCTATCACGGTATAGAAAACATATATTCTGTAATATTCCTCCACTGTCATATCACGATGAGCAGTTCCTCTTTTATTATCACGAGGAGCACTAAAATCGGGTGCTACTATATTGACTCCTCCACAAAAAGATCTGACAATTTCCACTAAGTTGCTAAATCATTCGTTTCTAAGATTCTGTAAGAGTGTCTTCGTGGATCTTACAAGAAACATTGCATTCAAAATATCTTGAGATCGAAATTGCAAGGCATTACAAAGCGAGCTAGTGATATCCAACATTTCTTTCATCAGATGCATAACAAAGACAAAATAGAAACTGGTCATTGTCTTATGAACTGACTTAGCTTCAACACACTGACTATTAGTTTGTCCCTCAGATTTGAGCTTCAATAAAACTTCACATGTTGCACTAAACATCTTGATCAAACTGTTAACTGATTTAGAGTGTGAAGTCCAGCGAGTATCACCTGGTCTTTGCAATGAACTGGACTTATTAAGATCGCTTCCACTTTCAAACTCCTCGATATCAAGTAAATAGGCAATATTTGAAGCATGAGCATCTTTCAACTGGTCATTACGCTTACAAGATCCAGTGACGATATTAACAATGAGTAAAAGCTTATCAAAAAAACTTTTTAACATGATAAACCTCCTTGGATGCAGCAACTAATGATAATTGTAAGCGATGAGCAAAACAATGAATATAATAAGCACTTGGGCATTCTTTTAAAACCAAAGCTTGCAAACCTTTCCATTCGTCGCGCATGTTGCTAGCTCCATCATAACCTTGTCCTCGAATAGACTGAATATCAAGACAAAATTGAGATAGCATCGAGAAAAAATACCATTTTTCAAGGTCAATGATGTAGTGTATTTGACATGAAGCAACCCAAAAAAACGCTCTTGTATGCATCCATCTTTGTCAACAAATCTCAAAACAAGCAACATCTGCTCTCTTTTAGACACATCACGGGCTTCATATACTAGTATAGAGTACCTTGCTTCACTGATTTCTTCCCGAATATGCTTCTTCACTTTCATTGCCAAGACATGCAATATTTGCTTTTGTATTTTAGGTGAAGTATACGATGCATTCCCCGGAGCATTCTCCAAAACATATTTTATATCAGCATTTAAAGTGGCAGAGTATTCCAACAATTCTAAGAAATTTCCCCGATTTAATGATGTAGCAGACTCATCATGGCCTCGAAAAGCACAAGACTGAAACGCAAGCCATCTAGTTACCCCAATAGCAGTTTTTAACCGAAGTCTACTATCACGCTTTTCTTTCGCTTCGAAATTCGCAAGATGATTCGCAATGTGAGCTGACTCATTCATGAGATCTGACAAAAGACTCAAAGCTTGACGATGAGGTGAATTATGATCTTTTCCAATATGTGCCATAAGAGAACAAAATTTTCCACCTATCTTATTCCAAGTCCTGAACCCCTTTTCAATAAAAGCATCGGTTCCAGAAGGTCCACTTTGTTTATGAAATAAAAAACATGAAAGACAAAGTATAGCATTGTCTTCGATAGAATACTCCAACCAAGATGAAAACTCTGTTCGTGTAAACAAAGATGGCTGGAAGTTTCGAGATGGTTTATCTTTTGATTTCGGATAGTCTTGAAGTATAGGTTGATACAGACCAAAATTGATGTGAGCTCTTCGAACCTCGTCATGCCTTTCAATTGGATACTTCCAAATGTGCGGTCATAAACCCGGGTCACGTTCTATTTTGTTGATATCAATTTCCATCAACTTCAAGTCTTTGTTTCGTTGGCGGTGGAGCACGATCATCTGCACTACTTAAATGAGTATCGGGAACTTGCGTATCAACACCTTTTATTTTAAAGAATGAATCAATAGTCGGCGTTTTCATCTACATTAATAAACAAAACAGAAACATATCTTATAATTAACTTAATCAAGTACCGGAATAAATAAAAAATATCGTGTTAATGCCAAATGTTCCAAGAACTACCTTCAAAGAGATGAATATGAGTGTGCCGAATTTGACGGTGGAATACCGAAATAGTGAGCGAAGTGACAAAAATCGAGTCTGACGAATCAAAATCCCTGTTTTTTAAAAACCAAATCATCAACAAAATAATCAAAACAATTTTGTAGTTACGTATATTGATTCTGAAGCATATAAATATTGTTTGAAGGTGATTCTTGTTTTATATGAATCACTTTAAATAATCAAAACAACTCTAAGCATAAACAAAATAAAATTACAGAATCGATAAATAGGATATTAACAAAGCTTAAAAACAGATTCATAAAAAAGTGATGCACAAAAAAGTGAGAAAAAAACAAACAAAATCAAGAAGAAGAGCAGTAAAGCCAAATCGATAACATAGAACTATAGAAGTATTTACCTGTAAATATTGGCGTTAGTTCGATGTTCGCCGATCGAGTCACGACGCAAATAAATAGATTTCCGGCGCAAAGCTAATCAGGGCGCGAATTAGAGGATCTTCGGCGTCGACGATGATCGAAGCGCGAGTCACAGCGCGAACCAGAGAGCGAATATGATAACTTCCATTGAATAAGATGATTTCCGGGGTGAATCAGAGTGCAAATAGAGCACCAATCCGAGAATTCGCCGGTGAGTGACAGTGACGAAGAAGGAGGATTTCCGGCGGAGAGAAAACGAGAGGAGGAATTTGTATTTGTGGAATCAAAGCCATAAACTGAATCAACGAAGAATGGGGAGATCGTGCGTGCTTGAGGACTGGGTCTGAAGGTTGGGGGTGACAAAGCTTAATAGAAGTCTTAATTTTTTTATTTTTGATTAAATTATTAATAGTAAAAAAAAAAATTCCCTAAGAATCTGGGGGTGACATCAGCCACCCCCACTTGAACGTAAGTCCGCCCCGGCGTCTTCCTCTCCATCAAGGTACCTTCTTCTTCTTCTCTAATGGCTCTGTTGTTATGTGATCATCTTCTTCTTCTTTAATGGCTATGTAGTTGTGCTTGTGCTCAGCGATTTCGTTTTGGCTTTATTTTTTTAAATGTCTATAATCAGTTTCATTCTTCCTCTCAAACGACTACTCTCCCTACGAATCATTTCCCGAAGACTATCAGACTCTTCTTCCAACGCCAGGCGTTTGCTATGCAATGGTGAGTCTCTTTAATCAACGTATGTTTTTTTTTTCTTAAAAAAATCTTTATTTGCCTTTGTTTTATTAACCATGTAATCTTTATGTCAATCATGTATATTTTCAATCTTATTCTCTATAGATTTCTGTTTAACCTTCAAAGCAAAAAGTCATTGTATTAGTTTGTTTATGGCCGCCCTTCTCTCGAAAACCATGTCAGGCGAAACCTTGCGAACTCTGGTCACCCAAAACAGCAATGACGATTATATCATGTTTGAAGAAATGCTTATGAGAAAGTTGATAATAATAGAATTTCTACAGATTTATTTTAAAAATGTACAACTTAGTGTTATCGTAATAGAAATTCTTCAGATATGTTTCAGATTCTATAAGTTAGTGTTTACATATTATGTAGTTTTCAATTTTAGCCATAATTTATTGCGGAATTCATTTTATGCTTTTGTAAATTTTTCAGGGATTTCGTCAATATATGATCTTTCGGAGCTATACAAGTGAAATTATTATTTCCCGGATTTCGCTATAAAATTTTGTAATAAATGGTTAAAGAGGTTGATTTTAGCAAATTGTTTTTTTTTTTTACCTTATACAGGTTAAGCAAAAAAATTTGTAGCTAAGGATGACCTATCGATCAATAACCTCTCGCTCTGCTCCAAGTCAATTTTTAGGTGAGATTCTTTTTCTTTTTTCTTCATATTTTGGTAAAATCTTTTTCTTTTTTCTTCATATTTTGGTAAAATTATGGCCAACGCCCACGACTACTACAACCCCGATGACCCACTCGCCTCATATAATCCAGAAGCGTGAAATTACTCCGACAAACCGCCACTGAGGTAAGTCGTTTTGAAAGTTTGTATGGTTATACAACTAATATTTTTATATCTGATCCTTTATTAATAAAAAAGAGACAAGCCTGATTAATTTTATGTGCTAGTATGGTTTTAAAAAATTATTATGTATATTTAAAGATGATATGTATATTGAATTCATAAAGAACGCTAGACTTCTAAAGTTACTAAATTTTTTATTTTTATTTACAGCTTCACTGTTTGAATAAAATTAACATCAGTAATCATTTTTTTATTAATTTTTGGGAATTTCTTTGCAGCATGAACTGTTTATAGCACTTTTTCCCTTGGTTGACGTCTATGGGTTATTTTACATAAGAATCTTGAAGGTTTTATCTAATTTTTAGTTTCCACTAATTTCATTCCGGTAAATGGCCTATTACTTCCTCGACCTCCGTCCCAGCATCGGATTTAAACTTTTTTCCTTGATAACTCTTAATCTCACGCAACCGGTATCGTCGAATATGGTCATTTTTTCAGTTGTTATTTAGATTTGACTTTTAGGATCTGTTTCAAATCCTTTTAATTCGCAGAATAACATATTATGTCACAGTAAGTTTCTGTTAAAGAAGTGATGCTTTCTTATTTAAGATACCATTTTTGCTACAAAATGAACTAATTTATTAGTTATAGTTAGACCAACTTTTTTATGATCATTTATGCTACAAAAATTTTGGTGTTTATAACCACAAATTTCTCTTTGATCTTCGAGGATTTGATGAATATGAATTTTGGGTTTATAGCAACTAAAAAAACAACTTTGGACTATAATACTTGTTTTGCACACCTATATGCTTTATTTTCGTTTATTGCTTTTCCAACTCATTCCAATTTCCTACTTCAAAAATTAGCCTTCCTTGACAAAATATAGAATTTGAATTTTATTTTCTTCAGGCATATTTATGATGCTGGTATATAGTTTGAATTCGGAATTTTCTTACATTACTGTTCTCTAAATTATTACAGTTCAAACTACTGTCTCAAATTTAAAGTCACAAAGCAATGGCTAAAAATATAAGGAGAATGTGCAAAGAGACACAATTTTGCATGAGTTGGAGCGTCAATCGCCTTATTATCTGGGGATTTTATTCTTTGTCGCTCATGTATGAGAAACACCATTTTGATAACTAGGTGAGTGCAACTTTATAAATAAACTCTATAACCACTCTATGCCAATATATTAACATGGGAATTCTAAATTTTCAAAATTTAACTTTTCTTATCAATTATTTTCATATATCGATAAAAAAAAGTGGACCATTCTAGATCTTATATTTGAATTTTGAGAAGATGAAAATTCTGCAAAATTAATCCTTGGACTGCTCTTCCAGTTTATAATTTGCGGTTGAGAGTTCCATCGAAATTACTAGCTTCAAGATGTTTTTCGTCATTTGTCGGGTGAAATCGAACTCAAGGTCGAGTGAAATATTTTGTTTGTTTTTTTTCTCTTTATATAGGATTTTAATTGTGCAAACCTTAGTATTGAGTTTTTGCCATTGTGAATATTATTTGAGTCAAAAGTATTTTCAGTGATTTGAATTCTTATGATATATTATTATTTTTTTAAAGAATAATTATTAATTTTATTGAATCTTGTTTAATTTTTTTTGCCAGAGTTATCATTTAATTGACGCTTCTTCATCACCCATCTGTTGGCGTTGGATCTTCGGTAAGATTCTTTTTCACAAATTTTTTTAAGATCACTCAATCTAATATATTTAGTCTTACTTACGCTCCTAAACTATCCGGTGAGAGAATTACTTACAGGATTTATATAAACGTAATATTATTGAAGCTTCGTAAATTCCATTAGTTTACTTAAATTAAAAAAATTTACTAATACAATGACAATGATTTTGGTTTCCTATGTTATAAGTTTTTGCTATTCGTGGAATATACTTATATATGGTAAGTTTATGTTTTTCATGAATTTTACTTATAATTTGAGGATGATTTTGGTTGTTTTTTTTTTTTATTACGATTTTTATTTATTGAATTGTTCAATGATATTTTTGTTTGATCTTTTGCAGAGTAATCATTTTTTAACGGTTACGCAGATAACGCTTCTCCGTCACGCGTCCACTGCGTTGCTTCTCCGGTTAAATTTTTTCCCAAGATTGGTTAAGATCATTCAATCTAATTAATATATTTAGGCTGCTTTTTTATTTTTAATTATATATTAGTTTTTTTAATTAAGATTTGTGAACACCTGAGTTCTGAAAAAATGGGCATGCATTATCTGTTTATTGGATATGCTACCTTCATTTTTCATGATTGCCTAGATTTGATTTGTGGTTGGCCTCTATGAAGCATAAAGAGTTTTGGATCGTTCGATGCTTCGTCTATTCCTTTTTTAAAGATTTTGTTTTACAGTTTCATTCTTTCAAATTTATAAATTCGGATGATGGATGTGATTTTCAGTTTCAAAATCATAAGTATCATAAGGCACGGAAATAGGTTGCAACTTATTTCTTTTTAGTAACATAAATGCTTTGTCGGAATATTTGCAGATTTCGAACAATTTTTATCTTCAAACTTGAATATTATTGATGAGAACTTTCTTCCTCTTTCAAACGTCTTGATGAGTGCATATCGTAAGTTGATATATGATAAGTTACAATCTAAGCTAATTACATATATTTTTTGGTTTTTGAATAATAACGACTCCATAAATGTCTTACAAACGATTTTTCTGCTTTAAAACCATTCATTCACTCTTCCTCATTATTTTATCTCTTTTTCTAATCATACTGATTTCTGTTCCTCAACTTTTAAAACACGAATGCTTAGTTTGTTTTTACGGAAGCTTATGGATTCACTGTTAACTAAAAAACCCGGGCTTTAAAACTGATTTCACCACTACTCAAATTGAAGATTACTTACCGAGCAATTTCTTGCCGGACAAGGCGTCTACAGTGCTTAAAAGAATGCTAGATGGCTCTCTGAGACTAGGCTGATATATCACTGGGGAATCATAGGAGGTTTGAAGTCAGTGACGGCGTCGGAGGCGTGGGCGGTGATGAAGGATAGCCACCCCGGTACTGGAGAAGAAACTGCATTCCGCAGTAGGCGAAACCAAAATCTTTCCCGAACACGATCATGATCAGTCTCCTATGTTCCATCCGCAAGCATGAACTCCAACCTTCGACGTAGAATCATTCCCAACGACTAGCTCTCGTTATCAATTGTTTTACATTTTAATTGTTTCGGCTATTTTTTTATCATAAATTTAGAGTTTTATTGTTCTTTCTCAGATTTTCATTTATGTATATTCTCAGGTTGAACGTTGTCATAAGCCAGTTACTTAGTTAAATATATATATATAGGAAAAATTGAAATAATGACTCCCAAAAAGCACGTTCTACGTTTTTTTATTCTCCAAATTGATATATCTGAGTATCTATTCATCAATTTGTATTTATCAACATTTTGGACAAACACACTCTTTTCTGAGAAATTGTCAAACTTTGTGCGAAATATTGTCAACTCATACTCGAAAAATTGTCAAAGTTAAGACAATATTTCCAAGAAAATTTCAAACTTTGTGCCAAATACTATCAACCCATACTTGAAAAAATGTCAAAGTTAAAGACAATATCTCCCTGAAACTGTCAAACTTTACTCTTGTGCCGAAAACTGTTCAAAATGACAGTTTCTCAACTCAAGTAAAGAAAAAGGTATTTTCATTCAAAATGAGATAAAATAGAGTTTAGGGAACAATTACTAAGATACATCAACTTAGAGAATAGAAAACATAGGACATGCTTTTTGAGAGTCATTTTTTTAAAGTTTCCATATATGTATAACATACATATATGTATTTATAATAAACTAAAAAAATTAAGGAACAAAATTAATAAATACAACGACACAATGAAATACAAACACGAATCAATCTCTTTTTACATTTGGTAAATTTAATTATAAATAAAAATTTATAAAAATTAAATTTTAATATTTAGTGCTCACACTTATTGGTATAAAATACTTAAATGTATTCGTTAAATAATATATATATATATATATATATATATATATAAAAGATGAAATTGCTTAGAGATTCTTACAATTTTACATATTTTGATCAATGTTTACTTTTTGGAACACATTTATTTGAAGCATTGTAATTATCTATATTGTATACTAAGTTAATAAAAAAATTATATAAAATTTATTTAAAGCTTAAAAATAAATTTTACAATTAATATTTTAACACCACGGCGCGAAGCGCGTTGCCGTTTCACGAGTTTATTTAAAGCGAGCAATATCCATGATGATGTAAAAAGAAAAAACACTTAAAAGGATGAGAAAACTTGCTCGTGGATGCAGGCTGCCCGCACGCGCTCATCCGATTTTTAGTAAATCGGAATTAATGAAATTGATTTTTAGATAATGAGGGATTAAGAATCTTGTTAGACTGTGAGTTCATGGGTGTAAATGTAATAGGGCATGTTGGACATTAAAAATTGTTACTCGATGTATATGACTATATGTAGCTATTTTGAGCCAAAGTTTTGGAGCACGATTTTGAAAATTGATTATATTGGGTTAATCGATGTATAAGACTTATCTAAAATAGTGAAATTTGAACGCGTTGTAAGTAAGCATGGTTCATGTTACAAATTTTATTATGAATATTTTGACATCGCTTTTGCATTTGATTTTGTGATATTTGGATTTGCTACTTTATAACATAAAACTTGAGACTTTTCACGTCATGGTAATTAAATAGGTAGCATAAAGGCCCAAATTCATAATAGTGGGTTTGATAAATTTCCGCCAAAATCTGAAAACGATAATCCCAATTCTACTTTTCTCGCCAACAATAACATTAATGTAATTGATTGGATCCGGTATAGTTCAATAAAAGCCCGAGAAAATTAAGAAAAGAAATTTAGTAACTAGTATATATGTATTACTTTCCACCTAAAATAGAGAAGTACACTCAAAATATTGCTAAACTCTAAAACTAGTCATTTACCTTATTTGTTTTCCATTTTTTTCATGGACCTTTTTCATTTATCTAACACCGATTCTCTCAAGCCTCCATATTTTTCTCTCATCCAAACGTCGACGCTCCCAACCTTAATCTTCGATTTGTTTCACTATTCTTCATTTTCGACTTAACGTCGTCGTCAGAACTTTCATTTCACGATATGTTCTACTATTGCGACATTTGATTTCTTGTATGCTTTTATGTTCGTTGTTTCGATTGTGATATACCCTTTGTATCATTTTATTCGTCTCTAGGAGCGACTTGACAAATTGTGAGAAGATTATGCACGTAATCATAAATAGAAAAGGCGCAATAACACGGGAAATTTACAGGAGTTTCACTATGATCTCGTGAAATTTACACGGGAATACAACAAGTGTTTGAAAGGGTTTCCCTTTTCCGATGGACTCCAAAGAGGGGTTGGAGGAACTTCCAAATGGATGTGAAAAGAGCACATGAGAGAGTCATTTTGGTGAGCAGAGCGAGTATTTTCTTCATCTTTTGACCAATGTGGGCTCATATTATTTTTTAATAATTATTAGTAAATCTATTTTAAAAAAATAAGTGTACTATTAATTAATGTAATTATTTTATTAGAATATTATTTTGTTGCCGAGACTATGTTCAACCAAGAAAAAATGAAGCTCAATGGCTGCTATTCTTTTTAACGCGACCAAAGTATTTGACGTTTGGGTAGACAGTGATATTGCTCCTAAGAAATTCTACATACTAAACCAATAAAATTACTAAACGATGGTACACTTTTTTTTAATGTAATGCATATTAAAGTTTCGCCTAACACACGGTAGTTCATTTTTATTATTACTGATTTATTTACTTCATTTTGTGTTTGCAGGTGTTATTAGAACGAATATATTGTCGAATGTGCCAATGCAACTGTGACTTTAGAAAATGTGAATTCTAAAAAGTTAGAGACTATCATTATAGACATTAATCTTTTCCAAAAGTTGTGATCAGTAAGTCTTATGTAATATGTTTTTTTAATACTAATGTGTTACTATTAATTATTTCAGTGACAGATTCCAATCTGATCCGTCTCAATTGCTTGAAAGATTTTTGTGGGTGTAGTAAACTATACTGCCAAGCCAATTAAGGAGGAGTACGTCGAAAATTTGTGGCGATTTTACGTCGGGAAGATCTTGGACATTTTTAAGATAGAAATCATATCTATGGGCTTATCTCCTATCGGGCGACATAGTTTGGAATGCAGAGATAGAGGCCATATTTTCGAACAAGCCGTTTTGGATTGCGGTTTGCATGATATGTATATTAAAATTATCACCTAATTTACGTGAGTTTGATATGTTTCTTAATTAAGTTATTTTGAGTTTGCAGATGCTCTTCCGGTGGATGTGTTGCGAAGGATGTTTGAATTGGGGAGTAAGAATATTACAAAACCACAGTTAGAAAGACATTTGAAGGTAACTCGATTTTTTTCTTTTCATATTGACATTTTAGAGTTGTATAAAATTAACTATTAAATTTTAGATAGTAGAAATACTAAAGGAGCTTGGAAAATGCAAACGAGGATCCAGAAGACGGAAATGCGAACGACAATCAGAATAAGCCAGATAATCTGACAGGGAATGTGTATGTTTGACTTTTTATTCAAAAAAAACTCTGACTATTTGTATGAACCTTCTTGCTTTTGAGATGAGAGATGCGAATTTAAAGCCAAATGGATAGTTAGTTGCATGCTATTGCAACAAATATGTTATTGAATGTGCCAATGCAACTGTGGCTTTAGATATATGAATCGTGAAGAGTTCCAGACGATAATTATAGGTGTTAATCTCCCTGAAGTCATGTAGCCTTGTTCAAAATGGTGGTGGACGGCACTACACAATTCGAACATTTGTGGCGATTTTACGTCGGGAAGAACTTGGACTAGTTTAAGATATAAATTAGATCTATCGGCTTATCTGCTATCGGAAGATAGGCCAAATCAAAACAAGCCGTTTTGGATTGTTGTTTGCAAGGTATGTATATTAAAATTATCACCTAATTTAAATGAGTTTAATAAGTTTCTTAATTTATTTATTTTAAATTTGCAGATGCTCTTTCGGTGGATGTGTTGCGAAGGATGTTCGAATTAGGGAGTAAAAATATTACAAACTATAGTTAGAAAGACGTTCGAAGGTAACTCGATTTTTTCTTTTCATATTGACATTTTAGAGTTTTATTAAAATTAACTATTGAATTTTACACCGTAGAAATACTTGAGGAGCTTGGAAAATGCAAATGATGATCCAGAAGACGGAAATGCGAACGACAATCAGAATACGCCAGAGAATCCAACGGGAAATGTGCCAAGCACATATAATTGGTTTTGTATGTGACTTTTTATTCAAAATGCTTTGACTATTTTTGTGAACCTTCATGCTTTTGAAATGAGATTTACAAGTTTTAAGTCAAATGGACTAGAAAACAATAAATAAAAATAAATTACTTTGGACCAAAGCATAATATCTTAATGGAATCATGATGCTTATTGTTTTATTGATATTTGTCTATGGATTAATATATGTGCTAATATTGACTTTGCTACCACAACAGTGTGCCATAAAGAATAAACCACGCTAAAAATCTTAAAAGATACACTTTTCTAGTAACAAAATATAGACAGTTCACACTAGAAATATAGACAACATGTAGAAGAATCGAACTCTATCGATCAAAATAAATCCAATGCAGACTAGATTGAATTTAATATATTTATTGCAAGATAAATTGAATTTATATTATCAGTTAGCACTTTGTAAAATATCGATATAAACTTGTGTGAGGAAACATTAGGATTAAGATGCTAACACCAACGTCGGTGTTAGCATCGGTAACATCATATTGTTAGTATTCCCGACAGAGCCGGCCCTTGGGCCAGGCTGACTAGGCCCAGGCCTAGGGCCTCAAATAATTGGAACATTTTTGCACTAAATGATGGGCCTCTATTTTCTAAATAAAGAGCCCCAAATAAGAAAAAAAAAAACTTATTTAGTATATCACAAGAATACTTCACCTCGTGTCGTTTTTCAGATTTCTATTGCGAATTTCAAGGTTAAAGTAATAACGTGTCTGACTGACTATTATGATTCACGAATCATGATGATTATATATTTTTATATCATGATAATAATGATCAGTGAGCAAACTGATTATATTTATTATTATATAGTGCACGGCTTAATGTTTATATATATATTAATAGAATCATATTTCCCCAAAAAAATTACTAGTATGAAGTCGGGTTAAAAAAAATTACTTTGTTGATTGAATTATTCAATTAAATTAATTCAAATTCAGTGAGTTTTCTTAAAAAAATTATTGAATTTTTATTTATTGAAAGGCCTCAAATTATTCTCCGCCTAGGGCCTCTGTTAGCTCAGGGCCGGCCCTGATTCCCGATGTTGGTATTGGCTTTGCCCGAAGCCAAAGTTAACAAACAGTCGAGGTTGGAGCTGCATTACTAACACCGATATGCTAATTTGACGCGGCGTTGCCAACATAACCGTCTTTCTTTGAGGTTAGCATCTGATGTATAGGAAACCCAACAAAAACGAGAACACGTCTACGAATAATTAATGCAATTATTCCAAATATTAACGTTGGAAAAATACCCGAAATCTCCTCGAGAACTGCGCACAATTCTCGATCGTACACTGCCCTATACGCTGATCGCTGTCAACGCCGTCCCGCAGAGTTGAAGTCTGCTGGAGTGTCTCCCGCGTGATCACCTGCGCCAGAAGAATGCCTGGAGTTCGCTACTGTTCGTCGCGAGAATTCTTGGAAATTGATCGCAAGAATCAATCGACCACAATCATGGAGAGAGTGAATTTTTTTATCTGAATATCAAGCTCCTTTTTTATTCGATGTTGAGGGTTTAAATACCTTCAAGATTTGCAAAAATAGGTCCCACAATTAATGGAAATTGCACTTAAACTAACAAACTTAAAACAATAAAAATAAATTGCATAACGTAAAGCTAAAAATAAATAAAAACTCGTCTTCAACAATGGCGTGAACGGTCCCGAGCTTCTTCGAAGGCGAGTCCGAGTTCGTCGGTATCATTCTCCCCGGCGGAGAAAGAATTCGTCCTCGAATTCGGGGTCGGATCGTCGTCGGAGTTGTCACCGGTATAAGCTCGGAGGTGCATGACGTTGAAGACATCATGAGTGCGGATGTGGCTCGGTAGTCGAAGGCGGTAGGCGTTGGAATTTATTTTCTCGATGATTTCCAAGGGCCCGATCGTCTTTGGCTTGAGTTTGTTAAACTCATGAGCGGGAACTCTCTCCTTCGTCAAAATCGCCCATACGAAGTCACCGACCTCAAACTCCACGTGTCGTCGCTTCTTGTCCGCCTCGCGCTTGTAACGAGTGGAGGAGGTTTCAAGGTTGGTCGTCGTGAGCTTGTGAGTCGCTTGGAGGTTTTCGATGAAAGCCGATGCGTCGGGGTGAATGGGATCGGACTCCGGGACCGCGGCGAGGTCGAGCGGGCATCGTGGAACGACGCCGTATACGATGCGGAATGGGCTCAATCCCGTGCTTCGATTGACAGCATGGTTATGGGCGAATTCGGCTTGGCTAAGCGTAAGATCCCATGCTTTAATCGATTCACCTACAAGGCAATGCAACAGGTTACCAAGGGAGCGGTTCACTACCTCCGTTTGCCCGTCCGTCTCCGGGTGGTAAGCGCTACTAAAGTCAAGACGAGTGTCCACGAGGCGCCACAAGCTTCGCCAAAAGTGACTAAGGAAGCGTGTATCGCGATCCGAGACAATCGACGTAGGAAGGCCGTGTAGACGGTACACCTCGCGAAAGAATAAGAATGCCACATGACTAGCGTCGGACGTTTTCTTGCACGGAATAAAGTGTACCATCTTGGAGAACCGGTCGACGACAACGAAGATGGAGTCGTGTTGGCGTTGTGTTCTTGGAAGGCCAAGAACAAAATCCATGCTAATATCGGACCACGGTCGTGTCGGAATCGGTAGTGGCATATAAAGTCCGGCGTTGGATGCTCTTCCCTTGGCGAGGTTGCACACGCGGCAACAGTCTACAAAACGGAATACAAACTTCCGCATGGATGGCCAAAAATAAGACTCGGTGATCAAGGCGAGAGTGCGATCACGCCCTACGTGTCCTTCGTTATGAAGATCACGAACAATCATCAAACGAAGGCTACTCTCGGGAATGCATAACTTTCCGCGGCGATAAAGAAAACCGTCTTTCCACGCGAAATCAGGGTCGGTATCAACGAGTGTGGGCGCGGTAAAACGGGAAAAGAAGGCATCCGTGGCGTAGAGCGAGGGGAGTTCATCAAACCCCGGGACAGAAACACGTAGGCGTTGGAGAAGTGTGTAGCGGCGGCTAAGCGCATCGGCAACGCGATTGAGAACCCCTGCCTTGTGTTTGATCGTGAAAGTGAATTGTTGAAGAAAATCAATCCACGAAGCATGTCGGGCGGATACCTTGTCTTGAGTTCCTAGGTGTTTGAGTGCGTTGTGGTCTGTGAAAAGAACGAACTCCCGGTGGAACAAATAGTGGCGCCAATGGTGAATGGCGCGGACGATCGCGTAAAATTCCACATCGTAAGTATTATACCGGATTTTCGGTCCAGAGAGCTTCTCGCTAAAGTAAGCGACCGGACGCGTACTTTGGCTCAAAACAGCCCCTATTCCGACCTTGGAGGCGTCACAATGGAGTAGAAACGGTTGATCGAAGTCCGGTAGAATAAGTATAGGCGCGGTGGTTAGCTTTTCCTTGATTAACTCGAATGCTTTAGAGGCATCCGGGCTCCAATGAAATCGTCCGGTCTTAATGCACTCGGTAATCGGTGCCATGATCGAGCTAAAATGTGCAATAAACCGACGGTAAAAGGAAGCTAACCCGTGAAAGCTACGTACCTCGGTGACCGTCGAAGGAGTCGGCCATGAGGAAATAGCATGGACCTTTGTCGGGTCCACCGATAAACCGTCGGCGGAGACAATGTAGCCTAAGAATTCCACGGATGAAGTGACGAATGAGCACTTTTGTAATGCCCCGTAGAATTCGTGCTCCCAAAATACTAGCAAGACGTCGCGGAGGTGGCGTAAGTGGTCCTCCGTCGAAGCGCTATAAATCAAGACGTCGTCGAAATAAACGACGACAAATTTGCCAATGAACGGGCGGAGGGCTTGATTCATAACGCGCATGAAGGTGCTTGGTGCGTTAGAGAGGCCGAATGGCATGACGAGCCATTCATAAAGTCCTTCACGCGTCTTGAATGCCGTTTTCCATTCATCACCGGGTCGGATTCGTATTTGGTGGTAACCACTTTTCAAGTCGAGTTTGCTAAAGATACGAGACCCACTCAATTGGTCGAGGAGATCGTCTAACCTCGGTATCGGGAAGCGGTAACGAACGGTGATCTTGTTAATGGCGCGGCTATCGACGCACATGCGCCATGTACCATCCTTCTTAGGGGTGAGTAGTGCGGGTACAGCACACGGGCTCAAACTCTCGCGGATATGACCGCGGGCAAGAAGTTCCTCCACTTGGCGACGTAATTCTTCGTGTTCAACCGGGCTCATGCGGTAGTGTGCACGGTTCGGGAGTTGAGCATTCGGAACGAAGTCAATATGATGTTGGATGTCACGAAGCGGTGGAAGTCGGGAAGGCGGGGTGGTCGGGAACACGTCGGCAAACTCCTCTAGGAGTTAGTCGATCTCGGGTGAAATCTTGGACGCCGAGGGGGTGGTGGCCGAGGAAGAAGGTGATGCTGGCACGCCCACGAGGGCGAAGACGATCCCGGTTTCGGTGATGGCACTTTCAAACTCCACGCGGGAAAGTAAACTAGGTGAAGAACGTCGGGACGGGGCCGGTGATGGCGGTGTCGGCAAGAGAACAATACGCTTTCCCTCGAAAAGGAAACTATACGTATTGGCGGCGCCGTCGTGTGAAGTCTTCCGATCAAATTGCCAAGGGCGTCCGAGAAGTAAATGACAAGCATCCATGGCTACAATATCGCAAAAAATGTCATCATGATAAGTGGAACCGATTGAAAATTTTACCCGAACGCGGTGAGAAACGGAGACATCGGTGTTGTTTTGGAGCCACGCAAGCTTGTAAGGCTTTGGATGTGGTTCCGGTGTGAGACCAAGCTTCTTGACCACTTCGTCGGCGACGACGTTCTCGCAACTTCCCGAATCAATGACGAAGCGGCACACTTTTCCACCAATAGTGCACGTCGAGAGAAAAATATTCGAGCGAAGCCATCCGTCGTCACGGCTTTGCGGCTTGAGGAAATTGCGTCGAATGACGAGTGCATGACCAATGTCACCGGGAAGCTCAACAAGATCGTCCGTCTCGGGTGCGTCGTCGTCAAATATAGGAGTCTCCCTCGCGGTGAAATCATTCTCCTCGATAAAAATACCGGCTCGTTGGGGGTTCGGGCATTGTTGGCGACGGTGACCGAGTTCGCCACACCCAAAACAACGCATTGTGGACACGTTGCGTGGGGGAAACGAGGGACCGCCGGGAGAAGGACCCGATTGTCGGGCGGCCGAGGAACTCGAGGCCGCTGGCTGGGCTATACTCGAGGAGGCTGTACCCGGGGAGGCTTGGAGCGTGGAGGTGGCCGAGCTTTGGCCAAAACGTCGCCGCGTGTCGGTCCGTGATTGTTGTGTTTCAATGGCGATGGCGCGTTGTTGTGCTTCTGAGACGGAGACGGGGTCAAATAAATTCATCATGTCTTGAATCGATACGCGTAGACCCCCGATATATCGTGAAGTCAATTGGGCTTCCGTTTCGCCGAGGTTATTCCGCAACACAAGCAAACGGAACGATGTGGTGTAGTCGGCAACAGACTTACCCCCTTGCCGCAAATTTTGGAGGGCGTGGTAAAGCGTACGCTCATAATTAAACGGAAGGAATTCCGTCTTCATTAATTTACGCATCTTTTCCCACGATTTGACCTTAGCCTTCCCGGTGCAAGCTCGTTGCACCCGAAGTTGAGACCACCATGCCGCGGCACGTCCGCGGAGACGTGTGGCAACGAGGGAAGCCCCTTTGTCGTCCGGTACCTCCTTAAATTCCAAAATTTCGTCGGTCGCGACGAGCCAATCGAGAAACTCATCGGCTTGAAGACTCCCGTGAAACTCCGGAATTTCAACCTTGAACGATGCCTCCCATCGAATCGCTTCCGGAACTGCCGCACGTCCACGAAATTGATTTCCAAAGGGGTTAGCGTCCTCGGTTTCGGATTCGTCCACAAAATTGCGTTGTTCATCCCGCTCGTGCACCATCGCTTGCATTTGCCGGGTCAACAATTCAACCTGCGCACGCAATCCGTCGACCTCTTCTTGTCTATGATTGGTTTCCATTACCGTCGCGGGATCGGCTCGCTTCTTCGGTGGCATCGCTTGTCACGGAAACGAGTGGCTCTGATACCAACTGATGTAAAGGAAACCCAACAAAAACGAGAACACGTCTACGAATAATTAATGCAATTATTCCAAATATTAACGTTGGAAAAATACCCGAAATCTCCTCGAGAACTGCGCACAATTCTCGATCGTACACTGCCCTATACGCTGATCGCTGTCAACGCCGTCCCGCAGAGTTGAAGTCTGCTGGAGTGTCTCCCGCGTGATCACCTGCGCCAGAAGAATGCCTGGAGTTCGCTACTGTTCGTCGCGAGAATTCTTGGAAATTGATCGCAAAAATCAATCGACCACAATCATGGAGAGAGTGAATTTTTTTATCTGAATATCAAGCTCCTTTTTTATTCGATGTTGAGGGTTTAAATACCTTCAAGATTTGCAAAAATAGGTCCCACAATTAATGAAAATTGCACTTAAACTAACAAACTTAAAACAATAAAAATAAATTGCATAACGTAAAGCTAAAAATAAATAAAAACTCGTCTTCAACAATGGCGTGAACGGTCCCGAGCTTCTTCGAAGGCGAGTCCGAGTTCGTCGGTATCAGCATCCCTACTTTGGTGTTGTCGACACCAATTTCGAGATTAATAAGTTTTTAGTTTCCAATTTTAATAAAGTAATACTAGTTACTGAATTTTCTTTTAAGAAACAATGAGTCAAATCTTATTATAAAATTGAGTATAAGATTGGATTCCCGGTGCATTCGAATTTTACGGTTTCAATTTCGTATTCAATTGCAGTATATCCAATCTTCGATTTCTTTGTTCACTATTTCCCCTTACTAGATTTGAGAAAACAGTAAAAGAAAACTATAGTTATTGCTTAAACAACGTATGCAACGTATGCAAAATGACAAGGTATAACAAGGCGAAAAAAAGTATAAAGAATATGAAGGCGACAGAAACGACATTATAATTATTCAAAAGATAAGATTAAAGTTTAAGCTAAGTGGACTAGAAAAACAAAGTAAAAATAATAATATCTTAACGAAATTACTGAGCTTTATTTGTTTTTATTGATATCTATTAATGAATTAACAAAAGGATTGTGCTAATATTGAATTTTACTACCACAACAGTATTCGATAAATGACACTAAAAATCTATAAAATATACCAAATTTAACTTTATATTAAAATACTATAATTGATACTAAAAATATCAACAACGTTACAATAAATTATAAAAATCTAGTCAAACGAACCGAATTTCCGACAGAAGAGTTGAACTCTATCAATCGACATCAATCCAATACAAACTACTGACTAGATTAATTTTATATGTTTATTAGTAGTTAAATTGGATATATAAGATCAATTAGCACTTTGTAAACTTAGTTGGTCGATGATGTATAAATAAACTAATACAACGACGATAAAATCTAAACTCTAAGCTAAGGTTCAGATCGGCACCATATTAAGTCTTTTTTCGCTCGATTTCCTTTATTTTTACTCTTATTTTTTATCACATAAATACACGTTAATATATATATATATATGACATAGACATATATAACATGGAATTTTAGGATCTGTCCCAAAACTTATAATAGGGCTGTCTCATGTCCGGTTATTTCCGGTGAGTTAAAATCGGGCTTGAGCGCACGCAGAAATCGAATAATACAGCCTCGGTCGAAACAAATAGAGCATCATTAAGAGACAAATTTGGGGAAACAAAAGGACCTATTTGTTAATCAAAAGTCAAGACAATGATACTTAATTGTTCGTGATCCATACTTAAAAAGATAACGTAAATTTTGTACATTTTTGAGCGGGTAATTTTTCTGGATATCATAATTCATAAGAGGACCATAATGCACTCATTTCAAAATTTACTTTGCTTTTCTTGTCCTTTATATATCTTTCCTTTGCATGCAACAAGTATTTTAATAACAAAACACTAAGATATGGACGTAACTCCCGAAATTGCATGCCAAGTTTATATATATAAAACGCATGAGTATAACTATATTGTTTTACGCCTCTTTTTGGGCTATTAATTATATATGAAATAGAGTAACTTTATGGTATATAAAAATGCAAAAAACTCAACTGGTAGAGCTGCGTCTTGGTGTTATGCAAGAAGATTTTGTAATTTAACCGGCCTTTTCGTTTTTTTTTTAGTAATAACTCATGCCATGAGTCTCATGGTGTAATTTAATAATGCATTTGTGATTGTCGATGCGATGAAAGTGACTAAGTCTTTTAGTAAGTTGAAACTTATTATTCATGATATTAGTTGCAATTCGATTATAAGATTTAATTTTGTTAATGTCGTATGGCTATTTGCAAGTGCATACTTCGCAATAACAGAAAATAATAGAGACAAAAAAACACAAATTAGTATTTCAGCCGCTACAAATGAAATATAAGTATATGCAGTGGTTGAACCAAGAATTTCATCTAGGGGTTAGACTAATTATTTTTGTCAAATATCACACTTGTAGGGGTTATATTTAAATTCCGTGTCTTAATGGTAATATTACCTAAAGTCCAAAAAATAGTGTTCAGGTAGTTATTATTTTTCGGAATTCAATCATAGACTTCTACGTGGCTCGTGTGCAGTAGACCTTATTAAGACATGGAAGGAACTGGAGTTTGATTCAATATTGTAACCGTCACATACAACTACCGCTAAAATGGAGATTGAAAATATATCGATGAACTAAGTACAAGATTAAGTGACTAAGTACAAGATTAATTACTTATGCTGTCAATATCCCATAAATTAATATATTGACGTAGTTTCCAAAACTGCATTTTTTCCCCTCTTTTTGGGATATTATCATATATGAACCTGGGGAACTTTACGGTAAATATATATGCAAAAGCTCAACTACCAAAATATACACACGTCTTTTTCAAAAAAAAAAAAAAAAAAAACTAAGCTTTTGGTGAGCCAATTTAATGTTGCACGAGTAGACAACCATGACCATAATTGAAGCTCAACCGATTACTGCACATTCCTATATTTACACATAATCATCTAAATGGAATTCAAAACAAATTCAGAGAGAAAAATAAATAATAAAATTACACGCTGAATAATTGCATATAATAAGTATGTTAAGTAAATATTTGAGAAGCTGACAGTACACTCTTTTGTGTATATGATTTGAGTTATCATTGAAATGTCTAACTGCTCCATTGTACTAAGCATGTGTGAATTCAAGGTATGGTACATACAGATACAAGTAAAATAATAAAATTGAGAAAATTAAAAGGTAGTTATACTTTGAGTTGGACTGACCAATTTTCCAAAAGGGGTGAGTTTTTGGGGACCATTTTTTCACTTGGCAAAAATATATAATATTTTATCAAACCCCAATGTTCATGCTTTTGTGCCTTTGTATGTGATTTGTGTATTTATTTATTATGTGTTAAATTAATCAAATGCTTTATAGTTTTTTACATTTAATAACCATTGCATGGATTATATGAAACACTTTCTTTTGGTTGTGTGTTTTATTAATCCAAAGAAATTATAATTTTAAGGACATGCAAGAAAGTTGAACCAAAAGCAACCTAATGCCAAGTTCTTGTAGTGCATGCTCGTGGGATTCTTTTGTTTTTTTTCTAGGCAGATTCAGTACTTCAAGATTCCTCCCAAACAGTCATATTTTTCTCTGATTTTCGAGAAAATAAAATAAAATTGAGTCCCAAAACTGCTTGTTAACTAAATTTATATATATTAAAAGAAAAATCGCGTATAAATTTTGACGGAAGTAAGCAATACAATTACAATTGTGTACGTAGCAATGTAACCGGAAGTAAATAATTTGTAACGATTGTGATTATTCAAAAATTCAGTGATGACAAATAAATTATTTGTAACGATTATATATAACATACATGTATATATATGCTCATTAGTTCAAGGGTTAATGATGGTAAGTGTGGTTGGGATTTTCGACAAAACTCAGCGGAACGCCCGTAGAAAGAATCCATTCGAGTGTCCATTTCCGTAAATTCACAGCAGAAAGAGCACTTACCTGTGCTGTGTTTACCTCATCGAGCTCCCCGGTTGGGAAGCATACATTAGCGTGTCGGTTTAAGTATCCGGTTCCCCGCTCCCCCATTCCGTCTAGAATTGTCCCGCACTTTTTGCATGTGGCATTTTTAACACGCTCGCCTCGATCGTTGATGTGCCGATCTTCGTGAAAAAATTTCCACACCGGGGCCGTGTTTGGCCGTCCCCACGCCAAGCCATGAGGATTAACTCTATTAAAACAAAAGGAAAATCAAAAATTTAAATGTCATAAAGTTTATTATTCATCATATTGATTTAATTAAAAGTTAAATAAAAAAGTTAACAAAATTAAAATGGTATTTCTTATGTGTGAAAATAATTATCAAACTCTTTTGGACGGAACTCCCCGAGGTTCCACGGCCAGATCGACTGGAAATGATGCTATGATCTCGCTTTAGGCCCAAGCTTTTCTAGACAGAACTCCCCGAGGTTCCCAGGCTAGCTTGGAGGAGATTGCAAAGCAAACCTTATTTAAAAACCAATCTTTCTAAGACACCGCGTAATCCAATAAGAACTTTATAATTATTATCACACATACAAATTACCTTTTTAATTTTTTTAACTTATTTAAGTAACCATTTAAAGTTTTATTAAATTAATATGATTAAATGATTATTAAATCTCAAGAAATTCGTTTCTGATGTGGAAGATCAGTCGGAACCGCAACCACAGAGCATACTAAGACTTTCAAGAGACGTGGCAAATTAATTAATTAAAATAAAATAATTAAATTAAATTGGAAGGTTTTTAACTTATTAAGTAACCATATAAAGTTTAATTAAATTAATAAGATTAAATGATTATTAAATCTCAAGAAATTCGTTTCTGATGTGGAAGATCAGTCGGAACCGCAACCACAGAGTATACTAAGACTTTCAAGAGACGTGGCAAATTAATTATTTATTCTAAAATAATTATAATAATAATAAAAATAATATTAAAATAATAATAATTAAAATAATTACCCCGTTTCCGGTCGCGGACGTCGAGCACGTCGAGGACGTTGGACGGAGCCTTCGCCGGTTTCGTTGATCGAGAGTGGAGAACCATCGTGGTACGAGCCAACAACAGACGAATGGTGTGGGCCCTCCTCTTCGGCAAGATTGCGTCTTTGAGGCGGTTCCTCCGGCGGTTGAGATGGGCCCTCCATACGGTCGTCGGCGGGTCCTCCTTGAAACAAGAGTTCAAAAAATGGATCGGTGGTTCCTGCCTCCCCACATCGACGTAGCGTGCTGCTGTTGACCATTGATGCCGGAACGTGCGTCGGATAATTTGGATTTGGTGGGGAGGGAAGTGTTTCTACAACGGGAATGTAGCCCTCGGGCATAGGTTGCGATTGCTCCCCGGCATTAAAATCAGGAAACAAATCCCTAGCCGCCCTACGACCCCCGGAACTACCACCGCTTCTTCGAGACATAATGGGAAATTTGAGAACTTGAGAGCTTTAGAGGGAAAAAACTTAGAGAGTTGAGAGAATTTGAGAGAGAGTTGGAAGATTGTTGGTGAGGAAATGAGGGTGGGAGAGGTGGTATTTATAGGATTTGAGAAGAGAGTTGGGTGGGTGAATAATTATTGAGGTGGGTGAAGTGGGTGAATAAAGTTGGGTGAAAAATATTGAAATTTGAAATTTTTGGGTTGGAATTCGAGTAAAGTGGGTAAAAATTATGGTTGAGTAATTAATTTCGGGTAAAATTCGGTTGAAGAGTGGGAATTAATGCCACAAAATAGCACACCACACGGATCGCTGACGTGGCGCGTTGTGGGCCGTCGATCGTCTCACGCGGATCAGCCCCTCCCACGTCGCGACGAACAGCCCACGTCGCGACCAGTCGCGACTTTCACCCCATAATCGCGACGAGTCGCGATGGCTCCAAATTCGCCGCGACGAGTCGCGACTGTCCCATAATCGTCGTGACTCGCAGCTCTATGCGCATGGCTAAAAAAAAAATATAATAATAAAAACCAGGAGGTCGTAAAAAGTAGTGAAGCAATAATTACCCTAATAAATGGAGTAACACTTTGGTGGGAAAAGATGCTCAAAGTTCTTAGCTCATGTTTTGCAGGAAAATATCCCTATCTATTTTATAAGAATGCTATATTTTTCGGATATATTTAAGGTTAAAATACCGATAAATAGGTGAAAGATAATAATATTACCATATTCCAATTTTTTTAGTTGCGGTGGATATTCTTAAAATCACATTTTTAACGGTAGTAAGAATATTCACTGCAATAAAAAAAAAAAAATCCGAATCCCTTTTCGGTATTTTTTTTTTTCGCTTTTAATGTTTAATTGATTTGGGATATCTCCGATATTTCTCTATGTCACAAGCAAGGTTCCGAAAATCGCGATTTTCGTTCGAAAATCGTTCGATTATCGCTGAAAATAGGCTTCTCGGTAAGTTATCTCCCTTAATCGTTTTCGTTTTATAGTTTTCGCGATTTTTCGAGGGGGAAAGTGAACAACTTTTCGTTTTAGGTTTTCAAGTGTTAAATTTCGAAAACTGGAGGACTTATCGCTAAATAACGAAAAGTCATTAGGTTTTTTCCGAATTGTTGTATAATTGCGGCAAAAGTACACATGTTTCGAAATTGTTGATTTGAGTTAGATACTCGAATATTTTGATGTAATTTCGTTTTATAAAATTGTATATAATTTTAAAACTAATCGGTTTGCATAATTTTTTTTTTTAATTTGAAGTTTTTCTGAATTGTAATATCATTGTGGCAAAAGTACATATGTTTCGGAAATTGTTGATTTGAGCTAGTTACTCGAATATTTTGGTGTAATTTTGTTTTATAAAATTGTATATAATTTAAAAAATAATCGGTTGGCATAATATTTTTTTTAATTTGAAGTTTTCTAAAATATTGCGGCAAAAGTACAATTTTTAGCTAATTTGTTAAATTGAGCTAGTTGTTCAATCTTGTTTTAAATGAAATCAATTGTGCAGTGCATATTTTATATAAGAATAATTGGTGACTTGTAAATATTTATTTTGGTAAGTAAATAATAATTTATTTTACATATTTTGTAAAGTATTTGTAATTTTGTATGAGACTTAGTTTATGTTTGGCTACATTAGTATGAGACTTGGTTTGTGGCTTATATCTTATATTTTGTATGAGACTTTTATGTTTATATTTTGTGACATTAGTATTTTATGTTATGTTTTTAGTGTAAAATATGTTTGGATTTTTTTTTATAGGTTTTCCATCGATAAATCCATCGGCAAACGATTAATCCATCGATAAGTTCGATAAGTTTCGATAACGGCAAACGATAATTTTTATAGGTTTTCCGTCGATAACGGCATCGGCAAACGATTAATCCATTGATAACGGCAAACGATTTATCGGCCAAAACGGCATTTTGATCCTTGGTCACAAGACAACTGAAGCAACTAATTATATATATGAAATATCCTTGTCACTTACTTATTTTTGGTAAGAAGTTAATATCAGGTGAATAGAACAGGTTAATAAGTATTAATACCCTATTAATCTAATTGTCTAAGTCTGATTTTTCCAAGATTAACATAGTATAGGTCATCAAATCGAGATCAGATTACTGTGTTGGTCGATGAGCTTTTTTGAAAGCTTTATTACAACTACATCTACATACATAGCATGATGGTCAAAGCTCCATTGCGACTATTTCAAGAACAAAAGGATAATTATCATGAAATCATTATCTAATTGATGATTCACTATATATATATATATATGTCATACTAAAAATATTTGGAGTACATATCTATCTGTTCAAATTGATAGCAGTGCATCTACTCAATTTTCATGTACACTTGCAAAAAGAGGCAAGGGACGAAAATTCTCAATCAAAATTATACATAGATATATATACTGATCGAGGTACCCTTTCAACATAAAAGGAACCGATAGATAATCAAAATCACAATCATAGCGCATTAGAAAATCGCATGTTTTATGAAAATAATTAAACAAACAACTATCATTGACGGTGATAACCAGCAAATAAATAAGAGAGAAGAATTTCCTAATGAATAAGAATAGAAACTTGCGCGGTCATATTGTCGGCGTGACGCAAAATAGTAATCCGACGAATTTAACGGATCCGACGAATTTAACAGAAATTCAATCCACTTACGAAATAGAATTCCAACAAGTTTGGCCGTTCCGACTTCCGAGGGTCCAAGATGGAGAGATAGACAACCACGGTGGCTGTTTTCTGAGAAGGGGAGTCCGAAAAAATATAAATACGGCCGTCAACGAGACAAATAACCAAGAGTACGAGACGGAGAAACCAAAAAACAACACATTTGTTCCAAGACGGCAAGGCAAACCGAAAAACGAAAAAAAAAAAAACACAAGATAAGGGTGAGCAGGAGCCCATGGTGGGTCCCCCACCCTCCGCCACTATATATATATATATATACATATACATATATATATATATATATATTAATTAATTAAGAGCTGTTACGCGAATCTCTTTTCTTGTCCCTGCCCGGTCTGTTTTGTAGCACGGTGCCTCACAAAGCCGTCCCTTGTTCTCGATCATGCACAAGAGGGAGTCAATTCGTTGTCATTGAATAAAGGTGTCGAGAGAGTTTAATTCATGTGAAAATTAATTATGATATATATAAAGTCCCTCTAAATTGGTGTTTTAGAGTTAATCAAATTACTTAGTCGTTTCTTAAATTTCTTTAGTTAATAACATTTTTTCGATCATAATAGATTCTTCTTCTCTTCTCCCCATAGTTCTCTTCCCATATATTAAATTTCTAGGTACGTAACTTCTCTTTATTTTCATTGTTATTCTACATATGATTTATATTGTAAAGACTACATGCATTTAATATCATAACGTACGTACTGTAAATTCTGCTCCGAACACAGTTATGTAGTTAGGCTGCTTCAGCTTATTACTCACGTACTTATGAACAATGTGCTAATTCACTGTAGACGTGTTCCAATGTAATGACTAATGAATGAAGCTTATGATAAACAGATTCATTTTACATGATATCGCATCAATTATGACGTAATTAATTGTATAGTCAACATATTGTAGATCTAACTTGCCATACTAAAACACTGAAAAGTCTACATACATATATATAAAAGGAAAAGAAGAAATCGTCAATTATATATATATAAATAAATAATAACGAGAAGCTCAGCTCACAATAATATTGCTGTTCTCCAAATATTATAATTTTTGAGTACCTTCTACATAGCAAATTGGAAAATATTATATTAAATATATCAAAACTATTATATAGTAATATACTTAATTTTCCTCTAATTAGATTTCTTTTTTCGTTCATTTTTTTTAATATGTATATTAATTGGTCATTGTGGCTTCAAACAATATTATAATTTCCATTTATAGCATTATTAGGTAATTATTTTTTCTCATAATTAGTACTATATTTATTATATATAATCTTATTCCCTTTTGATTTTGTCAAAATACAAATAGCACAATCATGCATATGTTATCCCGATATGAATTTTTTTTTTATATACCAAAAGATCGCATATTTTTGTATTAATATCGTACGGTGTTTATAATTTTGACCCTGATTTTGGCTACTGAATTTTAATAAATTCCCAAATAAATATTAGAAATAATTTACCGACAAATTTTAGAAGGACGCTAACAACGCGTTGGCGTGCTTATAATGCTTTGAAATTATGATAAAAGACTTCTAAATAATATTTGGTCAACCCCACTTGCACATATTTTTGATGATTTCGTACTTAAATCTTGCAAACGATTAATTAAATTAAATATTATTTAGAAATCGTAAGAAATGCCCATTATGTGTCAAAGGTATAAGAAAAATGCCCATGCATGAGAGTAAAAAATACACACAATGGACATTTTTCTTAAACCTTTGACACAAAATAAGTATTTTTTAAAGATTAATGGAGATCCCGGGAATTTACGTTGATATCACCCTTTTGCGATTCTACCTGCATGTTATAAATTAAATTAGAAACTTAGAACCACCAAATTTCAAGTGATTTGAGAGAACAAAGGTGAGAACGGAGATAACTGGTAACCAACGTGATTTGCGAAACTAATATGACACTGTTTGAAACCAAATAAAAAAAAAGGTCTTTGGAACCATAACCAAACTCTTAAAACTATATATTTGCATAAGCTATTTTGTACTTCTTTAGTTGAGAATGAATGATAAAATCTAGCTTTACTTGCAAATAGTGTGTAGCTAGCCTTTTGGTTCAGCCTAAGCACTATATAACTATCAGTCGGTCAAAAAAATTTAGTGAGCAAATGTGCTATCAAATTTTTTTTTTTTAATCTCACTCAATAATTTAAATGCTACATATCGTGTACTGCAAAATATCAAGAAAAATAACAGAGAACAAAATCGTAACTAAGCTTTCTATAATAGTTCTAAAAGAATAAGAAAATAAGAAAATAAAAAACAATATATAAATAATATGAGTATGTGACAAAGCAAAATAAAATGAGATAAATCTCAATATCTCATACATAAAAACGAAGGCTAATGGCTCTTCATTTAGATTTTGCGACTTAAGCAACACAAATACAATATCACTTCATTAATTATTTCTTTTGATATTTGAGCGAGCGTAAGCACATGCATACGCTCGTGCGTATGTAACTCCGTCTATGAGTGTGTTCATCATTTTCCTATACCGCGGATCTACATCCATTGTCTAAATTGTTCGGATTATTCTTTATTCCGCTTCCCATACTATATAGCTATCATAATTACACAAATATATAATTATTCTTATACTTTCAACGAGATATACCAAACCCTGGAACCATACAAAGCCGCAAGAAGTCCGAAACGACACTCTAACACAAGCTTATACAGTAAATTATACTCTCACCAAATATTTATCTATAGAAAATGTACACCCTTGTGAAGTTTAATTGTGATATATTCTAACTAATTTGGTCAAGATTGTAATTACTGTGAAAACCGATCAAAAGTTCAAAACTACACGCCAATCCAATTAAACGATTAGATGCTGGCTGAAGTGATCGAGAGATATTATTATAATATAGGACTGTATGAGTAATATGGACATTGGTAATTAATGTTCGAATTTCATGTCGTTTATAAGCTAAAAACGACGTAGGTTCATTATTGGCTATTTTATCGTATTGCAGCATATGGCGTGCACAAAATCATATATGTAATGTATATATTGTTTTAACATATTTGGTGATTATTATTGGTACACTACACTACACAGGAGCTAGATTATGAGGTTAATTTATTAGTTTGTTTTCTCCACAAAATGTTTACATATAAGCTGTGTGTTTGCTGCTAATTTGGTGAAGTATAAGTAACGCATATACATATATATATATATATATATTGGTTCAACTTACCGATGTTACCGGTAAACCAATTATCGTTTTCGACGGATTAAAATCGATAGCTTACCGATTAACCGACGGAAAACCTATAACACTGTAGCTTACCGATTACCGATACTTTTCGATGATTATCGACGGATTATCGATACTTTTCGACAGAAAACTTATAAAATATTTTGATAATATCATACCACAAAACATATGTTAAATTATTAAGTGCATATGTATAATATTAATATTAGTTGAAGTGTATAATATTAAATGAATGTACATATTAAGTGTATATGTATGTTAGGTGAAGTTAATATGTATGTTAAGTGTATAATATTATTTGAAGTGTGTAATATTAAGTTAAATTATTACGTGAAGTGTATGTGTATGTTAAGTGTGAATGTGTGATATTAGTTGAATAACATAACAAAAAGTCCCACATTGATAGATGACAAGAGGTTGGTCATGTTTATATACCAAATATTAGGGACAAGGGCTTGGGCCCTTTGGGTCATAGGATTTTGTTGATAGGGGAGGACTCACACAAATGTTACACCACCACGCGCGCGCCGCCGCCGCCGTTCGGGCGGGCGTGGAGTCCTTATTTTTTACACACATTTTGTCAAAAATCGATTGGAAAATGTTTTATCGAAGAGCTCGATAATCGTCGAAAAGTATATAAAAACGATAAGTATTACAAGCGGTAACTATCGAAAAGACCGATTTTCGACGATTATCGTCGAAAATGCGATCCTTGGATATATATATATATATATATATATATATATATATATATATATATTGGAAATTCGTGACGGAGGAACAAATTATTGATCGTCACATAAATGGACTCAGCTATTTTTACGTGTAATTCTTTTGGAGATTTTGTTGAAGTCCTTTACGAGTTAGATCGGAAGTAAGTCGATCGTGCGAAAAGATCTCGCACACGATCAACTTTCGACGTACGGTATGTGAAGACTGTCTACAAAAGAGTTTGAGACAGTTTTTAATCAAGATTATCAAAGATTGCTGCAACATTCACGAGGAGAGGAGTTCTCATGTAGATCGGACTACGGAGAGTAAAGAACGCGTCTATGCGAGAATAAACTCGACTTCTTCAAAGCAAAAGCTTCAATTTTCTATTCATTCAAATTTGAGAAATACAATACATCCACCACTCTTATATAGAGCTAGGGTTTAAACCGAAAAGCAAGAAAAGATGAACTAATTCCCTAAATCTCTGTAACTAAAATGGAAGCAAATAAATAATAATGAAAATAAAACAAATCTTGAAGATATCCCCATATATATCCGCATGACGGGGGGTTGCGATTTCATGATGGGAGGCTTGTCGGGAGGTTCCTTCGCACGCCCGATTATTGGCTTCACATGGAAAGGGTCATCGCGAAGCGTGTGCCGTCGCACCAGTGCCTTATCAACGAAGATGTGAGTTGACGAAGGTTTGTCAAAGCAGCTTCGTCGAGGAATATTCGTCGATGAAATTTCTTCGAGCAAGGCTCGTCGAGGAATGCTCTTCGAGGAAGTATCGTCGAGGCGGAATCGTCGAGGAGGGTTCGTCGAGGAATGCTCGTCGAGGAGGGCTCGTCGACAAAGTCTCGTTGATGAAGTCTCGTCGAGGAAATCTCGTCGAGGAAGGTTTGTCACGGACGGCGCATCGAAGATAGGTGCGCGAAGATGTTTTAGTCGACTTCGTCGAGGAAAAGTCCAGCGCGAGGCGGGTTGGGGCAGTCTTAGGAAGCCTTGTCGGCGAAAGTCTCGTCGACCATGGCATGGGTTTTGTCGAGGAAAGTTCTTCGAGGCGGATTCGTCGAAGAAGGTTTGTCGAGGGGATTTATTCGAGGAAGGTTCCTCGAGTATATTTTCGTCACCCTCTAAGAGTACATCGTCGGCACCAGTTTTGTCGCCTCTATAATTGCCTCTTCGGTGAAAGTGTTTATGCGAACAACTTTCCCACACACAGATTTGGTGTACTTCGCCTCGCCGTCAATGGAATCGTTGTACTCATCGTACACTAGTTTGACATACTCCGTCTCGCCGTAGATCGACTCGTCGTACACGGCCGCGCCGTGTTCCGCCTCATCGTACGTCGGTTCGTCGTATTCCGGGATAGCCACCTTGAATGCCGCTACCCATCGCGCATCTATCTGGACCGCCGCACGTCCTAGATTCTGCTCGACCCGGTTGGCATGGTCGTCCACGGTGTCGGATCCTCGACGTCGTCGCTCCAACTGATTCTGCATCAGCGCAACCATCTGTCGGGTCAGCAAGTCCATCTGACCGCGCAACCCGTCGACCTCTTCTTGCCTCACCATATCCTTTTCCCAGCTTCGTGAACGACTCGATTCTTCGGTGCCTCTGCACAAAAACGAGTGGCTCTGATACCAACTGATGTAGATTGGACTACGGAGATTAAAGAACGCGTCTATGCGAGAATAAACTCGACTTCTTCAAAGCAAAAGCTTCAATTTTCTATTCATTCAAATCTGAGAAATACATTACATCCACTACTCTTATATAGAGCTAGGGTTTAAACCAAAAAGCAAGAAAAGATGAACTAATTCCCTAAATCTATGTAACTAAAATGAAAGCAAATAAATAATAATTAAAATACAACAAATCTTGAAGATATCCCCATATATATCCGCATCAAGTTCTCAACGCATATATATTTTAATAACTATTGTATTGCATATAACTCATTATCAATAATTGATTAGGTGAGTGCTCGCGAAAATAGACTATCACCATTCATCGCAGATTGTGTTCTCTTGATATAGTTTTGCGCATCTCGATTATCTTATATCCACGTAACAAGAGTTAACTTTTCGGAAGACAAGAGCATAGTGTTGTTTTTAAATGATTTTTTTTTCTCTCGTAACTCAATCATTTGAATTCTAACAAAATATATTTAATAAGTATTAGATTTAATAAGTATTTTATAGGTAAACTAGTGATATTCAACACACTTGAAAATGATGAAAATTGGTAGAATAAAAATATAATTTTTTTCTCGTTTTCTTGTATATATAAAATAATGCTTGTGATTGCTAAGCGAATGCTACGAGTTTATTTTCCTTCCAAAAAATAACACATTACAAAACCCTATGAAATAAGATTAAGTGATAAGGTGAGAATACATTTTTAGAGAAAAAGAATGTTTTTTAGAGGCATGTAACTTTTATAATCTCGGATTAATTTTGATTAGTGAAATTAGTAGAACATATAATTTGGTCCGAGTTATCTTTTATTTTCCATCAATTTATTGTCTGGTATTTAAGCCACTGCAACCTTTCTTAGCTTCTGATGGGAATTCCAAGTCGTATTGTCCATCGGAACCATCAATCATAAGATTAGTCAGTCAGAAAGTCTTCGCTCTTCCAAAGCCTCATTAGCACGCCAGTCAGTCAGCTTGACAAAGAAGACCCGAAAAGGCACACAATAAGGAAAGGAACATCACGTATCGATCAAACATCTTTTTTTCTGCATATTCGTGGAAGTAAATTACCTACTATTGAATAGTGACTTCTCCAACTTGTCGTTTTAGGGGAACTAGCCCGCTACGTAAAACCGTTATCACCTAGCTCCTTCTTGTAACCGTCCCGTGTTGCCAGGAGAGTTAATATATGCTAATATACTATTCGTGATTCGTTGGTATCCGACCTCGAAATATCACAACAAATTATGTTATGCTTTTCAAAGTATCTATCACGTGGATTCTATCAATGTAATAAATTTTGGGAAAAAGGTCGACCGATTTTTGTTTTTCGGAGAAATACAAAACGAAAACCCTCTCGTTTCTCTGTCATTTTACAAATTTTTGAGACATGTCGTTCGCCTGTCCATTTATACGCCGAATGTTATTTTTGTGAAGGAAAACGTGGAAAAATGGTGCAGATTTCCCTAAAAAGCTGAAATTTCATTTCGTGAAAAAATACCAATTAAACTTTCCGCAAAAATAATTATGTTTGCACAAGAAACCCTACACGGACGACGCCGACGCGGGTGTGGTGGTGGTTCATTTGTGTGAGTCATCTCTCTTCCATAAAAGTGAGTGAGCCCAAGGGCCGAAGCCCTTGTACAGAATTTTCGGTATTTAAACCATTCCAAACTTTTGTAATCTAGCAATGTGAAACTCTTTGGTATTCAAATAATATTATACACTTCACTTCACGTATACATAATTCACTTCACCTAATAAATTAACGTAATATTCTACACTTCGAGTCTTTAACTAATAAAGTGACTTAATATTATACATTTTCACCTACATATTTAAGTTCAAATGTGTTTTATTGTATACAATTATGTCTTGTATTTATTAAATATGTAGTTTTGAACCTATATAAATATCTTGTCTAAATTCTCAAAAATATTTTTCAGAATATCCGTCGAAAACCCCATTGGCATGCGGTATGCCCATAAAAAATATGCGGTATTTTCGGCATGCGGCATGCCTTTTTTTCTTTCGATTTGCCCATCGACAAGTAATATGTCTGTAAAATAGAAATTGCGAAACGGCATCGACAAACGATAATTAAAACCTTGGATTCTATCGCAAGATAAATTTATCTTAAAAAACTCGCAAAATTGCAATATATAATAAGTTGGAACCCCAATTATTGTAATGTTTTCATGACGTTCTCATAATAGTTTCCATGCATTAAAGCTTCTTCAATCGGGATAGACTAGACATATAGATAAAAATCAATAAAAATAAATAAAGAAAAATCACGTCGAAATTTGAATACGTGGAGCCGTAAAAGCTACAACGTGCCTTAGTTGTTGAGGTCCTTTAATTGGCTAGAAATTAATCAATGATCCTCACCTCAATCATAGACAGCAACGTTGTCTATGTTATCATTTTGTATAGCAAAATGTAGACATTTAATTATGAATACTAAATATACTAAGCTTGTTCGATCTAACGGTAATTCCGCTACATACCTTCTTCATATATATAAACTTGACCGATAATGTCACTTGTTTTTACACGGATATATCTAATAATGTGAAAATACATAGTAATCTTGACCAATAGCTACCTCATTCAAAAAACATTAGCGACTTCATTCAAAAAAATAAATAAATTATATACTAAATAGATTTTATCACTATGAATTAATTCGTATCTTTTTTATTTATTTATTTAGTCAATTCATATATTTAACTTATTACTATATGTTAGTTTGTCTTTTAAAGCATTTTATTTTCCATTAATTTGTCTCTCGTATCAATTTCTCTCATGAACTGTAACATCATATTAAAATATCCCGCGTGTATATATATATATATACATATATATCAAAGTTGTCTTCCTTATTCTTTTATATATATATATATATATATATATATATATATATTAGCCATAATATTTTATTCTTTTTTTCGATAATCATTTTCGGTGTTGCTGTTTTCGGCTTCCTATTCCTCACTATCTATGAAGTCTTAAAAGCTTGTAATATGTTCATGTTATTAAAATAAAAATGATATTGCTAAAAACTCAACGGAAAGTTATTAATACTTTTAATAGAAATATAACATTTGACATATATTAGAAGTTCATAAAGAATTAAATATGATACGATGTTATAAATTAAAACTAGGGTTAATGACGGTGAAAATATCAAAAGTTTAGCTAAAGAATCTTTCGTGTATTCAAAGTTTAAAAGTAATGGCAAAAGTACTTAAAGTCGCATTTGGTGCTTGACCACTCCATTCTCGTAACGCAATTAACTTACCCCTTAACTCTGGTCACGTAGACAAACGTGGGATGTTAACATAGCGATTTCTGCCACGTGGACGAGCCCAATTAATGATTCAATTCGTTGTTTTGTCGTAGACGAGGATGATGTGGGCTCGTCCACGTGGCAAAAACTTACTATGTCACCAACCCACGTTTCTCAACGTGGCAGAGTTAACGAGTAAGTTAACTTCGTTACGAGAATGGAGTGGTCAACTCCCCAAATGTGATTTTAGATACTTTTTCCATTACTTTTTAAACTTTAAGTACACGAAGGGTTCTTTTACCAAACTTTAAATATTTTTACCGTGATTAACCCTTACAACTATATACTAAAACAGTAAAACTCACACGACTACGAAAGAGAGTTACATGATACAAAGTATAAATTCAAGCAATAAAATGATGAGAAAAAACAATTCAAAATGAATGTGATAGTAAACTAAAAAGGCTCAATAAGCAATTGACATGTCACGTATATTATATTATATTATATTATATTATATTATATTATATATATATAAGTATTTTAATTAAACGAAAGGTGATGACCCAAATAGGCAGAGGAGTCAGTGTGGACCATCCAACAAGAGGAACACAGCTCAACCAAAAGTGGTGAAGAAGCCCTTCAAAAACATTTCCATTTTTCATAAAACTTTCACAACCGTCCTTTAATATATTATTCTTTTCATTTATACCCTCTTCCAGTATCAAATAAATACCGTAATTTAATCGCGAGAAAGAGAGCGAGAGAGAGAGACATTGCCATCTCAGACAAACTCCCTCGAAGCCATTGAAGAAGAAGAAGAAGAAGAACACAGAGACAGACAGACACAACCCCTTCTGTTTCTCTGTCTCTGCATGAAACAGAGCCACTGAAACTCCTCCTCATGGCCATGAAATACATTCGCACCAACAGCTTGAAGAGGCTCTTCTCCCTCAAACGACGCAGTTTCGACGACCAAGACGAAGACTTCGCCGCCGCCCCGAGCCTCGACATCTCCGAGCCTTTCCAGCCTCCCGTCTGGAGATGCTTCTCCTTCCACGAACTCTCCCACGCCACGGACTCCTTCGCTCCAGGTCTCTCTCTCCCTCTCTCTCTCTCGCTCGTGTTTTCCCGGGAAACAAACAGTGAGTGACGTGTCTGTGTCTGTGTCTGTTGTGATTTTCTCAGAGAATCTGGTGGGAAAAGGAGGCTACGCGGAGGTGTACAGAGGCCTGCTCAGCAACGGCGACGAGATCGCGGTGAAGAGGCTGACGAGGAGCGGCAGCGACGAGAGGAGAGAGAAAGAGTTCCTCACGGAGATCGGGACCATCGGCCACGTCAGGCACCCCAACGTCCTCTCCCTCCTCGGCTGCTGCATCGACAACGGCCTCTACCTCGTCTTCCGCTTCTCCTCCATAGGCTCCGTCGCCTCTCGTCTTCACGGTAAGGAACAAAAAAAAAAAAAAACGGTTCTTGTTTTTTCTGTAGACAATTCCGGAAAAGCAGAAACGAAGCGAAACGTTCCGTTTGATTCTCTCAGGTGAGAATTTGAAGGCGATGGATTGGAGAACCCGGCATAAGATCGCCATCGGAGCGGCGAGAGGGCTGCATTACTTGCACAAAGGTTGTCAGAGAAGAATCATCCACAGAGACATCAAGTCCTCCAACATTCTTCTCACTCCCGATTTCGAGCCACTGGTAATCGCAATTCCTGTCTGTTTCGGAGCCGGAAATTCCATTTTTCAAAAATTCCGGAACTAAAACCCCGTCTATATAAAAAAAAGAACTATACTTTTTAATTTTTTTAATTTTTAAACAACGACGCTCTGATCAATTAGTCGATATGCTGAAAAGTAAGAAAACACAAGATAAAAAACAGAAGGGCAATACCGGATTCCCGAGTCCGATACTTCGCAACCCGGGGTACTGAATTGAAATATATGTGGGCAGATATCCGATTTCGGACTGGCGAAGTGGCTTCCGTCGCAGTGGACGCATCATTCAATTGCTCCAATAGAAGGAACATTTGGGTACGTACGAATAAACAAAACAATTAAATAAATTTAATAATTTTGGTAGGAAAAAAGAAAGGGCGTGACATAAATTTGTTGTTGTGTTTTAACTTTTAAATAAATGTAAAAAATGGCAGGCATTTAGCACCGGAGTACTATATGCATGGCATTGTGGACGAGAAAACCGACGTGTTTGCGTTTGGAGTGTTCGTCTTGGAAGTCATCTCCGGTAGAAAGCCTGTTTATGGCTCTCACCAAAGCCTGCACACTTGGGTATTGTATTTAACTATTTTCATTTCATACATTATATAAATAATACTATACAATTACATACAACACCCTATACTTTTTATTATTGGTTTAATAGTCACGGATTTCGCAGAATATATCACACTCTCGACTTAATTTTAAAAGTTTCGTCCTTAACGATTGATCACTTATTTTGCAAAATGACTATATCACACTCTTACCAGAGCCGAATAAAGACGGGTACATAAAAATCACACATATTTCATTAAAAAGAAAGTCCCGATTTTTATTTTGTATCTTTTGTCTTTAATGTTTCTTCAAAAGTATTTCAGTAAAATAATTAAAAGTTACGAAGTCGGTAGATTTTATTCGGAGAAAATACAAAAACGAGAGTGTTATATAATTATTTTATAAAGCGAAGAGCTCTCTAAAGATAAAATTATCAACAGAAAAAAAAAACTATTTCAATTTATATCCTTTTGCACAATAATTTCAAATTGCTTTTAAGTGCCAATCACTTACTAAATAGTAAATGTACACATATTTGGCGTATTGTTTTTAAGTTTTAAGCATGTCACATGTGTCGATTTTACGTGGTTTTCAATTATTAAACTATGATTATTTAGTGACTAATTGTACTTTTGAAAATAATCAGGCCAAGCCAATTTTAAAACAAGGAGATATTGAGAAGCTTGTGGATCCAAGATTGGGGGGTATTTATGACGTCACGCAGCTCAAAAGGCTGGCTTTCGCATCATATCTCTGCATCAAGGCAGCTCCAAAATGGAGGCCTACCATCACTAAGGTAACATTTATATTATTATTATTTTTATTATATAGTTTGAGTATTTAATTTAGTTCTTGATCACATCTTAAAAATACGTATGACCGATGTAACGTATTTTGTATCTTACTAATTAATTGTCACGCTTCTGATTTTTGTTTGTTAGTCATGTAGAATTCAACTAATTATATGGCCAAATTGATTCTTGAATGTGACACCCTTTATTTAAAATTAAATTATGTGATGACACAAATAAGACTTTAAATTCTTAATTAAATTTAATGGGCATGTAAAAGTCTTAACCTTTTTTTGTTTATTTTTTTTTATGTGATGACATTAATTAGACACTAATTCTAAAACTCATTACCTTATTTATTTATTTTCAAATTTTATTGTTAGTCTAGTGTTATGCGTTGCTTATGAATTGGGTCATAGGCACACATGAAGGAGAATATAAATATTCATAACTTTGCCAATAAACTATTTCCTCGTATAATATATACTTATTTGTGCTTGTTGATGAGGTAAACATTTTATATTTTTAATTATTTTCGTGAGGATAGGGTAACATTATTTGACTGGCCAATTTAGCACGCTATATACTTTCCTAAGTATTTTATTACTAATTAATTAATAATTAAGACTTATTATTTTGTTTGCATAATTTTTAATGGTTGTTTGCCTGTAAAATGACTTTAAAGATCTCTTTACCAGGTAAGTCATCGACATAACGTAGATTTCGTACTCTGTTGCTGATTAGTGATTTGGAACTTTTTATTTCTCACGCAATTTCTTAATTAAATTTCAAATTAAAATTAAAATCATGTTCAATCCCACCTAACCCTAATCGTTGTAACAGAGGAGTTTGTTTATAAATGCTGATTCTAATAATATACACAATTATTGTGAAAAGTGGGTCCTATTTTTTGACAAATAAATCATGCATGATTGTTAGTTTACTATTGCGCTTTTTTTTTCAAATTAAAAATGTAACAAAAAAAATAAAAAAATCATGGATTAAACTATGTGATTAACTTATGTCAATTAAATTTTTGGTGTGAATTTACAGGTAATAGAGGTTATGGAAGGAGGATATATTGATGAAGAAAAATGGAAAATGGCTGAGGAGGAAGAGGAAGAACAACAAGAGTTTTGGGGTTTTGAGGATTTAGAATATGAATCCGATACTTCCTTCTCATTATCTCCACAAGATTCAATTTCAACTCAGAGCTCTTGATATAAAGTATATATTTAGCGGCATACGTATTTAATATTTTGATTTTGTCGTGGCATAATTTTTTTCTTTTTCACGGCCGAAATGCCCATGTTTATGATTTTTCTTCTCTCAGAAAAATTCGTCTACTTTTTTAATCGATTTATCGGAATTTTTGAAGTGCCGTTAAATTTTGAATACGAATCATTTTTACACATTGTTTTGTTTTGGTGCTGATGGGACCTATCAATAAGTAATTGTTTTTGTAGAGAGAAGCAAAATAATGAACATTGAAGCTTAAGCCGTGAATTTTTTTTAGATTTATGCGACTTTTAAAATCAAAATATTATGTAATTAACTTAAATGGCTACAAACCCAAGTATTTGTAAAATTATACTTTGGGGAATAATGTCAAGGTGGTTTCATCAATGTAAATATGGATGTTATACATTAGTATTATTGAAGCATGTAGATGATGCAAAAATTATTTTTTGTAGAGAAGGCCAACTCTTTCTAATTAATTTTCACTAGTGAATGATCATATGGTCTCGCAGGATTGGCCTCTACCCGTCCCGTGGATTTCTGGGTGTTGGAAAACCCATGCCAAAATTAACCGGACATGGGTTGTTAGATCTGTGATTGCTTACATTTTAAACTAATTTGATATTTAAAAAAAGGGCCCGAAAATTCGCCTGGAAATTGATCTTGAGTTGGACGACTCACACCCTCTGCCCGCCAAACATATTTCAAGACGAACAATCTCGCGCCCAACCGTCCGGCCAACTCTAATTTTTATATATAAAGAAAATAATTATATTGTTGATTTTAATAATAAAAAGATAAGACGGTTTTCTTGAAGTGAAATGTCTCATCATGATTGATCTCTATAGAGAAAATGTACTCACACCATTAATATCATGTTATAATTGAGGAAATCCCAAGGACTAAAAAGGGAAACATGAATTATTATCTAGTGATGGGGAAATAAAAATTGACAATGTAAATGATTAATATCATGCATTAATCATACATATATATTAGTTAGAAATATACTCTATTTTAATTGTGGTAGAGAATATAGATTAAGACTAGACGATGGGTATTATTTAGTAGAGTTTCATATGAAGTAGTTTTTATTGGACAGGTTTGGATATAAAGTGATATTCTATCAAATTCCCAAACTTTTTCAAAATAGAGCTCTCAAAAATCGTAGCTTAGGAAAAGAATGTTGCGGTTAATTGCGTTCGGTCGCGGATTTTTCAAAACTTTATGATTTTTCAAAACTTTATAATTTAGTCCCTATTTGTTTCAAACACTAAAAAAAAACCTAATTGCATCTTTTCCCCCCAGATTTTTCACACTTTATATTTTAGCCTATTTATTTAAACATCTCTAAATTAGCCAGTTCTTGAACAAAATAAACTTGAACATTCTTGACAAGTTAGTAACTATAACGTTGAATAAATTATTATGATTAATAAAAATGCGAAAGAAGTAATGAACGGAGTATATCGCTAGCGATTTATATGATATATGTTTTTTTTTTGTCTTCATGGTGACAATCAAGCGTTATAGTCGTGTATTTTACTTAGTTTTGTCAAAACTTCCGACCGAATGGAAGATCCGTTTCCACTATCTTCGGAGCGAAGTTTCTAGCTCCGTTTAACTTGAAAAATATATTTCTCTCTAAAAATAACTCAAAGTATCTTATATTAATAACATCATATTTCTATGAATTGATCATATATGAAAAGAAGACTTTCAATTTTTTTGAATGAATTGTCATTCAATCATTGACAACAAAAAAATAAAGTCGAAAAAGGAGAAAACAAGAAGCATTTAACTCTGAGCTCATAAATAAGAACTTAAGTACTTATAAATATGAAATCTAAGGTTCACTAAAGCAATTATAGTAAAGTACGTACTAAAGACAACATATGATCCGTTGTCTCTTGTTTTACGTACGAAAAGTCAAGCATCAATATAAGCATGGATAATCTCTAGATCTTTTTTATTTTATTATTATTTTGGTTTATTTTTTATGTTTTCACAACAATTTACACTTTAATTAGAGCTTGGAATTGTTTCCAAATCACCGTTTAATTACCCTACATTTCTCTACCACATGCACGTCCATGGAAGTTATTAATTTCTATATATATTAACTATTACCAACGACTTTAATAAGATTTTAAAATGCAAAAATATAAATAAAAATGTCAATTTGTTGTGATGTACAAATGAATAGGTGAGCTAATATGGGAAAATATTAATTTGAGTTTTATACAAAAAAAAGGAGTAGGGTTTTTGGAATTATTAGGTTTAATTGATGGGAATGGATCATCGTATGGTGAGGCTGTCAAGCACGCCAGTTCTTGGCCATGCCACACACACTCTGCCCCACCGGAGCTGTCTCTACTTCACCCATTTACTTCTAATTATGTGCCCAACGTGGTAGATATATATACTCCCAGGATCATATTTTGATCGTACTAGTATATATATATATATATAATCATCTCTATGCAAATATCTATCTCGGACGGGCGTTTTTGTTCCTATATGCAACCTGAGTCCGGGGTTGACCAAGGCACGGGCTGCGCAACCCGAAGGTTGATTATGGGGACTTTAATTTTTATTTTTTATTTTTTTGGGATAATCTCGACAAAAGTATTTAAACTTGACTTATCGAGGAGGTAGGGGATCAAAGAGGAAAAAATAGTGGCAAAAATATTAAAAGTCAACAAATATGAAGCGATGTATTTTTCTATTTTTTTTTTCTGGACTTTGATCAAATTTAGCATATAGTACAATTAAACCGTACCTAAGATACCCACATATGTGCTCGTTAAGCTATCTAGCATCTTCTCACATTTGAATTCGACAGTAAAATATTTTACTTTGAGTTTAGATACTTTTGTTGCTATTTTTCACTTTGAGCCTCTGCTACTTCACTTGATCAAAGTTAGAGCAATCGTTTATTTTATTCTTTATGACATTATTTGCCCTTTTTAAATAATTAAAAGAAAACACGGGTGTGTTTGATTGCGTACCCTTTATGGTATGTGCGGGAGCTCACTGCCCGTGAGATGCGTGCCCAACGGGCAATGGGTGCGGGTAAATCGTGCCCACCCATCAGGGTGCAATATAAAATTATCTTATATATTTCGAGAGCTCCGTGGTCCGTGAAAAGATGGGATTGGGCCAATAGGGTAGATCCCGGAGCTTTCCGAATCGGCTAGCCGTCGCATTCACCTTTCCCGTTTTCTACTACCATTACTCATTATTTTCAATCACGGTGAATTACACTTGATTTCGAGATGACAAATTAGTAAAATCATGTACATAGATGTCTCTTGACAGTGTATATATACACGTATATATATATACTTATATGGAAGCAGTATATATATTTTGTTTGATCTGAATCTGTGTCGACGTGGGGGTTATTGCATGTGGCAGAAAGCAGAGCTGGCAGTCCACAGAACGAGGGTTGTCTCATTAAGATGATCTCATTCTCAACCAGAGAAATTAAACTCACAATTATAAGTTGGTGTATTCTATATAGTATATACTTTTAAATTAATATAACTTATATATATACTTCTGTTCCAATTAGATACCTATTCTTTCGGATATACATAAAAAATAACATGGAGTGCAATAAATAACCATTACAGAGACAGAGATCCTCCACTGCTACTATATAGTATATAGTATATACTATTATTTTATTTTTTTTGGTTAAGGATATATATTATTTTATATTTCATATTCTTTTATTGAACATTTAATATATTTCTCTATGTTTAAACACAATATTGCAAATATAAATTGAAGTGGCAAAGCCGGTAGACTTTTTGGACGGTATAATATATATATATATATATATATATATAGTATTCTTGCGGTTTGGAGCGATCCCAGGGTTTAAAATGTCAACCCTGAAGAAAAAGGTTGGCAGCAGTATATTTTGCTTCAGGCTCTAGAAAACCGTTTTCGATGGTTATAATGGTTTGAAATCTTGTTTTTTTGTATGAGGTAAGAGGGCTTTATTCTAAATTTGGCTGGATATGCTTTTATTACTATTTCGTTGGAATTTGTATTTTTAACAAGAACTTTGATGTCTGGGATATTTTGAATATGCGTCGATCAAAAACTAATCAACGAGGTTGAGAAGCACATCTTCAAACGTAGACAAAGTCGACTGCACAAAAAGAGATAACGAGATACGCGTTTTATAAATTATACAAAATACAACAATGTATTGAATTCGAGACTCAAAGAGTTTGAATTGTCACAAGTACTTCACTTAATAGGCCCCCAATATCTTCATCAATCGTTTTTTTCTTAAGTGTTACTCTAACACTATACGTAACGCTCTTACCGTATTTAATATGATATTGTCCACTTTGAGCGTACGCTCGCCTCTCGTATCATTAACATTACTCAAATCATATGTAGAACTTTACATCTTACCTTTTTTTACCCTTATGCTCAACTTCTAGGCTTCCTCTTACATATATTATTAGGTATATTTTCATGTACTCAAAAATACAATTCCAAGTGTTAGTTGAACAATGCTAATGCTTTGAGGGATGAAAAGTTCTATAATTAGGATATAATTTGGGAATAGAATCTCTTGCGAACCCACGATTTATTAATTAGGTATAATATTAATAATGTAAAAGCTATCGATAATTAGGCTTGAGGGTTGTTTAACTTAAATAGACTTTTGGGGAAGCATATAGTGGTGGTGGTGTAACGACAATAACGATAAAGCCTACAATATATTAATATATATATATAAATATATATATATATATGATATTGGTAGTGTTTTTCATAAGTGCTTTAAGTTAAACTACTATATATGTATTTATACAATACATATATATAAGCTTATATTATAAAAAAAAATAAAAAAATTGAGGGATATGGTAGGTGCGTTGACAAAGCCAGCTTTTTGGTTCCTAATTATTGTTCTCTTTTTTTTTCGAAATGTTTATTCACTAGACGATCAAGAACTAAGTTAGGATAAGAATAAATACAAGTTTTCATAAAAATAAAAATAAAATTGAATAAATACAAGTTCACTAATTAAGAAGGTTGTGGAATGTTTAAGAAAGAGAATAAACCAACTACCCTATATGACCTAGCATTTGGCTTCTTATACCCCATTATTAGTGTGTTTAATCACCATGCTTTTTAAATCACTTTTTTTTTTTTTAATGTGAAGTGCATACCGTTGGGTAGGGCAGTTCGAATGTTTATCAGGGCCGGATTGGCGGGCGCGGGTTATCCTCTCCCGTTGTCCGTTTAGATTGTACTTTTTAGACGGGTATTCCGTCTGCACTCTACGAACCCTTAAATACCGTCTCTAAATTTACGTAATTTTTTTGAGTAAATATCGCTGATACTCATCACTTTTGTTCAATTTAATTGATACTCATCACTTTATATATTTATATTAATTGTGATGTTTTAATAATCTTAATTTTTAAATATATTTTTAGAAAGCAAACAAATATATTCGCTTATCCTCGTTTAAATTGAATCCAATTTGACTTTGTAAAACTTAATCTTAAATCTAATAGTTTTAGAGTCATGAAATTTAAAATATTTATCGATGCGAGTTGTATTAAGTATTTAAGTTAATTCAGAATGCATTCTAAATAAAATACAAATACACTTTATTTTCATTTCTAAGAACATTAATCAACTATCTAAATTGACATATTAAGACTAAAATACGGCACTATATATATTATTAATTCCACACCAACAATATTTAACGTACTTTATAGGAATTCAAATATTTATTTGCGTTGGTAACAGTTGTCCTCGCACATACATTTAAGCACAAGTCATGATCATAGTTCTATTTGTTAGCTTAGAAAATGAATTAATAAAGAGATATCAATTTAAAATAAACTCATTGACTGTATTTATTAACATATATTGTTTGCTCTATAATTTCCACGTTTTGCATGCTAAATATCATACTATACTAGTAGTATTATACTACGATAATGAACTCATAATGATTAGCTTAATTATTTTTTTAAATGTATATACTAACATCACGCTTGAAAAGTGAAAGTTCAGGCGATAATTATTTTGTAACCATTTGAGATTGTTTGCCTGTCATGTTTGAGTAATTTCTAAAATATTCCTGATTATAATTTCATATCATATTTTTGTTAGGAATTTTTCCCTAATTCCCAATTCAGAAAACGATAAAGGCGATAAAACAAATTTGAAATCGACACGAGAATTATAGTAGTTCGCTCTCAGTGTAGGAGGTACGTCCACTTGCCGCTTGTAAATCTCGATCCACTATCAATCTCTCAATCGGAGTTTCTGGATACACCCTCAATCTCGTCTCTCTCAGTTTGTGCTACAAAACGCACTAATAATTGCTACAAGCATTATAAGCGAAAATTAAACTTAGGGCAAATAACCCGGGTGAAAAGTCTAAAATACCCTCGCTACAGCTTGACTGCTCTGCATCGGGTCTCGGTAGCGCTTCTGTGTAGACTAGGCTTCACACTCAACAATTATTTGCATTGTATCATACATATGTTGCTTTATATTACTGAATTAATACGAATCTAATCCTCGAGAAATTATTCTTGATTAGGTATACCTCTCTTCTCTCAATAAAATTAATATCTCAATATAATTAATATAATCATCACTTGGTTTCTTTGTTTATAAAATGGCATCATATACTAATTTATATGAATTGCTTATTAATTAATTAAAATATATATATATATATATATATATATATATATATATATAAAGAACTAGCTGTGCATATTTGGCTTTGTTGGTTATAAGTTTGGTTAATCCAAGTATTTAATCCCAAGAATTGGACATGGGAAATCTATTATTTCAATTAAGATTCTAATTCAAATTATTTTTTCTTTTAGTGTCAACTCTCAGCTTAAGATTGGCGACTTAAAAACTCCAATCATTGCAATTCTAAAACAAATTGTTATACCAGGAATTTGAATACAAAGTAATTACATGAAATATGCGAACAAAAATTAGGGAAATAGTTACCAGAACAATTAGAATCACGAATATACCGGAATAGTCTAATTCGATTTAAAACCGGAAGTTGAAACCATTTTGAAATAAATTTGTAAGATCCGAATTTTCTTGAGTCATCATGCTCTCATATCAGTATTACAAATCTGATTTAAAGCAAATGCGAAAATTAAATCAAAGCATATCAAATAAAATAATAATAATAAAAACACAAGAAATTATTGAGAATGACAAATAAAATGTGAATAATCAACATTACTTTTGGTGATGGTTGTGAGCGAGTTATATATAAAAATAAAAAAGTCGTAAAATACATGACAAATAAAAAATAGTGAATCACTAAAAACAATTTAAAAGATTAGAAGTATACTGACTATATAGGAGAAAATACATTAAAGAAAGTGCTATGATGAGAACAAAAAATTTCATTTAATGAAAACAATTTAAATTACATTACTTTTTGAATGTATCGTCACAAATACAAAATTCTCTCAAAACCATGATTTTGCTTCCCTCGTACAAGTGAAATAAATAAAAATAAAAATAAAATGACAAAGAAAACTGTAAAAAATTACACCTAAAATTACTATTGCAAAACTTTGACAGAGCAAAAACTTTCATTGCATTATATGCCGAAACTTCATAAACTTTGCTTTGATAATCTTTTTATTTGCAAGTCACTCGGGTTCAGAGCTTCGCTTTTCACATAACGATGCGTAAGCGCTGGTGCACAGCTTACTGAACGGTGGAAGACTTATAGTCGAGCCAATCCGTCCCCCCCATGGCTGCTCCGACAGTGAAGACGGGTACAACGAAGTCTGCTTGTTCTTCAACTCAAACTCCGGCAATTCTCCGTAGATTGATGTGTACCCGAATTTCCCTGCCATGGGGGTGATCACAAGAGTAATCACCGGTTAAAAAGATGCCCGACAAGTAAAAAAGAGCAGTTTGTCCTCTGAACTTTGTTAAACCGCAGAAATACCCTCAGTACTTTGAAAACGTAGCAGATTGCCGAATACCGGTTAGCATGTGCTGAAAATCTAATTTACTTGATGGTATTTTTGTTATAAAAATAATAAGAGAAATTGCACCAAATAGCCAAATTGAAACATAGGTTTAGCAAAATAGCCAAACTTTGATTAATTTTGTAAACTAGCCAATTAACCATTTAAGTGAATTTCTAATTTGGCTAGTTTACAAAATTAACCAAAATATTATAAATGGTTAATTGGCTAGTTTACAAAATTAACCAAAATTTGGCTATTTTGCTAAACCTATGTTTCAATTTGGCTATTACCCTTAAGAGCCCAAATAATAATTCTATTTTGTAAATTTGGGAAGAAATATAAACTTAATAGAAATACCCTCTAATAAATCATATTTTTAATCATGTAACACTTTCCGTTATCTTTTATCTTTATTACAGTAAGAGCAATCTGCTACATATATAAAGTATCAGGGAGAATTATGCCAATAAAAGGTGGATTTAAATTCGACGACGATACTTGAGAGAATGAATTGAGATTGACGTTTCTACCTGGTTCCTCAAGGGCGTTATCTTGCCGTCTCGTGAGGCTGACTTCACATGCGTTGGTATCACGAGGATCAAATACAACGTATTCATGATCACTGTTGATATACACAAGTAGCGGTTCTGATTGTTCCCCGGTTAAACCACTTTGTTGATTTCCTTGAATATAAGCAATTCCTCCACCATTGGCCTGAAAATCCGAACATATTTGTATAATTAGGGTATTATTTTAAAAATAAAAAGAATAATGAATTTTGGGAGATGCAATCACTAACGAAGACACAAGGCTCGATTAGCTTCCTACCACCTTGATCGTGATTGCATAGAATTTCTCAAAATAATACGTTTTTCTGTTCGTTACCCTCGCAACATCTCATTCTTCCAAGTTTTATTCAGGATTTAAAAGTTCGTTGTTTCTCCAGCTATAAAGGAGCATAAGAGATGCTTTATTCAAATACGATTACCGAACTGAACGCGAAACATAAACATGAATACGATTACCGAACTGAACGCGAAACATAAACATGAATTTTGCTTATTATTCATATAATTATATTTAATAAACTATTAGATAACATTCCCTCAAAAATAAAATAAAAATAAAAAGACTATTCGATAACACCAATCCCAACACTTCTAAAACTAGATGGCACACATTTTTCTGTATTGCCCTAATTATAGATTATAGTTAAATATTATTTTCCTTAACATGCGGAAAAAAAAAAGATTAAGAAGAAAAACCCTACCTTCTTCACTGACCAAGTCGCCACAGGAACAGGATCCGTCGGCCCTAACAACAAGATGATCCCATCTCGTTCTTCGCTTGTTTGTGCTTCAGATCCAATTCCAATATACGATTTTGGGAGAAGGGCAAGGACTACAAACGTCGATAAATCAACTGCACAGGCCACATCTGCATAATAATTCACACATGTTAAGCAAAACCACTTATACTTTTTTAAATTGAAAAAATAATATTGAAGATATATAGATGCAGATAGATGGTTCTAAACCTTCTACTTGAAGCTTGTATGACCATGAAACATTGAGTTTGGACATGCTCCACACTGAGAGTTGTGGCCGAGCGCCTCGAGATACAGAAACAAGACAATCCGACTTTCCAGCAAAGGACAGAGATGTAATTGGCTACAGTATACATACATATATTTTACATAAGTGAAAAGAAAAATAAAAAACATAGCTCACCCTCGAAAAACAAGTTAATTTGTCTATTATCGCATCATTAAACAAAATTCAATCTAGAAACTAAACTATGCAAAGAAGACAAAGCCCAAGAAATAAATTTCAACTTTGTATGAACTGCACAGGCGATAACTGCTAATAACCACACCGTCTACCGCTAATGAAATAAAAAATTATACAATATGCTTTCAAAACCAATCAATTACCGATTGAGTCTCTCCAAGCACGGCCACTAGATGATTATTTTCAGGGTCCCACAAGGTTATAACGGTTTCTGCTGCAACGGCCAATATAGAACCATCAGCAGAAAATGCTCCAGATGTCATTGGTTTTCTCCTGCGAAAGTTTTTTCCACAACATAAAATTAGGAATTTCAGTAGTCTACAGTTTCAACCCCGGTATTGAAAAATATTTCTCAATGCGCAATTATAGTTGTCTTGTTCGGTTCTTGTTTCTGAGAAACTTCGATTTCAGTTTTCTCGTTAAGGTTTTTGTTCTGCAGAACTGGTTTCCAGAACATCGTGATGGACCTTTATTTATCGTTGGTTTTATTTTAGTAATTTAGGGCTTTTATTTATTTAATATTAGGATTAGTTTTTATGCGTTTTATTCATTTAGTTTATTCATTTAGTTTAGTTTGGATTTATTTAATTAATTAATTAATTAGTAGTGGTGGGCTTAGGAGTTGTCGTTTGATAATGGGCCTAACCTAGATTGTCTAGGGTATTAAGTAGAGAGGAGATCGACAGTGGGGAGGTGTGCAGAAAATAGTCGTTTGTGACAGTCTCCACCGTCGGGAGAGTTGGCCGTGCTCTCGAACTCACGTGCCCGGTTCTCTTTGACGTGTTTATTCAATAAAATTCTGTTTATAAATCCGGGATCCATCAAATTGGTATCAGAGCATAATCTTGCGACCTAGAATGACGAAAACTCGATCAGCGACGGACGAGCCAAAAGGGGCGAGCGATATTGCAGCGCTGTTCGACAGCTTTCGCGCCGAGCTGATGGACAGTTTTCGCGCCGAGATGGCCCAAGCCATGCGCGATTCAGTGCAGGAAGCGGTGGAACAAGCAGTGGCGCGCACAGACGAACGCCAAAATCGAGCGATGGCTGAATCGGACGCACGCGTAGGAGCGCTGGAAGCGCAGATGCGCTGCCAGGTTGAGCACAGCGAGCGCGAACTCCCTCCAGGAGGGAAGAGGGACCACCGACCAGGCGAGGGCGCGCACGGGAACAAGGGAAAACAACACGACGGCCCAGGTCAGCGTGTCAACAACGCTGAATTTTCCCCCATGCGGTCAGGAAACCACGGTTCGGGTTCAAACTTAGCCGAAGATCCGGCCTTGGCGAAAATTCTCTCGGCTAACCCGGACGACCGAGAATGGGTTTCACTGATTACAAAGGTGTACCATGAGGAACTCAAAGAGCGAGAGCATTTGGCTCGCACTCAACACCATCGGGACGAGCACATGGGACAGATTCCACTCCGCACGACACAGCTGCCACGAAAAATTAGCGAGGACAGCGAAGATTCCGACGACGAGACGGGCATAAAATGTCAAAACCGTAGACCGCCGGAGTACCGCGGCAATGGGGGACAGCGCGAGGCACACGGGGACCGAGTACGACAACTACAAATGCCCGTGTTCGAGGGGGCCGATGCCGAAGAGTGGGTGTACCGAGCCGAGCGGTATTTCGAGGTCAATGGAATCCGGGGCTATGCACGCGTGAACTCGGCCGGAGTATGTCTAGAGGGATCGCCCCATTTGTGGTACAAGGGGAAGGTTCGGAAGGATCCTTTTCTCGGTTGGCGAGACTTTAAAACACGGTTGTTAGCGCGCTTTCCGGATCCACGAGGCAAGTGCTACAATGACCAACTTGCGAGGGCTGCTCAAAGCGGGACACTCAACGACTTCATTAACGAGATCGAGCGCTTGCAGGAACACTTACCACATTTGCCGGACGATGTGTTTAAGGACGCCTTGGTGCGCGGGCTGAAACCGGAGCTTCAAACGATGGTGATGTGGGGTCGCCCGCAAACTTTGGATGCGGCGATTGAATTGGCGATACTCACTGAGTCTTGCGGAGTGGGAAAGCAGCGAGCGCGGGACAGCAACCCAAGTGCCCGAGCAGCGACCGAGAGACCCTCCAAAGACCTAACCGAAGGCGAGTACGCGTCTCGAAAGGCTCGAGGTTTGTGTTATAAATGTGAGGAGAAGTTCTCGCCCGGACATCGTTGCAAAGTTGAGATGCGAGTCTCTCTCGTTGAGGATCCGATAAAGGAAGTGGAAGATTGTGTGGAGGAAGAACTTATGACGTGACGAGGAAATCGGACGACAAGCTTGAGGACAAGCTTGCTTTCGAGGGGGGAGTAATGATGGACCTTTATTTATCGTTGGTTTTATTTTAGTAATTTAGGGCTTTTATTTATTTAATATTAGGATTAGTTTTTATGCGTTTTATTCATTTAGTTTATTCATTTAGTTTAGTTTGGATTTATTTAATTAATTAATTAATTAGTAGTGGTGGGCTTAGGAGTTGTCGTTTGATAATGGGCCTAACCTAGATTGTCTAGGGTATTAAGTAGAGAGGAGATCGACAGTGGGGAGGTGTGCAGAAAATAGTCGTTTGTGACAGTCTCCACCGTCGGGAGAGTTGGCCGTGCTCTCGAACTCACGTGCCCGGTTCTCTTTGACGTGTTTATTCAATAAAATTCTGTTTATAAATCTGGGATCCATCACATCGTCACATAGATATTTTGCTTGATCGATTTTCACAAAGAGAAAAACCAAAATATGTTAAGTTGTTTTGGAATATGATGAATAGAACAGGACCGCACTTGTTTTTTGATTTTGCTTAATGTATTTTAAATCATATAGAAATCAATATTAAAGCAGGACTTACTTGTAGGAACCCACAGAGAGGCACATCCAACCAGAATTTTTCACTGCCTCACCGTCCTTCTGAACCTCATGCCTCGAAACCCAGAGCTAAATGATCACAAAACAACAACGTCATTTACTGAGACAAAAGGGCTTGAGATTTATTTATTTTAATTAAAAATTCTTACAAGAACTCTACCTTGAAATCACCACCGTAGGATGTGCTAACAGCCATTCGAGAGTTAGGACGGAAGGCAACAGCAGAAACCAGAGCATCCCTATTGAAAAAGGCCTTGTTATATATGTCTTAAAACATATTGAGCTTAAAGAACCGAAACACACAAAAAATCATAGTACAAAACTACAAACCTGTGAGGCTCGTAAATAACAGTGGATAAGGTAAAGTTTTTATTCAACGGCTCCGATGTCCAAAACTTAAGGCAAACAAGAGCACCGATTCCTTCTTCGGGAAGTCTGACTTCAGTAGTACACATCGTAGAGCCATCTAGGGAGAGTTCTACAGCAGTCACTACCACCTGAAACCAAAAGTTCAGAATTCAATTTACGTTTGAACTTTGAAAATTATTCTAGGACACCCATCACCTAGAATTTTTTTCTCTGTCCATCACTTAGAATTTTTTTCTCTATGTAGCCCTTCACTATGTATTTATGACGCTATGTCGCTCCTGACTTTGTATTTTTGTCACCATATAACCTTCAAACTTTGCTCTCTCTTTTTTTATACCTATTTTGGCCCCTCAAGGGTACCATGTCAAAATTAATATCTGTTATTAAATCACAGTTACTTGACGAAAGGTTACAGAGGGAAAAAAACAAAGTCAAGTATTACATAAGGACAAGGATTTCACAAGGTGGCGGGCCATGGAGGGACATAAATTCATAAGTGAGGTCACGAAAGTAACGAAAACAAGTATAGCATAGCCCATTTGATAAAGGTAAAAGCTAAACAAACTTACTGTGACTTCATCTCCAGGTTGATGGCTTCTCTCAGTGACTTGAACCTGAAGTAAAAATTAGAGTCAAACAGGTTAACTTCCAATTTCAGCAGGACAATATCAAAAGCGACGTAAGCCAACAGTGTCTGTCTGACATTGTACTTTCCAAGTCTCAAAATGAATTTCAAAATGTCATTTTTGGGATCTACATGAAAAATAACAAGGGATAGAAGTATTTGGTGGATTTTTGCACCGCTATTGCAAAAGTGCACTTTTGCCCTCAAATTTCTGAAACGTTTGCAGCTATCTAAGAATTACAATTTTGCATACCAGTCCCTAGCCTTGCATATTCTGATATTTACGACACTGGTTTTTTTTTTAAATACGGACAGAATAAGAGTCGCTCACCTCGGAAACCTCGTGGTCATCGAACAAGCTGTATAATTGGACGCAATAGTTTTCCGTCCTCAATGCAATTAACCCAGCAGAGTAGTCAAATGCAAACTTGCTGCATAGACCTTCCTTTTTCTTGGGAAGCAGAAGAGGAAGCTGTATAGCAAAATGAACCAAATTAATGGAACTTAAAGCCGTTGCATAATCATTCCACTGATGAATTAAAAAAAAAATCGCAGCAAAAGAAAACTAGAATTTAAGAGAATGAAGAATGGCTAAAGAGATCAAACCTTGATCCCGGAAATTGACTTCAAAACATGCATTGCCGGCATTTTCAGAAAGTGAATTCGATTATCTGCACAAGAAATCTAAGGACCCTTATTTCAGTAAAACCATTATTGCTATACAGACATAAAGCTAGGTGAAGAGAAGATTTCCCTACTGAGGCAAGTGAAGGATCTGAAGAGTCGGTAAAATATCGAAGCGGAGATCCAATCCTAGGTAAGAATTTCTTTTTTCCCGTGTCAATTTGCCAGACAACAAGAACACCCTCCTTTCCACCTAAAAATCAGCAAAACTGAGATAAAAGTAGGATGTCGAAATAACAGATAATAATGTAGTTGTGTGATGGTGATTATTAGTATAGTTAATCATGTACACAGCTGCTATTAACAAAGTAATCATAATTTGTCAAAGAATTCTCTATACAAAACATACTATCTAATTAGTTATTTACACAAACAACTAAACATAATTCAAGGATTGAGAATTCATGGCTGAATACACGCCTTCATTATGTAATATTCATTTGTCAATGACCAACTATTCTGTCAACAATTAGCGAATTTTTCTCTATCTTTACGAGTTATAAGATAGACACATAATTGAATTATTCATCGATGCTAGCTTACCTGAGTATAAATAAGTTCCATCAGATGAGAACGAGAGAACACTGACTTCATCTGAGTGCCAATGCCACGTGGAGCAAGAGTCGGCTTCGTCATCTCCCCTAACACCAGGTCTCTCTTCCCCATTTCTTCCATTTATAGCATATAGAAAAGTTTGACAACCGAAGTTTCTCCACACTAAGATTCTTCCAGTTGCATCACCGGCGGCTACTATTCTCTCGTTTGGGTGGAATGCAAGAGCTGTCAAGTTCTTCGTGTGATGCAAGAGAATCTTTTTAGGTGCTAAGTTTGCCATATCTTTCTCAGGGACGTTCCAGATACACAGCTTGCGCTTGGTTCTGATCCCAAAGAATTTGTGCGAGGGACTTAAAGTTAGACACTCCGGTTGTTCACTCTGCTCATAAGAAACAAAAGACGTGTTCACACATATGCAACAAATACGTAAATCCAAACTAAAAACGCTAGAACATAAAAGCTTCTTCGAAGGAGATACATAAAGTACTCTACTAATAATCAAACTAAAACCCACTTTTGCATTTTCAATTTGACACTACCTTGCCGTTTTGGGCAACTAAAAGAATCAATCGAGCACGGGACAAGAGATCAAATGATAAAGAATAGAACTTAAATCATGAGAAAAAAAGGTACAAGAAATAGTTAGTTATAGATATAGACCTGTATCAAAATAAGTCCAGCATTGAAGCGAGATTCGGTTAAGTTACACTTCATTATCTGTCCCCTCGAAATCTTGACTTCTTCGCCTTTCACTTTCGGACTCTCCGCCTTCTTATTATCAACGGAGATATAAGCGAATTCATTACGCTTTCTTCCGCTGGATTCGGAGGTTCGGTCCGACGGATACGGAATAACCTGCAAACCATAGCCAACAACAATACATCATTCACAGTCCCAATCACCATCACTGATTCAAGCTCAAGCTCATTATTACCATGGAGTGAATAGGCATATGAACTTCGACGGTCTTCCTCAACTCCGGCGCAGCGAAGTCCCAATAGCGAATCGTCCCATCGAGCGACGCGGTCCAGCAGAAGCAGCACGACTTCCTCGTCTCCGGCTCAACCACGACCGACGTGACCTGCGCGGTGTGGCCTTCCAGCGACGATACCTGACGGGCAGTGGCGCCAAAAGGAAAAATGTAAGCTCGACCATTTCCAGCGATTTATGGAGAAATCGCAAATTGAAAAACCTGGAGGGCTGTGGCGGTGCTGTAGACGGAGACGGAGTCGCCGGTGCAGAGGAGGAGGCGCGTGGCGTCGTTGGAGAAGGCCGGCGGGGAGGAGACGTAGCTCTTGCCGCCTCTGATCATGGCGTCGCGAGAGAGAGAGAGAGAGAGCTTGGTCTTCGTCTTCGTCTTCGTCTTCGTCTTCTTCGTTGGTGAAAGAGAGAGGAGCTTCTTCATCCCAAATTCTCTAAACCCTTAAACCCTTCTTTCTGTCCAGTTTCAGTTGGGCCTCATTTATTGGGCCCATATGAGCCTAGTCACATAATATTATAGGACAATTTTATTTTTTTTATACTATATAAAAAAGTTTACACTTTTATATTTAAATTTAAATTGCTAAAATGTACTGTAATTTTCTTTGAAAATAATACTCTTCTTTTCCTATAAATAAGTTTAAATTTATGAAATTGACTGGTGATAATATTTGGTTTTTGAAAATAGGGTTAATGACGGCGAAAATGCACAGTGTTAGGTCCTATAGTTTAAAAGTGGTGGCGAAAATACCCAAAGTCACATACGGGAGCTGACCACTCCATTCTCGTAATGCCGTTGACTTGCCTGTTAACTCTGGCCATGCGACAAATGTGGGTTGCTGACATAACAATATTTTCCACGTGGACAACCCACATCAGCCTCGTTTACGCCAAAACAACGAATTGAACCCCTAATTAATATTATTTAATACAACCAGTTGAACCCTTAATGATTACACTTAACAAAAAAGATTAGTCCATGTGGCCAGAGTTAACGGGTAAGCTAACATCGTTACAAGAATGGAGTGGTCAACTCCCTATATGGAGTGGTTAAACTTTGGGTACACGAGGAGTTCTTTGACCAAACTTTGAGTATTTTTTGCCAACACCTTGAAAATATATAACATGGCCCTCTGAGGATAGTCAAGATGATGTTTACCAGGGATGTTGTCATGACTTTTCCCTGGTCAGCCTTGGGGTGTTGGTTGCGTCAGTGTCAAGAGCGGGGGTCGCATGGCGCTCGTGCCTCCATGGTTTGCCACAAGCTTCTTGATGAACTCCTTGAGCGACATTCCTTGATTAGGTCTTCAATCCGATCCATTAGCTGGAAACACTTCGACGTCAGGTGACCGTAGTCACGATGGAATCTGTAGTATCGGGTCTTGTCCTTCGAATGCTTCTACACCAGGCGAGAGTCTTTGAATTTGTTGTCGTGCATGGCGAAGATTTTAAATGGAGTGGTTGTCAACCGAGTGTCATCTTGTAACGCCTCGGCTTCTCAATCGAATCGAGGACTGTCCCCACAGGCTAACACGAGTCTTTTTAGCGTGCTTTTTCCTCACTCGCACGCTTCTCGAGAAACTTCCCAAGAGGTCACCCATCCTAGTACTACTCCAAGCCAAGTAGGCTTAAATTTGGAGTTCCTATAAGAGCTGCCGAAAAGAAGATGCATCTTCTTGACATAGGTAGTACCAATAAGTTCTTTTATGCCTCTCCGACCATACAGTCTCATACATGTATGATCTCGATAACCGTGCATACCTACACACCGCGGGAATGTCCCATCAACACTTTCCCTTGCCTAGGCGATGCGGGACTACACAACTTACTCGTTATTGCCCTCTCGGCATGATTGTCACAAGTCCTTTCTGTCATAGCGAAATAGACCTTTCGTCGTTTAACCTCCTTCCGGCTTCGCCAATTGGTACTAGTTGTCGTCGGTACGGCTTTTCTTCCCTTTAAGTTCGTCGTTGCCCCCGCTGCTAAGCCGTGCCTTTGGCGAGACGGAATCGCCTCCTCAAATACTCATTATTCTTGTCTTGACATTGCGAAGTGGATCGAACACTGATCGACTATAGAGGTTGGATCGAACAGCACGCTCTGATACCACTTGTTGGTAGGGCTAAAATATTTATCCGCCATCCGCTAATCGCAATCGTATCCTATTCGCTCCGCTACGAAATATCCGCTATTTTATCCATTTTTAATCAACCGCTTAATATGGTTATGGATATCCGCAACCGCTTTTCAGAATTGGATTGGTTAATGGTTATATTTTTTAATTTAAATTGGATATCCGCTTTAACCGCAACCAATTTTAAAAAATAAAAAAATAATTAATTAAATATATATTATATATAAATATTTTTTATTTTATTTTATTAGTGCTATCGGTGGATTGGATGGTCTCTTATATTAACCTAGGTAGGTTATATTCCTACCTTGTTCATTGTTGTCTTTGTGCTTTGATTACTTTGAATATAGTATTTATTATAATTCAGATTTCATCGTGTCTGTTTAATAATCGTTTGTATTCATATTTGTATCTCTAGAATATGTAGCTAATATTCTAGTGTTAGACCATATGTTTTTGTGGTCTTTTATGTCATATAAATATGGTTTGGTACTTTGGTTACTTATGAAATATGATTTATTTTATTTTTGAATGTTTTATGTTTCACTATTCTTGCTATATTTTTATGTTTGATATATTTGTTTTTCACTAACAAAATTAATTGGATAATATCCGCTATCCGCCTTAAATTAACCAATTCGATCCGCTAACCGCTAACCGCTAACCGCATTTAAATTGGATAATCGAAAATAAAAATGGTTAATGGATATAATTATTTTATATCCACATATGTGGATACGGTTAGTCAACATGACCATATCCTATCCTATCCTATCCACTTTCACCCCTACTTGTTGGTGCAGAAACGAGCGAGCAAGAAGTACTGTAAAGCCATGCACGTGTGAACGTGATTAATTAAAAAAACCAACAAAGAATCACCAAACCGAAGCGAAGCCGGAGGATGAGGTGGATCTTGAGGCCAGCAATGGCGGAGATGATTTGGATCGACTGTGGTGGAATGGAAAGAGAGCACGAACGCCGCGAAGACGACATAGATCGCCTAGAGATTGGTAAACGGAATATGCAAGATTACAAAAGAATATGATCATCTTCTTACTTAGTTCTGTTTTCTTTTCTACTGTTTAGTTCGTAACCTTCGATACACTTTCGCTTCAACATTTTATATTTTGAATCCTCTGACGCTTTTAGTTTGTTTTAATTCTAGTATAGTATTCATGAATGAAAGTCTAGTAACAAAAATTCGTTATTCTTCTTAATTTGTCCTTAATATTTGATTGTAATATATACCTCCGCGTTCTAAGAATCTTGTATTGTTTCACAGCCTTTGTGAATTCTAAAACCATAGAAGCAACACAAATGCACTAGTAACAATATTCGATAAATAATTATTTGTTCTGTAATTCTAAACCAATTATGCTCAATCGTCCTTCAACATCTAGGAAAAAAAAAGGAGCCAGATAAATGCTAGAACTTTCGGGCCCATTACAAAAAGCCCAAACGACACTGCAAATGGTTCACCGATTTATTATTATTTTTTAATGGGTGGCGCTATCGGCCAATGTTATAATGCACTCTCACATGAGTTAGATATACTCAGTGTAAGAACAGGTAGCACTAATGGCCAAGTTTACAATATGTAAAGGAGGCACTCATTTGAGTCCCATGAGAGTTTGAACCCATAATCTCTTGGATAGAAGAATAGTGGAGTTACCACTAGGCCAAGCAAGCTTGTGGATGTCTTGTATCTGTTACATCTGTATATTCTTATTTTTATTTCTTTCTTTTTGACATTTGATTGAACAAAAGTTGGCATTGAAGACTCTAGAGTCTTGTGACTTGTGTTAGGCATGTCATTCATACTCATATTGGGTTACTTCTTCAAATGCCATAACATAATGTTGCTAATATATCACTCATGTTTGTATTCTCTTGTTTTACTATCCGAGAGAATCCTTTTGACATAATTAAATCTTAATAACATTAACATAACCTAATTACAAGCAAAGATTAAACGACGAAATTACCCTCCCTACGCTCATGTGGGGCTCTTATAAAGTGCCACTAGTAAAGCATACGAGCAATCCATGATCTTCATGAGCTAGTCATGGCGCCTTTTCTCAGCCACCACGCCGTTCTTGACTACTGCTATGAAGTTAGCGCCCTTGATGGTGGTAAGGCGATGGGCCACGACCATTGTGGTACGGTCCACCATCACCTGGTCTAACGCGTCCTGTGCCACCCAATAGTTTTTTGCATTTCATTTATTTTTATAAATTTTAATAAATGAAACGTAATATTGATTATACTGTAAGTATCAATGTATTCTTTTGTAACACGGTTATTTAATATATTTGAGATAATGGCCACAATTTAATATCCTCACTCTTTCTATAAATAAATAAGACATGAAGTTTTTTTTTTTTTATCAAGGCGAACCATGGTTAAATCACGGTATCTTAATTGTTCAATTATGAATAAATTGTCACGAAATCAAACAAATATTCGTCTACTTTTACTTTAAGTCATTTAAGCCTTCAAACATGACAATTATCTCAGATCCTTTGTAGTGATCTCAATAACGGACCGAAAAAACTGGCACGTCTAGGTTTTTTCACCCACTTCTCGATGCAGCCGTTGTGAAACCAATGCGTGCAAAGTAGCTGAACCACAGGGCGGCACCCGATTTCCACGTCATCCATGCAAATCGAACAAGTCAGCTTATTCGCTCCCCTGTACCCCGTTGGAACCATCCTATCGTCGCAATACCGCAAAATCTCCGCATTGACCGCATCGGTATAATAGGTAGCCCAATCATTGGGGCTTAAGTCACGAGGATCTTCAGGAAGCGTGATCACATTCTGCTTCTTAATCATCACGTGCATAGCGAGTTAGGCATTAACGCTTTTTCCGAAAATCATGTATGTCAGGAATTTCATTACGATTCTTGTGTAATTATCACGATATATGCCTCTAATACGTCCGGGTAACATTTAAAAAATATTTAAAGCAGAAAACTTGTTACTTCGTACAACGTATTAACATTGTATAATTACCATGTACAAGATCTAATAAATTATTAGCAATTTAATTTTTATAAATTCATTATTAATAATCTAGTCTATAGAAAATAAATAAAACTGTAAAGAAAGGTTTACATTTATTGACCCAATGCATAAGGCCGTATCTCAAATGACTACTTCTTGTTGCGCGTTCTGAATCGGGCAGGGCTTCGCCGATGCTAAGGTAAACTCCCGTGATCTTCCGGGATATTCTCTTGGACTCCTCGTAACGAAGCATGGGCTTCGGAGGCAGGACTCCGAATTAAAATGAAGGTTCTTTTAAAGCTTCCGGAGAATAACGTCCACTAAGCCGAACCAGAAAAGAGAGATCAGAAGATAAGAAATTCGCAGACTCTCTCTCTCTCTCTCTCTCTATATATATATATATATATATATATATATATATATATATATATATATAGGGGGGGGAGAGAGAGAGAGAGAGAGAGAGAGAGAGAGAGAGAGAGAGAGGTTGAATTCTTGCTATTGGGAGGTGTGTGAAATGTGTCGAATGAGTCTTGTATTTATAGGCTCATGGAAAAGCTAATAAAGGAAGTTTCCTTCCTTGAATTTTGAAACCTAAAATAGGTAAATATAATTAATTACTCAAACCAATGGCCAAGATTGAATCGCCAAAGATCCAATGGTTCTGATTAATTAGGGATTTAACCAAATAAGAAAACCCTGAATAAATCAATTATCCAATCACTTCCTTAAGAGAACTCTAATTCCCTATACATATGGAAATTTTGAAATCAATAAGCTTGATCAAATGGTTGGAATTAATTCCATAACCAATCTAATGGACCATATTGATTTAGGACAAAGACAACTCTCCAACATTGATAACTAAGCTTTAGAATTCGACCTCCCTTTATAATGAATTCAAATTTTGCATTCCATATACAAACGTTAATTAATTTCAAATCCAATGTTTAAGATTAAATCTTAAACCAATCCAATGGGTATAATTAATTAAGCAATTTCAAAATCCATACTTGGTCACCAAGTAATTTTCGAATTAGCCATTCCAAATTAATTGTCATGATCCAACGGTTAAGATTAAACTTGACCGATCTAATGAACCAAATTAATTTCAAGATTTTATCCATATATACCTAAACATGGGTACTTATGCCGTATATTTGGAAATTCCAAATCCAAGAAAATTCGTGTAAGCCCAACTCACATATTTACTTTAGCCACATTATTTCTACACATTCATATATATATACCAAATACATATTTTAATCAAATAACATAAATCTATTAATTATTAAGTAATTAATTATAAAAAATTGAATAATTAAAGAAAAATAATTATATTATATTATTGACCAATGATCTCAATATGACACATTAAATTTCGTGGTGCAACACCACCATTTAAGTTCTTGACATGTGATTAAATTTAACATATTTACGAAAACGATCGTAAACTTGGAAATTCTCTAAATCACAATCCGTAAGTCAAAACGACTCATTTCCAAGAGAAAAGTTTATGAGAATTTAATTTCCAACAACTTTCCAGGTTACGAAAAAACCAAATTTAATTTTCTTTTATCAGTTAAATTTCCAGCACCAAACTGTGGTACTTTTGCCACGTCAAAAATAAAATTTCAAAGTCTAACACAGAGTTTAGTTTTATGAATCCTGATAAATGATAAAACATATAGAATGTTTAAATCACGTACGTATCATCCGTTCCAAGCTATCTTGGGGACCATGGACCCGTATCACTGAAGCTCCAACGCAGTGTTAGTGGTTCGTCAAACCTCGGTGCTATTCCACTATAAACCCGACGCTGCACTCTCTAGTGATACAGTAAATATTATTTCAATTATAGAAAGGTGTCCATTGATACAATAAAATTTGGGTTATTGATCTTTCAATTGATGATCCACACACGAGCACGCGGTTTTTATCATTCTGCCTCTCATTGCATTTTAATCCTTAACTCAGTTAGTAATATTGTAAGTAATCCACTTATGTTTTTGATTCATAATTTACGCAACGGGTACCTCTTACTTCTCACCACTAAAAATCAAGGGAATCATCTTGACTCTAAAAAGAGTTATGTGATGTCCGCTTTTATGACCAAGCTACCCTTATTTGTTGACTATCATGTTCCTAAAATAGCAGCATTGGGAACGACAGTAAATGTGTTCTTTAACAGTTAAATCAAAGAAAGATTAAGTCACCAATCCAGGCTCAAGGTCACTCGGGACTTAGATCGAATATCATTTGATCATCTACTAGTGACTAAACTCGTTGGCAGTGACGGTCTTATATGAAAACTTCCGGAGTTTAAGTCAGGTACAGTCTAGTATGAAGTCGCTACATACTTAATGCCCTTTTAGTGAGTGTGACACACACACTTAATCTAGAATAGGATTACATCACTTAGTCACATTAATGACTTTATTCGATTAATGAGCTCCCACTCTATTAATCAAGTCACATATATTTTAAGTTCATTTATTATGATTATTAATTCTTCCTCACATTGACTTGGTTGTTATAATTATAACATAATTGCATCCTTTTTGAACTATGGAACAAAGATTCTATTTAACTCAATCATAAACTTTAATAAGATTAACATAATAAGTAACATCTTTTATTCAACAAATTTGGTCAAAATCTTTTACAATTAGGGGAAAGACAGCTTTTTTAAGGACACATATGTCCAACAATCTCCCACTTGTACTTAAAGAAGATGACCCATGTCTTTCACGCCCATATTTTCTAGATGCCTCCTGAATATTTTCTCTGGCAATGTCTTGGTAAATGGATCACCCAGATTGTTCTCCGAAGCTATTTTCACAATCCGTACGTCCCCACAACGTACTATCTCTCTTATGAGATGATATTTCCTTTCTATATGTTTTGCCTTGTTATGGTCTCTGGGCTCTTTAGAATTTGCCACAGCGCCACTGTTATCACAGTACAACGTTTGTGGTCCATCTACATCTGGGACTACACCAGATCCATGTAGAAATTCTTTAGCCAAACTGATTCCTTGGCTGCTTCACACGCAGCCACATATTTAGCTTCCATTTTGGAATATGCGATATAGGATTGCTTTACGCTTCTCCAGAATATCGCTCCACCAGCAAGGGTGTACACTGCTCCTGACGTCGACTTTCTCGCGTAACACTAACATATAGTCTCTCGTTCTCCGAAGATACTTGAGAATATTTTTCACTGCAGCCTAATGAGCCATACCAGGGTTGGATTGGTATCTACTAACTATTCCCACAGCGTAACAGATGTCTGGCCTAGTACACTGCATAGCATACATCAGACTTCCCACTGCTGAAGCATAGGGCACCCGCCTCATCTCGTCTTGCTCTTCCGGAGAAGTTGGACACTGTTTCCTGCTAAGGAACACTCCATGCATGGTCGGTAAATTACCGCCCTTGGAGTTTGTCATTGCAAAACATTCAAGCACCTTATCAATGTAAGCTGCTTGTGACAAGGCTAGAAACCTGTTATTGCGATCCCTAAAAATACGGATCCCAAGAACATAACTGGCTTCTCCCATATCCTTCATTTGGAATTGCGTAGATAGCCACGCTTTCACGTCCGATAATCTCTTCACACTGTTTCCAATGAGAAGAATATCGTCGACGTATAGAACAAGAAAAATTTCCACGGACTCATCATTGAGTTTATAAATGCAGGCTTCATTTTCATTCTAAATGAATCCATAGGTCTTGATAGTCTCATCAAACCTTAGATTCGAGGATTTGGAAGCTTGCTTCAATCCATAAATGGACTTGAGTAATCTACAAACTTTCCTTTCTTGACCCTTTTGCACGAACCCTTCTGGTTGGTCCATATAGATGTTCTCGTCAATATACCCGTTCAAGAATGCGGTTTTGACGTCCATCTGCCAAATCTCGTAATTGACACTACAGGCTATGGCCATGAGAATCCGGATGGACTTATACTTAGCGACTGGAGCGAAGGTCTCATCGAAATCAATACATTCTCTCTGGGTAAAACCCTTTGCCACTAGTCTAGCCTTGAAGGTTTCAACCTTCCTGTCCACTCATCTCTTTCTCTTGTATACCCATTTATTCCCAATGGTTTTGAAACCATCAGGTAAGTCTACAAGTTCCCAGACTTCATTAGAATCCATTGATTCTATTTCTTGGTTCATGGCTTTCTGCCATTCTCCCTTTTCAGGATCCACCATAGCTTCCTTGTAGCTTGTGGGATCTTCAACCCTAGTGTTTGAAACATCTAGGTCAAATACCAACTATGTTTACTCGTAGTGTTTAACCGTTCATAAGAACCTCCCACTACGTCTGAGTATTCTCAGAGTTTCTAATGAAACTCTAAACGTGATTACTCGTAGTGTTAACTATCAATTAACCTCCCACTACGTCTAAGTATCACTTGGTTCTGATCCTGGGACCGTGGTTTCCGTACTCTATTATAACAACAATCATTGTTGTTTATTACATGATGATAATCTTTAAGTTCATTTTTCGTGAAACAAAAATGATGTTCAATTACGCATGAATTGAAAAGATTACAATCATTGGAGACTATAAAGTAGCATGTCAGGTGTTTATTTGAATAATTCAAAATAATAACTTTCATTGATAAAGAATTATTCAAATCAACAAACATAAATAAACTGAGGTAGCAGAAGCCACTTCTGCATTGAAAAATATTTGTAATGTTATGTAATTTTAATCTATGGAACTGAGATAAAAATCTCTTCTAATAAAATTTAATGTATAGTTCGGAAAAAGTTTTACCCTTTGATGAACTGAGGTGTTGCCTGCATCTAAGCTGGCCTTTCACTCTCGGATTTGTTCCACACTGGAAACAAATTGCAGACAGACCAACTTTTCTTTCTTTTCTTCCAGGTTCGGCTTTCGATTCAGTCTTCCTTTTGTTATCTTTTGCAACAGCCTCACTGACAAGTCCCGTTACTTTATTCACTTTCATTAATAGTCTCTCAATTTCATCATGAGATGTCTTGAGCATAGCATTCTTAAAGGCCTGACTTTTGAGATGATACTGGCTGAAATAGTGAGTGAGTAAATTATACTCAACATCATATTTGAACCATTCAGTATCTTTCTCAAAGATCGTTAGTGGCTCTTCAGACTCTTGCTCAAGAGGTGAATAGGAGTTAACGGAATCTTGATCATTATCCGGGATGTTAATCGGATCAGACATTTTAACTAGCATTGAAAAAGAAACTTATTAAACTTTATTATAGGTAGAATGTCTTAGGTAAAATATTGATCGAAATAGTTACATGATGCATACATGTTCTCGGGAAAACGTTAACTAAACCCTTTAACTATTTCGTGATAATTTAACCGACTGTACACATCGTTGTCGTCCTTAAGGCATGATCACTCTAAGGTGACTCGCAGTATCAACTGTGTACTTTGGTTAAACTAAGTTTTAGTCATAAACTTAATTAATTCTCAAAATAAGAACCACCACAGTTCTCTATGATTATTAACTATCACCATAGACGGTCAGGAAGCACCAACTTCCGTGCAAGCTTAACCCATTATTTTCGGTTCTCGGGATCCTCTTGGAAACGTCGTCCTTAAGGAATGGTCACTCTAGGGTGACTCACGATCCATTTCCAAGATTTCTCCGTCCTCATATTCTTTTGGAACTATCACGGTGTCAAACCTTCCACAAGCACACCTTTCCTTAAGAGGAGTGGTCACTCTAGGGTGACTCGAGGCGGTGTGGTCAGCAGACCTTGTGACAGTCATAATGGAGACCATTTTTAATTAATTCTATAATTGCCATAGTTTTGTTAAGATAACGTTTTTAATATTAAACTAAGTTATTTAAAACTTATTATAAACTTTCTATTAATGACACATTAAAAGTTTATATTTTGGCTTTATTAATTACAACACGTAATTTCATAGTAAGCCTCAATGATTTTAGTGTTCATCATTTTGTCGGTAGTGATAGGTCAATCATACTTTCTCCAGGTAGATGGGAGGGGTCCTAACCGGTCACCCAAAAGTGGATAGTGAACCGGCCCCATTTTTGATTCCCTCTTCCTCAGACAAGATTGTACGATTGAGATTTTTATGACTAATAATGAACACTTTACATTTACGCTTTATTATTTATATCTATCCTTAATTCGACACATTAATAATGATAAAACATAGGCACTATGTTTACGGGTTATGAAAATAGGTTATAACAAATTATATCTATGATGAATATATATAATTAGATTTTAATGACTCTCATTCATCACGAATAATCATTAAATTACTTCATGAATTATCTATAATTATTTATGAAATTTTAAAATAAGTCAATGATGTCATTCCTAAGAATTATCATCCATTTTATAATATTAAATAAGACAATATTATTTAATCGTTAAATAATATCCATATTTAATTTTATGAATTATATAAAATAAGTCAATGTTATTTATCCATAAATAACATCCATATTTTATATTCAATTAATTAATCATAATTAATTTAATCCATAATTATTTAATTTCAATAATAATTAATATTTAATTATTCCTAGGGTACCGGGTCGGAATAAAATTCCAACCCATAATTAAATTATAAAACGTGGGCTCTCCGGGCCTAAGCCTGGGCCCAAGCCCAGGCCCACCACCCTAGGAAAAAATGTGCGCCCAGCACTTCGGGAAGGCCAGGGCAGCGCGCCTCGCGCTGGGCCCGCAGGCCCATTCCGCTGCCAGGCAGCGTGGGCCGCAAGCCCATTCCATATTTAATTTTATGAATTATTTGTCCTCCCTTGCCACGGGTTGGGCTGCGCCTCGCAGCCCGGCCAATTTTCCCGGTCCGATATTTCGGGTCGGGAAATAATCTAATTTTAAATTAATATTAAAATATCTAGAAAATTAATTTCAATTTTAAATATTAATTTATTCATCAAATAATACGTTCTTTAAACCGTTAAATTAAATTACGTAATTATTTATCCTTGAACCATGGCTCTGATACCAATTGTTGGAAATCGGTGGTATCAGTCCGACTTCCTTACCATGATAATAGCCTCCGAGGCGTCCCGGTAACATTTAAAATAATATTTTAAAGCGGAAATCTTTTTACCGGACCGACGACACGGATATCGGGTAATAATCATTTCGTTAAGATCTGATAAATATTTTGAATTTAATATTTCATAATCATTATTAATAATCTAGTCGAATAGGAAATAAATAGAAAGCAGTAAATGGTTGCATTTATTGACCCTATGCATAAGGCCGTATCTCAGTTGACGATTCCGGCTGCGCGTTCTGACTTGGGCAGGGCTCCGCCGGTGCTGAGGGAAACTCCCGTGATCTTTTGGGATATTATCCTGGACTCCTCGTACCGAAGCGTGGGCTTCGCTGGCAGGACTCCGTCGCAAAATTTAACTGATGGTTCTTTTAAAGTTACTGGAGAAAAATATCTCCTAAGCCGAACCAGAAGAGAGATCAGAAGCAGAAAACTCGCAGAACTTTAAGATAGAGGGAGAGCTTGAGTTTTTTCTCTGAGGAAGGTCTGAAAAATTTGTAGAATGAGCCTCCTATTTATAGGCTCAAGCTGTAACCGATTTGGAGATTTTCCCTCCCTTTATTCGAATTCTATTAATCAAATATAATTAATTATTTCAATCCAATGGTCCAGATTCAATCTCATCTAAATCCAATTGATATAATTAATCATAGATTTAATTAAATAATAATACATGATAAGATCAAAATATTTAATCTTATCATCATATTAATAAAATTTGAAATATATTATATATACATATAAAAATTCGAATTTGTTTATGATTATCTAGATCCAATGATTAAAAATAAATCTTAAACCAATCCAATGGATCAAATCAATTAGGGATAAAGTCAAATGCCCTAGGGTTTCATAAAACCCTAATTCGAACTCTTATCCTCATTTATATTCGAATTATATTATCATATATAATATTATATTATCATATACTAATTAGATATTAATAATTAAATCCAAATAATTAAATTATATTAATAAAACCTGATCTCAATATCACACATTAAATGTCATGGTGCCACACCATCATTTAAATTCGTGACATGTGATTTAATTTCATAGTTTATCGAACCGAGTCATAAACTTAGAAAATCCATAAATCACAAACCGCAAGTCTGAATGACTTGGTTCAAAAAGCAAAGTTGCTTAGAATTTAATTTACAACAACATGGTGCTGTTATAAAATCTAAATTATAACTTTCTTTTTATCAATTAATTCTATGTACCAAAATATGATACTTTTGCCACTCTAACGATAAAACTATCTGACGTCTGACACAGACTTGTTAGTTTTATAAGTCGAGCCAAATGATTAAACATTATCGAGAATGTATTTTAATCACGTATGTATCATCCGTTACGGAGCTATCATGGGGACCATAGACCCGTATCACTTAAGCTCCAACGTACTGCTAATTGTTCGTCAAACCTTGAAGTGATTCCAATATAGACCTGAGGCTGCACTCTTTAATGATACGGTATATATTATTCCCTTATAACAGCAGGGTGTCCATTGATACAATCAAATTCGGGTTATTGTCCTTTCACTTGATGACTCACACATGACCAGGTAGTTTTTACCGTAATGCCCCTCATTGCCTTTTCATCCTTGACTCAGTCAGTAATATTATGAGTAACCCACTTATGGTTTCGATTCATAAGTTGCGCACGGGTACCTCTCACTTCTCACCACTGACAACCAAGGGAATCATCATGACTCTGAAGAGAGCTGTGTGATGTCCATGTCTATGATCAAGCTATCCTTACTACTGACTATCATGTTCCCAAAATAATAGCGATGGGAACAGCGGTAATATCTTGTGTTTTTTAACGGTTAAATCAAAGAACAATCAAGCCAGTAACTCGAACTCATGATCACTAAGGACTTAGAACTAATATCCATTTGATCATCATTTTGTGACTCAACTACAAGTTATCAGTGACGGTCTTATATGATAACTTCTTGAGTTTAAGTCAGGTCCAGTCCAGTATGAAGACGCTTCATACTTAATGCAGTTCTAGTGAGTGTGACACACACATAATCCAGAATAGGATTGTCACTTAGTCACATTAATGACCTTACATGATTAATGGGCTCCCACCCAGTTAATCAGGTCACAGACGTTTTAAGTTCATTTATTATGATTATTAATTCTTCCTCACATCGACTCTGTTGTGATAATAATTACATAATTGCATCCTTTATGAACTAAGGAATCAAACATTCTATTTTACTCTACCAGAAACTATAATAAGATTAACATAATAAGCATCATATTTATTCAACGACTTGTCATAATATTTTACAAAAGGATAAATATCTTGTTTAAGGACACATATGTCCAACATTAACTGGTATTGAAAAAGAAACTTATTAAACTTTATTATAGGTAGAATGTGTTAGGAACTTATTGATTTGAAATAGTTACATGATGCAAACATGTTCCGGGAAAACGTTAATTAAAGCCATTAACTATTTAGTGATAATTTAACCGATTGTACACGTTGTTGCCGTCCTTAGCGAATGGTCACTCTAGGGTGACTCAGCGGGATCAACAGTGTAGTTTGGTTAAACAAATTTTAGTCATAAAATTATTATCAAAACAAGAACTACCAAAGTTCCTTATGATTATTAACTATCACCATAGACGGTCGGGAAGCATCAACTTCCGTTCAATATCAACCCATTATTTTTGGTTCTCGGATTAGTCTTGGAAACGTCGTCCTTGGGGAATGGTCACACTGAGGTGACTCACGGTCCATTTCCAAGATTCCTCGGTCCCCATATTATTTTGGAACTATCACGATGTCGAACCTTCCACAAGCAAACCTTCATTTTGGAATAGACACACAAAGGTGACTCAAGGCCGTGTGGTCAGCAGACCACGTGACAGTAATAATGGAGACCTTTTAAATATTCTATACTTGCCATTGTTTTAGAAAAATAACGTTTTAGAATCTCCTAAGTTATTATAATAAACTCCATTTAAAGACACACATTAAAAACGTTTATCTTAAGCCGTTATAATTACCGGCGTAATGTTTAATAAACCTAGTCATTTATTTAATATTCGTCTGTAGTGATAGATTGAAACGTATTCTCTCCACGTCGATAGGAGGGGTCTTAACCAGTCACTCAGAAGTGGATGGTGAACCGACCCCACTTTCGATTCCTTCTTCCTTAGGCAAGATTGTATGTTTCAAATTTTTCTGACTAAAAACAAATAAATCTTATTTACAGTTCATTATTTATATTTATCCTATACCAACATATAAATAATGACTTTAACATAGGAACAATGTTTAAAGGGTTATGAAAATAGGTTTAACAAATTATTTCAATGATGAATTTATAATTACATGTCAATGATACTTATTCTCTAATAATTATATTTCATATAATTATCCCTTTGAAAAATAAAAATAAGACAATGATATTTTCTTCAAAGAATTATCATCTATATTTTTAGATTATGAATTCAAAAAAATAAGACAATGCTCTTTACCAAAAATAACATCCGTATTTTACATAAAATAAGAAAATCTTATTTATCAAAAATAACATCCATATTTTATTTAGTTACTTAATCATACATAATTAATTTAATTCTTAATATTAATTCAAAAATAAAATTAATTACATAATCCATGCATATTTGGGTCGGGTTTAGAAATCCGACCCAATTCATACAATTAAGCACGTGGGCTAACCGGGCGTAAGCCCAGGCCCACATGCCCACAGATTCCCCACGGGCTGCCCACCGAGGGCTTTGGGCGCTGCCAGGCAGCGCGCCCTTGGCACAGGCCTGGAGGCCCACGACGCTGCCATGCACCTCACGCCTACCGGGCCTTGGCCAAGCCTTGAACGGCATGCCCGTACGCTGGGCCTGCGGCGTGCCCTTGCACGTTGGCCGAATGGTGTGGGCCTGGCCGAAGTACCCGGGGCTGCAGTGCAGCCACACTTCGTGGCTGCCACGGGTTGGGCTGCCTAGTGCAGCCAGACACAATACCCAATCCGAAAGTTTGGTTCGGGTAATTACCCAACATTAAAATTTATTTTAAAATATCTAGAAATTAATTTAAATTTCAAAATCAATTTCTTCATCAAATAATTCGTTCAATTTTAAAACCTTAAATAAATTACGTAATTATTTTTCCTTGAACCATGACTCTAATACCAATTGTCGAGAATTTCATTACGATTCCATTGTAATTATCACAATATATGCCTCTAATACGTCCGGGTAACATTTAAAACATATTAAAAGCGGAAAACTTGTTACTATGTACAATGTATTAATATCGTATAATTATCATGTACAAGATCTGATAAATTACTAGCAATTTAATTTTCATAAATTCATTATTATTTATCTAGTCTATATGAAATAAATAAAATTGTAAATAAAAGTTTACATTTATTGACCCAATGCATAAGGCCGTACCTCATATGACAACTTCATGTTGCGCGTTCTGAACCGGGCAGGGCTTCGCCGATGCTGAGGGAAACTCCCGTGATCTTCTAGGATATTCTTCTGGACTCCTCGTACCGAAGAGTGGGCTTCGCCGGCAGGACTCCGTCGCAGAACTTTAACTAAAGGTTCTTTAAAAGCTTCCGGAGAACAATGTCTCACTAAGCCGAACTAGAAAAGAGAGATCAGAAGCTAAGAAACTCGCAGACTCTAGAGAAATAGAGAGATTGAATTCTTGCTCTGGGGAAGTGTATGAAATGTGTAGAATGAATCTTGTATTTATAGGTTCATGGAAAAGCCAATAAGGGAAGTTTCCTTGCTTGAATTTTGAATTCTAAAATAGGTAAATATACTAAATAACTCAAACTATTGGCCAAGATTTTATCATCAAAGATCCAATGGTTCTAATTAATTAGGGATTTAACCAAATAAGAAAACCATGAATAAATGAATTATCCAATCACTTCCTTATATAAGAGAATTCGAATTCCTTATGTATGCATATGAAAATTTTTAAATCAATAAGCTTGATCAAATGGTTGGAAATAATTCCATAACCAATTTAATGGACAATATTGATTTAGGAAAAATTTAACTCTCCAAACTTGATTGCCAAGCTTTAGAATTCGACCTCCCTTTATAACGAATTCAATTTTGCATTACATATATACATGTTAATTAATTTCCGATCCAATGGTTAAGATTAATTCTTAAACCAATCCAATGAATAAAATTAAATAAGCGATTTTGAAATTCATACTTGGTCACTGGGTCATTTTCGAATTAGGCTTTCCAAATTAATTGTCATGATCCCACGGTTAAGATTAAACTTGACCGATCTAATGAACCAAATTAATTTCATGATTTTTATCCATTAATACTTAAACATATGTACTTATGCCGTTTATTTGGAAAGTTCAAATCCAAGCAAATTCGTGTAAGCCCAACTCACCCATTTACTTGGGCCACATTATTTCGACACATTCATATGTATATACCAAATAAACATTTTAATCAAATAACATAAATCTATTAATTATTACTTACTTTTTAATAAGAATATTAATAATTAAATCCAAAAAATTAAATTATATTATTGACCACTGATCTCGATATAACACATTAAATGTCGCGGTGCAACACCATCATTTAAATTCGTCACATGTGATTAAATTTCACATATATATGAAAACGATCGTAAACTTGTAAATTCTCTAAATCACAAACCGCACGTCAAAACGACTATGTTCCAAAAGTAAAGTTTCTTAGAATTTAATTTCCAACAGCTTTCTAGTTGATGAAAATCTAAATTCAACTTTCTATTGTCAGTTTAATTTCCAGCACTAAACTTTGGTACTTTTGCCATGTCAAAAATAAAACTTTCAAACTCTGACACGGACATTAGTTTTATGAATCCTAACGAATGATAAAACATATCAAATGTCTAAATCACGTACTATCATACGTTTCGGAGTTATCATGGGGACCATGGAACCGTATCAATGAAGCTCCAATGAACTGCTAATGGTGTGTAAAACCTAGGTGTTATTCCACTATAAACCCGAGGCTGCACTCTCTAGTGATACAATATATATTATTCCCTTTATAGCAAGGTGTCCATTGATACAATCAAACTCATGTCATGGATCTTTCACTTGATGATCCAAACACGAGCAGGTAGTTTTTACCGTTTTGCCTCTCATTGCATTTTCATCTTTAACTCAGTTAGTAATATTGTGAGTAACCCACTTATGGTTTCGATTCATAATTTGGGCACGGGTACCTCTCACTTCGCACCACTAACAATCAAGAGAATCATCTTGACTCTGAAGAGAGCTATGTGATGTTTATTTCTATTATCAAGCTACCCTTATCTGTTGACTATCATGTTCCTATAGTACCAACATTGGGAACGACAGTAAATGTGTTATCAAATAGTTAAATTAAAGATCAATCAAGTCAACAGTCCAGAATAGGATTACATCACTTATTCACATTAATGACTTTATCCGATTAATGAGCTCCCACTCAGCTAATCAAGTCATTGACATTTTAAGTTCATTTATTATGATTATTAATTATTCCTCAAATTGACTCGGTTATGATAATAATAACATAATTTCATCATTTATTAACTATTGACCAAACATTCTATTTTACTCAACCAGAAAGTATAATAAAATTATCATAACAAGTAACATCTTTTATTCAACGACTTTGGTCAAAATCTTTTACAATTAGGGAAAAGACATCTTGTTTAAAATAGAATGTTAAATCCAACTATGCACCTGCCGAGAACAGCAATGTATCCCGCAGCACAGGCGAGGCTGAGGTTCTTGATTATCCATGGTTCATTATAGTAGTGCCAGACCTCTCCCAGGATGGTAAAGCAGATGCCGAGCCTGGCCAGAGTGCGCTCTATGATTGGCTTGAAACGATGACATGAAACAAATGGGCGAGCGGGAATGAGAAGTGGTGAGTTTCGACGGGTATGACTCACCCTCTCTGATAGCAGAAGCTGGAAACTACTTCGTCACTTTTAGGGTTCACCGTTGCTATACAGTTAGACATGATTTTGATTCATTGAATAATACCAAGGTTTGAATTTCCCTTGATTATCCTCGGTAATCGTAGATTATCCGTCTTACCAGTAGTCATCGGAAAAAGTTCTATATCAATCGATTATCCGTAATAACAGAGTAAAAATAACAAAAAATTGGATACCTTAAAAAAATTACACTTTTCAATAATTTTCGGCAGAAGTACCTTTAATGCAAAAAAACAAAAAGTATAATTTTCAAGAAAAAATTTAACTTTGCATGACCTACTAGCCAAGTATCAAGATATATAGGTTGAGTTGCTTGGATTTAGAAATGGAGATCGCTATTTATATACTAACAATGTTATTATTTTCTTGTATTTGTTCCACGTGGGACTTTCCAAATCCAAACAAATGTGTATTTTTTATTCATTTATATTTGCTCTATGTGGGACTTCTCTACAAAGCCAAATAGTTAATTATATGTATTATCAAATTTGTAGTATCTTTTAATCTTGTTTTTATTTTCTTATATTTGAGTATGACATGGTGTTACTTTAATGTTTACATAATGAGAGTGAGACTATATTTTATTTACATATGTAAACTTAGTAGATATATTCTTGAAATCATTTTAGTTGTTTTACATCGATAATCATCGATAAGGGTCGATAACGATAAGCTAAAGTTTTAGTACTTTTCCATCGATAATCCTAAAAAATTCATCGATAATCCTCGAAAAAGACAACCAATTTATCAGCACAAATGACATTTGGAACCTTGAATAATACTATTGTTGGACATATTTTAAGTATCCCCTCTATTCAAATGCTAATCTCGCATGTATAAGATTATGGTCCTTTTATTAGGAATGAAAGGTCCTTATGTTGGAAATCGGGGTATCAGTCCCGACTTCATTACCACAATAATAGCCTCCGAGACGTCCCGGTAACATTTAAAAAATTAAGCAGAAAACTTGTTACCGTATCGACGACACGGATATCAGGTAATTACCATTTTGTTAAGACCCGATAAATATTTCGAATTTAATATTTCATAATCATTATTAATAATCTAGTCGAATAGGAAATAAATAGAAAGCAGTAAATGGTTGCATTTACTGACCCAATGCATAAGGCCGTACCTCTAAGACGATTCCGGCTGCGCGTTATGAACTTGGGCAGGGCTCCGCCGGTGCTGAGGGAAACTCCCGTGATCTTCCGGAATATTCTCCTGGACTCCTCGTACCGAAGCGTGGACTTTGCCGGCAGGACTCCATCGCAAAAGTTAACTGGCGGTTCTTTTAAAGCTACCGGAGAAAAATATCTCCTAAGCCTAACCAGAAGAGAGATCAGAAGCAGAAAACTCGCAGACCCTAAAGGGAGAGGGAGAGATCGAGTTTTTGCTCTGGGGAAAGGTGTGAAAAATGTGTAGATATTTATATGCTCAAGCTGTAACCGAGAGATTTTTCCTCCCATTTTTTGAATTTTAATAATTTAATTTAATTAATTATTTCAATCCAATGGTCTAGATTCAATCTCATCTAAATCCAATGGATATAATTAATCAGGGATTTAATTAAATAATAATACATGATAAGATCAAAATATTTAATCTTATCATCATATGAATTAAATTCGAAATATATATATACATATTTAAAATTCGAATTTGTTTAATTATAATCTAGATCCAATGGTTAAAAATAAATCTTAAACAGATCCAATGGATCAAATAAATTAGGGATAAAATCAAATGCCCTAGGTTTTTACAAAAACCCTAATTCAAATTCATATCCTTTTATTAATTCGAATTATATATTGTATATATATAATATTAATTAATTTCTAATCCGACGGTATAGATTAAAACTTAAAATCGATCTAACGGATATAATTAATTAACTTAATTCGATATACCTAAGCTTGGTCACCAAGTTATTAATTTCGAATTTCCTTTAGGGTTAAAATCAATTATCTTAATCAAACGGTTGATATTAAATCATAGCCGATCTAATAGATTAAATTGATTTTAGGAATTTGCTAGAATACCAAAACATTTGGTACTTATGCAAAAATATGGAATATCCAAAACATATGATTCGAACTTGCTAGGGTTTGAAAATACCAAAACCTAATTCGAATTTTACACATTTAATATATATAAATATATATTTTATTTATTAATATAAATCCATTAAGTATTAATTAATTATTAATAAGATATTAATAATTAAATCCAAATAATTAAATTATATTAATAAATTCTGATCTCAATATCACACATTAAAATTTCATGGTGCCACACCATCATTTAAATTCGTGACATGTGATTTAATTTCATAGTTTATCAAACCCAGTCACAAACTTAGAAAATTCATAAATCACAAACCTTAAGTCAGAATGACTTGGTTCAAAAAGAAAAGTTGCTTAGAATGTAATTTAAAACAACATGGTGCTGATACAAAATCTAAATTCTAATTTTCTTTTTATCAGTTAATTTCGTGTACCAAAATATGATATTTTTGCCACGCTGCCGATAAAACTATCTGACGTCTGCCAAAGACTTTGTCAGGTATATAAGTCTAGCCAATTATTTAAACATTATCCATAATGAATTTTAATCACGTACGTATCATCTGTTACAGAGTTATCCTGGGGACCATCGACTCGTATCACTTAAGCTCCAACGAACTGCTAGTTGTTCGTCCAACCTCGAAGTGATTCCACTATAGACCCGAGGCTGCACTATTTAGTGATATGGTATATATTATTCCCTTATAACAGCAGGGTGTCCATTGATACAATCAAATTCGGGTTATTGTCTTTTTACTTGATGACTCACACATGAGCAGGCGGTTTTTACCGTAATGCCCCTCATTGCATTTTCATCCTTGACTCAGTCAGTAATATTATGAGCAACCCACTTATGGTTTCGATTCATAAGTTGTGCACGGGTACCTCTCACTTCTCACCACTGAAAACCAAGGGAATCATCATGACTCTGGAGAGAGTTGTGTGATGCCCATGTCTATGATCAGACTATCCTTACTACTAACTATCATGTTCCCAAAATAATAGTGTTGGGAACAGAGGTAATATCTTGTGTTCTGTAACGGTTAAATCAAAGAACAATCAAGCCAGTAACTCGGACTCAGGATCACTCAGGACTTAAAACTAATATCCATTTGATCATCATTTTGTAACTCAACTTCAAGTTACCAGTGAGGGTCTTATATGATAACTTCTTGAGTTTAAGTCAGGTCCTGTCCAGTATGAAGACGCTTCATACTTAATGCACTTCTAGTGAGTGTGACACACACACATAATCCAGAATAGGATTGTCACTTAGTCACATTAATGACCTTACACGATTAATGAGCTCCCACCCAGTTAATGAGGTCACAGACGTTTTAAGTACATTTATTATGATTATTAATTCTTCCTCACACTGACTATGTTATGATAATAATAACATAATTGCATCCTTTATGAACTAAGGAAATAAACATTCTGTTCTACTCTACCAGAAATTATAATAAGATTAACATAATAAGTATCATCTTTATTCAATGACTTGTCATAATCTTTTACAAATGGATAAATATCTTCTTTAAGGACACATATGTCCAACACCTTATTAATGTTAATCATATATAGTCATCTAAGATTAATGATAGAGAATATTAATTGAATGTTCGATCCTTAGTTCTTTAATTTTGCTCTCGTGTTCAATCATCACAATAGTCTATGTGAGGACGTTTGACTATCACGAATAAAGAACTTAAAAGGTCCATGGTCTAGATTAGAAATGCAAATTTCTAAGGCGTTAAAGACTATTGATAAACTTAATCATATTTATGTGGTGATCTATTACCGGGTCATAGTGCAGTCCGAGCACTGTTAAGTTTGATCAGGTATGAAGTGCCTTCATACTGGACAGACTAGACTTATATCCAAAATCATCAATTAAGTCTGCCATTGATGCTAGTACGATAGGGTCGCTTAGATGATCCGAGCGGAGTCAGTTGATGTCCTGAGCATCGTGGACTTACACAGTTCAATTTATATAATATTTGATGTATTCGTTACAGAGTACAGTAAAGTACACCTAATACTTTTATTTTGGGATTAGACGGTTGACCGGTATAAGTTGCACGATACCAGATATGGATAATATCTTTACGATATTCTTATTGTTGTTTGTAGGAAACAAACAAGTACTCATGATCAGCTCATCGGATTCATTATCCCATGAGTCAGTAGTTTGTAATAATCATGGAATAAGATAGTGTCATCAAAAGGGCAGAACGACAAACTTGCCATTTTGATGAATATTATAATAACACGAAAACTTATTACTAGATATCTGATTGTATCAATGGACACATGTAATCAGGAAGATAGAAAATCAATAAACACTTGAGAGTTCAGTTGGGAGCAATATTTGAATGTTATCAAGGTTGGTAAAAGTCTACACTTTTACCGTAGCTCGAGTGTGTATGTCCATTAGTCCCATTTGTAGCTCCACATGTATGACACCTCAATTATGTTCAAATGTGTCATTTGAACATATGATATTCTAATTAGACTTGGTTCGTGATTGTTGTCACGAATTACTGATACCAAAGTTTGGTAAGCCAATGAAATTGTAAAAAGATAATTTAATTTAATCCTTGAACATCCCTACAATTATAAGAAATTAAATTTTGGCACAATTATCTTTTTGAATCGTGTCAATCAGACGTACGGTTTGAGATTTATGATAATAATAGTTTTTGGTCTAGACTAAAAATGACATTATTTTTTAAATAATAAAAATTAGAGAAATTAAATATTGGTATTTATACCTGGAATATTTAAAAAGAGAGTTTAATAATAAAATCCATGGATATATATATATAAATATATATATGCGAATTTTTATTAATTTAAATCTTGAAATTATAAAGATTTGATTTATTAAATCTTTAGTGTATTTTCAGAAAAATATTTAGTTTGGATTTATTCTTTATTTGATTCTATTTAAAATCAAATCTTTGAGTGAATATCTCTATGTGGCTGGAGTTAATATCTCATAAGTGGTTGAGAACCTGATAACCCTAAAATCACACACCTTGACACTTCAGAAATCGAATTCTCGCTCAGTTTCTGCGAATTTTCTATGGGATTATTCTCAGAGTTGTTCGATATTTAAGGCTTCGAGTTTTATCCAATGGGAGCCCACACATCACCCCGGAGTATACATCGGAAGACTTTTGGAAGCATCGTCTTCACAGAAATTGCAGAAAGCTTCAAGATCAGAGTCAGAGACTTCAAGAATAAAAAGGTACGCATTTATGTGTTTATCGATTAAGAACATTATTTACTAATACTAGAAGCTCAGAATAAAAATGACACAATGTTATTAAATCAAGATAATTAATTTATCACGATCACGGAAACTAATTATGAGTTCTTTTTACACAAATGGTATTGACTGCGTTATTGGTATGTGACTCTAATTAAAAAATAAATAAAAATAAATAAAAGGTCAATCAACTTAACATATTACCCAACAATTATATATAGTCAACTTAACATACGGTCTTAATTATTATGTTTTGAATATGTGGACTAGTACTTTTGTATTCCGTTGGCATGCAAGTATTGGTTGACTATGGATCATAAATATTTGACTTTACTAATATATCTGACAATTGTTAATATCTAAATGTTATGAAAGTCTCTAAATCTCAAGTAGATAACATGACATTGTAGAATGAAAGAAGGATGGAAATCCAAACTTTTTTCTTCAATTTTTTTATTTATTTTTCAAAAACAAAATCTCAAGTAGATGACATGTAGAATGAAAGAATGATGGAAATCTTTTTTTTTTCAGATTGTCTTTTCATTTTAAAAAAATCTATACCGCCACCACATAACATCGACTGCAAACTATATATATTTTAGCGATCGACTACAAGAATATAAATCATTAAGTGACAAACATAAAGACTATAATGAGGTCTAATTAAATTGTAAAAAATGAAGAGTTCACTTAATGCGTTAACAGAACAAAGGTAATCAAATTGCATTGTAATCTATCTTATTAGCTCCTTCAATTTATAATCTCAATTATAATTCAGACTTTTAATTTCTCACTTGGCATGATAAGATTCAAGTATTGAGAAATTGATTTTTCAAACAACTATCCAAGTGGTGTGACAAGCATGGAGAAATTCATTTTTCTTAGAATTTAAAATTTTCTTTTATAAAAATCTTACCAGTGATAGTCTCATTTATTTTCCATTAACAAAATAACATGTCATTTATTTTCCACTGTCTCATGAACATTCAATATTGATTCATTCCTTTTTTAAAACGTACATGCATGCAAAGTTTATTCCTCTTCCAACAATAATCACTATTTACTTCTCTGTAAAGAAAACGAAACAGTTCTTAAAAAAATAAAAATAAAAATAAAATAACGCATGTATGTGGTATTCCAAGATAGTGAGTATTAAAGTGACACCTCTTCATTTCTTCGATCTAATTCACAAAAGAAGAGAACATATAGATATATCATGAGATATTTTTAACTCTTCAAATCACAATTTAAGTTTCAGAAGAAGTATTAAGTCTTATCTTTTTAAAACATTGAATCAAGAGAATTTAGTCTTATATTGGCAATAGTATACTATTTTCGCTAACGTCTTCGTTGAATATTTTCATCCGCTTAATTTAACTTCCATCAGTCAAACGATGACGTGACACCATTGACCGCCACGTTGTTGTCCACGTCACGTGCCACATCAGTTTTTAGTATTTTTTATTTTTATCCTTTCTTATTTAATTTAATCTAATTTAGTTATTTAATTAATTATTTATAAAACGTGGGTCTTACGAGAAACAAATTAATGATTGTGTGGTTGTAGTGGTATGATGCTTTGAACCATACCCTTGGGCGCGATTTCGATTCCACACGTGTGGCGGCGTGAGAGCGTGGGACCCGCGGGTGCCAAAATTCTCCTCTCCTTAGAAGGATACGTGCAGCGTGAGAATGTTGGACCCGCACTTTATAAATTGATGATTAAATAATTAAATTATGAAATTAAAAAATGAAAAATACTAAAAATTGATGTGGCCTGTGACTTGGACGACAACCGGTGGTGCCACGTCACCGTTTGAATAATGGAAGTTAAATTAAGCGAATGGAATATGCAACGAAGACGATTAGCAAACTTTATATACTATTGCCAACGTTAAATCACATTGGCTATATAACTGATACAAACACAACAAGTTAGCTAGTTTTGCCAATAATAACCCTTTAAACCTATGATTCTTATGATCGAGGCTTAAATATTCATGGACTATATAATCCTCTTCTTAATTTGCTTTGATTTCACCCCTTAGTAAGTTTTCGTTTTGAAGCTATATTGCTCTTCTTAAACCTCCGTTACTTTTCCCATAAGTTTTTTATTCTCGGATTCGGTTCCAATTTACGTTAAAAATCATTAAAGAGTTGATTCGATTATGCTTCTTTGATTTTTCAGAGAATTTTGGGATATGTCAGTCTTTCATCGCTTCTCCAAAGAGTTTTTTTTGTGTTCTAATTTACGTAAATAATCGTTAGAGTAGATCTTGTTTATGCTTTTATTGATTTTTCAGGATATTTTGAGATTTCATAGCCTTTGTCGCTTTTCCGGTAATTTTGTTTTTCTCAGACTTTGGTTCCAAATTACGTTAAAATTTTAATTTTTTTTCTCGGAATTTGTTTCAATTTACGTTAAAAATCGATAAAGAGGCGCTATGACTAACAGTTATAAACTTCTAAACAATTTAAATTCATAATTGATAACATTAAAATACATTAATTGTTAAAGTAGCAGATCAAATTAAATTTAAAAACATTAATTGCTATAAGTTTAGATTCAATTGTGCTCTAAAATATTCAATTTAATTTAATAAAACAACTTTGATCTACTCAGAATAATCTCTCTCTCTCTTCATATAACTCACGAGATTGCAAAATGCATAACTGAAAAGAATATCATTAGCTTATAGCCATAAAGAAAAGATCCTAACTGAAAAATTAATCACTCATCCTATACATTTTTTTCTTGTAGTATATTATTAGCTCTTATATACATATATATTTACTTAACATAGCCTATCAGTATTCAAAAGTAATTACCCTTCAACAATTTTCCTATTAAAATGTGGAAAAAAGTTCAAATTTAATATGAATATTTATTTTGAGATTAATATTGTATTTATCCATCATTTCTAAAGTTTTAATATATATTTAATCATCGTCATTCGTCACTAAATAAACAAGTAAAATATTACTGAAAATAAAAAATAAAAAATTGTAAAGTTTAAGGCTGTGTTTGGTAGTCAATTCAAAAAAAGCTTTTTTGTATTTTCTTTACTCAGAATTTTATCATAGTGTAAAATATATTTGCATTTAATTTTAAATAACTGTTTAGTACACATTTTGATTTTTCTTATTCAAATAATAAAAAAACTGAATAATTGTTTGGTACATGATTCTTTTTTTTTTCACATTTTTAATACATTACTAGAATAAATATAATTATATCAATTATAAAAACATATGTACTACATAATCATACAAATTAGAGAAAATCATGTTTTTACTACATAAACATCATGAATAATGGTTCTACATATCATTGACAATAAAATCTCTAAACGCCTGAGCAATTGTCATAGCTTTACTGAAAGCTGCTACATCATTTGGCCCCATCGTCAATGAACCGATGGCGGACTTGCCGGCAAACATCTCACTGAGCTTATCATAATGAGCCAATCTGTGCCTTTTAAACCTTTTAGCATCGAGAACTTTCTAAAAATCAAAGAATATACATTATATATGAAAGTCATAAGTTAATTGATTACATTGTCAATAAATAAACTATTACCTGAATGTGTGCATCCCTAACATCATCTTCAGCAGAAACTAATATCATCTTTAGCAGAAACTGTATTTTTTTCTTGATCACATCCAAACCATGTGGCTTCGGTAAGTTTTTCAAATATCTTAGTCGCGTTCTTCAATCTGTGTCACTTTTGTTTCAAACGTTCACACCTATATGCCTTTCCGTGCTTGGCTATCATTTTTAACTCAAATTTACTCCAATTTTGTTTATCTAAATGAGGCGGCCCCATCCGTCGTTTACTTTCTTCATAACAAAGATCAATGAAAAATCTCTCCGCTGCTTCGGCCTATTGTGCGGTATCATCCATTGTTCAAAAAATCTAAACCCATGAACAAATTAAAAAAATCAACCATAACGAGCAGACCAAAAAATCAACCTAAACCCATGAACAAATCAACCTTAACCAAACAAAAAAAATCAACTCGACAAACACCAACCAAATCAAGCAGAACAACAACAAACCAAAAAATCCAAACTTCAATCTTAATTAGCAAATTAGCAAACTTCAATCTTAATTACCAACCAGATTTGTATTTCACTATTTCTCCATCAAAGTTTTCTAAATCTGAGCTCAATCCAAAGAATTTGATAGCGTAGCTAAATCTCAGCTCAAGGCGACGACTCCCAAGGATCAAGAGATAAGTCGTTGCTCGGTGGAGGAGGAGGGAGGCGCAGCTCGACGAGAGGGACGTCGTTACTCGGTGCAGGACGGCGGCGGAGCTCGGCCAGAGAAAGAATGCGAATTCGAGGGCGAGAGAGAAGAGGCGAGGTGTGGGCTAGAGAGAAGTCGAATTAGGGCAGAAAAATGAGTAAAAAAATAGAAAAGAGATAAAAGACTCGACTCTCTTTTGTGAAGCGTCAAGTGAGAAAAAGAAAAGGTAACTTCAATTATTCTCATTTGAAACACCTACCAAACAAGCCAAAATACCTTTTCAAATGATATACCAAACACAGCCCAATTATGTGGGGTTTTCATTTATAATTCACAACCAAAAATTAATTTTATTATATTTTTCATCAAACCTTTCCACTAGTACAACATAAAAAATAATAAATAAATAAATAATAATAATAATAAAAAAAACTTCAGTTGCACTGACATCAGAGCTAAAAGAAGAGCAGCCAAGCTAGCATCGGTGGCCACCTCAACCTCACATTGCCTTGTTACCAGCGCAGTGCTGCCGCAGGTTGAGCAAGTCATTGGTAACGAGCTCGGATAACCGCTCGCCGCTCGGTTGCGGAGGCTGCGTACACGGGAAGGGATCCAACGGCGTCAGAATCTCAAAGTCCGACATCAGTGTACAAAGTCCGAGCAGTGATCGAGAATGGGATTCCCCAGTCCGGTTGAGGGTGAAAATAAATTTTCGAAGACGTATGCAAATTAAATTCAATTAGAAATCCGAAGACGTATGTTTAGAAATTAAACCATACTTATAAAATTTAGAATAGACGCTAAACAAAGTACATATTCAATCCCTTAGATAGTTTTAGATCTCAAAATTGGCCACAATAATAGTTTCTCATATTCATTCCGCAAATAGCCCTTCAACCGCGGGGTGGGTTCCTCGATGCGGACCACGACGTCCTCGACCCGCCGAAGGTCGCCGGCTTCCGCTCGTCACCCCCGCTGCGCCACTTGTCACCGGCCGGGGGAGGCCTGTCGTCCGGCCGACTTCCCCACCTGTCAGCAGACGGAGGCGGGCCGGCCCCACCGGAGGCTTCCGTGCTCCGTCGGAACTTCGGCACATATTTACCTCCTGTCGATGGTGCCGCAGCAGCAGCAGCTGCTGCCGGAGTGGATATGGCAGCCGGCGGAGCGACGACGGTCTCGGCGGGGACAGCAGCAGAGATTGGCTCGGCGGGCCGGAGTAGGAGCGCTCGCCTCTGCTTCTCCTTCTCTTCGAGCTCGAGCTCTCTCTGGCGCTGCTTCTCGGCAATCTCATCAAGTTTCGCCTTTCGCTCAGCTTCTTCTTTCTTTCTCCTTTCCGCTTCTACGAGTTTCAGTGTAGCAAAAAACGTCTTTGATAGAAGTAAAAAAGAAAAAGAGCAGTAATTTTCTTAGGCAACGAAAGAATACAAACCTTCGTGCTTACGGGCTTCCTCTTCTTCCTGAAGCTTCTGGCGGCGTTCTTCTTCAGTCTTCAAATAGTAAATCTTCTTTCTCAAGATAATTCGCTCGCGCGCTCGAGATTCGACGATCTGCTTGATGTGCTCCTCTTTCTCAGCTCTCCGCCTTTCAAATTCCGCTTGCCTCTTTTCAACCACCTTCTCCTTGAAAGCACTCTGTAGCAAAGAAAAAGACAAAAAGAACTCCCTCTTAAGATGTCAAAGAAAACTCATGGCAAGCCACAGCTGCACTGAGATCGATACGTGAACAGATAAAACTACAGTGCCCCGAAAGAAGAAAACGGTAACCGAGAATTGTGGCGGTTACAATTAGAGAACTACTTTAAGAAAAAATGGTTTGAAAGAAGAAATTAATGGGAAGCATGTAGGAAAATTTCTAAATAAAACACGGTCACCGCTACGGCGATTTCACCCCAACATATTTTAGCAAGCCCCGAGCTAGTATTATTGTTTAGACTTAAATGTGAAAATTAACTTGGAAATATGGCAAGTGCAGAAGGATAAGCAATTAGCCAATATGGCCAAAATCACTTTCAGAGGAAAAATAATCGAAGTCTAACCAAATTATGTTCCATTCGTGCGAACCGATGCTTCTCCCTGAGGTCCACTTCATGTCGCTGTCGGCTCTCTTCAATTTCCAGCTGCAAAGAAGCATTGTAGATTGAAATTTGAAACCAACAAGGTAATAACAATAAACTGAAACATAACAAATTGTAATAGGATGAAAAAGATACCGTTTGCCGGTGTTCATGAAGTACTCTCTCTTCAACCATGCGTTGCTCAACCGCAGCATCCATCACAGGAACTTCTTCTTCTTTCTTGGCTCTTTCCAGATGATCCATCATTTTGGCAAGTTTCTGATATTTCTTATCCATTTCCTGTCTCTCCCTAACTTGCTCGTTCAGGGCCAACTCCAAAACCTCTTGTTTCGACAAATCCTGAATCACAAAATCCATTTTCAAGATTGGGCATTCCAAAAACGTAAAACATTATGGGACGATAATCAATTTTTTTTTAATTAATAACTCACCCCTTCAAACAACTTCTTCTTGTTCTTCTTCAAGTTTGTGGCACCGAGCTTCTCGTTGATGAGATCCTCTGTTTCCTTACGCCGTCTGTTTTCTATTTCCTCGTGAATCCTCTTCTTCCTTCGGTCTTCAACCTCAATCGCTATCCTCTTCTTCTCTTCAGCCTCTTGCAACCTTTGCTGCTCTAACCTCTTTTCCTCTTCTTTTTTTTCCTTTAATTGTTCGGAACATAACTTACTTTAGATGAGAAATGTTTATACCAAACAGAAAATGTGAAATTTATGTGGATAAGGAATTTGTGTCCTGGTATACCTGTTCAACAAAGAGACGTTCTTGATCTTCCTTCTTTTTCTCGATGAGTGTTTTCCGAGCAAGAAGTCTCTTGTGTTCTTTATCCACAATGTCTGCTAAGTGAGGTAGCACGGTCCCCAATTTTGAAGACCGCTTTGCGGGAGGGTATATTATAGTCCTTGCTTTGTTTAAGGATTCAGCGAGAACAGCCAAGTGATCACGAAGAGCATCAGATTCGATAACCTGAAGACGTTACAAAGTATGACCATTATAAAGGTTCATAGAGCAAACGTCATACTTAAAGTACCTTTTTTTAATGGAAAGTAATTTTTTTTTCTTCAAATAAAGCATGTCAAACAGCATCCAATAATCATCACTATAAGGCTGTAAATCAAAGAGACTACGGAGCAGGCTGTTAAAAATTTATTTCTATTTATCTAATTACAAAATCAGATATTTTCGTTAAGTACAGATTTTAGGGGTATTTTACAATAGATATAGGATTAGGGTATAGCTGTCAAGTTTGATTATGATATGTGCCAAGATCGATGTAATAAGATAGGATCTTTGCTAAATCTTCACAAGCCTAATCTCCTCTCTTTCAAGAGAGATTAAAGTTTGAAAATGATTATGGGCTACCTCTCTTATATAAACCTCAAAACGATATTAGTGGAAAATTCCTAGTGAACATCACTGGGAGAGTTATCCCGGGTTAATTCTAAAATTAGAAACTCTGATTACTCTTTGAACATAATTTAAGAAGAAAGAATAACATAATAATACATAGTCAGACTTCAACATTAGAGAATCAAGGAAATTTCAATTTTAGAAGAAAAAGAAAAGACCTAACTTACCACATTACCAAAGCAGACAACCCCCTTCATATGATCCACTTTCATGGCAACAAACTTATGCTTCACCGCATCCACAGAGATCTTCTCAACATGAGAGAAATCATAGAATGGGATCATTCGGGACAAGCACTCAATGGTCATCGTTTGATACACATGGGACACCTGAAGCGTGAAAAAAATAAAAATAATAATAAGCTAACAGCATGCCGAAGTATTGACATATAGACAAAGAAAAAAAAACATTTTACCGGTAAAAATAAAAACAATTAACAGCAGCAATATACGATGAAGTCTAATTAATAACATGAGATAGGTTTGCATAAGCATAGGCAATGATACACCTGCTGAAGAAGCCTCAGAGTAGCGAGCTTTTCAAGGGCGGGTACGTATTGTGACAGCTGGACTTCCGGAAGAGAAGAAGCGGACGAAAGCTTGCCTCCAACTTTAGCGATTTTGGCCAATAAAGGCTGAATCTTTACTCCAAGATCCAAAGGCAGAAATTCATGCTCCAACAGTTGGTAAAGATCTTTCACCTCCTGGACACAACAGCTCAAAACACCCTTTGCAACCTAAAAACGTGACAATTATCAGAGTCAGAACTAAAAAACTATAGAAATATAAAAAATCAGTTTCGTAAATACTAATTATGCTTAGATAGATGGTATAATTATGAATATTTTGTAATAAGTAGCATAATAAAAGGTTATATATTTAAAAATCAAGGCAGAAACCTTAAAAGAAAAAAGCAGGGAAGCAATCAGAATCAGGAACTTACCAATTCTGATAGCAGAGATTCTCTTGAAAGCTGAATCAGAGAAAAATAGAGTCAGAGAGAAATTGCATTGCTCAAATACATATTCATTCAACATTGTAAGCGTATGGAATTGTCTGTGGGCCGGCCACGACCGAAAACCCATTAATTCCTTTCATATCCACCAGGTAGTATTTCATTTATCTTTCGGTGGGTTTTCTGGGTTTCACGGCCGGGCCAAGTCGGCCCAATGACACCGTTATGGTAGCACATACAAAAAAAATAAAAAAAAAACGAGGTAAAAAACATAAAGTAATGAGCTATACCACTTCCCCTCTCTCGGACTTAGGGTCAACATTAAACCCTATCAGATTCGCAAGTCTCATGTTGCGTTCCTTTTCATTTTCAAGCTCCGCATGAGACGCTCCTCGTCTTTCACTGGAAGGAGCCACAGAAAGTGCAGCCAAAACCACCGATGATGCTATGAGCTGCAGATCCTTCTGGCTCAAGTTTTTATTATAGCTTTTTTGGAGATTGAAAAGCTTAAACCACGCATAACCGTGATAGAGATGGCTCGATGACATCCAGAAAATTTGTGCCAACTTGGTGTAGTAAACAACCAAAAATGTCGCTTTGGGGGTTTTCTTAACCATGCACATCAACCCATGAATATCTTCAACGGTGCGAAAAGCTTCCTGTAGGTAGATAATAAGAGAATCAACAACTGATTTTAAGTCACAAAATTATCCCAGATTAAGAAATGTGTTCTCCAATAAATAGGAGCTAGTTCACCTGCCAGAGTTCGAGCTCGGTGGCTCCCTTCAGCTGCTCCAACCTCGTTTCGAGATAAAGTTGCAAGCTTTCCGGTAAATTCAAATCTGGTCGGTCCCTCTGGTCTCTGTACTTGTTAAGATTAGCTAAATGGTTTCTGATAATTTCACATAGCCTACGGAACTCTGTTGTCCGCTTGTATTGCTTGCAGAACTGGAAAGCTCTGTGTGCCGTCATCTATAAGGGAAGGTCAATAAGTATTACAGTTTCGAGCAAAAACATTATTAAAGTTCCTTTACAATACCAAAAGAACAAAACTAAACAGAGACACCTCATACAAAAAAAATGATGAAAATATATGATCATAAAATATTAAAATTCAACACTCGAAAATAAATATATAAGAGCACATGAAGAACAAATGTCAGCAGATATGGAGACTAACAAGAAATGTATAAATGATCCAGAACGTAGATATGAACATGTAGTAAAAGCAAAAGCATAGAATTGGGATTAAATAAAATATTGGAAAAAATCCATTGGTGAAGTTTGAAATAACAACTTCGAAAGCTGATATCTTAGCAACTTTAAACCGTATTCAACTTCGAAAGTTGTTTCATTTTTATACTTTATTTTTATAAATATATAAGCAGAACAATAATGATAATGATATTCTAAGGTTTAGGAGAAACAATCATACCGCGTAAAGTGCCTCCAACTTTGAGTTATTCCTTAAAATCTCTAGCACAGTCCGATAGGTTTCCCACAAAAACTTGAACCAAGGTGTCACGAGTTCACGGTCAGATCTCTCCCTCCCCTTCTCACCGCTGACATAACTAAGCATAAGATCCTCAGGCCTTTGATCTGCCTCGAGATCTTCAACACCAAGTGCCTCTTCCAAGGCCTGTGCCTGAGAACGAGCCTGCTCGGCTTTCTCAGTTGAGAGCTGCATGAAATGCTTAATCACCTCTTCCAAGGAACTAACATTCACTTGTTGGCAGATAATACGGTATTGGATAAGACCATCCTTTGCAAATCGTCCCCTTCGTAGGTCAACACAAAGTTCAACATATTTGAACATGATCTTCTCGAGCGGTTTCTGCCATGCTCGGTATCTCTTTGAAGTGATGAGATCATGGAGAGCTTGCAGGGCATCCTGCTTCTGCCCAACATTGATCAATTCTGCATCCATAAACCATGAATCTCAGCCAAATTATATAAAACAAGCCATAAACAAATAAAAGCAAAAAAAAAAAATATTTGATCACGCCCGTTCATGAACTCACCTTCCGCCCGCTTGAGAGCGTTTTCGGGTTTGGCAAAAGTCGACATCTTTCTCGCAAAACTCAGCCCAGTTCAGGTCCCGCAATCACCTAACCACAATATTTACTTTTATCAATTTTAATCATTCATAACATCATTTGATATATAGCTTAATATATAGCTTCTACTAGAAATGTGTGTAATCAATGCATAGATTCATTCAACAAACAAGAAATTTCGATGGTCGATCGTGAATTGAACTGCAACAATGACGGAAACCGATATGGATTCGCAAACTCTAAATAATCGAAACTTGAGGAAAATCAAACAACCCTAAATCAGAGGAAAATCCAAACGAAACAAGTGAGAATAAATCAGAGGCAAAAGACGAACTCAGTGAGTCGAGGAGAGGCTGAGCAGAATGGCGAGACGGCGGAGCTTAGTCGAAATAAAAAGGGAGAAAAATTATAAATCCCTAACTTTAGCGTCTATGATAATGTCGTTTCACAGCTTGAGCAAGTAGTATATTCTCAATGTCGTTTCATACCACTTCATAAACATTATAAATTTAAATTATATATTTATAAATATTTATTTAAAATTCTGTGAGTTCTAGTAACCTACCAACCGGATTTCGGGTTTTATAACTCCAAACCTGGAAGCTGGAACATGTTTCATACCGGTTGCAGGTTTTTTAAAATGCGGTTTCGGTTTAACCCGGTTTTAATTAACTTTTGGTTTTTCAAAATCAGATTCAGTCCCGTTTCGGTTAAAAACAATCGATTCACTGCAAATAATAAAAAAAAACATGAAAGCCCTAAAAAGAAAAAGAAAAAAAAAATAATCAATCTCTGCATAGCAACACCACTAGTAACAGACTCGGCCCATTAAGAGTTATGGGCCAGGCCCAAAATGGAGTAATATGCCTCTTTTCATGTTGATCCGAAAAAACGGCACTACGTGTCACAGGGTCAATTTCGTCTCTGAATTTTTGACCTTGTGCAGCGCTGTGTACACTCAAACACGACCAGCCTTCCCCGTGCAAACCAACTCTCGTATGCAACCTAGACTAAGTACCCAATGAATTTCGACTAAGCAAGTAAAGCATCACACCACGACACAAGCTTACGGGGCACACCCCAACCTTTCTTTTTATTAAAAGGGTAGATTCAGGTGCGCTAAAGCCACGACACAAGCTTCGTCTCACTCACAAAGCTCTCGCAAAGCACTAACTCTCACTCTAGCCTAAACTCGCATATGGTTTCACACCCTTTTAAGATAGCCACATTCGACCTCATATATAGAATACAAAGAGAAAACCTAATCCTAATTGAATTCTAACTCCTAGGCCTTATCCTATCTGTAACGTGTTATCCTTGAAGATAGGCCACCATCTTCACGAATCCATGGGCCGAACTCTCCCTTTGCGCTTCCTTCTTGGGCCGAGTCCGTGTAGGTGACACTGGCCTTCTCCGCGTGGGTGACGCTCGCTGCGTCACCGCGTGCCACTTTTCTCCTGTCCGAATGCGCGTATTTGCTGCCCTGGTTGCCCGAGTGTGAGTTCGCTGCTCGTGCCCTTCTCGGACACGCTACTCGTGCTTGCTGCATGCTTCTCACGTGCTCCCGTGCGTTGGGCCGCTGCCCCATACCGCACGTGCTTGGCCCACCACCTAAGCCAAGTCTTTCCTTGCGCCTTGCCACTCTCTAGGCGCCTCGGTAGGCTTGTTGGGCCTCTTTCCCGTGCTTCCCCGGGCACGGATCCTCTCTAAGGATTTTAGGGTGTGACACTAAGAGTTAGGATTCGTACTTTTGATTTTTTTCCAAAACAAGAACAATTTTTTAAGTCTATTTTAGTCTTTTTACTCTAAATATATTTATTTTATCAAACGCTAAATCAACTTTCGTTATCGACAATAATGATTTTATAAATAATTTATCAAACACGTGTCAGATTTTTTTTAATATTAAAATTAAAATATTTATAAAAAAAAAAAAAAAACTAAACCAAAACAGTGCCAATATGTCCTAAACTTTCATTTAGTTTTTTAAATTTAGATAAATAAAAAAGTTACATTTAACATTGGGATGAAAGCGTGAAGGGCAAGCCAAAAGTAGAAAGGCAATTATCGCCAATCAGAAGCTTGAAAGTACACCAAAAATGGCGAATGTAACCGTTTTGTAGTCCGAATCAGAGTGGAGTGAGTGCAGTGTACTCTCCATGCTCTCTCCGTGACTCCTCTCTCCAACACGCGGATCGGAGCAACACGATTCGTACGATGAAACTCCGATTCGCGTGAAGCAGGTGTGGCCATGGCGATATATTAACCTTGTGCTGCGATTCCACGACAATCGCTTGACTTGTTCGTCGCCTTCAAGCTCTCTTCTCTTCCATTGATTGACCTCCGATCATCGACGCGGTTCGCAAACTCTCTCCGGTTATGGCGAAGATCTTCGGTTCAACCAGTACGTGTATTCGAATTCCCTGTATCTGGATTCAGTTGAGTGTGCTTGTTCTTGCGAATATGGAGTCAAATTTTTGTGGGTTTTTTGTTTGAAAGCGAAATTCGGAGTCTTTGGAGGTTTTGATTATGTTGTTGTGGTCTCAATAAGGTGTTCTTTTCTTCTTCTTCATTTCCGCCTCGAATTGGGGATTTGTGTGTCGATTTTACGCGTCGGATTCGAATTTTAACTTCTTGGATGCTAGACATTGCCGGTTCTCAATTTTGAATTTATCAATGAGTGGCTGGATTTAAACCAGCAAATTGTTTGGAGGGTATTTATCTAACTCTGTCAAAATATGAATCAATACATAATTAGGTGTTGTATTTGTATTTTGTTGCTATGTTTTCGCATGTCGAATGAGGTTTTTTTTGTTATCTTTTCTTTTTTCTTGAGAATATTAGATCATAAGTTGCTGGTTACACATACTCGGAGTCTCGAGGAATCGGTAGACGTCGCTCGTAATTTTTGCTGTCGATATTTTATGCGGAAACAAGAAACAGATTCTTTACTTTTAGGGTTCGTTTATTTCGTAGGGAAATGTACAACAGCTCTTCATTTTGGTTTTGATGAAAATCGATGATGTTTACCAAAGAAGTGGTTTAGAAAAGTTATCAGGCTCTCGAGAATATCAGTTTACATGTTTTTATTGAGTTAGGTTAGATGGTTTCTTTAATTTTATTATTTTTGGTCGATTTCCGGTTATGTTCTTTGTTGTCGATTTGCTTTTTGTGAATTTTTATTTTACATTTTCGCGGTTAAAATATATATTTTTTCTCTGGCTCTCTGATTATTGTGGGATTGATTTGAATGTTCTTCATTGATGGTTTTCCCGTTTTGTGCAGCTCCGGAAATATGATTTTACTTGTCGAACAAAAGTGCATCTGAAAGTATTCGGGTAAAATGGAGCAAGAAGGAAGTGAAAAGGACACAGTGGTTACTCAAATTAGCATCGGTGGTTTCGATAGCAACGTTAGTGCAAAAGAGCTTCTGAAATTCTTGGAAGACGAAATTGGGGTTGTTTTCAGGTGCCGGTTGAAAACATCTTGGACACCTCCCGAGTCTTATCCGAAATTTGATGCCGTGAATCCTGCGTATATTGATAGAACCGATGAATCACGGAAAGTCCAACCGCACGCATTTGTTCATTTCGCCACGTCTTTCTCGGCAAATCGGGCCGTGGAGTCCCTACTCATGCTTCATAATCAGCCACTGAAGGTATCATTAGGGCCGAAAAATCCTTTCAGAATGAATCAGATGAGAAGAACCACTACTCCAATACGATTAGCGGATGTCATTCTTGAGATCGGAATCCTAGCAAATCGAGATGAGTTTCTCTCTGCATGGAAAGGGCCTTCGCGCGGGCTTGATTTCCTTGTGGACCCATTTGACGGGTCGTGCAAATTTTGCTTCACAAGGGACACCTATTTTGCATTGAACGACTCGAGAAAAGTTGTGGAGTTGAAGTGTGATTTCAAGGTTGATTTCATGGTTAGAGACATTATCGAGATCAAGCAATACACCGATACAATGCATTTGGTTATTCTTCTGCAGCTAGCTTCGTCGCCTAGGATTTGGTACCGAAGCGCCGACGATGATATTGAAATGCCCGTTTCATATGACTTATTAGATGACGACGATCCGTGGATCAGATCGACGGACTTCACTCCCAGTGGGGCTATAGGGCGTTGCAATTTTTACCGAATTTCGATCCCGCCGCGTCATGGTGGAAAGTTGAAAAGGGCGATGACTTCTTTTAGGGAGCGGAGGGTTCAAGATATCTGCCTCAGATCTCCGATGAGTCTGGAATGAACCTGATTTCGGATCACCAATGTCTGATCCTTTCTTCTGTATTCACCGTAAGGAAGGGGTTCCTTTCGAGGTGATGTTCCTCGTGAACGTTGCTGTGCATAAAGGTATACTCAATCAACACCAGATGGAAACCAATTTCTTCGAGTTGCTTCGGAGTCAGCCGAAAGACGTCAATATAGCTGCACTGAAGCACATATATTCCTCCAAACGTCCGGTTTTCAACGCTTATAAGAGGCTAAGACTCGTCCAAGAGTGGTTGTTGAGGAACCCGAAACATTTGAAGATTCCCCGATAATTAGATGACATAGCTGAAGTGAGGAGGTTGGTCATCACTCCGACCCGAGCCTATTGTCTCCCTCCTGAAATTGAACTCTCCAACAGAGTTCTACGAAAATTTAAAGAAGCAGCCGACAGATTCTTGCGGGTTAACTTCATGGATGAAGGCATGATGACGATAAATTTGAGTGTTCTTTCGTATTACGCTGCTCCTATTGTCAAAGAACTTACCTCAAACTCTTTTAACCAAAAGACAAAAATATTCAGCAGAGTGAAGAGCATCCTTTCAGATGGGTTTGACTTGTGTGGTCGACGGTACTCTTTTCTGGCCTTCTCTTCTAATCAATTACGCGATCAATCTGCCTGGTTTTTTGCTGAAGACAGTCATTTAAACGTCTCTAAGATACATTCGTGGATGGGCAAAATTACGAACCGAAATATCAAAATGTGCTGCGAGAATGGGTTTGTGTTTTTCATCCACCTATGCCACGGTGGAAGTTCCGTTAAGTGAGGTTAATTATGAGCTTCCAGATATTAAGAGAAATAGTTACATCTTCTCTGACGGAATAGGAACAATGACTCCCGATCTTGCTTTGGAAGTTGCAGAGAAGCTAAAGCTCGACGTGTTTCCACCGTCGGCGTATCAGATTCGATACGCCGGCTGCAAAGGCGTGATTGCTTGCTGGCCAAGTAAAGGCGACGGGAAACGACTATCGTTAAGGCCCAGTATGAATAAGTTCATTTCCGAGCACACAACGCTTGAAATCTGCTCTTGGACTCGGTTTCAACCCGGTTTTCTCAACAGACAGATTGTTACTTTGCTCTCGACGTTGAACGTTTCAGACGAGATATTTAGAAAAATGCAGGAGTCAATGGTTTCGAAGCTGAACGGGATGCTTACAAACGCTGACCTCGCATTTGACGTTCTCACGACTTCATGCAATGACCCAGAAAATGTCGCTGCAATAATGTTGAGCGCCGGTTTCAAGCCGCAGACGGAGCCTCATTTGCAAGGCATGTTGACCTGTGTCAGAGCGGCTCAGCTTTGGGGACTGAGGGAGAAGACAAGAATATTTGTTCCTTCTGGAAGGTGGTTGATGGGGTGTCTCGATGAGCTAGCAGTTCTCGAACACGGTCAATGCTTCATCCAAATTTCTACCCCGTCGTTGGAGAATCGCTTCCACAGGCACGGCTCTAGGTTTAGTGATACGAAGAACAATAACCTTGAAGTGATCATGGGTCACGTGGTTATTGCAAAGAACCCGTGTCTTCATCCTGGAGACATCCGGATTCTTCAAGCAGTTGATGCCCCGGGTTTGCGCCATTTATCTGATTGTCTCGTCTTCCCCCAAAAGGGCGAACGGCCCCACACGAATGAAGCCTCCGGAAGTGATCTTGACGGAGATTTGTACTTCGTCACGTGGGACAAGTCTCTGATTCCACCGGGAAAGAAGAGCTGGGATCCGATGGATTACGCTCCAGCAGAACCCAGAAAGTTGCCTCAGGACGTCAACAGGAAGGTATCTTATGAATCTATCTATTCGTACAATATTTTGTTGTAATTAGATACAACTAGTATTGTAATTTTAAGAAATTGCTATCAAAACTTATTGCTAAGATAATGTAAATCTGCTATTATCTCTAATCAATGATTACTGATTAGTCTTAATAATAGGGTCGTTATCGTTCACCGGTTAATGAAAGCATGATGGCCTACGAATGTTTCATCTTTCTACTAGGGCTGCATGTAAATTCTGTATCTAAATTTGAAAATAGTTGAACCAGTTAGTCCTAGATTAATAATTATGTTTTTATTTTATTTTAACTTAATCTATTGTATTTATTTTTACAATTTTCAGGACATCGTCGATTTCTTTTCAAGAAACATGGCGAACGAGCACCTGGGGACAATCTGCAATTCCCATGTCGTTTACGCCGACCTCACTGACCACGGGGCACTGGACGAGAAGTGCCTCAAACTCGCTGAGCTGGCAGCCAAGGCAGTTGACTTCCCTAAAACAGGTGTCATTGTCACTATGCCCGCCTATCTGAAGCCGAAACTCTATCCGGATTTCATGGGAAAAGAAGAGTACCAGTCTTACAAGTAGACCAAAATCCTCGGGCGGCTCTACCGGCAGATCAAAGACTCGTACAACGATGAAACCTCGCTCTCTTCCAACACAAGCAATGCGTACAATGGCCGATCCATCCCTTATGATGCCGATCTTGAGGTCCCTGGATCCGCTGACTTCATCACCAGCGCATGGGAACAGAAGCGCTCCTACGACGAGCAGCTCAAAGGGTTGATGTTCCAGTACAAAGTGAAGAGAGAAGAGGAGATCGTGACGGGTCAAATCTGGTCAATGCCGAAGTACAATAGCCGGAAGCAAGGCGACCTCAAGGAGAGGCTCAAGCACTCTTACGCGGGACTCAGAAAGGAGTTCAGACAGAATTTTGAGAAGATGGACTCGGATTTTGATAATCTCAGTGATGATGAGAAGAGCGCATTGTATGAGAAAAAGGGGTCGGCTTGGTATCAGGTGGCGTACGGGCCAGAGTGGGTGAAGAAAGCAGGGGAGAATGTGGAAGCGACGATGGCGGAAGAAGCGGAGAGTCTTGTTTTGCTGAGCTTTGCATGGATTCCTGCCGATTATTTGGCTCGGGTGAAGATCCGGAGACGCCGGGGAGCGTACGGCTCCGGTAAGCCAATCGACTCGCTGGGTCAGTATCTTTCGGAGCGTGTGTGAGTCGGGGTTTGTGTTTTGACAAGGCTTGGGTCCCAAGCGAGCTTCGCGGTGGGAAGGCCACTCTGCCAATGTTTGTCCTCTTTTGTGTCTTTTTGTGTTTTGGATCTTGGGAAATGGTCTCTCTATAGAAAGGGGTTTCTCGATGATTTACCGTGTTTTTAGGGAGGTTCTGTCGTGGTAAATTATGTTCTTTTGTTCGGAAGATTAGTAAATGCAGTTGCCGGGGCTATTTCAGCTCGTGCTCCGTGTTTGAAAAATAAACAATGTTGCCTTGGGGTTTTGCTCTTCTGAGTTCAAATGCTTTGTCTGAGGTTGGTTCTTCTGAAAAATGAACTCGTTTCTGCCAAATAATTTGTTCTATTTTTGAACGTTCAGGACTTTGTTTACAGAGAAATATTGGATTTTTTTATTTTATTTTTTTATTTTATGGAAAGTGAAATCTCAATAAATAAAAAGGGCTTCTATTCTAATCCATTAATCAAAGCTCTAATTATGTGTTTGGTTGCTGAGAAAGATAGGCCTAGAAATGATATATTTGTATGAAGTTCCATATTGCCATTACGCCTCATTTGTTTATGATAAGCGTGAGTTGTGGTTTTCTTTTACCTGTTTCGGTCCTGTCCCGGTTTTTTTGGGTATTTCAAAACTGAGCACGGTGGAACGTCCGGTTAATAAAAAACTGTGAACCAGAATGTTTGCAGTTTTTTAAATTAACTTTTAGTTATGATTTCTAGAGTGTATAATACCGAATTCCTAGTAGCGAACAACTTGAGGGAGCACTAAGAAAGAAAGAAGAAGGAAAAACTGAGATCCGAATTGTCGAAAATCGGTTTGGAAAGGGAAATCTGGTACACGAAAAACGACATATCTTGAGATGAAAACGGCATTAGTACCAAGGTTGAGTAACTCATAGCGCTCATATCGAAAATGATTCTGGGAAAAAACACAAGGAGAGACCGGGGAGATTTTGTGGGGGTGTTTTTGGTAAAGTAATTGCATAAGAGGTAACATAGTTATTTAAGTAAATCACATTCTCAATTTCATAGGAAAATTAAAGCATACAAATGTTATGTGCCCGAGAGATCGTAAACTCGAAACAGGAAGATTGAGAATTTCAGCCAATACTCAAAAACCCGATCTCTTAAGGATCAAGTTTCTGAATTATTATTGGCTGTCTTTTTTATTTATCAAAGCTCCCTTGAATAGAGCATGGAATTATAACCTAATGAGCCGGATCGGGCCCGATTATTAAACCCCTAAACATAATTAACTTTAACTAATTAAAAATGAAAAGACATACATAAATAATTAAAACGACTAACTCAACTAAATTATAAAGGGTTATTACCGGCATATGTTCCTGTTGTTTTGCAAACATCCGACTTATGTTCATGTTCTTTTTTTTTCGCGGCATATATTCCATAAGTCTTAAAATGTACTCAAAGTCAACATCCGTTAACACTTCCGTCTATGTCCGTTTTCTATTTACAGGATATCAAGAACAAAATTTGGACAAAAGAGATAAGCCGGTGCTTGTCAAATTCAATAACACATCGATATGTATTTTGAATTTACTCGCTAATATTTTTTTATAATTTATTTCTCATATATTATCATCTCTAGAAAATACACCTAGCGTTGCCAGGCTGTGAAACTCGGGCTCTGCTCGAACCAGTCGGTGAAGATGATGAAGTTTGTCGAGGTGTACATGACACGTGGCAAAAACAAACGGATATAGACGGAAGTATTAATAGAGGTTGAATTTGAGTGTGTAAACTAATGGAATATATGCCGCTAAACAAAAAAAGAACAGGAACATAAGTCGGATATTTGCAAAAGAACGGGAACATATGCCAATCTTAAGGGCGTGACCCATGGCAAAAACTAAACGGACATAGACGGAAATGTTAACGGAGGTTGGCTTTGAGTACGTTTTAAGACTTATGGAATATATGCCGCGAAAAAAAAAGAACAAGAACATAAGTCGGATGTTTGCAAAACAACAGGAACATATGCTGGTAATAACCCAATTATAAATAACGACTCTTAATTATAAAATAAACGACTTAATCCTAAACTCCGAGGCTGTATCAATAAAATGCCCTTCTAGAACTGCAGTAATCAAATAGAAAGTAATCTTGATTTAATAAATTGTTAATTATTGCCCAAGAAATCCAAACACATTATATGCATAATCTTCCTCCTCTACTATTCCCTAATATCATTCTACACGAATCATTAAAAAATGGCATAAATCCCAACTAGCTAAAATTATCAAAAATAAATTATCACACGGAAAAAGAGTTTGAAAATATAAATATAAATTATCAAAAATTATATATTAAATGAAAAGAGAATAATGACTAGCAAAATATATATATATATATATATATATATATATATATATATATATATATATAATTTGAGATTCACTACCGCTACACATTATTATCGCATACCTTTAGGCGCTAATTGCTACGGAGATTCGGAAGAATTGAATCATTTCTTTTCGATTCGATATTCAAGATTGAATTAATGTTTTTATTCAATTATTTGATACATGTATTTTTGTCAATAAATTGCAGTTACTCTCTATCTATTATATCCCCCTCAATATTTAAAGCTACATATAACGCTACCGGTTCATAGAACGTTTCATGAAATGTCGACGGGTTTCATCTGGATAACCCGTAACCCATGAAAAACTCATGGAATAAACTCACTATCCCGTCACATATGTTTTATATATAAAAATTCAATGATTGGCGGATTTTGAGTAGAAATTACAAAACGATACCTTTGCCACGAGATTTCGTTTGTGGTAAAAAAATCGTACATTTCAACTTTCAAAACGGTACTTTTTATTTCACAACTTATTACCGCTCCTCAAATCGACGTATTTACTGATTATCCGTTCGACATTAATCAGCATTTAAATACTTATAAATTCAATCGTATAATATTTATAATATTTCGATGCACAAGAGTCAAAACACACAAACACATATCAACGAATTGATCATCACAAAATATCACAAATCAACAAACGGATTATAGTTTGTATAACATAATCCAAATCAAAACCCCGATTTGATGCAACCCCAAGAGAAGCCTTGCATTTTCGACGAGCCCCGCGACGAGGTCGACGTTGGAGACGAACCGCATAGTTGATCATGGTACTGATTGCCGTCCCGTAATTTCCCGCCGTTGTCGACGAGCTTCTTCAAAAAGCGGCAAACCCTAGCACGCAACGAGGCCGGGCCCACGGCAGCGCGCGGGGCCAGCGAGGACGAAGACTTGGGAGAGTCTGCGTCGTCGGAGCGAGACGACGGACACGGAGACTCGATGATCTTCTCCGGGGGGTTTATGGGCTCCCCGGGGCGAGACTCCCACTGGAAAGGGACTCTTGCCGGGGCCCTGAAGCTGTCGGGTGTGGCCTCGAGGCCGTCGCCGGAGGACGAGTCTCTCGACTGGATCTTCTTCACGAACGTCGGGTCTGCGTGGAAGACGGAGAAGGAGGGCTGGTTGTGAGGAATCACCTTCTTGCGAGGAGGCTTTGGATTCGCCATGATCATCGTCATTTCTCACTGCTAGGGTTTACTCTTCTTCTTCTTGTTCTTCTCTTTATAGGTTTGTTTTTATAGAGAGAGAGTGAGAACGAGAGAACAGGTAAGTCAGTCAAACCGATCTGCGAAGATTTTGGTCAACTTTCAGTCCAGTCAAATTCTTATTCATATTTTGGAAACTAATATCGGATATGCATGGAAACTAATTAATAATTATTTTGTAAACTTATACCACAGAATAAACTTATATATATATATATATAAATTAAAATTTCAGGGGTGAATTGATACAAAGTGATAATTTCAAGGGGGATTTGGGATAATACTATTTTAATATTCTACTCTCTATTTTCTTTTTCTCTCAATAATATACCATCTGTTTTATTGAAAAAAATTCAAGTGTAATTTGATAATTTTATCATATATTTTTCTAATTATAAATAAGTTTACTGAAAAAATTTAATATCTGAATCAATGAAATTGATGATTCATAAACAATTAGCTATTTAAAAAATAAATGGTATAATTTTGTGAAAAATAAAACTAAATGATATGTAAATAGAATTTTGAGACAGTGGTAAGGGGCAATAATAGTTTATTAAAAAAAATCAAAAGGATGTGAGAGTATATACAATAAAACTAAAGTACACTTTGAGGATATCTTTTAATCATTTTTGAAAATAAAAATATATTTATATAAAAAATAAAAATATGTATATAAGGAAAATTCGTTTATTTCTATGTGATTTTGAGGGGGGATTTGGTGTATTAATTTGGTTAAGGGAATTTTTATTATTTCTTTGAATTAGCATTGACCGTGGAATTAGTCTATTTGGGCACGATTTCGGAATATTCTAGTCTTTTTCTATATGTAAGGCCAAATAGGTATTTATGTTTTTTAGTGCAAAAAATATTAAAATGGTATTCGTATTCAGTTAAACACGATTTATCGTGTCATTTTTAGGGGCTTTTGCTATTTTATGCTATTTAATTTTAAAATCAGTTGAAATATACATGTGTGATTTGTTAATATTGCCCTCCATTTTTAATTGATTATTCAGTAATGCAAGTAAGATTACAACCTAATATTTAACTCGATTGATCTCAGACTCCTCTCCCACCAGCCTCCTCTTCCCACTTTTGAACGCCCGTGGTTGCTCCTCTTTCCTTGTCATTGTCGATGCTTAACGGCCGGCCCTGGCTATACGCGAACAAGGCTGGCGTCTTGGTCCCCTAAATATAAGGACTCATTTTTTTTTATATGTATATCTATTATTTTATATATAATTAAAAATATATGAAAACATCAAGTTTTAAATACCTTAGAAGGTCAAAAAAAATTACTCATGACAAAACACAACGAACTTAGGACCGACCCTTCCGTCAGTGTACATCTATGGTCGTCGTCGCTACTCCTGCCTCTCATATATTAGTTTTTAAAAATAGAGTATAATTTTGTAAGAAAGTTAAAGTTAGATGGTAGATGGTATAATTATTTTTTATCTTGATAGTATAATATTATTGAAAGATTGCTGTTAGAAGTTATCCTAAAAATTATGATATTTTATTTTAGATAATATACTGCTAAATTAACATTTATAAACGTATCGACTTTCATAATGCGTATTCTTTTTCATGAATAGTACTTGATTTTGTGTGTTTTTTCTTCATAACATACAATTATTTATATAATAACATTATCGTGTGCTAAAAACAAATAGAACCATATGATCTAATAATAAATCTTATGAAATTTACAAAAGGAAATCAAGAATTAATTATATATATATATATCATAAAAAATAAGCATAAGCATGTAGTAGTTCAAAATGTAGATAATATATTTTGGAAGAAAAAAAAAACAAGTATTAATAGGTTCAATATAAGTCCCAATCTCTTCAAATATTCTTGGGAATGATCTTGTCATTATACTAGTTTATTTCTTTCGGTATATGTGTGTGTCTATAATATATATATATATATATATATATATGTATAGTATATTTACAGCCAAGCCTATTATTGAAGCATTTGAATTGGAAGAGTTATAAAGAACAATGTCCGTGGTTGCTAGGATAGCCTAGTGGTAATTCCACACCACCTCCAAAGTGGAGGTTGTGGGTTCGATCCCCACTGCAGCAAAGCTGCCTTCAAAAAAAAAAAAAAACAATGTCCCAGGATAAAAATTTACTTTTAACTAAAAGATTTTACAGTGTTATTGAATAATTACTTATGATCAGCAAAATGGATTAAAAGCCGATTCAAAGTATTAAATCCGGACAATTATAGAGCAAAAAATTGCCTTAATATATGTAGAAGTAGAACTATTATAGCACTATTAGCACTACTAGTCTCTTATTTAATAGGGATATGTGCGGATTCGGTCATCCCGATAGAGAAATAGCGGAAATGACTCATTTTTTTATGTTGAATGTGTGGATATTCGGCCTCTCCTTTATTATTTTGGTTTAGGTTTGACAACTCACACATGAGTGCCGGTATTAAGGGCATGACAAACTAACGGACATAGACGAAAGTGCTAACGAATATTGACTTTGAGTACGTTTTAAGACTCATGTAATATATGCCGCAAAAAAAAAACGGGAACATAAATCGGATGTTTATAAAAAGAAGGAACATATGCCGGTAAAAAATTTAAAAAATATATATAAACATTGTAAAATATTTAAGATATTGTTTTTTTTTTAATTCTTTCGTTAGCTTTAATTGGATACAATAATTTGATTACAAATTTGAGTTAAAATATTTATTATACATGTAATTGAAAAAAGAAAAAGAAATTACAAAGAAATAATTATGGGGTTGCCTGCGGATAATTACAAGAAATTTCCGTTAGTTTTAGAAACGGACAATAGTAAAAAAAAAGATGTCATTTACAATATAACCTCTATAAATTAATACTCGATAATCAGCTAATTAATAATTCGCTAAATTTATAAGATAATAATTTTTTTAGTAAGTATATAGGTCCCAAGTGATATATAAATTAATAATTCAATATAAAAAATTACATAAAAAATTATTAAAAAATATATAAATAACTAAAAATCAAATTAAATAAAAAGATAAAATTACATCACTAATTATGTAGTCTTCTTTAAATATGATTCTATAATAATTATTACAGCTTTAACTATCACTATTCTAAGAAGTTATTGGCATTCCTTTTTAATATCATTGGGCTCTTTTATATTTCTACATTAGTACTATGATAAAATCTTTTTAAATCATAATAATAGTCTCTTTTGATATTCTTAATATTGATACTTTAATATTATCGATATAATAAATTGAAATAACTTTTTTGTTACCAAAGATGTTTATATACTTATAGCTGACTAATATTTTTTTCTTCATTAATGTATAAATTAATAAATTATTAATTTATATGTTAATTAATAATCCGATAAGATAATATTTTTTGTCGGTCCCAACAGTATTAATTTATAGAGGTTCTACTGTATTTTATTTCGAGAAGAAAAAAATATTCAAATATGCATATACTAATAAAGGAGAGGCCAATACCGCTAATAACACTTTTATTTATTTAACATCACTTCTATAGATAGACATAACTAATAACTATATCATCCATTCGATGATTGCTAGAAAGTTTAGAGCTGAAATTAAAAGAAGTAAAAAGAAACTGCATAATTTATATATATATATATGTATTTAATTAACTTATGCTCATATAGTACAAGGAATCAAACATTCTTTAGATCCTAACTTACAAGTTATAATCGATCATAACTTAACACGATATATAATTACTACTACTTAGGAGACGTATGTGATTTCTTATATACGCTTGGAGAGTCTCACAAGAAAAGAACTCACGTCCCAACCAGGGCTGCAACTTAGCGCCAACCGGGATGCGGGATTCCAAGGCGGGCTCTGCAGCCTCGACGACTGCCTTGAGAATCCATTTGAAAGTGACAGGGATGACGGAGATGATGAGCTCGAGTGGAACGCAGGCGAGGCCATGAACTCGCCGTCGGAGCTATAAAAATCAAACCTCTCTTGATCTTTATCGGAGCTCCAACCAGCGTCATTTTGACTACCCTTAGCTCGTGGCTCGTGTCTCTTACTCTTCTTGACCCAAAACCGGATCAGCCTGAGCCTGAATCGAGGCTTCTTCGGTGGCTCGTCGGGGAAGCAGGGCTTGGGGAGTCCTAAGCTGAGCACCGCGGGTGGAGGGCTGAGCGGAGGAAGCGGCTCTTCCCTCGGTGGGTGTTTGGGTGTGCCAGGCTGCATTTCCCACTGGAAGGGTACGCCCTCAGCGACGCTGCGGCAGTAGTAGATGCGCGAGGAGCAAGCGCCGAGGGAAGGGTCTCTCGATAGAAAGTTCTTGTTCATGATCGGAGATCTTTCCGGCTCCGACACTCTCCGATGCTCGCAAGTCGGCATGATATTGTGATGAGATGAGATAAGATGAGGTGTTTGAGTTTTGATGTTTAGAGATCAGTTGAAAATTCTTGTGTTGGATTTTTTTTTATAGTGAAATGAATGTTTGGGTTTGGGATTTGAAGGGTTGAAACACGTGTTTGTGTGATGATTGATGAGTTTTGAGATTTGGAGAGTTGATATTTGTGTGTTTGTGTGTTGGTTTGGTTGTGTGTGGTATTTTTGTGATAGTGAGATGAGATGTTTCAGTTTTGAGAGTTGAGATTTGAAAGTTGAAGTTGTGTATTTGTATGTTGCTTTGGGAGTATATGGCTTGTGATGGATGGTGACTTGAGATGTATGAGTTTTGAGATTTGAAGAGTTCAAACTTATATATACATGAGATAGATGTATTATATATATATGTTTGAAGAGTCATAGTCATAACTTATATAATATATATATATATATATATTTATGGGCCGGTCGTGGCTTTGTAGGACTCGGGCTCCTACGCAAAGTGATTTTTTTAACGAAATAAAATATTTAATTAGTATCAATAAATATGACCAAAAGTACTCAAGTAGTTTTTAAATAATTCAAACATGAATCATCTAGCATTTTAAATGTAAAAAAAAAAAAAAAGCAATTTGAGACACTATGTACACGGCTCTCTCGCCTCTAACTAGGGAGAGAGAGAGAGAGAAGTGCCGGTTGTGTAGGGTTTGTGATGGGAGTTTGGGACGCATGACCATGTTGTAAGATGTTTTGAAAGCCAAGAAATATACAAAAGGAATACAAGGTCTTATTTGTATATAGGTTTTTATCGTAGGTCAACTGGCTAATAATATCATCATAAACTAAGTAAAGTAGTGACGACAAAGTCAAAGTGAGATGAAATGCGAGGGATTAGTGTGTCGTTCTTATTAAGCTTACGTTAAGCAGTTTTGATGTATTAATAAAAATATTATAGCATGTGCAATTACCGAAGCCTTAAGACAAGGATCATGCTTTCTATCTACTATCACATATTAGGTAGTAAAAAGCAGTCAAATATTCCCACCTAAGCATATAAAAAGTGGTTTTTAAATACTAGGGTTTTTAAAACTGAACCATATACATTTGAAAACTAAATAATTCGTCGCTGAATCGCTCATGGTTTCCATAGCCAAATTATCAGTGATTTAGAAGAAGATCTATCGAAAAGTATTTAGTGACTATTATCAATTGAATGATCAGATATTGAATCTTTGCTATACATAGATTGGAATAACTTAATAACATGATAATCAGATATCGAATCTTTTCGATATATAAATTGGCAAATTAATAACCAGATGTAGAATTATAATTATGACATATAAATTGGCAAGTTAATAGCCGATGCTAGATCTTTTCAAAGTGTAAAAAAGTTCATTTCGAATTTTGTTAAAACGGAAAAATAGATGAATAAATTTACTCGTGTATGTGTTTATGAAGTGATATGCCCTAATCGGGAACGCTTATTATGTCATTCCTCCCGTGTGCTGAGATTGTGTCGTCATCCAATCACCGAAAAAGGCCTAGTAGTCTGACAAAGTGATTTTTGATCTACACACATAAGAGTTCCCGCAGTGACGTGGTGAACGAGATAGAGGCTCAAGATTTGTGTAGCTGTGATCCCGAGCTGGAAAATTGCCCAAGACGCGCGCATACGGAGGAGATTCGGCCAAAAAATTATCAGTCGGCAAAAGTACCAAAAGTTTGATAATGTATTGAAACCGAATGATATTAATTTTCATGTATAATCTAGATTAATCGTTCGAAGATATCCTGAAATTTTCACTTGAGATTAAGAATAACCTCCGAAAAAAAATCAACATTTTCTCGATACTAGTTCAAATAATTGTGTATAACATGTAATATTCACCGAAGTCACAAAAATTCACATGCTGGCAAATGTGGCCATGATTGATTGCAAAATTGCAGGCTTTCCCACATGCAAGCCACAATATGAAGTGTTTTAATAGTGAAGGAATTCATTGCATATATTACATGTTACACAGCTTGTGCATTATAGAGTTGACTTTGACTATTTGAGGTAATGTTCTTCTCAAGCTTATGTTATTAATTAATGTAATAATAATGCAAAAGTAGATAACCAAATTATTGAAACAAAGAGCTCTTAAGGAGAAAGAATATTTTCCACAATTATTATTATACGCACTTTTCTTCATGCATATTTTAAAATGGATATTATTAATAATAATATCCCTTCATGACCGACCCCCATGAAACAGTTATAATTGAACGGCACGAATGTCGTATGTTAAAATAAGACGAGTGACTATAATTAATTTTCTTTTGTTTTTCCAGCAATTACTTAAAAATATTAGGGCTGGCAATACTAGGTCAGAAATTAAAATATGTCTATAAATAAGTTTGGATCGACCTTAAATGAAACAGGGTCTCATCGTGTCAAATACGATCAATACAATTAAATGCTGCATGAACACGATAGGAACATGACGAAATAATGAGGTAAAAGACTAGACACGATCAATACAATTATTGAACGAGACAGGTCTGTGACTTATATTTAGACACGATTAATAAATAAAGCGAGTTAATCAGTAAAAAATAAGCCAAAAAGGGTCAGAATATTGCACCAACACCAAATGAAAAACGCCTTGCCACCCCTTAAACATGCACTAACTAACTACTTCTTGATAGACCGTATAAATAAATAAATAGAATCTGAATTCAGATTCCATATTATTATATTATTCATTTTTTTATTATTATATGAGTTTAATAACATTTATTTCATGTAAAAAAAGGGAATTCAATGCATCCTCTGATTGCAGTCACAGCAGTTTAAGCCAAGGTACACTTTAAGAGATATATATATATATATATATATATATATATATATATATATATATATATATATATATATATTGGTACAGTTTTGATATGCAGACTAGTTTTGATATGTAGACTGAGAAAATTATGCTGGGTTGCTAGCCCTAATTTGACTATATATATATATATATATAAGAGGTATTGACACTTATAATTGCCTTCTTATTAGGATTCATGTGTATAAGTATTAAGTAGTCCTTCTAAAAAAATAAAATAAAAAAGTGTATCTAAGTTGTTGCAGAAATACTTGCGCCCAAAATTATAATTCCGTGACCAATTAACCAGCACAAAACAGTAAAAAAAAAAAAAAATCAAATCCATTTTTCTTTTCTTTATTTCATGCATGGAGTCCATAGAATCGTTGGAGTGAGTGAGTAATAACTCTGTAAATAATAATAAAAGTAAATAAATAATTGGGATCAAGCTTCGTCCGCTTACAACAAACCGACCGCGACTTCAATTTGCGAATATCACGTATGCAACAGGTATAAGTATAACGATGGAGTTTTGTAAGACTTGTAAAAACCGATACCAATGAGTAAATCCCAAACTAATGTCAATACCGCAAAAAGATGGGTATGCTAACGAAATTTTCATAAAAAATAAATATCCGTACGTTTTTAAATTAATATCATGGATTTTAAAAAATTATAATAAACTTCCCAAAATGAGATTTCAGAGATGTTTGAGAGATTATGTAAGGAATGATATAAAAAATATATATTAAAAAACATATGAAATTTTCTTAGTCAAAGATCAAATTTATGGGTCACTTTTTTTTTTTTTTAAAAGAAAAATGGTACTTGTTGACGCCGAAAAATGGATCAAACACTATAGCGGTTCATAATTGGATATTGGGACGGGCCCATTGCCGTTTGTTGACTTTCCTAGACTAGAGGTTTGATTCAGTGTTCTTGTAGAGTCTGACGGATTGGACCCTCCGCTAACCGTCGTCCCAGAACCGGGTCATCCATACCAGTTACCGCCAATCCTTAGAATGGACTAGGCTCGAGTTACAAGTTGGCGACCGCAGAAAACTAGAACCCCCGTAAAGCAGATTGACGCTTAAGTCTGGAGTAGTCGATGACTGGGAGAGGTAGGGGTGATGGCATATGATGCTTTACCCCTTCACATATAGAGAGACTCCTTATGTAACCACTTGTAGTCAAGTGGGATCAGGTCATCACATAATTCGAGATATGCGTTAGAGGGCGTGCACCTGGGCTTTTCTAGGCGAGCCGGAGGCCGGTGACGGAGACGGGAGTCGGACGGCGCTCGGACATTCCTCTAGGGAGTCGGCACTTCCGCTCTAGCTAGCTCCTCCGCTCCGACGTTAGTCGAATATTTATAAGAAGAAGAGAAAATAATGATTTTATAACTATAGAGAGCGTTAAAATCGGACGTCGTTTGAATGAAATGAAACTCTTATTTGTAGGATGGTCCGCGGGCTTATGTGCAATTAGAAATAACTTTAGGAGGTACGTGGAAATAAAATATATTTATTTTTTGACCCCTGGCCGCCGTGGTGGGGTACCACGACGCCTTTGACGCGCGCGAACACGCTTTTTGGAGACCTCATACGCGGTCACACACGTTAGGGGGCGCCTAGGATGCGCCCTAGAGTGCATGCATGCAGAGCCGGCCCGATAGGTGGGCGAGTTGGGCGACCGCCCAAGGCCCCCAATATTTAAAGGCCCCGAATATTATATAATTTAGAAGAATGTTTATAGATGAAAGAGGCCTCCTTGTTTGTATTGTAAGTGATGCAACTTGAAAAATCAAGAACAATTACATACTTACTAGAAAAATCAAGAAAAAAAAAATATTTCGTGGAGCAACAATAAATATTTGTATTTAAGCATAGTACGTTGTGTCAAGTGTATCATTATTAAGAAATTAAAAAAACCATCGTTTTAACTTTTCGCCCAAGGCCCCCGAAAATATTGGGCCGGCTCTGCATGCATGCGTCACAGCGCGCGCGCACACGCGCGTGGGGGCATGTCACGGTGCGTCCTGAGCCCATTTTACAGCACATGACGCGTCCCGGGGCCATTTTTTCGACTCTAGATGGCACCTTTATTTATTTTGAATATTTTTTTTAAAAATATTTTTAGGCCTCTCTTATGATAAAAGCGGGCTTCCAGACGGAGTTTTGCGTTGAAAATTAATTAAATAATTTCATGTGGGGGTTTAAAAAACTTTTGTTGAGATAGAATAATAATAAAAAATAATAACAGAATTTATGTGATGAATACGACATCTATACTCTATAGTGTGAACGGTGGGTTGTCGTGTTATAAGTTGACCATTTTTTTATTCTTTCTTGCTTTGCCCACATGTTTTTTACCATACGTGTTGAGGAGGAGGTGTTCTATGACTATAATAATTGTATACTTAATGACTTTTCCATTACTCGCTAATTAATAAGTTAACTTAATAAATAATTGTGGCAAAAAGACTTAAATAGATCAGCATAATTCAAAGCTTTCGCATTAATTTAATATAGAAAATCATAATTTTTTATTTTTTATTTTTGATTGTTCATCTCGCATGACTATTAATATTGAGTTTTTATTTTTTTATATTAACATTTTTATCATATATTTGTGATTTCTCATGTTCTTTAATTTGATATATACTTTGGACAAAACAAATTAAAAACATAAAATTTATTACTTTTGACTTTTGAGTGTTTGTTCAACACAGAAGTAATACAGAGGAAATGAGATTTTCTCTCTCTTGTAGTTCAATGAATCTGTACATCATAGGCTATTCCCTATATATACAAATATGTACAGCTGTAGAGAATAAGTCGGTTACAACAGATTAGTAACTAATTACAATTAACCCATGCTAACTAATTCTCTAACAGATTATGACTTGGCACTCTCTGATTCGTCGAATGTGAGCTGTGACGTGGCTTGTTCCTTATCATCCCCCGTCAAACGAAAGGGCGACTTGGCGAGCTTCAGTTTGTCCCGGAGTTTGAGAAAGCGACTGATCGGAAGGCCTTTGGTGAGGACATCGGCTGTTTGCTCATGTGTAGGGACGTAGCGAATGTCAACGGATTTAGCAAGAACCTTGTCCCGAACGAAGTGGACATCGATCTCGATGTGCTTTGTCCGGGCATGAGCGACGGGGTTGGACGCTAGGGCAGATGCACCAAGATTGTCACACCATATGATAGGGGTTCGGGTGAGTGGAATGTCTAGTTCACCGAGCAAAGATTGAATCCATGTAACTTCGGCTGTCGTGTGTGCAAGTGCTCTGTATTCAGCCTCCGTGCTTGACCGGGCAATCACGGCCTGCTTCTTGGAGCGCCAGGAGACAAGGTTGCCACCAAGAAAGATGCTCTGTATTGAAAGTTTCAACTTTCAACATATATCGAGTTATTTCAAATACTCTAGATACTTTAATCGCAATTATGCCTTAATATAAAATGATCTTATTACGCGCTTTTTAAGTCGCTATTGAATGTTTAAATGGAAAACTAAACATTAAATCATAATTAGGCAATCGTGTTTTACGTTTATACGATTACTGTTACGTACAAAAGAGAACTGGTATATAAATACATGGACTAATTAACAATAGTCTCTAAATCTTATTTCTTAAGGAATTTTAATAAATTTTTGAAGCTGAAATAAATTCGATTAGTGTTCATGATTAGGACTTATATAAAGCTAGTTGATTTTTTTAGCAAATTTATAGGACAGTTTGTACAAAATAAATAACACCAAAAACATTTACCATTCTAAAGGTAACAATTCGTGTTTAATGTCGTGTTCGTGCCAGACTTTAAACGTTTTTTCTTTTACTTATTTTATGTAGATTTAGACCGCTCTCTTTTACTAACCATGTTTCACATGTCTATCCATTTAACCTAACTAAGAGAGTCGTGTATTTTGAAATGATAAATTAATTCAATTTACACTCATTTAACTTTATTTATTTAATTATATTATCTAAAATTTTAAAATTTACTTACAATTTTCTAGATTCATCCATTTAATGATGTATATAATAAAATAAAATAAAAACATAAATTTCACATATAATAAGTATTAAAACACTTAATAACATATATAAAATGTAACTTCTTGTTCCTTAATACTATCTAATTGGGTCTCATCCATTTAATTGTGCTCGATATGGTTGGACTCAATCCATTTATGGTAGACCAAATCTCATTTAAACCGTGAAGTAATACTTGCTTGTTTCGCGTTCGGTCTCAAATTGTCACCCTAATTCTAAATACAGTAGAACATCTATAAATTAATATTGTTGGGACCGGGAAAAAATATTATCTTTTTCGGATTATTTATAAACATATAAATTAATAATTTATTAATTAATACATTAATGAAGAAAAAATTATTAATCATCTATAACTATATAAACATCTTTACTAACAAAAATATATTTCAATTTATTAGCTTGAGAATATTAAAGTATTAATATTAAGAATATTATGATTTAAAAAGATTTTATTGGAGTACCAATGTCAAAAATATTAAAGAGCCCAATGACATTAGAATACCAATGTCATAAATATTTAAGATATTCTCAATAATTTTTTTACTTCAACATGAGATTACGACACCAGACCTCCTTAATGCTCTTCGGAAGCTTAGAGATGAAGTTCAAGAAGACATCAATTTCACGAAGAAAAAAAAATTTACTATAGAATCATAATTTCAAGAAGACGACATGATTAGTGATGTAATGTTATCTTTTTATTTAATGTGATTTCATAGTTATTTATATTATATTTTATTTTATAGTGATTTTATAATTATATATGTCATTTTTATATTGAATTATTAATTTATATATTGTTAAGGTCGGATTTCGTCATATCCCTCCTCAACACTACTTATGTCGTTTTTGTTGGAAATGGGGGTATCAGTCCCGACTTCATTACCACGACAATAGCCTCCGAGGCGTCCCAGTAACATTTTAAAAATTATTTTGAAGCAGAAAACTTGTTACCGTACCGACGATACGGATATCGGGTAATCACCATTTCCTTAAGACCCGATAAATAATTCGAATTTAATATTTCATAATCATTATTAATAATCTAGTTGAATAGGAAATAAATAGAAAGCAGTAAATGGTTGCATGTATTGACCCAATGCATAAGGCCGTACCTCTAAGACGATTCCGGCTGCGCGTTTTGAACTTGGGCAGGGCTACGCCGGTGCTGAGGGAAACTCCCGTGATCTTCCGGGAAATTCTCCTGGACTCCTCATACCGAAGCGTGAGCTTCGCCGGCAGGACTCCGTCGCAAAATTTAAGTGACGGTTATTTTAAAGCTACCGGAGAAAAATATCTCCTAAGCCGAACCAGAAGAGAGATCAGAGGCAGAAAGCTCGCAGACCCTAAAGATAGAGCGAGAGCTCGAGTTTTTGCTCTGGGAAAGGTGTGAAAAATGTGTAGAATGAGCCTCCTATTTATAGGCTCAAGCTATAACCGATTTGGAGATTTTCCCTCCCATTTTTTGAATTCCTTTAATTAAATTTAATTAATTATTTCAATCCAATAGTCCAGATTCAATCTCATCTAAATCCAATGGATATAATTAATAAGGGATTTAATTAAATAATAAAACATGATAAGATCAAAATATTTAATCTTATCATCATATTAATTAAATTCAAATTATATATATATATATATATACACACATTAATTCGAATTTGTTTAATGATATCTAGATCCAATGGTTAAAAATAAATCTTAAACCAATCCAATGGATCAAATCAATTAGGGATAAAATCAAATGCCCTAGGGTTTTACCAAACCCTAATTCGAATTCTTATCCTTATATTAATTCGAATTATATATTGTATATATATAATATTAATTAATTTCTAATCCGACGTTAAAGATTAAATCTCAAAACTGATCCAACGGACATAATCAATTAAGCAAATTCGAAATACCTAAGCTTGGTCATCAAGCTTTCAATTTCGAATTACAATTAGGGTTTAAATCAATTATCTCAATCCAACGGTTGATATCAAATCATAACCGATCCAATGGATTAAATTAATTTTAGGGTTTTGCTAAAATACCAAAACATTAGGTGCTTATGCCGCAAATATGGAATATCCTATTCTCATTATTTGAATTAGCTAGGGTTTCTATTTACCCAAACCCTAATTCAAATTTACACACATAAATATATAAATATATTCTTTTATTTATTAATATAAATCTTTTAATTATTAATTAATTATTAATTAGATATTAATAATTAAATCCAAATAATTAAATTATATCAATAAATCTTGATCTCACTGTCACACATTAAATTTCATGGTGCCACACCATCATTTAAATTCGTGACATGTGATTTAATTTCATAGTTTATCGAACTGAGTCATAAACTTAAATCCATAAATCACAAACCGTAAGTCTGAATGACTTGGTTCAAAAAGGAAAGTTTCTTAGAATTTAATTTAAAATAACATGGTGCTGATAGAAAATCTAAATTCTACCTTTCTTTTATATCAGTTAATTCCGTGTACCAAAATATGGTACTTTTGCCACGCTGACGATAAAACTATCTGACGTCTGACAGAGACTTGTCAGTTTTATAAGTCGAGCCAAATGATTAAAAATTATCCAGAATGTATTTTAATCACGTACGTATCATCCGTTACGGAGCTATCCTGGGGACCATGGACCCGTATCACTTAAGCTCCAACAAACTGCTAGTTGTTCGTCCAACCTCGAAGTGATTCCACTATAGACCCGAGGCTGCACTCTTTAGTGATGCGGTATACATTATTCCCTTATAACATCAAGGTGTCCATTGATACAATCAAATTTGGGTTATTGATCTTTCACTTGATGACTCACACATGAGTAGTCGGTTTTTACCGTAATGCCCCTCATTGCATTTTCCTCCTTGACTCAGTCAGTAATATTATGAGCAACCCACTTATGGTTTCGATTAATAAGTTGCGCACGAGTACCTCTCACTTCTCACCACTGACAACCAAGGGAATCATCACGACTCTGAAGAGAGCTGTGTGATGCCCATGTCTATGATCAAGCTATCCTTACTACTGACTATCATGTTCCCAAAATAATAGTGTTAGGAACAGCGGTAATATCTTGTGCTCTTTAACGGTTAAATCATAGAACAATCAAGCTAGTAGCTTAGACTCAAGATCACTCAGGACTTAGAACTAATATCCATTTGATCATGTATTTGTGACTCAACTTCAAGTTATCAGTGACGGGCTTATATGATAACTTCTTGAGTTTAAGTCAGGTCCAGTCCAGTATGAAGCACTTCATACTTAATGCACTTCTAGTGAGTGTGACACACATATAATCCATAATTGGATTGTCACTTAGTCACATTAATGACCTTACACGATTAATGGGCTCCCACCCATTCAATCAGGTCACAGACGTTTTAAGTTCATTTATTATGATTATTAATTCTTCCTCACATTGACCCTGTTATGATAATAATAACATAATTGCATCATTTATGAACTAAGGAAATAAACATTCTATTTTACTCTACCAGAAACTATAATAAGATTAACATAATAAGTATCATCTTTATTCAACGACTTGTCATAATCTTTTACAAATGGATAAATATCTTATTTAAGGACACATATGTCCAACAGTTTTATCCCAAAACGACGTGGAAATGAGGCAAGGAAATTTGTTGACCATCGGTCAACGAAGGAGCACGCCCGAGGAAGTGTTAACCCGCGATGAGGTCGGACAATTTGAGAACGAGAAATTCCTCGAGAAACTTCCTCGCATAAGAACTCCATCGCATAAAAGCTCATCGAAGGAAAGCCCGTCGCAAAGCCCCAGCGAATTAAATGAAGGAATAAGTCAGAATCGCGAGAATAAAGAAGAATCGGTTAATCAGTGAGGGAAATCGCGGGATTGACAACGTATTCAAGGAAGGTCAACAACAAATCAAGCAAGAATTAAGAGTGGAAACCCTAGCTAGATTGGAGGAACAAGAAGGGAAACGAATTCGAGAAACCTTAAGGCTATAAATATGCATGTAAACCTCATTAGACAGGATCCAGAAATTATCCAATGAGTAATCTTAGAGAGAAAGAGCAAGTTCTTGTGCTATCAGTTTCTAAAGTCTATAATAATTCGAGAGCTTGAGATCATAAAAGAGTCATAAGAGTCATTGTATTCGTGTCCTTCAATTTTCCAAGCTATTCAACGGAAGAAACCAAGCCCCTTCGAAAATATAATAAATCGGGGATATTCATTGTTCATATTATCTTATTGTTCATTGATTATTCTTGTGAGTGAAAGAGGGTGGTGAAAATCGCCCTCAACAGTTTGGCGCTCACCGGGGGACTAACTGTTAAGGTTGGATTTCGTCAAATCTCTCCTTAACACTATTTATGTCGTTTTATCCCAAAACGACGTGGAATGGAGGCAAGGAAATTTGTTGACCATTGGTCAACGAAGGAGCGGGGGAGTTAACCCGCGATGAGGTCGGAAAATTTGAGAACAAGAAGTTCCTCGCAGAAGAAATCCATCGCATAGAATCTCATCGAAGGAAATCCCGTCGCAAAACCCCAGCGAATTAAATGAAGGAATAAGTCAGAATCGCGAGAATAAAGGAGAATCAGTTAATGAGTGCGGAAATCGTTGGATTGACAACGTATTCAAGGAAGGTCAACAATTAATCAAGCAAGAAGAGTGGAAACCCTAGCGAGATTGGAGGAACAAGAAGGGAAACGAATTCGAGAAACCCTAAGGCTATAAATATGCATGTAAAAATGATTAGAGAGGATCGAGAAATTATCTCGTGAGTAATCTTAGAGAGAAAGAGCGAGTTTGTGAGTTCTCAACTGCTAAAGTCTATAGTAATTCGAGAGCTTGAAAACAGAAAAGAGTCATAAGAGTCATTGTATTTGTGTCCTTCCATTTTCCAAGCTATTCAACGGAAGAAACCGAGCCCATTCGAAAATATAATAAATCAAGGATATTCATTGTTCATATTATCTTATTGTCCATTGATTACTCTTGTGACTGAAAGAGGGTGGTGAAAATCGCCCTCAATAGTTTGGCGCCCACCGGGGGACTAACTATTAAGGTCGGATTTCGTCATATCTATCCTTAACACTACTTATGTCGTTTTATCCCAAAACGCATGGAATGGAGGCAAGGAAATTCGTTGACCATTGGTCAACGAAGGAGCACGCCCGAGGGAGTGTTAACCTGCGATGAGGTCGGACAGTTTGAGAACAAGAAGTTCCTCGCAGAACTTCCTCGCAGAAGAACTCCATCGCATAGAAGCTCATCGAATGAAAGCCCGTCGCAAAACCCGAGCGAATTAAATGAAGGAATAAGTCGGAATCGCGAGAATAAAGGAGACTCGGTTAATCAGTGAGGGAAATCGTGGGATTGACAACGTATTCAAGGAAGGTCAACAACAAATCAAGTAAGAAGAGTGGAAACCCTAGCGAGATTGGAGGAAAAAGAAGGGAAATGAATTCGAGAAACCCTAAGGTTATAAATATGCGTGTAAACCTCATTAGGGAGGATCCAGAAATTATCCCGTGAGTAAACTTAGAGAGAAAGAGCGAGTTCTTTAGTTCTCAGTTGCTAAAGTCTATAGTAATTGGAGAGCTTGAGATCAGAAAAGAATTATAAGAGTCATTGTGTTCGTGCCCTTCAATTGTCCAAGCTATTCAACGGAAGAAACCGAGCCCCTTCGGAAATATAATAAATCGGGGATATTCATTGTTCATATTATCTTATTGTTCATTGATTATTCTTGTGAGTGAAAGAGGGTGGTGAAAATCGCCCTCAACATATATCACTTGGGACCTATATACTTTCTAAAAAAATATTATCTTATTAAAAAAATATTATCTTTTTTTTTTTTTGAAAATTTAAGGAGTATTTTTGCTAAAAATTAAAATTTGCAATAGGGTGCATAGGTATATAAGTACCCAATTTCTTAATTTTTGTAGCCGCATGAAGTTTAATATTTTTATTTTCATGGTGAAAAGTTTCAGTATCAGCTATTTTCCTTCACACAAAAACCATGTCCAACTTTTTTTAGTGTATTTAATTGATATTTGGATGGATCTACCAAATTCATGTTCAAGAACTAGTTGATTGCTCATCCATTTTTTTAATCAATTGATTTTTTTTTTTGGAAAATAAATATGATAAATTTTGAGAACTTCGGTAAAAAAAATAAAATCAATTCATGCCTTAATAGAAATAAAAAATTTGGTACTTATGCCGTTTTTTAACCATTAATCATGTTTCTAATTGGCCAAATATTCCAATAATGATTCCACTCTTCCTTTCCCGCCCCCGCCTTTTATTCAAATCCACCAGAGCTCCGCCCAAACCCAACAATGGCGATTCCCACCGCCGAGAAGCCGAAACCCGCCGACAAGTGCACGCTCGGGTGCCCCTTCCTCGACCGCTGCCTCGGCGGCGGCGTCCCCTGCGCCTCCCTGACGGAGATCGTCGCCGAGAGCGCCTCCGGCAAGACGCAGCTCTGCCTCCAGCTCGCCCTCTCCGCGCAGCTCCCCCGCTCCCTCGGCGGCCTCTCCGCCGCCTCTCTCTACCTCCACACCGAGTTCCCTTTCCCCTCTCGCCGCCTCCAACAGCTCTCGCTCTCATTCCGACGCTCCGGTTCCGATCTCGATCCCAATGACAAAGTTTTCGTTCGCGCCGTGCACTCCGTGGACCAACTGCTCGAAGAAATCCCCAAGATAACAGCGTTCGTTTCGGCTTCCAGATCAGCGGTTTTTCCGGTGAGAGTTCTGATCATAGATTCGATTGCAGCGCTGTTTCGGTCGGAGTTTGATAATACGTCTGCCGATCTCAGGCGGAGGTCGGCTCTGTTCTTCAAGATCTCCGCGGAGCTGAGGATTTTGGCGAGGCAGTTTGATCTGGCGGTTCTTGTCACGAACCAGGTGGTTGACTTTTTCGGTGAAGAGGGCGGTGTGAGCGGGTTGAGGATCGGGAACTTGAGGTGGTTGCGTTCCTCGGGGCGGCGGGTTTGTCCGGCTCTGGGGCTGGCGTGGGCGAACTGCGTGAATTCGAGGCTGTTCTTGTCCCGAGAAGAGGAGGCCATTGGGCAGGAGGATAAGAGCTCAATGGTTTCGAGTCACGAAGATGGTCTCCGATGGCGAACGAGGAGGCGGCTCCACGTTCTTTTCGCGCCTCATTTGCCCGACTCCTCGACCGAATTCGTGATCCGGAGAGACGGGATTTTCGGAGTCGAGTGACGAAAGCTGTGTATATGGGGGTTTTTCAGTGTCTCTTCTTGAATGAAGAGGAAGGTACGGATTGATGATGCTGTTCAGCCGTTTTGATATTTATATGTATATGTATATAGAAGAATGCTTTACACACATTTTGAATTAATGTATCGCCAACTTTATATTAATAGTCTTGAAAAGAATATATAACTTCTTCTTAGGAGGAGGCAGCGAGCAATTTTAATTAATTGTCTTATTATTAGTTAAGTGTCAGTGATTTTAGTAATTCGGATTCAATTAAGCAATCAGGGTTATTTCCTTAATTTTCCATATTAGTGTTTTTCGACTACGGTATCGTATTAGGCAGCAACCCTAGACGTCAAAACATTTGTAGCGTTTATTTCGATTTTGCTTCTTTAGGAGAGCCTTAGATCTTGCTCTCGAAGGATTGGTCCGAGCATTTTTGCTTTTGCGAGTTTTATTCAATAGAGGAAGGAGATTATTGTCTTGGCGAGTTTTTTTTTTTTTTTTTAGATCATTTTTTACGCAATTTCGGCACCGGATCCCATCAATGTCTTGACGAACAGGAAAACTGTCAAAAGTATTAGTTGCGGTATGTTTATAAATGTCTTAGGAATTGTGTTAGGTTCTAGTGCTTGGGCCCGGCCCGTTAAGTTGTAACGCTTTTGTCTACATTTAGTTAGCATACTCTCTCTTTCGGATAGAGAGGCTAGGTTTGCTATGAGTGAGGCTCGTAAATGGAACTAATGACTCCGGTCATGAGTTCGGAATTAGGGTCGTACTTGGAGACGAAACCAAAGGCTCCCTCTCGTCATCGGTTCGGATTTTGGGTCATAACACGGTACAATGTCAAACTTGTTCACTTCTGAGTTCTCTCACGCCTGTCATTTCCCTCATAACATAGAAAAAAGACTCATAATTTGCCCTAAACAAAACCGAGAAATCCTCTCCCTCTTGCTCTAGGGTGCAGAGTGAGCACGTCGAACGGGAATGATGTGTCGGTGTCAAACCGGAAACAGAATTTGAAGCTTTCCCCGTCAGACGTATTGATGAAAAACTCGTTGTGAGTATAAATTTTTCGTTCTTCTATTCAGTTTGTTGCAATTCATAATATTTTAGGATGCATTTCTGATGACTTTGCTGATGACTGTCTCAGAGAAATGAAACCAACATGACCACTTCCTTGTTTCATCTTCATCATCAAGTGCATAGGTAGTTAAAGCAAATATTATCAGATTAAATTTGCAAACAGCTTTGACTATTCTTAATATTGTTTTATTTTTATTTTTTCCGAGATATCGACTTTTTTAGCTCACCGAGCTGGAAATCAATCAGCTAAAACGAGAGGCTTGAAACAATCCGGTATAGAATCAAACTAACTAGCTGAGGAAGATTTGAAACTCGGAAACGAAGCTAGATGCTGCCAACGCAAACGTTCAAATAAAATTAAATGCGACATTATAGTGAGTTTAGCGCAAAGATTAACATGTGCTTTACATTAATCAAAACGCGACGTAAAAATGACCATTTTAGACTTGAAATCATCTTTGCATCTTTCTGTGAAGAATGTTAATGCAGGCCTGGAAATAATAATAAATTTGATTGGCTAGTTATCATGCAAGGCAAGCACAATGATTAATAATGTACTTAACTGTGTATAATCAATATTCATAATACTAATTGGATGCTTCTTTAATTTGATTTACTAGGCTTTCTGGCAATGTTTCAAGCAAATTTGATTGATAATCACCTATTCGAGTATTTCTGATCTTCGATGTTTGAAGATTTCAAGCTTTAGAATGAGAATCTATATATTATAAAAGGAGGAAATAACAAGTGACGTGGCAAACTAATATTAGAGCATTCAGCTTTTTTTTTTTTTTTTTAAGAGCTTTAAGGTGATATACTGAAGTAAAATCAAAGGATTCACATTCTCTTTTTTATTAGAGTTTTGATTTTTCTTTTATAAATATAATTGTCATGTTTCATGTTATTAATTACATAACTATTGATCTTCCATTCTTTATGGAATTTATTTACTAAAATATTACATGACTATTGAAGTTCCACTCTCAATGGTATTTATTTACAAACATATTACAATAGATATTGAATATTGGGTAATATTGTTTTAGGTCGAATGATTGGAAAGCTTGCCATACTGATACTATAGTTGATGGCAACTTGGAGATTGGTATGTTTCAATTTGCTTATATCAACATTTTTTAGGAAAGCTATTGTGATTATTTAATCACATTTTTGTACATTTATTTTTCCTCTCAATAATTATATGTTCTTTGTTTTCTCTTTAGCATGTTTCTTAAGTTTTTTATATTTTGTTAATTAACCATTTCATTATTTTTTGAAGAGATGAGTCGGTCAAGAACCTCTTTTGGATTTCATTGTGGCGGGGAAATCATTCGATCTAAAACTTGGCGGTGGTGGGGTAAGACAAGTTATATATTAAACCAAAAATTATCTAATTGTTTTTCATCAAATAAAGTATTTGATTGTTTTTCATTTGAACATATAATGTATTATAAAAGTTATAATATCATTAAAAGTTATATAATGTATTTATATCATTTGAACATATACTCTCAGGTGAACAATCTCGCGGGGTATAAAGTCGATCACAATTTAAGAGAACTTTACTCGATGGCGACATGAAAACAAATTCGACAATCTCTTACGTGTAAAGATCGAGGATCGAGTCATGCATAACTATATTAAAATATTGAGCTATATCTAACATCAAGAACATCGAAAAAGATCGAGAATCGCGTATCAAGCATCGAGCAAACCTTATGCGCGTAAGTAACGGTAGCAAGAACAGAATGGGTAGAAGCTAACTTGAAGACACCGTTGAGATTTATCACTATTATGTTCCATTATTTAATGTTGTAAAAAGTAATTTTCTTTTTTTTATTCAAAAAATATATTACGTCTCATTAAAAACTTTTATAAGAGATGAATATACATCAGTTCTTTCTATGTTTTCACTTTAACATGTTTAGGTTTTTATATTTGTTCACTAATCATCAATTCTTTATTTTCCTATCAACAAAATTGCTCCATAAGAATACACGTTAATAGATAGTTTAACTTTATCCATTGGGTTGTCTTTTGTGTTTAAATATAGGTAAAATACTATATATATATATATATATTTGATAGTGGTTAGAAATTACTCTATTGGAATGTCTTATACTCAAGTAAAGTTTTATTCTTCAATTAGAGAGATTGAAATCTAAACATATGTATTATGTTTGATTTACATTTACTTGAATTCCTTTTTGTTTTTTAATTTTTTTGAGGTTTTATTGTTAAGGTAGCTAAACGTCGACTTAGCTTTAGTTAATAATAATAATAATAATAATAATAATAATAATAATAATAATAATAATAATAATATATTTGCTTCGGTGATGATTTATTGATTCTTCTATAAAATACATGTTTTATCTATTTAGATTCATGCATATTCGAATAATATATAAATATTTTTTTAAAGTTAATAATATGTATTTATACATTTTTTTTTCTTCACGATCTCCTTGTAAAGCATAACATTTGTGTCTATATAGAATTTAGATACATGCATATTAAAATTATATATATATATTTTTTCATATTTGTTATTATCTTTTAAGTCATTATATTTATGGTAATCAAGTTTTTTTTTTCTTCCCGACCGTCTTTTTCTTATTGATTTCAAAACTCCCACCCACATAAAGTCATGAAGATGTTATTGGTATTCAAATTTATTAGGACATTTACTTGACATAAGATGAAAAACCAATTTTCCTAATATCAAGAGAGATATGACATTAGATTTAATTATGAATACGCATAACGTTTATATTGGTGTTAAAAAAATATGAAAAGTCCTTCAAACTAATGTTTATGCTTGGGACTAATTATGAATATACATTAAAAGAAGTCTAAATTTATGCTCAAAACATGAAAAGTCCTTGAAACGAAACTGAAAATAGATAAGTGCATATATTAATTGTTGATGTCGGATTTCGTCAAATCCATCCTTAACATAACGCGTGCCATTACGGCCCCAAAACGACGTCGAATAGAGGCAAGAAATATGTTGACCGTAGTCAACATAAAAGCCCAGTTTGTGAGAAAAAGCTTAACCCATGAAGAAATGCCCAATTCGCAGAAAAAGCCCAAAGTGAAAAGGCTCAATCAACCCTAACCCTATAAATAATAAAAGAAACCTCATTAAGAGGGGATCCAAAAAAAAATCAGCCGAGAGACATTCAGCCAAGAAGGGAAGAAAGAAAGAAAGGAGAAAGAAGAGAAGAGAAAAGGAGAAGAAAACCAACGAAACAGAGAAGATCAAGCCAAAACCCATTGAACTACGTGATGACCTGATCCTGGTTCGCCGGGTACGTTGGCAGCCTCGTCGATGGCGGCGTGGTGCGGCATCAAATTATATCTTTATCATTATTCTTCGATTGTCCAAGCTAATAAACGGGGAAAACCGAGTCCTTTCGGGATAAATAAATCAGGGAATAATCGTGTATATATTTTATTGAGTTCTTTACGGTTTTCCTTGTGAATGTAAGGTGGTGAAAATCCCCCTCTACAGTTTGGCGCCCAACGAGGGGCTTAGTTTTTCTCTAACTCACAGCCAGGAACTCGAAGAGATGACGACTGACGACGATAACGACAATACCGAGCGCTGATCTCGTCTTTACCTTTGATAAATAAAATTGTGTTTTTTTTAGCATTTTCTTACAGGCCTGGCCTTGATCTTCGATTCGCCGGGTCATTCGCCTCTATCAGATGCTCGAGGCAGAAGTTATGGACGCCGGAAGATTGGTCGCCGAGGACGACGGCTTCGTAAAATGCATGATCATCGCCCGTTACTCTTTGGACCATATCTCCGTTGTTATTTATCATCTAAACGTGATTTTTAGTTTTTCTCGAAGATTATGTCTTGAGCTTCGATTTGACAGGTCATTCGCCTCTATCGGATGCTCGAGGCAGAAGTTATGGACGCCGGAAGATTGGTCACCGAGGACGACGGCTTCTTCAAACGCCTGCTCGTCGCCTTTTGCTCTTCGGACCATATTCTCGTTTCTATTTAACATCTTAACATAATTTCTAGTTTTTCTCGAAGATTATGTCTTGAGCTTCGATTTGACAGGTCATTCGCCTCTATCGGATGCTTGAGGCAGAAGTTATGGACGCCGGAAGATTGGTCACCGAGGACGACGGCTTCGTCAAACGCCTGCTAGTCGCCTTTTGCTCTTCGGACCATATTCTCGTTTCTATTTAACATCTTAACATAATTTCTTGTTTTTCTCGAGGATTATGTCTTGAGCTTCGATTTGACAGGTCATTCGCCTCTATCGGATGCTCGAGGCAGAAGTTATGGACGCCGGAAGATTGGTCACCGAGGACGACGGCTTCGTCAAACGCCTGCTCGTCGCCTTTTGCTCTTCGGACCATATTCTCGTTTCTATTTAACATCTTAACATAATTTCTAGTTTTTCTCGAATATTATGTCTTGAGCTTCGATTTGACAGGTCATTCGCCTCTATCGGATGCTCGAGGCAGAAGTTATGAACATCGGAAGATTGGTCACCGAGCACGACGGCTTCGTCAAACGCCTGCTCGTCGCCCGTTACTCTTTGGATCATATCCCCGTTTTATTTATCATATAAACGTGATTTTTAGTTTTTCTCAAAGATTATGTCTTGAACTTCGATTTGATAGGTCATTTTCTCACATCGGACGCTCGAGGAGAAAGTTAAAGACATTGAAAGATTCCTAAAAAAAAAAAAACTCGATGAGCTCATCACGAAGAGGAAAGCTCGACGAGCTCATCACGGAACTCGATGAGCTCATCACGAAGAGGAAAACTCGATGAGCTCATCACGAAAAGGAAAACTCGATGAGCTCATCACGGAATGGGATGAGCTCATCACGAAGAGGAAAGCTCGATGAGCTCATCACAGAACTCGATGAGCTCATCACGAAGAGAAAAGCTCGATGAGCTCATCACGGAACTCGATGAGCTCATCACGAAGAGGATAGCTCGATGAGCTCATCACGGAACTCGATGAGCTCGTCACGGAGAGGAAAGCTCGATGAGCTCATCACGGAACTCGATGAGCTCATTACGAAGAGGAAAGATCGACGAGCTCATCACGACGAGGAGAAGCTCGACAAGCTCATCACGACGAGGAGAAGCTCGATGAGCTCATCACGGAACTCGATGAGCTCGTCACGGAGAGGAAAGCTCAATGATCTCATCACGGAACTCGATGAGCTCATCACGGAGAAGAAAGCTCGATGAGCTCATCACGAAGAGGAAAGCTCGATGAGCTCATCACGACGAGGAGAAGCTCGACGAGCTCATCACGACGAGGAGAAGCTCGACGAGCTCATCACAGAGAAGACCTCGAGCAGCTCATCAAGGAGGAGCTCGAGGAGCTCATCTCCAATAGAAGATCGTCACCAAAAACAGCTCGTCACCAGACAGCTCGTCATCAAAGAAAGCTCGCCTCCACCGGGAAATCATCAACGAAGACGCCATTACCAACATTTCGAGGAGATCTGATTGAGACGCGCTCGACGATGACGACCTTCATAAAACCGAAGTTTGATGCTGACACGACGAGATCTATCCTAACCAAGGCGCAAAATCGGCGACAAAGTTGGCTGACCTCATCGCAAAAAAAGGTAACAATATACATATATCTACAAAATTACAAACAAACCGGCGAGAGTGCCGAGAAAACATATATATACAGTTAGGGTGCCGACCAAGCCCAAACCGGCGAAAATTCCTGATCTACAAAAAAAAACTACTACGCCAAATGGGCCAACATACAAAAAAACTACTACGGCAAATGGGCAACCATACAAAAAAAATCTACGGCAAATGGGCCAACATACAAAAAAAAACTACTACGGCAAAAGGGCCAACACACAAAAGAAAATCAAAGGCGACAAATGCCAAATACAAATAAGAGCCAAGCACTTCATCGCGACAGAGCCCGGTGCATACCGACAAGCTCATCGCCGACAAATCAGTGCCAAGCACTTCATCGCGACAGAGCCCGGTGCATACCGACAAGCTCATCGCCGACAAATCAAAGAAAATAACAAGCCGCTCCAGCGCACAAAGCCCGGTACGTAAGACGCTACGGCGCATACCCCGGCAAACTACAAAGCCGCTCCGGCGCACAAAGCCTGGTACGTAAGACGCTACTGCGCATACCCCATAAAATACAAAGCAGTTTCGGCGCAAATCCTGATTGATACTTCGCGACAGAGCCCGGTGCATACCGACAAGCTCATCGCCGCATATCACAACAACTACGGCGAAAAGGGCCAAAATACAAAACAATGTCGCTCCGGCGCGTAACGCTCGGTACATAAGACGCTACGACGCATACCTGGAAAATACAAGCCGCTCCCGCGCACAGCCTGGTACGTAAGACGCTATTGCGCATACCCTGAAAAAATACAAAGCCGCTCTGGCGCAAATCCTGGTGCGTAAGACGCGGGCCACACACCCTGATAAAATAACATCAAAAACAAAATAATTTACAAAAGGAAATAGAGGAAGGTCAATCATCCCGAACAACTTTGTCGGCGACTTGCTCTATGACGAAATCGGCGCTCTCAACCAGGACATCCATAAGAAGCCTCTCCACCGCGGCATAATGCTCGGGGTCTCGTCTCATGAACTCGAGCAGAATGCCCGAAGAAGCTGGGATAGCCTCATCGTTCGGGTTTTCGGAGAGCGCGGCGATGGTACGCCTTATCAGATCTTTCAAGAAACTCTTCGAGGATAACAAAGTGCCCATCGCTCTCATTAAGAAACGAGGCTAGAACGCCCTCGGGGTATCTCAACGGACAAGAATCGTGACAAGTCTCATAAACCTGCGAGGAGGAATTTGAAAATAGCTGGATAGTAATGAAAGAAAGAATGCAAAAGGAACGACATGGCGACGACAAGGTAAGAAGGAAAAAAGTCCTCTACTTTATTGATAATATTGTCGGGGAGTAGATGTACATTCTGACATTTTCATCAAGCTAAAAAAAACTAAATAAAGAATACAAAGTAAGTACAACAAGAGATATAAACGATCATCTTCGAAGATACTTGTCGTTGAGAAGCTTATCGTGGAGACGTCAATTGATAAGAGCGATAAGTTTCTTCAAGAGCTGTTCCGACGAACGACGAAGAGCTACTCGCTGGACAGCACGAGACCTGTTTGCGGAAAGGAGGTTGAGCGATAAACTTCCTGCCCGATAACCGCTGGGCGATAAGCTGGTCGAGGACGCATCGATAAGGCTCCGCGTGGGAGAAGAGTTGCTTCTACGTGGGAAGAGAGTTGTTTCCATAACCTTACAGAACCGGCTCGCTAGTCGATGATATGCTCGCCTACTAGAGGGATTCTGCTCGCTAATAAGAGCTGATGATGACACTAGATCTTTGATAATCACGCCAGCACCTCTGAAGAGGATCTTGCCGGATGAAATACACCAATATCGTCGTCGGCTTGCGAACGTAAATTTGAGAATAGCACATGACAAGGAGAACAAGGAATGCTCAGCTAAAAAAACGCAGGACAAATAAAAAGGATTAGACAATAGCAAAGAAAGGATCACCGCGCTCATGACGTCGGAGTCATCATTGCTAAAGGAGTTATTCTCGGTAATGAGTATCGTTGATGTAACGAGCTCGTCATCACAGAGAAACTGGCCGACGAGAAGAGCTCGCACCAAGAGGAGTACGCTTCCTCTGATGACACATGGATCGAGGAGTCAAATACCGCATCGATAAGCGTGACAGTCTCTGCCCCTAGAAGTCATTTACCACACAAACTCTTTTTCACACTCCCAAGTCAAGTTCACACTATGGAGCGTTCACGCTGCTCCCTTAAAACCATCATCTCAATTGAAGTCGACAGACTCATCGCATATCACGAGGGCCGAGTTCATAGCAAGGTTCTTCGGAGAAAGTGGCATCGGTCCAAGTGGTAATCCCATTCCCTTCGTTCAAGGCATCCGTAGAAGCCTACCTCGTTGAGCTCGTGAGAAGTCAAACACCGCTAAACATCAGCGAGACCATCGGCTACCCGAGAGAGTTGTCAACCTTATCATCGCCGATATCGTAAACTCAAAGCTCCTACCCGACGACTCCTAGCCACGTTATCACATACTACGGGTATTATTATCGGAGAGCACCACCGGGCGACAACATGATCGAGCATTCCTATCATTAGGAGCGTCGATTCAGATCGGAAGTAATGAAGTTTTTCTCTACATTTTACCAAGTGCATACACTTGATAAAATGGGGGACTAACTGTTGATGTCGGATTTTGTCAATCCATCCTTAACATAACACGTGCCATTACGGCCCCAAAACGACGTCGAATAGAGGCAAGAAATATGTTGACTGTAGTCAACATAAAAGCCCAGTTTGTGAGGAAAAGCTTAACCCATGAAGAAATGCCCAATTCGCAGAAAAAGCCCAAAGTGAAAAGGCTCAATCAACCCTAACCCTATAAATAATAAAAGAAACCTCATTAAGAGGGGATCCAAAAAAAATCAGCCGAGAGACATTCAGCCAAGAAGGGAAGAAAGAAAGAAAGGAGAAAGAAGAGAAGAGAAAAGGAGAAGAAAATCAACGAAACAGAGAAGAAAAAGAATGAAGAGGTCAAGCCAAAACCCATTGAACTACGTGATGACCTGATCCTGGTTCGTCGGGTACGTAGGCAGCCTCGTCGATGGCGGCGTGGTGCGGCATCAAATCATATCTTTATCATTATTCTTCGATTGTCCAAGCTAATAAACGGGAAAAACCGAGTCCTTTCGGGATAAATAAATCAGGGAATAATCGTGTATATATTTTATTGCGTTCTTTACTATTTTCCTTGTGACTGTAAGGTGGTGAAAATCCCCCTCTACATTAATCATGATATAAAATGAATGAATGAATACTAAATATGCTTAAATTTCACACCGATCCCGTAAAAAATCTAAATCTAAATTACACAAATAAATAAAACCTAAAAATAAGAAACAATTCAATGTCAATATTACGAATAAGTGGAATAAGTGGCATTTAATAGGAACAATAAAAATACACGCACAAAAATATAATGTCACGAATAAACAATCTTTGAAGGAAAGAAAAAGAAAACCAAGAAAATATTAAACAATATTATATTATTAACCTAATACAGTAGTAGTAAGAGAATAGCAATAGATGTTTTAGCATTTATAAGGTGTATATGCATTAAATTAAATGTATAACTTGTATATATCTAAGTTGTATCGTACTTATAATATTATATATATCTAAAATGAAGCTTTAAAAGTTTAGAAAACAAAAGTTCGTACGAATAAATGTAATTCATATATTTTTATTTGGTTTTTGTCTTGAAGAGTTCATATTCAGTATATTTTAATCAAATTAAAGCTCATTATGAATATGCACATAAAAAACGTGTATATTTATGTTTAAAAAAACATGAAAAGTCTTATAAACTAAAACTGAATATGAATAAAGGCATATATAGACAATGATTTAAAATGAACCAATGAATGCTAAATACGTTACATGTGCATTGATCCTGTAAAAAGTAAAATCTAAACTTCACAAATCAAAAAATAAAACGTAAAAATAAGAAACCACTAATGTCAACATTAGGAATAAGTGGCATAAATAAATACAGGAACTAAAATTAAAAGATACAAAAAAAAGAAGTCATGAATAATAAAAATAAATTACATAAAAATAAGAAACAGCCTACATATTAATGAGAAGAAAATAAAAACAGTCCTAATTAGAAAATAAAAAAGAAAGAAAAGATATATCAAACAATAATATATTATTAACTTTTTTTAATTTTATCCGAGACTTTTATGGTACTTTTATACATAACAAATATTTTATATTCATTCTATCCTGTACTTATATTTGTTTCATTTTTTATTTCTTGCATATATAATTATACAATATATATATATATATATATATATATATATCAAAACGTTGGCATTCACATGTTTCAAGCATGATTATATAATGAAAATTAACATTTAAAAACTGGTATCTTTACTTTTCCACACGATTATGCTCATTTTCTTAATACACTAAAATTACAGTTAAATTAATCTTTTAGTGCACTAAATTAAATTTTTTGAAATTAATTAATTCATTTTTAGTACTAAAATGATAGATTATATAGTAACATTGAAATAGTCAATACATAGATTATATGTTTTCGACACCCGCGCAAAGCGCGCGGGCATTCCACTATGAAATAGATTTGAAGGGTCGCATTATTAATATTCGGGAGCGTCTTTGAGAAGAAGTTGAGATAAATGAAAACGAAATGATTCAATTTCCTCTCTCCCTCGCACGTTTACATTACTAATTTTATAATAAAACAATTTATAATATAATAACAAAAACTTTCTTGAAAAATTGGGGGTTGACATATCACAGTGTCCTTCCGTCCCTGTATATATATACATATAAATATATATGAGAATTTTTTGATTTCACTCCTACCCCATGGTGACTCCAACTCAAGATTTCTAATGTCTTAAGTGATGTATTTGTTACCCTAAACCCTAAATCTGATACTCACCTACTCAATTTTTTTTTTCTTCTTTCTTTCGAAGTTTGAAGATTTTATGTTTTGAAGCTTTAGAATGAGAATTTTTAATTTTAGTAGAGATTAGATCGGTCGATTATAACAAAAATTTACGATGTCGATGATATTTTTGTCTAAAATGATCCCAAATACAAAATAATCCGACTTATAATGAATTTGCTTCGATGAGACCTTTCTTGAATGAATAGAAATTATTTTTCAGTGACATATCTAATTATCTATTCATTAAGTAGAACCTTTTTGAATTAGTATTCATTATTCAATAAATTAATAATTTTCTTAATTTTTTTTTCTTATATTTCAACTTGAACTCGGATGAAAAAAAAAAAATCAACAATTTCAATTGATGAAATACTTTCTTGTTCTAAAAAATCCATATGTGATCTAATTAGTATAATAAAATCAATAATATTTAAATAGTATGACAATTCATAGAAATATAGCTATAGTACTGTCTGTTTTTCTTTTGGTTTTTATATGTTTTTTCTAATTTAAAAACTTTTAGATCATTTTATTAAGGATAAATGAGGCAAATGCCCATTTGTGGCTCAAGGTTTTAAAAAATTCCCATTTCTAATTATGGAAATCATAACAATCAACAAATTGAAATATGGACTAATTTGCCCTTTTAATTTTTAAATCACATTTAATTATAATTCGTTTTTTTAATTAAAATAAAAAAATAAAAATTTCCTCAAATGTAGCAAACTAAATAAATTAAAGTCAAATCTCCCCTATTAATTAGTATTATTTTCTATTAGCTCTAACGAATCACGTTTAATATTTTTGTAACGATTAAAATCTTAAATTATTTTTCCTATTAATCTATATTTATTTTGAATTTTTATTTATGAAACTTGATATTCGTTTGCTTAATTTCATGTTAATCTATTTACGAAACTTGGTTTTCGTTATGCCTCATTTTATGTAAATCTGTTTACAAAACTTGGTTTTCATGTTTTCGTTATGCCTCATTTTATGTAAATCTGTTTACAAAACTTGGTTTTCATGTTTTCGTTATGCCTCATTTTATGTAAATCTGTTTACAAAACTTGGTTTTCATTTTTCATCATTTTATGTAAATCTGTTTACAAAATTTGGTTTTCGTTTTGCCTCATTTTGTGTAAATCTATTTACGAAACTTGGTTTTCGTTTTCCCTCATTTTATGTAAATCTATTTACAAATCTGTTGACAAGATTTGAAATTTCATATACATATCCACAAATGCAAATTCGTGTAAAATAACTCCAAAAAAGTGTAAAAGCATTTAAAAAAGCGTGTAAATCCATTTACAAAAATATCACTTCAAAATATTGTAAAATCATTTACAAAAAAAATTCAAATATATTACCTTAAAATTGTAAACATATTTACAGAAAACTATAAATAAATTTACAGTTACGATCGAGTGGAAAGGATGATCGCGCCGCGACGGAGAGCGACCGCGACGGAGAGCGACCGAGGAAGGAGGTGCGACCGCGACGGAGGGTGACTGATGAAGGAGGCGCGATGGAGGGCGACCGCGACGGAGGCCATGGTCGCCTCCTCGGCAACCGCGACCACGGTCGCCGAAGCCACGCCCAAAAATGCCCCACTCTCGGCCCGAATCCGGCGACGGTGGTCAATCCGACGAGAGAGAGAGAGAGAGAGAGAGAGAGAGAGAGAGAGAGGAAAATTTTAATTTTTGGGTCAAAGTAACAAAATTAAATGATAACCTAATTAATAGGGGAAGTTTTCAACCAAAATTTAAGGATAATTAATTTAATTTTGAAAATAAAATATATAATAAATAATTAAATACGAAAATAAATAAATATAATTAAATCAGGGTTAATATGGTCCAATATATTTTTAAAATGGGTATAAATGAATTGTTTGAAACTATGGGAAATTCCCTTAAACCTTAAGTGATTTTTGGGCATTTCATGGATTTTTCTTTTTATTAACTCTCGACCAATTTTTTTTTTCTTTCGTTCAACATAGATCATTTTTAACGCCTTTACACTGTTCGTGCAACAATTTGACAAAGTATTTGTCAATGACATAGGGTTGATCCGCGTTATCACTTTTGTACCTGTTTTAAACCGAAAAATCACAAATTAAAATCGGTTGCAATTTGGGGTGAAACCGGTACCGATAATCGGTAAATTAGCTTTTTTTGGTATTGGTATTGAATAATCAAGATATTTTTTTTGGGTATTGGTATTGCTATCGGTTCTAAAATTTCTTGGTTTTTTATCAAACCGATACCGAGACCAAACCGAGAAAAAAGAAAAGAAAACCGATAAATAAATCTAGACATAAATCGGGAATAATCCGGGGCAAAATCCAAAAATAATACAAACTACCATATCTAAACCTCGGACTCTGAAGTATAAAAATTCATGTCTAATACATAAAACATCAACACATAAATAAACCATGTCATTTCTTTTTTCATCAAACAAACTACCATATTCGAACTTCGGACTTCGAAGTATAAAAGTTCATGTCTAATGCATAAAAATATAAAACATAATTAAACCATGTCATTTCTTTTTTCATCAAACAAACTACCATGTCCGAACTTCGGACTCCGAAATGAGGGAGGGTGGGAGAGTGAGGTATCACAAAAAGTGCCCTAATTTGCTTAGAAAAATGAATGTAGTACACTCTAAAACGACATGTAGTTCACAACCAAAACCGATACCAATATTCGAGAAATTTGGCTATCGGTATCGATATTGGTATCGGTATCGGAAACCGATATCTGATAAGCATCGGTTATCGATTTTAAGGTAAATTTATCAATTTTTTTTTATAAACCGATCCGGGATCGATACTGAAACCGAGACGACACCGAGAAGCGGTTATAGAATTTTCACCCCTAGTTGCAATCTGCAGATACGAGCCCTGTCCCCGGAAATGTTAATAATAAACGGCACCGTTAGTGTTTACTGTTAAGTAATCGTCGAGCGCCAAAGAAAATAACAGAAAAAGTAACAGCGCTTAGCTGCCCAACCCAAACCAGTCTTTTCTTCATCTTCTTCTCCACTGTGACGAATCAATCACTGGTCGCGATCTCATCCAAGTTCCGATCCAGAATTCGAATATTCCGATCCCGAGTTCGAATATTCCGTCTCACCATCGCCGATCCCATGCGTTGAGAGAGCTCCAGATCGATCCAGATCTGCGAATCCGCCGCCGATCTCCAAACCCTAGCCATGTCGTGCTTGGCGCTCTCCCTCCAGCCCGCCAATGGCTCCGACATCCTCCTCCAGACGCGCGAGTGGTTCCCCCCCGCGCGAGCCCTCGTCGCCCTCTCCTCCTTCCGCCAAACCCGCCTCGCCTTCGCCGCCGCCAAGCACGCCCACGGCCACGCCTCCGCCGCGGAATCCGACGCCGCCGTGGACTCCATCGGCGACGACCCCCTCGCCGCCTCCAGCGGCCAGGTCATCGTCGGCGTCGAGAGCCGCTACCGCGTCGTGTACCGCCTCGTGAACTCGATCTACGTGCTCGGCATCACCACCGCCGACTACGACAACTCCGTCAACGTGTTCGAGTGCATCCACGTGGTGAACCAGGCCGTAAGCGTCGTCGTCACCGCCTGCCGCGGCGTCGACGTCACGCCGGAGAAGCTCGCGCGCAAGTACGCCGAGATCTACATGGCGCTCGACATCGTCCTCCGCGGCGTCAGCAACATCCGCCTCGCCGCCATGCTCGGCTCCTTGCACGGCGACAGCATTGCCAAGATGGTCCACTCCGCCATCGACTCCGAGAACAAGATCCGGGGCGCCGAGAATTGGGCCTCCGTCGAGGTGAGCTCCGTCGATCATCTCGCGAACGTCGAGGTTTTCTCCAATGCACGGTTTGAGCTTCCACCGGAGACAATCGCTGCTGGTGACGAGGTTGCCGCGGGTCAGGCTCCCTCGGCTTCTCAGGCGGAGCAGTTAGAGGGGCCGGAGGAAAAGGTGGAGGAGATCGAGGCCGAGAAGGACCCGTTCGCGGCGAGCGACAAGATCAACCAGCCGGAGGAGCTGGTAAGCGGGTTCAAGAAGACGAGGGATCCTTCGGCGACGGACCTGACGAAGGCGCTTGCTACGCTCGAGGTGACGACGCTGCCACCGCCCGAGGTGACACAGTCGACGCGTATTGCGGTGGAAGGGTTCGAAGGGGAGTACGGTGGGATTGAGTTCGGGACAGAGAAGGCTTCTCTTGGAGAGACTTTTGAGGGGTTCAGCGACGCTTGGGGCGGGGGTTTGGATGCTTCGGAGTTTGTGGGGCCGGAGAAGGTGGCGAAACGGGAAGGTCTCGGAGGGCTCGAGCTCTTGCAGACCGGTGCCGATCCACCAAAAGTCAACGCTCCTGCGCCGGCAGGTAACAATCCTCTTGATGTTCTCGTGAAATCGACGGAAATGAAAGGACCGGAAATGCAGATTGTGGAGCAGATAAGCGTTGAGTTCAGAGAATCGTTGCTTGCAAGAGTAGGATTGTTGGGTACTGTCTATTTGAAAACTTTGCCTCCGAAAGCATCTGGTGACGACAAGGAAACCGAGTTCTCGTTCCGGGTTGAGGGCACGAATCCCGTCAAGAGATTCGTAATGAAGAGTGCTCTGATTAGCAGTCTCGGGGAAGGACTGTTCCATGTGAGAACTGCAGCCTCCAAAGAGCCCTTGCCGATTTTGAAGTACAGTTTGCATCCCAGGTCAACGCCGTTGCCATTGAGGGTTCGCCTTGTGAAACGTCAAAGCGGTACTTTGTTCTCGGTGATGATACAGTACGTGTCGAACCCGGATATGCCAGTGCCCTTGAGCGACGTGACGTTTGTTCTGAAGCTTCCGGTTGATCCTTCGTTGTTGAATGTTTCGCCCAAAGCTATGCTGAACAGGAGTTCGAGGGAGTTAAAGTGGCTCGTTCCGGAGATTCCGACAAAGGGTTCTCCTGGAAAGTTGAGGGCAAGAATGCCGATTGATTACATTGAGGGTAACGGTGACGAGGAGATTGAAGTAGTAGCTTATGTGAATTTCTCCGTACAAGGGTCGAGATCGCTGTCCGGGATATCTCTACGGCCGGCTACGGAAGGAAAGACGGACTTTTACGAGGTCAATCACAGGTACGAGAGCGGAGTGTATATGTGCAATTGATTCTTGATAATCTAAATGCCTGTTCGGTCTTAATTTGTTGGTAGCATTCTCCATTTTTTTTTTATTATGAGGGTATCATATGCGTGTAGTGTTCTCTTTTTGTTGTTGATATTGAGCTTGTAAACAAATATTGTTCTTACGGTTATTCATGGGTGGACAATGTGTTCCGTTCGGGACACTCGAATCATATATTTTTTGGTCGATTTTATTTTACCGGCGCATCGAATCGTATATTTTGATTGATTGATCATATCAACTATAAAAGCCACTAATGAAGTTCTTCTTGTTTATGCTACTTGTTTCCTGAAATAGTGATTTAGATATAGGTTCTGTGATCTGCAGTGTGTAGTTACTGAATATTAGGTTGCGATTGCTCGCTTCAACGCGTTTTTCTTCTCTTCATTTGAACTACAGATGCTATAAAACATAATAAGTTTCATAGAAGAAAGAAAAATATGATTTCTACAAGACAATGATCCTATGAATAAGATAAATTACAAAAAAGGATGTGGATTCTTATTACTAATATTCAAAATTGACTCTATTCTAGTATAAAAGAGCTGAGTTTTATTTTGATTTGTTTTATCAATCTTTTCTTCATTTGTTTCATTATTGTAAAAATAGTTATTATAAGAACTGTATTTATTAAGAATTTTTTTTGTTGATTCAAAAAAAAAAAGAAAAAAAAAATTGTACACTTATTCTAGGAATATTACTGATATAGAGAAATATCTTTATATATATCCTTTGAATTAAAAAGTTTAGAAAATAATTTTCTTTACGAATTTGTTGAATATTTCGTATTTTTAATGTCTGTCTAATATTTTTTGAAAATGCCAATCTTTTATCATCATAACTCATTTTGTTAAAACTAATATTTGTAGGCAGGCTTATCAATTTTATTTTTTTTGTCTTTTGAAATTGTTTCTATTTGATTTATTATTGTCTTTCTTCGATCAGTTAGATCGTGTATTTTTTTTTTATCAATGAAAAAGTTGTGAAATTCCTAGAGTCAATGTTAATTGATGATTCATGAATTATCTCATTATTTCTTATGAAAGTTTTTTCTTTTTTGCTTTCATTCAATTCATCTATTTCTATTTGTCTCCATCCAAATAAAAACAATATAATTTGGTTAATTTTTGATAATTCGTTTATTTATTTTTTCTAAAGTGAATCTTTTTAATAAACCATTTTATTGTTTCTTTTGAGATATTTAGAAAAATTTTTATTCTTTCTTTTAAAATTATTATAACTATAAAGCATTTCTTTTTCACTTTTATAAGTTTTTTTTTGAGTTCTTTAATAATGGGTTCAAAAAATGAAACTTTTTTTTCTTGGAGAACCAAAAGGAAGTTCAGTTTCCATTCCAAAAACGGTTAAAAAAAAAATCATGATTTTGGTCTTTATTTTTCATTGGATAGTTATAAGTTTCTGGTCGATTAAATTTCGATTTGTGCCAAGGTTTCAAATGAAAAGGAAATAAGATTTTTATCTGAATACCGTCGCTTAACCAGTTTTTAGGAAATTCGGTTTCTGATAATTGAACGCCATTATAGGTGCATTTAACATGCATTTCTCTCTTCCAATCTTTTAAATCCTCGGACCATTCGGGAAATTGAAAGAATATTATACGGCCAATATTTTTAAGTATTATCAATGATGGTAATATAATATATTTTCTCAGAATTGAGTGGCTTACTAATAGAAGACCTCTTATTACTTGAGCAACTACAAGTCTGTCCCAGATTTCTCCTATTTCTATACGTGCTTCTTCTTTTCTTTTTTTTTTCTTCGTTTTTTTTAGTACTTTCTTCTGCCCTTGTCTCTGTATAATCTATAATTTTGAATTCTGGGTTTTTCCATATATAATTTTGTAAATAGTTTTTAATTGTCTCGGAAGAAATATCAAAATGAAAAGAAAGGTCTTTGTCTATTCGGTTCAAAAAAGTGGGAGAATATACGTTTGCTTCAAAAGCTTTCCAAATAACTGTTTTACGTCTTTGGGCTTGTATGGAGTCTGCGATTATGTCTCGATCAAAATCCGACTCTTGTGAATAACGTATTAAATAAATGCCGTCTGTTTCATCATTATTATTAGGATCTTGGGGAGTACTAGAAGTATTAGTATCTTCTAGGCCATCATTAAAAACTACTACAATTTTTCTTTCTCTTGAATCAACGGGGCAAGTCATTTCCAAAAGGTCTTCGTTTTTTATCGCCTCCTCTTGTTCGAAATCGTAGATTAATTGGTATGACCATTGAGGTATTTTTTTTTATTTCTTTTAGCCCAATAACAGGTTTTATTATGTCTTTATTGGTAGGATCCGCTTGAAGTCGTTTCAATATAAATTGAATTTTTATTTTTCGACATTCCGGATTAATTATTTCTTTTTTTAATGATTTTTTATCGTCAGATTCTAAGTTATTAAAAATAAGAAATAGATCCCGAATCTTATTTTTACACTCTCTTTCTTTATAATTTTGTATATAAATTTTTTCTTCGATTGAAGGCGAAAACTTTTTTTTAATTTGTCCGCGAGACGCGCTATTCAAGAAAGGGTCGTATACCTTAGGTAAGTATTCTTTTTTTGTATTATTATTATATAATTTACATAATCTTTTTTTTTTTTTTTCGAGTATATCCAGAATATGATAATTTCTTTTTAGATTTACAGTTTTATCTGGAGTCTTGATTCTATTTAGAAATTTAGTGTTTAGATATTTTCTTTTTTCTTTATTATTATAACTCCAATTAGTATACAATTCATTGGGAGAGGGTTGCTTTAGTGTGAAGAGCGCAATCTTTCGGTATATCATTTCAAAAAAAATTGATAAACTGGGTGGATACGTCAACGATATTTTTTCTTTTCCATCACTTTGACATGTATGAAAAAAATATTGTGACATTTCATTTTTGAAATTTATAACATTTTCAAGTTGATTGTTTTTTATATACCAAAATGTGCGATTCCATCCTTTATATTCGAAAAGAATAGTCAAGGGTGGTTGTAGGAGATCTTTTTTTTTCTTTAAATATTTCTAACTTCGAATTTTCTTTATTCCGATCTACATCCAGATAATAAGTTTCATAAGTTTCATAAATTCGAGGGTCTAGCATATTCACATAGGTACATGATCCAATAACCACCCTTCCTTTTGTGATAGTTAAAAAAAAAATACTACGATGGTTCCATTGCTTTATATATTAATTTCAATCTCGTGTGTTATTTAGCAATCCCAAAGTTTCTTTTTTTTCGTATTTTTTCAGAATAATATATATATTGTTAAGAATTTTTTGGTGTGAAAACTAAAAAGTTTGTGACGCTGAAATGGGTCTCCTGATCTATCAGATAAAATACGAAATACCCTTTAATCTCATACTACTCTTTCGATACATAATTTAACAATTTTGGAAAAAGAAAAATTTTCCTATCGAATTCTAAGTGCCATGCTATTATTACTTAATATTCATATTTCATATATCGCGAAGGCATAGTCTTGTCTTCTTTTTTCTCTCAAATCAAATAAAAAACTCATTGGCGCCAAGCGTGAGGGAATGCTAGACGTTTGGTAATTTCTCCTCCGACCAGAATAAAAGATCCCATTGAAGCGGCTAATCCCATGCATATTGTTTGTACGTCTGGTTGTACAAATTGCATAGTATCATAAATACCTAATCCAGGTATTACCCATCCGCCGGGAGAGTTTATAAACAAATACAGATCTGGAGTATTATCCTCTATACTGAGATATATCATAAGACCAATAAGTTGATTCGAGATCTCGTCATCAACCTCTTGGCCTAAAAAAAGTAATCTTTCGCGATAAAGTCGGTTGAGTGGGACAAAATCGTCTCCCTTGCGGAACCGTACATGCATTTTTTAACGCATACGGTTCAATCCAAATCGCGAAAAAAAAATAATCAATGTGTAGATTTGAGTTTTTTTCTTTATTATTTATAATAAAGAAAAAAAATTCACTAAACTTAACTTATTGGACTAACTTTTCATTGATGTATTCTTTCATCGGAATTCAATCTAAATCACGATGTAATTGTCTTGTTCCTCAATGGTCTTCTTGAATTCTTTTAGGTTTATGCTCTACTCCGAGTAAATATCTGATCGGTTTTGATTTGTATATATAGGACAAATGTCCGAATACTACGTCTTTTGGCTATGTCTCCCGCCAAATATTCAATGCATTCATCATATTACTCAATATATTACCAGTTTGCGATCACTTCTATTTATTTCGATTTCTTTTTTTATTATAAATTGAATAGACTATTAGATAATATTAAATAGAATATGATATTGTAAGTAGAAATCATAGCTCCAATTGGTTTTTTCTAAACGGAGCCTGTATACTTCATTTTATTGTTCGAACCAAGGCAACCCTAAATTATTATAATTTGTAATATTAATCTGTATATTCCCTAAAAAATAGATTTCATTTTTTCTTCATTGCATTTCACGCTCCAAATTTTTGATGATTCACTCAATCAGGGAAAGGGAGGATATCTCAATTGGGTAAGAGAACGGGGAAATACCGTATAACCAAATATATCCGACAAGTCGCACTATATGTCAACCCACGATGCATCTTCGTCTCCAGGATTTCGAAAAGGTACTTGTGGAACACCAATAGGCATTAAATGAAAGAAAAATTAAGTACTATATCTCACTTTGATGTGAAAGCGTAAAAGTATGGTTATTGTCTTAATAATTTTTTATCTTTTATCAGACTTTTTTATTCCTAGATTAAAAAAAGAAGTTCAGAAAAAAAGGAAGACAGAATGAATAAAGTAAATTTGTTATAAATATAGATTTTGGCGGATGAACAAATCTAGATGCAGTTACTCATATAAAATGCTATCAACGCCTGACCATTGCGTATTGGTACTTATCGGGTGTAGAATAAATCTGCTTCTTTTTGTTTCTACGAACAAAATTGTTCCATTCCCCGAGATAATCCACTAAAAACGTAAGTTACATAGTATAGTTTTTTTTACATTGCAATAAAGTTACATAGCGTCTATTTCTTAATTAAAAAAAAGGGGGTATTTCCATGGGTTTGCCTTGGTATCGTGTTCATACGGTCGTATTGAATGATCCCGGCCGTTTGATTTCTGTCCATATAATGCATACAGCTCTTGTTGCTGGTTGGGCTGGTTCGATGGCTCTATATGAATTAGCTGTTTTTGATCCTTCTGATCCTGTTCTTGATCCAATGTGGAGACAAGGTATGTTCGTTATCCCCTTCATGACTCGTTTAGGAATAACCAATTCATGGGGTGGTTGGAGTATCACAGGGGGGACTCTAACGAATCCGGGGGTTTGGAGTTACGAAGGTGTGGCTGGTGCACATATTGTGTTTTCTGGCTTGTGCTTTTTAGCAGCTATCTGGCATTGGGTATAAATGGTGTTATTCAGTCTTGAAAGTTTTGTGTTACATACTAGTATTAAGTAATATTTTTTTAGGATATTCTACTTAATTTTGTCATTTAAATTATATAATTATGTTAAGAGTATTATGTTGGTCGGCTCAGTTTGGCCATTCGAGTGTAACCGTTTGTTCTTTTTAAATGACCAAATGAAAAAATAGCCAATAAGTATATTTTTTTTCTCAAAAGAGAGAAAGTTGGACTCGGTGAAGATTTGGCGACAGTTCCCGCTACGAGAATGATTTTGGGACTGGCCATAACATTTTGTCGATTTTTTAAGTTTCTTAGATCTTTTTACTGAAATTCTGGTTATCGCCTTTTGCTCACTAGCGGGATTTTCCCTTCACCTTCCTTTGCATTGCATGAATATAGTCTCCTTCTATGAGCAAATTAATCTTTAGGCAAAAACTATCTATATTTAGTCGACCAGAAATCCTATTTATTCGGCAAGTTTCTGAACTTTTAGTCGTATTGTGATAGACCGGTCGTTACGTAAAGTAAAGGGGTGCTTAGGTAACTTAGTATTTAACTATTTATGTTTACGACCTCTGACTCATGTCTTTTCTATTTTCTAATTATGTCATTGAGTTATTTTTCTTAGGTCAGTGAATTATTGATCTATGTTGGTTAAGTTGGTCATTCATATAGGTACCGTTTTGGCTTAGGAAGAGTTTATGTTTTGCTTTCTTTCTTTTGACTCGATGAGACTTTCGGCCGGGCCCTCAAGGGAACGTACTGCTCTTGATCTTGTTTTTGGGGATAAAGTATCCAGCGATTTATCGGTTTGGTGAATACCCTTCGGGCTTAAGCGTTATACCGTACCGGGACTTTACATAGTGGAACCATAACTGTTAGCGTGAATGTTACTAAGCTAATTACTTCGTCGATGGCTGATTACTGTTTTGAGTTATAGAACCGAACTGATTAGTGCGTGTATCGGCGCAGAGAAAGGGGCAAAGAGGGAAAATGATGTTTTAATTTAAGTCCTCTATTATTATTATTTTACATTTAAATGTCGTCAAGGTTATATCAGGTAATTAGCAATAAGCCTAATTAAGTTTAGGAAGGCCATATAGGCGCACCGTTGGGCAGCCGTCAGGGGCGTGATTTTGTTTGATTAGTTTTGTACCTCGAAGACATCATCGGAGAGCGTTTGTCTTACTCTCGAGGAAAAGTCGTGTTTTCGGGATGCAACACATCTTTGAATTCTGTTCGGCTTGATTTATTTGTGTTTTAAATTCTTGAATGAGGGCTTCCTATGATTTACTCAAATTCTAACTTTAAGTTGACGATGATACTTTTGTTAGGCTTTGAAGCCTTTAACCATGTTCCTATCTGTACTCTGCTTGCCAATTGTAACGACATGTCCCGAAATTCTGGAAAACGATAACGAAATGAAAAGGTTTTCGTTTCACATTTCTCCGAAACACGAAAACCGGTCTACGTTTCCACCGAATTCCCCAAAATTGATAAAGATCGAAAATTATAAATGAGCCATTGGAGCAGGGTGTTGTGTTATAAGATACTGAATATCGCCATTTTAGTATTTTTATAATTTTTCTTTCCAAGTAAATTATTCTAGAGTGCGAAGATACTGCATGTATCAAAATTCGGTATTTAATAGTGGTGCAATTAGTTTTCCTAGTCGCATTAATAACTTCAAAGAATAGTGGTGTGCAATTAGTTTTCAAAGAATATGACAATAATAATAGGTTAGAGATTAGTAAACGCTATATTTATTATATAAGTATAAAATATAAATCAATATACTATACTATACAATATAAAATAAAAATATGTGAATATTCAATTATTATCGTTGCATTTGGTTTCATTCGGTATGGATATTTTTTACTATCGATTTAAAATTCGATTTACGGCTGTTTTTGTTCACCCCAAAGTCCGAGGAAGAGCCGAGCATTTTCTTGGTTGACCAGAAGTCTAAAACAAATAATTTCATATTTTGTTCTTTGCATTCTCATTATTCTATCTCTTATCATCCTATAGCCAAACATATAAGGTTGATCGAAGGATTTTATATAAAACTAAAAATCATCTCCCAACCTCTTATTCCCAATATGTTACGTGTTACCACAAAATATAGCAAGAACGAAAAAAAAAAGAAGAAAAAAAAAGGGTAATTTTAGCCGTTCTTAATGCATGTCATCATGATTATTTTTTGTTTTTGTTTTTGTTTTTTGTTGTTTTTTTTTTTGTGTGTGTATGATCTTGTTATCATGTCCAAGAGCAAATGATAATCTTAATAATGTGATTCTAACAGACTTGCATCCCAAGCATATTTGGTCAAAAGTAGCAAATTTGCAGTAAGAAGATTTTACTTAAGAAGCAATTTTGTAATTAATGATTAGCGATCAACATGAACTTTTTTATTTTTATTTTATAGATAACCATTTCTCACGTGAGAGTTTACTTGACCGAATTTCTTCAGTCTCCTTCGAACGGGACGTCCGTACCTTTTTCAAAGGTTTGTGTAAAACCGAAAAACAATTGCGAAGATTTCAATAGTCGTAGCTGAACTCACAAAAATAACCGTAACAATATGTATCTACAACAATGATTCCATGGAGAAAATAATCAAGCTTAAAAATTTGTCTCATTTTTGTACCTGCGAATAACCATATTCACGAAAAAGGCGTGAATAAGATAAAACTTGGAAGGTTGCCTGATGACGTGTGTGCGCAAGCCATTGTTGTAACTCGGAAAAATAGCCAATACCGGAAACAATACAAAAAGCTTCTCAAGAGTAACTTCGTGGTACTTAAAAAAAAAACTTTACGATAAGTTAGTAAAACTTATCATTTCAAAATTGGCATGAACTGTGTTATGAACTGTGTTCTCATTAAGAATTGGAGATAATAAATGTGTGACCTATTTGATGTACTCTAATAAATGTTTACAAGTATTGATCAATCAATTTCAGTTTATATATTGAAGTTTGAAGATGTGTGGGTCTTTTTTTATTTTTTTGAAAAAGCAGATGTGTGGGTCTATTATGTCAACTTTTATACTTATATCTTTCAACCATCTTTAATTCTCACTCTGACTTTCCAATTTTAATTTTCAATTTTCATGTGACTAAATACATTTATAACAAAAGTATGCACCTCATAATTACGCTAAGTTAGTGTATGCTAAATGTTTCTCTATTTCTTTACAAAAGAAGATTCTGAACGTAACTTCTTAATGGAACCGACGTAAATTATAGATATATAATAGGGAAAAACTAACTAGTATTATTACATCATAAGAATCGACAAATACATTCTAAGAAATTTTAAAAACAATACAATTTACTATTAATTACAAAAAAAATATCATAAAACCTTAAATAGCTTTAGCATACCACTCATTTCCATTTCCAAAACGAAGATCGATTTTTTTTTTTTCATCTCCTACAACAACAACGACTTTAGAAAGTGAAACAAGTGCTTCAACTTTCCATAGTTCAAGTCATGACATAAGTATTTAATATTTAACTTTTTTTGGCATAAGTAATTTTTTCACGATTGAAATTCTCAATGTCTACTATTTAGTTTCATTTTGAAAATTCCGTGAAAATATGACATTAAATGAAATTTATAATTGTTATTTTTCCTTTTTAGTATAACAAACTTGAACAACAAATAGATGACGAGAAATAAAATAATAAGTATTGAAAACTCTTACCGAGTCCATGAGAACTTTTGCCGGCTATTAATCCTAATTATAACAACTATACTCTAAATATGGTAGACGTTATTTGACTATTTCTCATGCATTACATGTTTGTACACATTTTTTTTTCTCATTTGACGTGTTCTTCTACAAAATTAAAATCTTAATTTGTTTCTAGTTCTCCTATATATATATATATATTATAAATTAAATGAGATTTTACTTTTTTTGCTTCCATTTAGTCATTACATTAGTGCCGACATTATCATTCTTGACAGAATAATAGTGATGCAATTATTTTTACATAAAAAGTATATATGATTAATTATAATGACCTTGCTTCGCGCATGCCATAGAATAAATACAGGACTATTCTTGAATCATATATTCACCTTGAAATGACGCAATTGCAATAATACAGTTTATGGTCATTATTATTTATTGATGATAAAAAATGAAAAGGAAATTATTTATCATATATGTCTTCTTAGTAATTAGACTTTCTTATATTAAGGCAAAAAATTCAGAGAGGGAATAAGTTTTGTTTTCTTCTTCTTATGGCTGCTTCAAAAATAAATAAATAAAATTGCTCAAAATACTTATACAATGGTGATGATGTTTAAGCATGAGAATTGGTGATGATGTGTTTATCATGATCGTTTGGTTATCATCTTGAAAAGTCTTTTTTTGTGCTTTTAAATGTAAATAGTAGAAAAAAAATTAATGATTTAGAATGTTTGGTAAATTATTGTGATGAGATTTGATTTTTTTTTTCTTCTAAAAAGATCGGGTTATTGTATCAATAGATTTGAAAAGTGAATTTATGGTATTTTGTAAAAAAATATTCTTTTTTTTTTCTTCAATCATTCTTTTTATCTACACTTATTATTGTATGTGACTTTGCACTATGTCTTGTATATGTTATTAAATTTATGTTGTTATATTTTCTCTTTTGACGATGTTTAAAAAATATATATTTTTTGAAATATGTTTGTTTATGTTTTCTAAATTCAAATTCTAGAAAACAAAACAGAATGTTTAGTTATTTTATTTAGAAAATAAATTTAGAATAATCCTTTCTGGCTTTGAAATTTGCGTTGAACAGAAAACAAATAAAAATATTTTTCTACTTTATCTCAGTTTCTTTCTTTCTTTCTATTTCTTTCTTTCTCCTAACATAACTACATTAATATATATTTTATTATTTTTCTTTTTATCTAACATTTAAAATTCTAAAATTAACTACGAATTTGAGATGGACTCATAATATATATCGTGTGAACGTTTATGCCGAAAATAATCAAATGATAAGTGTGGAGCAATAATTTTGATGTATTTGCTAAAAATACTATTGTTATTTTTTAATACCGTGGAACAACATAACCAAAAAAATATTTAAAATATTCTAAAAATATAATTTTAAATTTAGTTTTTGAATTAAAAGTAAAATAAACAAAAAACATAACCAAATGACATCAATTCACGTGTTTGATCGATTAATTAATATGAGGCAATATCACTAATGCACTTTGAATTTATCTTTATATTCCCTTAATTTTTTTAAATCAATTTTTTCCATGAACTTATATATATATATATATATATATATATATTAGATCATATTATTCTCTGTTTTTTTTATATATGTTTGCCTTCTTTTTCTTTTACCCATAAATTCTTTCTTACCTTTAATTATTAGTCTCTCGATTCTCGAAAGTGATACAACACAGACGTTAAGAGCGTATTAATAATTTTTACTCTTTAATGATTTCTGTTAAAGTGTCCAACTAATCTAGTGTGGACATTAAAAAAAATTAAAAATGAAAACATAGTGCAATGTAGAACCACCGACCAAGCATACACTTAGTGCCACACACTACTATTAATCCAATTTAGTAGGTTTCGTGATTTCAGATTTAGCCTAACAATGCCAATTACATTTGTTAAAATACCATATTAATTATAAAAAAGAATTCAATTTATAATATATCATTACATAAAAAAAACAAAATAATGAATCATGTACTATAAATTAATATATGAACGATATTTCCCACGCAGTTAGTAAGCATGGTAATGCACAACAATTGAGAAGAAAATATTATAGCTGACATATTTATCGTATATATATATATATATTTATATTCAATAAACATAGGTCATATCATCAATATTTGGCCAAGATAATTATGCCGTGTGACCCTTGCTTACTAGGAGTTTAAGCAACTTGGCTATAACTTTCTTATAAGATAAGCATTTCAGAGAAAAAGACAATATACTAAATTCCAAAGCTGAATATATTTATATACACATATATGTCTTGATAATATCTTGATAAATTCCAAAACTTTCTATACGATAATGTTGTTTATGTCTTGATAATATCTTGGATTATGTTTTAGATATTAGAAAGATATGGGATTTTAATTTTGAATTTTAAAATTGATATCTTGTATTTTGTCATTTTATCCCGAATTTTATATCGGTCCTAGTTCCCTATTTGAAAAACATAGGATTTTTTATAACCCGGAACCTGAACACCGGAGAAAAATGATTGTCCCAGATTTTTCAGGACATGGATTTGTCTGGGTTCTGGCTTCACCCTTAAGATTATGAATATAAAATTCCGAGGGCTCAGTATTTTGAGAACGGCGGACAAGTGTAAATTAATATAATTATATATAAAAACTGAAAATAATTTTTTTAAATAGATTTGAAGCAAGTTGTCTGTGTACTGTGTACATATTGATCAATTAGTATAGAGAGACGATAGTTATTGTTTTGATCAAAATTATATAAACCCTATCTACCAAACAAGTATATGTGTGTGTGTTTGCATCAAAATATTTAAAATCGATCCACCGAAAAAGTACAAACACGTTTAATTAATGCAGAGACATGAAAAATAAATCGAAGATATTTCGAAAATATATTTAAAGATATTGTTTTGTCTGTAGCACGATTTTCTGAATGGTAGACATAAATAATTACGTCATTCTCAGATTTCTCGTGTTTTTCATTCATTCGTCCAACTAACAATCCCAAACCCTTCGCTTTCATTTTATTATTTTGAATTATCTGCCAAATAAAAATGGAAAATAGACACGATTTACAAAATAATAATAATTATAATAATTAGAAAAACAAAGGACGTATCATTATCATTATGTTACATTATCATCATATTCATCACCATCTAAATAAATTAACTAAAAGCATCGGAATATTTCAATTTTTCAACACCAAATTTACACAAATTTAACTTCTACGCAAAGTCTTGCTAAATATATATAAGTAACATAAATAATTAATTACCATAAATATATATCATTCCAACAAATATATCCAATATAAACTTACAAAATCATCCCTGACGATTATGCCCCTCGAAATATATATATATATATATATATATCTTTTTTTATCAAAATGTAACTCAATAATTTAAATTTAAACTATTTTTTATGTAATACCGCTATTGACATGCCGTTACCGCCACGCTTGTGTAATCTTTGCAGCTCAAGGCGTTGAGCAGCCTCCACGAGGCCCCTCCGCCGCTGACTCGGCTCACCGATGAATTCCCTCCGACTTCGGAACCCCGGCGAGCCTGCCGGCTCTTGATGTCGCCGAGCTCCATCTCTGCCGGAATCTTCATCACCCCAAACACCCTCACCGCCGACCACCTCGGTCTCGCTGCCTTCTTTGCCGGCGAAGCTGGCTCGGCTCTCTTTGCCTGGGCCGTCCTGGCCGAGAAGCAGTTCGATGCTCGCCGGAGCTTCTGGTAGTCCAACGACCGGCTGTTGCGCATGATCACCCCGGGCTTCAGCTCGTCCTTCGACGCGCTCTTCAGCTCCGACAGCGACTCCGAGCGCCGGCGAAGCGCCGGAGGGGGCTCGAGCTTAGGGTTTTCGCCGGAGGGGATGAGCCTCCCGCAGAAAATGATGTCCTCGGCCGAGCACATGTCGGTAATGGAGCCGCCATTGAAGTCGTTGAAGAACTCGAAAAACTCCTGCGGCTCCGACGACGACCCCCGGCCGCTGTTGGAGCACGACGTGGTTTGGTCGTTGTGTAGGGGAAGCTCGGAGAGAGAGAGGGCTTCATCTTCTTCTTCTTCGTGATGATCGAAGGTGTAATTGATATCAGTTTCAATGTTTTCCATGTCTGGAACGATGGATTGAAAGGAAGTATTGAAAATTTGAAGAAGAAGAAGAAGAGTAATGGAGATGGGGAAAATGTTTTAGCTTGGGAATTTCCTTGGTGAGGGTTTTTGGACATATATTTGTATATATATAGGCAAATTATTATGTGATGTCATGTTATATAATAGTAATAGTATTAAGTATCATTGGGTTATTTGCGGCATAAATATCCAATTTTGTGTCAAGTATGTATCGGCGTATTTTTTTTTTGGCAGTCAATGTCGAGTTAACGTATGTTAAGTTAGACACACGCACATCTTTTGCTTGATAAAAGTGTTGAATAATTAATGCTTTTAGAGTTTGATCTTAGACGTACACATGTCTGTTATGTAAAATACCTTAATTATGATATTGGCACAATTGGATATTGCTACCGCAGGCTTTACGAAATCAATCGAATCATATCGAATCAGATAGATATCCTTCAACACAACATAGGTCATCGAAAAGATCTCGGAGACACACAAAAACACAAAAGCCATGATCTTTCATAATATGGATTCCTATTCGAAGAGTGCATAACCGCACGGATAAGCTCACACTAACCCGTCAATTTGGGATCCGATTTGGATTTTCCTTGGAGGAAGGAATTGGAATGTAATACTATTGATTTATACAAATACAAAAGAAAAGGTTCTTTAATGATTCAAATGATGTCCCTACAGGATATGGATAGAGAAAGAAGAAGAAAAAAACCCAAATATTTCACATAGTATTTTTTCTTTAAAAAATTAATCTCATTTATTTCATACCTTTCGCTCGATGAGAAAATGAGTCAGATTCATATTATTTCCTAGTTTTTAAGTGCTAATGACTAGAAAAAAATAATTGTGAATATACCAACACGTTGAATATAAAATTAGATAATTATGCCGCAAATATTCTTTAACAATACCGTATATTCTATGTATTTGGTATTATTTTGGAATTATCGTGAAATAAATCATCAAAAGGATCGAAATCATTAAGTATTATTTTATATCGTGGGGACTTTATTCATAGCTTGTCGATGGCTTCTAGAATCTAATTAAGATGAGAGGTAATTGAGTGGTGTAAGAAAAAGCATCTGAAAAAACAAACACAAATGGAGATCTAGAAGAGTGGCAAAGGAAAACAAAGAAGGAAAAATATGTGATTGAGTCTCCTAGGAAAATAGTTGAATACACTCTTTAGGAATTTTGCGCGACAAGATTAAAAATAAATTGTTGCGTACCAAAGTATATAATTCTAGAATCTAGGATCGATAGTTTTGTTTTTTTTCTTCTATATTATTGAATGCTTAGTATGCATTTTAATTATATATTATGAATATTTACGGCAGAAGTATCAAATCTTATGCAAATTTTGACAGCATATCCTCATTTTCTTTTTCTTTTTTCACGGCAATAATACTAAGTCCAATTTCGACGGTATTAAATTAACGTTTGTTAAACTAGAGATACATGTTTCACAAATTTAGTACGAGTGCTAAATCATTGATGTTATGGAGTTTACTTGTAGACATTCACATTTCTTTCGTGTAAAAGACTGGAATGAGGCGAAATTAGACCTCTCCGTACAATATTTTGTGGCCTTTAGGTCTAAAGAAAGATATTTAAAAAATATTGGCCCACTTGGTATAAATATTGGATGCTTATGCCGCAAATATCATATTTTTATCTTTTTATGAATAATTTTTTCAAATATGCTTTTCAATTTTTAGTCATAAAGAAAGATATCACGAAAATAGATGGAAAGTTTCATATCTTAAGCTTAAATGCCAAATTTATTGTGATGACTAGTAAATATAAAAGAAAACGTTACAAAAAAATATATATAGAGAGAGATTGAATTAGTGCTGATTTTACGTGATATAAACTTAAGATTTACAAATGCCGATAACACGACACCTAAAGGTGCCTTCTATAGAACCAAGGTGCCGTTTACAATTAAATTTTAAATTTTATTTTGTCAACAATGTTAGCACATAATAACAAGAATCTTATATTTAATATATACTCTATCATATGCATTTTGTTTCGCCACATACAAAACAATATAGAGAGTATTTTACTTGGATAATTCCTTGTATTATATTTGAAATATATATAGAGACATTGACGTGTTTCAAGAATAGAGGAAACAATGGAGAATGCTTTTGAAATTTCGACTTTCATAAAGTATTGGGTTCATATCTTGGGTGCTAACATCTCTAACTCTCTAAGGTTCACTGTCGGAAAGAAACCAATTAGAGACCAAAATTTATGAAATTTGAAAGTGCCTATTATAGTCGTTGTAAAAGTTTTGGAATTTATGTAGAATGTGTCTAAAATATTGTCGTAGTTTGGATTCAAATTCGTAAATGCAACATATGATACTTTCGGGACTCTTGAGAAAAAAAAACGAAAAACGTAATAGGTACTAACAACTATATACATTTCTATTCTACACATTCACTACAAAAAAATAAGGGTATTCGAAACGAAAAAATTAGTCTCCGATACTTAAAAATCAGTCCCAAATTGGTATAAGAGACTGATTTTCAGTCACTCCGCCCAGCTATAACTGCTTTGTCCTAGATAGTTGTATTGGTAACTAAAATATCAGTCCTTGTTATATGATGCCACTAAGACTATCAACTAGTCTCGAATACGTATAAGTTCAGTCCTCAATATATCACCCGCTACCACATCATTTTAGTCTCTAATACACTTCTTTCGTGACTATACCATCAGTCTCTGAAAATGTTTTATCTCAGTCCCTATTGTACATATTTAGGTACTAAAAATCAGTCTTGAAACTATGTCTATTTTGTCCTCAATGCGTTTCATAAGTTTCGAGATTACATACATTTCAGTCCCTAATAAAGTGTTACAGGGACTGTCGGTTAGTTGTTGATACCAAGTTAATTTAGTCTCCAATATGTTACTATTAAGGGCATCAAAATTAATCTCCGATACCATTTTATTTTACTTCCAAATGCAGTTCTTTAGAATGTGAAAATTAGTCTTTATTAATTATTATTTTCAGCCACTAATATGTTTTTTTAAGAACGACTATCAGTCACTGATAACATGTCAGTTTCGTCCGTCATATGTTCCTTTATTTGATATCTAATATTTTCTTTCGCCCGCCGAATAATACGAAAAAAACCATGTCATTGAATGTAATCAATATATTTCTTTAGATTATGAATAAACAAATAAATATCAATAAAATATACTACTAAGTGCTTAAGTACAAATAAAGTGCTAAAGTACAGATAAAAAAGTCAATTAAAATATCTTGTGCTCATTTCTTTTTCTTCATCGGAAAAGCATATTTCCAATCTTGTGCCAAATTCCGTTGTTCATCTGTCTCCAACACACATTTGAGTTGTTCGGCTTCTTCTTGACGTGCTTTCTATCCGGGCTCATCCCTCTCCACTTTTGCTCCATATTTATAGAAAAGATGACAAAGTGGCGGATTCATTAGCAAGTGAAAGGTGCTGAAGGTGGAAATATATTGCTTACGAACTTGAGTCATCTTCCAAAATTATAAAAATATATTTAGATTAGATATAATGAGCGCTATGTGAGATGTATGTAATTTTCTCTTGTGCACTATTGAACCGGCGTATTGTATCTTTAGATATTTTTGTTAATTCCGATGGATCAAACATAGTATTAATTATGTTGTAAGTTCCATTGTCTTTTTGTTATCAAGGTAATTATTTTCCGCCTTAAACGATGATCACTTTAATTTATTAAAGATCATGACGATAATTCAATTAACTAACTCTTTCTTAAAAAGAAAGGAAAAAAAAAAGGATTTGATAAATATTATGGATATTTTTCGGAGTCCAGAAAAATTAAGGCTCAACAAAAAAACGTACCCAAGAGGCCTAAGTGGCTAAAAAGTGCAAAAGGCGACCTAAACTCGACCCGAAAAAGGTCAACGGGAGTCGGCCCAAAAAAGTCAAGGAGACTCGGGCCAAAAAATCAGCGAGATTCGGTCCGGAAAAAGTCAGTAGAAAGTTTAGTTATTTTTACCGCAAAAAGAACCTTTACATCATTTATTAAAAGCAACACGCATCGGCATCAAGCAAGCAATATCTTAATTGCCAAGGAACCTAATAAAATAATAATTATTTACTAGTAGGTCACTGCACCCTTCAATAAATAAAAGCTCATTTCAATCAAAACGATAAGTCAGAATGACTTGAAGCAACTCAGAAAAATGCTATCTGAAGCGATAAAACCTCAGTTTTTCATTCTCTTAATATCCCGACTTAAATACCCGACTCATGTTGAGCGTCGGAGGTGGATACAGAGACACCTCCTTCGTACCCAGCCCCTTTAAGTTCATGTTTTTTTTTTCATTTTCTCGTGTACAGAGATGGAGGCGTTGTGAGTTTAAGCCTGACTTGGCTCAACTCCTAGCAGAGATTTCCCCACCAGGGATTTCCCCACCAGAGCTTTCCCGGGCAGAGAAGAGCCCGAGCAGAGATCTTCCTAGCAGAAGTTCTCCCACCAGAGAACTTCCAACCAGAGATGGGTCCGACCAGAGAATCCTCCTAACAGGACTGGACCCGACCAGGAATGCTCCTACCAGAGATGCCCCTACCAGAAGAACTCCTAGCAGGAGTTCCACGAGCAGAAAGAGAGCCTAGCAGGCTTGCTAGGAACATACGACCAGAAGCCAAACTTGAGGAGCAAGTTTGGAGATTTGATACGATTTGGTTTCCCATTTTAATTAGGAAACGAGTAGATTGTAAAAGATTTGATTGCGTTTATTTTAGGAAGTTTACCTAGGGTTTAGTTTTCTAGTTTCTCCTATAAATACTAGTGTTATTGGTCAATTTTTGTAACTCTATTATTATTGCAATTCGATTAATCAGAGAAGCTTTTTCTCCCAATTTTTTTCTTCCTTTGTTCTTCGTGCTCTTTGGTTGAAAATCCATTAATTGGAACCAACAAGTGGTATCAGAGCTCAGTGCCATAGAAGATGTCGTCACAAACTGAATCCACCGGAGGAGAATTGACGACGGCGACGAAGATCGGATCAAAGGAAGGAAGCGTGACGCTCCATTATCCGATGCTCACGAAGAGCAATTACTCGGTTTGGGCGTTGAAGATGCGAGTGAATTTGCAGGCGCAAGGTGGTTGGGAGGCTATAGAAGGCAGCGATGTCGAAGGGCGCAAGGAGAGGATGGCACTCGCCTCCATCTATCAAGGAGTTCCGGAAGACGTCCTTTTCCTGATCTCAGAGAAGGATTCCGCGAAGGAGGCGTGGGCGACGCTTCGAACCATGCACATGGGCGCAGATCGCGTCAAAGATGCAAAGGTTCAAACCTTGAAAAAAGAATTTGAGTTTATTCGGATGAGGGAAGGTGAGTCCATTGATGACTTTGCCATGAAACTCACGTCCATTTGTTACTGGTATCCGCTCGCTAGGAGACAAGGTGGAGGAGACCACCGTTGTCACGAAATTCCTACGGGCCGTGCCACACAGGTACATGCAAATCGTGACATCGATTGAGCAGTTCGGCGACCTGAAGACCATGACGGTAGAGGAGGTTGTCGTTCGCTTCAAAACCCACGAGGAGAGACTTCGAGGCTATGGTGACAGAGAAGAGGAGAAGCGCCTCTTGCTCACGCATGAAGAGTGGACGGCCAGACAGAAGAAAAGCGGGGGAGAAGAACTCTCTTCCAGTTCTTCTGGTCGGAGTAACTACGGCGGAGACAGCCGAGGACGTGGTACAGGTCGTGGACGAGGGCGAGGTCGAGACACGCGAGGTCGCGGCAGTGGTGCACCCCGTCAGGAAAGTACGACCAGGAGAGACAAGAGCACAGTTAAGTGCTACAACTGTCAGAAGCTTGGGTACTTTGCTTCAGAGTGTCGCAGCAGGAACCATAAGTGGAAGCGAATCTGATGAGATTCGATGAAGACCAGCCAGCCCTGATGTTTGCCGAACAGGATGTGAGCCTGGACGGACAAGAAGACGAGGAGACGATCGTCGTAGGCGAGAGAGAGCAGACCTGCCCGGAGACGATTCTCGTAGGCGAGAGAGAGCAGACCTGCCCGGAGACCAGAGAACAGACCTGCCATGAGAGTAGGAAGCAGAGCTACCCGGAGACCAGAGAGCAGACCTGGTCGGAATCCGAGCAGAGACCAGAGACCAGAGAGCAGACCAACTCGGAGATGGTTTTCCTGATCGAGGACAAGGTTATTGCAAACCTCCTCGTTGACGGAGAGCAGAAAGTCTCTACCGATTTCTGGTACCTAGACAACGGCGCGAGCAACCACATGACGGGAGACCGAGCTAAGTTTGAAGAGCTCGATGAGAAATTCACGGGCAACGTGAAATTCGGCGATGGCTCAATTGTCGAAATTAGAGGCAGAGGGTCTATCCTGTTCGTGTGCAAGAACGGGGACCAGCGCCTCATGACCCAAGTGTACTACATCCCAAAGCTGAAGAGTAACATAATAAGCCTCGGACAGATGACAGAGATCGGAAACACAGTGGTGATGTCTGGTCCCTATCTGAAGATGTGGAACAAAGGTGGCGACCTGTTAATGAAGGTGAGCAGAACGCCGAACAGGTTATACAAAATTCTCCTGGAAACAGGCCAGCCCGTCTGCCTGATGGCATCCCTAGCAGACCCGGCCTGGTTGTGGCATGCGAGACTAGGGCACGTGAATTTCTACGCGCTCAAGATGATAGGCTACAAGGAGATGGCCTTTGGGGTTCCCAAGATTGAACACCCCAACCAGCTATGCGAATGCTGCATGATCGCGAAACAGGCTAGAGTGCCATTCCCGATCAAGGCCAAGTTTCGAGCAGATCGACCTCTCCAACTAGTGCATGCGGTCCTCTGCGGCCCAATCACTCTAGCAACTCTAGCCGGAAGCAAGTATTTCATACTACTTGTTGACGACTACAGTCGCTGGATGTGGATCTACACGCTCAAGGAGAAGAGTGGAGCCTTTGAAGTCTTCAAGAAGTTCAAGAGGCTCGTGGAGAATGGGTCAGAACACAAGATGAAGGTTTTGAGAACAGATAGAGGTGGAGAATTCACATCCCAGCAGTTCGGAGAGTTCTGCGATGAAGAAGGAGTCGAGCGCCACCTAACCGCACCGTACACTCCCCAGCAGAACGGTGTGGTGGAAAGAAGAAATCGCACAGTGATGGATACAGCTAGAAGCTTGTTGAAGAGCATGCAAGTACCAGCGAGGTTTTGGGGATAAGCAGTTAGACACGCGGTCTACTTACTAAACCGTTTGCCAACGAAGGCGCTAGGAGAGCGTACTCCCTACCATGCGTGGTATGGGAAGAAACCCCATTTAGAGCACTTGAGAGTGTTTGGGTGCACAACACATATGAAGACCATTGGTCCCCATCTCAAGAAGCTCGATGATAGGAGTGAAACAATGGTGTACCTTGGTGTTGAAGATGGAAGCAAGGCACACAGACTCTTTGACCCCCGACGCGGCAAGATCCAGGTGAGCAGAGATGCCGTGTTTGAAGAAGAGAAGAAGTGGGATTGGCGCGACGAGAATGGAGACCCCGAGAAGAACTCAGTGGAGTTCGAAGTCGAAGAAGAAGACGTTGCCGAGCAGGAAGGTATCCCTACCAGCTCATTCAGCTCGGGTACCTCCACCAGCTCGGGTAACCCTACCAGCTCATCTAGCTCGGGTACCCCCACCAGCTCTGGTACTCCCACCAGCTCAAATACTTCTACCAGCTCTGGTAGTCCTACCAGAGATTCCTGCCCGGTCACACCCAGAACACCCAGCCCAAGCAGAACAAGTTCGTCAAACTCAGGAGACTCGTCAATCAAGGATGGCCCACGAGGATTTCGTCCCCTAGCAGAAGTCTACGAAGAGTCTCAGGAAGTGGAGATGAACTTAGAAGAGTTGTCTTTGTTGTGCGCCGAAGAGCCCGCCAACTACCTAGAGGCAGCAAGCGAGCAGAAATGGCAAGAGGCAATGGAGAAGGAGCTGGAGTCAATCGAGAAGAACAAGACATGGGAGCTCACCGACCTGCCCAAAGGTCAGAAACCCATTGGCCTGAAGTGGGTCTACAAGCTGAAGAAGGACACCGAGGGGAATGTCCTAAAGCACAAAGCAAGGCTGGTAGCCAAAGTCTACGTGCAGAAGCAAGGAGTTGACTTTGAGGAAGTCTTTTCTCCCGTGGCGAGACTAGACATGATCAGACTCATCCTAGCCGTCGCAGCTCATCGAGGTTGGGAGATTCACCACATGGATGTCAAATCGGCTTTCTTAAATGGTGACTTCGAAGAAGAAGTCTACGTCAGTCAACCTGAAGGTTTTGGCGTCAAGGAAAAGGAGAAGAAGGTGTACAAGCTCTCCAAGGCTTTATACGGGCTACGTCAAGCTCCAAGGGCATGAACATTCGCCTCGACAAGAGCCTGAAGAGTCTTGGATTCACAAAGTGCTCCAGGGAGCAAGCAGTATACACCAGGAGCAGCAAGGAAGAAGTTCTGGTCGTCGGAGTTTATGTGGACGACCTGATAGTCACAGGATCCAGCTCAGGAGGAGTAGAAGGATTCAAAAAGCAAATGATGGCCGAGTTCGAGATGAGTGACCTTGGACTACTTTCTTACTACCTTGGTATTGAGGTAGAGCAGAAGAAAGATTGCATTACGCTGAAGCAATCGGCATACGCGAAGAAGATCCTCAAGCAGTTCGAGATGGCGGATTGCAACCCGAGCAAATATAGCGATGGAGGCGAAGCTCCAGCTCGGGAAGGATGCTGAAGGGAGAGAAGCGGATCCCACAGAGTACAGACGCGTGATCGGGTGTCTGAGGTATCTCACCCACACCCGACCAGACATTTCTCACGCAGTCGGGATAGTCAGTCGATTCATGGAGAAGCCCACAAGCACACACCATCAGGCCGTGAAGCATATTTTGCGCTACGTGAAGGGAACGACAGACTATGGGATTCAGTATGAAAGAGGCAAGGGAGCAGAAGAGCTAGTCGGCTTCACAGACAATGATCAAGCAGGTGACATTGATGATAAAAAAAGCACCGGAGGAATGACGTTCTACCTCAACGGGAACCTGATCACTTGGAAATCTCAGAAGCAGAATACAGTAGCTTTATCTTCGTGTGAAGCGGAGTTTATGGAAGCCACCGCAGCAGCATGTCAAGCTATGTGGCTAAGGGGAATTCTGAGTGAAGTGACTGGAGACAAGCAGAAGCCAGTTACACTCTACGTGGACAACGAGTCCGCAATAGCACTGATGAAGAACCCAGTGTTTCATGGTCGGAGCAAACACATAGACACTCGATATCATTACATTCGCGAGTGTGTTGAGAAGCGGAAGATCATTGTTGAGTTTGTCAGCACGAAGGAGCAGCGAGCAGACATACTCACCAACGCACTAGCAAGAGTTAAGTTCGCGGAGATGAGAGAGCTGCTCGGAGTGAAGAACATCAGCTCAAGTCAAGCTTACGAGGGAGAATGTGAGTTTAAGCCTGACTTGGCTCAACTCCTAGCAGAGATTTCCCCACCAGAGCTTGCCCGGGCAGAGAAGAGCCCGAGCAGAGATCTTCCTAGCAGAAGTTCTCCCACCAGAGAACTTCCCACCAGAGATGGGTCCGACCAGAGAATCCTCCTAGCAGGACTGGACCCGACCAGGAATGCTCCTACCAGAGATGCCCCTACCAGAAGAACTCCTAGCAGGAGTTCCACGATCAGAAAGAGAGCCTAGCAGGCTTGCTAGGAACATACGACCAGAAGCCAAACTTGAGGAGCAGGTTTGGAGATTTGATACGATTTGTTTCCCATTCTAATTAGGAAACGAGTAGATTGTAAAAGATTTGATTGCGTTTATTTTAGGAAGTTTACCTAGGGTTTAGTTTTCTAGTTTCTCCTATAAATACTAGTGTTATTGGTCAATTTTTGTAACTCTATTATTATTGCAATTCGATTAATCAGAGAAGCTTTTTCTCCTAAATTTTGTCTTCCTTTGTTCTTCGTGTTCTTTGGTTGCAGATCCATTAATTGGAACCAACAGGCGTCAATTCCGGAAAATATTTCCGGCCTTTCAAGAAAGAAGAATCAAGCTTCAAGAGCCCCTTTGATTTTCAAGTGGTCATCGGGCCCGGCCTAAAATCAAAGCTAGGATCGCTTTAAGTGTTAGTTCTATTTTTCTCAGTAATAACAATAATAAACTATGAAATCTTTGTAATTTATCCTATGCTTACCATGCAAGTAAATCATGTTTGTAAGCCGCAAAAATGGAATTTTATGTAATTGGTTTGTGGTTTAAATCGTTTCGTTTTAACCAAGACGAATGATTTTAATGAGGCCACGAAAATGCACATTTAAAAGGGTCACCTGTCCTAACCAACACCAGCAATGAACATTGTGATGTATTATATATAAATATATATTTATTTGTGCATGTCATTTATATCGAATCACATTTACCGTAACTTCAAGTCTTTCTTTAAATTAAAAAAAAAAAGAAAAAAAAAGTCTTTCTTTTCATTTGTACTTGTGGTCATGTGGTCACTTTTATAAAAGCTCCGCTCCACCTTCCAAATTTAACGTGAAATATTCTTCTTAAAAAAAATTACAAAAAAAAAATATATTCTTCTTAACGGTTTAAATATAAACAAGTAATAATACAAAATCAGAAGCTATAATATAGACAAAAAGCAAAGAACAGACTATATATTGACAAAAATGACAAAAAAATGAACATAATTTTGAATAAAATCTATGCTAAAGTAGTAACAAATTAAATATAGGTTAATACCACTATAAAATTAAAAAAATTATTTATTAAAAAAAACTACATAATAAAATACATATCAAGTGTCTGATAATCGTTTACGAAATAAAAAGCCACATAAAGACACAACCACAAAACAAAGGATCATCCACCAATATTTGCTTGAAAATGAAACAAAGGATTTTGGAATATGCTCTTTAAGAATAAATGAATATCAATTTAACGTGAAAAAAAGAAGAAGATATTAAAGTGCATGGAAATTAATACAAATTAGAAAAGCAGTTTGTTCATATTAGTGATATTAATGTTCAATATGTTGTGACGATTATTCGTGAACGCAAACAGGAAAAAGACATTTTCTACATTGAGAAAAAAATAAAATTAGGCCGTCTAAAGCATGCAAAAATGTCACATAAATGTGATTATTTATTAATTACATTTTCGTTGGTTGTGTCTAGAGTCGAAACTTTTCAGTTTTGGTATACTTTCTAAAATTATAAGAACATGGTTTTTACATGAAATTACGTTTTATAATTGGAGAATTGAATTTTTATTTATAATATTCTAATTAAAACTCATACTATGTGTCTGTCCTGAAATTAGATAGCACGTCATTGTATGAAAATGACATATTATATATGTATATATATATATCTTATCCGATATTAAAAATGTTAGGTCGCACGTAAGAAAGATATGAGGTCTTAGCACTGGTTATGGGTTACTTTCTTCTCTGTTGGTTTTAAGGCGAAACCTAATGATACTTTGCATGGTATCAGAACGAACGAAAAACCCATTACGCTTAAACAAGTAACTGACCAAAAAACAAAATAAACGTTGGGTGACTTGAGGCAATATAAACTTAGGGAGTGGTAGTGGTAGGTCCTCTTCTCGAATATATCGTAAAGTATTTCAGGAATATCGTATTTTTTTTTTAATTTATACTAAATATATGTACTTTGATAACAATAGGATAAGTTCTTTTTTAGTTTGTTCCAATTGAAAGACTGTATTGTATTGAACATAACTTTCATTGAATTAAGTGAAGAAAAGAAATTATAAACTATAAGTGAACGGACCTCTTCTACACTTACACTAAAGCCGAATCCCTATAATTTCTTCAATGTTATTTATTTTCTGGTTTCGTATTTATTGCATTTGTATTTAGTGAATTTATAGGGTTTATTGACTTATTCTCAACTTCGACTTTCAGAAATAAGGCATGACATAAACTATGTCGTATACAACTTTTTATTTGTAATTCAAAGTGTGGATTGACATATATGAAAAACTAAAAGTCTATTTATTCATCAGGAATTCAAAGCTTATTATGACACTCGGCAAAAGTGTGATTTTCTAAATAATTAATTCTGATCTTAATATGAAATTCATAACAAATGCACAAGTGAGCCATATATATATGTTTTGAATATTCAATTATAAGATTGTCTAGAAAGACGTCTATGTATCATAACGAGACTTAGACAATTAGAGATCAAATTATTAGCGAGATTTATTTATAAAAACCTAGCCATCAAACGTGCTGTGGGCGATTTTCACCGACCTTTTCCAGTCACAAAGATAATCAAAGAAAAGAACAAGTAAAGAATGGTGGGTTGAATATCTCTGTTTTATTGTATTTGATAGGGCTCGGTTTCTTCCGTTTGATATCTTGGACAAATGATAGACTTAAAATACAACGAACAAAGGACTCTTTAGGATCTTGCTATACTCGAAATCTCTATGAAATCAGAGACTCAATACAACAAGAATGACTCAATGATCGAATTCTCTAATTATCGAATGAATGAATGCCTTCATTTGAGGCTTTACATGTGTATTTATAACCTTAGGGTTTCCTATGATTACTTCATTTCTTGTTCCTCTAATATCGCTAGGTTTTCCCTCCATCTCGCTTGATTTGTTGCTGACTTCCTTTGAATACGTAGTCAACTCCATGATTTCCTCACTGATTAACTGTTCCCCTTTATTCTTGCGAATCATGCTTATCTCTTCACTAATGCGCTGAGATCCTTTCGATGAGCTTCTTCCCGATGGGCTTCTGTGCGAGCAAGTTCTTCTATGACAAACTCGTGCGAGCACGTATTCCGATGAGCTCCTGCGAGGAAGCACTTGCTCGGGCTAAACCTTGTCGCTGGCTGATGTCTGCTCGAGCGTACTCCTTCTTTGACCAATAGTCAACCAGTCTTCTTGCTTCCATTCTATGTCGTTTTGGGAGAAAACGACACAAGTGGTGTTGAGGATGGATTTGACGAAATCCGACCTTAACAGTTAGTCCCATATATTATCAAGTGTAAAACATTTGGTAAAATGAAGAACAGATTTCCTGCTAGCAGTCCGATGAGATTCTAGTCGGGTAACCCTTTTGCGATGAAGCCTTTTTTGAGCAAATGTTGCGATGAAGTGTACCGATGAAGTTCGGCGATGACCCTTCGTGCTAAATACCCTTCACATTCCCGATCGCTTCTGCCACTGGGCCCCACGTCGATTCTCTTTCCCAAATTGTCACCCTCGAATCCCATGCAAATCTTTTCAGCATTAAATGCTGACGTTCTACACTCGATTTCTTTTGGGGTTTACCATGGCTCGCCAATCTCCACCGTCGATGGCTTTTGCATTCTTTAAATTCGGACTATTAGATCGATTCGCGACTCTTCGTTTGCTTTCTTCCTCTTCTCTATAAATATAAGGCTTCCGTTCCTCATCCAAACACTTCCCTTCTTTTGCAAGCTTTCTTTGTCTCTGGTTTTGCTTGCGATTTCTTCTCCGAAACTCTCACTTCCTTATTCTTTCTCTCAAATCCCTTACTTCTCCTCTCCATACTTCTTCAAACTCTCCTTCAATGGCATCCTCTGGTATCGGACCGGTGTTCTAGACTCGGAGCCTCGCTCCAATATGACGAAAGCGAGGCTGAAAGAAATCGAGAAGGAGTTCGTGGAATCCGACGCCTTTCCGGCGCGTCTTCCCTACAGAGGCAAACTTGGCGACGCCCCCCAAGACGACTACGTTTGCCTCTACGAGGCATTCTTCTCGATCGTCGGCCTCTATCTTCCGATGCTAAAATTTGATCGTGGAGTTTCTCTAGGCCTTCAGGGTTCCGATCACTCAAGTGAGCCCTAACAGCATCCGCCTTCTCCTTTGCACGCTGGCAATCGAACGTGAGCAGAAGTTGGACCTGATCCTTGAAGACCTGATGCGCCTTTTCAAGTTCTCCCGAAATCGAAGAATCTGGGACATTTCTCCATCTCCCATCGCGTCTGAGAGCACATTCTCGAGCGCACGCTGTCGAACGAATCTGGCTGGGAGAATAAATACTTCTTTGTCAGGGTGGACCGGGCCGTTTTCGGCCGCAACTACAAATTTCTGCCGAGGGAGTGAGTCCTCGAAGGAGTAGATCTCCCTAAGTATAAGCCCGTGGAGGGCGGAGAAGAAGAAGAAAGATTCGAGAAAGTTCATAAAGGCCCTCCTCGCTAACCTTCGCCGGGATTGGAGTAGCAAATTCGCAGATCAGCGCCTCGTGAAGTCTGTAGTTTTCTAGCTGGTTCCCGTTCTTGGGCCTGCCCCGGACGCTTCGCTGAGGACGAGCTTTTCTCGCGAGCTTGTTCCTGAAGGAGCGGAAAAAGTTTTCACCCAAGCCAAAGAAGAAAACCAGGATGGACTCTGTTGATGACAGGACGAGTTCTTCGGCGTCGAGCAGTGGGAGTAGATCTTTGGCTCTGGCACGAAATCCCTTCTCGTCATTATATCCGAGCTCGTCGAATATTAGGAATTTTATCCCATACTTTATCATGAATAGGTTTCCGATCATGTCGTCGATGGTGATTTTGTGGCAACCTGGTACACACTACTTGACGATCATTGGGTTGTTATCATTAGGACCGCTTTTAAGGCAATGTTCGTAATTTCGTAACACATGTATAGCGTTATGGTTTCCATCCGCCCCTGGGATCTTGCTGCTGGGTTCATAAGATTTTCATCTTTGATCTTCTCCCGCATTGACCAGTCAACGCTGAGATTCCGCCATAAGAGGTTGTTGCCTCGAACTTCGTCTCGCAACGACGTGTTGGACATATGTGTCCTTAAACAAGATATTTTATCCATTTGTAAAATATTATGACATGTTATTTAATAAAGATGATACTTATTATGTTAATCTTATTATAGTTTCTGGTATAGTAAATTAGAATGTTTATTTCCTTAGTTCATAAATGATGCAATTATGTTATTATTATCACAACAGAGTCAATGTGAGGAAGAATTAATAATCATAATAAATGAACTTAAAACGTCTGTGACCTTATTGAATGGGTGGGAGCCCATTAATCGTGTAAGGTCATTAATGTGACTAAGTGACAACCCTATTCTGGATTATGTGTGTGTGTCACACTCACTAGAAGTGCATTAAGTATGAAGTGCTTCATACTGGACTGGACCTGACTTAAACTCAAGAATTTATCATAATAAGACCGTCACTGATAACTTGAAGTTGAGTCACAAATACATGATCAAATGGATATTAGTTCTAAGTCCTGACTGCTCTTGAGTCTGAGCTATTGGCTTGATTGTTCTATGATTTAACTGTTAAAGAACATGAGATATGACCACTGTTCCTAACACTATTATTTTGTGAACATGATAGTTAAAAGTAAGGATATCTTGATCATATACATGGGAATCACACGGCTCTCTTCAGAGTCATGATGGTTTCCTGGATTGTCAGTGGTGAGAAGTGAGAGGTACTCGTGCGCAACTTATGAATCAAAACCATAAGTAGCTTTCTCATAATATCAATTACTGAGTCAAGAAGGAAAATGCAATGAGAGGCATTACGGTAAAAACTGCCTGATCATGTGTGAATAATCAAGTGAAAGAACAATAACCCGAATTTGATTGTATCAATGGATACCCTGCTGATATAAAGGGAATAATATATACCGTATCACTAAAGAGTGCAGCCTCGTGTCTATAGTGGAATCACTTCGAGGTTTGACGAATAACTAGCAGTTCGTTGGAGCTTAACTGATACGGGTCCCTGGTCCCTAGGATAGCTCCGTAACGGATGATACGTACGTGATTAAAATACATTCTGGATAATGTTAAATTATTTGGCTAGACTTATAAAACTGAAAGGTCTGTGGCAGACGTCGGATAGTTTTATCGTCAGCGTGGCAAAAGTACCATATCTTGGTACACGAAATTAACTGATAAAATAAAGTTATAATTTAGATTTCCTATCAGCACCATATTGTTGGAATTTAAATTCTAAGAAACTTTCCTTTTTTAACCAAGTCATTTCGACAGATGATTAGTGATTTATGGATTTTCTAAGTTTATGCTCGGTGCGATAAATTTTGAAATTAAATCACATGTCACAGATTTAAATGATGGTGTGGCACCATGACATTTTAATGTGTGCTATTGAGATCATGAAATATTAATATAATTTAATTATTTGGATTTAATTATTATGTTCTTGTTAATAATTAATTAATAATTAATAGATTTATATTAATAATAATAATACATATTTAATTATATATATTACATGTTCGATGTGGGCCTGTATGACCTAGCCCACACGAGTTTGACCTAGCTAGGGTTTTACATTTGCGGCATAAGTACTAAGAGTTTGGTACTTTAGCGAAAAAAAACCCTAAAATCAATCTTATCCTTTAGATCAGAAATGATTTAATATCAAACGTAGGATTAAGAAAATTGATTTTTGGCCTAACCCTAATTCGAAAATAGAGGCTTGGTGACCATGCTTAGGGTTTTCAAATTTGACCTAATTAATTATATCCGTTAGATTGGTTTGAGATTTAATCTTTACAGTCGGATTGGAAATTAATTAATTATATTTATATTATATAAATTCGAAGATAATACTATAGATAAAATTGAATTAGTCTTTTACCAAGTCTTAAATATTTGATTTTTATCCCGAATTAATTTGATCCATTAGATCGGTCAAAGATTAATCTAAGCCGTTGTATCTAGATAATTAATTTCGAAATTATCATTAATATATATATATATATATATATAATTCAAAATTAGTAATGAGAAGATAAGATTGGTTAATTTGATTTACCAAGTATTTCTTATTTAATTAAATCGCTAATTAATTATATCCATTGGATTTAGATGAGATTGAATCTAAACCTTTGGATTAAGATAATTAATTACATTTAATTATAATTTTCCAAATCATATATATATATATATATATATTTATATTCAAATTATATTTAAATAAGAGGATAAGATTGGTTTTTTATTTTACCAATTCTTTCTTATTTAATTAAATACAAGTTTAATTATAACAATTGGATCTAGATGAGATTAAATCTCAACCATTGGATTGAAATAATTAAAGTATTTAATTACATATATAAAATTCAAATTTTGGAGTGAAAATATCTAATTCGGTTACGGTCTTAAACCTATAAATAGAGGAGTCATTCTAAACATTTTTCACACCTTCCTCAGTGCAAAAACTCGATCTCTCCCTCTCTCTCTGGGGTTTGCGAGTTTTCTGCCGCTGATCTCTTTTTCTGGTTCGGCTTAGGAGACATTTTTCTCCGGTAGCTTAAAAAGAACCATCAGTTAAATTTTGCGACGGAGTCCTGCCGACGAAGCCCACGCTTCGGTACGAGGAATCTAGGAAAATATCCCGGAAGATCACGGGTGTTTCCCTCAGGCCCTGCGGAGCCCTGCCAAACTTTAGAGTCCGCAACTGAAAACGTCAATCGAGGTACGACCTTATGCATTGGGTTAATAAATGCAACCATTTACCGCTTTCTATTTATTTCCTATTCGACTAGCTTATTAATAATGATTATGAAATATTAAATTCGTAATATTTATCGGGTCTTGTTAAAATGGTTATTACCCGATATCCGTGCCTTCCATCCGATAACAAGTTTTCCGCTTTATAAAAAAAAAATTAAATGTTATCGGGACGGCTCGGACATCAAATCCCGATTTCCAACACGGAGCGCACACCATCTCTACCGTGATGAGCTCCTCGAGGCTTAGGTACAGAAGGACGAAGTTGATGGCAGGATGCGGTCTTCCGGGCTAGCCGGCACTTATCGGCGTATGGTGCTGGGAATGTTTGTCTGTGACTCTCTGCTGGATTGGCCATTCCAAATATTTCCAACCGTTCTCCATCGCGTGGTCATCCTTCTCCTGCGCCTTTGCCGTGAATCCTCCAAGCCGTTCCCAGTCTCCTTCGACGACGTTTTTGCATGTCCTAGATTCGTTTGTGGCTTTCCTCGCGGAACTTTGGCCGTAGTTAACAACTTGTTTTCCGTGTGCCATATTCCATTCGAGGAAAAAATTAACATGCACTAATTTGAAGTAAGAAGAAATAAAAATATTCGAGATTTTCTAGACAAGATGGTATGGATTTTCCTTGAGAGTCACCCGCGTTTTCTTTTGCATGCTCTTCACGCTTTTCCAAACTTCTTATTTATAACCTCTCATCCCATCATGCATGGACTCTTCGCATTCTCTAACGCTGTTGTCGCTTCGTATCTCCTTGGGAATCCTCTCAGTCATTAATGCGCATGTGTCTTTTCATCTGACCGGCCGTCTACTCGTCTGTCTTCTTTAATGCAGGGAGTCCGTACGTCTTCTCTCCTACACCTTTTTTGCCACTGGAGTTGCCTCTTAGATCCTTCTCGACGCTCTTGCACGTGTGACCGTTACCTCGAGCAGATATGTTTTCGTTACAAAACGTCCATGAGAATCATAAAAATAATATATATATGCTATATATATATATATATATATGATAAAAGATATGTTTTACCTGAATTTTTAAATTTAGTGTCACATTAAGTTATTTATTCGTATTATATAGCATGTATTCTTTTTGTTCTCTTCAAAATTATGTGTTTATATGGATTATGGACTAGCCGTGTATACATTGCCAATCTCCATATTTAGCTCATGATTATAGATATAAAAAATCTATTTTCGTGATCCGTGAATGATACTCATTAATAATTGTTTGTATGAAATATATAAGCTCATTAAACGCATTCATGCGTTTCGTTTGTTATTCAACAACACATTGACTATGTCATAAATTACTGGTGTTTGGGAACACCAATCATCAGACGCAATTTAAAATAATTTGATTCTCCAGACTTTATATATATCTATATATATATATATAGATATATCATGCAGCTTTTACATGACTTATTAAACTTTTTTTACGTGATATATTTCATATTTTTGACATTTATCTAGTACAAAACCATTGATAAACCTCTAACTATATAAAGAGTATTTTACGAATTCCGAAACCGTATGACTCGAGTTTTAATACTAAAACAAAACTAGCAACTCATCTTGTACGAGTGGTTGATAGGATAGCCTAGTGGTAATTTCACACCACCTTCAAAATGGAGGTTGTGGGTTCGATCTCAACTGCACCAAAAAGAAACTCATCTTGTATGAGTAAATAATAAAAGTTAACTGACTATATCAGTGTACGTCCCGTACCAGAAGAGTAAAAAAAAACAAAAAACAAAAATAAATGCATGGCTTTAAGATGTTGTAATTATTATCCTTATGAGTAGCATTTCCAGTAAAAAGAAAGATAAAAAGATCGTATTGAGTCACGTCAGAGACGCTTTCTTTAAAGTGATTCGCCTCCTCTACCAGACAATGTCGACTTCCCAGAATAAAATGAATTTTTCCTCTCCTTCTTATCTTTTTTTTTTTAAAATCAAAATTTAGAATTGAAACTGTTGATGCCGAAAATCGATCAAACACTGTAAGAGCCCGTGTCTTGAGATTGGGCTGGTCCCCTTGCCATTTGTTGAATTTTCTAGGCTTGCCACTTAATTCTTCGTTCTTGATGGGCCAGAGGTTATCTTCGTCTTCAACTATGACTTCATTTATGGTTATGGAAAAATGGTGAATTCGTGAACTCTAGAGGGATACAAGGGGGCTCCAGATACCACTCCGACGCTCAAGAGTAATAGAGTATATAAGTTGGGAACTAAAGAAAATTGTAAACAAAGGTTTTTATGTTAGAGAGAATGTGTTGTGAGTTATAGGAGGCTCCAGGGACTTGTATGCAAATAAGAATAATTCCATTTGGTTGTTGGACAATTAAAATATTGTTCAAAAAAGTCCTTTTCTTTCTGTTTGCGTCTATAAGTACTTTTGGTTCCCTTTGAGCGCCCTAGGGTATCCTTTTTTGATGCGCACCCAATGATATGCTTTGGGCACTATTTCGGTTATTTTTTACCACTGGGGTCTTCCCGTGCCCATATGTAGGCTTTGTGGGCACTGATGTCCATTGCGCATATACGTGTGAGCTTGGTTTCCTTTGAGTGCTAATTTATGTCATTTTTTGATGCGCATCCAAGGATATGATTTGGGCATTATTCCGGTTATTTTTTACCGCTGAGGCCTACTCGTGCCCATAGGTAGCCTTTTTGTGCATTTTGTTGGTGCCCATTGCGCGTACATGAGTGCGCTTGGTGCCCTTTGAGCGTCCTTGGATGCAATTTTTTTATGTGCACCGCCAAAGGTATGCTTTGGGCACTATTCAGGTTATTTTTCACCGGTTTGGTCTACCCGTGCCTATATGTAGGCTTTTTGCGCATTCCGTCGGTGCTCATTGCGCGTACATGAGTGCGTTTGGTGCCATTTGAGCGCCATTGGGTGCCATTTTTCGAAGCGCACCCAAAGTTATGCTTCAGGCACAATTCCGGATATTTTGTACTTGTGGGGTCTACTCGTGCCCATATGTAGAATTTTTACGCACTCCATTGGTGCCTATTGCACGTACATGAGTTCGTTTGGTGCTTTTTTTTTAGCACCCTTGGGTGCCATTTTCTGATGTGCACCCAAAGGTATGATTTGGGCGCTATTCCGATTATTTATTACCGCTGAGGTCAACCCATGCCAATGTGTTTTTGCGCACTTTGTTGGTGCCCGTGCGCGTATATGAGTGTGGTTGGTGCCCTTTGAGGGCCATTGGGTGTCATTTTTGGATGCGCACCCAGGGGTATGCTTTGAGCACCAATTTGGGTCCTTATATGCCCGTGGGGCCCAAACATGTGCTTAAATGGGCTTTTTGGGGTCGGCCAAAATCTTTTTAAGGCTTATTTAGCAATATAATTTCTATTATTTTGTTAGGTTTTTAAATAATGGCTAACTAATTAAAATTATACGTCTGATCCGATCGACGCGACCACATAGACTAATTATTATGTAGGGTTAATCCCGGCAAAAGCACTAATACTTTCAAAAAGTTGACCAATAAATACCAATTCTTTTTATTGCCCGGACAAAGTTCCAATTCTTTAGTTTTGTGTCCCTATAGGTACCTCCGTAAAAAAATTTGTCCTCCAACGTTACTCACGCCACGTAAAAGTTTTGGTTTTGTATTCCAATTCTTTTTTTACCCGAATATAGTTTCAATTCTCTTGTTTTTTCTCCTCATATCACTTTCGTGAAAATTCCAAACCATTGATTATGCCGTTTTCGGCGTTGAATTAAAAAGTAATTTTTCTCCCTTTTAAGTACATATCCACGATTATCTTTGATCGTCTAACTTTCCGATGGTTAATTTACTTCGGAAATGTGGATAAAATTTTGTAACGGTGGCATGATTAATAATGGAGGACGATTTTTTTTCCGGAGGTACCTATAGGGACAGAAAACTAAAGAATTGGAACTTTGTCCGGGCAATAAAAAGAATTGGTATTTATTGGTCCACTTTTTAAAAGTACTGGTAATTTTGCCGGGATTAACCCAACATTTATTTTTAATCACAAATCATAATTCTTTTTGAAAGCTAAAAATTATCATACTCGCTACCATTAGATTTTGATAACTTATTCTCCTCTAAAACTTCAGTCAATCCGACGGCTTCTCTTGGTCTATTTCAGTTTCTCTTCGTCAAAATCGTTGAACATTCCTCGAAACAGAGTGAAACAAATATTATTTTTCTTTGCATAATAGTCTTACTCTTACAATTTTATGTCAGATTGATATTATACATTCGAATTGAAAAAAATAAAATAAAAAATTCAAACATGCATTAATGATAATGAGTTTCACGGATCAATAAATAAAATCACAAATGATCAATAAATAATGTAAAAAATGTAATGACATTTTTGGACCACGTTGTATCTGCATTTCTTAATTGCGTTTGGTATTTATATTATTATTATTAATATATATATATATATATATGGGAGTTCTGTATTAAACTATCAGCTTTATGCCATGTTATTATTCTTTTTTCTATTATTTACAACTAACGACTAATCCTGTTTTTTGTCTCTGTGTTTTAAGTTGTCGTTTACTTTTATTTGTTGGAATGTCGTTTGGTAGAAAATGGTCGTTTAGCTCTGTCGTTTACTATGAGCTATTGAGTCGTTTTATAAGACTCCATTATAAAGCTCCAATGGTAATATGATTAGAAGCAAAACGACATCAATGATTAGCTATAAATACTGATCATTATAGGTGTACTCAACATTTTTCAGTTTTAATAAAAAGGAATCCTTTCTTTCTCATCTTCTCCTTCCCGATTGGGAATTCTCAGCTCAATATGGTATCAGAGCTAACTTCCGCCATTGATTCATCGATCTGAAGCTTCAGATTTATTCTTGTTCTTCGTCTAAGGCTCCATAGCATGATTCATGGAGGAGACCGACAAGAAATCTGCGATCGTGACCAAGATCGGAGAGAAGGCACCGATCGATGATCCTCTCAGCATATACTATCTGCATCCTTCAGACAGCACATGAGTTGTGCTTGTTTCTCAACCTCTCAATGGCGACAATTACGCCACCTGGTCCAGGTCAGTGCTCATCGCTTTGTCTGTGAAGAACAAAATTGGTTTCGTTGATGGTTCTGTGTCAAAGCCATGTGAAGAAGACGACAGGCTGATCAACTCGTGGATCCGTAACAATAACGTCGTGGTGGCTTGGCTTCTCAACTCGGTTTCCAAGGAGATCGCGAAATCAATCCTGTTTGGAGACTCTGCAGCGCAGATTTGGACGGATCTGCGAGAAAGATTCAGACAAAGTAATGGCCCTAGAATCTTTGAATTGAGGCGTGATTTAGCGAATCTGAGACAAGTTCAAGATTCCATTTCTACATTCTTTACTAAGTTGAAGGCGATTTGGGATGAGCTCAACGACTTCAAGCCTCGATGTGATTCAAAGGCCTGCAACGAGTTCTACAATACAGAGTATGGAATGAAATTCCTAATGGGGCTTAATGACACATACACCGGAATCCGAGGTCAGCTTCTTCTCATGGATCCCATTCCTCCAATAAACAAGATCTTTGCACTGGTTGTTCAAGAGAAAAGGCAGAGATCAATAGGATCTTAGGTTCATGTTGTTGACACTACAAGCAATATGGCAATGGCCATGAGAGAGGACATGAATCCGAGGAGACAGTTCAAGCCAAAAGAGAGACCGTTTTGCACACACTGCAAAATGACTGGCCATACAATCGAGAGATGTTACAAGCTCCACGGTTATCCTCCAGGAATGCAACTGAGATTCAAGGCTCAAAGCAATTCTGTAAATGTCAAATCCAAGAATGAGGAGCACGATGGAGTAATGGACAATCTTTCGGATTCACAGTGCCATAAGTTGATTGGTCTACTCACCAATCACACGAAGAACTCCGGGAAGGCGACGGGATCCAATGCAACAGTGAACCTAGCAACCTTCACCAGAGGTTCTTTAAATTATATGCGTGCTGTAAATAGTCATCTTGATCTCTATAATGCTTGGATAATTGACTCGGGAGCTACAAAACATATTTGTAACAGAAAGAATAAGTTTTCAAATCTTAAAGTTTTAACTAACTCAATTGTCACTCTCCTTAATGAGGAGATTATCCCTGTATATTTTTATGGTGATGTGATCATTAATTCTAAAATTACTCTTCATAATGTTCTGTATATTCCAACTTTCAAGTTCAGCTTATTGTCGGTTAGGACTTTGACCACACATTCAGGTGGTCGGGTCATATTTACTGACAATTTGTGTGTTATCCAGGATCATATGTTGATCAAGGAGATTGGCAGGGGTAGTGTTCGAGATGAGCTCTACATCTTGGATATAAATAAATCTGTTTTTCCTATTTACATTTGTAATAAAGTGTCAGCTACTCTATGGCACTCTAGATTAGGTCATGCTTCTCAGAAAGCTTTAGCTCCTCTCAAGAGCATTCTTAGCTTTACTGATAATAAGAACGAGGAACCATGTTACATTTGCCCTTTGGCCAAACAGAAAAGACTCCCTTTCGTTTCAAGTGGTCAGTTTTATAATGAACCTCTTGAATTAATTCACTGTGACATATGGGGCCTTTTCATCAAAGGTCTCATAATGGCTATAGATTTTTCCTTACCCTTGTTGATGATCATACGAGGTTCACATGGACCTTTCGTATGACTAGTAAATCTGATGTTCATACCATTCTGCCTAAATATACTGCAATGGTTGAACGGCAATTTTATAAACAGATTAAGAGTTTCAGATCTGATAATGCTAATGAATTGACCTTTACAGAGTACTTTTCTAAACTTGGCATATTACATCAGTTTTCTTGTGTTGAGAGTCCACAACAGAATTCCGTTGCTGAAAGGAAACATCAACACTTGCTTAACGTGGCACGGGAATTATTCTTCCAAGCTAAGGTACCCTTGCATTTCTGGTCTGATTGTCTTTTAACTGTCACTTACTTAATAAATAGGACCCCGACTTCAACTTTGCAAAATAAATGCCCATATGAAGTTCTGTACAATAAGTCCTTAAATTACAATTTTTTGCAAAACTTCGGATGTTTAGCCTTTGCCTCTACTTTGCATGCTCACCGGACCAAGTTTAATGCTATAGCTAGAAAATGTGTCTTTATGGGATATGCACCTGGTTATAAGGGATATCGATTATATGATCTTGATAAGAAGAATTTTTTTATTTCCCGGGATGTAATTTTTCAAGAAAATACATTTCCTTTTCATCAAGATCATATAAATGAATCCTTGCACAATCCCTTTGATGAGATTGTTTTACCTTCCATGACTGAAGATATTTTAGCTCATTCTGTTCCTGAAGATATTGATTGTACAAATATGCCTGAAACAACACATTCTCCTATTAATTCCAATTCTAACGATTATACCCCTATGGAACATATTGAAGATATCACTTCTGAGTCTGATAACATGTTAACCACTAGGCGATCTAGCAGGAAAACCCGTGTTCCCGGCTATTTGAAAGATTATAAGTGTAATAATATTATTTTTAACACTAAAACATTCACCTCCCCTCATAGTATTAATTCTGTTATCAGTTATGACAAATTGTCAGATTCTTACAAACATTTTGTTCTTTCTTGTACTCTTGATGCTGAGCCTCAATTTTTCCATCAAGCTAATAAGTTTGATCATTGGAGAAAGGCTATGACAGAAGAATTAGATGCCATGGTGTTAAATAATACCTGGACCATTTTACCCTTCCCTAGTGATAAGAAGGCCATAGGTTGCAGATGGGTGTATAAGAATAAATTTAATTCTGATGGCACCCTTGCACGTCGAAAGGCTAGATTAGTAGCTAAGGGGTACAATCAAAAGGAGGGTATTGATTATATCGACACTTTCTCTCCGGTTGCTAAACTAGTAACTGTCAAATTACTTCTTGCTCTTGCTGCTCAAAATAATTGGCATTTAGCCCAGTTAGATATTAATAATGCTTTCCTTAATGGGGATCTTGAAGAGGAAGTTTTTATGACTTTACCTCCCGGTTATACCCCCCTGTAAGTACTGATCCATCTCAAAAGCTTGTTTGCAAATTAAATAAATCCATTTATGGACTTAAACAAGCTTCTCGCCAATGAAATCTGAAGTTTACTCATATTATTACTAAATTGGGTTTTGAGCAATCCAAGAGTGATTACTCTCTTTTTACCAAAGGTTCAGGTGATAAATTCGTTGCTTTACTTCTGTATGTGGATGGCATTATCATTTCTGGTCCCCAATTACATGTCATAGATTCTGTTAAAAGCGATCTTGCCAGTTGTTTCAAATTACGTGATCTAGGTGAGCTCAAATATTTCCTCGGTTTAGAAATTGCCAGAAATAAAACCGGGATCAATATCTCACAACGGCTTTATACTTTACAATTATTAACTGATTTTGAGTTTCTTGATTCCAAGCCCGTAAAGACTCCTATGGAGCCTAATGTATCTCTTGGTTCAGATTCAGGGGAGTTACTTGCTGATATTACTCCGTATAGATGCCTCATTGGAAGGCTACTTTATTTGACTATCACAAGACCCGATATAACTTACTCTGTCAATTTTCTTAGTCAATTTCTTGCAGCTCCAACAAATGCACATATGAAGGCCGCTCATAGGCTTCTTCGTTATTTAAAAGGTCAGCCAGGACTGGGATTATTTTATGCTTCTCATTCTGATAACACAGGTCTTAAGGCATATTCCGATGCAGACTGGGCAACGTGCCCGGACACAAGAAAATCCACCACAGGTTTTTGTGTCTTTTTCAATAATGCATTAATTTCCTGGAAATCTAAGAAGCAAAAGACTGTTTCCCGATCCTCAGTTGAGTCTGAATATCGTGCTTTAGCTTCCACATCCACAGAAATCATTTGGATCGTGCAATTATTGAAAAAATTTCATATTCCACATCTGCCCTTGTTGGACATGTGTCCTTAAACAAGCTGTTTTAACCCATTTGTAAAAGATTATGACTAGTCGTTGAATAAAGATAATACTTTTTATGTTAATCTTATTATAGTTTCAGTAGAGTAAAATAGAATGTTTGATCCATAGTTCATAATGGAATGCAATTATGTTATTATCATCACACCGGAGTCAATATGAGGAAGAACTGATAATCATAATAAATGAACTTAAATTTTTCATGACCTGATTAACTGGGTGGGAGCCCATTAATTGAAAAGGTCATTAATGTGACTAAGTGATATAATCCTATTCTGGATTAAGTGTGTGTGTCACATTCACTAGAAGTGCATTAAGTATGAAGCGTCTTCATACTGGACTGGACCTGACTTAAACTCAAGAAGTTATCATATAAGACCGTCACTGATAACTTGAAGTTGAGTCACTAGTAGATGATCAAATGGATATCGATCTAAGTCCTGAGTGATCTTGAGTCTGATCTGTTGACCTGATTGTTCTTTTATTTAACCGTTTAAGAACACAATATATTACCGCTGTTCCCAACACTATTATTTTGGGAACATGATAGTCAACAGTGAAGGTAGCTTGATCATAGATATGGGCATCACATAGCTCTCTTCAGAGTCAAGATGATTCCCTTAATTGTCGATGGTGAGAAGTGAGATTTACCCATGGCCAGCTTATGACTCGTAATCATAAGTGGGTTGCTCATAATATCATCCGACTAAGTTAAGGATGAAAATGCAGTGAGAGGCAATGCGGTAAAAATCGCCTGCTCATGTATGGATCATCAAGTGAAAGATCAATAACCGGAATTTGATTGTATCAATGGACACCCTGTTGTTATAAGGGAATAATATATACCGTATCACTAAAGAGTACAGCCTCGGGTCTATAGTTGAATCACTTCGAGGTTTGACGAACATCTAGCGGTTCGTTGGAGCTTAAGTGATACGGGTCCATGGTCCCCAGGATAGCTCCGTAACGGATGATACGTACGTGATTAAAATACATTCTGGATAATATTTAATCATTTGGCTCGACTTATAAAACTGACAAGTCTTTGGCAGACGTCAGATAGTTTTATCGTCAGCGTGGCAAAAGTACAATATTTTGGTACACGGAATTAACTGATAAAAAGAAATTTTAGATTTTAGATTTTCTATCAGAACCATGTTGATATAAATTAAATTCTAAGCAACTTTGCTTTTTGAACCAAGTCATTCCGACTTACGGTTTGTGATTTATGGATTTTCTAAGTTTGTGTTCGGTACGACAAGCTATGAAATTAAATCACATGTCACGAATTTAAATGATGGTGTGGCACCATGACATTTTAATGTGTGATATTGAGATCAGGAATTATTAATATAATTTAATTATTTGGATTTAATTATTAATATCTTATTAATAATTAATTAATAATTAATAGATTTATATTTTATAATGATAATATATATTTAATTATATATTATATGTGTATATCGATTATTGAGCAGCAAGAAAAGTTCAACCACTTCACACGCATTTGACTTGGTTTGAACTTTTAAATATTTACGGCATAAGTACCTAATATTTGGTATTTTAGCAAAAAAATCCTAAAATCAATTTAATCCATTGGATCGGAAATGATTTAATATCAACCGTTGGATTAAGATAATTGATTTTTGACCTAACCCTAATTCGAAAATAATAGCTTGGTGACCAAGCTTAGGGTTTTTAGAATTTGACCTAATTAATTGTATCCGTTGGATCGGTTTAAGATTTAATCTTTACCGTCGGATTGGAAATTAATTAATATATATAATAATTAATAATTTTTGAAATTATTATTATTATTATTATATATATATATATTTTGAAATTTAAATAAGTAGATAAGATTGGTTTTTGATTTTACCAAGTCTTTCTTATTTAATTAAATCCCTAATTAATTATATCCATTGGATTTAGATGAGATTGAATCTAAACCTTTGGATTAAGATAGTTAATTATATTTAATATATATAATTTCGAAATTTGGGAGTAAATTTCTCAAATTTGGTTACGGGCTAAAGGCTATAAATAGGGAGCTCATTCTACACATTTTTCACACCTTTCCCCAGAGCAAAAACTCGAGCTCCCCCTCTCTCTTTAGGGTCTGCGAGTTTTTCTGCTTCTGATCTCTCTTCTGGTTCGGCTTAGGATATATTTTTCTCCGGAAGCTTAAAAAGAACCGCCAGTTAAATTTTGCGACGGAGTCCTGCCGGCGAAGCCCACGCTTCGGTACGAGGAATCCAGGAGAATATCCCGGAAGATCACGGGAGTTTCCCTCAGCATTGGCGGAGCCCTGCCAAAATCAGAACGCGCAGCCGGAAGTCGTCAATGAGGTACGGCCTTATGCATTGGGTCAATAAATGAAAAATTCCTTTTATTGTATTTATTTATTTTCCATAGACATTAGATTTAATAATGTTGTTATGAAATTAATTGTGATAATTAAATTGCCAATTATTTATCCGGTCGCTTTATCCAAATTACTCGATGTCAGTACGTTGTTACGGTGTAACTTTTCCGACCTAAAATTATTTTTGAAGTTACCCGGACGGACTGACAAGATCGGAATATTCGAGGTAATTTGGACGGGACGTTAAAAGTATTTTTAATGAATTTGCAATCGAAGCTATTTCGTTATTTTTCAAGGTAAATTGGCATATTAGTATATCCGATTTTCAATAAATGGCGTCGGAGCTATATCCAATGACCAACACTTGGTATCAGAGCCCGTGTTCGTGGATAAATAATTACGTAATTTAATTTAGGGTTCTAAATGATCGAATTATTTGATGAATCATTAATTTTAAAATTGAAATTTTGAATTTCTGAATTTAATTTAAAATACCCGATACAAAATTTTAGATCGGGTAAAGGGCCGAGCTGCTCTAAGCAGCTCAACTTGTCTTGGCTAGGGTTTGGGCGACGAATCAAGGCCAGCGAATTGCTGGTGGGATGATTCGGCTTAGCCCAAGAAATAACCTCACGTGGCATGGCTGTAACCAGCCCATCTGGGTTGTTTGCCAAGCTCGAGCGTGGGAAAGGCTCAAGACTTTAAGCCATAGAGTGGGGCTGATTGGCAAGCCCTTTGGGCTCATGATGTGGCCTCTCGGCCAGCCCAAGAATAGGCTTTCAGCCCAGCCTAATAGGCCAGCGAGCTGGGCTTTCAAGCCCATAGCAACTCGCTGCCCAGCCTTATTCAAATAGGCTTGGCATGGCCCAATCCACGGCGTGTGGGCCCGGGCTTCCCGGATGGCCAACTTGTTATTTTTTTAACAAGGATCGGATTTCTCACCCGATCCAAAACTCGTGGATAAATTAATTTTATTTTTGAAATTGAGATTTATGAATTAAAATTAATTATGTTTGATTAATTAATTAAAATTAAAATATGGATGTTATTTTGGATAAATAACATTGTCTTATTTTATATTATTCATAAAATAAAATATGGATGATAATTCTTTATAGAATGATATCATTGGCTTATTTTATATTTCATAAATAATTATTAATGGCTTCAATATGAATGATAATTCTTTATGAATAAGTATCATTGACATATTAGTAAGATTCATCATAGATATAATTTGTTAGAACCTATTTTCATAACATGCGAACATAGTGTCTATATTCGCTGAACATTATTAATATGTCGGAATTGGAATAGATATAAATAATGAGCAATAAAGGAGATTTATTTATTATTAGTCGGAAAAATCTCAACCGTACAATCTTGTCTAAGGAAGAGGGAATCAAAAGTGGGGCCGGTTCACCATCCACTTCTGGGTGACCGGTTAGGACCCCTCCCATCTTCCTGGAGAGCGTACGTGTTGACCTATCACTACCGACAAACTAATAAATAAATAAAAAGGCTTATTAGATATTACCTCGATAATTATAATGCCTCAATATAAACTTTTTAATGTGACATTAAAAAGAGTTTATAATAATTTTTAAATAAAAAAATATATAAAAACGTTATTTTCTAAAAACAATGGCAAGTATAGAATAAAACAAAGGTCTCCATTATTACTGTCACAAGGTCTGCTAACCACACCGCCTCGAGTCACCCTAGTGTGTCCATTCCCTAAGGAAGGTGTGCTTGTGGAAGGTTTGACACCGTGATAGTTCCAAAAGAATATGGGGACGGAGGAATCTTGGAAATGGACCGCGAGTCACCCTAGAGTGACCATTCCCTAAGGACGACGTTTCCAAGAGGATCCCGAGAACCGAAAATAATGGGTTAAGCTTGCACGGAAGTTGGTGCTTCCCGACCGTCTATGGTGATAGTTAATAATCATAGAGAACTTGGTGGTTCTTGTTATGAATATTAATTAAGTTTATGACTAAAACTTAGTTTAACCAAACTACACGGTTAATACCGCGAGTCACCCTAGAGTGACCATGCCACTAAGGACGGCAACGACGTGTACAGTCGGTTAAATTATCACGAAATAGTTAAAGGGTTTATTTAACGTTTTTCCCAGAACATGTTTGCATCATGTAACTATTTCAAACCTATAATTTGAAACATTATGTCTATAATAAAGTTTAATAAGTTTCTTATTTCAATGCCAGTCTAAAATGTCGATCTCTAAAATATCATTGCTATCTAAGAATCTGATGTGTACTTTGTCATGACAATAATTGTTTGAATAAGTGATTTAGTTTGCTTATTGATTATCTTTTGTTCCTAGCCGGTATTCCCACTCGAAATTACAAGGGAGTAATTCGAAAGTTCTTTTACTTGGGAAATTGCTGAAAGGTAAACAAAGATAAGATAATCACCCTACCCAAAGTCAATGATTGGTTAAGGTTGAAACCTTTGACTGAATCCAGGATTCAGAAGACAATCATTAATGTAAGTTTGACTATGTTAGTCAAGAACATAATGGGATAATTATTTCAATTAAGGTAGTGGGAGCAAGTCGTTTATAAATAAAGCAATTCGTTTATGTATATATAATAGAATGTTGTTTTCAAGAACAATATTTATTATACCCGTGACTTACGTGGAAATTCAAGTGTCCACTTATGTAAACAAAGTTTTATCATTTTAGATAATAGTAATTATCTTAAGAAATGATCTAGTTGTTTACATTGATTGTCCGGTGAAATGAAATAAACGAGCTTTAAATGTCAACGTGTATAAACATGTATCTGTCATTTTAGATAATATTCTTAATAAATGATTTGATTGTTTATATGGAACGTTATGACAAATAAACGAGTTGAAACTCTTATGAAATAATAAATGAATATTATGGATATGATGTCCATAAAAGGTTAAGACTGAAAGTGATTGATCATACCTATGGCATCTACAAATAGTCATATTAATTTAGATAAGATAAACAGGATGGACCAATGCGTGAATTGTTTGTCAATTCCCTGCCTGTTTGAGAATCTTATCTAAAAGATTAAAATTGACTAAAATATCGTTTTTCCGTAAAACGGTCTAAGAGCCACAGTTCCTATAAAGCTTGTACATACTTGGTGTATGTGGTCCATTATACAAGCTCGAGAAGGATATGAATACTTTATCTAATGATTGGCAAGTATTCAAGGTAATGGTATGAATGCAAAGTAAATTAGAACTTTTGTGAGTTCCAGAAATTTATTGCATGATACGAATTTTTAATTCGATATTGGCTCTTCAGTTTTTCTGAAAGGAATGAGTCTAAACTTTTAGTTATGTAATATCTAAAGGAGAATTAATTCTCTTATAGTCAACGTTTCCTAGCACACCAGCACAATGAGGTGTTGCAGAAAAGGAAACTATAACCTTTAGAAATGATTACACTGAAGGTAATCATTTTAATAATATTCATTTAGTGGGTACTTAGACAAGACATAGTTTATAATCATAAAAGAGTGTAGTCGTTTTACCAACGATAGTACCTCTTTTGGAATATGATTATATGATAAACTATGAACCTCAAAGTAAAATAGTACTTAAGGAATTGTCATAAAAACATAATAATTACATAATCAACAGTGACTGTTGAAAATCATATTGAGGAAACCACAGGTCCCAAATCAGAACTCTGGGTACTCAGACGTAGTGGGAGGTTCAATCATTAGATTGGACGCTACGAGTATCAGAAAGAGATAAACGTTGTCATGATGACAGTAACGTAATGATCCCTAGACCTTTAACAAGGTAATAAAGGATACTGATCATGGGAAACGGCAAGATGCAATGAACCAAGAAATAGAATCTATAGATTCTAACCAAATCTGGGAACTTGTAGTCTTACTGGATGAATTTAAATCCATTGGCTGTATGTGGATCTACAATTGCAAAAAGATGAGTAGACGGGAAGGTTGGAACCTTCAAAGCTAGTTTAGTGGACAAGGGTTGAACCCAAGAGAAAGTGTAGATTACGAGGTAACTTTCTCTTCTGTCACTAAAGTCCATTCTGTCCATATCCTAAAGTCTCTTATATGAGATTTGGCAGATTAAAGTCAAAACCGGTTCCTGAACGGGAAGATTGACTAGAACATCTATATGGTGCAACCAGAAGGTTCGTGCAGAAAGATCAAGAAGGGAAGGTTTGCAAATTACTCAAATCCATTTATGGATTGAAGCAAGCCTCTTGATCAAGGAATCAAAAAGTTTGATGTGACATTAAGACTTTCGGATTCGCTAAAATATCATTGAGATCCTGCATTTATTGACTCAATGATGTTAAACGTAGTGGTTTTCATTGTGATATACGCCGACATAATTTTGATAAAAAACGATTGAAAAAGATATCGGACGTAAAAGCTTGGTTAGCTACTGAATTCCTAATATAGGAATTGTTAGCAGATACCAATCTAACCCAGGTATAGTTCACTTAACAGCAGTGACGTTCTCAAGTATCTTCGAAGAACGGGAGATAATATGCTAGTGGTCAAGATACTATCTGAATCCACTATGCTACACTGACTCAGACTTCATGTCTGACCGGGACTTGAGTAAGTCTACATCAAGAGCAGTGTACACCCTTGTTGTTGGAGCGGTATTCTAGATATGCATAAAGCAATCTTGTATCGCAGATTCCACGATGGAAACTGAATATAAAGCAGCCAGGAGGCGGCTTAGGGATCAGTTTGACTTAAGAGTTTTTACACAGAGCTGGGAGAAATTCCAGGTGTATAATGGGTCACTAACGTTAAACTGTGATAATAGTGGCGCAGTGGCAAAATTCTAAAGAGTCCGTAAACCATGACAAGGTGTAGCATATATATCGTAAATACCATCTCAGTATAGAGATTGTACGTCGAGGCGACGTAAGGGTTATGAAAATAGCTTTGGGAGACAAACTGGTTGATCCATTTGCCAAGACGTTGCCAAGGAAAATATTCAGGAGGCATCTAGAGTATATGGGTCTGAAAGACATGGGTCATCTTCTTTAAGTACAAGTGGGAGATTGTTGGACATGTGTCCTTAAACAAGCTGTTTTAACCCATTTGTAAAAGATTATGACTAGTCGTTGAATAAAGATAATACTTATTATGTTAATCTTATTATAGTTTCAGTAGAGTAAAATAGAATGTTTGATCCATAGTTCATAATGGAATGCAATTATGTTATTATCATCACACCGGAGTCAATGTGAGGAAGAATTGATAATCATAATAAATGAACTTAAATTGTCCGTGACCTGATTAACTGGGTGGGAACCCATTAATTGAAAAGGTCATTAATGTGACTAAGTGATATAATCCTATTCTGGATTAAGTGTGTGTGTCACATTCACTAGAAGTGCATTAAGTATGAAGCGTCTTCATACTGGACTGGACCTGACTTAAACTAAAGAAGTTATCATATAAGACCGTCACTGATAACATGAAGTTAAGTCACTAGTAGATGATCAAATGGATATCGATCTAAGTCCTGAGTGATCTTGAATCTGATCTGTTGACCTGATTGTTCTTTGATTTAACCGTTTACGAACACAATTTATTACCGCTGTTCCCAACACTATTATTTTGGGAACATGATAGTCAACAGTGAAGGTAGCTTGATCATAGATATGGGCATCACATAGCTCTCTTCAGAGTCAAGATGATTCCCTTAATTGTCGATGGTGAGAAGTGAGATTTACCCATGGCCAGCTTATGACTCGTAATCATAAGTGGGTTGCTCATAATATCATCCGACTAAGTTAAGGATGAAAATGCAGTGAGAGGCAATGCGGTAAAAATCGCATGCTCATGTATGGATCATCAAGTGAAAGATCAATAACCGGAATTTGATTGTATCAATGGACACCCTGCTGTTACAAGGGAATAATATATACCGTATCACTAAAGAGTGCAGCCTCGGGTCTATAGTGGAATCACTTCGAGGTTTGACGAACATCTAGCGGTTTGTTAGAGCTTAAGTGATTCGGGTCCATGGTCCCCATGATAGCTCCGTAACGGATGATACGTACGTGATTAAAATACATTCTGGATAATGTTTAATCATTTGGCTCGACTTATAAAACTGACAAGTCTTTGGCAGACGTCAGATAGTTTTATCGTCAGCGTGGCAAAAGTACCATATTTTGGTACACGGAATTAACTGATAAAAAGAAATTTAGAATTTAGATTTTCTATCAGCACCATGTTGATGTAAATTAAATTCTAAGCAACTTTGGATTTTTGAACCAAGTCATTCCGACTTACGGTTTGTGATTTATGGATTTTCTAAGTTTGTGTTCGGTACGACAAGCTATGAAATTAAATCACACGTCACGAATTTAAATGATGGTGTGGCACCATGACATTTTAATGTGTGATATTGAGATCAGGAATTATTAATATAATTTAATTATTTGGATTTAATTATTAATATCTTATTAATAATTAATTAATAATTAATAGATTTATATTAATAATGATAATATATATTTAATTATATATTATATGTGTATATCGATTATTGAGCAGAAAGAAAAGTTCAACCACTTCACACGCATTTGACTTGGTTTGAACTTTTAAATATTTGCGGCATAAGTACCTAATATTTGGTATTTTAGCAAAAAAACCCTAAAATCAATTTAATCCATTGGATCGGAAATGATTTAATATCAACCGTTGGATTAAGATAATTGATTTTTGACCTAACCCTTATTCGAAAATAATAGCTTGGTGACCAAGCTTAGGGTTTTTCGAATTTGACCTAATTAATTGTATCCGTTGGATCGGTTTAAGATTTAATCTTTACCGTCGGATTGGAAATTAATTAATATATATAATAATTAATAATTTTCAAAATTATTATTATGATTATTATTATATATATATATTTCGAAATTTAAATAATTAGATAAGATTGGTTTTTGATTTTACCAAGTCTTTCTTATTTAATTAAATCCCTAATTAATTATATCCATTGGATTTAGATGAGATTGAATCTAAACCTTTGGATTAAGATAATTAATTATATTTAATATATATAATTTTGAAATTTGGGAGTAAATTTCTCAAATTTGGTTACGGGCTAAAGGCTATAAATAGGGAGCTCATTCTACACATTTTTCACACTTTTCCCCAGAGCAAAAACTCGAGCTCTCCCTCTCTTTTTAGGCTCTGTGAGTTTTTCTGCTTCCGATCTCTCTTCTGGTTCGGCTTAGGAGATATTTTTCTCCGGAAGCTTAAAAAGAACCGCCAGTTAAATTTTGCGACGGAGTCCTGCCGGCGAAGCCCACGCTTCGGTACGAGGAATCCAGGAGAATATCCCGGAAGATCACGGGAGTTTCCCTCAGCATTGGCGGAGCCCTGCCAAAATCAGAACGCGCAGCCGGAAGTCGTCAATGAGGTACGGCCTTATGCATTGGGTCAATAAATGCAAAATTCCTTTTATTGTATTTATTTATTTTCCATAGACATTAGATTTAATAATGTTGTTATGAAATTAATTGTGATGATTAAATTGCTAATTATTTATCCGGTCGCTTTATCCAAATTACTCGATGTCAGTACGTTGTTACGGTGTAACTTTTCCGACCTAAAATTATTTTTGAAGTTACCCGGACGGACTGACAAGATCGGAATATTCGAGGTAATTTGGACGGGACGTTAAAAGTATTTTTAATGAATTTGCAGTCGAAGCTATTTCGTTATTTTTCAAGGTAAATTGGCATATTAGTATATCCGATTTTCAATAAACGGCGTCGGAGCTATATCCAATTACCAACAGCCCTTGCCTGCTATATTTTGTGATAATCAAGCTGCCATACATATTGCATCTAATCCTACGTTCCATGAAAGAACTAAACATATTGAAATTGACTTGCATTTTGTTCGTGATCTTCTTAAGTCTCAAACCTTGAAACTTTTACCGGTTAGGACCAATTCTCAGTTAGCTGATATTTTTACAAAACCCTTAACTTTTCCTGTTCTTTTTAACCTTCTTTACAAGATGTCACTGCTTAACATTTATGCAGTAACATCTTGAGGGGGTGTATTAAACTATCAGCTTTATGCCATGTTATTATTCCTTTTTCTATTATTTACAACTAACGACTAATCCTGTTTTTTGTCTCTTTGTTTTAAGTTGTCGTTTACTTTTATTTGTTGGAATGTCGTTTGATAGAAAAGGGTCGTTTAGCTCTGTCGTTTACCATGAGCTATTGAGTCATTTTATAAGACTCCATTATAAAGCTCCAATGGTAATATGATTAGAAGCAAAACGACACAAATGATTAGCTATAAATACTGATCATTATAGGTGTACTCAACATTTTTCAGTTTTAATAAAAAAGAATCCTTTCTTTCTCATCTTCTCCTTCCCGATTGGGAATTCTCAGCTCAATATTCTGCTGTGAAAACGACAAATATATCCACAGTCCATTAATTTCAATTTTCAATCTTGGAGAATATGAAAATATATGAATATTTTCTATCAATTATGATTAATTTCAGGAAGAAAAGAAAAAAGATTGCATAGTTTATATATAAGGACAATATTTTCTAGTAATTATGATTACTAATCTTACATTTCTCTTAAATTATCAATCTTTCATATCAAATTATTCACATATCTACCCTCTTTAATTTCTCACTTCAATTATTGGTATTCTTGGTGCAAAATTATTGATTTCTACCACATAAATTTTTTTTGTTCTTGTATAGAACATCTTTTACATGAATTCAGGCTTTTTTAAATATCTTTTTGGGTAAACTGCGGCTAATGTACCCAATGTTTGATTATCTGCGGATTATGTATTCAATGTTTATTTTCGACGGCTAATGTACTCAATGTTTGATCCGTTAGATTTTTTGGGTTTTCCGTCAGTTGACCGTTAGAGAGTTATATGTACACTTTTCGTATTTTTGACATAACTCACTCATTTTTTGTCCAAATTTTATGCACAACCTATGGTTGGAAAGATAAGAGATAGATCTACAACTTTAATGTTTTAAGTTTTGTAAAATCAGTTTTAAAAAAATACAAAATTTCAAGTACAACGTAAAACTGGACATTAGTTTAATGCAAAATATTTGTTTCGAGCAAATTTTAATATACTTAATGACTTTTTATGATGAAACGTAAAAGCAAAAAGTTGTAGATAAATGTTTTATCTTTCCAACGAGTGTTTATTTATAAATTTTGGATAAAAAACGAGTGAGTTATGCCAAAAATATGAAATATTATTTCACATCACATCTTTTATATTTTTGGCAAAACTTACTTATTTTTTGTCAAAAATTTATAAATAAACACCCGTTGGAAAGATAAAACATTTATCTAAAACTTTTTTCTTTTACGTTTCATCATAAAAAGTCATTAAGTATATTAAAATTTGCTCGAAACAAATATTTTGCATTAAACTAATGTCCAGTTTTACGTTGTACTTGAAATTTCGTATTTTTTTAAAACTGATTTTACAAAACTTACAACATTAAAGTTGTAGATCTATCTCTTATCTTTCCAACCATAGGTCGGGCATAAAATTTGGATAAAAAATGAGTGAGTTATGTCAAAAATACGAAAAGTGTACATATAACTCTCTAACGGTCAACTGACGGAAAACTCAAAAATATCTAACGGATCAAACATTGGGTACATTAGCCGCCAAAAATAAACATTGGGTATATAATCCGCAGAAAATCAAACATTGGGTACATTAGCCGCAGTTTACCCTATCTTTTTAAATCATGCATTGAGCACGCCCGGCCAGCTCGAGCTCAAAATTCTCGGGTTTCGGAGCCTCAAGCGCAAACCCGACCCGAATGCCAAGCCCAACCCGAATGCCAACTCTATTTAAATCCAAAGGGACCAAATAGTAATCACACGTCACACTTGACACGTCATCATCTCTCTCTCTCTCTCTTCCGATCGAACCAGCGAAGCTCGAAAAGCTTCGTCAATGGCGGATCCCTCCGAAGCCGTTTGCTCCAGGGGAAACATCACTCACGTCATCTTCGACATGGACGGTCTCTTGCTCGGTAATCACATCAAACCTCTCATCTGCACTTTCTTCTTCTTCTTTAGCTTTCGCGCATTCTAGGTTGAATCGATTGAGCTCGTGAATTGGTGATTCAAGCGATGTTTTGTGGTTTGTTGCAGACACTGAGAAGTTCTATACTGAAGTTCAGGTTGCTATTCTTGCTAGATTCGGTAAGACTTTCGACTGGTCTCTGAAGGCCAAAATGATGGGAAGGAAAGCGATCGAAGCTGCTAGGATCTTCGTTGAGGAGACCGGGATCGGCGGCGCTCTCACGGCGGAGCAGTTCATCGTCGAAAGAGAGGACATGCTCCGGAGTTTGTTCCCGACCAGCCAACTCATGCCAGGTACAATGTAGCCTATTTTTCTTGCTTATGATAACAACTTTGCTGGTGAATGAGCTTGTTGTTTCCTAACAAATCGTAAACTCCGACATTATTACGTCTTTAACTCTGCATAATCTCGAATATTATCAGTTCCGGGTACAGAACAAAGTTCCCAGACACCTAGAGATATAGAAAAACGTATAAGCTATTGTTAGGATATAGACCAATCACCAAGCTCAGCGCGATGATCAAACCGATCACGCGCACAAACGGGAATCAACAATGCCAATGAACTTCTTGCGGAATTTGATTTGGTGTTACGGCTTTTTTGAGAAACTTACAGAGTTCTCAGTCGCTCTTACTATCTCTGTCGTCTCTCAAGTTTCCTCTTTTGATCCGTTCTGTTCTCTAGGATCCTAAAAGGCTATTTATACAAGTGCACGACCTGGTTTAATCGGATTCGAAACTTATACACCATACAAGTAAATCTGCGTAGTTACCGTTATGCCCATCCATTTGACATATGTCACATGTTATAACAACTATCATAAGAACAAGAATTTCTACGAACTATAGTTTTAACGGCGCTGAACAACAACAGTCTTAGGTATACTTATGAATCAGCTGTTTTCTTCTTCAGAAACTTGTGCCAAATCGCCATTTTGTGTTCTTTCTTGCTAGTCTATTAATATAGTTTTGATACTAATTTAAGGTGCTAGCCGATTGATCAGACATCTTCGTGCAAAAGGAGTGCCAATATGCTTGGCCACAGGGTAATATACTCCATGTTTTTCCATTTTATTTTATGACTTCTCTTAATTTAAGCTGGTGAAATATTGGCTCTTCCTCGTTGCTTGTTAATTGCATTCAAGTATACGGATTATTAGAGTCAATTTGGTTAAACTTTATGTTCTATAAAATGTGGATCACTGGATTCTGAGCATATTTGTTCAAGTTCTGTACCAATATCTGCACCATCTTTCTACTAATTACATTAGAACAAGTATTATTAGCCCCATTTTAAATTTCTCGTACTGTCTCGTTTGCATTAAATTTCAAGGACAAAATCATTATTTCGACTATTACTGAATTCTCTTGCGGAGAGTTTTAGGGGGCATAGCAGCAAAAAGATTCATCAATTGGTATGCGAAATGATGATTTTGTCCTTAAATTTAACGGAATAAAAAAGAGGGATAACATGCTTCAATTTTGACAAAATCATGGGAGAAAATTGATCATTACTCGTTGCATTATTATCTAATTTGTAAAAAGAAGGAACTCTATGTAAGAAAATTGAAATGTCTCGGTATCTCATCTGGACTTATCTCCAAACAGTTCACATAGGCGGCATTTTGAACTGAAGACACAACAACACGGGGAGCTTTTCTCGTTGATGCATCATGTTGTGCTTGGCGATGATCCTGAAGTTAAACAAGGGAAGCCGTCGCCTGATGTATTCCTGGTGGCCGCCAAGCGATTTGAGGTTAGTCGTTGTCTTTTGGTTCTCGTCCCGTATTCTAGATCTCATCACGGGTCTAGAACCGGTGAAATCCCTTTACCCTATGATGTCCACACTCTAAACTCTAAATAGATACTAAGCTATTTTACTGAATAAACTCGCATGCATTTCTTATTCTTAGGTTACCTTAAATAAAGCCACAAAAATTGTAAAACAATAAGAAGTCATAAAAAAAATAGAGTAAACATAGATTAGGTACCGTCCCTGAAAAGCTTTGGGCCGGTCGATTTGGTAAGAATGTATGCTTTCTCGTGATGGGCATTACTTTGATCATTAGATTTCTTTCTTGGTCCATGAACTTGGTTTTTTTATATAGAGAGAAGTTAAAGCTCATCAAATGTTTTTGGGAAACAGGGAGGCCCGATAGATCCAACCAGCATTCTCGTGTTCGAAGATGCGCCTACCGGAGTTCAAGGAGCCAAGAATGCTGGAATGTAAGTGCCCTAACTATACTAACTGACTATGTAATTTCTTGATAATCAATTGAATTAGCTTTTAAAAGAGTTAGTTGCAATTTGCACTAGATTGAACTGGCCTACGCAGGAAGTTTTGCTTTTTGTACCCTCTATTTATTTTTTTGTCGCAAAATATACCATATATTTTCAAAATAGCCAAAATATACTCTCTAATTATAATTTGATAAGACTACGGACTACCCTTTATTTTTCTGTATTATTATTTTCCTAAAGAGATTAAAATCCTAAATTTGACGATTAGTAATATTTCAGCTTTTTGGAAAATATATGCTAATATTTTTGACAAAAATAGAATACGAGGATATAGAATAAAGAAAATTCTAAACCATGGTTAGGGGCAAATTTGGGTTTTGAAAATTAAATTGTTGGGAGGGGTATAGAAATGAAACTAAAGTACACTTTGAGGGTATATATATATATATATATATTTTAAAATTAATGGTATACTGGTATATTTTTTCAAAAAGCAAAAATAAAGTGTGATGATAAGCGTAAAATTCCCAAAATGATGGATTGTGAAATAAACCTACAGATTATCAGCAAGAAAGAGTTAGTGAAGACTTGAATGATCATATGAATATGTCATATTTTAAATTTTAGTCCTTTAAGCAATCAATGCTTAAAATGATGGTATTAAACTAAAACTTGTGTTCTAACACTAGATTCCGTGTCCTATGCAGGTGGGCCGCAATGGTTCCGGATCCGAGGCTCGACAGCTCTCTTCATGGGCCGGCTGATCAAGTTTTAAGCTCCCTCTTGGATTTCAATCCCAGAGAATGGGGATTACCGGCGTTTGACGATTGCTCAACCTAACAAATGTACGATTTAAAATGCTTGATTCTTCGTTCGCACTTGAACCGCTGATTATTCCGGGGATTGGTCAGGGACGTTCTTGAATCACATTTGTATGATTTCTGTTCAATCTCTTGTCATTCACATTTTGGTTATGACATTAACAGGAATGATATACTTTCGTAGCTCAAAACAGGGTCGTGTATCGGAGCTGTAGTTTCACCTAGGATCCGGTTTCTTGGGCCTTTCAATACCTGGACCGACCGCTTTTTAAATGAACATCTTGTTAGTATTTTTTTACTCTCATTTTTAAATGATTAACGGATAGAAAAAAAAATACGTTCAAATAAAGCACTGCTATTGACAAAAATATATTTTGAGCCTATAAATAAAAATACATCCAAATACACTACTTTAAAAAAAAAATAGAAGAAGAAGAAAAAAGAACACTCAAATACCTTGGTGCAGTTTTAAATAAACTGCATGATTTTCATTGAATAAACTAATAATACATATAATTACAGTATACTTATAAAATATACAGTATACTTATAAAACATACAGTAAACTTATTATCCTATAAAAACAAACAACATTCAACCAAGCTTGTTTTGTCTAGTGGTAACTCTACTACTCTCCTCTATCCAAGAGGTCATGGGTTCAAACCTAGACCCAACAATATGAAAAAAGAGAAGGCCCGAGATTAGTTCGACACATATGTAAAGGAACTACTATCACAGTGTATATATATACTCTCTTTTATTCAGCATTACTTTTTTTGTTCTAGTTTTATTTTCGTTTTTCAGTTCTCTACCATTTCTTTCCTACACAATTTAAACTTTATATAATATATTATTTGAGCTCTAAACAAAGTAATTAAAATAAAGTTTATACCAAAACCAGATTTGCGGTGTCATCATACTCGCAAGAATGATAACCTTATAGCAAAAAATAATATTTTTCACGATTTGTAGGCTTTTCTCTCTTTTAAAACACATAGTTACAATATGTTTGTACTCAAATTCCGAATCTTAAGATGAAAAAAAAAAAAAGACATCTCGTAGAGGATTCACACGCATTTCTTATAAAAGAAATACTATTGGTCAAGAACAATTTTGCTCATTGTCCAGAGTTTACCCTACTATCATACATCCTTAATATAGACTAGGTTCAATCGGATCGAGACGTAAAAGTTGCATACATATATATGTGTGTGAAATTGACAAATAATAGTAACGATTTTCAATTTTTTTTTTTTTTTTATAATGCGAGTACATGTAAATGTAATCTTGATCAATACTCACTCCAATACAAATAAATACATAAATAAATTAATTACATATCATGAAGTAAGCAGGGGCGGATTTACCTATAGCCCAATAAAGAATGTAATCTCCCCGGCCCAATAAGGATAAACGTTTCATTATAATGGCAAGAATGAAACACGAATTTTCAAAGTTATCAAAGGACTAATATAGCCACACATAAAAAGTACCGTGAAAGAAAGGATAAGTATCAATAAATTTTTTGCGTATAAAATATAAATTAACTTGGAGAGAGAACACTTTATCTAATTTAACATGACTTCGTATTATTGGATTTACGAGGAGTTTGGGAGTAATCAGTTAAACTGAATTTACGTATTATAATGTATAGGATTGGATTCGAAATTCGTAATTTGTGAAACATTTTAATTATTACTATCGAACATTGGATAGTAAAATTTAGAGCTCAAATTTTTTAAGCTCCTATGGTGATTTGGCCGGGTCGTGGCCCGTATCCAGGAATTAAGGTCTAAATTACAGTTTTAGCCACCAAATCAACCAGGAATTAAGGTCTAAAAAGTGACATTTCATTAGAAACCTCACCTACAAACCTCTCTTGCTTAATACTTAATTAGTTAGGCACACTATTAAAATGCTAATTACTTTCGCGTTATGCCTACTAATTCATAAACGAGCTTATAAAGAAAATTGGCCAGTTGGTGTACTTGGTCAATGATCACATTAAATTTATCAAGAGCCTATATACATAAATTAACAATATTATACTTGACATGTAAGTTGTCACTAATGAGTTATCAATGTTAATTGAGATTCCATTGATTACTATAACATATATCACATTAACAAATACGCGTAAACAATATTAAAAAACTTGACACGTGATGTTTGGTAACACGGTTCGTATTATTCATAAAAGTATCCTACTAGTAGTCCAACTTGTTTGTGAATTGAAGCAAGTGTTAGGAATTTTGCCCTAATTCCCAAATCAGAAAACGAAATAAAGCGATAAAACAAAATTGAAATCGATACCAGAAATTATAGTGGTTCGCTCCCACTGTAGGAGGTACGTCCACTTGCCGCTTGTAAATCTCGATCCACTATAAATCTCTCAATCGGAGTTCTGGTTACACCCTCAATCTCGCTCTCTCAGTTTTGTGCTACAAAAAACACTTAATGACGGCTACAAGCCGCGAAAATTAAAGATAGGGAAAATAACCCGTGTAAAAAGTCTAAACTACCCTCGCTACATAATGCGTAGATTAGGCTTCACACTCAACAATCTCCCACTTGAAGACTAATCTCTATAACGTGTCTTCAAGCTTTACAAGTGGCGGCTCAACTTATCACTCAAGGAGCCCAGCTGAAGTTGCACACAACTTCAGTTTCTCATACGGCACGGCCTTCGTAAACATATCCGCAGGATTCTGACTCCCCGCGATCTTCTCGAGCACCAGCTTCTTCTTCTCTAAGGCCTTTCTGATGAAGTGGTACCGCAGATCTATATGCTTCGTCCTAGCATGGTAGGCCGGGTTCTTTGCCAAGTGAATGGCGCTCTGGCTGTCGCAGTAAAGAACACTGCCTTTATGATTCTGGTCCAACTCTCGTAGAAAATACTGAAGCCAAATCATCTCCTGTGTAGCCTCGGTCACAGCCACGTATTCAGCCTCGCAACTGGAAAGAGCAACAACTTTTTGCAGCTTTGAGATCCAACTGACTGCAGTTCCCCCGAATGTGTAGACATACCCGGACGTGCTCTTTCTGCTATCGATGTCACCACCGTTGTCTGCGTCAACGAACCCTTGAAGCCCTGAATCTGACTTCCGGGAGAACAACGATGTACTTGAGCTTCCTTTGAGATACCTTAGTATCCACTTTACAGCTTCCCAATGTTGCTTTTCCGGATCGCTCATAAACCTGCTCACAACTCCCACTGCATGTGCAATGTCTGGTCTCGTGCATACCATCGTGTACATTAGACTCCCGATAGCCGAAGAGTAAGGAACCTTGTCCATGTGTTCCCTTTCCTCCTCAGTCGTTGGACAACCGAAAGTGGCTGCCCAAGGGAGTTCCGACAGGCTTGGCATCTTCCATGTTGAACCTCTTGATGACCTTCTTCACGTATTCTTCTTGGGACAATTTCAGCCCCTCTTTGCTTTGCGTAATCCTCATCCCGAGAATTTGCTTCGCGTCGCCGAGGTCCTTCATCGCAAACTCTTTTGACAGTCTCATCTTCAGCTTTTGAATCTCCTGAAGATCTGCTCCCACAATGAGCATGTCGTCGACGTAGAGTAGAAGAATCAAATACGAGTCTCGAAGTCTCTTGAAGTAGCAGCACTGATCGCTCTCGCTCCTCGCGAACTCGGCTTTCAGCATAAAGCTGTCAAACTTCTTGTACCACTGTCTAGGAGCTTGCTTCAAGCCGTACAAACTCTTTTGGAGCTTGCATACTAATTTCTCTTTGTCTCTGACCTCAAAGCCCTCTGGTTGCCTCATGCAGATCTCTTCTTCTAACTCTCCGTGAAGAAACGCAGTTTTCACATCCATCTACTGAAGGTGTAGATCTTCCTGTGCAACCAGCCCAAGAACTGTTCGGATAGTCACGTGCTTAACCAATGGAGAGAAAATCTCTCTGTAGTCTATGCCTTCCTTCTGATGATCAAATGAATATTAGTTCTAAGTCCTGAGTGATCATGAATCCGAGCTACTGACTTGATTGTTCTTTGATTTAACCGTTAAAGAACACAAGACATTAGCGCTGTTCCCAACACTATTATTTTGGGAACATGATAGTCAATAGTAAGGATGGCTTGATCATAGACATGGGCATCACACAGCTCTCTTCAGAGTCATGATGATTCCCTTGGTTGTCAGTGGTGAGAAGTGAGAGGTACCCGTGCGCAACTTATGAATCAAAACCATAAGTGGGTTGCTCATAATATTACTGACTGAGTCAAGGATGAAAATGCAATGAGGGGCATTACGGTAAAAACCGCCTGCTCATGTGTGAGTCATCAAGTGAAAGGACAATAACCCGAATTTGATTGAATCAATGGACACCCTGCTGTTATAAGGGAATAATATATACCTTATCACTAAAGAGTGCAGCCTCGGGTCTATAGTAGAATCACTTCGAGGTTTGACGAACAACTAGCAGTTCGTTGGAGCTTAAGTGATACGGGTCCGTGGTCCCCAGGATAGCTCCGTAACGGATGATACGTATGTGATTAAAATACATTCTGGATAATGTTTGATCATTTGGCTCGACTTATAAAACTGACAAGTATGTGTCAGACATCATATAGTTTTATCGTCAGCATGGCAAAAGTATCATATTTTGGTACACGGAATTAACTGATAAAAATAAAGTTAGAATTTTGATTTTCTAATACGACCATGTTGTTGTAAATTAAATTCTAAGCAACTTTTCTTTTTGAACCAAGTCATTCAGACTTACGGTTTGTGATTTATGGATTTTCTAAGTTTATGACTCGGTTCGATAAACTATGAAATTAAATCACATGTTACGAATTTAAATGATGGTGTGGCACCATGACATTTAATGTGTGATATTGAGATCAGGTTTTATTAATATAATTTAATTATTTGGATTTAATTATTAATATCTAATTAATAATTAATTAATAATTAAAAGATTTATATTAATAAATAAAAATATATATTTATATATTGTTACATGTATAAATTCGAATTAGGGTTTGGAGAATACAAACCCTAGTTAAATTCGAATATGTGAATTGGATAATTTATATTTGCGGCATAAGTACCTAATGTTTTGGTATTTTGGCAAAAACCTAAAATCAATTTAATCCATTGGATCGGTTATGATTTAATATCAACCGTTGGATTGAGATAATTGATTTGAACCCTAAATGTAATTCGAAATTGAAACTTGGTGACCAAGTTTAGGTATTTCGAATTTGCTAAATTAATTGTGTCCGTAGGATCGGTTTTGAGATTTAATCTTTACTGTCGGATTAGAATTTAATTAATATTATATATATGATAATATAATTCGAATATAAATGTGGATAAGAGTTCGAATAAGTGTTTTGTAAAACCCTAGGGCATTTGACTTTATCCCTAATTGATTTGATCTATTGGATTGGTTTAAGATTTATTTTTAACCATTGGATCTAGATAATCATAAACAAATTCGAATTTTTTTATGTATATATATATATATATATATATATATATGAAATTTGATTTTATTAATATCATGATAAGATTAAATATTTTGATCTTATCATGTATTATTATTTAATTAAATCCCTAAATAATTATATCCATTGGATTTAGATGAGATCGAATCTAGACCATTGGATTAAAATAATTTTTTATCATATTTAATTTAATAAATTCGAATAAAGGGAGGAAAAATCTCCAAATCGGTTACAGCTTGAGCCTATAAACAGGAGGCTCACTATACACATTTTTCATACCTTCCCAGAGCAAAACTCGAGCTCTCCCTCTCTCTCTAGGGTCTGCGAGTTTTCTGCTTCTGATCTCTCTTCTGGTTCGGCTTAGGAGATATTTTCTCCGGTAGCTTTAAAAGAACAGTCAGTTAAATTTTGCGACGGAGTCCTGCCAGCGAAGCCCACGCTTCGGTAGCGAGGAAACCATGAGAATATCCCAGAAGATCACGGGAGTTTCCCTCAGCACCGGCAGAGCACTGCCCAAGTCAGAACGCGCAGCTGGAATCATCAGTTGAGGTACGGCCTTATGCATTGGGTAAATAAATGCAACCATTTACTTCTTTCTATTTATTTCCTATTCGACTAGATTATTAATAATGATTATGAAAATATTAAATTCGAAATATTTATCAGATCTTAACGAAATGATTATTACCCGATATCCGTGTCGTCAGTCCGGTAACAAGATTTCCGCTTTAAAATAATTTTTTAAATGTTACCGGGACGCCCCGGAGGCTATTATTGTGGTAAGGAAATCGGACTGATACCACCGATTTCCAACAGCTATAACCTTCACATATAAAACACGTCAAGGAGAATCGAAGGGTAGAACCTCTGAAGCCACTCTGACGCTTGTCATTGACTATGCTTGAAGACAGGGAAATGATAAGGGGTGAAAATATTTGATGCCGAACCTCGCGAAAGGTTGCATGCTTACTTTATAAAGGGATCAAGTCATCACGTATTTCAAAATGAAGGGATATGGAGTACGTACTTGATCTTGCCTGGGAAAGCCGGGAATTGATCGCAGAGACGAGGGTATCTATCAACGTAGCTAGATGATGAGGCTAGTTGCATCAATTACTAGGTGTCATGGCCAGGAGGCATCAAGGCGACATGCCTGGGGCGATATGTTTGGGACGTGGACAAAGTCTCCACAATGACGACTTCTCAGGTCGAGCATCGATACGAAAGACCTTTGGCATCAAGAACCTAGATTTGGCAAAGATCGAGTGTTGACATGGGTCGAAGGTTGGCAAGGCACAACGATCGACATGGATCGAATATCGATAGGGGTCAAGTATCGACAGTGGTCGAATTTCGGAAGGGGTCAAGTATTAACATATTTCGAGTATCGACAGGGGTCGAATGTCGATAGGGGTCGAGTATCGACAAGGATTGAATCTTATCCTTATTCTTGACAAGCGAGGATAGGCGAGACCCTGATGAGCAGAGTGTCTGAATCCCGACTCCTAGGAAGAAAGAGAATTCTAGATAGATAAGTTCTCACTTTAGAGAGAAAGTTCAAAGTGTGGAAGAAAGTGTGTCTAAATGAGGAGGAGGAACCTCCTATTTATAGGAAAGGGGATGAGTCAATATTCCCTTTATACCCCTGGGTGATGGCACCTAGCCTTGCCCGTAGAGTGGCTGTCATACTCCCTTGCCAGGCGTAGTGGTCGTCATTCCATTAGCGTTGTCCATCGCCTAGGTACATTGCCCGCGTAAACCTTTTCTCGGCCCTAAGACGAGGGAAAGGTTGTCGGTTGCACTTAGGGTCGTCGTAGCTTCCTTGGGTTGTCGAGATCCTGCTACATTGTCGTCGGTGGCCTTACGGGTTGTCATCGCTTAACTAGTCACCTCGACAAGCTCTTAGGGATGTCCCTTTGGCCTTTCGGCTTTGTCTTCGAGCTTAGTCTTCCGGGCTTTGCCAAATGAGCTTGGAATTGGGCTAACGGGCTTTGACTTCCTCGATGGACCTTGACTTTTGTCTAGGGGGACCATATTTTTAATGAACGCAAAATACACTATAACAAGTATCAAAAGTAACTTTTTCATGTCACTGTAAGTTCCAAGTGGGACTCATCTTTTAAATCACTTTTCACCTTTTTTTTAGCATCATCGACAACGGAGTTGATAACACCAATGTTGTTGATGCTAATCTTGTGGTCCTAAGCAAGATCTATGGTTCATTTACAACACCCGAAGTCGGAGATGCAACCCCGAATGTGAGGTTACAAACTCTGACTTTTGGCTTAAGCATCTTCGGATTTGGGAGAAATTGGAATATTGTGGGCGTGTAAAATTTGATAAACGACATTTGACTGATAAGTCATAGTGAAAGTCACTTTGAACTTACAGTGACATGACAAACGTTACTTTTGGTACTCTTACTGCGACGAAATAAAATTAAGAATATGTCATAGAATTTATTGTACTTCAAAATACTTTTACCCCATATATAAGACATTAACTTGTTTTCCACAGCCTCAAAAACGTGTTCTAAATCAAATGATCTAATTTAACGTGTCTTAAAATGATGATTGAACTCGACTCTAATGAGAAATCGGTTTATAATAATAGAGCTCTTTAGTGCTTTGTACTATATGTAATCGTATTTATTAGGACTAAGACGGTCCTCTCTCTCTCTATATATATATATATTGTACATAACTTGGTTAATTATATACAACAAGATGGTGTTAAATATATTTATATATATGGTTGGCAAAATTAATAGTAGGCATGGTCCTCCACTGACTGGATTTCTCTACAATTCAAACATTTTTTTGTTTTGTTTTTTTTAGGGATACAATTCAAACATATTGATATGTGCTTTACACCAAGAATAATGTACCTAAAACACAACATGAAAATACATGTATGAATCGGTTTTTTTAATTGTGAAAATAGTCAAAGTACGAGTGGCTTGAAAGAATGCAGAATAATGTGGTACATATTGCCACTCAATCGACTTTAAGTGTGTTTTGCAACAGTAGTCCTTTTCATACAGAGACAACAGTATGTTATGTATAATAACATCACCTACAAAAGGTCCATACTTCTTAACTATATATACATAATTATATTGTAATTAGAATATTTAAATAAAAATAAAAACATAAATATGAAAGATGATATGCTTTTATCCTGAATTGTGAATTATAGAAAACATCTTAAGATTAATTAAACTAAATAAGTCTAATGCTACATTAGGATTTTGAAAAATTGAAAGAGAAGTTCTCTTAACATGGGAATAGGGTTTTTCATGGTTCTGAGGAAAAACCAGGTACAAAAAAAAATATTAAGGTGTAAGGAGCATAATTACATAATAAAAAGTGCTTTCTATGAAGACATAGTTTCATTTCATATATAAGGTAACTACATAATAATATATATATATATGATATTAGCCATTAACATAAACCCCTATCTCTGCGTTCCCTAATCCCCTAGGGCTATGACAATCCCTTAAGACCAGAGAGAGAAAACTATGAGAAAGGCTTTACCAAATTTGACATGTTATTAACTCCTTGTTTTCTTAAACCCTAGACTCCGGTTACATAAAAAGGTCCCTATATGCGCCAAATTAGGTAATGACTTCTTCAATATTAACAATTTTGGTAAAATACAGTTTTAGTTTTGTAAAAAAAAGTATTAACAAGAAATTCAAACCATTAAAATCCCATGCAGTCCACTTTAATTAAGCACGGCTAAATCCTTAACACGCTCCCTCAAGATATATAGTTGTTCTTTTGTGCCAAACTCATTTTGAGCGAGATTCCTTTTTTTTTTTTTTTACAGGTAGTCATGTAAATGTCTAAGGGTTAGACAAAACGGACCCATATCAGTCCGGGTCAGGGAAAAACGGACTCGGACTAGTCCGGGTCTGAGTTAAAAAAAATATCTATTGTCGGACAGTAGATATTGTCTGAGATTTACATGATTATTTATTGGTGCTCATTTGAGTTCTAATAACATGTGAAGCATCACGAGTTTCTAACTCAAAACCAGTTAGTAATAAGTAGCGCTAAATTCCCATATTTTTTGCGGGTGAGATCCTTAACAAATTTGCATATCTCTCTTCAGATCTCAGAGGTCCGGGATTACAATAACAAAACAGTGAATCATCCAAAGGACAAACATCGAATATCTATAAAATTCTATCATCATTCAAACCCTAGCTGATAACAGAAGCCATTCAAGTTCAGATCTAAACCTTTAAGTTCCATTGGAACAATAACAACCAACCAAATATATGTTTATAAATATCAATAAAAATCCATGGAGAATTAGGGTTGTGTAATTAGACTAGGGCAAACATGTCCCAGTAATAAACTCAGCTGATCCCACCACACTGATCAATTCATGAGGCCTATCTTTCCCTCAACTAATTGTATGGTACATCATTTCTTATAACTCCCTTGACTTTCTTTCCCAAACTTATGCACAAACTGCCAATTAATACAACTCAACACATATAAATATATATAATATAATATAATATTATACTCCTACGGATCTTGCCTTCCTTGAATTTGACTTTGCGGGTAAAATCCGAATTCTCTTGGCGACGCGTACGAAATCCCTGTCACCCACACGCATGCACGCACAGAATAAGAGACAGAGACTGGAATGGAAAGGTCAAAGTTCAACAATATATATATATATATATATATATATGACACGTGTGAAACCCGATCGAGGAACATGTATGTATATTAGATCGAGGACAGTCAAGCAAGAAGTTAATATTAATTATCTAGATACAATCAAAGTCATGCATCCTGTATAGTTTATATATATGTATATGGTATAATCTTATTACATATATATGGAACACTATAACTAAGGGGGTTTTAGGGTTTAAATTTTTGTTTTGTAATTTATATATATATATATAGATATATATATATATATATATATATATTTGGTTTGATTATCTGTGTACCTGTCTTTTGAAAGAAGAAAAAAAAATAGTGTGCTTGATTCAAGTATAAGGTGAATTATCTAGTTAATATAAATTTTATTAATGTCTTGTATATATATACATATGATTCTTAAAGTGGCATTTAAAACATATATAAGGATGTATATCAAGATCAGATCCCAAATCTATGCAACTATAAACAATATTATCTATATTAAGTACAATTAAATTAAGTATTATTTAATTAATTACCCTGGAAACAGATGAAATCTCAAACAAATAATATATATATATATGTATATACTCATGTAGACTTACTTCCAATTAAGATCCCCGGCAAGAAGAAGGTCATTCTCTATATCCTCATAGGCGATTACATGCCCGGGAACGGCATTGGAGAGGTCGAGATCGTCTGTTCCGTTATCGGTACCGTCTCCAGCACCGTCACCTGAGGCAAAGATGTGGCGTAGGGCTTTGGCGAGGCTGTGGTAGCTGGCGTGCTTGTGGAGGCTGATACGGTGGCAGATGGACCGCCCTTCCAGCACCACCGTCACCGCCGGCGGCACCACCGCCCACGCCAGATCCTCCTGATGAAACCCCGATACGAAGCGCGAATTGGCTGCGCCACTAGGGTTAGGGTTAGGATTAGGGCCGTTGATTTGTTGAAGCGACAGCGATCGTCTGATCATCATGTGATCTTGAGTGTTCTCTAACTGCCATGACGGTCTCCTTTTCAAGGACAAGTACTCTTGCCTCTGGGAATGATCTAAGCCGTTCATTTTCGATGTCTCTCTCTCTATCTTTGTGTGTGTAGATATGAATTAGCTGACGAAGAGCTTAGGGTTTGGTCGGAGAAATACCAAGGAAAAACAGAAAAGAGTTTGGTATTTGGTGGGGTTAGAGAGAGAGAGAGATGAAAGTTGAAGTCATGTGTTGATGAAGTGTATGGTATTATATAGTGGAAGTGCAAGTGCAACAGCAAGGAACATTAACACCCTCGTTATAAAGTTAAAGTTTCGAGATAATTGCGGCAAAAGTATTTTAAATTATGGGCCATAATTAGTGATTAAAGCACCCAATTTGTTTAGAAATAGGTGGTATAGAGCGATTTCAAACACTGTAGTAAAGTTAGCCAAGTTACCATTTTTGGCGGATTGCTATACCTCATCTATGTTCTTGATCGTTTTTTACTATTTTCATTAAGTGATGGCGTTAACAACATAAATCGCGATGCTATTTAGGAGCATGAATTGAGAATTTGAGAGAGAAATGAGAATATAAATAATAATATGCATTGTTGATGTTCCAAAAATATGTGTTTACATTCATCCAGGTTTATTTTGATGTTCGTAGGTTTGCCCGTTTTAGTTTATTTTTATTTTTTTTTGTTGACATCATTACTGATAGAAAATAGTGAAGAAGAAAAAAACTAACGCAAAAGTGGATGAGGTCTACCGATTCGCCAAAAAAGTTTAACTTAGGTATTTTGCCACAATTTTTTAAGTAAATTCTATGCTGCATGGTTTTCTAAACAACTTGAGTACTTTTGACACTAATAACCATAAAATTATTTAAAGTACCGCAGCATATTGCAAAGCTTTCAATTGGGTTTATTAAATACCCACAAGCGTGAAATTCACATTGTTATTGATTTTTTCGGTGTATTTCATTAATGTCAAATTTTTCTACCACGTGTACAATTCAAATTAATTTTCTTCGACTTTTGAGTTTTGAGATTGTTCATGTTAAAAAAATTCAAATCAGTCATTCAAGTGTAACATTGAGTATATAATCAATCAAAAATTTAATTTTCGCAATATTGAGTATTTAATCAATCAAAAATTTAATTATTTAATCAGCGTAATTAAAAGTTTGACAATATATCGCGTTATTTTTACCGCAATTATCTTTGTAAAGTTTTTTATGTCGGTTCTTCTTACATTCAAAGCTATGAAAAATGATTTTATATTTGGTTGAGTGAAGACGAGGATTGTTTTTTTTTTTCTTTCAGTTTTCTTCTATTTTATATCGATAAAAGTGTATGATAAACATTAACAGTACGCAATCGACGTTTATTAATATTAATTTTTATCTCATTTTTACGGCATCTGAGTGTACAGACATACAATGAGTAATCGACGCTCAAATCTCATGCTCGTTTGGATCTGTTGCCTTGGATGAGGCTATAAAGTATTTATGTCAATTAAACTTTTGAACCTCCAATTTGGGTGCAAATTACACTTGAAACTTTGTAAAATTTAAAATAATATAATATTAGTGTCATAGGTTACATAGTATAATTATAAGGGTGAATTGCGGCAATGATGCACAAATTTTGGTCAACAAGGGTTTCAGTTCCTCAATCTTTCAAAGAGTAGGTAAAAATGCACATGTCTTGAATGTGAAATTCGTTAGTCCTTTTGTTAAAGGATGTTAGTTGGAACTGATGTGACATCTTATTATTATCAAATGGATAATCAACTGGGCAAGAAGTAGATAAAAATAAAATTCTTTCACCACCACTCGTAAGTGCTCTCGGATTGCAAATAATAGGTTCGAATTTTCCACGAATATCCTCGATAATCGTCGATTATTCCTCTTTCCGATAGTCATCGGCAAATATTCCACACCAATCGATTATCCGTAAAAACATTGTAAGAATGAAAAAAATAAAAAATAAAAATTGGGTACTCGTTGAAACAATTTGCACTTTTCAACAATTTTTGGTGGAAATATCTTCAATGACATGATTGTATTTACATTTATTTGACTATTTGACATGATTTTATTAGAGTATTTTTACATGTGAGAGTGAGACTATATTTTATATACATATGTAAACTTAGTAAATATATTATTAAAACTATTTTAATGGTTTTTCCATCGATAATCCTAGATAAGTGTCGATAATCCTCGATAAGTGTCGATAACGATAAGTTACATATTTATTAGTTTTCCATCAATAATCCTCGAAAATCCATCGATAATCTTTGAAAACTGCAACCGATTTATCGGCAGAAACGACATTTTGAACTATCGAATATGAACTCAGACTAAGGTCTCCCGGGAATAAACCACATGACTATTTATGAGATAGGACTAACGGATTTTACAGTCAACGCACGTTGTGCATTTTTACCAACAATTGACCAAAAGTTGTGCATTATTACTACAGTTTACCCAAACTATAACATCATGATATGAATATTAGCTATAATATTGTTACATATTGTATTGTCTATCATATTTCTATAATTTTTTGTTGGAGACCAGAATATTTCAAAATTAATGGTTCCTACTTTCCTTCATTAGTCTCGGAAATCAAAATGGAGGTTTGAATTTCGAAAAATTAATTTTCCAAACCAATGAACAAATAAGGTCTCTAAAATCAACTTTGACACTAGACACCAGACGGAACAAAAACAAAAATTTAGTTTCCTAAACTTTAGTCAAACATAAGTCTCTTTCCAATTAAGAAAAAACATAAGACTTTTAATTCACTTCGAGATTATTCGGAACTGAAACTAAATCCTGCAAAATTAAAATATGCAATTATTTTTGCTACATTCCCTGTTCCAACTTAATTACAAAATGCAGTAAAAAATGAAGTTGGTTGTGTTTGGTACATAACTTGAAAACAGTTTTTTAATTTTCTAACTTGTACAGTTACACTGAGAAAAATAAATGGCTGTTTGAACTCCAAAACATTTCAAGTTTTATTCTGTTTTTCTTAAGGATTTTCAAATACAGATTTTTGTTGTTTTCTGTTTTTTTCACTCAGTTTTTTCTTTCATCACTCCTTATTTCTATCGACTTCATTAGGAGTAAAATTAGAACCGGGAACCGGGAAATAACTCTTTTTTTTCATTCATGTTCCGCAGAAAAAATCGGGAATTTTATTTTTGTGCCGATTTCGGTTTTAAAAGTGCTTGTCTTAAAAACCACATGTATTTTTTAAAATTACAAATTACAAATTACAAATAGTATAAAAACGACAATAAAAGTTTAAAATTCACTAAAATGACATACTAAAAACTAAAAAAATGACATGTAGTTTAAAATCAAAACTGGTACAAAAAACCGGGGAATATTTGTTTAGGGCATCGTTTATGGTTCTCAGTTCTAAAAATAGGAACCGAGAAGTGCCAATTCTTGGGTTTAAATTAAATTTCTTGGATTTTTTTTTAAATCGATCTGGGATTGGTACCGGAACAGAGACAAAACCGGAAAACGGATACCAAATTTTCACCTTTAAACTTCACCATTTAACCTTCAAAATCTCGATGTCAACTTTGTCACCAATGCTAACTGCGACACCGGTGCCGGTGTCGATGCCGAATCTGACTTGACCTATGTGATGTTGGGACATAAATTACTTGTGTGATGACTCTAGAAAAATGAATGCGGACGACCTATTGTGGTGAATATACAATTCATGCGAATACTATGTTTGATATAATGTTGGTGAAAAATAGTAGAATAAAATGCATGAGATATTTTACTTTTGATGCATGTTAAACCTGATTATATAGACTATATAGTATATAGATTTGATATGTTAAACACGGTATTTATGTTATTATATTATTAATGTAATAATATTTTTATATTTTATTAATGTATTAAATATTTAATTTTTCAAGAAAAAATCAAATCGAATTCCAAACAACTATTCTGGTGTTTTATTTAAAAAAATAAAAAACAGAAATGTGTACCAAACAGTTATTTCAAAACAACTGCAAAAGTCTTTTACACTACAACTATAAAATTCTGAATAAAGAAAACAAAAACAGTTTAAGTTGTCTACCAAACAGCACCGTTATTATTTTGAAAATACAACTCATAAAAAAATTAAACAGTTAATAAAAATAATTAATCATACCACATATTTACACTAGTAATCAACATACTCAGTGCATGGACTTAAATATTACCTCAATTCAATCTCAAAATATAAAAAGACATTAATATTTTTTTTTCTCTCCCCTAGATAATATAGATAAAAATAACCAAATATTTTGGGGATTTGCATTGCGTAAGGTATATGTTGTCACGAACTAAACAAACATTTTTTTTTAATTCAAATCAGAAACAGTGACATGACGGGGAATTGTGATAAAATGCGTGAATAAAAAGCAAAGATGTAAATAAAATAAAATATAATCAAATAAAATAAAATAAACTCAACTTAAAAAATGACAAAAAGAGGCAACCTTGTAAATTGGGATGCATGGGGCATGGGCTGCGGTGACGACTGCGCTACGGTCGCCGAACGGCTCGCTACTTTGACCCTTTCCATGTCGGAAAGCCATCCCATTTTTTAATTACATTAATTCATTTTAATTCACATTTACTTTACTATTAAAATTAGGGTTATTACTGGCATATGTTCCCGTTTTCTGCAAACATTCGACTTATATTTCCGTTCTTTTTTTCGCGGCATATATTTTCATAATTTTTCAAACGTACTCGAAGTCAACCTCCGTTAATAGTTCCGTCTATGTTCGTTAGTTTTTGCCACGTGTCACGCCCTTAATACCGGCATATGTTCCAATTCTTTGACAAACATTTGACATATTTTCCCTTTTTTTTCGCGGCATATATTCTGTAAGTCATAAAACATACTCAAAGTCAACCTTTGCTAATACTTCCGTCTATATCCGTTAGTTTTTGTCACGTGTCATGTACACCTCAAAAAAATCATTTTCACCAATTGGTTCGAGCAGAGACTGAGACGCGTTGGACGCTCTCCTTACAACTTGATTGGACTCATATACATGCTTGTGGTTCGTTAGGCGATTAGCTTCTTATGATATAACGGGACGACCCAAAAATTTGTAACACTTCGAATTCTGTTGACGAACTAAAACTCCTTGAACTTCGTTACCAAAAGACTCGTGACATAAAAAATGGGAAGCATAAAAGATCGAATTTGCACAGGAAAAAATGAAAAGCAAATTCATAATATCTAGAGAGTTCTCAGTACATGGTATTGCAATGATTTTCAAATGGATCCGAGGTCACCTCAATTTATAGAAACTTGAATACAATGAATTGATTTTCAAAAAAAGTTATAATCGTTAATAGTGAATTTGCAATTAATTCGAAATGTGATAAATTGAAATCAATTTTGGTAATATTCATAACTAATATCATTGTTTACATAACGTTTGAACATCGGAACTTGAAGAAAAGTGTTCTTCTTAAGTGTTCGACATTTCGACCCACTTGACGCCATCTCAATTTTTTTTTAACTGCAATATTTTCCAACACTTCGGGGAAAATTCTGCGAGCTTTCCTCTGGTCCTCAGCCATGGCGATCTCGACCACGGTCCACTAGAACCTCCTTCGTGTCTTTTCTGCTTCCGGCCTTCCGCCCAATTCTGCTTCCGGCCTTCCGCCCAATGCGTGATGCTCCTTTGCATCGAACCTACCCATGGCGGAAGCTCACGGGTGTCCAAGAGAACCGGGGTTTTGTGGCAATTCGATTGGTTAATGTTAGAGTTGGTAATTTGGGGATTTGAGAGCTTGTTTAAAGATGAGATTAGAGCTTCCACGACGAAAGAGAATTTTGAGAATGGGAATGAAGATAAACTCTCAATTGACGAGAGAATTGAGATTAAAAAAAAGTACGTTTTAAGACATGAAATTATGCCGCAAAATAAAATAACGGGAACATAAGTCAAATATTTGAAAAAACAGGAACATATGCCGGTATAACCTTACTGTATATATACACCACACGCATTGGTCACCGTTTCTTTATTATATTGACACTTCTGTCCCTACCACGCATGGTCATGGAGTCTTAAATTGTTCAACTTGTAAGTGGTCTCAATTTATTTAAATGTTCTTTCACCATTTATTTTCTATTTTAAAACAACTTACATGTCTTAAACCAAATAATATAAATTAAACAAAAAAGTAATAAATTAGATAATGTAAATTTTTTAATGAAGAATTTCAAAACTATAAATAGAAAAGAATTATAATTATTAGTATTAACTTCCTTCTTTTTTCTTTTCTTTTTTTTCCTTAAGAAGATACACATTTTATAGAATCTTTCGATCTACTGTTCACATGATCCTCAAAATTTGCAACATTTGCTTTCTTAAATTGCGCAAGAGAATTACAATCTAACGGGCCAGACCAGCCCAACTCAATTAAACCGCTGGACTTCTGACAAAACAACATTGACTCAATTAAACTCCTAAATAATAATACCTCGGTTTAAGGTTTTTAGCATAAATTCGTATAAAATGTTGATCTTTAAATATGAACTTTCTTAACGTGCATCATTAATACAAAAGCAGGTTCATTTTAGTTGAATTTTAATTTTAATCTTACGCAAAAGGAGCACAAACACTAATATGGTTTATATTAATGTAATGTAACATTACATATATCTCTAAACAATACCAGTGTCCAGAAACTACTCGCCTAAACAAAATCATTATTACATATAAATAATATAATTATAATTATAATTATAAATTACAAGAACCAAAAAATATGACAATAGGAAGGTCAAAAGAATCACCAGAAGGGAGTGGTATAGGCGCGACACAGCGGACCAATTTCGCCCGTTCGGAGTTGCATATAGTAAATAATAAACACCTCCCTGCATAAATCTCTACCCACTTGTGCAGTGCTCGTTGCGGATAATGTTAATATCACCATACATCGCGCAGATACCGGCCGTTCATTTGCAGATTCTTCACCATACTCTCAGCTTTCGAGCTGTCTAGCGATCCCTGAATTCGGATATCGAATAGTAATGAGCTTAAGCAAAAGCAGAAAAGGACATTCCATTGTATTATTAGGTTCCTTTTTTCAATTTGGTTAAGCCAGCATTTCGATTCTAAAGCGGTTTTAAAGAGTTCAACAGAAGACATACAAGCTAAAACGAATTCTTTTTCGAAAAGGGAAATAAGTTTTAGGTTTGGCTCCTAAGGAACCGAAAAACTCGATTTTCGGTAGAAGAAGACCGAAATAACAGAAGAAGAAATATAGATGATTATACGTCGGTTTAGAGTTGAGGATGTATAGATCTCTATCCAAAATACCCCTCCTCCGAGGATGAACAAGATTTGGTAATGACATGTTCAATACTTTGGTTATAAAAACAGAAATCATTTAAGTCTAAAAGCGAACCTGCTCTTGAGCGATAACATGTAGAGCTCGGTGGACATCCCTAGCCATGCCCTTCGCATCTCCACAAACGTAAACGTATGCTCCATCGGATATCATTTTCCAAATTTCGGAAGCCTAGATTCAAAGAGAAACAAAGATCAGTCACATTATTTTAACATTCTACAGAATTAATTTTTGACGAGCCAAAAGATTTCAGCTTGAAAAGATGGTACTCACCTTCTGCATCATTTTGTGCTGCACGTATTCCTTTGTGGGTCCCTCACGTGAGAACGCGACAACCAGCTCAGAGAGCGCACCGGTTTCCACAAAGTTGGCAAGCTCGTCTTCGTAAATGTAGTCCTGAAAACAAGGAAGAATATAAAATTAATATTAAACAAGGAAGAATATAAACTTTAACATTATTGATATTTTAGTTGTTCATAAATATTTTTCTTATATCTGTAATTAAATTATTTAGTAATGTTATATTCAATTATTTTCAGGGTTTATTTATGTGATCGGGCCCATTAAGTTGCAACAGTCGCTTATTTAAGGAGCACTAAGTAATTAAAAATGGAAGCAGTCTATAATGAATTAATTTAATCAATTTAGCTTAGTTTCTCTTTAAAATTTAGGATCAGATAAAATTAAGCTTTACAGGTTCTAAACCCGCAAGTAGATCCATAACGCATAAATAGTTATTGAAAATTGGATCAAGTTGTGACGTACCATTCTACGGTTTCTGCATCCAAAGAATAGTACAGAGTGACCCAAATCTGCCCCACATTCCTTCAGAGCAAATCGTTCCTGACATAAAAGATTACAAATTCTTAGAATCCGTAAACAATGCGAGAATTTAATGAATCTTATGAGCATAGTAAGGATAGGAACCTGTAAAAATCCTCTGAAAGGAGCCAACCCGGTTCCGGGACCAATCATAATGATAGGCACTTTAGTATCAGAAGGAAGCTTGAAGTTAGACTGTCTAACAAAGATCGGTGCCCAACTGCAATCGTCACTCTTCTCAAGAGGTACCGCGTTCTACAAAAAACAGCAGAGAGAAATAGAAATCAGCTTCCATTAAAAACTTAATGATACTAACGTGTTCTATAGAAGTCGTGAATACCTTCATCCAAGTAGAACAGATTCCTTTGTGAATACGTCCAGTTGGTGTTTTGTCGTTAACTAAAGCGCAAGTAACATGAATTCTACGAGACATTCTGTTGAAAACGAAAAAAGAGTTAGAGAGAGGACATGAAAACAAAAATTTGCAGAGTTAAAATATCAAACTTGAACCGTGAAGACAAGTCCATAAAATATTTGGTTTACAGCCTCAAACTACCAAAAGTTGGTTTCCAATTTGATCTGATGAAAACTTGTACGTGTAGTTAAGTATTGAATCTTCCCATATATGTCGCACATTTTCTTAAGGGTGAAAGTTTTACATGTCACCCAAGTCGGGAAAAATCAGGTTTCTGGGGACAAAAACCGTGTAAGCGCATTTTAACCTGACAAAAATCAGGTTTCATGGCAGATACTATATAATAATATCTGGTTCTGGTTTTCAAAATGTTGAAAGAACAAAAAAATATTTCACCCATTTTCTCATGAAATCCACACTGAACATGCCTATGTGCCCACAACATGTTAAAAGAGAATCAAATGTGGGGATGGACCACTTACTTTGGGGACGACGAGATTGAGTAGTATCTAGGCTGCAAGCGCGGGGCCACCGCGGCAAAGAACACACCAAGTGGGGGCCGGGCTGAAGGAAATTCAGCCAGAACTTCAAGCAGGCTTCTCTGGCTTGCAACCACCCATTGTGAATATTCATCCTGCCATATATTCCAATATAATTACAAAAATCATAATAATGACAAAAAAAGTCAAGACATCAACAAATGAACATGGTAGAAAAATCCACCAACCTTTCCAGCTGGCGACGCAAGATGTCTTAATTTATCAGCTTCAGTTGGGTTCGAAGCATGCGCTGCTAAAGCAAGCAACGCTGACTGAAAACGAACTTAAAATTAGTTACCCATTAATTGTTTCTCAAATTAGAGATAACCAATGCAGAAAATATAATTAACCTTTTTAGGAGAGTTCAAAAGGTCTGCGTAGCGGGCCAGTGCGGTTGTTAAGGTGCATGGTGAGAAAGGTGGTGGCAATGAGCCTCCACTGATTGGTGAGCCATCCTCTTTATCAGTGTGAATTGAGAAGTATGTTTCAGGAGACAAGCCCAATAAATTGAGAGCCTCTTCTACAGTTTCAGTGAGATTCTCACAGTAGACACCCACATGGTCCCCTGTTTCGTACCTGAGAAGAATTGAACAAGTGTGAGACCGTTTGAATAACTGGCTAGTTCCTATATATCTCGGTTAGTCGGAGGAAGAAACTCACGAAAGCCCAGTTCCGGAAATTTCAAACTCAAGATGGGTGCAAGAACGATCAGATTCCTGAGTATGAAGCTCTCTTCTTACAGCCACAGCAGCCCTTCACAATACAAAACAGCAGATGATGTCAGATTCTGAATTATTAAATTATATAGGAGCAGACAGGTGAAAGTTTTTACATTGGAAATCATTTTACCGCTACCAGTTTTCGGTCCGCGCCATAACCTTGTCTTAGAAGTTTGTTACGAGGTTATTTTGATTTGGAGTATGAAAGCAATTGGAAATATTGCTTTGATTTGGAATGCTCTTGTAATCTTATAAAACAATCCTTAAGAAAACAGTTTTTACTGGTACCAGGTTGAAAACCAATAACCATAATATTGTTTTTTTTTCTTTTTTCAAGAAATAAAATCCAGTGCCGATTTTTAGTAATATAAAACTAGAAACTGGGGTTTTGACATATTTCAAGTAGCCAAAAGGTTTAGTACCTGCATGGATGCTGAGCATCATATACAGCATGACCATTAGCACTAGACCCATTCATTTTATTATACGATGCGTCAACTCCGTCATGAAATACGACACGGTATTCCAGCACAGCAGCAGTATATGGGGTAGAAACAGTTGCTGCATCATCCTCATCCCTTAGCAACTGATCCAATTCTGGCCATAACAATTCTCGCCTGCAATATCGATACACCACATAATAAGGAACGGAAAATATTATCATTCTTATAGAAGGGTAAGATAAATTTATGAGTTTTCAATACCACGCGGTGAAATCATCCTCAATGCACTGATCATCATCTCCGAGACCCACTGGAACAAGACGCTTTGCACCTGAAACCGCAAAGAATGGCACGTCCAAAGTTATTCATTGTGTCGTAAATATAATTGAATCCAATAACTTGTATAAACCAAATATCTTGCAGCAAAAGGTACTAAAATCCAAATAAGTACTAGTTTTACAAATACGGTACCACATCTAACCGAACAATCATGATTATCAAATTGTGTAAAATTCCTTACCCTGCTCGACGAGGATGTCATTGACCACATGGGCAACCTGTAAAACAAGTACGTAAAAACATAACATATTAATAAGGTGAATAAATCCGATAGCAAGTGAGAAGAACTCAACAGCAAGCAAACAGATTACAAGCCCAAACCTTGTTGAAATGCTCATACTGTCGGTTTCCAAGACCAAAGACCCCGTAGTGAAGATTCTGAAGCCACTCGCCTCTCTCATTACCCTGTAAACAACCCACAATACAGACTACTCAACACAACCACAAATAAAAATACAATTAATCTAGCATCAAACAAAATTATGCATTACCTCCGAGAACCATTTGTAGAATCTCGCTGCGTTATCCGTCGGTTCGCCATCACCGTATCTATAAACGAATGCAAAGTACTCAACAAAAGCGCAACAAATAAGATTATCAAATTGCATTGCAAATCGAGACTCACGTAGCCAAGAAGAAGAAAGCAAAGCTCTCTTTCTTCAGCTTCTCCTCGTATTCATCGTCATCGGCAGCGTAATCATCCTGAATTTAGTCAAAATCAACAGCCAAAAAGTCAAATCAATCAAGTAATTCAAAAGAGCAAAGTCCTCAAAAAGTCAACGGATCACCCACCAAATCAACAACTTTAAACACCGCCTTTTCGTATCGAGCTTTTGCTTCCTCAGCCAAAGCCTGCAAAATCGCAAAGAAAAAGCAAAATTCACGCGACGATCGACAGCTTCGAATCGAATCGAGTCAAATTCCAATTTCGATTCCGATTCCAATTTCGATTTCAATTTCAGTCTCATCGAATCCCAGTCACGAGTTACCTTGGCGAAACCCTCGGCGGTTCCGGTCTGAGTGCCGAAGAAGATGGTGACCTTCTTCTTGCCGACGTCCTCCTCGGGCTCCGGCTCCTTGACGACGACCAGCTTCGGAAGCTCGTACGTCTTCGGCTTCGGCGCGCTGCCCGACCGCCGCCACACGAGGACGACGAAGCAGCCGATGAGAACCGCGACGGAGGTGGCGAGGATCGCCGCCATCTCGCGGTTCTCCAGGATCAGCGCCGCGACGTCGGCCGCGCTGGCCGCGGCGGAGGAGTCGACGGAGGCGTTGGCCGGGTCGAGCTTGCCGCCTCGGATGATGGCCGCCATCAGATCCAGCGGCGAGAGCTTCATGGAGCTTGTGGACGACGCCTCCATGGCGATCGCAATTCGACGAGGACGGCGAACCGGAGGCGGAACCGGAGGGGTTTGGTCGCTCTGTGATTGTGGTGGTGTGTGAGGTAGTTGCAGAGAGAATGGGAAATGGAGGAGAAAGAGGCTTATATATGTGGGAGTTTGAGCGCGTGAAGCGAACCAACGCCTACCAAACCAGACCAGTCAAACCCACCTAACACCACTCTTAACCGTGGTTAACTTTCTCTCTCTAGATAACATATAAGTAACACATCTCTATTTCAATTATTGATTTTATTTTCAAGAGAAAATTATTTATTATTTTGAAGATTTTCAGACTATATAGTTTATGGTTAGTCGTTAGAGTAAATGGCCTGCAAACTAAAGGGTGAGCATAAATATTTATTTATGGTATAAGTATCTCATCTTATACCAAGTGTGTCGATATATTTTTAATTTATTTTTTAGCGGTAATAATAGTATCGAAAGGCCATAAACGGTGCTAAGGTCGTATTTTGTCCATGTTGAGTGAATGTTTGTTGAATCAGATGCACTAGTATGTCTTTTAGAGGTGTTGAAAATTTAATATTTTCGGAGTTTTAATATTTTATTTCTTACATGTGCTTCTCGTATAACATGTCTTAATGGATCATGAAAAAATTTAGACTAACACGATAGAATTGGACGGCAAAGACTAACACTTTATTGATCTCGATGACGTTTGAATTACACAACCGGTTACAAAAGACTCGATCTTCTCTCCCGAAGATGATCTTCCCGTTGAATTCAAACTTACAGCTCCTTCCACAGCAATCTCCGATGACCTCTCCGTACGCTACCCGATGACAAAGTGATCTCCGTCTTGTAGCGCTCTTCACGGTGATCGGAGATGACCCAGACCCCAGAGAATGCCGGCGAACAGAACCCCGGTGCGAACGAACCCCTTTGACGCCGCGAAGAAGCTCCGACAGATCCACAGAGTGTGCGTCTCTTTCTGTCGTTCCCGAGCCTTTCCTCTCCGTACTCCGTCATCACCTTTGTCGCCGTATCCACCGTCTGTCTCGCCTGAGAAGTTCTGTCTCTCAAGAACTCTCTCTCTTTATTCTCTCTCTTTGTTGTTATTGTCTGGTGTGTGCCTAACTGCGCTATCGACTTGTTTATATAGCCGTTAGCTTGCCTGTTACCGTCCCCGGATGGTGACTGAATGTCAACACCCGATAGGCTTCTTATCTTTAAGTGACTGTGACACACATGTATCTTGTGTCACCGATGAGTGATCAACAATCTCCACCTTGTGTCATCGTCGCTTATCGATAATTAGCCCCTGTCCTCGAGCTTAGGCGCTCGAGCCTCCCTTTTCCTTCTGCTCTGGTTGGGTATCACCAACCCCGAGCTGAACCAAGCTCTGTTCAAACTTGCCGACTGGAATCACCTTAGTGATCATGTTCGTCGGGTTCTCATCGGTTCCAATCTTGAGAACCTTCCTCGTGTTCAACTCCACGATGTCCTTGACGAAATGCAGCCTGATGTCGATATGCTTTGTCCTCTCGTGATACATTTGATTTTTACACAAGTGTATCGCGGATTGGCTGTCGCAGTAAAGGTCGAAGGACCTTTGCTCGAATCCTAGCTCTGTGAGAAGCCCTTTCAACCAGAGCCCTTCCTTAGCAGCTTCAGTGATCGCCACGTATTCAGCCTCGGTGGTCGATAAGGCCACGATGTGCTGAAGCGATGCCTTCCAGCTGACTAGATTCCCAAACACCTCTAAGTTGTATCTGGTGAGAGACCTTCGCTTGTCGAGGTCTCCGGCATAATCTGAGTCAACGAAGCCTTGAATCACTGATTCCTTTGTCCCGTCGCTGGAGTAAATCAGGCCCTTGTCGGAACTGCCCGCCAAGTATCGGAGGATCCACTTGACAGCATTCCAGTGCTCTTGCCTCGGGTTAGCCATGTACCGGCTTACCAAGCTTACTCCATATGCCAAATCTGGCCTTGTGCAGATCATCCGGTACATGAGGCTTCCGACGGCACTTGAGTATGGCACAAGTCCCATCTTATTCACCTCCGCCTCAGTCGTCGGGCTTAACTCATTGCAGAGTTTGAAGTGAGGTGCGAGGGGCTGTTTCGAAGGCTTAGCCTTCTCCATTTGGAACTTCTCGATGACCTTCCTGAAGTAGTCCGTTTGCGAGACGCTGAGGTAGCCTCTCGCCCGGTCTCTTCGGATGTCCATGCTGAGAATCCTTCTCGCTGGCCCCAAGTCCTTCATCTCGAACTTTGACTTCAATGAGTCCTTAAGCTTCCTGATTTCTCCAGTGCTGCTGGAAACGATGAGCATATCGTCCACATATAGGAGTAAGTAAATACTCACACCGCTGCTTGTCGTTCTGAAGTAGACACAGTTGTCGTTTCTGCTCCTCCGATAGGAATTCTTCTGTATGAATGTGTCAAACCTCTTGTACCATTGTCGAGGAGATTGCTTAAGTCCGTACAAAGACTTCTTCAAAGAGCGAACCCAATCCTCTTTTCCCTTCTGCAAAAGACCCTCTGGTTGTTGCATGAGGATCTTCTCCTCGAGTTCTCCATGTAGAAAGACTGTCTTCACATCCATCTGTTCAAGCTCCCAGTTGAACTTCGCAACCATCGAAAGTAGCACCTTTATCGATGTATACTTTACCACTAGCGAGAAGACTTCATTGAAGTCTATATCTTCTCGCTGTGTGAATCCCTTCCCCACCAACCTGGCTTTGAACCTCGCCGGCTCGCCTCCTGGTGAACTTGGCTTCACCTTGTATAGCCACCGACAACAGACAACCTTGCAGTTCTTCGGCTTCGGAACAAGGACGCAAGTATTGTTCTGGTGAAGAGAGTTCATCTCTTCATCCATTGCCGCTAGCCACTTCTTCTTGTCGCTGGACCTGATGGCTTCACTTAACGAGCGAGGCTCGTTGTCGATTTCGACACCTGCAGTGTTGAAAGCATAAGCCACCATCTCGGCGTGGGCGTACCTTATCGGCCTTCTGATAGCCCGTCGGGGCCTATCCCGAGAAAGTAGGTATCCCTCTTTGGGATTCTCCTCTTCGGCTCTGAGAGCCTCTTCCTCGCTGTCCTCTTCGCTGGACACCTCATCGCTGTTCGATGAGACCTGCTCCCGATGAGCTTGTCGGCTAGACTCTGCTCGATCACTCCTTATCGGGCTTCCTTTGCTGCCGCTCGACGAAGCTTCATCGCAGGTACCTTGTCGGAACTTCGAAAGTTCCTCATTGCGGGATTCTCGTCGCGGTTCCTTATCACGGGATTCTCATCGCGATAGCTCTTCTCGCATACCTTGTCGGGTATGCTCGTCGGGAATTCCTTGTCGCAAATTATCTTCGCGATCATCTCTTCGGCCATTTTCCTCTAGGTTTTCGATAAGAGCTCCTCGGAGAATAAACTCCCGATGAGCCTCTTTTCGTACTGGCTCATCGCAAAGTTCCACCTCAACCTGAAATCCATCTCCTTCATAGAGATCTTCAGGGCTTGCCGGGGTTGCCTTGCCTTCCAAGAAGCTTTCTTCATTGAAAGTGACATCACGGCTGATGATGCACTTCCGTGACTCCGAACACCAAATCCGGTACCCTTTAACTCCGTCGGGGTACCCCATGAACAGTCCTTTCTTGGCCCTAGGCACAAGCTTACCATCGTTTACATGATAGTAAGCGGCACAGCCGAAGACTTTAAGTTTGGAGTAGTCAGTGTGCTCTTGACGATTTGTCCATCGCTTCTGAGGAACTTCAAAGTCTATCGCTGACGATGGCAACCTATTGATCAGATAGGCCGTTGTATGAACAACTTCTCCCCAGAACCGCGATGACAAATTTTCCCTCGAGAGCATACACCTTACCCGTTCCATGATGGTTCGGTTCATCCTTTCAGCGAGACCATTTTGTTGAGGCGTATGCCTCACGGTCTTGGATCGTCGGATGCCTGCCTTCCGGCAGTAATCATTGAACTCTTCGGACAGATATTTCAATCCGTTGTCCGTCCGAAGATGTTTGAGCTTCTTCCCGCACTGATTCTCTTCAAGTGCGCGCCAATTGACAAAGGCTTCGAAAGTCTTGTCCTTTGATCTGATCATATAAACCCAGAGCTTCCTCGAGTAGTCGTCGATGAAAGAGATAAAGTATCTGTTTCCCTTATGCGAATCTACTCGTGCCGGGCCCCACAAGTCAGAGTGAGCATAGTCGAGAACTGACTTGCTCGTGTGAGACCCCTTGCCGAATTTCACCCGATGCTGCTTCCCAAACACACAGTGTTCGCAGAAGCCGAGATTCTCCACCTTATCGTTCCCGAAGCAGCCTCCTCGCTTGAGTATATCAAGCCTCTTCTCGCTGACATGCCCCAGTCTATCGTGCCACAGAGTGGTCTTCGACACTATCGCTGAGATATTTGCCGCTTCCTCGATGGCAGTCTCACCCTCCAGGATGTATATGCCATTGTAACGATAAGCCCTCATGTATGTCATCGCACCCTTGGTGACTTTCAAGACACCCTTGCATGACTTCCATGAGTATCCCTGTTCTTCGAGGACACCCAATGAAATAAGATTTCGTTTGAGTCCAGGGACATACCTTACTTGGTTCAGGGTCCTACGTGTGCCATCCTTGAGTCTTAATGATATCGACCCAATACCCTCGACTGAGCACATCTCCTTGGTGCCCGTCGATACTCGCATGACCTCCTCGTCGGCCTTCATCCCCTCGAACCAACTCTGCTCGTGGCACATGTGATACGAGCATCCCGAATCCAGTATCCATGCTGTTCGCATGCTGGTCGGCATCATTGCGAGAACCTCAGCGCTATCGTACCCTCCCGATACATGGGAAGCGTTCGCTGGACCGTCGTCGCTGTTCCTTCTGAACGGCTTTCCCGTTCTCTTCTCGGGACAATCTCTCTTGAAATGTCCTTCCTTGTTACAGTTGTAACACTTGCCGCTTCTCGGCCTCGATGATGATCTCCTCGGTGAGCCTTTCCTGAACTTCTCTCGCTTAGCCAATCTTTCTCGGTTAACGATGAGGCTCTCCGCTCCACATGATCTTCCATCGAACTTGCCCTCCTGTTTGCGCTGAACCTCCTTGGCTAGCACTGCCGTCTTGACATTGTCGACGGTGAGGGTCTCCCTGCCACTAAATAGCAGAATGTCCTGGATCCTGTCGTACATCCCCGATACCGAATTTAGTAGGAGGAGTGCTTGATCCTTTGATGGGACCTCCACGTTTATCGTCTTCAGATCTGTGATGATCTTCTTGAATTCGATAAAGTGTTGCTTCAGCGACGATCCCGGAGCCATCTTGAGGGTATACATCCGTTGTTTGAGAAACAACTCGTTCGCCCAGGACTTCCTGTTGTACGTCTCATCGAGACGCTTCCAGATTCCTGCCGCTGTCGTCTCGTCTTGGATGTCTCTGATGACATCATCACTGAGAGCGAGAATAATGGTGCTTATCGCCCTCGTCATGATGTCTTCCTTGTCATCCTCGCTCAGCTTCTCCGAGAATGCCTCCTCGCCCTTGAGCGCCTTGTCGTGGCGCATCTTTCACAGCTGTGCGTGCATCTTGATCTTCCAGATGTTGAAGTCACCATCGCCGGTGAACTTCGCGATGTCTGTCTTGTCTGGTCCCATGATTCCTTATCGCGTCAGGTAGGAGTGACTCTGACAATCTTCGTCAAGATTCAGAATCTTGAACTCCTTTACTTTCTTGTTCTGTTCTTGAACTCGGATCTTGATTCTCTGATGAACCCTTCCTTGATTCACCGAGAGAAGAAGCTCTGATACCACTTGTTGGGGATTTCACCCAGCAATCCGATAATCAATATCGATGAACACGAACAATGAACAGTAATGCGGAACAACACGATAGAATTGGACGGCAAAGACTAACACTTTATTGATCTCGATGACGTTTGAATTACACAACCGGTTACAAAAGACTCGATCTTCTCTCCCGAAGATGATCTTCCCGTTGAATTCAAACTTATAGCTCCTTCCACAGCAATCTCCGATGACCTCTCCGTACGCTACCCGATGACAAAGTGATCTCCGTCTTGTAGTGCTCTTCACGGTGATCGGAGATGACCCAGACCCCAAAGAATGCCGGCGAACAGAACCCCGGTGCGAACGAACCCCTTTGACGCCGCGAAGAAGCTCCGACAGATCCACAGAGTGTGCGTCTCTGTCTGTCGTTCCCGAGCCTTTCCTCCCCGTACTCCGTCGTCACCTTTGTCTCTGTATCCACCGTCTGTCTCGCCTGAGAAGTTCTGTCTCTCAAGAACTCTCTCTCTTGATTCTCTCTCTTTGCTGTTATTGTCTGGTGTGTGCCTAACTGCGCTATCGACTTGTTTATATAGCCGTTAGCTTGCCTGTTACCGTCACCGGATGGTGACTAAATGTCAACACCCGATAGGCTTCTTATCTTTAAGTGACTGTGACACACATGTATCTTGTGTCACCGATGAGTGATCAACACATATGTCAGCATATATACTCTTCTTCAGTCAAACTACATAAACAAATTCATTACATACTAAAATCTTGAGAAAATATAGTATTCTCTCGTATTCAAACTTTAGAAACAATGATACAAATGAAAAACATAAATCAGAAAGAACGCTTCGGTAAACTGCCCGCAAATTTAGTTTACGATTATGCCGAGAGCGGTACGGGTATACCAATAGAATTTTCACTTTTTTTTAATAACACCGATTGTGTCAATCTAATATATAAGTATATCACAAGTTGATAGGTATAAAAATGAAATTTTCGTAGATAATATTAATAAAATAAAATTCAATAACAATAATATAAAACTAAGAAGAAGAAAAAAAGAATTTCTTCTTAAAAGAGAGCTTTGAAGGGGGTTCGAGAGGTTGTACTTGATACGAAAAAAATTAAAAAGAAAAAAAACAATTGAATCTTTTAGTCAAATGTTGAATTTGAGAATCGAAAAATTATTTTAAAAATATATATTATGTCTACGTGGAGGGTTTTTAAATCTTGATCTTCAGTTCTTCACATCATAGTCGTACCGAAACAAGCTCTTTGATGATAATGACGTTCTTATATGGAAAGCCATACACATCTACATACACTTGTGTGTATAGTGTAACTAAAAAGTACAAATTAATTGTTTTTAACTTTTAAGTAACCTTTTGGAATATATGATGCAATAATTACGAAATCCTTCTCATAATGTAGATCATGTAAGAGATTCATTATTCAGGTATTGAAACTCGTGGTAATAAAAGACTGCAATATTTTTCGATAGGGAAAAGTGGCAAAAAGTGGACCACAAGTTAAGACTTAAAGAGTTGAGACTTGAGACCACAATCTTGTCTTTGATACGTGGAGGAGACCGCGACACAAAACTTCGTATGTGTTAGGTTTCCTACTTTGAGAATAAAAATGAAAATTAATTGTTCATTCAAAACATGGTTACTTGTTAGTAATAATTATTAATTTGTATATTGATTCCATCGTAAGCAAATTTTTTTTAATTACTAGTTGTAACTAAATGACTCTTTGAGAGGGGTGCGGTTCCATCCCAATGAGACACAAAAAATGCGAATACATATATATTCTTGGCCAGTAATATTAATTGTTCTTACAATACGAATATATATTATAATATTAACTAAGATTTTAGTGCACTTATACTACCTTAAAATATGCAATATATTGATTTCGAAAAGCTGGTTTAATTTGAGCTCAACCATTTTTTTTTTGCTAAACTTTGGTCCACGAGGGATTATGCACTACTTACTAGTTCAACTACTTACTGAGTTCAAGACATGTCCGCTCTATTTTGTGAGTTCTCACAGAAATTCTGCACTAGTCAATGAGTTCACAGAGCAATTATTCTAGATTTTAAGTTAAAAGCGACAATTTGGCATATTCAATAAGTTTAAATCATGCAATGTGCCTAAGCCAATTCAAATTTCAAATGTTTTTTTTTAATCAATCTTATGAGTAATTACGTGTGAGGATATTCATATACTAGCTTAGAATATACTAGCCATATATAAAGGGAAGGCAAATTAGCGAGCGCGATCTTTATGTTGGACATTGTGAAAAAGTTGTTTTTTAATTCAGATTTATTGGCTGACATTGTATAGTTTTGCGATGCAACATTTTCTTTTTGAATACTTTAATAGTTTTTAGGGATCTTTAGGCATACTACTCGAAAATAGAGCTTGGCCCACGGTTCGAGCTCAAGGCCGGACCCTTTGATCGCGTGGGTAGTTGGGGTGGAGTAAATGAGGGTTGACTAGAGGTCGTCCTAGATGGAGACGAATCATTCGTCTTGGATGAGTCTCTACGTTGTTTCTAGCAATCCTTTATGTTTTTCCTTCCTCGGCGACCTCTCGGTGGCGACTACAAAAAAGAAAAAAATGATGCCGCACCCCGTCACTTTATAGTAGAGCTGCCTACATATCTTAAAGTGAATTCGTCATCACGTAGATCATCGTTGGTGGTAAATGGAGGAATGAGGAGGTAGTTTGTATCGTCGTTGGAGCCGATAATGGCAGTGCGGAGGTGACCGCCTCGTATGGCGAGGGTATTGCCAACGAGGGTGTTTGAAATGGTGCCGCAGGGATGACTGCGCGAGTAGTGAGAGTATTACCGGCGATGCGACGATGAATGGAGAGTGTCGATCGAGATTAGGCTGGGTCGAGGTAAAACTATGAGGCGATTTCTTGAGCCGTCGGGAGAGAGAGAGAGAGAGAGAGAGAGAGAGAGAGAGAGAGAGAGAGAGAGAGAGAGAGAGAAATTGTGTATGAAATGGTTAAATGAGGGCCTCTATTTATAAGGAAAAAGTGTAGCCATTTTTCCACTTTTAGGGTGGATAAAAGGGCGAATTCTCTTAATCTCCTCACCTAAAATGTGTTATTATCCTTGCCAGTGGAGCTCGTCGGGCTGCCTTGCCACACAGGGTGGTCGTCGGGCAAGTTTAGCTTGTTCGTCGCCACGGAGTCCTTCGGGCGTTGAGCGAGCATGTTCTTCGGGTCCTAAGGCACTCTTGAAGCGTCCTTGTGTCCAAGTGAGGTTTTAATTATTTTTTTGGTTGTATTTGTTGTGAATTTATCCCCTGTGATGTCTTGTAGGCGACGAGATGCACATTGTCGGTGGGGCCTCGCTATGCTGAATACTTTGACGTTGACTTGGTCCAAGAGGGGTCGTCATCACTATTGGACATATGCGTCCTTAAACAAGATATTTTATCCATTTGTAAAAGATTATGACATGTCATTGAATAAAGATGATACTTATTATGTTAATCTTATTATAGTTTCTGGTAGAGTAAAATAGAATGTTTGTTTCCTTAGTTCATAAATGATGCAATTATGTTATTATTATCACAACAGAGTCAATGTGAGGAAGAATTAATAATCATAATAAATGAACTTAAAACGTCTGTGACCTGATTAACTGGGTGGGAGCCCATTAATCATATAAGGTCATTAATGTGACTAAGTGACAATCCTATTCTAGATTATGTATGTGTGTCACAATCACTAGAAGTGCATTAAGTGTGAATTGTCTTCATACTGGACTGGACCTGACTTAAACTCAAGAAGTTATCATATAAGACCGTCACTGATAAATTGAAGTTGAGTCACAAATAGATGATCAAATGGATATTAGTTCTAAGTCCCGAGTGATCTTGAGTCCGAGCTACTGACTTGATTGTTCTTTGATTAAACCTTTAAAGAACACAAGATATTACCGCTATTCCCAACACTATTATTTTGGGAACATGATAGTCAGTAGTAAGGATAGCTTGATCATAGACATGGGTATCACACAACTCTTTTCATAGTCATGATGATTCCCTTGATTGTCAGTGGTGAGAAGTGAGAGATACCCATGCGCAACTTATGAATCAAAACCATAAGTGGGTTACTCATAATATTACTGACTGAGTAAAGGAGGAAAATGCAATGAGAGGCATTACGGTAAAAACCGTCTGCTCATGTGTGAATCATCAAGTGAAGGAACAGTAACCCGAATTTGATTGTATCAATGGACACCCTTATGATATAAAGGGAATAATATATACCGTATCACTAAAGAGTGCAGCCTCGGGTCTATAGTGGAATCACTTCGAGGTTTGACGAACAACTAGCAGTTTGTTGGAGTTTAAATGATACGGGTACAAGGTCCCCAGGATAGCTCCGTAACGGATGATACGTACGTGATTAAAATACATTCTGGATAATGTTCAATCATTTGGCTAGACTTATAAAACTAAAAGGTCTGTGGCAGACGTCAGATAGTTTTATCGTCAGCGTGGCAAAAGTACCATATCTTGGTACACGAAATTAACTGATAAAAGAAATTTATAATTTAGATTTACTATCCGCATCATGTTATTGGAAATTAAATTCTAAGAAACTTTTCCTTTTGAATCAAGTCATTTCGACTTACGGTTAGTGATTTATGGATTTTCTAAGTTTGTACTCGGTGCGATAAATTATGAAATTAAATCACATGTCATGAATTTAAATGGTGGTGTGGCAGCATGAAATTTTAATGTGTGATGTTGAGATCGGGAAATATTAATATAATTTAATTATTTGGATTTAATTATTAATATCTTATAAATAATTAATTAATAATTAATAGATTTATATTAATAATAATAATATATATTTAATTATATATATTTTATGTGTAATTCGATGTGGGCCTGTATGACCTAGCCCACACGAGTTTGACCTAGCTAGGGTTTTATATTTGCGGCATAAGTACCTATAGTTTGGTACTTTAGCAAAAATCCTAAAATCAATCTTATTCTTTAGATCGGAAATGATTTAATATCAAACGTAGGATTAAGATGATTGATTTTTGACCTAACCCTAATTCGAAAAATAGAGGCTTGGTGACCAAGCTTAGGGTTTTTGAATTTGACCTAATTAATTATATCCGTTAGATCGGTTTAAGATTTGATCTTTACTGTCGGATTGGAAATTAATTAATTGAATATATAATATATAATTTTCAAAACAATGATGAGGATAAAATCTAATTAGGGCTTTTACCAAGTCTTAAGATATTTGACTTTATCCTAAATTAATTTGATCCATTAGATCGGTCCAAGATTAATCTAAGCCGTTGGATCTAGATAATTAATATAATTTCGAAATTATTATTATTATTATTATTATTATTATAACATATATATATATATACACACACATATATTTAAAATTAATAAACAAGTACATAAGATTGGATTTTCTTTTTACCAAGTATTTCTTATTTAAATTAAATCCCTAATTAATTATAGGGTTGATATACCTAAAGTTTGGTCAAAGAAACCCTCGGGTACCCAAAGTTTAAAAGTGGTGGCAAAAATACCCAAAGTCACATTTGAGGAGTTGACCAGTTCATTCTTGTAACGCCATTAACTTACCCAATAACTCTGGCCACGTGGAAAAATCTGTTTCGTTAAGTGTAATCATTAGAGGTTCAATTAGTTGTATTAAATAGTATTACTTAGGGGTTTAATTCGTTGTTTTCTCGTAAACGAGGCTGATGTGGGCTTGTCAACGTGGAAAAAATTGTTCTGTCGGCAACCCACGTTTGTCTGCGTGGTCAGAGTTAACATGTAAATTAACGGTGTTACGAAATTGGAGTGGTCAACTCCCCAAATATGACTTTGGGTATTTTTACCATCATTTTTAAACTTTGGGTACCCGAGGGGTTCTTTGATCAAATTTTGGTATTTTCGCCATCAGTAACCCTTAATTATATCCATTGGATTTAGATGAGATTGAATCTAAGCCTTTGGATTAAGATAATTAATTATATTTAATTATTATTTGTGAAATTATATATACATATATTCGATTAAAGTATTTAATTAAATATAAAATTTTGAATTTTGGAGTGAAAATCTCCAATTCGGTTATGGTCTTAAGCCTATAAATAGAGGAGTAATTCTACACATTTTTCACACCTTTTCCCTAGAGCAAAAACTCGAGCTCTCCCTTTCTCTCTCTAGGGTCTGCGAGTTTTCTGCTTATGATCTCTTTTTCTGGTTTGGCTTAGGAGACATTTTCTCCGGTAGCTTAAAAAGAATTGTTGACGTGGTTTCGCACGCCAACGGCCAAGGATGTTGCGAATGGGATTTCGATTCGAAAGTGCTAAGATTTTTGTGGATCCTGACCTCCGCGTCGTCAATACTATCAACGATGACACACGAAATTGGAGAACGAAGTAAACAAACAAAACACCAGAGTTTTTTAGAAAGGTTCATCCCAATGCGGTAGTTTACTACGTCCTCTGTACGTTTATTGCTTTAGAAAGATTGATCAATCGGAACCACAAGCCAATTCCTAATCGATCAAAAATGAAAGAAAAAACACTATGAAGATATGAACTCTCAAGACTCTTTTCTCTCAAATGTGAATGCTTGCGTGCGTGTAGAAGGGCTGTCTTCTTGCCTTTATAGGTGTCTGGCTTCTGCCTGTTGGAGGTAGTCGTTAGTAGTGGCTTCGAGTTCGGGGCTTGACTTGCTGCCGAGCTGACACGTGGGCCACGTCTTGCGAGATTGTTGTGGTAGTGGACCTTGACTGGTCGTCGTGGGGTTTGAATTCAGATCGTGGCGGTTTTTCTGGTCGGTATTCGGAGGTTTGAATTGAAGTGGCTGGCCATGTCTGTTCGTGCTTGAACGTAGAGCTATTTTCTGCTCGAGGGGTTTTATTCAACTTCTGCTCGAATCCCTTTTGAGACAATCAGTCCGGGAGGAGCTTGGGTGTTGGTTTTAACCAAGTGTTTGAAGTGAGATTTTGAGTTCTTTTCGGATTCTTCCTTTGAAACCCTGTTCGGACTTCTTTCGACCTTATTCTGCTCGGGCGAGTATTTTTCCTTCTGGGCTTTTAATTTTGCTCGGGCCCGAACACGATCAAGTGACCAGTGGGCTTTTGGGCTTTGCATTTCACAGGCCCAATTTCGTTTGAATATTTAATATATTCAAAACTTAGGTCAAACAATTTAATCTTTAAATTTGATTAATGACCTCACAATTCCAATTTATGGAACGAATTTGCACATCAACAGTTAACCCCCTACTATAAAAAATACGAAATATTATTTATAGTATTAAATTTGATATAATAATGTAAAAATTCGTGATGAAAATTAATTAAATTTGCAAAATCAGAAACTTTCATGACTTTTGCCGCAAAATCGGAATAATTGGGGGACATCAGAACTGTTGTTATGATAATATTGCATTCTTCAAGGATCGAGCTGAAAACATTTCAAATTCGAAATCATTTCGAATTTCTTAGTGGGAGCAGTTGCGACACGTGTCACTCTGCCCGGGATTCGAAGAAGGTCGCAACCTCTTCGAATTCTGCTGACCTTGTCAGCTTTGACTTCTGCTGACGTTTCCCGACCAGGAGCTTACTCTCAATCGTTGGATGAGATTAGGCGCGAGATTCGAGGGAACCCTAGCCATGCGATGCGGGTCGATCTTTGAGTATAAATGCACTCGAGTGCTATCAATCGAAGGTCCAATCATTCAAGTCTTCACTCTGCCCGGGACGTCTCTTCACATTCAGGTAACTGCCTTTCTCTTCTCTCTATTTAAACTCTCGTCTTCTTTCCTTCTTCATTTTCGCATTCGAGAAGAAATAATAGAGTCTCTCTTGCCATTGTTGAGTCTGCAACATCTTCGAGCTTCGCTTGTAGGTTTCCAGGTTTTCCTCAGCCCTATTCTGATTTGGGTTCTGTTCTTTTTTCGAATAGGAGAAACACGCTAAGGTTTTGTGGGTCTTGTTTCTGTGCTTTTTTGGGTTCTTGAGATTTTGTTTGGAGATATGGGTTTTGAGGCTTGAACTCTTTGTTTTTTTTGTATTTTTAGACTTCTTAGATCCTATAGAAATCGTCGAGGGCAGTAAAGTTAAGAAAAGTAAATCTAAGGCCTCGATTCTGGTTTCGGAGTTTCTCCGGACTGAATCTCCTAGGTCTCTGCTGAGAGAAGAGGATATTCCTCGACTCAGGTCGGATTATGATATTCCGGATTCTGTTCCCCTTCGGGTACCAGATTCCGATGAGTTCGCGGATTCAATTCGGGGTGACTGGGTTTGCCTCTATGAGAGGTATTTTCAGGACTGCGGGCTGAGATATCCTATACCTAGGCTTATCCTTAGGTATGTTAACCAAATGGGCATCTCCTTGGCTCAGTTAAGCCCGAATTCTTATAGAATTCTGCTCGCCTATCTAGTTAGGTGTTCTGAAGAGGGAACTAGGTTTTTCCTGTCTGATATGCTTCAGGTCTTTACGACCAAGAAGAACCCTAGAGCCGATGGTAGGTTCTATATTCCAGTCAAGGGTCACTCGGGTGAGTTTATTTGGGGGATTCCGAACAAGGATGATAACTGGCAGGATAGGTACTTCTTCCTTAGGCCGTGCGTAGGGTCTTTCGATACATGGACTGCCTATGTAAAAAAGTGGACTCACGAGATTGGTAAATTTTCTTTATTGTTTTGCTCGAATTTATTTTCTGCTCGTGTAAAATTTTCTAATCGGATTTCTTGGTGCATTTTCCGCTTGGGGTTGAGTGGAGAGCTAAGAACGAGGTTCTCTTCCCGGGTGGGGGCGTAGATTGGACGGAGTTTTCCGAGGAGAGATTCTTCGAGGCTAAGTTGTGGACGCCTGGTCCACAGAACATTTTCGTGCCTTACCATACACGTTTGTTGCAGTCGGAAAGCGACGAGGATGGTAAGTGTTTCGAATTCGTTTTAGCTTTTGGTCGGAAGTTTTTCTAAGTAAGTTTTTTGCAGATATGATGGAGCCGAATTATCGGGAGGTCCGGGCTCAACGGGCAGCCGCCAAGGCTGCCGAGAAGAAGAAAGCCCAGGAGAAGGGCAAGGGAGTTCAAGTCTCCGAGGAGACTTCTAGTCGGGTCGAGCCAACCAAAGGGAAGAAGAGGGCCTCTGAAACGGCCAGGACTATCCCCGACAAGGGAGCGACTCAGGGGGCGGATCCTATTCTGCCCGCAGAGGCACAGGAAGTAGTTCCCAATCCGAAGGTTGCTGCGACAGTTCCGAGGACCACACTCTCCGCGGCAGGCCGGGCCGTGGCCGAGCGGCAATTCGTCGAGATCTCCGACGAGGAACTTATCCTGCCGACGGTGGGGACCTCGGCGCCTATGACTTCGTCTGGTTTGGCTCCAGTTTTATCGAGTTCTCCGGTTAAGCAGGCTCGATCTTCGGAGGAAGAAGCGGCTCGCAAGAAGCCGAAGGGGGACAAGCCTTCCCAAAGGTCTGGGAGGGAGCCACTGCCGATGGGTGTTCAGCCATCTTCTGGGGTGTCGCGACCTACGAGAGTTAATCCGCCGACCAGGAATCAGAGTTCTTCGAAGCGAAAGATCATTCAGAAGAAAACTGCTGGTCGGGATAGGCCTTTGGTCGGTGATTTGCCGGAGCAGCCCGAAGTTTCTCATGCTGCTGGGGGGTTGAAGCCTCAGCCCGAGCCTTCGAGAGCGGCCAAGGTGTCTTGGTACGGCGAGAAAGGACTCTACGATGCCCCCCGAATAGATGGGAATTTACTTAAGCAGCTGACCAGCGGGGGGGTCTCAGTTGTGAAGGATGCCGAGGTTACTCAGCCTCGGGCATACAACGCCTTTGTGGCGTCGTATTCCAAGGTGAGTGGGGTGCAAGGATTCACTTTGTTATTTCATTTTTTTTATATAATTTTCCTTGAAAATTTTCTGAGGATGTTCCTTTTTTCTTTTGTTGACAGCTCGGTACTTCTGCTAATGACATGGTCTTGAGGTATGAGGCCTCGATCAAGGAGTTGAAGGCGAGGCTGGCAGTAGCTGAGCGGAGGAGGCCAAGGCTGAATTGGCGGAGAAGAAGGAGGAGCTTGCTCGGGTGAATTCCGAGCTCGAAGAAAACTCCTGGCAGCTGGCTGCAAAGAATAAGGAGCTCGTCGAGCTGAAGCGCATAATTGCCGCTCGAGAGAGCAAGATCAAGGCTCTGGAGATCACTGAAGTGGATCTCCGGGAGAAACTTTCTAACGCCTCCTCCTTGGTCTCCGAGTCCCAGGCAAACAAGAACAAGGTCATCGGAATGCTTACTGCTTCCAATGCCAAGTTGGGCCGGGCAGAGAGGGATCTCAGGTCGGTGAGCGACGAGCTCATTTTGGTGAAGGTCGAGCTTGACTATGCGCAGGAGGCGCTAGAGAAAGCTCTCGACGATATCGCTGTTGTGAAGGCAGCGGCCAAGGCCACCCGTCGCAAGTATAGAAAGCGGGTCGAGCAGAGGGATGCAGTGATTGCTCGTCAATAAGAAGTGGCCTACCAGACCAAACTCCTGCACCAAGTACAAGGTAATGTAGCCCTCGTTGGTGAACTCCTTGAGGGGAAGCTTACCGATCTGGAGGGTGAGTTGGAGATCCTCAAGGAAGACAAGTCTGAGTATGAGGATGTCCTGGCCGCGAATCCGGTGCCCGTAATGGATTCTCCGATACTCTCCCCAGATCTTGAATTGACCGAGAATGCTGATGATGCAGATCGGGGGACCCAGGTAGATCCTTCTGACCTCGCGGAGCCGATCCTTGCGGAGCCTAGGGCGACTTCTTCCAATCCTGCTCCGGATTCAGCCGATCCCAGCCAAGTCGAGCCCAATCTGCTTCTCCCGACCGAGCCGATGTCATCCGAGCCGAACCCATCCGACCCAATCCTGCTGGAAGACACTACCGAAGCCGCTTGAGGCTAACACGTTCACCCTTTTTTTTGTTTTTTGTATTTAATAAGTTTCGAACACATTTTCTGCCCGTGGTTAGGGCTTTTACTTTGGGCAGGTCGTGGGACCTGAACCCCTTTTCTAATTTATTTTCTATTATGTTCGTTTATACTCTGCCGTGGTTAGGGCTTTCATTTCTATGCATGACTATTTTCTTTTTATACTTTGCTATTTACTTACTTCCAGCAACTATATTTTCATGTAGAAATTATGTTCCTTGATATGTTGCTGCTATTTTTTTTATAACTCATATATATCTATATATAAATATATTTTTGATATATACGAGGTTATTCGATATTGTTAGCGAGAAAATTTGGGTTTTACTTGGTAAACGTTATGGTTAATTGAAAGAGGGAATTACATTGATTGTAAGAGATAAAAAGAAAATAAATTTCGAACGACAGAAAATGGAAGATTACATTTATAAGGTATAGGATAGAAAATTAAGTGGACATGGTGAAAGATAGTTCAAATTGGTACCTTGAACGTTTCCCGAGCATGCTAGTCGGATTTGGCTCTTCGAGCGTTTCTGTTGAGGGTTGATTGGTTCGAGTTAAAAACCCTTAGACGCCAGATTCGTTGTCCGAGCTGGTGTGTTATTTAAAAAAAAAGAAACGGTATTCGGACAAGAATAATAAGCGAGGGGGTGTGGTACCCGAGCAAGTGTGTTACTTGCGATGAGAGGGTATGGTACCCAAGCAGGTATGTTACTTGTAGCGAATGGGCATGGTACCCGAGCAAGTATGTGACTTGCGATGAGAGGGTATGGTACCCGGGAAAGTATGCGACTTGCGAGGAGAGGGTATGATACCCGAGCAAGTATGCGACTTGCGAGGAGAGGGTATGCGACTTGGGGGATTTATGGTGGTTTGTTTTATTGGGGCTGTGTTCGGCCGTCGTATATTTGGTTGAACTGCCTACGTACCCCATTCATTGGGGATCAAGCCATTACGTAGTTCATGGGAAGTCAGTTTCTGAATTTTATGCGTGGTATTTTCTGAGATGCATAGCGTTCCAGCTACGGAGGACTCTCGATCCGTCGGGGTAGCTAGCTTGTATACACCGGGCTTTATTACTTCGGTAACGATACAGGGTCCTTCCCAATTAGCCCCCAATTTACCGGCATTGAGTTCAGCTGTATTCTGGAAAACCTTTCTGAGGACCAGCTCCCCGGCTACAAACCTGCGGTGCTTAACTTTGGAATTGTAATATTTGGCTACCGAATTTTGGTAGTTAGCAATCCATATTGAAGCTTGTTCGCGTCGTTCGTCGGCGTGGTCGAGCTGATCGAGCCTCATTTCATCGTTGATTTCTGCGTTGTAGGGAGCATGCTCCCTTATGAGACTGGGGGCCTCGATTTCGGCTGGTATGACCGCTTCGGTGCCGTATACCATCAAAAAAGGGGTCTCCCCAGTTGCTCTCCGCGAGGTGGTTCTGTATGACCAGAGAATGCCGACGAGCTCGTCAGCCCATTGTCCTTTCTTAGTATCAAGTCTTTTCTTGATACCGTCCACAATGGTCCGGTTCGAAACCTCAGCCTGACCGTTCCCTTGGGGATATCTCGGGTTGGATGTGTTCAAGGAAATCTTCCAGTTATAGCAGAAGTTCTGAAATCTGTTCGATACGAATTGGGGTCCATTATCGGCGATGATTTCCTAGGGCAATCCGAAGCGACTAATGATGTTTTTCCATACATAGTGCTCCACATCCGAGTCTTTGATGTTGGCAGAAGATTCAGCCTCTACCCATTTCGAGAAGTATTCCGTTACGACTAGTAGGAATCTTTTCCCCGCAGGTGCTAGAGGAAAAGGTCCTACGATGTCCATAGACCATTTCATAAATGGATACAGGACTGAAACCGAGGACAACTTTTCCGCCGGGCAGTGTATGACCGGCGAGTGGCGTTGACATTTGTTGCAGCGTTTGGAGTAGGCTTCTGCGTCGGTCAACATGGTTGGCCAGAAGAAACCCTGCCGCTTGGCCTTGTTGGAGAGTGACCTCCCGCCAGAGTGATTTCCGCATTCGCCACTATGTATTTCCTGTAGTACGATGTTAGCCTCGTCTCTACCCAAACATCTCAGGTAGGGTCCAGTGTAGCTTTGTTTGTACAGTTTTCCATCTATTAGACAGAAACGAGCGCTTTGAATGCGGTGTTTTCGGGCTCTCTGTTTGTCCTGGGGTTTTTCTCCCGTCAGGATATAGTTCAGGATGAGGGTTCTCCAGTCCTCCAAACCTGTATGGATATTATGGACGCGTAGACTCACGCTTGGTTCGTCTATTACTTCCACTGGAATTATCCTTTTTGCCTGGGGGTCCGAAGTGGAAGCTAGTCCGGCCAGCCAACGCGTCGGCCGAAGAGTTTTCGCTCCGTGGTATCTGGATCACTTCGACCTTGTCGAATTGGGTGATCAGGTCCTTGACCACTGCGAGGTATTTTTCCATGCAGTCGCCCCTGGTAGAGTACTCACCACTAATCTGGCTGGCGCCCAATTTAGAGTTCGAGTGAGCTCTAACCTTTCTGGCCCCGACTGCCTTAGCTAGCTATAAGCCAGTTATCAGTGCTTCGTATTCCGTTTCGTTGTTTGTGGCGTTGAATCTTAACCTAAAAATATTGTTCTAAGACTTCTCTGGTTGGGGATATCAAGCGTACTGCGATCCCGGATCCGCCCATGTTTGATGCCCCGTCCTTCAGTTGGGTTGTCATCAGGAAATCGGGACTTCCATTGGGAGTTCAATCAGGAAATCGGCTAACACTTGTGACTTGGCACATGTTCGAATCTTATAGTCGATGTCGAATTCACTTAATTCGACTACCCATTTTGTCAGTCGGCCCGACTGATGTGGACTATGGAGGATTACCCTTAAGAGCTGGGTTGTCATCACCATGATGGTGCGAGATTGGAAGTATGGTCGTAGCTTCCTCGCGGAGGTTATCATGTCTAAGGCCAGTTTTTCCATAGCGGGATACCTTGTTTCTGCGTTTTCCAGCGATTTGCTGACGTAGAAAATTGGTTTTTGTTCACCTCTGTCTTCCCGAACGATCACGCCGCTAACGGCTGAGAGCTATACTGCCAAGTAAAGCAGTAACGATTCCCCCGTGATTGGTCGAGACAATACCGGTGGGGTGGACATGTATCTTTTGAGGTCTTGGAATGCTTCTTCGCATTCTTTGGTCCACTCGAATTTTTTGTTGCCCCTCAAAATTTTGTAGAAGGTCAGGCATTTGTCCGTAGACCTCGAGATGAACCGGTTGAGTGCCGCTATCCTTCCGGTCAGTCTCTGCGTTTCCCGAACAGTCCTTGGGGAGGGCATGTTTAGGAGGGCTTTGATCTGATCCGGGTTTGCCTCTATTCCTCGTTGAGTTACTAAGTAACCGAGGAATTTTCCGGAGGTGACTCCGAAAGTGCATTTAGCAGGGTTGAGCTTCATTTGATACTTTCTAAGTATCGCGAAGCAGTCCTCTAAGTGAGCCACATGGTCTGCGGCCTTAGCGGATTTTACGAGCATATTGTCGATGTAGACTTCCATAGTTTTGCCGAGGTGTTCGGCGAACATTTGGTTGACTAGTCGTTGATATGTCGCACCCGCATTCTTGAGCCCGAAGGGCATTACTTTGTAACAGTAAATTCCTCGGTCCGTTACGAATGCGGTTTTTTCCTGATCCTCGGGGTGCATCAAGATTTGATTGTATCCTGAAAAAGCATCCGTGAAGGACAGGAGTTAGTGCCCGCAGGTTTCCTCTATCAGCCTATCGATGTGGGGCATCGGGAAGCTGTCTTTGGGGCATGCTTTATTTAGGTCGGTGAAGTCAATGCAGACTCGTGCCTTCCCGTTCTTTTTCTTCACTACTACTGTATTGGCTAACCAGTCCGGGTACTTCACTTCCCTTATGGATCTAGTTTTCAGCAGTTTTTTGACCTCATCATTTACCGCCTGGGCCCGGTCAGGTCCCAATTTTCTCCTCTTCTGTTTCACCGGCTTGTGGCTGGGATCAACGTTGAGGCCATGGGCGATATGCTTGGGTCATTTCCCGGCATTTCTTTGTGGGACCATGCGAAGCAGTCATGGTTCCTTGTGAGGAATTTGATCAGCTTTTTCCTGACGTCATTGTCCAAGTTGACCCCGATCCCGACTTTGCGGTCCGGGTTTTGAGGGTCGATCTGGACTTGGTGCGTCATTTCCAAGTCTGGGCCTTCGTTGCCGTCGTCCTTTCCTTGGGCTGGATCTTTTTCCTCTACCGACATTAATTGCTATTGGTCGGTTTTTGGCGCTTTTGCCCGCGTCTGGGGCGTGTGCGACATCCGGAACGATGTCATGTAGCAGATCCGGGCTTGTTTTTGGTCGCCTTTCACTTCCACTATCTTTCCATCCTCCATGGGAAACGGGATGGTTTGGTGGTAAGTAGATGGCACGGCCTTCATCAGATGGATCCACGGTCTCCCGAGGATCATGTTGTAGGCCGTGGGGCAATCTAGCACCAGTAAGTTTTTGATCTTGCCTACTCTACAGGCAACTATGGACAGCCTGACTGTCCCTATAGTATCGACCGTTTCGCCATTGAAACCGGTCAGAGGGATGTTCCCTCGATTTATTTCCGTGTCATCTATCCCCATCTTGTGTAAGCACGATAGGAAGATGACGTCTACCGAGCTGCCGTTATCGACCAAAATCCTTTCGATCGCGTAGCCGGAGACTAGAAGGGTGATGACTAGGGCGTCGTCGTGAGGTCCTACCAGGGTAGAAGCCTCACTGTCTTTGAAGGAGATCTTGAAGTCGGGCTCCTTTCGTGGGAGGACCACGGCCCCGGCTTTTAGCCTCCTCTGGTGGGCTTTGATGGAGTTGATCGAGTTCCCGTAGAACTGCGACCCTCCAACTATGGTGTAGATTCTTTCAATGGCTTCTTCAGCCATGGGCTCCTCTACATCTTCCGACTCTTGGTCGGCCGGCTCCTCTGCCATGAGGATTTTTCCTCGCTTGGGAGGGGGAGCGTTGTTGGATCTGGTCGGTTGCTTCTGCTCGAGCCTTACATTAGTGCTCGGTCTGGCGTTGGGCTGTCGAGCCTGCTCTACTCGTTCGCCCTCCGACCTGAAGAAATCCAACGGGTGATTTCCGAGCTCGCCTTTAAGGTATTTATCGGCGAGTCGGGCCCGCTGGACCATGCAGTTTTTGGTATGATGGCCATACCTCTGGTGAAAATCGCACCAGGCATTCATGTCTCTGTTGTTGGGTGCCAGGTCACCGGCACTGATGTACAGTTCCCCTTGTTCGTCCGCCTGGGTCTCTTCCTCGGCTTCCGTGCTCAGATTAAAGACATGATTCTGGGGGTGTGCTTTCCCCCCGAGGTGGGATATTCCATGCTGGAAGTTCCCGTGGTGAGGGTTTGACCCTCTGGAAGGAACGTGGTTCCTAGGACCCTTAAAATGGGGTGATGGTCCATTCCTTGGTTGGGATGGATGCGCCCCGGGCCTCGGTGCGTTCGGGGTCGGCCCGAACTTCCTCTTCAAGACTTCGTGCTCTTCATCGTGCTTGATCCAGTTGGAAGCACAATGGATCACGTCCTCTATCGAGGAGTACCTATTGACCAGTATGTCGGTCTTGAATTGCGAGTCGTACCATAGCCCACTGGTTAGTGCTGCTATGGCCGTCTCATCCGCCAGTCCGTTGATCCGGACCATTTTAGCCTTGAACCTCGTCATGAAATCCCTGAGAAGCTCGTTTGCTCTTTGTTGCAGAGCGTACAAATTGGCTACAGTGATCTTTGCCTCCATGAACATGGAGAAATGTTTGAGAAACACCATAGTCAGCTGATCGAAGCTAGCGATCGAGTTTGGTTCCAATTGGGAGAACCATTCCATCACTGCCCCTATGAGGTTTTTAGCGAAGTATTGGAATCTTCTGGCATCCAGCTCGTGGAAGTCGAGGTTAGCCCGCCCCATTGCAATTCGGAATGCTCTAAGGTGTACCTTCGGGTCGGTGGTCCCGTCGTACTTGGGTATGTATATCTGCCCGCCGTGCCTTAGTCGAACGTTTGTGATAGCCGTTGAGAATGGAGTTATCGTCGATTATTCGGCTAGGCGCTCAATTTCGGGGGCGGCAGACACTGCCCGGTGTACTCGTGAGTCCACCCTAGAGAGCCTTTCTCCCATTTTCTTCATAGTACGTTTGAGTTCTTCCAGCTCGGAAATTTCATGGGGCGCTGGCTCGTCTTGGGTGCGACAGGAACCTAGGCCCGCTTGATTGCTCCCCGAAGGCCCGGAGTAATTGCTCGGCCCTGGAGGGGTGAAGTAGTTCGGGCTCTCTGCCCGAGAAGGGCTCGAGAACTGAACTCCGATTGGTCGATTGCGGGATTGTTGATAAGGGGTGTTCTACCCGGAATCGGGCTTGTTGGTTCCGAACATTGGAGCTCGGAAGCGGGAGGTGCCGTGATTAGGCGGCGGGGGGAGTGTGTTCTCCGATGGATCCGCAGGTGGGGGTGGCATATTCGGATGCGGATCCCTTGGGAGAGGCGCTTGATTGGTTCTCTGGGCTCGGGGATCGTTGGGCTCCTGGAAGTCAAAGTGGACAGCATTTACGCTTTCTCGATTCCTTTGCCCAGAGTTATGCCCGACCCCGTTCACAGAGTAGGGCCTCTGTTCGATTCGGGTCTGGCTGCTCATGAGAAACTCGATTTTCCTTCTAAGTTCAACATTTTGAGCAGCCTGTTCTTGGAGCTGAGTTCTTAGGGCCTGCTCTTATGTACTCTGGTCGAGGGTTACCTCGCCCAGGACGTTAGAAGCATGATTTTCCTCGGAACTCATGGTTGTGTCTTAGGTATGACAGAGTTAGCGAGATCAAAGATTTCCCACAGACGGCACCAAAGTGTTTACGTGGTTTTGCACGCCAACGGCCAAGGATGTTGCGAATGGGATTTCGATTCGAAAGTGCTAAGATTTTTGTGGATCCTGACCTCCGCGTCGTCAATACTATCAACGATGACACACGAAATTGGAGAACGAAGTAAACAAACAAAACACTAGAGTTTTTTAGAGAGGTTTGTCCCAATGCGATAGTTGACTACGTCCTCTGTACGTTTATTGCTTTAGAAAGATTGATCAATCGGAACCACAAGCCAATTCCTAATCGATCAAAAATGAAAGAAAAAACACTCTGAAGATATGAACTCTTAAGACTCTTTTCTCTCAAATGTGGATGCTTGCGTGCGTGTAGAAGGGCTGTCTTCTTGCCTTTATAGGCGTCTGGCTTCTGCCCGTTGGAGGTAGTCGTTAGTAGTGGCTTCGAGTTCGGGGCTTGACTTGCTGCCGAGCTGACACGTGGGCCACGTCTTGCGAGATTGTTGTGGTAGTGGACCTTGACTGGTCGTCGTGGGGTTTGAATTCAGATCGTCGCGGTTTTTCTGGTCGGTCTTCGGAGGTTTGAATTGAAGTGGCTGACCAGGTCTGTTCGTGCTTGAACGTAGAGATATTTTCTGCTCAAGGGGTTTTATTCGACTTCTGCTCGAATCCTTTTTGAGACAATCAGTCCGGGAGGAGCTTGGGTGTTGGTTTTAACCAAGTGTTTGAAGTAAGATTTTGAGTTCAGTTCGGATTCTTCCTTTGAAACCTTGTTCGGACTTCTTTCGAGCTTATTCTGCTCGGGCAAGTATTTCTCCTTCTGGGCTTTTAATTCTGCTCGGGCCCGAACACGATCAAGTGACTAGTGGGATTTTGGGCTCACAGGCCTAATTTCGTTTGAATATTTAATATATTCAAAACTTAGGTCAAACAATTTAATCTTTAAATTTGATTAATGACCTCACAATTCCAATTTATGGAACGAATTTGCACATCAATATGAACCATCAGTTAAATTTTGCGACGGAGTCCTGCCGGCGAAGCCCACGCTTAGGTACGAGGAATCCATGAGAATATCCCGGAAGATCACGGGTGTTTCCCTCAGCCCCGGCGAAGCCCTGCCGAACTTCAGAGTCCGCAGCCGAAAACGTCAACCGAGGTACGGCCTTATGGATTGGGTTGATAAATGCAACCATTTATCGCTTTCTACATATTTCCTTATGAATAATGAATATTAAATAATAAATTTGTAATATTTTTCAGGTCTTATTAAAATGGTTATGACCTGATATCCGTGGTGTCGGTCTGATAACAAGATTTTCCGGTTTAAAATAATTTTTTTTTAATGTTACCGGGACGGCTCGGAGGGATATTTCGGAGTAATAAAGTTGGGAATCAAACCTCGATTTCCAACAATCACCAGAGGACATTGGCTGGGCGAGGGGGTCGCGGTGGACTCGGGAGGTCGTCCTCAGAAGAGGGGCTCACATGATAGGGTTTCCAAGAGGCTCGCCTCGTCGAGAGGGTCGCCTGGAGGGCTCGCCTCGTCGAGAGGTTCGCTGATGACTCATGTGGTCGCCAAGAACCGTCTAAGGTCGTTGTCAGCTCGCTGAGGACCTTCTAAGGTCACCTGCTTCAAGTTAGGTAGTCGGGTTCCTTTTCGGGTTGCATCAAGGGTCCTTTAAGGTTGTCTTCGGGGCCTCGTCCGATAGGCTCGGACTTAGGCCGGCGGGCTTTGACTTTGGTTAGTGGTTCTTGACTTTTATTTTTTCAACTCATATTTTAATAAGTAAAAAACTACGATGAATGTTAAAAAAATATGGCAGTTCAATAAAATTGAAATAGCGTCGAGGCGGTCAAAATGCCGAACACTCGAGAAGAACGTTTTATCCAATTACTGGGATTTGTTTCGTCGTTAAAATGTTACATAAAACAGCTATATCAATTATAACCGTAATGAATATTGAATTCAATTTATTACATTTCAGTTTAATTGCAATTTATAATACACGTTTCGGAATTGATTATGATTCAATTCTTTGTCTCTCCACGGCGTCTATAAATTTGACGGTGAACTCGAACCTTTCGACACACCATTGCAAAATATCCTTCGAAAATATCTCTAGAAACTATGAGTTTGATTCCCGGTTATTCACTCCGCAAATTCAATTTTTCATGCTTCCCATCGTTTTATGTCGTGAGTCTTTCAGTTACGGAGTTCAAGAAGTTTTAGTTCGCCGGTGAACTTCGAAGTGCTACGAAGTTTGAGGTTATCACGTTATATCCTGGGAAGCTATCGCCTGACGAACCGCAAGCACGTATATGAGGCGAATCAAGCTTTAAGGAGAGCGTCCAACGCGTCTCGGGAATCGCTAACAATTTTCTCTTTTTACGGATATCAAGAACACTTTTTTCCGGTTCAAAACGACAAGGCGGTGCTTGTCAATCCAAGATTCTTCCAATAAGTATCATCGAATCTATTCGCTACTATTTTTACTATAATATGTTTTTCATTATCATCATGCATAGAAAATATACCCAACACTTAACCCATATAAAATTTAGACGTTGAGAGTTTTTATCGTTTATTAAGAGTTTTCCTTGGGTTTTTTGCTCTCTTGCAGTCTCGCGCTCTACTATTATTAAAAATCGATATTAATGAATCATTCTCCTTTGTTCGTATAAAAAAAAAAACAACGTTTTCAAATTGAGCTTCTAACATAAAAAATAAATAAAAAAGAAGTCGTGTTTAAATCTGTGATTTTCCTTGTTTTTATTTCGTTTTATATTCTGTTTGATTTTACAGATATAGCAAATTAGCAAGAGCGAGTTAAAAATACTAAAGGCGGTCAAGTCTTCAACACACCAAGTCAATGACAGCCAAAAGCAACAGTATTTTCTTTGCACCAATACATCGGGCATGGTGTGTATATATATATACATATATATTATGCAACTCGATCATAATATAACACATTTTGATCATAAATTAGATTATTGAGTAATTGCCTTTAAACTCTAGCAATTATCTGTCTCGTTTGATTGTGGAAAGTAGTCCCCGAAACGTGGATCTGGTTTAAAACCCGGATCCACTTTAAAAAAAAAAAAAAAACCGGACCCGGAACTATCCGGGTCCGAAAAAACCCATACCCGGAATTATCCGGATCGGGATAAAGTCGGAACCGGATAGATCCGGTTCCGGGTTATTTAAAATTAAATAATAAAAAATGGCTTTAGATCTGAGCCGATGGATCAAATCGATCAACGGCTCAGATCAGAGAGCCGTTGGGGGAGGGGACAGGTTTTCAGGTACTGCGGCAAAAGTACCTGCCACGCATCCACTGCAGAGAGCCGTTGGGAGCAACGGCTATATTGCTTCGGGGTCTCCAAAAAATGATCGTTGGGCCTTTATTACACCCTCTTTCTCGAATTCCTTCACCATTTTCCCTATAAATACCTGATGCCACTCTCATTTTTTTCACACAACATCTTCTCTTCATCTCAACTCTCCCAAACTCTCTCAAGCTCTCATACTTGCGATTTTAGTCTATAGTTTAGCTACTTTATAGTTATTTAAATACTCTCTATTTTTAGTTTAATACATTGTTTAGGTATTTTAGTTGTTATTAGTTTAGTTGATTTAGTTGTTATTATTGTTAGTTGTTATTATTATTAGTATTAGGTATTTATTTTAGTTGTTATTATTAGTGTTATATAGTTTTAATCTAGCTTAATTTATCGTTAATATGTCGAGTGGAAACAACCGTTCTCGAGGACATCCCGATGTCCGAGGAAAAGGACGGGCTACTATTCCGTCGCCGAGGTCAATTAATAGCGGGACGGCTTTTAGTCAACATAATTATAATGTCGGTGTTATGAATCAACACAATGTTCCACTTCCCGGTTCTTCTAGCCAACCGTTACCGGCACATCCTCAATATGTTGTCGCTGGCGTCGGCCGAACCAACAATTGTTATTTTCTCAAGGTCACGGCGGTCTTTATACTAACTTACTCAATTATCAAGGTACAAATATTCCGGAATGGCACAGCCTTAGCAACGAGTAACAACAACATTATCAAGCACAATACCAACAACAAGCGAATCAAGCCCACGAAAGCGAGGTAAAAATCGAGTTTAATTTGTGATATTAATTTGTTAGATAATAAATTAAAATATTAATTTTTGTGATAAATATTAATTCTTGAAAATCTTAGTATGCTCTGTGGTTGCGGTTTCGACTGATCTTCCACATCAGAAACGATTTTCTTGAGATTGTTTGTTGGTTAATAATCATTTAATCATATTTTTCCTAATTTGTTTAATTATTTAAATTATTTAATCATACTAGTTAAATTAGTTAGTTAATTAATTAATCACACGTCTCTTGAAAGTCTTAGTATGCTCTGTGGTTGCGGTTTCGACTGACACTACTACAAATCCGGATTTCAACTATGGTTAAAAACCATGGTTGAAAATTTTCAACCATGGTAGAATCCTGCATGGTAGTAAGTTCCAACCACGGATTTTTTCCATGGTTGAGAAAATCTTCCTACAACGGAAATTTCCGTGGTTCGAACGCGATAACGCCGCGGCGTGTAATAAAACACGCCGCGGCTCTAATCGAATGAACAACGGAATTATCCGTGGTTCGAAATCAAAAGCCGCGGCAAAAAATAAAAGGCCGCGGCTATAATCGAATATAAAGCCAACCATGCCGTGGTGTTATGTTTACATGCCGCGGCTAGAAATGAACGAACAACGGAGTTTTCCGTGGTTCAAAAGCAAAACGCTGCGGCATAAAATAAATCAGGCCGCGGCTATAATCGAATCAAAAGTCAAACATGCCGCGGCGTTATTTTAACTAGCCGCGGCTAGAAATGAATGAACAACAAAATTATCCGGCCGCGGCCTTTTATCAAACAGGCCGCGGCTGGAAACGAATAATCAAGGAAAACACGCCGAGGCTTAGTTTAGCCAACGCTGCGGCATGTATTTAACAAGCCGAGGCTTATTTTAGACATTTCGACACTTTCAAACGCCACGGCATGATCAAACCACGCCGCGGGTTTTTTTGATATTTCAAAATTAAGCCTCGGCTTGAAGAAACATGCCGTGGCATTATTTGAGGTAGGCCGCGACATTGTTTCCAAAAAGCCGCGGCGTAAAACTATTACGAACGACGGAATTTACCATCGTACGTAGTATTGTTCCGCCGCGGCGTGTTTTTGGAAGCCGCGGCGTAAACTGCCTTCCGAAGGGTTGTATTTGTTTTGGGCGACGGTTTTTAAGCGTTGTTGAAAAAGAGACTAAAAAAAATAAAAAACCGGGCGATTTTTTGAAAAAAATCGCCCGCTAACTTTTTATCCTCTTTCTAATACCGATAGAACCTGTAATTAATAATTAATATTTTATTAAATAAAATATAAATTAAAATTTTTATTAAAAGCATTAATCCAAAATATTAATACATTAAAATATCATCGGTTAAAGATTATACGATCGATACATACAAAACATATAATCCACCATAATAAATTCACCGTTCAAATATAAACAAACAAATCCAAAATATGTTCTAATCTTCATCGTCATAGTTAGCAAACTTTGATAGCACATACATACCTAAATCTACATTCAATCCATCTATCTCGTTTACACTATAATTAAGTTTGCTATCGACGAAATTCATACCATTTCTCACAACGTCGTGCATGAACTTCATGACGTAATATCCGCATTCATGATTTCCCGGTTGTTTCGGACATCCTTTTGAATTCACCGTTTTTATCAACGAGGGTGTCATGAGGCCGGTGTCGTGATTAACCTTGAATATGTCTTCAATACTACAAAAAAAAAAAGTTAAGAATTCAAATAACTTAGACATAAAAATGATTATGTTTTAGAATACTTACTTTTGGAAAAATTGCTCTAAGTGGCTATTTAAACCGCTTGAATTGGAGAGAGAATCAAACTTCGCTACGGTAGCCTTCCAAGGGTTAAAAACAAGAAGAATCCAATGGTGACGACTATTGTAAGGCATTAACCATCTTTTGCCATTCTTGCAATTTTGTATAAGTTTGTAGTATCGATCAACATCAAGTTTTAATGCATTTTTCTTAGCATCTCCTACTTTTGTGTTGGACCCGATGTATTTATATGGCGGAAGAAAACCGTAAATGTCCGGATTGCGAATGTGATTTTCTTGCAAATAACTACAAATAAAAATAACAATAATTATGTATAACAAATGAATCAGTAATTTATATATTTAGTAATTATTAAATTGCAAATGAAAATGGAAACATACCTTTGACAAATCATTATCCATAGTACGGTCAAGTCTTGAGAGAGGAGAAATTCACGTGTATCATCAAAATTCAACAACGGAGCGAAATCACACAAACTCTTATCAAGCTCAACTGCTATTTTCTTTCCCTTTGCAAGCATATAGTCGTTTGCATAAGACGCTAACGCTCTCAATCGGGGATTAACATGGTTCAAGTTAATCTTTTGTGCCAATTCATTGTAATACGAACTTTTGGCTATATTTTTGGGCTTAGGTTTGGGAGCTTGATTACCTTTGGAGTTTAATTCTTCAATAAGGGACACTGGCCAAGGCACAAAGGTCCCCACCGCGTCATCAATGGTTTCGATCCATTGAACCGATACCGGGAGAGGAATAGGGTCTTTAGACATCGACACTTCTACTAACACCCGACGATGATCTCTATCCAACGGTATGTTGTGAATTTTCTCGCCAACCTCTTCATTTTTTAGGAACACCTTCCCGGTTGCAACGTGCTCAACGATTCCCTCCGCAAAAAGGAGACAATCAACACCTTCATTAAATGAAATGGGTGTATTTGGAATAGACGACGCCGGATCAACCGCGAAAATTCCGCCAATACCTAGAATTGGTCATTTTGAAACCAAAGGCGAGCTCTTTTCCTTTGTAGCTTGAATTTGAACGTTCGCAAGCTCCGGTGAAGGAGCAATCGATTAACTAGCGCAACTTCGCACATTAAAAGATTTGATATTCTCTCTATTCGGTCCTTTCGAAAGGAACCCTTTACGCTTAGCCTTTTTCGCGGGAATTTGACCTTCATCAAGTTGCACATTAACCGGCGCTACGGGAGTAAACGGTGGCCTTCCCGGACTTTGCACATCACAAGGCTCGTTACTCCCTAGACTCGGTCCTTTTGAAATAAAATATTTTCCCTTAGCCTTTGTTGCGGGAGTACGATCATCATCAAAATTCAATTCAATCGGTGCTAAAGGAGCAAGAGGTTGACTTACCGGACTATGCGCATCGAGTGGTTCATTACTACCTTGAATATTTCTTGAAGATGATCCTTGGATCATTTGTTCCACTTTAGCCTTCCATTCCTCGAAAGCCGCATCTCTCGCTTCCGACTTGACTTTCATATCTTTAATTTCGGCTAGGAGACTTTGAATGAGGGGATTCGTTGAGTCTTTGGCTTGTTTGTAAAATGCTCGCTTTGAGACGTATTTGGATTGTCCCCAAACTCGTCCGGGATGTTCTTTCTTCCCCAAAGCTCTTGTCAAAATATATTCTTCCTCATCGTCGTCCACAACTTGAGTGGTACATTCAACCTAATAACAAAATGAATTATTACAAACATTAAAGTCAATAAACAACGAAAAACTCATTGCACTTACTATTTTATTCACAATAGGCTCTAGATTTGTATCCTTTAATGAACCATCCTCATTATTCCTCATTTCGATCCAAAGTTCCGGCTTTGTCGCCCATACGCCATTTTTTTCAAACTACGAAACAAAAGAAAATGTTATTCAATTATAGACAATAGAGTAAATTTAAAATATAAAATTAAAACCCTTACTAGCATTTGATCGAGCTTCCGATATCCGTTTCGACCCGATCTAGAGGGGTACTCAACGAGAGCCCTATTAGCTTTGTTTTGATTCGAGACTTCTTTGAACTCATCGCTTAATCTAATATTAACAAACTCCTCCCAATGTTCGTCCGTGATGCTCGTGTAATACTTCTTAACAATATCCGGTCGCTCGAAGATTCTTTTATCATTCGGATCTCTCTTGAATAGGGTAGAGAGATCATACCGAATGTATCTTGCCGATTCCCCGGCACAAGATAAACACATCTTCTTGTACTCGTTCGGAATAACAAATGCTTGTTGGATTTCATCCCATATCCTATGTTTCACCTTTTTTAAACTCTTCAATCTCCAATCGGATATAGTAATTGGAATAAATTCCCGAGCAAGAACACCAATCCAACTAGCTAAAAGATCACCATCTCTTCCATCCGGTTGTTTTTTCTCATCAAATCTCACAAGTATTTTTCCCCCTTATGCTTTAAGATACTGATACTTTTCATGAGGTTCACTTTTATTTTTCCTTCTCCTCTAAGTTTTCTTCTACATTTTGCTACTTCATCATTTTTGTTAAGAACTAGAAACAAATAAAGTAATAAATTATAAATTTTATATACTAGATAGATTTAATGAAATACAATACCTTAAACAAAATAACAATACTACTAACCGGGCGTAGTTTTTTCTTCATCGGATGATGACGTTTCTTCTCGATCGGTTGATGGCCTAGTTACTTCTCGCTCCGACATATTCAAGTAGTAGCTAACTTTCCTAAATATATATTTGACTCGTTTCCAAAAATTCATAAACATCAAATAAGTCGAGACAACAAATACATTTCATTGCAAACATTCAAGACAACAAAAGCATAAAAACAACATTTCATGGAAAACATGATTATCAACAAAAGCATAAAAACATTTCATGGCAAACATTTACAAAATGGAATACATATGTAATATTGAATTCGGATAGGATCTAACCTTGTTAGAATCAATAACTTGGAGTTAGGGAACGGGGTAGGACTTAGCTTGTTGAAGAAACAAGATGAAGCACACCTCAACGGAGTTAGGGCACGGCAAGGATACGTCGGCGGCGGAGCACGGCGGAAAAAAGCGGGGCACGGCAGAGCACGGCGACGGCGATGTTATGGGAGAAAATAGAAGAGATAGAGGAAGAAGAGAGAAGAGAGAATAGAGAGGAGAGAAGAGAGGAGAGTTAAAGAAAAAGAGGGTAGGAATAGGGCTGAAATGGGATAAAAATGGAGGGAAATCAGGTTAAAATCGAATAAAAAATTCAAAAACGGCTTTGGACAACGGAAAAACGCAATCGTTGTCTAAAAATCCCGATACATGCCGCGGCATAACCCAGAAACTGCCGCGGCATAGTCCAACATGGAAAAATACACGCCAGGGCGTGGTTTATATAAGCCGGGGCACGTTGAGGTTCGAAATAACACCGACTCTGTATAATTTTGGGATGTAAATACGCCACGGCATGAAACAAATGAGCCGGGGCTCGTAAAGGTACGCCGCGGCAGTTTCGTACTATACCGCGGCATACACCTCGTCCTTCCGGTCATGCCACGGCCTTTTTTGGTATGCCGCGGCAAGATTTGGCCTCCAGAAAGCATGCTCTCTGTATAATTTGTACGCACTTTATGCCGCGGCACAATATATGCGCGCCGAGGCTTTATGTACTCATGCCAAGGCGTAGATATAATAAAGCCGCGGCATTAAGTTGAATTTACCTATTTACCCATGCTAAATATGAAACTCGCCACGGCTTGTCTTGAAACGCCGCAGCATTGTGAATCCCGTATGAAACGCGCCGTGGCACGTTTTTCACAAGGCCGCGGCACGTTAAGATTTAACTTAACACAGACTCTTCGATATTTTGGTATGTAAATACGCCGCGGCACAAAAATATTGGCGCCGAGGCTCGTCTACAAACGCCGCGGCATGTGAGACATTACCGCGGCATAACCTGATTTAACGCACACGTAAAAATTTGGTTTTTAGTTTTTTGTCTAAGAATGCCGCGGCATGATTTTACTACGCCTCGGCCTTTCTGGCATGCCAAGGCATATTCTTTGTATGCCGTGGCATTTCTTTGCCTGCAGAAAACGCATGCTCTCTGTATAATTTCGATGCGGTATATGCCGCGGCATTAAAGAAATACGCCGAGGCTTTATGTACATATGCCAAGGCGTCGGTATGTATATGCCGCGGTGTTATTTTGAATTTACGTAAATACCCTCTGCCTTATGCAACTCGACGCGGCCTGTTTGGGACATGCCACGGCAATTTTTTCTCGTATGAAATGCGCCGCGGATTTAATCGAAAAGGCCGCGGCATTAAGTACAAAATGAACCAAATTTACATTTATTTAACAAACTTATTTATAAAAAAAATTGTTCAATCAATTTCCAAATAGTAAAATTTTGAAAGATAACTAATTGAAAAATAATTGTTCAATCAATTTCCAATTAAATAAACATGATAACTAATTGTTCATACATGAAAAACAAGATCAAAATATAACATTATTACAATAAAATTATTATTCAATCAATTTCCAATGCCGGGATATCTCGACGTAGCAAAAACAAAACATCATCATCGTCATCAACGTCTTCAAACGATTGTAGCCCGATGGAGAATGGTGCGATGGTAGTGATGTCTTCAACTTCTTCATTCGATTCTTCTACATTTCTCGCATTCACATGCACGACGAGAGATAATTCTTGATCGACCTGGTCCGAGACATAAAACACTCGAGATGCTAGGGATGCCAACATGAATGAATCATTGGCATAACTCATCCGTCTGAAGTCAACAATCGTAACTCCATCATTGGCAACTTTGACGTGGTTGTTGTCCGCCCATTTGCACTTAAACAATCCAACTCGCAAACCACAATAATCGAGCTCCCAAATATCTTCTACATAGCCAAAATAGCTCATAAAAGCTTTTTTTGTATTTTTATCCTTGGCCGACGCAACATGGACTCCTTCCGCAAAGAATGTAACACCACTATTTTGTACGGGGTGTTTTTCGTCCCTTTCACCTGTGTAAAACGTGTATCCGTTAACGTACCATGACGTGTACCTGGTAACTACTTGTGAAGGCCCGCTAGAGATCTTCAATAATGTCTCATCTAAATTCTTTCTTCTTGCATAACAATATTCATCGATCCACTTTGCAAACGTACGGTTATGCTCTTCTTTTAGCCATTTTTCGTTTTTTGACTTTTTCGGATAAGTAGACCTTAACTCATTCATATGCACATCGATAAAGGGTTCCACGACGTCTAAATTGTGCAACACATGGAGAACGGCTTGCTCCCATTCTTTTCGGTTGATAGTTGAAGGATTTGCTGTGCATAAAAACATCAAAATAAATATTATATTCAACACGTAATCTAAATATTAACATCGTATTTATTTATAAAAAAATTATAACAATTACCTGCAGATAAGCCTTTGGATTCCGCTTTGGCTAATTTGGGAACACCAATTGGCCGAGTTCTCGGGAAATACTCTACACAAAATTCAACCGACTCTTCTGCCATATATCCTTCGACAATGCTCCCTTCTGGTCGATTGTAATTCTTCACGTATCCTTTCAAGACTTTCATATACCGTTCAATTGGATACATCCACCGTAGAAATATAGGTCCACATAACTTCAATTGGATACATCCACTAGGTGAACGGTTAAGTGAATCATGATGTCAAAAAATGAGGGTGGAAAGAACATCTAGAGCATACATAGGGTTTTTACCAAGTCCGCTTGCAACTCGTCAAGACCTTCAACCTTAATAGTTTTGGAGCAAATTTTGTTGAAAAATTCACATAACTTTGAAATTGCGAATCGAACTTCCTTTGGCAAAAACCCTCGCAATGCAAGAGGCAATATTTGTTGAAGCAACATATGACAATCGTGAGTCTTCATTCTGATAAGTCTTAAATCTTTCATAGATACAAACCTCTTGTAGTTCGAAGAATGACCTTCGGGAACTTTTATCGCCGCAAGCCATCCACAAAGCTTCCTTCGCTCCGCTCTCGATAAAGTGTGGACAGCCGGTGGTAGTAATGTCTTCTTTCCAGCCATTCTAGGATGCAAATCCGGTCTTATACCCAATTCAACGAGATCTTGTCGAGCATTTTTCCCGTCTTTTGTTTTATTTGGTTCGTCAAGCAATGTACCAACAATCGCTTCACATACATTTTTTTCGATGTGCATAACGTCCAAACAATGTCGAACGTAATGCGTCTTCCAATACGGGAGCTCGTAGAAGATTGATACTTTTTTGAACGGTCTATCTTCAAACTTCTTTTGCTTCCTCTTACCACTCGACGTTCTTTTTCCAAGCACTTCATAAGTCTCTTCACAAATCAGTTTATAAACATCTTCACCGTTCAAAATTTTTGGAGGAGGTCGATGTTCTTGATGTCCATTAAACTTTGTTTCTTTCTTTCTGTACGGGTGATCTCTCGGTAAAAATCTCCTATGCTCGAGAAAAACTGTTTTCTTCCCATGTTTCAACCGGATTGAAGATGTATTTTTGATGCAGACTGGACAACCAATAGAACATTTCACCGAGTAACCAGACAAGTTTCCGTACGCCGGTAAGTCATTGATTGTCCACATTAACATTGCTTTCAACTTGAACACTTCGCGTCGGTAAGCATCGTTGATCTCAATTCCTTCGTTCCACATCATCTTTAGATCATCGACCAAAGGTGCCAAGTAGACGTCGATGTCATTTCCTGGTTGGCTCGGTCCCGAAATTAAAAGAGTCAACATCAAGAACTTCCGCTTCATACACAACTTCGGAGGGAGATTGTAGTTGCAAAGTATTACCGGCCAAACACTATAGCGACTACTCATGTTACCAAAAGGATTCATCCCATCTGTTGCCAAACCGAGACGCAAATTCCTGGGTTCTGAGCTGAATTCCGGATACCGAGTATCAAAACTTTTCCACTGTGAAGCATCACAAGGGTGTCTTAAAATGCCATCATTACTCTGATTTTTTGAGTGCCAAACCATGTTCTCCGCGTGATTAATATTGTTAAACATGCGTTTGAGGCGGGTGAATGGGGGAATGTACCATAATACTTTTTGCGGAACCCCTTTGATACCGTCAGGTGGCTCCATTCCTGTCTTCCACCTTGACCCATTGCACAGTGGACATTCACTTAATTCTGTATGCTCGTTCCTATACAATACGCAATCTTTTGGACATGTATGAAACTTTTCAAACTTTAAACCTAACAAGCCCAGTGTCTTTTTTGCCGCATATATTCCTGTCGGAACTTTATTACCAGCCGGCAACGTTTCACGAAGGAGTTCCAACAATTGCGTGAAGCTAGAATTTGTCCAACTTCCTGCCGCCTTTAAATGGAATAGTGATACCAAAAACCCTATTTTCGTTGTGTTACTCCCATCATACAAAGGCGCTTCGAAATCCCCCACCATCGACTCTAATAATTGCGATCTTCCCACAAAATTATAGTCGATATCATCCATCAAACCACCAATGTCATCGGCTTCGTCTTCGCATTCTTCTTCTTCAACTAAATCATTGACTCTCTTACCACGCATCTTTTCTCCATGAAAGTACCAATGATCATAGGAACTCATAATACCAATAGCTAACAAATGCGATTTGACTACTTTCATAGATTTCGAAACTAAATTTCCACACAAAAGACAAGGACACCTAATCAAATCTCCTTGTTCAAAGTTTAAACGCACAAAATCCATAAATTCTTGAACACCATGTCGGTAATCATCGCTCATTCTATTTTTTGTCATCCATTCCCTAAATGCCATATTGCAAATAAAGAATTTGAAGATTAAATACCATGTTCTTCCGTGACGAAGCACAGAGCACGAATTCGAAATCAAAGGAAAGTCGCCTAAGGGAGAAAAAAATAGGGTTTTTGGAGTTATGGTGTAAATGGTTATGAAAATCTGCGAATTTGAAGATCTGCGTAGTATGCCGCAGCGTTAGGTAATTACGCCACGGCATGTTGATCTATTATCGACCCTTTTTTTAGACATTCTCGATCTATTTTTCCCGATATACGCCGCGGCATGGTCACAGCAAGCTGAGGCTTTTGTGTTTCATGCCTTGGCATTTTTTTACTTAACGCCGCGGCATACTTTTGTCATTTACAGTTAGACCCCATATTAGCCGCGGCTTTCGTCATTTATCGGAGGGCATAATGGTGACAAGCTTCAATGTGCCGCGGCTTTGGGTAACATACGCCGCGGCTTGATCGTGCTGACGTAAAAACGGCTATATTTTTACTAGCTACTAGGGTTAAATTTATTACCTTTCAACGGTTATAAACGGCTATATTCGCGAAAATAGTTTAAAAAACTTATAATTCATAACTTTTTTCTATATATACAACCATTTAACTTATATTTTGACCCACACAAAATATCTTGTCTACAAAAATTGAAAATTATTATGGATGATCATCCGTCTTCTATCGGTAATGGCCCAGTCGTTATTGTTTCGTCCTCTTCTTCGTCTTCTTCCGATTATGACAACGATCACCAGGTAAATCTATCAGATAATACGGTGGTCCCAGAAACAAATTCCGATGATACGGTGGTCCCAGAAACAAATTCCGATGATACGGTGGTCCCTGATACAAACTCTTATTTGAAAGTCCCAGAAATTATAAACTCCAATGATACTATAGTCCCAGAAACAAATTCTAAAGAAAGCGTTCAAAATTCCGAAGAAACCATAGAGTCTGAAATACCTCCAGGTCAGATTCGCTCCGCTCTTTCCGTTGGTTCAAGCCGCACAAGAGGTAGTGGTGGATCAAAATTTTCTTCATCGTGGGAGACAGATTTCCATATAAAGTATGAGTGGAATAGCTCGACTCAAAATTTTGATAAGCACACTAAATGCAAATGGTGCGGACTATTGTTTATTCTTCCCTACCCAGTACGAGAAATCGATTCGCTTCATGCTCATGGCGTGCGTTGTCGTCGAAAACATTGTATTTAAATATTTATTATTTTACGTTTTTTAATTGTAGTTTTATTATTATGTGACAAATGTAGCTTTAAATATTGATGGAGTTGTAATGTGGCACGACTTATCATAATGTACTTGTAATGTGTTGTAATGTGGTACTTGAAATGGATTGCAATGTGGTACGTATCATAATGTACCTGTAATGTGTTGTAATGTGGTACTAGTAATGTTTTGTAATTTGGTACTTTCCATATGGTACTTTTAATGTGGAATTATTGATGATAATAATGTATTATAATATAAACATATGTATTCATAATTCTATATATTTTATAATTAATCACATATATATTCTTACATATTTGTATGAAACGAATAATAATTACAGTTTAATTTTATGGGTTTAAAGTTAAGGGTTTTAAGTTAAGGAAATATTATAAAAATTAATTCATAACGCCGCGGCGTAATGTTAACAATGCCGTGGCATGACCTATTGAACCATGAGTAATAACAGTAGTCGAACTCACGCCACGGCATATCAAAATCTATGCCTCGGCATTTTACCAATGGCCGCGGCAGAATCGCAGTAATGCCGCGGCGTTTAATGACTTACAGAGTGCATGCTCTCTGTATAATTTGAAACAACATATAGGCCTCGGCATGGTATCAGCAAGCCGTGGCTTTCTTGGCCATGCAAAGGCATGGGTATTATAATGCCGCGACTTACCTCGTCTGTTTACCAATGTACCCTCATAATTATGCAACTCGCCGAGGCCTTTAGTGAACGTGCCGCGGCGAGTTGCATAATCAAGAGGGCAAATTTGTAAATTAAAATGAGGCCACGGCGTGTTCATTCAAATGCCGCGGCATGATAAGTAAATTTACAATGTAATTATTAGTTATCATATTAATTGTAACACAATATTAGTAAATTAAATTATCTCATTAATAAACTATGAAAATGTTGATAATTTTATTATAAAAAAAAACAAAATAATGCAATTAATAATCATAACTAAATAATCGTTTAAACAAAAAACACAGCATTGTACTATTAATTATATAATTTTTCAAACCAAAAACATAAAAATAAATATAATTACAGTTTAATTTTATGGGTTTAAAGTCTAGGGTAAAATTGAAAAAAATTAATTAACCACGCCGCGGCTTATTTTGTAGATGCCATGGCTCTATCTCAAACGTCGAATATATCCGTTGCAGAAACTGAACACGCCGCGGCATGTTTTATACCTGCCACGGCTTTCTGTCGCTGACACAAAAACGGCTAGTTTTTTTTTTCACCCGAATTATTACCCCACAACGGTAATAAACGGCTATATTTGTCAAAATAATGTTAAAAACGTTTAAATTCACACAAATCTTCTATTTAAACCTATACTTGTTCACATTTTATTCTATGTTTCATCAAATTAATCCGTAGATTCAAAAATATCATCATTTTTCTTTGTTATGGATGATCCGTCTCGTTTCGGTTTGTCATCGGAATATCATCAGGGCTTATTTTTCGGGTTCGCCTCTTGCTCTTCCTCCGATGATGATAGTTTTTCTATGGATACAAGTTCCAATAATACTATTGTCATATCCTCTGACGACACCGAGGAGTTTGAAATGCCTCCGAATCCAACTCTAAATCGGATCTCTCGTGCCAGTGGACCACGACCGACGAGGGGGCGTGGGCGTGGGCGTGGGCGTGGACGTGGTAGGCCACCGTCTTTACTATGGGAAACAGATTTTCAAATGAGGCTCAAATGGAACAATGTGACTCAAACTCAAGATAGGTACGCGAAATGCAAATGGTGCCGTCAAGAGATTCTCGCAATCGTTGAACGAGGCACAACTCATTTACGCCGACATGCCAATCGTTGTCGTAGAGATTTAGGTATTGATGACGAATTATGATTTTAATTGTTGTAGTTTTATTAATATAATATTGAATTGTTGTGAGTTATTTTGTTATTTGAAAAAGTATTAAATGTAATGTTGAATTGTTGTGAGTGATTTTGTTGTTTTAAAACTATTAAATGTAATATTTAATTGTTGTAAGTGATTTTGTTGTTTTAAAATTATTAAATGTTTTGTTTAACTGTTGTAAGCGATTACGTTGTTTTAATATTAAATTTAATTTTGAATTGTTCGAAGTGATTTTGTTGTTTTAAAATTAATAAATGTAATGAAGTTGATACTCGCTGCGGCACAATGTTAACAATGCCGTGGCATGACCTATTGAACCATGAGTAATAACCGTAGTCGAACTCAGGCCACGGCATATCAAAATCTATGCCTCGGCATTTTAACAATGGCCGCGGCAGAATCGCAGTAATGCCGCGGCGTTTAATGACTTACAGAGTGCATGCTCTTTGTATAATTTGAAACAACATATAGGCCTCGGCATGGTATCAGCAAGCCGTGGCTTTCTTGGCCATGCCAAGGCATGGGTATTATAATGCCGCGACTTACCTCGTCTGTTTACCAATGTACCCTCATAATTATGCAACTCGCCGAGGCCTTTAGTGAACGTGCCGCGGCGAGTTGCATAATCAAGAGGGCAAATTTGTAAATTAAAATGAAGCCACGGCGTGTTCATTCAAATGCCGCGGCATGATAAGTAAATTTACAATGTATTTATTAGTTATCATATTAATTGTAACACAATTTTAGTAAATTTAATTATCTCATTAATAAACTATGAAAATGTTGATAATTTTGTTATAAAAAAAAACAAAATAATGCAATTAATAATCATAACTAAATAATCGTTCAAACAAAAAACACAACATTGTACTATTAATTATATAATTTTTCAAACCAAAAACATAAAAATAAATATAATTACAATTTAATTTAATCGGTTTAAAGTCTATGGTAAAATTGTAAAAATTAATTAACTACGCCGCGGCTTTTTTTGTAGAAGCCACGGTTCTATCTCAAACATCGGATATATCCGTTGCAGAAACTTACCACGCCGCGGCATATGTTATCCCTGCCGCGGCTTTCCGTCGCTGACACAAAAACGGCTAGTTATTTTTTTCACCCGAATTATTACACCACAACGGTAATAAACAGCTATATTTGTCAAAATAATGTTAAAAACGTTTAAATTCACACAAATCTTCTATTTAAACCTATACTTGCTCACATTTTATTCTATTGTTCACCAAATTTATCCTTAGATTCAAAAATATCATCACTTTTCTTTGTTATGGATGATCGTTCTCGTTTCGGTTTGTCATCGGAATATCACCAAGTCTTTTACGTGTTTTCCTCTTCCTCTTCCTCCGATGATGATAGTTTTCCGATGGAAACAAGTTCCAATAATACTAATGTCATCTCCTCCGACGACACCGAGGAGTTTGAAATGCCTCCGAATCCAACTCTAAATCGGACCTCTCATGCCGGTGGGCCACGACCGACGAGGGGGCGTGGGCGTGGGCGTGGGCGTGGACGTGGTAGGCCACCGTCTTTACTATGGGAAACAGATTTTCAAATGAGGCTCAAATGGAACAATGAGACTCAAACTCAAGATAGGTACGCGAAATGCAAATGGTGCCGACAAGAGATTCTCGCAATCGTTGAACGAGGCACAACTCATTTACGTCGACATGCCAATCGTTGTCGTAGAGATTTAGGTATTGATGACGAATTATGATTTTAATTGTTGTAGTTTTATTAATATAATATTGAATTGTTGTGAGTTATTTTGTTATTTGAAAAAATATTAAATGTAATGTTGAATTGTTGTGAGTGATTTTGTTGTTTTAAAACTATTAAATGTAATATTTAATTGTTGTAAGTGATTTTGTTGTTTTAAAATTATTAAATGTTTTGTTTAACTGTTGTAAGCGATTATGTTGTTTTAATATATTAAATGTAATGTTGAATTGTTCGTAGTGATTTTGTTGTTTTAAAATTAATAAATGTAATGTTGTACTCTATATATTTTTTAATTTTTCTCAATTGAATAAAGTATGATACTCGCCGCGGCACAATGTTAACAATGCCGTGGCATGACCTATTGAACCATGACTTATAACCGTAGTCAAACTCACGCCACGGCATATGAAAAACTATGCCTCGGCATTTCAACAATCGCCGCGGCAGAAGGGTAATAACGCTGCGGCATTTAATGACTTACAGAATCCATGCTCTCTGTATAATTTGAAACAACATATATGCCTCGGCATGGTATCAGCAAGCCGTGGCTTCCTTGGCCTTGCCGAGGCATGTATAACAGAATGTCGCGACTTATCTCGTCTGTTTACCAATGTACCCTCATAATTATGCAACTCGCCGAGGCCTTTAGTGACAATGTCGCGGCGAGTTGCATAATCGAGAGGGAAAATTTGTAAATTAAAATGAGGCCACGGCTCTTTCATTCAAATGCCGCGGCATGATAAGTAAATTTACTATGTATAATATTAAATAGATAATTGTTCAAACCAAAAACAAAAAATAAACATAATAAGTAATTGTATTGTAAAAAATATGTGAAAATTTAGCTTTAAATTGTAATGGAGTTGTAATGTGGTAGTTTTCATATGTGGTACTTGTAATGTGAAATTGTTGATGATAATCATGTATTTATAATATAAACATATGTATTCATAATTCTATATATTTTATAATTAATCACATATGTATTCTTACATATTAATTACAGTTTTTTATGAGTTTAAAGTTTAGAGTTTATGTTTAGGGTAAAATTATAAAAATAAATAAACATGCCGCAGCATACTTTTAACAATGCCGTGGCATGACCTATTGAACCATGACTAATAACCGTAGTCGAACTCACGCCACGGCATATGAAAAACTATGCCTCGGCATTTGAACAATCGCCGCGGCAGTAGGGTAGTAACGCCGCAGCATTTAATGACTTACAGAATCCATGCTCTCTGTATAATTTGAAACAACATATATGCCTCGGCATGGTATCAGCAAGCCGTGGCTTCCTTGGCCATGCCGAGGCATGGATAACAGAATGCCGCGACTTATCTCGTCTGTTTACCAATGTACCCTCATAATTATGCAACTCGCCGAGGCCTTTTGTGACAATGCCGCGGCGAGTTGCATAATCAAGAGGGCAAACTTGTAAATTAAAATAAATCCACGGCGTGTTTATTTAGATGCCGCGGCAGGAATAGTAAGTTTACAATGTAATTATTAGTTATCATATTAATTGTAACACAATTTTACTAAATTAAATTATCTTATTAATAAACTATGAAAAACAAAATAATTGTTTAAGCAAAAAACAAAACATAGTAATATTAATTAAATAATTGTTCAAACAAAATCAATATAATAAGCAATTGTTCAAAAGTAATAAACATTATAAACAAAATAAATATATAAACAAAATCAATTGTTTTCGGTGTTGACCGGGTTCACGGTGTTGACGGGGTTCTCGGTGTTGACAGGGTTCTCGGTGTTGTTGGGGTTGACGGGGTTCTTGGTGTTGATGGGGTTGACGGGGTTCTCGGTGTTCTCGGTGTTGTTGGGGTTGACGGGGTTCTCGGTGTTGACGGGGTTGACGGGGTTCTCGGTGTTCTCAATGTTGGCCTGGTTCTCGGTGTTCTCAAGGTTGTTGGGGATCTCGGGGTTGTCGGGGTTTGCGGGGATCTCGGGGTTCTCGTTATTGTTGTCCACGCCCACATTCTCGCCACCGTTCTGGCCCTCATTGATCTCGGGACCTTCAGCAAATGCCGGCTCTGGATATTGATCAGGATATCATGCTGGCCACGGCATTGGTGGAAACTGATTTGGCGCGTCGAATCCTGGGTAAATTTTACAGATTGCATTTATTGATTATAAAAAACATTTCAATACATATGTAATATTGATTAAGGATAAGATTCAAACCTGGATAGATACCCGGCCAGAAGGACCGACAATATGCGGTGAACTCCAGCAGACTACGAACACCGTGAGCCACGAAGGCTCTCATCGGCGGAGCATCATAGTTAAGCTCAAGCGGTGGGGGGCGGCAACAGGCGGCATCTCAACGTCCTGATCCAGGCCGGGATTAATCGCTGGCTCCTCGTCTTCGGGTTCTTTCAAACTCCGAATCCAGGCCGCGTCCATTTTCTTTCCATACGGCACCGCAATGTCGAGTTCATTCTCCTTGATCTAAACGATAGTTTGAAAAACAGATTAAATCAATATTGATACAACTGAATTTCACAACTAAACTTATACACAAATGAAGCTATACTTACCCCGGCGTTTTTGCAGAGAGCTGTGATAAGGAACGGGAAGCCCAATGAGCACTTCGACTGCTCGTACACCATGCTACGCATGTTGGAGAATATGAAACGACCGACGTCGATATTCAATCCCCTAAATCCGGCGTAGATCAACTTGAGAAAGTCGAACTGCAGCTCCGTGAAGTGCAAGTGCGGGTATAAGTTGCTCCCAAAGAAGTACATCCACACTTTGGCTTTCCGATTAAGCTGACTTTTTACCAGCCTTGTCTCTCCGCCCCTCTCGCGCCACTGAGCTCCGGGCGTAGCAATTGTCGCCGCTATGTCGTCATAGAACGCTTGATTCAACTCTTGGCCGTCCAAGTGGGTGTGCTCGTTTTCCTCGTCCATCAAATTGCGGGTACCGAGGAACGCATTGATGATTTGAGGATTGATCTCAAATCGAGTACCCCGAACACTGACAAACCCGATTGCTGACTCATCGGGAAGAGCTGCATAGAATTCGTGCACCAGGACACTCTTCGCCTGAAGCTTTGGTTGGAGTATGAAATTCTCCCAACCGCGCGCTATGATGCTCCTATTGAGATCTTCCCCGAGTTCTCCCATATCTGAGATCGGGAATTTGGCAAATCCCCGCTCTGGGCATATTTTTCGCGTTCTAATTTGTAGAAATCTTTTCTTGGCTGCCTCGGTGTTGAAGTTCGGTGTTTCAAAGGGAGGTGGTGGATCAACTTGAAAATCCTCCGAGGCCTCTTGGGATCGGCTCCCGGATCCGCGAACCAATAAGTAACCACGTGCTCTTTTTTTTGGGGTGCCATTTAAACCTATAAAAAGATAACGTCACATATTAAATTTTTCATTTCAAGCAAAAAAACTAATCAATATAACTAATTTCAATTCCCAACACCTAATTATTACAAAACTAATTTCAAAATCGAATTTCAATACGCAATTTCAAAACTAATCCAAATTTTTAAAACACAATTTCAATACGAAACCTAATTTTAAAACGCAATTACAATACCTTAAACTAAATTTCAATTCGCAAAACCTAAATTCAATACCCAATTAATTTCAAAACCTAAATACAAAATCTAATTTCAAATCCTAATTTCATTCACAAAACCAAAACCTAATTACAAAAGCTAATTTCATCTCACAAAACCAATACCTATTTCAAAACATAATTGAAACTCACAAAACCAATAGCTAAATTCCAAACCTAATTGAAACTCACAAAACAATACCATGACCTAATCAACACCAATAATCAAGTATTGATTTAAAAAAAAATGCTATAAAAACGAAGCTTGATACTAACGTTGAGAGAACTTACCGGCGACGGCTGATGACGGAACTCGCGGCGAAACGACGGCAAGAGAGCAGGGGTGATAGCCTAGGTAAAGAGGCGACGACGACGGCGAGGGCGGGAGCGACGGCGACGGCAAGGGCGGGAGCGAGGGCGAGGGCGAGGGCGAGGGCGAGGGCGAGGGCGAGGGCGAGGGCGAGGAGGCGAGGAGGCGAGGAGTCGAGGATTCGAGAGGCGAGCGGAGGAAATGAGGAAGTTAGGGTTCGGATAAATACGATACACGCCGTGGCTTGTTGTTAGTCATGCCACGGCGTGGGTATGCCGTGGCGTTTTTTAAGACAAGCCGCGGCATACAAAGGGTTTACTGCGGCTTTATGAACAACGGTTTCATGCTGTCGTTGTGTACCATCCATGCCACGGCGTATAAAAGATAATGTCACGGCTTATCTTTCTAAAATCACGTGCCGTGGCGTTTTCAACTAAACGCCGCGGCATACATTGCATGGTATGAACAACGGTTTATTAGATTTCATCGTGTACAAATAATGCCACGGCATGTTATGTATAATGCCGGGGCTTATCTGTAAAAATTGACGTGCCACGGCTGATAAAGGATCACGCCGCGGCTTACAGTGTGTGGTATGAACAACGGTTTTTAAGAGTGTTGTTGTGTACCAACCATGCCGCGGCATTTCCAACCATGCCGCGGCATACATTGATCTCAGTGACACATTTTCAACAATGGTAAATATATCCGTGGTGAATTTGAGAGCGTGCCGCGGCACGCCACGGCGTGCCGCGGCTTTCTTCGATTTTCAACCATGGAAAAAATTTTCCATGGTTGAAACTTGGATTTCGACCATGGATTAAAAAATCCATGGTTGAAACTCCGTGGTAGGATCAACAATTTGTACTAGTGTGATCTTCCACATCAGAAACGAATTTCTTGAGATTTAATAATCAATTAATCATTTAATCATATTAGTTTAATTAAACTTTAAATGGTTTCTTAAATAAGTTTAAAAAAAAGGTAATTTCTATGTGTGGTAATAATTATAAAGTTCTTATTAGATTATGGTGTCTTAGAAAGATTGGTTTTTCAATAAGGTTTGCTTTGCAATCTCCTCCAAGCTAGCCTGGGAACCTCGAGAGTTCTGTCTAGAAAAGCTTGGGCCTAAAGTGAGATCATAGCATCCTTTCCAGTCGATCTGGCCTTGGAACCTCGGGGAGTTCCGTCTAAAAGAGCTTGATAATTATTTTCACACATAAAAAATACCATTTTTAATTTTGTTAACTTTTTTAATTAATTATATGAAATTTAATTAAATTAATACGATTAATATTAATATTTCCATGTTAAATTAATATTGTTAAATTAATATTAACATTCCATTATTTTTTCAGGAAAATAGGTCGAGGAACCATTCCAACGACGTCGACCTCGATGATGATGAGGACGACGATGCGGATGACCCGAATCAAGGCGATGGCGCCGACGTCGCCGAGGAGGAGGAGGTTTCGGGAGCTAGCGGTCTGCCCCCGCATCCGCCGCCGAGGAAGCGAAAGAAATTAACGGGTTTGGTGTGGCAGAACGATTTCCAGGCCGAGTATAGATACAAACACTCCACCGGTTTGGAAGATAGGTACGGAATTTGCATCCACTGCGGAAAAGAATTCAAGGCCCATCCGAAGAACAACGGCAACTCCCGCCTACAAAAGCACGCCGAGCGGTGCAAAAGGTTACAGCGGGAGCAAGAGGTAAATAGTCTATCCGATGAAATATATAGGGAAGCTGTGGCTGAGTGGGTTATACGTGATGGTTTGCCTATATCGTCGCCCGAGGACCAAAGTTTTAATAAAATGATGATGAAGTTGGCGCCGATAAACTATAGGGAAATCACGTATTATATAACCCACGAAACGATTCTAAAATTTTATGAAAAGCAAAGGGCCGATTTACAAGAAATATTCAACGATCTTCTTACAAATTTTCTTTAACGTCGGATTGTTGGAAAGGCTATGCTAATGATGATTATATTACCGTCGTAGCTCATTTTATTAATGATCAATGGAGTATGGAAAAGCGCATTATAGGTTTTAAGCCGATGAGGGTTAGCCACACATTAGTAAACCTAGCCGAGGCTATCATAGAGGTTTTGTCGGATTGGAATCTCAAGGATAGAGTTGTTTCTATTACGTTAGATAACGCTAGTGCGCATGCCGGTGCTGTGGAAATAATGAAGGAAAGTTTGATCAATCTTAGAGATAGTCATTTTCATCAAAAGTGTGCATGTCATATTATTAACTTGATTGTTCAATCCGGTATGAGTGTTATTTCCGATAGTATCGCAAAAATAAGGAACGTTATTATATATCCGATCATCTACGCAGCGTACAGTTTCTTGGGAAGATTGTTGCGGGGCTAACAATTACAGGGTTAGAACATTTCAACCGGACATGCCGATCCGCTGGTACTCGACTTACATGATGTTGGATGTTGTCCTACCGTAGAAGGAGCTTCTTACGAACTGGATCAACAGCCCGGAGCACGACTACCGCAAAAAACATCACTGCAGAAGATTGGATAACCGCTATCCAATTCCAGACTTTTCTTCACCTTTTTAATCAAATTACTATTGATTTATCTCACGTTTACTCACCCACGTCTCAAAGAGCTTTGCCCGCTGTATTTGATATTTTGTGTCATTTTGAAACTGCAAAAAGAAATCCTTTATTTGGCAATGTACTAACTCCTATGATTTCAAAGTTCCAGACTTATTGGAGTTCTGAAAGGCTCCCGTTTTTATATTGTGCCGTGGTTATCGTAGATCCGACGCTTAAACTTTCTCAATTGCAGGATGTCTTACAAGCGATGCAAAATATGACGGGGGAGCCCTACATGACGGACAATTACTTTGACGCGGATCAAAAGATGAAGGAACTTTACCAAGAGTACGAGCGAAGATTTACCGAGGCTGAAGATCAGATGGATGAAACGAATCCGCAACAACAACAAACTCAGGTAATTTTTATTATAAGTTATAATTTCTTAATTTACTCATTTAATTTCTTAATTTACTCATTAATTTATTAACACTCTAAATGGTTTTTTTTCTTTTCAATATAGAGCGGACGCGGGGCCGGTTCACCATACATGTACAATCACCAGTTATTCTACAACCTTACGTCCCTCGGGCAAGATCGCGGCGTCGCGTCTTCTTCAACGGGTTCACAAGCAAGCGGAAGTTCAGGCTCTCGTGTTCCTGGTCGACGTCGTCGTCGCAGATCCATCGACGAGTACGCCCGGTTCTGTAACCTTCCTCCAACACCGTGTCCGGATGAAGGGCTTGACATCCTTAAATGGTGGCACATGAACCAATCAGAGTATCCGCTTTTATCCATGTTAGCTCGGGACATTCTCACAATCCCGGTCTCAACGGTATCATCGGAGGCGGCGTTCTCATTGGCCGGAAGGTTGTTAGAGCCTCTTCGCAAGTCAACGGCGGTAAGAATGGTCGAGATCCTTATGCTTTCGAGAGATTGGATTATGGCCAACCAACGACAACAAGAAAACTATATGGTAGACAAAGAAATGGTTAATTACTTTGCGAATATTCAAGTGTAATTCCTTCTTAGTTATTCTTTTTTCTTGTTGTATTACGCCTTTGTAACTTGTATTGTTTTACCGTTGTACGTTCCTATCCGAATCCGAATCCGAATCCGATCCTGAGTTTGTTTTGTTGAATAAAAACAGCATTTTTATTTTTATTTTTCGTTGTATACTTTAATTTTTATTTAATTCATGTTTGTTTCTAAATAAATATTCAAACACATAAATAACTTAAGAATTTAAACTTTTATTATTTTTAAAACCGAACTTAGGTATAAGTACCAAAATGTTGTATTTGAACAACTAAACAACATAAATATTAAAGAGATTAAACATTATATAAAATAAACTAAATTTAAAAAATAAATAATAAAAAACCGGAACCGAATTTGTCCGGGATTTTTTTTTCCGGAACCGGATAAATCTGGGTCCGGGTTTTGGGCGGGAATTTTTTTATTGTCCGACCGGCGTGCCATTTGCTTTGGATTTTGGGGATTAGTGTAAAGTGTAAACCACTTTTCAATGTGTTGGAATTATTTATATAATCCGACCTTACATCTCACCCATTATACATAAAGTGACGTTTAAAATAAAGTAACAAATAATAATATGAGCTTGATTATCCTCTCTTACTTTTAGATATCAATATATTATTGTAGTTAATGCGGGGAGTGGGGACCAAACTAGAAATCTATATATCAGAAAGGAAAAAACACAAACGGTGAGGCATTTAAGGGTCGAGAAATTGATTTTTCTTAGAAGAATTATCACGTAGTTTATGAAATTAAGTATCGAGAAATAAAAAAAATTTAGACTTTAGAATTTTTTATAGAAAATTTACTTGAATTTAGAATTTTTTTTATAAAAATTTACTAATAATAAAGTCTCACTTATTTTCTATTAACCAAATAAAGTCTCATTTATTTTCTATGATTAGACCTAACCTATTTAGAAGGTCTTACATTTATATTCTTCATCTTAACGGTTTTTTTTTTTATATAAATATTTTCTTTTTTCTTTTATGACATGCAAATTATACATTTTTAAATAAAATATTAAAAAATAAACAACTTAATTGTGTGTTTATGTTTTTTTTGTTATTAAAAAGAAAAAAGACCTCTATAGTAAAGATCATCGATGAATGGCAAGATATGGACACATGAATAACACATGAGATTCTTTTTTACAATTACGCTTTTTTTGTGTGTAAACATAAACATCGAAATAGTTCGTTATACTTATGACATGAGTTAGTGAATAATATTTTAATAGTTGTGGAATTTACAGTCGAGGTAAATCTCAGACCGTTGGCGAGCGTCCAAACAACCACTGTTGGGAACTATGTCCCTGTCGAGTGCGGACTCAAGAATGGTCACCTGACGAGGACCCTTGATGAAAAAGTCCCTCGCTTCCCATACTTAAGGGGAATACGATTTATTGAGCCGGCGAGACGAGAGGGAGATGCCCGAGAGAGAGAGAGAGAGAGAGAGAGAGAGAGAGAGAGAGAGAGAGAGAGAGAGAGAGAATTGTGTGTGAATAGTGAAATGAGGGCTTCTATTGATAGGGTAAAATTGTAACCTCTTTTCCACCTTTTGGGAGGATTAAAGGGGAAATTCTCTTATTGTCCTCACCCAAATACCCTTGCCTTGAGTGCTGGTCGGATTGCCTTGCCACGGGGTGTCCGTCAGGCGAGCGTAGTTTGTACGTCGCCTTAGAGTCCTTCAGGGGCTACGAAATCATGTATGTCTAGTCTTAAGGCGTCCTTGCTAATTCCTTGATGTCCCAGTAAACTTGAATCATCCTATTTCTTGTACTTATGTTGAATTTATGCCTTGTGAGATCTTGTAAGCGATGGGTTGTACGTCGTCGGTGGGGGCTCGCCATGCTGAAGACCTTGACGTTGACTTGGTCCTAGGGGAGTTGCCTCGCCAGAGAAGCTTGCCTGGGCAAGGGGAGTCGTCGTTGATTAAGTCAACGGGGTTTCACCCTCGCCAGAGGGGCTCGTATAAGAAAATCACCAGAAGAGCTCGCCTCGTCGAGAGGGTCCCCTGAAAGGCTCGCCTCGTCGAGAGGTTCGTCTAGAGACTCGTCTATAGGGTTGTCGATGACTTCAGTGGTCACCATCCGGGGTCGCCAGGAATTTCTAGGGTCGTTTTCACCTCGCCGATGGCTATGTAAGGTTGCCGCTCCACGCCGGGTAGTCGGGTTCCTTTTTTGGGTCGCATTGGGTCTCCTTTAAGGTTGTCTTCTGCTTCTGGTCTGGACTCTGTATTTTGGGGTTTTATCTTCAAGGTTTCATCCAATGGGCTCGTAGTTGGGCCGATGAGCCTTTACTTTTGCTAGCAGGCTTTGACTTTTGCCTTTTGGGCCCACATTTTTTATAAGTAAAAAAAAAATACACACAACAAGTCTTTATAATAGTTTAATTTACTTAAGAGTCTTTATTTTTTAATCTACTATTAAGAATTTATAGGAGAATATACCGCATTCCAAGATAATTTTAAGTTTTTAACCACAAAAACTATCCCAAAATATTTATACATATATTAATATTAGAAGTTGATAATTTTATAATACTATAATTATTAAATCAATATAGTTAAAAAAATAAACTACTAAATATGTAATTTGAACGTATGTAAAAGTCTTGCCTAAATATTAGAATTATTTTCCAGAATTTTCGTTGATATTTCGACTGACACGCACTATGCCTTTGAAATTTATGTGGTATTTGCGGTATTCGGCATGCCATTTTATTCTATTTGCCGCCGGCATGCCCGTAAAATGAAGAGTGTTGTACGATATTGACATCGACATGGTTTCGACAAGAGATGTAGTAATGAGATGATCCTACAATTTTGCAAGTATGAGACGTCAAGGTTATCCAATATCGTACATGTGTGAGACTATATGAATGAAGAGGCTTCATTAATGCTTATGTCAACAAGATGCAAATTTTTTCCGGTAACTCATAAGAGAGAAAGAAAAGAGAGAGAGAGAGGTCATCATATTATGTAAAACTAACATAAAAGTGAATGAAATCTACCAATAAAAAAAAAACTGAACTAAGCACCTTTTGCCAAAAATAAAAAAAGGGTTAATTGCGGAAAAAATACCCAACCTTTGCTCAAATTCTCTGTTGTGTATACAACCCCCGTAAATGGCGGCAAAAGTACCCAAACTTAGCATTTGTGAGTTGACCGAGAAAATCTATCTATGTGGCAATCAACCTTTGCCACGTGGCATGCCACATGGCACTTGGCCGCCACGTGGCATGCCACGTAATTATTATTTTTTAAAATATTTTTAAAAAAATTATTATTTTTTAAACAAAATTATTTTTTATTTTTTTAATTTTTTTTTTCAATAATAACAAATATTGAATTAAATTTAAATATTCATTATTGGTTATAATTATTTATTTTTAAAAAAGTAGGTAGAACGAAGTAATTTTCACCGCTCAAGGTTCACTTGAACTCCGTTTCCGTTCCGGTTCACGCGTCGAATAAAACTTTTTAATATGTTCAATAATAATAACTAATAAACACATACATAATGTTTAAAAGTCAAGACATAATTAAATACACACCACCTATTCAAAAACAAAAAATAGTAGTCATGTTTATATTTAATAAAAAAGTATTTTTATATGTTTGCATGAAAAAAAAAATTGTTTGCATTTTAGAATAATAATAATAATAATAATAATAATTTTTTAATATGTTTTTTTATTTATATATTAGAATAAATAATAATTGACGTTAAATAATCATATGTGTTGACGTGGTTTCGCACGCCAACGGTCAAGTGTATTGTGAATGGGATTTCGATTTGAAAATGCTAAGATTTTTGTGGATCCTGACCTCCGCGTCGTCAATACTTTCGACGATGACACTCGAAATATAGAGCGAAGAAAACAAATAAAACACCAGAGTTTTTTAGAGAGGCTCGTCCCAATGCGGTAGTTGACTACGTCCTCTGTACATTTATTGCTTTAGAAAGGTTGATCAATCGAAACCACAAGCCAATTCCTGATAGATCAAAAATGAAAGAAAAATAATATGAAGACACGAATTCTCACAGACTCCTTTCTCTCAATGATGGATGCTTGTGTGCGTGTTGATAGGCTGCCTTCTTGCTTTTATGGGCTTCTAAATTCTGCCCGTTGGAAGTGTAATTTGGTGGTGGCTTCGAGTTCGGGGCTTGACTTGCTGCCGAGCTGACACGTGGGCCACGTCTTGCGAGATTGTTGTGGTAGTGGACCTTGACTGGCCGTAGTGGCGTTTGAATTTGAATCATGGCGACTTTTCTGGTTGAGTCTTGGGGGTTTGAATTGAGGTGGTTGACTTAGTCTGCTCGTGCTTGGATGTTGAGCTTTCTTCTGCCCGGGGGTTTTATTCAACTTTTACTCGGGTCCCTTTGAGATAATTAGTCTATGAGGAGCCTTGGGTGTTGGTTTTAACCAAGTGTTGTTTCGAAGTGGGATTTTGAGTTCTGCTCGGATTTTTCCTTTGAAACTCTGTTCGGACTTCTTTTGAGCTTACTTTGTTCGGGCGAACTTCTTGCCTTCTGGGCTTTTAGCTCTGCTTGGGCCCAAACACGATTTAGTGCCTAGTGGGCCTCTAGACTTTGTATTTCACAAGCCCAATTTCGTATGAATATTCAAATATACTCACAACGTAGGTCATAGACAATTTAATCTATAAATTTAATTAATGACCTCACAATTCCGATTTATGGAACGAATTTGCACATCAGATTATGATTATTATTGGTTATATAATTAAACATATTAAGCGATTTCGTTTCACCTGTGAACAGGATCGGAGACGGAGCTTGAGTGAACCGTGTGCCATGTGGCAGCCACGTGGCAAAGGGTGATTGCCACATAGATAGATTATCTCGGTTAAGTATGGGTACTTTTGCCGCCATTTACAGAGGTTGTATACACAACAGAGAATTTGACCAAAGGTTAGGTATTTTTGCCGCAATTAACCATAAAAAATAGATCTATATTTCGAAACTACTTAAATGCTTTTATGGCAATTAAGAGATCTTTGGAGATTTTATTGAGGAAAAAACAAATTAATTGGGTAGTTGGTGGTTTGAGAAGAAATGGGAAGGGTGTCGATAGGCTCTAAAATTATAACACGAAAAGAATGAGAGAAAATTATTGTAGCAACTCTCAAATATAAAAGTACCTAAGCTAAAGTAAATTTTAAAATGGAATATTAACTATTTTAATTGCCTACTTAATACTAACGGATTGAATTGACTAAATAAAAAAAAATAGAACTAACTATTAGTGTAAATATATATTTATCGGTATATAACTTTGCGTAATATAAAATGGTCCAAAACTTATAATTGAATTGATCAAGAACCATTTAAAAATGAAGTGGTGGCATAATTTCATAAGTACTCAAATCAAAATTGTTAAAATGAAGTGGTATATTTTCAAAATTTTACCGGCTCAAAAATTAATAATATTCCAAAATTATATAAAAACGTTTAGTTGGTTCAAAGCTATAACACTAATGAGGCAATTACTATAGAACAAATTGAAAAAACATCTTTTTTATTAATTCTGCGGAATTGAAAATTAGGAATGTACAGTTTCATCTTGAACAATTTTTTTTTTTGTTTCACTTATACCATTATATTCCCATTTTTACGGTCAATTGTCAACGCTTGTATTTCAAAAATGTTGTCACTATAAATTTATTATAGTATATGGTTTGATTATGGTTCATACTTTGTCTTGTCTGTTCACCTACTCATTTCAACCAAAATGATCCAACCCAATGTCTTTAATTACAAAGCCAGTATGTCTGTATGTATGACACGGTCAAAAGCAAAATAGTATGAACTATAAGTAATATATAATGTCAAATTAAGAGTGCTAATCATCTGTTTAGTGCGTATGAAACGACAAGGTCCTGGTCGTTTCGAGACCATTCAAATACGAGAGACTTATTACTATTAGATTAATGGGTAAATTGCGGCTAATGTACTCAATGTTTGATCTTCTGCGAATTATGTACCTAATGTTTATTATTGGTGGCTAATATACCCAATGTTTGATCTGTTAGATATTTTCGTGTTTTCCGTCAGTTGACCGTTAGAGAGTTATCCTCCTCTACATGTACACTTTTCGTATTTTTGACATAACTAACTCATTTTTTGTCTAAATTTTATGCATGACCTATGGTTGGAAAGATAAGAGATAGATCTACAACTTTTTTTTGTTAATTTTTGTACAATAAGTCTTACAAAAATACGAAATTTTAAATACAACGTAAAATTAGACGTTAGTTTAATACAAAATATTTGTTTCGAGCAAATTTTAATATATTTAATGACTTTATATGGTGAAATGTAAAACTAAAAATTTGTACATAAATATTTTATCTTTCTAACGGGTTTTTGTTTATAAATTTTGGATAAAAAACGAGTGAGTTATGCAAAAAATATGAAATATGTTATGTGAAATAATCTTTCATATTTTTGGGCATAACTTACTCATCTTTTATCTAAAATTTATAAATAAATACCCGTTGGAAAGATAAAATATTTATCTACAACTTTTTAGTTTTATGTTTCATCATAAAAAGTCATTAAGTATAGTAAACGTTTCTCGAAACAAATATTTTGCATAAAATTACGTCCAATTTTACATTGTATTTGAAATTTAGTATTTTTCTAAAATTTATTTTATAAAAATTTAGACATAAAAGTTGTAGATATATCTCTTGTCTTTCCAACCATAGGTCATGCATAAAATTTGGAGAAACACTGAGTGAGTTATGTCAAAAATACAAAAAGTGTGCATGTAGAGGAGGATAACTCTCTAACGGTCAACTAACGGAAAACACGAAAATATATAACAGATCAAACATTGGGTACATTAGACACTAAAAATAAACATTGGGTACATAATCCGCAGAAGATCAAACATTGAGTACATTTGCCGTAGTTTACCCTAAATTAATTATTGATATTGGTGGTCTTCAGAATAGCATGCACTTTTTAATTTTTATCCCCCTTTTCTAACACTCTTTACTTAACATATTTATAGGATCTTATATAATAATGAAATCGACCTATAAATATAATTTGTAATATTTTATAAAAAAAACGTTAATAGCGGCGTATGTATCTCACATTTTAATTTTTATAGTGACATGGATCTCTTTTTTTCTATTGCTTGTCGAAGTTCTCAATATTCACAAGTTTAATCTTCTTTAAAATTCTTTCTATTTAATCTTCTTTGAGATTCTCTCTGTTTTTCAATCCACTTAATATAAATTTAGATATATTGATATTGTTGGGAATCTGAGGATATTCTCATCACTGGAAACGGAAATTCTGGGAATCCTCGCATTAATAAATCTAGATAACAACGCAATAATCAAGACCAACCCAGTGAGAATAAATTCTAGTGAATCGTTTTGCTTTACACGAACCGGATCTCCGAGCCAATATCAAAGCTTTAGCCGCCTCCACCATTTAGCTCCACGCCTCCACCGTTGTGCTCCTCGTCACTCCATCGATCACAAGCCGCTCAAATGTTCGGCCCCTACATGGTTCAACGGAAAACGCCGAATCAGAATACTAGTTCCTAATCGGCGATTGGAAACAAAGACTCTCGGTAATACAAGAAATTCGATCACTCTCATGTGTGCAATGAGGTGGTCGAATTTTCTCTTAAATAGAGAAGGGAGAATATACACTCATTAATGTGTATATCGTATAATCGGTAAGTTTTCCTTTATGAAAGATCTTATCTATATAAAGGTAGGGATATATGTAATTAATTACTTGATTCATTAAATAAGTCAACAATAATAATTTCGTATGATTATCTAATCAATACCGTGAATCAACACATTAACTCACGTGAGCCATCTATATCCAACCCCAAATCATTAGGCACTTGCGCCGCAAAGTTCTATCAATTACGTCTCCTACGTGTTTCTCTATAAATTTTTGAGGTTTTTTTTTTTTTTTTTTTTGCGATTTTAATAAGTAGACAAAAATTTAGAAAATCTATTATATTTGATTGTGAATTTTTTATGATGTGAAAAAAAAAACAAAATGTTAAATATTTCCACCGTTATTAAACCTAAACTATTGTATAATCGAGAAATCCAAATTATGGTCAATGTCGGGGTTGACTATCTTGAACCTGTAAGGCTATAATATAATTTGTAATAACACAAGTGAAAAGGCAAAAGAGTCAAAGTCAAACCATGTGAACCAATAATTAGTTCCAAACCTATTTTCTCGATAGAAAAATTAATCTTTTTTTTTTCTTTTCTTTTTCTAAAGCAATTAAAGTGTATTTTTTAAGCCAAAGTTATGCCATGTTGAATGTCAACTCTGACATTAATATTGTTTTACGCAAATTATTGCAAAAGCTAAGCATTTGAATTGATCTTAGTGGGTTAATTTTCATGTTAAGAAAAAGTCTCGATAATTATAATATTTTGGGGTGTTTACAGATAAAAGTACCCAGCAACTATAAAAGAAAATATAACTTATCTATATTTATATTAAATATATAAGGAAGTCTTAATCTTAATACATATTTAAATATGAAGTCTCTTTATTTTTTAAACTTGAATGCAATATATTTTTAAATATAAATTATTATAAATTTATACATATAATTTGATAATTGTTCTATTTACAAATTATTTTGTGTAAGTGTAAAATTATTTTATTTAACGCATAAATTTGTTAAATTGTGTGAATCATATAATTCGTAATAATTAATTTAGTAAAAAATGAATAATTTATTTAAAATTTATTTATTTATTATATTATTATTTTTACTATAAAATTAGTAAAAATCATTTTTTTAAAGCGCCGAAACTATTTAAATAGAACATATTTAAATGAGTTCTCACTTCCTTTGTCTATGTAAGTGGGTATTATAATTTAAATGAGTTCTCACTTCCTTCAGTCTATGTAAGTGGGTATTATATTTGAATGTAATTTTTATCTTTTCAAATAATATATTTGATTTTTAATATATCAAAATACAATATTCAATAAAGAAAAAAAACTATCAAACATTTATTTATGGGCAAACTGTGGCAAATGTACTCAATGTTTGATCTTATGCGAATTATGTACCCAATGTTTATTTTTCGTCGGCTAATGTATCCAATGTTTGATCTGTTTGATATTTTCGTGTTTTCCGTCGCTTGACCATTAGAGAGTTATCCTGCTCTATATGTACACTTTTTGTATTTTTGACATAACTCCCTCATTTTTTGTCCAAATTTTATGCACGATCTATGGTTGGAAAGATAAGAGATAGATCTACAACTTGGTTTTTTTAAGTTTTGTAAAATAAATTCTAGAAAAATACTAAATATTAAATACAACGTACAACTGGATATTAGTTTAATGCAAATATTAGTTTCGAGCAAATATTAATATACTTAATGACTTTTCATGATGAAACGTAAAAGTAAAAAGTTATAGATAAATATTTTATCTTTTTAACGGGTGTTTATTTATAAATTTTGGATAAAAAATGAGTGAGTTATGCCAAAAATATGAAAGATGTGATGTGAAATAATCTTTCATATTTTTGGCATAACTCACTCATTTTTTGTCTAAAATTTATCAATAAACACCCGTTGGAAACATAAAAAAATTTATCTACAACTTTTTAGTTTTACGTTTCATCATAAAAAGTCATTAAGTATATTAAAATTTACTCGAAACAACTATTTTGTATTAAACTAATATCTAGTTTTACGTTGTAATTAATTACGTTGTAATTAAAATTTCATATATCTCTTATCTTTCCAACCATAGGTCGTGCATAAAATTTGGACAAAAAATGAGTGAGTTATGTCAAAAATACAAAAAAATGTACATATAGAGGAGGATAACTCTCTAACGGTCATTGATGAAAAACACGAAAATATCTAACGAATCAAACATTGAGTACATTAGCCAACGAAAATAAATATTGAGTACATAATTCGCAGAAGATCAAACAGTACATTAGCCACAATTTATCCTTTATTTATTTATTTATTTACTTACTGCTCTTTCTTCTTAGATTTATACAAAAAAATACTTAAAATCATAGAGCATTCAGAATGATCTTATGTGTACTTCAATTATCAATAATGACGTCACTAACAAGAGAAGAAGCTAGAATGTTTCATGCTTTCTCATAAAGAAGTGATGGGACATCTTGTGGCCGTAAATATGTTTTAACTTATTATAATTCAGCTTCAAATCAATCAAAATAAGAGTGTCTCTGTCTCTACTCTCACCATCGCCGGAGAGTTCTCCGAGTTGTGGTCCAATTTGCTCGGCAGATCTAATTAGAAAAATTCGAAGAATATATGCAGCAAAAATATATATAATTTAGCTGCATCAATTAACGATAAAAAATATAAAAAATTGAGACGGTATTTTTATTGTTAATACTCGAAAATTCATTAACGTAGAACTTGGCCAACGGTTCGAGTCCAGGGCCGGACTGTATGGTCACGTGGGTAGTCGGGGTGCAGTCAACAAGCATTGACTAGAAGTCGTCCTAACTGGAGGTGAACCATTCGTCTTCGAAGAGCCTCTGCGCTGTCTCTGGCGATCCTCGAGGTATTTTTCATTCCTCAGCAATGTCTCTGCGGCGAGGGTGTCGAAGGTATTACCGGCGAGGGTGTCTGAAGTAGAGGCGCAAGGGTACCCTTAGCGGATGGCGATGGTATAACCGATGAGGCGACGAGGGACAAAGAGAGTCGACCGAGACTAGGCCGGGTCGAAGTAAAACTCAGATCCCTAGTGAGCGTCGGAGCGACAACTGTCCGAAACTATGTATGTATCGAATGCGGACTCAAGAATGATTGGCCTGACGAGGACCCTTGATGAAGAAGTCCCTCGCGTCTCATACGTAAGGGGAAGGCGATTTTTTGAGCCAACGAGAAGGGGCGCGAGAGAGAGAGAGAGAGAGAGGTGAGTGTGAATGTGTGAAATGGTGAAATGAGTGACTCTATTTATAGAGAAAAAGAATCACTTTTTCACTTTTACGGAGGATTAAAGGGAAAATTCTTTTAATATCCTCACCCAAAATGCGCCATTACCCTTGCCCAGGAGCTCGTGGCAATGCCTTGCCCCGCAGGGTGGTCGTTGGGCGAGCTAAGCTTGTCGGTCGTCTTGGAGTCCTTTGGTGGTTTCGCGTGCGTGTCAGTCGGGTCTTAAGGCGTCCTTGAAGCTTCTTTGATGTCACGGTGAGCTTAAATCGTCTTGTTGCTTGTATTAGCTGTAAATTTATGCCTTGTCAAGTCTTGTGGACGAGGGGCTCGCCATGCTGAAGACCTTGACGTTCCACGGTTATCGCTAGAGGAGCTTGGCTTGTGGGTGGGGGGGTTTGATTAAGTACTCGGGAGGTCGCCCTCACCAGAGGGGCTCGCCTGAGTGAGTTTCTTGGAGGGCTTACCTGGTCGAGAAGGTCGCCTGGAGGGCTCACCTTGTCGACTAGGTTTCCGGGAGAGCTCGCCTCGTTGAAAGGGTCGTCGATGATTTTAGTGGTCGCCATTTTGGGTTGCGTTGAACTATCTAAGGTCGTCGTCACCTCGCCAAGGGCCTTTTAAGGTCGCTTGCTAGCACGCCGAGTAGTCGAATTTCTTTCCGGGTCGCCTTAGGGGTTCTTCAAGACTGTCTCTGGCTTTCGGACTCCGTCTTTTGGGGATTTGTCTTCGGGGCTTCGCCCATTGGGCTCGAACTTGCGCCCGTGATCTTTAAATTTGGTTAATGGGACTTAACTTTTGTCTTTTCTGACCGATCTCGGTACCGGTTAACTGCTGCATCAGTTCCCGAAAAAAAAAAAACAAAAAAAACAAAAAAAAAACACATTTTTAGCTCTCAATATTGACGAAAATTGTGTATTGTATTTTAGGTTTTGGTAAAAAATATTCATATATACATTAATATTCATACTGTAATAATATTTTAAGATACTTATATGTAATATATCATTGCAATAGTTGTACGAATTGTACTTGGTTACCTAACGTTGATTGAGCTATTAACCAAACTCATCTCATGCATCATATCTAACTCTGTAAATGATTTCCAGAGTGCCATATTTTTTCCAAAAAAAAAAATGCGGATTCAGCACCAGTGCGGAATTTGGATTTCGAATACCAAATTGCTAAATCCAGGACATAAAATCCAACATTTCTAATTAAATATAAAAAAGAATAAATAAATAAAATCGGGTTTACATTTAGTCGGGTCAGGCCTGCTCTAAAAAATCCCGAGAAATGCACGAAAATATTTATTTCGGATGATGCTTTACATATTCAGTACACGAAACAAAATTACACATTTTTCTGATCAACATTTTGATGCAAACGCCGTTTAGACGTTTTTTTTTTTCATCATTACAGCAACAACAAAAAAAGTCTCTAAAACACATGACATGCACGTTTGAAAAATTATATAAAAAAAAAAATGATTGCATGATTTTGAGTTTAAAATGAATTATTGCGATTAAAGCACTTTCCAGGCATAATGGTTGTATCAATCTGATTCACGTGGTTTGAGTAGTTGGCATTTCACAACTAATTATAAAAAAAAAAAAGTCAAATCTAAAACTATGAGTATATAATTGCCTAAAATCTAGGATCCACCAAGACAGATGCATATAGTTCTCTACAATATATTATATGAGGAAAATAAATGATAAAATATTTTATTATGATTATATTAGTTTTATTGGTTTTTTAGTAGAAAAATTAAGAAAAATAGGACACATGCTAGACAAAACAAATGTATTGTTTTCTTCTTAATATTTTTTGCTGTAATTTTTAATATGTCGAACGAAAAAAAAAATATATATTAAAAATTTATGGTGTTACAAATGGTATTAAAAATTTCAATTTACCGGTGATATATTTAACATTTTAAATCTTTGATAAAAAAATGTCTGTTTTTTTTTTCTTTTTCTTTCATGGCATTATATTTAACTTTGAATGCAAGTTTTTCATACAAATTTATAAATATTATATATATAAATATACTTTTTTGGTTATATAATAAATTTTAGCTAACATTAAACTATTTTGCTTCCCCCAATATTGAAACCAATATTCTCTATGGGCCTGGGCTTATATATGGGCTTCCCATTATCTCAGATAAAAACCAAGCCCAATACCTCGTTTGTCCTTTATTGTTGGGTTTCCAAAAACAATTCTATTTTGGAAAATGAGAAAAGTGATTGGGCTAAAGGCCGTTTAATCGCTGCCTCTCTGTAATTGTTTGATTGTAATCGTAATTGATGATGCAAGATTTCACCCTCCTCGGAAAAAAACAACATCGAAGTGCAAAACTACATCTTGAAGACAAACGACACAAGACCCAAAAGAGTTCGGGTCTCAAAACAAGTTTGGAGGCCCAACAGACAACTCAGCACGACTGGCCCATTAAGAGCCCACCCCGGAGCTTAGTCAACCAAAGCCAAATTACCACGAAGACCAAGCCCACGAAGACCAAGCCCACAAGGACCAAGCAACTTTCCTAAAGACTAAGCAACCTCGAAGACCAGGCATGCTCTCCTTTCATTGACCAGTCTAAAATCCTCCACGTGGAAAGGCACCAAATACCACGTCGTCCAAATTTTACTGGTGGTGGTCAGAGAGGAGGCGAGGAGGCATCTGCTTAGTCTACTAGCCGTTGCTGATTTATAGGAAGTATACGTTGTAGCTCAGGTTATTAAAAGGGCCTGCGAAGTAATCTAATGGACAATCACCTTGTTCAACACTATCTGTTGATGCCGTTTTTTGGATCAACAGATAGTGTTGAACAAGGTGATTGTCCATTAGGAACTCTGCCGTTTTTTGGATCACCTTGTTCATCTTCGCGCCATTTCGGCGGAGTCTTTCTTGAGAGTGGGCCAGAAGTACCCTTGTTTCAGGGTTTTCAGCGCCAGGGATCGTCCCGCGTAGTGGTTTCCACAAATTCCTTCGTGGATCTCGCGGAGGACTAGGTTGGCGTCTTCTTCATCGAGGCATTTCAGGAGAGGTTGCATTAAACCTCGTTTATAGAGTTCTCCGTTGTGTAGCACATATCTCGTTGCACGGAGCTTGAGCTGTCTGGCTTCTTTGCGATCGGTCGGAAGAGTACCATATTTCAGGTATTCTGTCACCGGGGTGGTCCAGCTTTCGCCGGGCTCGCTTGCCAGGGAGAGGATTCGCTCGTCATGAGTTGGGATTGCTTCTTTTTTGATTCCCGGCGTCGCTCCGTTTCTGGTTGCGGCGTCAGGGGTTTTGAGTTTCCTTATCGAAGACTCGCTGAGGGCTTCGATCAGGACTTTTTCCAGTCCTTCGTTGCCTGCCCCGGAAGCTGCCCTTGCCAGGGCGTCGGCCTCCGAGTTCTCGTCTCGCGGGATCTGCGTGATTTTGTACCAAGATAGTGGCTCCAGGCGTTGTCTTGTTTCTGCTAGGTATGCCACCATGTGAGCATCCTTTGCTTGGTACTCGCTTTCCACTTGCTTCACAATCAGCTGAGAGTCGCAGTGGATTCGTAGGTTCTCCACCGAGAGCTTGTGTGCGATTCGCAGCCCGGCTAGAAGCGCCTCGTATTCAGCTTCGTTATTGGAAGTTTTGAACCCGAAGTGCAGGGCGTAGCGGAGCTTTTCACCATCGGGGTTGGTGAGTACTATTCCGGCCCCGGACCCGTGCATGTTTGAGGCGCCATCAACGTGCAGGCTCCAGGTTGGGCCGTTGGGGGGATTTTTTCTCTTTGGGGGTTTGGGTGCTTCGTCCATTTCTTCCTCGGTTTCGTCCTTAGTGTCGTATGTGAACTCAGCGATGAATCGGCTACATCTTGGCCCTTGATGGCCACCCTATTCTGATACTCGACGCCGTATTCTCCTAGCTCTTGTGACCAGATAGCCATTCGTGAGGAGGTGCCTTTGAGCAGCGCCTTCCGGACTGGGTGCTCAGTCCTCACGACTATTTGGTGAGCCTGGAAATATGGGCGGAGTTTCTTTGCGGCGGTGACTAGGGCTAGCGCTAATTTCTCGATTTGCGTGTAACGCGTTTCAGCGTCAAGGAGGGCTTTGCTGATGTAATAGATCGGCAATTGCCTCCTGTCTTCTTCCCGGACCAGTACGGCGCTCACCGCTCGAGCCGAAACCAAGAGGTAGAGGTAAAGAGATTCCTCCTCTTTAAGTTTTGATAACAAGGGTGGTGATCCAAGGTAGGTTTTCAGCTCCTGGAAGGCTGCTTCGCATTTCTCGCCCCAGACGAAGTTCTTCCCGCCCTTGAGGGCCTGAAAGAATGGCTGGAAACGATCCGTGGCTTTTGAGACGAACCTTCCCAGAGCGTTGATCCTTCCGTTCAGGCTTTGCACTTCTTTGATCCGTTGTGGGCTCCTCATTTCGAGGAGGGCTTTGATCTTTTCGGGGTTAGCTTCGATTCCTCGCCTGTTGACGATGTATCCCAAGAACTTTCCGGATTCGACTCCGAAGGCGCATTTGGTTGGATTTAGCTTCATCTGATACTTTCTCAGTAACAGGAATGTCTTTCGCAGATCGTTGACGTGATCTTCTTCCCGAAAAATTTTCACGATCATGTCGTCTACGTAAACTTCCATGGTCTTTCCGATCAGGGGGGCGAACATCTTGTTGACCAGGCGTTGGTACGTGGCTCCGGCGTTCTTGAGCCCGAATGGCATGACCTTGTAGCAGCAGAGGCCGCGGTCGGTCACGAACGTCGTGTGGATCTGATCGGGCTCGTGCATCCTGGTTTGGTTGTACCCTGATTAGGCGTCCATCATGCTCATGAGCTGATGTCCGGCGGTGGCGTCTACCAACTGATCGATCCTTGGGAGTGGAAAGCAGTCCTTGGGACACGCGGTGTTGAGATCGGAGTAGTCTATGCAGATTCTCCATTTTCCATTTGGCTTTTTCACCATCACCACGTTGGATACCAAGTCAGGGTAGGTGACTTCTTTGATAAAGCCAGCGGAGATGAGCTTCGCGACCTCTTCGTTGATTGCTTGGTACCGTTCAGGGTTGAAAGCGCGTCTGCGCTGGATTTTCGGCGCCTTTCCTGCTTCGATGTTTAATCGATGAACGGCGATTTCAGGATCGATTCCTGGCATATCGGCGTGCGACCAGGCAAACACGTCTTTGAACTCCTTGAGGAAGGCGATTAGCCTAGTCTTGATCATGACCGGAAGTTGGGCTCCGATCGCGACTGTTCTCTCGGGTCGGCCTTCTTCTATCGGGATCTGCGTGACTTCTTACAAAGGCTCCATCGTGGGCTTGCGCCTGTCATCTCGAGGGTCTAGCTCACCGAACATCCCTGCGTTCCCTGGGTAGTTGGGAAGTTCTTCCTCGAGCTGGTGCACCGTGTTGATGACCAGCTCGTTCTTCCCGGGCTTTGTCCCTTGGGCGTAGCAGTTTCGGGATTCCCTCTGACTACCTTTCATTACCCCTATCCCGTTATCAGTTGGGAATTTGACGAGTAGATGAAAGGTAGACGTGATGGCTTGCAGTTTGTTGAGGCTAGGCCGCCCCAAGATGACGTTGTAGGCGGAAGGTTGATCCACTACGAGGTACCTGACCATTTTGGTGGTCAGGGCCCCGTCTTCGGAGCCGAATGTCGTGGGCAAGGTGATGGCACCTTCGGTGTAGACAGGTCTCCCGTTGAACCCGTAGAGGGGCGTCCTCACCGGAGTGGGGACTAGCCCTCCTAGGTTCATCTGAGCCAAGGCGGTTTTGAAGATGACGTCGGCCGAGCTCCCGTTGTCGATCAAGACTCTCCGTACTCGACTGTTGGCGATGGGGACGTCTGTTACGATAGCGTCGTTATGCGGATGTGAGATTCTCCAAGCCTCCTGCTCGGCGAAAGTGATTTCCTGGCTGGGGAGCGCGTGGGAGGCTCCCCCGAGGTGGGTGATGTTTACTTGGTGCGTGTCTCGATCCTCTTCGAGGGATCGGGCGTACCGCTTCCTTTGGTTGCCTGAGTCTCCAGTTTCGGGTCCGCCCATTATGGTTGAGATGACGTGGAACTGAGAGGGTCGATCTCTTTCCGGTCCTTTCTCGGAGCGGGACTGATCTGGACCGTCGTCGTGTTGCCGTCTATCTTCTTGTGGACGTCGGCGGCTAGAATCCCCGTTTCCGGAGACCAACTTTTTGACGAACTCCTTGAGTTGTCCGTCTTGTATCAGCTGCTCGATTTGCCTTTTCAGCTGATAGCATTCCGACGTCGTGTGACCGTGATCCTAGTGATACTCGCAGTACCGACTCATATCTTTTTTGGCATTTTTCTTGAGAGGGGGTGGCCTTCCGAACTTATCTCCGTGTAGGCTGAAGATCATCGCGGGCGAGGCTGTCAGGGGGGTGAAGTTCGCGTCTTTCCGGAACCTTTCTGCCTTCTTGTGCAGCGGGGGTTTGTTTCCGGGGTTTGGGCGTTGCTTTCCCTGTGGCTCGTTGTTGCCACCCTTCTGGTTGCTGCGGTACTGGCTTTCTGGGTTGGGCTGGCTCCGGCCACCAAAGTATTCGTCGACGGCGATGTCCTTTGCCGCTCTCGCCATTAGTTAAGCCATGGAGGCCGGCCTATCTTTGATGAGGGAGCGGGAGAAATCGCAAAGTGGCAATCCGTCGATTACGGCTGTGATGGCGTCATCGTCAGTGTAGCTGGCCACCTTATTCGACTCTTCGACGAATCTTTTTAGGTACGCCTGTAGAGTTTCGTCTTTGCGTTGTTTGAGAGTCCAGAGGTAGGACTTCGTCTTTCGCTGTGTGATTGAGCTGGCAAATCGGGAAGTGAACCGTTCCGCGAGCTCGTCGAACGACCCAATAGACCCCTTCGGGAGGCGTTGGTACCATTCGATGGCGGGTCCCGCTAGTGTGAGGCAGAAAGCCTGGCACATTGTGGCGGGCGAGCACTTCTTCACTCGCATGCTGAATTGATACTGTATCAAGTGGTATGTGGGGTCGGTGGAGCCGTCATAGGTGAGATTTAGTGGGAATCTCAGGTCTCCGTCGAGATCCTTGGCGAGCAGGTGACCAGCAAGGGGGGACAGGTTTCCTTCAGCCATGCTTCGAGCGACGGGGTCGCTACTCTGGGCCGCAGCGAGCCTCTGCATCTCTTGCTTGAGTGCTTGGAGCTCGCTTCTGAGACCATCGTAGGGTGGCGTTTCGGCCAGAGTATCTTTTGCGGGGATGACATATTCTCCCCCCTGGCGTCGGGAGTGTTGGGAGTTATCGGATCCCTCTGCATTGTCGTCGTCGTTGGATTCCTCCGGTCGGGGAGATCGTTCTCTCTTCCGACCCCCCCGCCGTTGCCGATTATCTCGACTCAGGTGGTGTCGGAGGTCTCCTTCGCTGGCTGGGTGAGTCCGGACCCGCTCTTGCTGTCGTTGTTCCCTTTGTTGATTCCTTGCACCATTGGTGGCATCTTCGTACCCCCCCGAGTCGGTCAAATGCTGACCGTCTGGTAGTTTGGGATTGCGCTGGCCCCTGGGAGTCTGCGGGAGCGGGACGCTCTCTGTTCGCCTCTCTCGGGGTGAGTTCGAGGGCTTCTTCGGGGCTCTCCTCCTCCCCTTCGTTGGCGTGTTTGCCTTCGAAGTGTTTGGAGATGAGCCCGGTTAGCCGGAAAAGACTTTCTTCGACTCGGGACAACCTTTCTTCGTTGAGTGTTGGCTCTTGGCGGGTGCTTGCTTCTGGCAGGATGCGGACCTGCTTTCGGCGGGCGTGGACCTTTGCCCGAGTGTTTAGAGCGATGCTCTCTGTGGGATGAGAGGGAGTGCCATCCGTCGATTTGGACGACATCTCTTTTGGTCTGGTGAAGCTGACCGTTGCTTTTGCTGGTGGGGTTATTCAGAGGATTGAATTCGTGGCCCCGCTCCTTCTAGCGCCAAAATGTTGATGCCGTTTTTTGGATCAAACACTGTTGAGGCCCAAGTTGTGTATTTTGGGCCTGGCCCAATGTCGTTGATGACGTGGCGGGCTTCTGCTGACTTTGGATGGGCCTTGGATGGCTTTTATTGTCAATGGTTGTTCCCTCTGACCCCCGTTGACTTCGGGGTGGTCGCCGTTTTGACTTCAGGGTGAGGTTTTAATTGACCGATTTGGGGGCTCTGAGTAGGTATACCTGGCACTAGCCTGGTCAAAAGTCTCTTTGCCGTTCGGGGTCCTAAGCGACCCGGGTTTACACACTACCTGTTACCTCAGGGCCAGAGGCCGGGGTTACAGGTTCGGGAACCACTCAGATCGTAGGTACCAGCGAACGGGGGAGTGCTTTTGACAAGGGAGTGAATCCTGGGAGGTTAGACTCTCGTCCTGAAAAGGCTTGTTCTAGTCCGGGCAGGAACTGTCCTCGGAGTCCCGGTATCCTGTTCAGATCCGGGAACTAAGAGACAGAACCAAGGCCGCGCAGATCTTTAGAACAAGGGCAGGCGGGGTCATGGACCTTCCCTAGGATTTTCTCCAGGGGATTCCTCTCAGAGTGATCCCTCAGCCGTTCGGATCTTAGTGGGAATTCCCCCAGGTCGGGCCCTTCGTCCTGAATTGTGGGCCCAGGCTCGTGTCCCCAGGCTATATCCTCAGCTGCGCAATGGACTGGGGAGATAGACTGGACACCGCGTAGAACTGGGCCTATCAGGCGGACCAAGGACCAAGTGGGAATTTCACCAGGGCTTCCGCTTTTCGTAAATCTCTCACTTTTTAGGACCTGAAAAAAGGGACACCCGAGGTCAGGGGAAACAAGGGGGGGGGGGGGGGGGTACCCCCTGATTCACCTCCGACGCTCAACATTAGAACGGTATTTGAGGGGAGGCGAGTATATCGGGGGTAGAGAGAGAGAGAGAACTCGAGTCGAGTGAGTTCGAATGAGTTACCGTTTAACTGAACTGAGCTTCTATTTATAGTAGGGCCCAAGGGCCCACGCGTAATAAAATATTGTTTCGGGGGTCCCCGGATAATTATTTATTTATTTTTAGGTCCCCGGAAAAGATGGAGCGATCCCGGCCGTCCGAGCGGGATCGAACGGCCCACATTTCCCTCATGTGGGCCACTTGCGCGCGGCATCAAAGGGCAGGGGTCATCCCCACCCTACGCGTGGCCACCGAGGGCCAGCCCCTTGCAAGTGGGCGTGACCGAGGGCCCTCGGCCCTACGCGTGGCCGATGATGGCCCGCCCCACGCAAGTGGGCGAGGGGATGGAGCCCGCAAGTGGGCTGCCACTTGCAGGTGGGCCCCGCGGGGTGAGGCAGCCTCTGGGCTCGCCACGTGGCGTGATCCTGGGGGCTGCTGGCTTCGCGGGTCCCACCGGGTGCCTCCCGACCTCTTTTTGCTCCCGGGCCCGTCCCGTGTCCGTTTTTTACAAACTGTATGTCGTTTTTGGGTGTTTTCATATTTTTACGAACACCGGGACACTTTGTTTTTTGAAAACGGGCTTCTGGAGGGAGTTTTGGGTTTCGAAATTGATTTAATTAATTCGTAATCTTAATTAAAAGACTAATTGAATTAATTAATTAGTCAACGGAAATTATTGAGATAATTTCCGTTTAATTAATTTATTTATAAAAATCAATCCCGTTTTTACCCGTAACACTATCTACTAGTTATCCACTCTGTACTCATCTTGTTATCAATCAAATATACTTTCTCTTTACCATCGCTTAGCCTTTGATAAATTTATCATCTCGTATTCTTATTCGTCGAAGTGGATTTTATCTCGTAAAGTTAAGATCCGTCATCACATTTATCGTAAACAGAGTGCTATCGCTTTTTGACGTTGGTCGTGATTATTCACATCAACAGTAATCATCATATAATAAGATCATAATCAATGAAGATTTTACTAAAAAAAAACTATTTTTTAAACCAACAATTTATAAAAAATATTTATTAACAATAAAATGTCAATGTAAATGAGATGGTTGTTATATACGTGAAATTATAAAAGTACTACGCTTAAAAATGATAAAATTATTAAATAAATCATTATAGTATCAACGTCATGCAGTATAGTTATTTTCCGTTATTTTCGTACATTATATCTTGAGTGGATTAACATATAGCGCAATTACATCCTGTATAAATCTTATAAATAAATAAATAAATCACTTCTCATGCGTAGAGTATCATGCAGTATATATTTAGATATATTGATCACTTTTAGTAGTATTTTTTTTTAAAATTATAAATTGACACCTTCTTTTCTATACTATAAAATTTAAACCAACCCTCTCAAAGTAGAAATCTTGGGCCGGAGGGTGGACACGTGCCCCTCTAGCAATTTCTGATTTTTAATATTTTAGTTAGATTACTGGAATTAGTACACGTGGTGAATGTTTTTATAGAAAAAATAAAGTGAATGTTTTTATAGAAAAAATAAAGTCGTTAGTGGATAAGTCCTACGGTAGTGTAGGATTATATATGTTTAAGGATTTATTTTTGAGAAATTACACCAAATAGCCAAATTGAAACTTTGATTTTGCAAAATAGCCAAACTTTGGTTAATTTTGTAAACTAGCCAATTAACGTGACGTGTCATATTTAATTCAAATTTTAATACTAAAATACCCTTTAATTAATCAATTTCGTTTATTATTTTCGTAATTAATTAAATTGGTATTTATCATTATCCCACAAATCATGGTAACTGATTACTTATTAGTTTAATTAAAAAAAAAAATCAGCTCCCTTAATAAACTCCATCGATCCTCTCTCTCTCTCTCTCTCTGGGCTTCGAGGCTTCCGTCGCCGCCGCTAGCGGAGCTGGTCGGAGCTCCGGCGGAGCAAATCGTGCTCCGGAGGCCCGAGATCCGACGACGTCGCGGCCGACTCGCAGCGCAGGGCTTCAGATCTGAGCAAGAAATTCGCGAAATGGAGGCGAAAGCCGAAGAAGAAGAAGCTCCCCGGAGAGAATGGCGATTCGGTGACCGGAAACAATGACGGAGCGAGGGCGAGGGAACGCAGTCGGAAGTCGGGGAGTATGGTTTCGGCGGTGAGCGCAGATCTTGCGACACAGATCCGAGATTCTCTGTCGACATTGCAGCTCGAATGTCGCTCGACGAGTGCCGTCGCTTCTCCTTTGACGAGCCGAGGGCATCGTGGGAAGGGTACCTGATCGGAAGGCCGGCGAGGATGGCTCCGATGGTGTCCGTCGTCGAGGACAATGCTGAATTGACCGGGCGCGGCAGCGAAGGTTTCGTTAATGGCCTGAAGTCGCCCATCATTATTCCACGTTTATTTTGATTGTTAATTTACGTTGATTCGTTGTTAATTTACGAATTAACGTAAGTTCGTTGTTAATTCATTGTAAATTCGTTCTTAATTTACGTAAATTGACGTAAATTGGCTAGGAATTCATTGTAAATTCGTTGTTAATTTATGTTAATTCGATGTTAATTTACGTTGATTCGTTGTTGATTTACGTTAATTAGCGTCTTAAATTTGTTGATATTTTTTTAAAAAAAATAAATCCGAAAATTATATGAATGTTTTGAATTAAAAATTTGAATTATACAAAAAAAAAGGGTTTGGTTTTGGTTGTTACCATATTAATAGCTATTTCAATTAATAACAATATTTTCAATTAATGAAAATAAATGAATTCATAATTAATATAATTATTTATAATAAATGTCATTGATTTTTTCAGATTAATAACCCACAAATTACATGGTTAATTTGTATTTATTTTTAATTTCGTTTTTTATTATTAAGGGTAAGAATATAATTAGAAATTCACTTAAATGGTTAATTGGCTAGTTTACAAAATTAACTAAAATCTGAATATTTTGCTAAATTCACTTTCAAAATTGGCTATTACCCTTAAGAACCTTTACTTTTTGTCTCTATATATATATATATAAAGTTATAAACGACAATAGTGTGAAGTGAACTTTGAAGTCTGAACTATAAGCATTAAATTTAAAATATGTGGTAGATAGATAGTTACTGTATTTACTTTACGAATAATTGTGGCAAATATATCTAAATATTTACTGTATATTCTACTCTAATGAGTAATGAATTATTTTTAACATATAGTAAAGTAATTCATATTCCATATAAAATTATAAATAGTTTCTTCCTAGTTTGTTTTTGTGCTTCATATTTAATATTGAAATTTAATATATTAATTCTAATTTAATTTAAAATAATAATAATTTTCAAATAAAAATAATAATAATTTTCAAATAAAAATAATAATAATACCCCTTCTCAAGTGAAGGGCTGGCTTCGCCCTTGCTCATTACGATAGCTTGCTTATACAGGTACGGCAAGTCTTACTCTTACGTAATTTCATTCAAGGCTCTTAAGCAATTCTATGAAGGAATAAAAAAATGTTAGTTATAAATCAGATAATGAGTTGCTATACATAAATAATGACCCATGTTAAAACTATTTCTATCTTTCATTCGCTGAGTGGTTAGGTAACAATTCTAATTTTTCCAATAACTCTATGTAAGCAAATAACTAACCGTAAAATATTATGAAAATACTTACTCATTATAACTCTAGACCTCAAAACTTAACGACTTTATTCGTTTCACGATATGCTAGTATATGTAAGAGCATATCTACTTGTTCATCAACTTGAAAACATCTAGTTGTTCTTAGTCGTTCTCAACTCTCCAATGCATCACACTACTTAGTAAATACATTGCATTCGGAGATTTTCGTATGCTTATTATGAGTATACCAATTGTATTGAATTATGTTCAAGTGAACATAGCTTAAGCAATTGAATGATACAAATGGAATGAGACAATTCTACTTGGAGATTAAATTCAAGAGACTTCAAATAAATTGTTTTTTTAGACTTAAATTCATTAGGAGATCCCAATACTTTGTTGAAGCTTAACAAACATAATTAAAAAAAAAAACGAGATAAACGGAAAATAATCTCAAACACAACCTCCTACTTCTAGTTCATCAACCCAATATGTTAGTGTCTTTGAGGGTCCGTATTGTTATATTGGTTTTTGTTTTTTAAACTTGCATTGTTATATTGTATTTTTTTATCACTTAATATTTGTTTTCTCTTTAAATGTCTTACCTTTAAAGTAACTTATATATATAGTAGTCTTGGGGGAAAATAAAAAATATTTTTAAATTTTGTAGACATTATGTAATGTGTACAGTAAAGACTTCTATGACCAAACAAATTGAGACTAACTACTTATAATCTGTATTAGTTTTTTAACGAATTGGTGAACACTGTCACTGATCGATAATCTTATAATATTGAGATTATGATTCTGTTCATTTTATTATAATAGTTTAACTAAACTATCGAAGGGAAGTTGTCATTTTCCTCACGTGATTTGATAATTTTGATCTCATCCATCACCAAATAAATGTCTTTAATTTAATTTATTAGGGTATCTAGACCCGTACGTAGTTGCTGTCGCCATTAATGATATTTTTTTCTTTAATATAATGTTCTAAAGTACATTCAATTCGCATCAAATTTTGGGTCACCTAAATTAGGAGAAAAATAAATGAGCAACACGAAAAAGTAACGACGTAATTATAGTTGATGGCCCTCTCTTGGCTAATTTTATTACCCCTCCCTCGAGAATCACCATCAACCTCTATTAAATAGGTGAAAAAGATTATAAGATACATTTACAAATACAATGTTAAATAGCTAATTTCAGGAACTTCATTGGCTTTGTTCTTGAATCCGGTGAGGTGCTCCGACTGTGGCTCCAACGCAAGTCACCACCACTCTTGAGAGCTTCAGGCACGACAAGCTCTACTTGCACAAGTCGACTGTCAGGCTGTAGCCTTCAAACGATTCTGATGACCGTAGTCGACACTGTAGAGGGCGATTTTCACCACCTTGCAGTCACGAAGATAATCGAAATCACAGATAATTATGAATAATACGAATATCCTTGATTTATTATGATTCCGAGAGGACCCGGTTTCTTCCGTTTAATAGCTCGGACAATCGAAGATTACACCCTCTAATCCTTGAGAGATTGAGAATACTATGAATAAGCAAAACTCAAAAACCCAAGAATAACTCTCTCTAACTCACGATTTATTGGATACCGAATGAAATTATACTGAATCTACATGCGTATTTATAGGTTGGAAGGTCTTCTAGATTGTTCCTTGAATCTTGTTAGGGTTTCCTTCTGTTTCGCTATGATCGTTGTTGACCTCCCTTATTTGCGTTGGATATCCAACGAAATCCTCAACTGAATGAGCCATCCTTCCTTCTTTCTCGCGATCTCGAATGACTTCCTCTTTTAATTCGATTTGGCTTTCCCGAAGAGCTTCTCTCTCGATGAACTTCTCTTGTCGTCGACGAAGTCTTGCGCCGGCTCTGTCAGATGATGACTTCTTATGGGCTTTGCTTGCTGGGCTTTAATTTCTCCTATCCTCTGATGGGCCTGGACTCTTCAAATGATCTTGCCCTCACTTTATGTCGTTTATTTCATAAACGACATCGGGTAGTGTTGAGGAGAGATTTGACAAAATCTGACCTTAACAGTTAGTCCCCTATTTTATCGAGTGTGAAACAATTGATAAAATAATTCAAAACTATCCCCCCGATAAGATTTTCTTCGATGAAGTTCTTCGATGAGGTTCTTTCCAATGAGATTCCTCCCGACGAGGCTCTTCGGTGCGGGTATGTTCTCGAAGGGGTAGGTCTTCGAGGAGGTTGTGTCCTTCTGAGACTCTTCCACTTCTTGCATGCCCACTTATGACCTCGAGTTCCCATACAATTCTGATTGGGCGTGATTTTCCAGGCTGTCATATCTTGGAAGTCGACGTCAATCATTCCGCATTAAATGTGGGATTTTCTCGCACTCGAGTGCTTTCGGGCTTCGCAACGACTCTTTTGATCTTCACCGTTGGATGATTTTTCTTGCTTCGATCCTGGACCGTCGGATCCAAATGCGCCTCCCCAACTTCACCAGTTTCCTTCTATAAATTCAAAACTCGACTTCGACCCAAACACTTTATCTCGGTCGTCTTTCCCAAGCTCTCTCTGCGACTCTCTTTCTTGAAACTCCTTCCTTCGAACAAAATCTTTTACTCTTTTCCGTTCATCTTTCCCTCCGGTCAAGAATGTCGAATCCGGGAAAAATCTTCAAGACTCGGTCGCCGAAGTCCATAATGACTGAGAGGCACTTGGAGGATTTGAGGAAGCACTACGTGGACTCCAATCCCTGCTATCTCCGTCTTCCTCAGTCCGGTGAACTCGCCGACGAACCTCCGGAAGGGTATATTGCTCTTTATGAGCGTTTCTTCCGGTCGGTGGAGTTGCATCTTCCACTGCCTCACCTCATCGTCTGTTTCCTTCACGCGTACAAGATGCCGATCAGTCAGGTTAGCCCTAACGCTCTTCGACTCCTTATCTGCACCATGGCGATCGCCCTCGAGCAGAAAGTGGTCCTAATCCTGGAAGACTTGATGCGGCTTTTCAAGTGGTCGAAGAACTCGAAGAATCTGGGCCGGTTCTTCCTCTCTCCCGCCATGGGTCCCCATGTCATCACCAACACGCCGAATAACGAGTCCGGGTGGGAGAACAGATACTTCTTTGCGCATCTCGACCGTCACACCCTTGGGCCGCACTGGGACGCGCTTCCTACTGAGTGGGTTATTGAGGAAAATGTGCCCAGATTCAGGCCCGTCGCGAATAAAGAAGACGACGAGCGCTTCGCTGGGGTTGTTCGGGCTTTGGTGGAAAATCCTCGTCGAAATTGGACGACGGACTTCTTCAGTACCCGTGTCAAGGAGTCGGGACTTTATCAACTCTGCCACATCGTGGGTAAACCACCCAAAACTTTGTGGCCGGTGGGGTTCCGCCTTGAAGAGGTAAAAGATGGCCCCTCGTCCCCCGTTGTTCGTCAATCTCCCAAGCCGAAGAAGAGAACTCAAAAGTCCACTCGTGGATCCTCGGAACCACGACAATGTCAAGGCCAAGATCCAGGACAAGGCCGAGATCCAGGACAAGGAAAAGATCCAGGACAAGGAGGTGGATCCTCCGGTCCTCAAAGGGATCTATCGAAAGCAGGTTTCTTGGGCGTCGGTCCTCGGACCGGTGCTGATAGGTTCGTTTCAAGCGATAAACCTCTGCCTCCGAAGAGCAGCTCGGAGAGGCGAACAAAACACAAGCACGACGCCGGTGCTTCTCGTCCTTCGGAGGTGTCAACTTCCTCGGGGGCGAATCGCCCTCGGGACGCGCCACGTCCTTCGGAGAGCCGCCGCGAACTCGAGACTCAAACTTCTTCGCGGGAGCCTCCTCGCGAGAAGGTCGTCTTGAAGAGGAAAACCGCCGAAGGGGCACGCGACGCCCCTCCTCCGAAGAAGAACAAGGTCTCCAACCCACCTAAGGAGACCGACGCGATCCCTCCGGCTTCGGAGACTGTCACCGTCGCTTCTCGTGACGGGGCCGTTCTCGCCGGGACGACCGCGTCGACCGTTCTTGCTTCAACCCCCCCGATCGAGGCTAGCAAAGCCGTCGACAGGACTCGGGGGACTCCACATCCTTCTCCCTCTTCTCGGGAGCTGTTCCGTTTCGACGATGACTTCATCGATCTGGTGTCGTCATTAGACCTCTCGGCCTCCGAGGTACCATCTAATTTTCCTTCTCCGTCTTTCGTGATGTTTGCAGATTTCGGGTGTCTAATATACACGTATATATATGTTTTCTTTGTGATTTCAGGCTCCGGCTTGTGCCGATGCACCTCCTTGTTCGGAGGTTTCTCCCTTAGCACTCCCCGAATCTGTCGTGGAGGGTTCTTCGGTTGTTGTTCCTCCGGCTGACGAGGAGGGTTCGTTACCCGAAGCGGTGCTCGATACCGCCGACGCGCTCCTTGCCTTGGAGCCTGTCGGACGGCCCGGTGCTTCGTAAGGGGCTCTTCCATCTTCCGAAGAGGTTCTGATCGAGGGCCATCCCGAAGGAGCGGATGGCCTTCTTGCGGACGTCGCTCTTCTCGATGCCTCTGTTCTTCCCGAAGTGCCTCGACCGGAGGACTCTTCGGAGCCGACCGATGACGCTGGTGCTTCTAGGGCTAATGCCTCTTCCTCCGCCGATATTTCCGACGGATCTGCCGAGGCTCCTTTTTCTCCACTGTCGAACTTTCTTCCCGATTCTGGACCAGGAGGCTTTTCCCTCCCCCTTTCGGAGCGTTTTCCAGTGGTTCCCACTCCGGATTCCTCGTCGGAAGAGTGGAAAAGATACTCTCTCCGGGTTCTTCGGGACCTGTTTTGGGCTGAACCTTCTCGGGTCAGTACCGGCTTGTCCCTGAGCGATATCCGTGGCTACGGTCAGGCCGCCGCTATGCTCTTTCAAGCCCTCGCTCGCTTCAACACCGTCATTCTTGAAGAAAACGCGAGTGCGGGTGAGAGCGCACAGGAAATCCGCGACCTCCAATCGAAGCTTGCCGATACCGAGTCGCATCTCGAGGTTTCCGTCCTTGGGGAGCAAAAATATCGGGAGGCGGCCGAGCGGACTTCCGATGAACTGGAGGTTGCGAGGGCCAAGTTGGCGAAAGAGACTTCGCTTCGTCAGGCTCAGGAGAGGGAGCTTGTCGAGTGCAAGGCTAAGGCCGAGGAAAAGGTTGAGGCGCTGAAGGTTGAGCTTGCTGGGGAGCATAGACGTCATTCCCTGATAGTGCAAAGCTACGAGAAGCATCTCGAAGCGAAGAAGTGGCGGCTGGCCAAAATCAGCGAGGCGGTGGGCGTTCCTGTCGAGCAGGAGAGCCGACTCGCCTCTCGAGTGGCCTCGTGCATGAAACGCCTCGGAAAAGAACTAGAGGTATCGCAGACGGAGGCGAATTCCGAGCGCGAGGCACGCCTACGCCTCTTCGAGAGGGCTCAAAGCAAAGCGCAGCGCGCCTCGGCGAGGTATACGGCTTAGGAGGAGTCTACCAATTTCCATCGCCGCTCCACCGCGTATGGGGCCAATGCTCGCCTTCTCGAGAAAGCTCCTCCCACGGCGACCATAGAGAGCCTTCTGCCTCGTCTTCCGAAGTATAAGAAGTTGGAGGAAGAGAACGAAGCTAAGGCCCGGGAGCTGGATGACAAGGCCATCCTCGATCCTGATTCTCCTCCGCTCACTCCTTGTGCTCCTCCTCTTGCTGGTGCCGATTGAGCGTCTCGCTTTGTAGGTGGGGATGCCTCTTCGGCCTCCGATGGCCTTGACGAGTACGGGACCAACGATGGATTTTATTAATGAAGAAGACTTTCTTTTTGCTTTAACTTGTCGTTTCTGCGCTTGTCGCTTCTTTTGCGTTCCTGCTATTACTTCCTGGCTAACCTTCTTCCCTCAGGGTGACGAATTCTTCTATACTTCGGAACCGCTATTTTACTACGAGGATGTGCTAGCTTCTTTCCTTGTGATCGACGAAGAACATCCCGCCATACTCGAGGAGTTTGTCCAAGACATGATAAGGCGCGTGGCTGCCACTCTTTCCGGAGCCCCGGACGATGAGGCTCCTTCTCTTAGTCCCTCTTCGGCCTATGTGCTCGAATTTATGATGCTGAGGCCCATAAATTATGCCGCCGTGGAAGATCTTCTTCGGGACGTCCTCTCCGAGAATGGGGAGTTCGTCATAGAGCAAATTGCCGATAGGGTTGTTCGGGAGGATTGACCTTCCCTTGCTGTATCTCGATTGATTTGTAAAATACTTTGCGGCCATGTATTGTGTTTGTAAAGAAATTTTTATTAATAAAATCTATGACTTTTTTATGTATGCTATCGATGAATTATGGGAGTATATGTACTCCGCTTTTTTTTTTTGGCGACGAGCTTGTCGGTATGCGCCGGGCTCTGTCGCGATGAAGTGCTTGGCACTGATTCGCTGGCGATGAGCTTGTCGGTATGCACCGGGCTCTGTCGCGATGAAGTGCTTGGCACTGATTCGCTGGCGATGAGCTTGTCGGTATGCACCGGGCTCTGTCGCGATGAAGTGCTTGGCACTGATTCGATAAGTTGGCCCATTCGCCACAGTAATTTTCTTTGCTTGGCCCATTTGCCGTAGTAGTTTTTTTTTTGCTTGGCCCATTTGCCGTAGTAGTTTTGTAATATTCGGCGATGAGCTTGTCGGTATGCACCGGGCTCTGTCGCGATGAAGTGCTTGGCACTGACTCCTTTTATGAGTATGTGTTTCTGCGATAAGTGTTTATATGGAGAGGCGATAGAATATTGTCTTAAGAGACGAGCCTCGTTAAACCCTTCGAGTCCCCCAATGGGTGCGGCGCGCGAGGGAAGAGTACTCCATGTTGTATTGAATAAGGCCGGAGCCAATCATGCGGATCCCGAACAAGTAGGGTCGGGAGTCCCCTTTTGATAAACTTAAATCGAAGTAGTAAACTTAAGAATAGAAAGGATTTTTAACAAATGGTAGAGGGTAAGAAAAGGCGCCGACGAAGTTCTTTATTGGTAGAATTTCTTCAAGTGCTTGACGTTCCACCTTCTTATGACCTTGACTCCATCGGTGTTCTTGAGCTCGTATACCCCTGGCTTGACGATGTGGGTCACCGTATACGGGCCTTCCTAGCTCTCTCCTAGCTTTCCCGCGTTAAGCTCGGCTGTGTTCTGGAAAACCTTTCTGAGGACCAGTTCTCTGACTCGGAACCTTCTCGGTCGCACCTTTTTATTGTAGAACCGTGCGATGGTGTTCTGATAATTTGCTATATGAACTCTAGCTCGCTCCCGTCTTTCGTCGATGTGATCGAGCTGATGAAGCAGGTCCTGGTTGTTGTCCTCTTCGTTGCTTGGTGCCCAGGATCGCCGGAAACTGGGGACTCCTACTTCTGCCGGGATTACCGCTTCCACTCCAAATGCTAGAGCAAAAGGAGTTTCTCCGGTGGCTGAGTGTGGCGTTGTCCGATAAGCCCAAAGTACTCCCGGGAGTTCATCTGCCCACAGCCCTTTCTTTTTGTCGAGCCGCTTCTTGAGGTTGTCGGTGATCGTTCGGTTGATCGCTTTGGCGTTCCCGTTCCCCTGAGGATATCTTGGCGTCGAAGTGTTCAGCTTTATCTTCCAGCGTGCACAGAAGTCCTTGAATTTCTTCGAGATAAACTGGGACCCGTTGTCTGCGATGATCTCCCTGGGGAGTCCGAAGCGAGTGATTACGTTCTTCCAAACATAACTTTCGACGTCGGAATCCTTAATATTGGCGTAGGATTCGGCTTCGGTCCATTTGGTGAAGAAGTCCGTGACTACCAGCATGAACCTTTTCTGCCTTGCTCCGACCGGCATAGGACCGACGATATCCATAGACCACTTCATGAAAGGGTAGGGCACCGATACTACTGACAGTTCTTCGGCCGGGCAGTTGATTGTTGGGGCGTGTCGCTGGCATTTTTCGCACCTCCTAGCGTGGTTGATGCAGTCCGCTCGCATTGTTTCCCAGAAGAAACCTTGTAGCTTGGCTTTCCTCAGTAGGTTGCGTCCGCCCGAGTGGTTACCGCACTCTCCGCTGTGGATTTCTTGCATGACATAATTCGCCTCGTCTTTGCCTAAGCAGCGTAGGTAGGGGCCTACGAGGCTTTTGAAGTAGAGCCGTCTGTCTATGATTGTGTACCGAGAGCTTTTAGTCTTTATTTTCCGCGCCTCTTGTCGATCTTCGGGTAGCTTTCCTTCGACCAGATATGCTCGGATGGGGGTCCGCCAATCTTCGTCTCCAGTCTCCTTTACTATTCCAGGTTCTTCGTCCTCGCCCTCTTCTTCTTCTATAAGCTGGGTTTCTTCCTCGCCTTCCTCCAAGATGTCGTCGTTGTTCCGAGCGCTGTCATCCCCGTTGGTTAATCCTTCTTCGCTTATCTTCAGCTTCTTCTTATCGGGACCCTCGCCTCTCTTGATGCTAGGTTTCTGTAGCGTCTCTACCGTAATCGACCGGAGTTCCCCTACCTGGGTGGTCGACCCCAGGCTTGCCAGAGCGTCTGCATGGTTGTTGTCTCCTCTGGACACCTGTGTTAGAGTAAAGAAATCGAACTTCTTCTCGAGGGACTTGACAACTCCAGCGTGGGCCTCCATCCTCTCGTCGTTCGTTTCGTACTCTCCACTGACTTGCTTTACGACTAGCTGAGAATTCGAAAAGGCGTTCAAGTTCTTGACCCCGATGGCAATGGCTGATTGCATCCCGATGATGAGCGCCTCGTATTCCGCTTCATTATTGGTGGAACGGTAGGCGAGGCGGCAGTCCTTCTCGATTATTTCTCCCATCGGAGAGATGAGCCGGATTCCGATTCCTGATCCCGTCGAGGTCGATGATCCGTCGACGCAGAGTCTCCAGGTACCCGCCTCATCGCTCAGCTCCACGGGCTCCTTGGGCAGCTCGATGAGGAAGTCGGCTAGTACTTGTGACTTTAAGCTTGTCCGCAACTGATATTCGATGTCGTACGCTCCCAGCTTTATGTTCCACTTCGTGATTCTGCCGGATTGATTCGGGCTTTGAATGATGGAGCGAATCGGCCTGTCCGTCATAACGATGATCGTGTGGGCCTGGAAGTGGAATCGTAGTCTCTCCGATGCGTCGTAGACGGCTAGCGCCAGCTTCTCGATGGTGGGGTATCTTGTTTCGGCGTCGAGGAGCTTCCTGCTGATGTAAGAGACTGGCTTTTGCTCCCCTTTTTCCTCTCGAACAAGCACATGGCTTATTGCTTGATCGGACACGGCGATGTACAGATAAAGCGGCTCTCCGGGCTCCGGCTTTGTCATAACGGGCAGCGACGACAGATAGGCCTTCAGCGCTTGGAAAGCTTCTTCGCACTTATCGGTCCATTCGAACTTCCTGTTTTTCCTCAACAACTCGTAGAATAGGAGAGTTCGGTCCGCCTGTCGTGAAATGAACCGTCTCAGTGCGTTGATCCTTCCTATCAGCTTCTGTACCTCTCGTCGATTTCTCGGCGACGGCATGCTCTGAATGGCCTCGACCTGCTCGGGGTTGGCTTCGATTCCTCGTCGTGTGACCATCTGACCTAAGAATTTCCCGGATGAGACGCCGAAAGTGCACTTAGTAGGGTTCAGCTTCATCTGGTGTTTGTTGAGGACGCCGAAGCATTCCTCCAAGTGCTCCACGTGCATCGCCGCTTTTAGGGATTTGACGACCATGTCATCGATGTATACCTCCACGCTTTTCCCGATCTGCTCGTGGAACATCTTTGTCATCAATCTCTGGTAGGTCGCCCCGGCATTTTTCAACCCGAAAGGCATAACCTTATAGCAGTAGGTTCCTCTTTCGCTGATGAAAGCTGTCTTCTCCTCGTCGTCTGGATGCATTCGGATCTGATGATAGCCTGAGTAGTCATCCATGAAGCTCAGTAGCTCGTACCCGTAAGTGGCTTCGACAAGGCGATCGATGTGCGGCATCGGAAAGCTGTCCTTCGGGCATGCTTTGTTAAGATCCGTGAAGTCGACGCACACTCTCCACTTGCCGTTCTTCTTTTTTACCACGACGGTGTTGGCTAACCACTGGGGGTATTTCACCTCCCTGATGGTCCCCATAGCGAGCAGCTTGTCCACTTCGTCGTTGATGATCTTGTTCCGGTCAGAGGCCATCTTTCTTCGCTTCTGTATGACAGGCTTGTGCCCGGGGTCTGTGTTGAGCCGGTGGGTGACCACCGTCGGATCGATTCCTGGCATGTCTTCGTGGGACCATGCGAAACTCTCCCGGTTCCTCTTCAGAAACTCGACCAGCTGAGCCTTGATCTCCGGGTCGAGTCCGGCGCCTATACCGACAGTTCGAGTCGGGTCGGAGTCATCGATGCAGACTTGTTCCACTTCTTCGAGCTGTGGGCCTCCTAATCTTCCATCGGCAGCTTGGTCTTCCACGTCTTCCGCGCTGAGGATCTTGGGGATGCCCGGGGATCCTCCTTTCCCCTCTTTCCTGCGCCGCTTCCTCCTGATCGTCGATGGTGGAGGCAGAGCGGACGCGGCTAATTGCTATTGATCGGCTGGCTTGCTGCCGCTGCACTTGGCCTTTTCGACGTCCTTGGGCGCGCTCATCGCTCGGTAGTGCATCATGTAGCAGATGCGATAGGCTTCGCTGCTTCCTCGGACTTCGTCGATGGTCCCTTCTACTCGTCCTGGGAATTTGATGCATCGGTGATACGTGGACGGGACGGCCCTCATCGAGTGAATCCAAGGTCTCCCGAGGATCACATTGAAGTGCGATCGTACGTCCAATACCATGAACTCGGTCATCCGATGGACGGTTCCGGCGTAGACGGTGAGACTCAATGTTCCCAGCGAGAGAACTACGTCTCCGTTGATGCCAGACACCTTGCGCGGACATCCTCCGATGACTAGGTCTTCGATCTCCATCCGCGTCAAGCAGTCGTACGTGATGACGTCGACCGAGCTTCCATTGTCGACGAGGATGCGAGCAACGTCGCATCCTCCTATGTTGAGCTCTAAGACTAGAGCGTCGTCGTGCTCGTCTGCGCATACTTCTTCGTCGACGAACTCTATCGTCATTTTTGGACCGGTCATCCGCGCATCTTCCCGAGCGGACTCCTTCCCTCTGCGCTGGTAGGCTTTGATGCTGTTGATGGAGTCTTCGCAGAGGCGAGATCCTCCCATGATCAAGTCGATCCTTGGTCTTGCGGCTGGTCTCCCGTCGTTCGGGCGTACCGTCGAGGCTTCCTCGATTGCAAGGCTCCTTTTTGGTGCCTCTTGGCTTCCTCCCGTGCGCTGAGCGGGAGCCTCCTGCCTGTTCGGCCACGATCGGTTGTCGTTATTCCATGGCTGAGCGAGCTTCTGGGAGACATTCTGGAATTCCCCTTGTTCGATCTTCCTCTGGATCATCTTCTTCAGGCTGGCGCACTCGTCGGTCGCATGACCGTGGTATTCGTGGAAGGAACAGTACTTGCTCATGCCCCTTGGCCACGGCTTCCTCTCGTAACTGCTTCGGCCGCCGGAGTAGCCTCCTCGGCTACTCGAGAAACCTCCTCGGCCTCCGGAGTAGCCTCCTCGGTTGCCAGAGTAGCCCTTTCGACCTTCTGAAAAGCTTCCCTGGTTGCCTGGGAAGTTCTCCGGCTGTGAGTTCCCTTGCGAAAGTTCCCCTTGCTGATGACTCTCACGGTTGCCGAGCGCCTCTTTCTTTCCGTACACTTGGTAGACTCCGTGCCCAGGGGTTTCCTGGATTCTTCGCTCATCGGCCCCGTCCCTGTTTCTCCGATCTCGTCGCTCCCCTTCTCTCCTCGTTCTGGATGACGATCCCTCTCGTCCGTCTCTAGCTTCCCTCCTCTCTGGCCTTGCTCGGCCCTCAGCTTCCTCTTCTAACCTTTTCTTGATCGCCTTATTTTCTTCCATGTCCATGTAGATCGTTGCTTTGTGGAGCGCGTCCTCTATCGAGTTTGGCAGCGAGACGCACAATTCGTCGTTGAACGGGGATTGATAGTACAAGCCGTGCTTCAGAGCTTGGACCGAGACGACGTCCTCGATCTTCGGGATTCGGAACATGACGTTCTTGAATTTCTCTACGTACTGTCGAAGAGGTTCGTTCTTCCCTTGCTTGACATCGAAGAGGTTGGATATCGTCAGCTCCGTCTGTACGTAGATGGAGAAGTGTTTTAAGAAAAGGGCGACCAGCTCGTCGGAGGTGTTGATGGAGCCCGGCGTTAATCTTGCGAACCAGTCGCTGGCGCGGCCTTGCAAACTTGCGATGAAAAGTCTGCAAAGGACGGCTTCCTTCCGGACCTCCTCGCCCCCGATGTGGTCTGTCGCGATTCGGAACGACTTCACGTGTGTGTGGGGATCCGTCTCCCCTTTGTACGGCGTGAGTTTGATCTTCGGCAGTTCCTCCAGCTCTATCCCCCGAATCCTCGTCGTGAACGGGTTGATTCTGGCTTCTCGCACCATCCTGTCGATTTCTGGCGCCGAGCTAGTCGCTTGGTGCACTTGCGACGCGACTTGCCTGAGCCTGGCTTCCATCTTTGCTGACATCAATGCCATCGCCTTGGCCACCTCCTCGGCCACTCTTGCCGCCACATCCATCGTCGCATTGCCCGGTGTGTCCCCCAGCGTGTTCTCCAGCCGATTTTCTGCGGTTGGCTGGGCTGCGTTCGTGTCGAAGAGGTTCCTGATGAGCGATGGGGTTGACATGCCTACCTGTGCGTCCGTCGTCACCGTGTCTCTGCTGGCGCTCCCTCCGGCTCCTCGTGCGGCCGATTCTGCTATCTGGTTTGTCGGACGCGGTCTCTCTGCGCGCTCTAGGAGGCTTGCGAGGCGTCTGTTCTCCGCGGCTTGCTCCTCTATCCGCCGGGCAGATTCTTCGGCTTTGTTGGTGACCTCCGTTATCTTTGCGATGGCTTCGGCCAGCTGTTGTTGCATTCGCTGCATGGTTTCCTCCTGAGCAGAACTGGCTTCCTCGGCTGACATCTTCCTTCCTCTCTTCGATTTCCTGGCTGTGCGATAGAAAGAAACAAATCCCCCTCGGTGGGCGCCAAACTGTAGAGGGCAATTTTCACCACCTTGCAGTCACGAAGATAATCGAAATCACAGATAATTATGAATAATACGAATATCCTTGATTTATTATGATTCCGAGAGGACCCGGTTTCTTCCGTTTAATAGCTCGGACAATCGAATATTACACCCTCTAATCCTTGAGAGATTGAGAATACTATGAATAAGCAAAACTCAAAAACCCAAGAATAACTCTCTCTAACTCACGATTTATTGGATACCGAATGAAATTATACTGAATCTACATGCGTATTTATAGGTTGGAAGGTCTTCTAGATTGTTCCTTGAATCTTGCTAGGGTTTCCTTCTATTTCGCTATGATCGTTGTTGACCTCCCTTATTTGCGTTGGATATCCCACGAAATCCTCAACTGAATGAGCCATCCTTCCTTCTTTCTCGCGATCTCGAATGACTTCCTCTTTTAATTCGATTTGGCTTTCCCGAAGAGCTTCTCTCTCGATGAACTTCTCTTGTCGCCGACAAAGTCTTGGGCCGGCTCTGTCAGATGATGACTTCTTATGGGCTTTGCTTGTTGGGCTTTAATTTCTCCTATCCTCTGATGGGCCTGGACTCTTCAAATGATCTTGCCCTCACTTTATGTCGTTTATTTCATAAACGACATCGGATAGTGTTGAGGAGAGATTTGACAAAATCTGACCTTAACGGACACCTCTCTCAAAGATTTAGTACTAGGTTATGATGTCAGCTAGGTTTATCTAGGAAGGTTACAAAACACTGAACTAAGTTCAAGCTAATATATATATATATAGTAACCCTAAGACTTTCTAGTAGGGCCATTAACTACAATGAGAATTGAGTCCGGCTGAGCTAATTAAGGCAAGACTCAAATAAGGAATGTAATATAATACTCAGAGCCGCGCCTGAGGGGAGGCGGAGTAGGCGCACTCCTTTAGTATAAAAAATAATCTCAAATTTAGGAACTCCCGAAAATCAAATTTGAGAACCCAATATCACATAATTTTTAAAAAAATCACTTAAATTAATTTTAGAGGCCCCCAAAAAAATTAGTTAATATTAAAATATTACTTAAATTAAATTTAAGGGCCCCAAAAAATTAATTAATATCACTTAATTTTAATAAATAGGCCCTTATCCAATTCTCAAATTAATTAGGACCTCTAATTTTTATTATACTCTACCTTTTAACATTTAGGCCTTTAATTCTCAAATTATCGTAATGATTATTTGCTCCCTTTCCTAAATTCATAATCTCAAAGTCTTTGCAAATTTGACTTCGCCATTTTTCCTAAAATCCACCATCGAGTTTCGACGCTTTTGTTGGACATATGTGTCCTTAAACAAGATATTTATCAATTTGTAAAAGATTATGACAAGTCATTGAATAAAGATGGTACTTATTATGATAATCTTATTATAGTTTCTGGTAGAGTAAAATAAAATGTTTGATTCCTTAACTACAAAATGTGGCTTACACGATACGGTTTAAACGAAAGGCAAAATTGTATGTCGTGTAAACTTAGAAAAAACGACAGGCATTGTCACAATGTCGTTTTATCATAGTTTACACGACAAGAAAAAAAAGTTGTCGTTTAAAGTTGTATACACGACATGCAAACTATTGTCATGTTAAGTTGGTCGAATTTTTTTTTAATGCCTAGGCTAGATATTTAAGTGCCGCAGCTATAATCTTTTCAATGACACATTTTAAATAGATTTAAACGACAGTCTTTATATTTGTTGTCGTTTAAAACAATTTAAACGACAGTCAAGACTCTGTCGATTCAAAGCCGTGGCATTTTTTTTAACGCCTAGGCTTTGATATCTATTACGACACTCATTCCTCATCGTGTTTCTTAATTCCTTTTTTTTTACTGAGTTTCTTAATTAGGTCTTTTACTTTTTACAGTTTACACTTTCAACCTCCTCGCCATTGTCAAGCTTCAGTGCTTCAGGTAGGCAAATGTCGTTCGATTTGTTTCCCGTTCTTAATTAGGAAGAATAGTGTATCTACATATGAATGTATAATATTGAATCGTTTTTATGATTTTTTATTATTTCCTAAATATCTTTTTTATTGTGTGGTAGAGTTACTGTATAAAGCTTTGGTTATTGGTTGGTTTTTTTGTTTGTTCTTCGTTAGAACTAAGAATTTTCACTTTCAGACTTCTTAGCATAAAATTTAAGTGAACTTGGAGAAAATTTATAGTCAATTTTGGTGTTTCGGTGATTAAAATTTTCTTGAGGTTATAACAATGAACTTGAAATTGTTCTTCATGTTCTAAACTGGATTGAAATTGTGATTATATTGTTACCCGATTGGGTTTTATATTAATGTTTTAAATATGAACCGAAATTATGATTATATTATTTACATGTTTACTTACTTTAACATTTGATCTGATACGTGTATAATCATTTCAGAATTATCTTGTTTTTCATGAAAAAAAAAGTAAAACGAAACATTCTTTTTAGATAGTTTGTTTTCATTTAATTCAAGGAATGTAATCGTAAATTTATTTTCAATGGTATGTACTCGGCCCTATGAAAATCTCAATATTCGTTGAGTTACGAAGGATCTTTTTGTCTTGGTATGGCTGATTTCATAATGTGTCAAATAACAACTTTACTAGTCAAAATGGTCGTTCAAACCAGATTTTTATATTTTGCAAATGTATCAAAAGAAGTATCCAAGCCTATATAAAGAGAGCTTTACTGTAAAAACTTAAACTTTTGTTTGGTAATAAGGAATGAATTTATTGACGAAAACATATGTATCACTGAAATATTGTTTGGGACGAATTAAATTGTAAAGTTTGGGGGTGAGATATAATGACAACATCCTTTATACTTTGGTAAAATTAATATATCACTACTAAGAGCTGCAACTCGCGACTCCAATCCCAGAATCGCGACGAGTCGCGATGGTTTGGGTGGAGTCGCGACGCATCGCGACGCGAGGCGTGGAGTCGCGACGAGTCGCGATTCCTGCGCGTCGTCGCGATGCGTTTGGTCGATCCGCGTGATGGGCGATCGACGGCTCTCGCTGAGCCACGTCAGCAATCCGTGGGAGGGGGAGAAAATGTGTTTCTTTGTGGCATTAATACTATGTTTTTACCCGAAATTAATTACTCAACCATAATTTTTACCCACTTTACTCGAATTCCAACCCAAAAATTTCAAATTTCAATATTTTTCACCCAACTTTATTCACCCACTTCACCCACCTCAATAATTATTCACCCACCCAACTCTCTTCTCAAATCCTATAAATACCACCTCTCCCACCCTCATTTCCTCACCAACAATCTTCCAACTCTCTCTCAAATTCTCTCAACTCTCTAAGTTTTTTCCCTCTAAAGCTCTCAAGTTCTCAAATTTCCCATTATGTCTCGAAGAAGCGGTGGTAGTTCCGGGGGTCGTAGGGCGGCTAGGGATTTGTTTCCTAATTTTAATGCCGGGGAGCAATCGCAACCTACGCCCGAGGGCTACATTCCCGTTGTAGAAACACTTCCCTCCCCACCAAATCCAAATTATCCGACGCACGTTCCGGCATCAATGGTCAACAGCAGCACGCTACGTCGATGTGGGGAGGCAGGAACCACCGATCCATTTTTTGAACTCTTGTTTCAAGGAGGACCCGCCGACGACCGTATGGAGGGCCCATCTCAACCGCCGGAGGAACCGCCTCAAAGACGCAATCTTGCCGAAGAGGAGGGCCCACACCATTCCTCTGTTGTTGGCTCGTACCACGATGGTTCTCCACTCTCGATCAACGAAACCGGCGAAGGCTCCGTCCAACGTCCTCGACGTGCTCGACGTCCGCGACCAGAAACGGGGTAATTATTTTAATTATTATTATTTTAATATTATTTTTATTATTATTATAATTATTTTAGAATAAATAATTAATTTGCCACGTCTCTTGAAAGTCTTAGTATGCTCTGTGGTTGCGGTTCCGACTGATCTTCCACATCAGAAACGAATTTCTTGAGATTTAATAATCATTTAATCATATTAATTTAATAAAACTTTAAATGGTTACTTAAATAAGTTAAAAAAATTAAAAAGGTAATTTGTATGTGTGATAATAATTATAAAGTTCTTATTGGATTACGCGGTGTCTTAGAAAGATTGGTTTTTAAATAAGGTTTGCTTTGCAATCTCCTCCAAGCTAGCCTGGGAACCTCGGGGAGTTCTGTCTAGAAAAGCTTGGGCCTAAAGCGAGATCATAGCATCCTTTCCAGTCGATCTGGCCGTGGAACCTCGGGGAGTTCCGTCCAAAAGAGTTTGATAATTATTTTCACACATAAGAAATACCATTTTAATTTTGTTAACTTTTTTATTTAACTTTTAATTAAATCAATATGATGAATAATAAACTTTATGACATTTAAATTTTTGATTTTCCTTTTGTTTTAATAGAGTTAATCCTCATGGCTTGGCGTGGGGACGGCCAAACACGGCCCCGGTGTGGAAATTTTTTCACGAAGATCGGCACATCAACGATCGAGGCGAGCGTGTTAAAAATGCCACATGCAAAAAGTGCGGGACAATTCTAGACGGAATGGGGGAGCGGGGAACCGGATACTTAAACCGACACGCTAATGTATGCTTCCCAACCGGGGAGCTCGATGAGGTAAACACAGCACAGGTAAGTGCTCTTTCTGCTGTGAATTTACGGAAATGGACACTCGAATGGATTCTTTCTACGGGCGTTCCGCTGAGTTTTGTCGAAAATCCCAACCACACACGATATATGAAAAGGATTAATCCGTCGTACCAGCAGTTTTCCCGTACCACTTATACCGGGGACATGGAAACCGCTTATGATTTGCAAAAAAACCTTTTAGTCGATTTTTTCAAGATGTCTAACATAAACGTTGCTTTTACCACTGACTTGTGGAGCGGTCCAAGTTTAAATGATTACATGAGTTTGACCGCCCACTACGTCGACGATGAGTGGAATCCATGTCAACGACTTTTAAACTTATCGCCTTTCGAGTGTCGCCATACCGGAAAAAACATAGCCGAGAAATTATTTGAATTATTTGGTGATTGGGGTTTACAAAATCGTGTTATTTCAATTACCTTAGATAATGCCTCAAGCAACAACGCCGCGATTATGATCTTGGAAACAATGTTGCCCGCTTCTCCGTTTCGAAATATTTTACATCAACGGTGTGCTTGTCACATAATTAATTTAATTGCACGAACGGGCGAGGGACATATTGCACACCATGTTGAAAAATTACGCGGCATTGTTGATTGGATCCGGCATCCTCAGACCACCAATAGGTGGAGACGATTTTGTAAAGACCACAATCATAAAGCTAATAAGTTTGGTTTAGATAATAATACGCGATGGAACTCTACGTATTTAATGATTTCAGTTGTGTGTAGACAGAGGCTTCCTTTGGACCATTTCCTCGGACAGGAACTCCCTCCGGAGGCGCGGATCACGGAGGCGGAATGGGCTACCGCGAAGAAATTCCTCGCTTTCCTCAAACCTTTTTATGCTGTTACTTTAAATTTTTCTAACCAAAATAAACCTTCTTTGAATCATGGTCTTTCGGGTCTTTATCAAATTTCGTGTGCTTTCAAAGAATTCGAAAACGACCCTATTATTTCGCCGCTTATTGAGTCTATGGTTGCAAAATTCAAGTCGTATTGGGATCCACCCCCGTTTTCGTTTTGCTTTGGTGCTATTCTAGACCCTCATGTTTCGGATGCATATGGGCCAATGATGATAGCGATCGGAGAAAACATAGGGGTGGATTATCGTAATTATGTTAATGTTGTTAACGAAGCTTTTTATGAATTGTACAGTGAATACAACAAACGGTTCCCTCAATTCAACTCACAGGAGGAGCAAAGGGCAGTGATGGCAAGCCCAACCAAGACGGGATACGACTTCAGCCGGAGACTCAAGCAACGGGTAAGTCGCGGGGAATCCACTACGCCGTTGGCGGGCGACACGGACGGCCAACCGACAGAATTGAAGCGCTACTACGGCCTGCTATTCGACGAAGACTCCGACGAGTTCGATGTGATAAGGTGGTGGAAGATTCAACGGGACAGATTTCCGATATTGGCGAGAATGGCGAGGGATATACTGTCCATCCCCATTTCCAGCGTTGCTTCGGAGAGCGTTTTTAGCACGGCTCAATATCTCATCAACGACCGGCGGGCGTCAACCACCAACACACACGTCGAGCAGATTGTGGTGTTGAATGATTTGTTGTTCAACCCCCCCGTGATTGCCGAACGCTCCGAGCCAAGCGATCTGGAGCTAATGACGGAAAGATTCAACGCAATGTTCCCCGAGTAATGATGTGCTCTTTCCTCTCTTGGTTTTATGTCCCTAAGGAGGGTTTTACAAGAGAGGTTTTAGTGAGGCATCTTGTAATATTTACACTGAATATTTACAGCTCTCTTCCACCTTATTGTAATATTCACAATGAATAATACAACTTCTTTTTTTTAATATCTCGTCTTATCGTATTTAATTATATATTTGTTGATTAAATTTGTTCAAATTATTAATATGTTACAAATTAATATTTATTAACATATGTTACAAATTAAAAACGAACATATAAATCAAACAAATTAATATGTTACAAAATAATAATATAACATATTTAAATATTAATTTTGAAATAAATTAATTACTATAAATAATAAAAATATGTAAATATAGTTTTGAAATTATTGATAAAGTTTGATAATAAAATTCGGGTAAAAACTAACTAAGTTTAACACTGGAAAAAACTAGATACATATGCCACAAAGTAGAAAAATCGAAGAACCCGTGCAATTTCTCGCCACTCTTCCCTTGGTCGCGATTTCTCGCGACGTCGCGAGTCACGACCCGTCGCGACGCCCAAACTCGCGATTTTGGCGACGTCCATCGCGACGAGTCGCGACGTCGCGTATCACAGCTCTACTACTAATGTGAGTTGTATTAATCTTATTAATATATCCATTCCTATATATATATAGGGTAAACTGCGGGTAATGTACTAAATATTTGATCTTTTGTGAATTATGTACCCAATGTTTATTTTTGGTGGCGAATGTACCCAATATTTGATATGTTAGATATTTTCGTGTTTTCCGTTAGTTGACCGTTAGAAAGTTATCCTCCTCTTCATGTACACTTTTCGTATTTTTTATATAACTCACTCATTTTTTTTTTCAAATTTTATTCACGACCTATGGTTAGGAAGATAAGAGATAGATCTACAACTTTGATGTTTTAAGTTTTGTAAAATAAGTTTCAAAAAAATACGAAATTTCAAATACAACGTAAAATTAGACATTAGTTTAATACAAAATATTTGTTTCGAGCAAATTATAATATATTTAATGACTTTATATAGTGAAACGTAAAAATAAAAAAATTTAGATATATATTTTATCTTTCTAACGGGTATTTATTTATTAATTTTGGATAAAAATCGAGTGAGTTATGCCAAAATATGAAATATGTGATGTGAAATAATCTTTCATATTTTTTGCATAACTTACTCATATTTTATCCAAAATTTATAAATAAACATCCGCTGGAAAGATAAAATAATTATCTACAACTTTTTAATACATTTTATCATAAAAAATTCATTAAGTATAGTAAAACTTTCTCGAAACAAATATTTTGCATTAAACTTACGTCTAATTTTACGTTGTATTTGAAATTTCGTATTTTTTGAAAACTTATTTTACAAAAGTTAAAACATAAAAGTTGTAGATCTACCTCTTGTCTTTCAAATCATAGGTCATTCATAAAATTTAGACAAAACATGAGTGAATTATGTCAAAAATACAAAAAGTATGCATAGAGAGAAGGATAACTCTCTAACGGACAACCGTCAACTAACGGAAAATACGAAAATATCTAACAGATCAAACATTGGGTATATTAGCCATAGTTTACCCATATATATATATATATATATATTTGGTAACTTTACTTCTTTAGCTGCCAAATCAGTTGGACTTGGAACTTGCAAGTTAATTCTCAGTTATGATATGTTGTTTTAATTCTTGAATGATCCGGTGAGATAAGCTATAATAGATAAGCAATATTACTTACTGTATCGCTCTAATATATCGAAACTCTGAATTCTTCGGGATTTTGATCGGACATTTTTTATTTTTATTTGTTTTAAATTACAGATTCAATGGCGCCCAATAAGCGCAAAAGGGGAGAAGGATCATTCAACCAGAAAGATTTCTCTAGCTCCAAAGCCGAAGAACGATACCAAAATCTTAGGACTCGAAAAGTAATTCCTGAGCGTGGGTTCGATGTCGGAGATAGCTTGAAACCCATTTGCATTGATATTTGGTCATTGATTCGGAGACAAGATTGGAGGATATTTGCGCAACCGAGGCCAACTAGTGAAAACGCAGAAGATAAAAAATCGAAATTGGGTACATGAGTTCTATGCCAATTTTCCGGATCGAACTGAGGAAGGCTTGGTGTTAGTCCGGGGAAAAAAAATCAAAATTGATGCTGCAACCATCAACGAGGTATATGATCTTCCTAATCTTCCAGAGGATCAAGATGAGTACCATAGTCTTACGAACTGCGGCGAGATAAATTACGAAGATGTTGCTCGAGTGATTGCGATTCCAAGAGTTCGAATCAGGTTGGATTCCACGGGTTCATTTAAGATGATAAAGAAGCAACTTAAGCGGTACTCCAAGGCATGGTTGTCCTTCATCTTCGCCAATCTCGAACCAAAATTGCATTTCACGAACATTGATGGAAGGGTGATCGTTTTCTTGTATGCCATCATTCAAGGTCTTTGATTCGATGTCGGTAGGCTAATTTTGAAGCACATGTCCATAGTACAGTTCACTGGCCGATACTTGCTTCCGTTTCCCGAGCTTATCAACTTTCTATGCAAGCGTGCAAATGTGGAAGAACGAGTGGGGGACACGTTTCGGGAGCGTGGATCAAAGTATACAGAGACCTGGATCGATTCTTTGGCGGATGGGCCTAAAGGAGGAGATCTCAGTGACCCGACCTTATTGGAGGGACCTAGCAACAAGCCGACGCCGGAGCCATCGATCCCGGTCCCGCCCACTCTAACTTGTCATTTCGTAGCTTTTTGTAAAGGAAATTGGAGAGGAAAAATCGGCACAAAAAGATCGGTCTTAAAAATCCGGAAATATGTTGTCTTAAACGAAAACGTAAGGCCAACGATGTTGACAACCGGCATTGCAATTTATCAGAGATATTGAGAAAAGATACTGTACAGAAAATTTTGCCATATAATTGTAATATGCATTGGATTCTAGTCGTCTTCAAACTTTCAGAGAATTCTTTCATCGTCTATGATTTTCTAAGAAGGCCTAGAGTACCAGCATATTTAGAAGGTTTGATTACAAGGTTAGTTTTCTTATAAATTATTCTAAGTCTTTCAATTACAACATTATTGTTTCAAATTCACCAACTTATATATATATATATATATATATATATATATATATATATGACTTTATCTTATACGAAATTGATGCAAAAAGGAATGTCTCTTACCAGATCCCCAATTCAAATCCCGAGCACGACTTCATTTGCGTGTCGTGTTTTACGTTTGCACGACTTCCTTTATGTCTGTCGTGTAACCAACTAAGACTTGGGCTTAAACGACATGCTTTCTGTGTCGTGTAAAACTTTCTACGACTGGAAAATGGTGTCGTTTAAGCCTTGTTTTGTAGTAGTGTTAGTTAATAAAGGATGCAATTATGTTATTATTATCACAACAGAGTCAATGTGAGGAAGAATTAATAATCATAATAAATGAACTTAAAATTTCCATGACCTGATTCACTGGGTGGGAGCCCATTAATCGTGTAAGGTCATTAATGTGACTAAGTGACAATCCTATTCTGGATTATGTGTGTGTCACACTCACTAGAAGTGCATTAAGTATGAAGTGTCTTCATACTGGACTGGACCTGACTCAAACTCCGGAAGTTATCACATAAGACCGTCACTGATAACTTGAAGTTGAGTCACAAATAGACGATCAAATGGATATTAGTTCTAAGTACTGAGTGATCTTGAGTCCGAGCTATTGGCTTGATTGTTCTTTGATTTAACCGTTAAAGAACACAAGATATTACCGTTGTTCCCAACACTATTATTTTGGGAACATGATAGTCAGTAGTAAGGGTAGCTTGATCATAGACATAGGCATCACACAGCTCTCTTCAGAGTCATAATGATTCCCTTGATTGTCATTGGTGAGAAGTGAGAGGTACCCTTGCGCAACTTATGAATCGAAACAATAAGTGGGTTGCTCATAATCTTACTGACTGATTCAAGGAGGAAAATGCATTTAAAAGGCATTACGGTAAAAACCGCCTGCTCATGTGTGAATTATCAAGTGAAAGAATAATAACCCGAATTTGATTGTATCAATGGACACCCTGCTGTAATAAAGTGAATAATATATACCGTATCACTAAAGAGTGCAGCCTCGGGTCTATAGTGGAATCACTTCGAGGTTTGACGAACAACTAGTAGTTCGTTGGAGCTTAAGTGATACAGGTCCATGGTCCTCAGGATAGCTTCGTAACGGTTGATACGTACGTGATTAAAATACATTCTGGATAATGTTTAATCATTTGGCTAGACTTATAAAACTGACAGGTCTGTGGCAGACGTCAGATAGTTTTATCGTCAGCGTGGCAAAAGTACCTTATTTTGGTACACGGAATTAACTTATAAAAAGAAAGTTAGAATTTAGATTTTCTATCAGCACCATATTGTTGTAAATTAAATTCTAAGCCACTTTTCTTTTTGAACCAAGTCATTCTGACTTACGGTTTGTGATTTATGGATTTTCTATGTTTATGACTCGGTTCGATAAACTATGGAATTAAATCACATGTCACGAATTTAAATGATGGTGTGGCACCATGACATTTAATGTGTGATATTGAGATCAGAATTTATTGATATAATTTAATTATTTAGATTTAATTATTAATATCTTATTGATAATTAATTAATAATTAATAGATTTATATTAATAAATAATATATATTTATATATATATATATATATAAATGTGTAAAACTCGAATTAGGGTTTGCTCATATTAAGCCCTAGCTAATTCGAATGATAAGATTTGGATATTCCATATTTGCGGTATAAGTACCTAATGTTATGGTATTTTAGCAAAACTCTAAAATATATTTAATCCATTGGATCGGTTATGATTTGATATTAACCGTTGGATTGAGATAATTGATTTAAACCCTAATTTTAATTCGAAATTGAAAGCTTGGTGACTAAGTTTAGGTATTTCGAATTTGCTTAATTTTTTGTGTCCGTTGGATCGGTTTTGAAATTTAATCTTTACTGTCGGATTACAAATTAATTTATATAATATATATATATATAATATTCGAATATATAAATAAGAATTCGAATTAGGGTTTTGTTGAAACCCTAGGGTATTTTATTTTATCCCTAATTGATTTGATCCATTGGATTGGTTTAAGATTCATTTTGAACCATTTGATCTAGATAATCATATACAAAATCGAATTTTATAATTATATATATATAATTCGAATTCAATAAAAATGATGATAAGATTAAATATTTTTAATCTTATCATGTATTTATTATTTAATTAAATCCCTTATTAATTATATCCATTGGATTTATATGAGATTGAATCTGGACCATTGGATTGAAATAATTAATTAAATTTAATTAGAAGAATTCGAAAAATGGGAGGGAAAATCTCCAAATCGGTTACAGCTTGAGCCTATAAATAGGAGGCTCATTCTACACATTTTCACACCTTTCCCCAGAGAAAAAACCGTGTCGTCGGGCCGGTAACAAGTTTTCCGCTTTGAAATAATTTTTTTCAAAATGTTACCGGGACGCCTCGGAGGCTAAAATCTTGGTAATGAAGTTGGGAATCAAACCCCGATTTCCAACAGCTTTGTGCTTCATCACCATTCTTTTCAGCCATTATCATTCTTTTTGCTGATTATTAGTCAATAGCCATCGTTTTTTCCTTGTCGATATTGTTTTGATACTTGGAGAAACAAAGAGGGACAAAGCCTACGGCTGTGTTTGTTTGAACTTAGTTAGCCTCTTAATCTTAATGGGTAAGATCAGGGTACATTGAATGCATTTGTTTCTTTATTTTAAAATCTCTTAATGAATCTGAATAACCGCTTATTCGGTAAGATCTATACTCAAGTCTTATCCATTAAGACTTACAATTTGGCATCTCAGGTTCATATTTCTCTTCATTCTCTAAATTTATTTCTCTCTCTCCTCCTTAAAACTTTAAAACTCCATAACACTTAATTTTTTTTTAAGAATTTGAAATTAAATGTTATCAAATATATCAATTAGTTTATAGATAAAATATTCTATATTTTTATGTTTTTATTAACATCAATTAGTCCATAGAAAAAATATTATATATTTTTACGTTTTAATTTACATGTTTACAAATTTATTAATATAATAAATTAAATAATCATTATAATTAATTTACATTCAGTTAATTATCATAAATAATTTTATAAATGATAGAATTTTTTTAATGTACAATTTTTCAAAGTTTTTCAAATATACTATATTTATATGTTATTATAAATTATTACGACGATAAAATATTTTCAATTATTTTTATTTTCTTAAAAAAATATAATATTTTGATTTTATTAAATAAATTATTTTAAATTTAGATTTATATTTTTATTAAAAATTATCAGTATATATTATTAACTATATAATAAAATTTTGATTCCACAAGAAAAGTATAGTCAGATCTGCATTCAGATCTTAAAAAACTTACAAACTTAATTTTTTATTCATTCAGACTCATATGTCACATCTTATCATTCAGTTTTGCATTCGGAATTCAAACGTCTTAATCTTAATATAAACAATCACAACCTACGTAAGTGTTTCTTAATTTGATATTTGACAAGAAAATATATAATATTAAATATATTTGTTTTTCTATCTAAATTTGGATTCAATTTTGACTAGATAAACAGTGCAAGGAATAAGCGAAGCGAATTGGTGGCAGAATTATTACAATTTGAAGCGAAGTTATTACTCATGGAGGTATGAATTTATTAAATGTTATGTTTGTATAGATTAATTATTGTAATGATGCAAAATTAAATAGAATTCTTTTTTTATATATTTTGTACTCATAAGATTTACAATGAGTTCAAATAAAAAATACAAGTCGGGAGCAGAAAAAAGAAAAGAATTTTTGAAAAAAGAGTTTTCGCATGAATCTCAATTTGGTTCTCTTCATAAGTATTTACAGGGAAACAATTATGATCATGTTAGTGGTCGTAATGAACAAGTTGGTCAACCATCAAGTGAGAAAAGGGATGTTGATGGGAATACAGAAACTGATCAAGATAGGATTGGCAATAAGAATGAGGATATTAATGAAAATGAAGAAATCGAAGCTAAGGAATGAAAATGTGAATAAGGATGAAGAATTTGGTGACTCTATGAATGAGAATGAAAAGGAGAACGAGATGGAGATGGAGAATGAGGATAAAATAATACAAGTCACTTTTGTTTTAAGAAAGATTACCATGCAAACTAGGATCCAATCAATCAAAAGCTTATACACATTCTGGTGGAAAGAGGTCCTCAAAGAGACGTTGATATAAAATTTCCTAAAGATGATTCTAATAGGTCTTTCTCTTCGTTTCATTATTCGCGAGCTTTACTGAACGGGGAGAAGAAAGACAAAAAATGGTTGGTTTATTCAGTTTCTCTTAATAAGATATTTTGTTTTTGTTGTAAGTTGTTTGCTAATCAGCAACAGGTGGGCCAGTAGCTGAAAATGGATTTGATGACTGTCACAATGTTTCTAAACGACTTTGCATACATGAAACGAGTAGACAACACATTAATGTGATGGCTAGTTGGCTGGATTTTGATAACCGTTTGAAAAAGAACTTAACCATTGCTTCAAGTTTTCAAGAACAAATCAACAAAGAGAAGGAACATTGGAAACAGGTTCTACAGAGTATTATTGCTATTGTGAAAAGGCTCGGGATAAATAATTTGGCATTTTGTGGGGATAATGAAAAACTATACGAAAAAAAGATTGAGAATTTTTTGCAACTAGTGGAATAACTTGCGGAATTTGATCCCACGATGCAAGAACACGTTCGTCGGATCCGGAAAAAGGAAATTCATTATCATTATTTGCGTAACAAAATTCAGCATGAAATGATTAAAATTATGGTTTCAAAGGTGAAAGGCGTCATTGTCTCTACAATCAAAGAAGCGAAATATTTTCCAGTTATACTTGATTGTACACCAGATTTAAGTCATGAAGAACAAGTGTCACTTGTGGTGAGGTGCGTAAATATCTCTAGAAGCCCTATCGTTATTGAAGAACTCTTTTTAGAATTTCTATAGGTTTACGACACCACTAGGCTTGGACTCTTTGATGAACTTCTTCGAGCATTAACGACCCTTGATCTTGATGTTAACAACATAAGAGGACAAGGTTACGATAATGGATCGAACATGAAAGGAAAAAAAGGGCGTGCAAAGTCGATTGCTTGAATAGAATCCTAGAGCATTGTATTCACCTTGTGCTTAGGTGATGGTATAATTTTACATATATAAAAAAAAGCATAACCCTTTAACCCTTTATTCTATTATGATATGACAAATTATACAAATACCATGCTTGTGCGCTAGTGTTTTTTTTTCGTGCTTATCTACATAGTAAAATATTTTTAGATTACACTAGAATGTTGTTAAATTAGTAGTCAATAAATAAATATTTTGAGTAATCAAAATATTTTTATATGATCTCGACTTCATAACATAGTTAAATTATTATTTTATAAATTAATAATTTTGATAATTTAATTGTAATCTCTATAGTAAAAAAAATTCTAAAGAAGAAAGAAAGAGAAGGAAAATCTAAACAGTCAAATCTTGAACAAACGTGTATTAAACTGGATTATTTTTATAAATGAACAAAATGCTCATTTTGGGTCAAACCTTTTTAAAAACTGCCCATTGTGTGTATTTTTTAGTCTCACAAATGGGCATTTCTTAAAAGGTTTGGCACAAAATTGGGCATTTCGTACAATTTCCTTTTTATATATTTTTTTATCATCATGGTGCCATTTGAGAAGCTCTCACTTCAACAGAATACCATTACATATCCGTATATCTAATCAAGAATTTACACGTACTCTCTATTAAATAAATTTTTGAATAATTGCTCGTAGTACCCGTATATTGCACTTTGGGTGTTTTCCGCTAATAGCTTAAGTGCATAGCAAAAATACAAGAAAATGTTATAAGCAAAAACAAATAAAAAAAATATTAACTTGTGCACCAACACGACTTATTTTGAAAACACGTTTTTTTTATACGTTTATATATAATCAACGTATAATGTATTAAGCATCAATGAAAAGAGAATCTCAAATACAAACAACAAGAGTATCAATCCACTCCAACCAACCAGAAAAAAGATACACTGCTTTAGACAAGTTATGAATAACGGTATTCATAGATCTCCAAACAAAACAAAACTACACTTGAGAAAAGTGCTTTAACAACTCTAAATATTGGGTGAAACCGGGTAGGGTACTCGGTTTGTTGAGGTACCCGGTACCCGGATCTAGAAACTGGGTATCCAAAAATTGATACCCGGATTTACTACTCGGTACTCGGTTTTGGAAACTACCCGGATTTACTACCCGCTTTATTTTTTTATTTATAAAAAAGTATGTCATCTCAAAAATTAAAACATGCATTCATTGTCTTAAAATTGAAATGCATAAAAAAACATTGTCTCGCATATCAAGCCTAAGTACATCACACGAACCCTGAGAAACAAACCCTAAAACATTAAAGAAAAATAAATCGGGTATTAAACCGGTACTTGGTTTTTAGAATTTCAATACCCAGTACCCGTATCGGATGTGGGATTTGGTACTTGGTTATACCCTCGGCACTGTTCACATGTTTGGTTCATACCTTTCATTAAACGAAGTGGGGCCCATGTATAGTTCGTTGGGCTCGATTTTCTCTCTCCTCTTATTTTTTTTCTCTCTCCTCCCTTTTAATATTATTTATTTCCCTCCATATTTCTCTCTCCTCTGTTATTCGTCTTCTTCTTTTTTTTCGATTCCCCAATTGTCGAGAAACCCTAAAGCTCCCATTATTTCTTCGACAATTCACTGTATTCCTTCTCTTTGTCTTCTGTACCCAGCCAACGATTAGCGAATCTTTCAATTATATTGTATATCAAGAATTGACTCCTTCGAAGGTGTGTAATCAAATTTTATTGTTGTTTTCAATTTATGGATAAATAGCGGTATGTATATATTATCTAGCGGTACCGATATCTGTAGGCAGAATGTACTCTCTGGATCTTTAAAATATAAGGTAAGGTTATCCTAGTATAATAAAGTAATTTTATTATTGTTTTCAATTTGTGGACAAAATATAGCGGTATGTATGTATTATCTAACGGTACCGATATCTGTAGGCATAATGTACTCTCTGGATCTTTAAAATATAAGGTAAGGTTATCCCAATATAATAAAGTAATTTTATTATTGTTTTCAATTTTTGGACAAAATATAGAGGTATGTATATATTATCTAGCGGTACCGATATCTGTAGGCAGAATGTACTCTCTGGATCTTTAAAATATAAGGTAAGGTTATCCCAGTATAATAAAGTAATTTTATTATTGTTTTCAATTTGTGGACAAAATATAGCGGTATGTATATATTATATAGAGGTACCGCTATATGTAGGCAGAATGTACTATCTAGATCATTAAAATATAATGTAAGGTTATCCCAGTATGATAACGTAATTTTATTATTATTTTCAATTTGTGGACAAAATATAGCGGTATTAATGTCTTATGTACCGGTACCGAGATCTGTAGGCCGAATGTACTATATGAATCCTTAAAATATAAACTAAGATTAGCCACTGTAACCAAGTACCAAATTGTTGTTTTCAATTTTTGATAAATTATGCTCTATGAATATCTTATGTAGCGGTACCGTAATCTGTAGGCCGAATTTAGTTCGTACTCTATTAATTCTTAAGTATAATATAAGCCTATAGCAGTTTAATTTAATATTGAATTATTTTTCCATTTGCAGGATGAATGATTACCTTTTTATTGTCAGTCTTGGCGGAGAATGGAATTTCGATAGATTTCGTTACAAGTGGTGGTGAGAGGGAATAAGTGATACTGCAACTGCTTTAACCATTAAAAAGTCTGCTTTAAACAACATATTTGATTTGAAGAAGTTGTTGTATAACAAATTTGATATTGTCCGAGAAAATATTCAGGAGGCATCTGGAAAGTATGGGTCTGAAAGACATGGGTCATCTTCTTTAAGTACAAGTGGGAGATTGTTGGACATATGTGTCCTTAAACAAGATATTTTATCCATTTGTAAAAGATTATGACAAGTCGTTGAATAAAGATGATGCTTATTATGATAATCTTATTATAGTTTCTGGTAGAGTAAAATAGAATGTTTGATTCCTTAGTTCATGAAGGATGCAATTATGTTATTATTATCACAACAGAGTCAATGTGAGGAAGAATTAATAATCATAATAAATGAACTTAAAATGTCCGTGACCTGATCAACTGGGTGGGAGCCCATTAATCGTATAAGGTCATTAATGTGACTAAGTGATAATCCTATTCTGGATTTTGTGTGTGTCACACTCACTAGAAGTGCATTAAGTATGAAGTGTCTTCATAATGGACTGGACCTGACTCAAACTCCGGAAGTTATCATATAAGACCGTCACTGATAACTTGGAGTTGAGTCACTAGTAGATGATCAAATGGATATTCGATCTAACTCCTGAGTGATCTTGAGTCCAAGCTGCTGGCTTGATTGTTCTTTGATTTAACCGTTAAAGAATACGAAATATTACTGTTGTTCCCAACACTATTATTTTGGGAACATGATAGTTAGCAGTAAGGGTAGCTTGGTCATAGACATGGGCATCACACAGCTCTCTTCAGAGTGATGATGATTCCCTTGATTGTCGGTGGTGAGAAGTGAGAGGTACCCGTGCGCAACTTATGAATCGAAAACCATAAGTGGGTTACTCATAATATTACTGACTGAGTCAAGGATGAAAATGCAAGAGGGGCATAACGGTAGAAACCGCCTTCTCGTTTGTGAATCATCAAGTGAAAGATCAATAACCCGAATTTGATTGTATCAATGGACACCATGCTGTTATAAAGTGAATAATATATACCGTATCACTAAAGAGTGCAGCCTCGGGTCTATAGTGGAATCACTTCGAGGTTTGACGAACAACTAGCAGTTCGTTGGAGCTTAAGTGGTACGGGTCCATGGTCCCCAGGATAGCTCCGTAACGGATGATACGTACGTGATTAAAATACATTCTGGATAATTTTTAATCATTTGGCTTGACTTATAAAACTGAAAAGTCTGTGGCAGACGTCAGATAGTTTTATCGTTAGCGTGGCAAAAGTACCATATTTTGGTACACAAAATTAACTGATAAAAGAAAGTTAGAATTTAGATTTTCTATCAACACCATGTTGTTGGAAAATAAATTCTAAGAAACTTTTCTTTTTGAACCAAGTCATTTCGACTTACGGTTAGTGATTTATGGATTTCCTAAGTTTATGATCGGTTCGATAAACTTTGAAATTAAATCACGTGTCACGAATTTAAATGATGGTGTGACACCATGACATTTTAATGTGTGATATTCAGATCAGGAATTATTGATATAATTTAATTATTTAGATTTAATAATTAATATCTTATTAATAATTAATTAATAATTAATAGATTTATATTAATAAATAAAAATATATATTTATATATATTAATATGTGTAAATTCGAATTAGGGTTTGATATATGAAACCCTAGTTAAATTCGAATGGCATGATTTGGTATTTCCATATTTGCGGCATAAGTACCAAATGTTTTGGTATTTTAGCAAATCAATCAATATTATCTATTGGATCGGTTATGATTTAATATCAACCGTTGGATTAGGATATTGATAAATTCGAAATTAATGACTTGGTGACCAAGTTTTATTTTTTGAATTTGATTAATTAATTGTATCCGTAAGATCGGTCTAAGATTTAATCTTTACCGTCGGATTGAAAATTAATTAATTATATATATCTATATATATATTCGAATTATGGTTTAAGGATAAATTCGAAATTGTTTTTAATAAATCTTTTTATTTGATTTTTATCCTAAACTAATTTGATCCATTAGATCGGTTTATAGATTTATCTCAACCATTGGATCTAGATAATGATAATTCGAATTATATATATATATATATATATATATGATAATTCGAATTTTATACTGATAAGAAGATAAGATTGGATTTTTGATTTATCTAAATCTTTCTTATTTAATTAAATCCCTAATTAATTATATCCATTGGATTTAGATGAGATTAAATCTGGACCATTGGATTAAGATAATTAATTATATTTAATTAATAAAATTCGAAAATAGGGAGGAAAATTCTCCAATTCGGTTACGGTTTTGAGCCTATAAATAGGAGGCTCATTCTACACATTTTTCACACCTTTCCCCAGAGAAAAATTCGAGCTCTCCCTCTTCCTCAGGGTCTGCGAATTTTCTCTCTGATCTCTTTCTTCTGGTTCGGCTTAGGAGACTATTTCTCCGGAAGCTTAAAAAGAACCATCAGTTAAGATTTTGCGACGGAGTCCTGCCGGCGAAGCTCACGCTTCGGTACGAGGATTCCAGGAGAATATCCTGGAAGATCACGGGAGTTTCCCTCAGCACCGGCAGAGCCCTGCCCAATTCAGAGCGCACAGCCGGAAATCGTCATACGAGGTACGGCCTTATGCATTAGGTTAATAAATGCAAACATTTACTGCTTTCTATTTATTTCCTATTTTGACTAGTTTATTAATAATGATTTATGAATATTAAATTACATAATATTTATCAGATCTTGGGATATGGTCATTATCCGATATTCGGACTGTTGAACGGATAACAAGTTTTTCCGCTTTAAAATAATTTTTAAATGTTACCCGGACGGTTCGGAGGTATAACTCGTGATAATTATACGGATTCCGAGTCGTGATTTCCAACAATTGGTATCAGAGCCATGGTTCAAGGATAAATAATTACGTAATTTAATTATTGGGTTTAAAGATTGAATTATTTGATGAATAAATTAATAATTAAAATTGAAATTAATTTCTAGATATTTTAATATTAATTTAAAATTAGATTATTTCCCGACCCAAAAAATCGGACCGGAAAAGTGGTCGGGCTGCTGGGCGCAGCCCAGCCCGTGGCAAGGGTTGACCAGGGGCTGCCGCTGCAGCCCCAGGGTCAAAACCCTAGGTGCCACGGGCCAGGCCCGTGGCAAAGCCCATGCCAGGGCGAGGCCCAGGGCGAAACCCTTACGGGTTGCCCTGGCGAGCAGCCCCTGGGTCTCGCGCACTGGCCTGCGGCCCACGCTGCTAGGCAGCGGAATGGGCCTGCGGGCCCACCGCAAAGCGGGCGCTGCCCTGGCCTTCCCGAAGGGCTGGGCGAGGCTTCTCCTAGGGACGTGGGCCCGGGCTTAGGCCCGGAGGGCCCACATACATAATTTTAATTATGGGTCGGAATTCATTCCGACCCGGTTCCCTAGGAATAATTAAATATTAATTATTATTGAAATTAAACAATTATGAATTAAATTAATTATGATTAATTAATTGAAAAATAAAATATGGATGTTATTTATCGATAAATAACATTGACTTATTTTATATAATTCATAAAATTAAATATGGATATTATTTAGTGAATAAATAATATTGTCTTATTTAATGATAAAATATGGATGATAATTCTTAGGAATGATATCATTGACTTATTTTTAAAATTTCATGAATAATTATGTGGAACCATTGAATGAATTAATGATTATTCTTGAATGAATGGGAATCATTAAAATCTAATTATATATATTCATCATAGATATAATTTGTTATAAACTATTTTCATAACCCGTAAACATAGTGTCTATGTTTGGATCATTATTAATATGTCATTTTAGGATAGATATAAATAATAAAGAGTAAATGTAAAAGTGTTTATCTTGAGTCGGAAAAATTTCAACCGTACAATCTTGCCTAAGGAAGAGGGAAACAAAAGTGAGGCCGGTTCACCATCCACTTCTGGGTGACCGGTTAGGACCCCTCCCATCGACCTGGAGAGCGTACGAATTGATCTATCACTACCGACAAAATAATAAACACAATATTGGGGCTTATTTAAATTACGTGTCGTAATAAATAAAGCCAAAATATAAACTTTTAATGTGTCATTAATAAATAGTTTATATATTAAGTTTTTATAACTTAGTAAATAAAAAAAACGTTATTTCCTAAAAACAATGGCAAGTATATAATAACTCAAAGGTCTCCATTATTACTGACACAAGGTCTGCTGACCACACCGCCTCGAGTCACCCTAGTGTGTCCATTCCCTAAGGAAGGTGTGCTTCTGGAAGGTTTGACACCGTGATAGTTCCAAAAGAATATGGGGACGGAGGAATCTTGGAAATGGACCGCGAGTCACCCTAGTGTGACCATTCCCTAAGGACGATGTTTCCAAGAGGATCGCGAGAATTTAAAATAATGGGTTAAGCTTGCACGGAAGTTGGTGCTTCCCGACCGTCTATGGTGATAGTTAATAATCATAGAGAACTTGGTGGTTCTTGTTATGAATATTAATTAAGTTTAACCAAACTACACGGTTGATACCGCGAGTCACCCTAGAGTGACCATGCCACTAAGGACGGCAACGACGTGTACAGTCGGTTAAATTATCACGAAATAGTTAAAGGGTTTATTTAACGTTTTTCCCAGAACATGTTTGCATCATGTAACTATTTCAAATAAAATATTTTTCTAAAAATTCTACCTGTAATAAAGTTTAATAAGTTTCTTTTTCAATGCCAGTCTAAAAATGTCTAAAGATATTAATGTCTCGGATGATGAAAAAGATTCGGTCAACTCTGGTCCTCCATCTGAGTTTGAGCTACCGATTTTTGAAGAAGGCAGTGCTTGGTTCAAGTATGATAATGAATACGTGTTACTCAGTTTCTTATTAGACCAGTATCCAAAAAAAAATCAATCCTTCAAAGATTCGGTACTCAAAGCCTCGATGGGTGAAATTGAGAGACTAATGAAAAAGGTGAACAAAGTAACGGCTTTTGTCACTCAAGCAATGGCAAAAGATAACAAACGAAATACTGAATCGAAAGCTGAACCAGGAAGAAAAGAAAGAAAAGTTGGTTTATCTGCAATGTGCTTCCAATGTGGAACAAGGAAAAGAGTGCGAGGTCAGCTGCGATGCAGACTGCACATGAGTTCACAAAAGGGTAAAACCTATTCTGAATTCGAAATTAGTTTTTTATTGGAGAGATTCAAATCTCAGATCCATAGATTAAAATTATAAACATTGCAAACGTTTTTTTTTTATGACAGAAGTTGCTTCTGCTAAAAAGAAAAACGGAGATGGAGCTTTATGCATTGAATGCTGGCTCAAACCAAGAGCAAAAGGGCACACAATGTGTCGAGAGCATCTACGGGCTTGGAGAGGTAATGACTCTTCTGTCAACCCCGAAATTAGTTTTTATTGGAGAGATTCAAATCTCAGATCCATAGATTAAAATACTAATGCTTGTTCATTTTCTTTTCAAGATTCAGCAGGAGCTCTGTTGATGAAAACTCAGCAGGAAACGAAAGCGGCTAGTACTCGAGTGTCTCGAAGAAGGAAGCATGCTTTAAGTTTTTTTTTATTCGATTTAAGTTTATTGTTATCATTATTTTTGCATTGTTAAAACCTCGATTTATTTTTGGATATTGATTGCACGAAATGATTCTTAATTAATAAAGGTTTTATATGTTTCGAATTATTTTGCAATATCCAGATAAATATAGTGACAGTTATTTTTGTTCCATCTATAGTCTTTAATCACTCTAATTGATTTATTTAGATCAAATATCATTTTTAATCATGATGATTAATAGAGAATGAAATTAGAGGAAATTATTCACAATTGGGATTTTGTGACAAAGTCACAACAATGATACCAGTGTCTGTTATCAAAGAGAGTGCGGAAACCACGGTCCCAAATCAGAACCAAGGGGTACTCAGACGTAGTGGGAGGTTCAAAAGACCTGTTGAGCGCTACGAGCACACCCAGTTGGAATTTCACCTAGCTGTCATAGACACTAGTGTTGAAGATCCCATAGGCTACAAGCAAGCTATGGTTGATCCTAATAAGGGAGAATGACAGGAAGCCATGAACCAAGAAATAGAATCAATGGATTCTAATTAAGTCTGGGAACTTGTAGACTTACCGGATGGTTTCAAAACCATTGGCTGTAAGTGGGTATACAAGCGAAAGAGAGGAGTGGACGGGAAGGTTGAAACCTTCAAGGCTAGACTAGTGGCAAAGGGTTTTACCCAGAGGGAAGGTATTGATTTCGATGAGACCTTTGCTCCAGTCGCTAAGTACAAGTCCATCCGGATTCTCATGGCCATAGCCTGTAGTCTCAATTACGAGATTTGGCAGATGGACGTCAAAACCGCCTTCCTGAACGGGTACATTGACGAAAACATCTATATGGACCAACCAGAAGGGTTCGTGCAACAGGGTCAAGAAGGGAAAGTTTGCAGATTACTTAAATCCATCTATGGATTGAAGCAAGCTTCCAGATCCTGGAATCTGAGGTTTGATGAAACCATCAAAACCTATGGATTCATTCAAAATGTCACTGAGGCCTGCATCTATAAACTCAATGACGAAACCGTGGAAATTTTTCTTGCTCTGTACGTCGACGATATTCTTCTCATTGGAAACAGTGTGAAGAAATTATCGGACGTAAAAGCGTGGCTATCTACGCAGTTCCAAATGAAGGACATGGGAGAAGCCAGTTATGTTCTTGGGATCCGTATTTTCAGGGATCGCAACAACAGGCTTCTGGCCTTATCGCAAGCAACTTACATTGATAAGGTGCTTGAACGTTTTGCAATGGCAAACTCCAAGGGAGGTAATTTACCGACCAGACATGGAGTGTTCCTCAGAAGGAAACAATGCCCAACTTCTCCGGAAGAGCAAGATGTGATGAGGCGAATACCCTATGCTTCAGCAGTGGGAAGTTTGATGTACGCTATGCAGTGTACTAGGCCAGACATCTGTTACGCTGTGGGAATTGTTAGCAGATACCAATCCAACCCTGGTATGGCTCACTGGACAGCAGTGAAGAACATTCTCAAGTATCTTCGGAGAACGAGAAACTATATGTTAGTGTTTTCAGGATTAGAACTGAATGCACTAGGATACACTGATTCAGACTTTAAGTCTGATAGAGACGCGAGAAAATCGACGTCAGGAGCAGTGTACACCCTTGCTGGTGGAGCGATATTCTGGAGAAGCGTAAAGCAATCATGTATCGAATATTCCACAATGGAAGCTTAATACGTGGCAGCTTGTGAGGCAGCCAAAGAATCAGTTTGGCTCAAGAATTTCTACATAGAGCTGGGAGTTGTTCCAGATGTAGATGGGCCCCAAACACTATACTGTGACAACAGTGGTGCGGTGGCAAATTCTAAAGAGCCCAGAGACCATAACAAGGCGAAACATATAGAACGCAAATACCATCTCATTAGAGAAATAGTGCGTCGTGGCGACGTGAAGGTTGTGAAAATAGCCTCGGAAGACAATCTGGCTGATCCATTCACCAAGACATTGCCAGAGAAAATATTCAGGAGGCATCTGGAAAGTATGGGTCTGAAAGACATGGGTCATCTTCTTTAAGTACAAGTGGGAGATTGTTGGACATATGTGTCCTTAAACAAGATATTTTATCCATTTGTAAAAGATTATGACAAGTCGTTGAATAAAGATGATGCTTATTATGATAATCTTATTATAGTTTCTGGTAGAGTAAAATAGAATGTTTGATTCCTTAGTTCATGAAGGATGCAATTATGTTATTATTATCACAACAGAGTCAATGTGAGGAAGAATTAATAATCATAATAAATGAACTTAAAATGTCCGTGACCTGATCAACTGGGTGGGAGCCCATTAATCGTATAAGGTCATTAATGTGACTAAGTGATAGTCCTATTCTGGATTTTGTGTGTGTCACACTCACTAGAAGTGCATTAAGTATGAAGAGTCTTCATACTGGACTGGACCTGACTCAAACTCCGGAAGTTATCATATAAGACCGTCACTGATAACTTGGAGTTGAGTCACTAGTAGATGATCAAATGGATATTCGATCTAAGTCCTGAGTGATCTTGAGTCCAAGCTGCTGGCTTGATTGTTCTTTGATTTAACCGTTAAAGAATACGAAATATTACCGTTGTTCCCAACACTATTATTTTGGGAACATGATAGTCAGCAGTAAGGGTAGCTTGGTCATAGACATGGGCATCACACAGCTCTCTTCAGAGTGATGATGATTCCCTTGATTGTCGGTGGTGAGAAGTGAGAGGTACCCGTGCGCAACTTATGAATCGAAAACCATAAGTGGGTTACTCATAATATTACTGACTGAGTCAAGGATGAAAATGCAAGAGGGGCATAACGGTAGAAACCGCCTTCTCGTTTGTGAATCATCAAGTGAAAGATCAATAACCCGAATTTGATTGTATCAAAGGACACCGTGCTGTTATAAAGGGAATAATATATACCGTATCACTAAAGAGTGCAGCCTCGGGTCTATAGTGGAATCACTTCGAGGTTTGACGAACAACTAGCAGTTCGTTGGAGCTTAAGTGGTACGGGTCCATGGTCCCCAGGATAGCTCCGTAACGGATGATACGTACGTGATTAAAATACATTCTGGATAATGTTTAATCATTTGGCTTGACTTATAAAACTGAAAAGTCTGTGGCAGACGTCAGATAGTTTTATCGTTAGCGTGGCAAAAGTACCATATTTTGGTACACAAAATTAACTGATAAAAGAAAGTTAGAATTTAGATTTTCTATCAGCACCATGTTGTTGGAAAATAAATTCTAAGCAACTTTTCTTTTTGAACCAAGTCATTTCAACTTACGGTTAGTGGTTTATGGATTTTCTAAGTTTATGATCGGTTCGATAAACTTTGAAATTAAATCACGTGTCACGAATTTAAATGATTGTGTGACACCATGACATTTTAATGTGTGATATTGAGATCAGGAATTATTGATATAATTTAATTATTTGGATTTAATTATTAATATCTTATTAATAATTAATTAATAATTAATAGATTTATATTAATAAATAAAAATATATATTTATATATATTAATATGTGTAAATTCGAATTAGGGTTTGATATATGAAACCCTAGTTAAGTTCGAATGGCATGATTATGTATTTCTATATTTGCGGCATAAGTACCAAATGTTTTAGTATTTTAGCAAATCACTAAAATCAATATTATCCATTGGATCGGTTATGATTTAATATCAACCGTTGGATTAGGATATTGATAAATTCGAAATTAATGACTTGGTGACCAAGTTTTATTTTTCGAATTTGATTAATTAATTGTATCCGTAAGATCGGTCTAAGATTTAATCTTTACCGTCGGATTGAAAATTAATTAATTATATATATCTATATATATATATATATATTCGAATTATGGTTTAAGGATAAATTCGAAATTGTTTTTAATAAATCTTTTTATTTGATTTTTATCCTAAACTAATTTGATCCATTAGATCGGTTTATAGATTTATCTCAACCGTTGGATCTAGATAATGATAATTCGAATTATATATATATATATATATATATATGATAATTCGAATTTTATACTGATAAGAAGATAAGATTGGATTTTTGATTTATCTAAATCTTTCTTATTTAATTAAATCCCTAATTAATTATATCCATTGGATTTAGATGAGATTAAATCTGGACCATTGGATTAAGATAATTAATTATATTTAATTAATAAAATTCGAAAATAGGGAGGAAAATTCTCCAATTCGGTTACGGTTTTGAGCCTATAAATAGGAGGCTCATTCTACACATTTTTCACACCTTTCCCCAGAGAAAAATTTGAGCTCTCCCTCTTCCTCAGGGTCTGCGAATTTTCTCTCTGATCTTTTTCTTCTGGTTCGGCTTAGGAGACTATTTCTCCGGAAGCTTAAAAAGAACCATCAGTTAAGATTTTGCGACGGAGTCCTGCCGGCGAAGCCCACGCTTCGGTACGAGGATTCTAGGAGAATATCCTGGAAGATCACGGGAGTTTCCCTCAGCACCGGCGGAGCCCTGCCCGATTCAGAGCGCGCAGCCGGAAATCGTCATACGAGGTACGGCCTTATGCATTAGGTTAATAAATGCAAACATTTACTGCTTTCTATTTATTTCCTATTATGACTAGTTTATTAATAATGATTTATGAATATTAAATTACATAATATTTATCAGATCTTGGGATATGGTCATTATCCGATATTCGGACCGTTGAACGGATAACAAGTTTTTCCGCTTTAAAATAATTTTTAAATGTTACCCGGCTGGTTCGGAGGTATAACTCGTGATAATTTTACGGAATCCGAATCGTGATTTTCAACAGGACCGTGGTATAGCGGTATCGTATAATGTTAAGGTATTTGAATTTTGGATTTGAGTCGTTTTTATTTTCTTGTTGCATTTGTCTTGGCGAGCGTCAGTTGTGGAGGAAACTGAACGGCCGTATCTTGAACTTACATTAGTTCATTCGGGCTAGTAGTATTTTAATTCGGGTTATTAATTACACTTGTTAAATTTATTCCAGCAGCATTAATGTTATTAACACTTATACCGCTATTGTGATTTTGTAGAATATCGGGTAAATGACAAAATGATGTAGAAATAAAAAAAATAATCAAATATCAATAGCGTTGTGTCATAATAATATAATTACCGCTATTTTACAATTTGTATAACACAAGAATATTATTTGTATCGTTGGAATACAAATAGATACATAAATACAATAATCTGAAAAAGAAGTATAGGTCTGAGATCTGGCATATTCTAATTACCGCTATTTTACAATCCGAAACACCGTTGTCACAGCTAATAATTTTGATAAAAGTAGAGGCCAGAACAACGTTCTCACAACTAATGCAATCTCTCTATGCAAAGCTTATTCTGACCAAAGTGTTTCAGAAACCTATCCAAAGTCTTGCGATTTCGGTCCTGCTCATACCATCTATTTTTTTTGGTAGCATAATGGCTCAGTTAAGTCGTTCACTAATATACAAGAGACAAATAAACAAGGAAGTTAGAATTAAGATAATATTTTTAAAAAAAGTGAGAATAGATAAATGGTTTAAAGAAATCTTACGACGGTGACGGAGACGGGGGCGCATCGACAAACATCCGCTTTAGGTGTTTTTTTTTTCTTTCTGATTGGAAAGCCTTAGGTGTTTGAGTTCAAACATGTTAGACCCTAGATTTGGGTTACAGAAAAATCTAGATTTATATGAGGGTTCCCAAAGGGGTATGGAGTATGGATTAGGGTTTCACAAAGTGGTAATGTAAAATGGCGAATTGAGATTGAACATTTAGGTTTTCCTCGTTTCCATTTTATAGTATTAGTGAGGGTATATAGGTATTTACACGAACATTGGAAGTAAGAGGAATTATTTCGCGGTATATGAGAAACACTAACGGTTAAACGGATACCTCTCTATAGGTGTTTAGTGACCACCTCTAGTAGGTAACATCTAGCAGTATTGCTTCGAGTGTCTAGCGGCAGATACGTAAATTAATTAGCGGTAAGTAGTTTTGATGGAGAAATTAAGGTTACGGAACCTTATTTAATAGTGTTAAAACCATTTAAGTGGAAATAAGAAAGAATTGATGGATCAAAACATGCATTGCTTCGTATACGTGCACGAGTGATATAGACTTGTTCTATGATCCAACGAACTAATCATACTCATTATCCGCCTATTATCCATCTCACTTACCAAAAGTTGTCACGGTGAACCTAATAATGCACATTGACGGCAAAATGAATCCATATGATAGAAACACTGAACTTCCACATTCCTACTATCATCCCGATACGATACCTCTAGGTGTTTAGTGACCACCTCTAGTAGGTAACATCTAGCGGTATTGCTTCGGGTGTCTAGCGGCGGATACGTAAATTAATTAGCAGTAAGTAGTTTTGATGGAGAAATTAAGGTTACCGAACCTTATTTAATAGTGTTAAACCCTTTTAAGTGGAAATAAGAAAGAATTGATGGATCAACACATGCATTGCTTCGCATACGTGCACGAGTGATATATACATGTTCTATGATCCAAAACTAGCTAGTTCTTTTATCATACTCATTATCTGCCTATATCCATCTCACTTACCAATAGTTGTCACGGTGAACCTAATAAGGCACATTGACGGCAAAATGAATCCATATGATAAAAACACTGAACTTCCACATTCCTACTATCATCCCGCTACGATACCTCTAGGTGTTTAGTGACCACCTCTAGTAGGTAACATCTAGCGGTATTGCTTCGGGTGTCTAGCGGCGGATACGTAAATTAATTAGCGGTAAGTAGTTTTGATGGAGAAGTTAAGGTTACCGAACCTTATTTAATAGTGTTAAACCCTTTTAAGTGGAAATAAGAAAGAATTGATGGATCAAAACATGCATTGCTTCGCATACGTGCATGAGTGATATATACATGTTCTATGATCCAAAACTAGCTAGTTCTTTTTATCATACTCATTATCCGCCTATTATCCATCTCACTTACCAATAGTTGTCAAGGTGAACCTAATAAGGCACATTGACGGCAAAATGAATCCATATGATAGAAACACTGAACTTCCACATTCCTACTATCATCCCGCTACGATACCTCTAGGTGTTTAGTTACCACCTCTAGTAGGTAACATCTAGCGGTATTGCTTCGGGTGTCTAGCGGCGGATACGTAAATTAATTAGCGGTAAGTAGTTTTGATGGAGAAATTAAGGTTACCGAACCTTATTTAATAGTGTTAAACCCTTATAAGTGGAAATAAGAAAGAATTGATGGATCAAAACATGCATTGCTTCGTATACGTGCACGAGTGATATAGACTTGTTCTATGATCCAAAACTAGCTAGTTCTTTTATCATACTCATTATCCGTCTATTATCCATCTCACTTACCAATAGTTGTCACGGTGAACCTAATAAGGCACATTGATGGCAAAATGAATCCATATGATAGAAACACTGAACTTCCCCACTCCTACTATCATCCCGCTACGATACCTTTAGGTGTTTAGTGACCACCTCTAGTAGGTAACATCTAGCGGTATTGCTTCGGGTGTCTAGCGGCGGATGCGTAAATTAATTAGCGGTAAGTAGTTTTGATGGAGAAATTAATACAAGGGATATATCGGTAATAACAATTTGACTAGAGGTAGTTATATTATAGGTAATATTTAGAACAGTATCACGTAATACTAGCGGGAATCAAAACATACTAGTCTAAAACATACTACTACTAGTCCAAAATAAAAATATGCTAGTAAAAAAAATATGATCGAAAAGAAAAAACAGTCCAAAAAAAGCATAGATTTATCCCGATGAGGAAGTAGTTTCTTCAGTATCCGCTGGTGACTATGGAGGTGGCGGTGGCGGTGGCATCGGCAACGGCAACGGATAGTACGGTCGCTGGACGATCTTTTCACCACTTTCCAATGTCTGCACGAGCTCCTCCAACATGGGGTGTTGAGGAACAAAGGGATGATCGAGGGAGTGCGGCAACTAAGCTTCCATATCTGTAGGAATTAGTACAGTCAATTGTCCCTGAAAATTATAGAGTATTGTTATTTTCCCAAATCATAGTTGATATTGATAAATTTTCAATAGAGCAAACTACCCTCGGATCCGCCCCATGCAAAATAGAGTTTTTGATTGACAGGCGGTGAAGTTCGATATTCCCGACTTGACGCGTTTTCCAATTGCACATACGAGGTGCCTCCTCGGACTCCCTTCGGTCCGCTAAGACATGCGCCACACCAGGCAAACACTTGTATGCCAAAATCTACATGAATTTTAACATGTTAAATTCGCACATAAGATGTCGATTGTAAATAAATAACTTTGAACCATTACATATATACCACAAGCGGATGTATGAACCCCGGAACTGTCATCATCGGGATCTCTCGTCCTTGTCTAGGGACGTTTTTTTGCAACTCCTTAACTGCTCTAATCCGGATATTCCGTACCGATCCTAGGAATGACTCTCGACCCCAAGGATATTGAGCGAATACGTCAAGGTCCTCCACCAAGCGCAAGTAGTCCACATGCAAAATAGTTTCACCAGGATGGGGTAACAACACCCCGAAGACGAAGCTGAGGCATGCCAACCTTCTCCTGTCCTCGTTGCTCACAACCGGATAAAGATGACTGTTATCTAATTTTTCTAGCACCATATCGAATGTGACATTTGGGCCTGCATTTGGCCACATCCGTTGCTTGAATGAGGCATTCTTTTCTGGTTGTCCAACGATAGCTTCAATGCTCGGCAGAGGTGAACAATTCAACCCGGTGATGATGGCAAATTCTCGAACCCCGTATCGTAATGGAACATTGTTCACCAACATCCACACCTCACATGGCTCTTGATGTGTAGTGCTTCTCTAAATCGAATTCCAAAACAGTTGGGGAGAAAATTTTTAGTGAAAATTTGTAGTGCATGGGGACATCTAATAGAGGTCCAAACTGTGTGCTCCGAAACCACTCAGTCTCTCCAACGTTCAGGTTCTCCTTAATCATATTCGTGATCGTGGAGAAGTTCGCTTCTTCGGTGACGACCTCACAGTCGTACAACTCATCCGGCGCTAGGATATTATATAGCTATTTCCGCGAAAAAACAAATCATAACTTGATTAGTTTCTAGAAATTATACATAGCGGTAATAAGGTATATATGGAGCAACGAAAAACCGTTATCGAAAATATAAAACGCGGTGTAAATAGATATCTAGCGGTGAACTTGTAGCGGTATTATGTGAACGGAGCGTGAATATAGAGCGGTATTGCTCTAACAGGTACAGAACCAACCCTACACTCGTTCTTCTTCGTCAACCACACAGTATAGTATATTGCGTGTAAAATAAGTAAACCCTAACATCGTTACCATTCGAAACAAAGTACGGGTTTCACAAACAATAAACGATTACCTCCATTTATGTGGATTTCGGGAGGATGAAGACGATGATCGCCGGAAAAGCAAAGAAAAGAAACCCTTGTTGCAACGAGGAGAGTACGATGGAAAGAGAAAAACGTTTCGGAGTTGGAAGAGAGAATCTTGGGAATAGAAAGCGTCGAAGTGCATTAATCACAAGAATAAGTGATATTATGTTTAAAAAAAAGGGTTAATCCCGAAAAAAGTATCAATACTTTCAAAAAGTGGACCAATAAATACCAATTCTTTTTATTGCCCGGACAAAGTTCCAATTCTTTAGTTTTGTGTCCCTATAGGTACCTTCGTAAAAAAAATTGTCCTCCAACGTTACTCACGCCACGTAAAAGTTTTGGTTTTGTATTCCAATAATTTTTTTACCCGAATAAAGTTCCAATTCTCTTGTTTTGTCTCCTCATATCACTTTCGTGAAATTCAAAACCATTGATTATGCCGTTTTCGGCGTTGAATTAAAAAGTAATTTTTCTCCCTTTTAAGTATATATCCACGATTATCTTTGATCGTCCAACTTTCCGATGGCTAATTTACTCCGGAAACGGTGACAATTTTAACAATGGAGGACGATTTTTTTCGGAGGTACCTATAGGGACACAAAACTAAAGAATTGGAACTTTGTCCGGGCAATAAAAAGAATTGGTATTTATTGGTCCACTTTTTAAAAGTATTGGTACTTTTGCCGGGATTAACCCTAAAAAACATAAAAGAAAATGAGGGTAATAAAAATAAACCGCCCACCGCTCAACTACCAAAGGGTAAACTAGTAATTTTGATAAACGAACAGCTAGCGGGAGTGATTTAAATTTACTAACGGGAACACTATTAGTATAGCGCTAAGAGCGATGTAAATAGCTTGTAGTAAGTCCAAGTTTAGTAACTAGCGGTTAGAGCAAGTTTAGTAACTAGTGGTAAGAGCAAGAATAATGGCTAGCGGTAAGAGCAAATTTAGTAACTAGCGGTAAGAGCAAGTTTAGTAACTAGCTGGAAAAATATTAGTATAGCGGTAATCACAACTTTAATGATTAATGGGAGTGTTACATAGAGCGGAAATGTTTTCTAATACAACTAAAATCTGAGTTCCAAAATTACCATTGTTAAATTGACATAGTTGTCCAAAATATTACAACAGATAGATACAAACTCATATATTCTTTTATCCTAGTCCAAAATATTAAAACATACTAAAACATGGCGTATCTAAACCTCATCGTCATCCTCGTTCTCTTTCTCCTCTTTTTAGTTTTTCATCTCCATCCTATTGTCCTCCTCCTCCTTAAAAAAATCTTCCAACTCAACTTCAGGGTACGGTACTCCTTGTGGCGGCAGCGGTATGTGATGCCAATTTTCTACTTCCGTCCGCAGTAGTATACTCAATTGTCCCTAAAAAATTATAAAGTTAGAATTGATACATCTATTCTTTACTTCCATAAATCAAAATGGTTTCGCTATCAATATATATCAACCAACAGTCGGATCACCATCCCCTTAATCGGGATTTCCATTATCAAGGATACTTGGTTTGATATGCCCTAGATTCGTTGCCCATTTGCAGATACGCGGTCTTGAATATCCCTCACGACGGACCGCCTCGGCTCTTTGCACACCCGGCAAACACTCGTACTCTAAAACCTGCAAGAAAATAAACATGTCATAGTTTGATATATATGAAGGCCACTGTAATACCGCTAACTAAGTAAAATATTTCACATATACCTGAAGTGGGAAGAGGAACCCCCGAATGGTTATCGTGGGAACTATAGGCACACCAGGATTATTTTGAGCCACATCAAGATTATCCTCAGGCATATTTTCTGATAGTTCCAGGGCTGTCATCTTCACGAGATTCTTTAATGCATACGTGTATGAGCTCCGGCCCCAAGGATATTGTACGAAGGAGTTGAGGTCCTCCACGAACGCCCGAACTGGGTCGGGGATTCTGGACCCGGATAACAGAGTGAGACCGAACATTAAGCGGACCTCGAGTGCGTTGAGTGGGACTTCTCCTTCTGTAGGAAGGAAGGGACATTCGTTCTCTAACCAACGGGGTACAATGGGGGACGTATTCCCTATGTGGGTATTCATCATTGCAATTTGTAAACATATCTGGAATGTTTTCACATATGAGACCAATGATGATCTGAAACTCGTCAATGGAGTATCGTAGTGGAACATGGTTCACCGTCATCCACATATCCCCATGCCTTTGTTTTGCCAAGATTCTGCAAAACAAGTTTCTGATCACCCTTTCAAAAAATTGAAAGAAAGTGGGGACATCCTAGAGAGGCCCAAATTGGGTAGTCCGAAACCACTGAAGCTCTTTTGCGGTCAGTCGTGACTTGATCAGATCAGTAATCGGACGGAAGTTCCCTTCATTGGTCTCCAGTCGAAAGTGGTGCAAATCATTTTCTTCGATAAAACACCTCCAAGCATTTGAAGGCTAATAAACAAATCATAATTACATCAGTGTAAACCCTACTCTCGTACAAAACAGATGGTAAACAACAGAACCAACCCTACTCTCGTTCTACTTCGTAAACAACAGTATAAACCCTAACATCATTACGATACAAACAGTCGAAACAAAGCATAGGTTTCTCAAAAAATAAATGGGTACCTCCATTTGTGTGGCTCTGGTGAGGATGAAGGATGATCGGAGAAACTCGTCGCTGAAAGGATCGTCCTGTGCCAGGAAAGCAAACAGAAGAAAGCCGAGTTGCGCGAAGTCGTTCTCGAACCAAAATGAACAGAACAGATGGACGAGGAGTATGATGGAGAAGAGAAAACGTTCGGAGTCTAAAGAGAGGATCTTGGAAATAGAAAGCGTCGAAATGAAGAAGAAAGGAGAATATGTTTGAAAAAGAAAATGTAAAAAATAATAAATGGATCAACTGCCAAAGGGCAAAGTAGTAATTTCACAAAATAGTGGATAAAAAATAAATGAGAACTCGCAATTTGTATTTATCAGAGCAAAAAATAAATGTAAGAGAAATAAAATGTTATAACGAGGGTAGGGAGCGAAACGACATCTCTAATGAGATCTTTTAGCCAATTCTTTGGCAAAGTGAACACCCAAAAAATACCCGCCGGAGTTTAACAAACAAGTCCCTGCTTTTTCACTTTTGTGTTTCCGTTTTTGAAAATTGAAAAAAAGGAAAATTGAATTTCCGTTTTCAAAATTACTCACCGCTCAGATCTGTTCAACTACAGTCTTCGCCATTCTCTCTCTCTCTCTGACTGAGTGCGACTCTCTGGAGATAAGGACCTTCCATGTCCGATTGATCTTCGCTCGACAATGCTTGCCAGTGACCCTGACTTCGACCTCCGAGTAAGTCTCCCTCTTCCATCGCTTCCCCTTTATCAAGCTCCACTTCTGTTTCCGCGCTCATTTTCTCCTTATTTTGCTTCCTCGCAGCCTTCCTCTCAGTCCGCCATCGGAATGGGGTCAGTTTTCCCCGATTCCTCTCCATTTTCGGGTTTTCATGGTGTTTTTTGGTCTGGAAATGGGAAATGTTTGCATTTTTGAAGTATCGATTGCAATGCTTAGGGTTTCCGATTTCGTTGTGTTTTCTCAGAGAGTACGTGTTTGCCGATGTCGAGAACTTGGAGCATTGTCTCAAGTACTTGAACCAGACGCTTGTCACGTTCGGTTTCCCGGCTTCGCTCGATCTCTTCGCTACTGATCCCGTTCGTTTCGATTCGATCTGTTGATCTTTAGTGGCGTATAATTTGTTTCATGTTTACTTCTAAGAGGAGTTTATCTTATGCGCTCGGCGTTTTGTAGGTCTCGATTGCCCGTACTTGTAACTGTATACATGCGCTGATTCAGCAGAGACAACGTGATGTTGAGTCCCGGGAAGCTGCGAATGATCAGAGACAACGGTATGTTTTGGTGCTCGGTTTCAATTCTCGTCTGGTTTGAATGATCCGAGATTCATTTGGGAGATTTTTCGTAAAGCCATTTGTTTATGTTTGTTTATACATACACTTGTTTTAGACCGGCATTGTTCATTTAGAATGTAATGGGGTGACCGTTTCTATTTTGCGTTGCAGGCTTTTATCTGACATTACAAGATTGGAAGCCAAAGTTGAGAGGCTTGATGGGCAGATACAGTCCAAAGATAGGGAGATAGCAACGATCACAAGAACGGTTAGAATATTACGTGTATCTTGTAAGACTGTATCTTTTATCGGAATTGTTAGTGTTCTGAAATTTTGATTGTTTTGGATTCTATGTTAGGCAGCAAAGGCTTCTGCAGGGTTTAAAGCTCAAATCGAGAAGCTGCAGCAGGAGAGAGACGAGTTTCAAAGAATGGTCATCGGTAATCAGGTAGGACTTGTTTATCGGTTACGTTTTTGGGTACAATGTGAGGCAAATCATAAAGACTCACAGTTACTGGCATTGTCTATGAACTGAATTCTATACATTGATGTTATTGAAGCAAGTAAGGACTCAACAAGTACACGAGATGAAGAAAAAAGAAAAGGAATACACTAAATTGCAGGTAAATAGTCTTCTATTTTTTTAAGAGAAACATTCCTTACTTTGGTTTCTACAATATTATACAGGTGTGTTAAGCTTAAAGCGGAGAAATGAGAATTCTCGAATTTTATTGCAGGAGAGGTTAAATCAGGTGTTAATGGAGAAAAAGAAAGAAACTAGATCCGGCATGGAAATAATGAATTTGCTTCAGGTATAACTTGCGTGAATATTGTATTGTATTGTATTTTATTTTCATTTTGATCAATCAATAACATCTAGATACAGAGCATACACGTGCGTCTGATGTCATCATGGAAAATTTTGACCTCGTCCTTGATATATTTGATCTTAGTGTTTTTTTTTTACGCAATAGAAAGAGGGGCGTCAACGTGGAACATGGAACGGGAAGAAGACTGACAGTGATTTTTACAAAAAAATTGTAAGTAGATTGATAATGATATTCTATTGTGTCCCGTGACGTGTGGCTAAAACTTGATGCAAGTGCAATCTGATGATAGGTGGACGCTTATGAGGCTAAAAATCAAGAATTGATACAAGAGAATTCTAATTTGAAGGCATTATTACGGTCAATGCAGGTAACGTTGCTGTTATTTAGGCTTCCGTTTGAAATTGAACGTCAATGATATCGCTCAGTATATCAGTGTCTTCGAATATATATTCCACACTACATGTGTAAAAGAATTTGTGAAAAAACCTGTGGTTTTTCTTTTTGATCTTCTGTTTATCATATAAACATCAATTTTTTTTCCTCACATAACTTACATATTTAAATTTTAGTTAATCTATTCTTATGTCTGAGTAATTCTTGTTCAGGATGATATGCGTGATTTCATAAATGCTCCGGGTGGGATTCCCAAACAGTCGATGGCCATCAATGAGGCACTTGAGACAGATCTTACACGATCTCCATTTGGTGGGAGGACGGTAAGATTACTATAACACCCCCCTTCAGTTCAAGTGGCGCAATTGTTATTGCTGATGTTACTGTTTATCGTGTCAGGACGTCTTTGACCTCCCTTTTCACATGGCGAGAGATCAAATAGAAGAAAGTCTCCGAACAAAGATGGCTTCCATAAAGGTAGATCTCTCACTGCAGCTTTTAAGTATTCTAATATTGGGCCCGTTTGGCACAGCTTAATTTTTACAAAAATTGTTTTTAGTTTTAGTTTAAAAAATAAACTGTTTTTGAGAAAAACCGGCAGGTGTTTGGTAAATTGTTTATAAAACAGTTGTTGTACTTGTTGGTAACAAAAACTGTTTTAGCGTTTGGTAAAAAAAATTATTTAGGCTAAAAAGACTAAAATAGACTATAACCGTATTTTTGTTTTTAGAAAAAACCAAAAGCTACGAATCCTAGCTTTTACAATTCATGTACAAAAATTCAAAATCGATTTTGTGTTTTTTGAAAAAACAATTTTGCCAAACACCTAAGTAACGGTTAAGTTTATTTTATAAACAAAAACAAGGCTAAATAAGTTGTGCCAAACGCACCCATTATATAGTTAATTAAGAGGATTAATTTTTGTATTTACTTATATCCTATCATTGAATAATTGAAGGAGCGCATGGGTCAGTTGCAAGACGCTCAGAAAGGAGCGGAAGTTACTTCCGAAGCATCTGAGAGAGAGCTTGAACTCGAAGCCCAGCTTGTTGAAGCAAGGAGCATTATTCAAGAACAGGTCTTTATTTACTGTTTTTATTTTTCACCTGAAAAATGGACGTTTTCAAATTCATTGTCGATGCATTATTATTTTTTAAATTTGTTTTTACAAATAATCTGGTATGAAATTCGTGTTTCTAAATTTGATTTTTAAGTTTTACACAGCTAAAAAATAAAGTCAGTAGCAATCTTATCGACATAATTTACTGATCTAGTAAACTAAAATAAATGATATATAATTTGATATATATTTATATATAATTTTGTTTTTCAGGCATCTATAATGTCTAAACATCTGCCGAAATCGGAGAGGCCGGCCAGGTGATTGATTGTTGTTAATGGCATTTGCGATGTAAGTAGATATTCTGCTTATTATATATCAATGCAAGACTCTGAATGACCGTTTGGAATCTAGCAGGGACGGGATTGCCTCTTCACCTTCCGAGGTAAAACCGATCATTTTACGAACTTTTCGTGTATCGGGTCTTCATTCTAAAACATATTTAAGAATCTTAAGCACAACTTTCCTTATCTGTAGATTGCTAGACTGACATATTTTCTTAAACTTATTTTTCAGGGGGTATGCAATTAAATCAACGAAACCGACGGAACCAAGAAAATTTGGCCCAACTGATGTGTTAAAATCGTCATCACGACGATATAGCGAGCGTGTAAGCGTCTGTTAACCTTCGGATTGTACAAGTTTAGTAGGAAATAATAACCTGAACTGTTAATGTAATTATTTAACTAGCTTCTCTTAGTATGATCATTAAATGGTTTTTCTTGTCACTTTCTTTTTCTATTTTCATTTCTGGCTAATTGTGAACTATTTATGTTCAGATGGCATCTCCACAAGCATATACTTATTTTAAACATAAAAACAAGAAGAATACACTTATTTTGGGTATGTTATAACTTACTATATAAAAAAATGTTCTTATTTTGCTTAAAAAAACTGCAAGAAATCAAGTATTGAGTAACATTTGCAGTATAAATGTACACTAAGTTATTTTTAATTAGAACATATTGTATAACAATCTCATACTTTGCCATGCAAGAAAAAAAAATTGTTATATTGCTGGAAAGGGCGGCCTATTCTTTTTTTTTTTTTTTTTTTTTCATGTCGTGGTGTATATTTCAAGTATTGCTCCAATACCCTAAGATTTATATTCTATGACAAAAATTATTATATGCCATCACATCTTAGGTTTATTTTTATTTTATATATTTACCTTTGAAATAAATCGACGTGCTCAATTTGGTGTAAAGTGTAAACGGTCAGAATTTGGAAACTTGGTGTACTTCCATGAATACAATGATGAGGTAGGTATGAATTATGATTGATGATTTATCATTAACAATTATTGACCATCTAATGATAATCAACCGCTTTAAACGCTAATAGATAATCATCTTATAGCTATACCAATTTTTTGCTCTAGGAGAAATAATTGCAGTACAAGTGCCCAAACTTGGTACGTTTCTAATTTTTTAAGCGACAATAGTACTTAAAAGGCTATAAAATAGTGTCTAATACCCCAATTCGCTCCATTTTCCATTCAAAATCATTACACAAGAGACACGCTTACTGATCCGGATAGCGGTATTGGACTGTCGAGCCTTATCGGGCATAGCGGGATTACTTTGACTAACGGGAACGGAGTAACTAGCGGTATTGGGCTGACTAGCGGTAATGAAGCTCGTGAGCATGGCGGTAATGATCATTATACTAGACCTGGTAGTCAATGGTCCGGGTATCACTTACATCTATGATTAAGCTCGGAAAAATTAACTATTTTACGCATTTATCTGAACTTGATACAAAGATTAGGCACTTAGATGCAAATACTCTTCATAGTTGTAACAGGGTCAATAATTGAAGAAAAACACAACATTATAGCTGTGTTTGTATATCATGAGCTGGCATTGATGCTTCTAAATAGCCCCCATAGTATTTCTTTTTTCTTCTTTTTTTTTTTATAAGAAATTTCTTTTTTCTTCTGGGAATATATAGAAGAATCCACTAAAGCTTACCTAAAATAAATTAGGGGTAGGCAAGTGAGAAATGAATTATGTTTATTAACTTGTGTTGCAAGTCACTCAACTACAATTTTCTCATCATGTAATATTGCTTTCAAGTATCTTTTCAAACACTTAGGAGGATGTTTTTCTTCCACGGGTAACCAAACATATATTACAAATTGGAATATATCGGTGTAGAAATCGTTAGGTATACCGGTCACTCCTCACAATGAAAACCTAAATATTCAGAAGCAGAGAGCAATAGACTCTGGAGAAGACAGATCCACGAACAGTTTTATTCACAAGCCGATTTCATGTTCCGGGTTTCGAGCTACATTTGTGAATCACCAAACAAAAAATGAAAATTTACATTTTCTGTGGAACCAATAAATCTTAAGAACTTCCCCGGAAGCTTTTTCGAACCCGGAATTCAATAATCTGTCCAAAGCTGCACGCCATATCCCCTTCCAGCAAAATATAAACATATTTCATATTTCCTGCAAAGATTAGCATTCCGGTTTTCGTGAATTCACTCATAACGGCTCCTCTCACGAGATTCCAGTACTATGCTATGACCCAAAATGCAAAGAACCACAACGGTGAAAATCATTACCTTTTTCCTATATCGGATTTACTAGAATGTATGCCGTGGCACTTGGCCTCAACTTGAAAGAAGTAGAAATGGAACTGCACATAGAAATGCTTTGATCAGAATTCTATATAATATTTACGGCAAAAGAAAAGAAAAGAACGAAGTCTCGAGATTAATTGAAAAATCGCCTTTCTGTAAATTTAGATATAATCATTTTTGACATAGTGAAAAGCTTAAAGCAGTAATTTGATGATCTTATCGAATTGGAGTCGGAATCAAAATCAAAACTGATGAAAAACTCAATCATAACCTCATTTATTTAGCTTTATTTTCATTAATAACATACACGAAAGCAACAACATACCGATCAAAAAGAGGGTTAGCATTAAGGCAAGTGTAACTCGAACAGAACGACCGTATTGCATGCGAGGAGGACTGTTAAATTGCCTTTGTGATCCACTAGACCGAAAAATCTGCACAAATAAACACAAATGCATTTTCTCAAGAATCGGATAAATATTATGTATAATCATTCACTTTACATCAAAGTTTTTTCTATTGTTCACAATCGATATTTCTCAAGCTCATATGAAATTACCTGGTTGAACAAAATAACCGGTCCATTTGTCCGGGAAAATTCTCCATACCTTCTTTTCCAAAAACCAAATTTTGAGGCCTTATCTTTTGGTGTACTGTCTGAAATCAAATTGTTTCTCTGCTCTTCTTCATCAGCAATTACTATCTTCAAATCCGCAAAATTTTGAGTACTCCAAGTCCGTCTTGTATTGGTCGTTGCAGATTCCTCATTGCCAGATGTCATTTCATCACATGTTCCTCTTTTGCTCGAACCGCTAGATTGAGTACTTGCATCTTTTCTCTTAATTTGATTTTCCTTACCAGTGCTTTTTGTGGGAGTTCGGACATCTATAACTTCATCTTTAGCACTATGGGCGGTTTGGGATGTTCCGGCAAGAAAAGCAGCTAAATCGTCACGTTCGTCTTCATCCAAGTTGACCCACCGAAGAGGCTTCTTTCCGTCATTCAGAAAAGATTCTCTTAACTCTGATTCAACTCGGGATATTTGACTTTCGATGGCTGATATGAATTGACTATGCCTAGCTGTTGAACTGTCTTCACTGCGATTTCCGTAGCTTACTCTCACAGCCCTCTCAAACTCATCTAACTGATTCATAAAAATAAAATACATAATTGTTAAGTCGTATTTTTCCTTCGCTATATATAAATCCAGTTTTATTCAAAACCTGGAATATCGGGTTTCAAACACACCCAAACCCAAAGCTTCGGTTTTCATAAAAACAGAGCAAGGAACCGGATTTTATAGAGGGGAACCCGTTTATTGAAAAACGGATTGAAATATTTGAGGTATAAAAAAGAAAAGAAAAAACGTTTTTGAAGCCCAAAAGGGTTGCTTTGTTTTTTATTGAATTTGAGTAACCTACTAACCAGGTGCCCGTTGTCACCCCCTAAACCAAAACCTGGAGTCCGGTTCGGCTAACCGGTTCTTCAAACATATAATCAGGGTTTTGCAATGGAGTATTTAGTTTCGGCGTATCTTCTTTCTTATCTCGGTTAACAAATCGAAATTAAATAAAATTAGTTACAGATACAAAATTATAATAACATGAAGAAGCTTACCTGCCATTTAGCAGTGCCTAAAGCAGTTTGCAGCTCTCTTCCGAGCTCGTCGAGATTCTCCAGCGACGGTCTCTCTCTCCTCTCCCTAACCCATGTCCTGTATGCCGATTCCATTCTGGAGAAAGTAAAACCAGGCAAACAATCACATCTATTTCCTACAAATCCAAACTCTTTCGGGACCAAATCCAATCACAGGAGAAAGTACAAGAAGAAACTGACACAACCAAGTTGAAATTAAATATGACATAAAAACAATCAATCAATCAATTATAGAATTTATATACAAATCATTCCCAACATCAGTCAAACAAAACATACCGAAATTGCAGATTTCCATCAACGTATCACACAAACAAATGATGAATTTATACTAAAATGAGACCAAAATCCAGAAAAAAAAAAAGAGGGAAAATTCGAGTTCCATACATGTCGGCGGATTCTTGAACCTCCTCAGCGGCGGAAAAGAAGGCATCCTTTTGCCAGAGATCGAAGCTATTCGCGACCAGCATCTTTTGCTTTTGCTTCGGCTAGGGATTCTGAGAGAAGCCGAACGACGATAAAACCTCCGAAACCTCGATAGAGAGAGAGAGTCGAGACCTCGAGAGCTCAGAAGGTAAGAGCGAGCTCGGAGAGAGAGTGGCTATGGCTTCTCACCTCCTTCGCTTCTTCTCTCTGTGAATGTTTGCGAAGAGAGAGAGAAGCGAGAGAGAGAGAGGAAGGAAGCTCCGAGAGAGACGAATATACCAACTTCTCTCTCTTCCTTCTCTCTCTCTCTCTCCCCATTTTGCCCACATTTATATTTTATTATTTTTATTAGAAAAATATTCAAAGTATTTAAAAATTGACATTAAGTCTCTATTTTTTTAGGTAGCTAAAGTTGTCAAACTCTTAATTTGTATATTATGTCGTATTTTCATCCAAAACTGCACCACGTGTCACGTTTTTAACCCATTAAATATATAATTGTTTATTATTGATGAATTATTGTTTAACTTTTTAATTAAAAATAGTATATTTAATGAGTTTTAAAACGTTACACGTGATGCCACCCAAAATAAAGGGAGCTTATTCTCAACTTTACAAAGAATTTAATAACTTTTGCCACCCAAAATAAAGGGAGCTTAGACTCAACTTTACAAAAAAATTAGATACTTATGCCGCCATTTTTCTTTTTATTATCTATAAATGTTTGTTGGTTATGTTATGTTAGTTATTAGGAAATTGCTTTCAAACAAAAAAAAAAAGTTATTAGGAAATTGCTTTCCAAATATCATTAATATTCTTAAGTTTAACTTATCGCTTGCAACAAATTGTTTTTTAATATTTTAATTTATCACTCTTAATTATCATCTTATAGGTTTATTCTTTCAATTATTTTTTTTATTATCAATCTTCATTTTGACTTAATTATTTTATATCATCTTCCGTTCAAAATTTAATTATATATTAATTTACCCCCTAATTTTTAATATAAATATGTTTTTTTTTTTTGTTATAGTTAACAAATTTTTTTAATTTAACAAAGAATATTGTTTACGGATGATTTACCAAATGACAAGTTGTGAAACTTAGTGAATACCAAATACGAAGAAGAACAAAAAAAAAATGTCAAGAGAGATCATACAAAAATTTATTAATATAAGAAAAAAAAAAGACTATTTTGAAACACAATAATTTTTTAACTTATAATAGAGAAAGATTTTGAATAAAATTTCTAAGTTTATAGAGAAAATTAACATTAACGGGTTCGGTGGCGAGATCTAAAGGGGTAAACTTAAGATAGATTAGATGTATATTAAAAGTTTCAACAAGGGATTAATTAATAAAATGTCTTTAATATAAAATAACAAAATAAAAAGTTCATCGATACTTTTTATTAATTAATTTATTTTAAATCAAGGATCAAATTTGATTAGAAAGAGTGATTCGGAGAGTCTTTCTGATATTTACGCATAAAAATTGTATGTTATAAGATGATTTTTTCACGTCTATATTCATTTTGGAATTTCAATTGGTTCTTTTAATTCATACTGATTTGAAGTTATTTTTTTTTATTCCTCCAAATTAGTCATAAACGGCCTAAATCGAATTAGATAATTCAGAAAAAAAAATTGTATTGATTCTTTCTGGCTATTGTATACAATAAATACTAGCGTTAACTGTGGCAACAATAACTTATTTTTGGTCAAATTCTCTCCCGTATACCAGTTTTGATAAACGACGACAATAATACCCAAACTCAGTGTTTGGGAGTTAAGCGAGAAAAATTGTTCATGTGGTTGTTAGCCTTTGTCATGTGGCATGCCACATGGCACTTGGCGTGACATGTCATTTAATTATTATTATTATCATTTAAATAATTTTTAAAAATATTATTTTTTTCAAATAAAATTATTTTTCTATAATAATAATGAGTATTTGAATTTAAATATTTATTATTGGTTATTATTATAAATATAATTATTCATTTTTAAAAAATGGGTCGAGCAAAATAAATAAAGAAAAGAATCATCGTTCATGGTTCACTCAAGCTGCGCTTCCGATCCGATTCACGGGTAGAACGAAATTGCTGAATAGAGTTAATAATAATAAACAATAATAATCATATGATTATTTAATAAAGTTAAAAAAAGAATAATATATATAAAAAAACATATATGTACGACTACGATTTGTTTTTTATTTAAAAAACATATGAATTTTTTTAAACAAATATTATTATAAAAAATGCAAATACAAAAAAAAAATACCATGCAAGCAAATGTCGAGTTTGGGTATTTTATCGCTATTTACAGATATTGTATACACAACAAAGCATTTGACAAAAGTGTAGGCCTTTCCACCCAATTAACCCTAAATAATATTTTCGCTTTTATTCTGCTTAATATTATAATTTGGTGGATTATGATGACGTGGCGTTTTATATTATTTGTAGAGAGTTAATTCGGCGGTGGTTTAGTTGTGTGGTGTGGAGAGTGGAGATTGGACTGGTGGCCTTTAGTTGGCTGACTGAATTGACCATTTTGCCAGTACCACCCAATCTTTGTTAGCCACCGCCACTGCCACCTCACATTTTTCTTTATTGTGGGTCCCATTGTAAACCACTCATTTTTACCACAACTATAGACAAGGGAAAATTGTGGCAAAACTTAATTTTTGGTCGACGTGCGTTTCGTGTACCCAACCTTTATAATTATCAGCAAAATACTCAACGTTTGTTGACCGTGACTTTGGCATGTAAATGCTATTTTTTTCGTTAATATCCACTATGTGGCCGTTAATGGCAAAAATACCCATTTTGTTTTTTTTGAAAAAAATCATTTTTTTTCTTTTTTTCTTTTCTTGATTAGTGATAATTATCTGAATTCCAAATACATGGAACACCAAAAAGTTAGTCAAAACATCAGTTGATTTCTTAATGTGCTTGTATAAACTACATTTGCTGATAAAAATCTTATTTTTATGAGAAATTTTTAACATAGCATTACATAAAAGTCGATCATGATATCAATTAGCAATTGTATATTAATTTGCTTGGAGAAGCTAATTTGCCGACTAAACCTAATCATGAATAAAACAATTACATAGTTATTTTAAGGTTGACATTCAAACTTTTAACAAAAACCTAATCAAATTGTTTTTGTTACATTTGACGATCTAAATATATAGCATGACATTTAAAAGAAGAATTATATAATATGTATTATATATATCAGTTGTATATTAATTTGCTTGGACAAGCTAATTTGCCGACTAAACCTAATCATGAATAAAACAATTACATAGTTAATTTAAGGTTGACATTCAAACTTTTAACGAAAACCTAATCATATTATTTTTGTTACATTTGACTATCTAAATATATAGCATGACATCTAAAAGAAGAATTATATAATATGTATTATATATATATAGGAAACTCTTAGCGCATATATTCTCAAGTTATGACCATTACTTATATTTTTATGTCTTTTTTTAGTCGTAACATACTTTGAAGTAATTATTTTGTTATCGGGGATACTTTTAGAGACGTTTATTAGCCGAGTTAATGTCTTCGCATTGCTTCAAGTTCTAAGTATGAACCAAATTAACATCTTCACCATTACCCTTTTCATTGGAAATTGACCGTTTTAGATCGAAATAATGAAAATGGTAATAGTGAAGATGTTAATTCGGTTCATGCTTAGAATTTGAAGTAATGTGAAGACATTAACTCTGCTAATTAACGTCTCTAAAAGTATCCCCGGTAACCTAATAAGACTTCAAAGAAATGTTAATGTGAAGACACGTCACTTTATAGAGAGAGAGGGAATTTGTTAATGGTAAATTCATAACTCTATTAGATCAATAAAAAAATAAAAAATGAATGAAATTCAAATAAAAGTAAAATAGTAAACTTTGAGAACTTGAATTGTAAAAAAAATGGGTTCTGTAGGGTAATAGCCAAATTTAAAAGTGTGTTTAGCAAAACAGCCAAACTTTGGTTAATTTTGTAAACTAGCCAATTAACCACATAAACAAAACTCCAATTACATTGTTAATTTTGGTTAATTTTGGCTAGTTTAGGTGGTTAATTGGCTAGTTTACAAAATTAACGAAAGTTTGGTTATTTTGCAAATCTTATGTTTCAGTTTGGCTATTTAGAGCAATTTCTCAAAAAAATTAAGTTTATGGTATTATAAACAATAAAATATTGACTAGTTAATGTTAGAAATATTTTTTTAGATTAAATACACGGAGACTTGAATCACGCATGAATACACTTTCTTAATAGTGCTTTGAGTACTTAAAAAACGTCATAAAGTCAAACATGCAAGAACACCCACGATACAACAAGCCTTTTTTCAGAAAACCACAAGGCGGCGTGAACATCCGATCGTAAGAAAAAACAAGTTTCTTGGGAGCAAATTCATAAATTTAAGTTATGATTTTTTAAATCTGCGCATGTATTTATAGAAAAACTAACCACTTCACCAAAAGTCGCGACCCTTCAGAAAGTGTCTATTACCCCCAAATAATACCACTCTTCAGTGTATCTTTTGAGATGTAAAAATAACTACTTCATCAGAAGTCGCAACTTTTCGAAAAATGCATTTTGGCCCAAAAGATACGACTCTTCACAATTTATTTGTCATTAATAAACACTTATTGGGTACTTAATTCACATATTAAATTTCATCAACTATACAATTATTAATTTTTAATTGCTTTCTTCGGGTGATATCTTTTGAGAGAATTTTTTCTATTCTTTGACAAGAACTTACGAATAAGAATTTTATGCTCACAACTATGAACAGTTCATTAAATAAAGTTAATAATTAGTGTGCTATTATTTTGCTGGTCGATATGCTGGAATTAAATTATAATATTAATCAAATAATTGAGTCAATATGTTTAAATACTTAAAAATGTGTATGTTAATGCTATGATATGTGTTGTGAATTCCCATCGATTCTTGCACAAAGATTATCACCCGATTACGAATCAATCATATAGACGAAACTGAAATTAAATATAAAGCGGAAAGAACACACCATTTGGAGAGTGGTTCGGCCGGAGATCGAATCGTGATCTCCGACGTACGTCCACTCCTTGCTCCGGCGAAATTCCCGGAACGATTGCACTAGATATCATCGCCGATTACACCCTCATGCTCTCTTATAAAGATTCACTCTCAAACCCTAAGCTATTTTGTACAACCTCTCTCTCGCTCACAACCGAGCTTCAACGGAGACAAATACAAGACTCAAACCCGGTCTACATGCACACGAGCTTATGACCCTTCATGAGAGCGACTTACAGAGACGAAGAAGAAGAAGAACCCTAAGACTCTAATCTCATGATCTTCTCTCTCCAACCCAAGAACCCTAGCTTACAGAGGAACCCAATCCTAATTCCATTTTCACTCTCTGTTGAGTTCTCTTCTTGAAGGAGAAGGATCTTATTTTTGGCTTTCAATCACAGCCATACGATTTTTATCAAGGGCTGGAAATGAGGCTGAGCTTTAACTTACATACGACACGTCGTTTCCTCGGAAATGCGTCGTTTCTTCAATATCTTGTCGTTTGGGCTTATCGGGCCTTTAACATGGCTTCACAATCCCAACAATATGATTACGTCTAAATTAGTTATATTATAATTTGTAATTAAACGAGTGCCTTGAGTGGTAGATTTATCAAGAGATTATTGAGTAGATATCAATTGAGCAATTAGAAATTTGGATTCTCTTTTAAGGAGCAACAATTAAAATTTCAATGCCTAAATACTGAGACATCTATATAAAGGGCAAAGAGAGAGAAATTCTTGCAAGGGGCCGTAAATAATATGCCGCGGTTTTGTATTAAAATTTATGCCGCTACGTGTTACAAAAATACATTACAAGACTTCGAAATTTATTCTACCAAAATAATTTTTTAAGGTTGAGGGCTTGATCAATTATGAACAAGTCATGGATCCGAGAATGAAGCTGTTACATACTCATTATCAATCAATCGATTTTGTGATTGAAAATTTTGTATGGAAAAAAGAAGATAAAAGGACATGACAATATTTAAAAGGTGACGGGTTACTTCGCTCATTATAAATTCGTTAATCCTATTAAGATCAAACGAACAACAGTCCAACAATAATCGGAGCAATTTATAACGCGTAATTAAAAAAGACTCACTATCTTATATAGTCATACGTTAATAATCTCACATGTAACAAATACAAAAAACTTAATAAATATCAAGAGTTATTTTCATTTGTCAATTAATTCCACTAAATTTAAAGTACAATGAGATGATATCAATAAAATCTTGAATAAGATTAAGTATTCTAACATGATTATTTTTTTTATTTTTTTTCATATGATCCACGCTTAACGAAGACATGCCAAGCCAATTCTCGATGTGAGTGTGATGAGAATCTTGCAAGGAATTAATGCTAAGATTTTGAAATTCTTATACACGCAATATTATATTTATTAAGCCATAAATTAAACTGTATGTATAATCTGATCCTCAAAAATAACAATCTAAGCTTCTTGACAGCTTTTGTTGATGCCGAAAAATGGATCATTGCGACCCATGTCTTGATAATGGGCCAGGTATATCGCCGTTTGTTGACTTTCATGGGTTAGAGACTTGATTCATTGCTCTTTTGGAGACTGGAACCCCCACTTATAGGGCGGACTGAAACCGGGTGTTCCGTCTGGTCACCGCAAAGACCTGGGACCTCTGCCTAGACGATCGAACTGGGCTGACGATATGGATCAGCGACCTCTGAAAACCAGAAATTCCGTAGGGCAGGTCGACGCCTTGATGTTTATTCTTCGATATTCTAGCGGAGTCGGAGGTGCTAATATATGATGCCGCACCTCGTCACTTATAGCAAGGCTGCCTACGTACCCATATTACTGGGATCTACTCATCACGTTGTTCAAGGTGGAGGTTGAGAGACGGAGGTCGGTCGATGTGTGGACCTCGATCCTTCTATCTCCGGAGTGTCACAGAATCCTCTGGGGCTTCTTCTAAGTTTGCTCCTCTGCCTCTATATTTGGGCTTAGGGCTTGGGTTCTGAAATCTGGTAGATTAGACCTTCCTCAAATAGTCAGACTGGAATCGGGTCCTCCGACTTGTTACCGCAATATTCTTCGACTAGGGACATAGGTCGGTGACAGCTGAGAACTAAAACCTCCGTAGGGCAGGTCGACGATCGGACCATCCGCTTACCGTTGGACTGAAACCAGGACCTCTGACCTGTACCACAAAGTCGTAGGACTCGGGATATAGGTCAGTGACCGCTGAGAACCATAACCTTCGTAGGGTAGGTCAACGATCGGGATATAGGTCGGTGACTGCTGAGAACCATAACCCCATCTGCTTATCGTCGAACCGGAACCAGGTTGGATAAAAAGCCATGGGCTTGGGATATAGGTCCGCGACCGCAGAAAATCAGAACCTTTGTAGGGCAGGTCGCCGATCAGACCCTCCACTTACCGTCGAAGCAGAACTGCGTCCTCCGACTCGTTACCCCAAAGCCCTAGGGCTTCGGATATAGGTCGGTGACCACATAGAACCGGAACCTCCGTAAGATTGATCAACGATCAGACTCTGATCCGACCCTCAGCTTACCGTCGTCCCGGATACGGGTCCTACGACTCGTTACCAAAAAGCCTTATGGCTTAGGATATAGGTCGGCGACCATAGAGAACCAGAACCTACGTAGGGCAGTTCGGCGATCGAGCCTTAAGATATCTCCATCGCTTCCGCTCTAGCTAGCTTCTCTGTCTGAAGAACCAGAAAGAAAAAAAAAACGTTCAGGGGAACGGGAGGGGGTCTCTATTCACCTCCGACTCTCAACATTAGTCAGGAATTTTACTCAATATATATATATATATATATATATATGTTGGCGAGCTCGTTGTGGTGAGGGCCTTGACCAGGCGAGGGACGCCTTCGTCGGCTCGTCGAACAACTCCTCTGGTGAGGCTGAAAATATTTGCTTTGATATCTTCAACAAGACGCACATTGAACAGACATAGAATACCGGGAATGTTCAGATCTTCTTTTCCTAGAAATTTGCTTTGTTTTCCATCCCCAAAGGTGATTGTTCCATTGATTTTATCTCTGAAATGAACAAGATGTGATCGGGAATCAGTCATGTGGAGAAGCTACTGTTGAAATACCACGAATCCAAGAACATTCTTTGATTAAGTTGTAGGAAACATGGCAGTTGTAGTCTCTGTTCTTCACCCACAGCCAATTTATGGTCATGATTCTACCACGCTTGTCGCATAAGTCGTCGGGAATTTGGACAGAGGTTGTTCTTCCTTCAGAGAGATGTTTCCACAGATTTTGACAGGAGGATTTTCTATGACCACGAATTCTGCAAAACTCACAGATTAAACCAAGTTTAGAAGTATTAAATTTACGAGTACCTTTACTGGAGTATTGAGTGTTGTAACCCTTTTAGAGAATATCTCATCAAATTGAGATGATGAAGCTTTCTAAAACACGCTGACATGAGGCTTGTTCCGACACGTATCTTGACTGTAGTTGTATCATATGCCTCCTTTGTGTGATGGCTTTTGTCCCATCAAGAGAATGTCATCCATCTTTGCCTTTCTAGTGTTGAGCTTCGTAATAAGAACATTGGATTTGCTAGCTATTTTTATTCAGAGATACAATCTCATTTCTAAGGCATCTGATTTTGTCTACATAATCTTCATTCTTTACTTCCATCATCATGATCTTTTCTTTCTGAGCATTGCATCATTCTTCAAGATTTGAGATTTTCTCCATTTCTTGTGAGATGTTGAGAAAGAGCAGATTTCTTTTCTTCAATATTGTCCAATACTGTTCTTTTAAATTTTGAATTCAGACCACCAACATCCACCCATTTCTTGAACATTTTTTGATATAAAATCTGGATGTCTTGAATTTCACCATTATCTTCATCATTAGAAAACTTCTCATCCATGGACACACTTGTTGGAACATGTAACACCTCACTGTTAATAGGAATAGAATTAGAAATATTAGATAAAGAAACGTGAAAAGCAATATTCTTTTGATAATCTTTTGAGTCCTCTTCATCTTCATCACTCCATGATGCATTTTGAGCCTTCTCCTTGGAACACAAATTTCCACATTGAGAGTGAATGTGTCCATATCCTTCGCATTCATGACATTGAATTCTTTTTCCTTTCTTCTTCGTGTCAGACCTGTTATTATCACTCAAGGTAGAAGAGCTAATGGGCTTTTCAAAAATATCATTTCTTTTATGTGAAGGCCCGATATCACAAAATTTCTATTGTTCCATTTGAATTTCTTTACGATTTTTAAAAAACTTTTTGTCAAAAGGGCAATATCATCTTCAGATTCAAATTCATCAAACTGATTGCGTATAGAGTTATTAGCAGCTTTGAAGGCTACACCCTTATCACACTCATTTTGATTCATGTTCATTTCATAAGCATGTAATTGACAAATCAAGACATCTAATCTCATTTCAGATAAATATGTGGCTACCTCAATTGCTGTTACGATGGACTTAAACCTGCCGGTATGAGATCTTAGTGTTTTTCTTACCAACTTCAATTGAGAATATGACTCGCCAAGGATATGAGATTTGTTTTCAATGTCTCAGAGTCTCCCGTTGAAGGAAGCAATCGTCTTTTCATCTTTCATGCGAAGGTTCTCAAACTCCGTGGCAAGCATTTGCAATTTTGAGGTTCTCATAGAGCTTGTACCTTCATGAGCGTTTAGAAGAATATCCCACGCATCCTTTTCATATTCACATAAGGAGATGAGATGAAACTGATCTTCAGAGACACCAGTGAAGATTGTATATAGAGCTTATGAATTCATTTGAGAAGCAATGTTTTCTTCAGAGGTCCATTTGTCTCCAGGTTTTGAAGCTTTAATAACACTTTCCTCCATGGCCAAATGATGCGACCAACCATTGCAAACACATATCCAAGCCTTATCATATAGAGATTTTATGAAGTAGCGCATCCTAGCCTTACAATAGGCATAGTTTTTCTTCAAGAAGAGGAGGCATGGTCACATACGGAGCTTCTCGCATTCCAATCGTTAGTATCATATTTACCCAAGATCACACTTTCCTGAAATCAAGAATAAAAGGGGTGAACTAGCTCTGATACCAATTGAAATCGGATACTAACGATGTTGGTGACATTTCCACGATCAGTATATCAACACACACAATAAAAGCTCAGATTACCAAATATGCGTATAAGTAAAGAGACTAATAAATACGTGATATTTGGTAACACAGCTCGCGAACCCCTCGTGGGAACCTATTATGTGGGACACTGAACCGAATACTTTATCCCACTGGAAAACATTCAACGATGTTGCACGGCTACATGATACTTATATGAGTTTCACAAAAGAATAGACAACTCGCCCGAAAGACCAGGTGCGGCTGGTGATCCAACTCCTGTTAAAAAGTGTGCTTCTCTTCAAGACGATCTTGCAATTGCTCTGACTGTCTTTAGCCAGTCATCAATACATGAATGACATCTTAAGACCCTCCAACTATGAATCAAGCAGATGTGTGTTTTTTACGTTCAAATTGCTCGATGTTCATCCACATCTAGGAAAGGCTAAATAGGGTGGTCTTCTGCGTAGAACTTCCGTAACATTTCGATCCTTTTGTTGTCTCGACAAGTCTTCTAGACAACCTATTTTATTAAACATAATGACAAAACAAAATGACTAAACAATGTTCTTACAATGTTAAGACCTTTTTCAAATCCCGATGAATCCTAATAGGATTAGGCAATTAAGAACTTTTTACATCTTTACAAGAAGTTAGGATTAGAGGGTAGTTTTATCCCATAACTAAAATACAAATATGAGACGTAAGTATATGTGTTATTTTTTTCTATGTCTATAACAATACTGTCAGATGAGGGTTACTATATTTATTGTTACTGACAATTAGCATTATTAAATGTCCTTTATACTATTGTCTCAACTAACAAATTTGGTAATGTTTTCTTTTAGGCTCCCATAATGTTTATGGGAGCAATGACAATGTTTTTTGACGTAACATAAATGAACCCGCTACACTCTGGTAATTTGATGACTGGTACATGAATCTGAGAAGTTTTCTCTCCGAAGAAAAGTTGTTACATGTGGTGGACAAGGTTCATGTGCCCTGCTTGGATCTGCATGGAGCTTAATAAGATTGGAATACTTACACTAAGTATGTGATATTTCTCACCTCATGCTCAGATCAATGATAACGTCAGTCAGAAAGGACTGTGAGCCTTTTGAGCCTTATCACATGATAAGGTGCTTCGAAAGGAAGTACGGGGACCTAACAAAATAAAGAGGTACAAGATCACGCGTCAACTATTCCAAAAGATGATGCACCACACTCACTATCTCAATTCGCATTATGATCGAACTGGGAAACCGAGTGAACGCGGCGAGCATTTCCATTGGACCAGAGCTTTTGAAGTCCGCAATTCTAAATTCTTTGACTCTAGATTTCAATGAAACTGTTGAGACAATTCTTGGTGGTAACACAGTGCACCACCACAATATTCTTGATTCACTTTTGTTACGTGAGATGAACATACTCTGGGACAAGGAAAAGACAGGGGAAGATGCACGACGAAGTGATGACAAAAGGAAGAGGATCACTAACTTATCCATTTCAGGTATAATTTTCATATCAAGCTTCTATGTTGTCATACTGAGTATAAGGTACAACATAAAGTACTCAAGTAGTTTATGCTTTCTGCGAGCGTCACTTACAAGAAGACGACCAACTGATGGAGTCTTTTAATTATGAGTGTCATTTAAATTTCAAGACTTAAAGTTCATTTCTGTAAACGTTATTGGTTTTGAAATAATTGTCCGTAGTAGTCTTTTGAATAAATAATTGTCATTTCCTTTTCTTTAGACCTAATTTTATTCTATTAAGGTTAGTATAGTTTTGAAATAATTGTTCATCAAAACATAGTTATGATCAATAAATTAGTCACTAATTTAATTGACATTATTTGAATGAATACGTTTTTCTTTAGTAACAACTTGCCAATTTATTAATATTATAGATAAACGGTTAGAGTAAAACCTACTCACCCAAGCCTAACTTTGTGATTATCAAGTTATATTAATCAATAAGAAACACATAAACAAGATCCATAAAGATGGAAACCTTGTTCCTCTTACGATTATGAATCTCACGAGAATGTTATTCTTATTAGATATAGCCAATTGATAATAGTCTAACCAACAAGACACACATAGATAGAATGCAGTAATGAGTCATTACTCAATTAAGGCTAAAAGATAGGCTTTTATGTACTACGATACTTTTATTAATGAAAAGATAAGACTATGAATTTCTTTTAGATACAAATAAAAGTTAATGAAAAGGTTCAAGATACTTAATTCTAGTTAAAAAAAAGCGATATGTATTTGAGTGAACGATTTAAAGCATTTTATGAGAGACGATGAATTGTCACATCATTGATTCCCCATACACACACACATACTTGATGCTAGATATATAAGGAATCTAACCATATTTAATATTTGGTTCAAGCAACGATAAAAGGAACGTGATAACCTAAGTCCCTGTGGGACAATCATACTTCGAAATCATGTGACAAAACTTAAATGTGTTCTGTTAAAAAATGTTTCTATGACACCATATAAGATATGTATTTGGGTACAATCATCCAGTCATAAATAGTTCTCAGGAACTTTGACGACCACATCAAAAGGTTGTGTAGAAATGGTCTAGACTCGAAGTTATAAACTATTTGTTCATGTGATATACTAAGGAAAAGAGATGGTATTTTCTTACTACAACCGAAAAACTCCAAAAAGGTATTTGATACTGAATCGGGGCATTTAAAAAAGAAGAATTCTTGACCGAAATGCCAGTGAGAGCAACATCATACTTATAACTAGTATATGTCCCATTGAACTAGAAGGAACAATTGATAGACGCATAAACAGTTCAACCGAAATTTAATGGACGACTATAAGTATTATTGAGGCTTCCGCCTTGGTTTCAGTGCACTTTATGATACTCAAGATCCCCAAATGGTTGAGGACATCACACATGCTACAAAATGTGACTATCAGAAAATGTATGAACTATCACATGATACACTAAAATTTCAAGGATCTGATTAAGGTCCCCATGCACATAAGATGTTGAACCTGCTTAAACCTTCGGTATAAGCATGGATTCTATGATTTTCGTTATGATATAACAAAGTCCTATAAAGACACGGTGGGAGTGAGTGACTCTGAGATATGGCTTGAAGCCATAAAATTTAAGATGGACTCCATGTAAACCAAATAAGTAGGAAACTCAATGATTACACCAAGAGGTATAAAACAAATTAAATTTCAATGGATCTTCGTGACAAATAAGAAGAACATAGATGGCGATGTATGGACAGACAAAATGGAAAGTGATAAGGAAATGGTTCCTACCAATATTGTGGTATTCACCGTACAAGAAAACTTCTCTCTATCAACCATATCCAAGTCCATAAAGGATTTTGCTTGAAATTTGCCACATTTCTCAAATATGGCAAATGATAATACATATTGTCTTTCTTAAACATTTTGAAGAGGATGTGTAATTGACACACCCTAAAAAGTTCACAGTCTCAGCGAACATACAATTAGTATAAGCTAAACAGGTCAAATATCAGTCTACATTAAGTGTCTCATAGTATCAGACGACGTCTTAATAAAATAATATATCTTGGTTTCATTAAGCATCTAGATATCCTACAAGTGTATAAGAACCAATAGAAGCGAAAAACGATATTCTAAAATCTATGGTGGCGTTTGGTTAACTGGTTTCGGAAACAAGTTTTGCAATTTGGTTTGAGAAACTAGTCTGAGAGTTTAGTTTACCAAACCAGTTTGGAAGTTTGATTTTTGAAACACAGTTTGGTTAGTCTTTTGTTAATCTGTGGTTGAATTTAAATGAAAAAAGTGCAATAGAACACAATTTATGTTACTAAAAAGAAAGTATGTTTTATTTGAAAGTAATATATAAAAATATTATGTCTAAAAAATATTTATCATAATACAAAAATTATTCATATTTCATGACTCTAGTTACATGATTAAATATATATAAAGTAGTAACTATCCCGTTTCAAGAGTTTATATCATTATAATTAAGTTAGTATTTAATAATATACATTATTTAGGTATATTTGTTAATATGATAATAATATCATCAAAATTTATAATTCTGTATAAAAATGATTTTAATAATTTATAATATAAGTTAATTTCATAGTTAATATCTTATTATAAATAATATAATAATATTATAGAATGATAATATATTATTATTGTTTTATTTTTTACGATTGAGTTGAAGACCAAAGACAGAAAACAACTTCAAGTCATTTTATGTTTTCCTTCATTAAAATTTCAGTGGTCTGCGAGACCAGTCTCAGAAAACAGGGACAACTGGCAACCAAACGTGGTCTGCGAAACCAATATGACACTGTTTGAAACTAAAATCAGTTACTGATCTCGGAGACCATAACCAAACGCCACCTATATGTTTGTGACACACATATGAAAGAAAATTGATATACGATAGCTCAAAAATAATATGGGGATATTATTGGGAAAGTGTTTTTCCGACAAATGAATTAAGTATGATCACCTAAAGGAAGGATTCGAGATCTATTACAGACAGTGGTGAAAAACCACCAACCTTAAGTAAGGATGCATAAGAAAAGGAACACATGCTCATTAGCTTAAATGTTACGAACTATAAAATGCACCGGTCATATCAATATATAAGGAAATAATATATGTTACCAAATGATTCTTGATTATAGTAATTGGACATCACATTGAAGACATTCACGGCTACCATTTTAAGCGAGAATAAATTCAGAAATCAAAACAGAATTTGTTATGTCCGAACAGTAGAACAATCACTTAGGGTTTGTTTGTTTACGTTGAGATCTAAATGTCTAAATCCGAATACACATCTGAATAAAAAGATGTGAATTACAAATAACTAAGCCTATTTATTTTTTATGATCTGAATACATATATGAATGTGGTTTTATTTTTTTTAATTGATTTTTATTCTATGATAATTTATAAAAAATGATTTTTTGTATAAATTTGAAAAATACATATGATAAAATAAATAATTAAAAAATTATTAAATATTATGAAACATAAATATTTGAAATAGTATTAATTTTTAAACTAATCAAAATATTTAGGATTTTATTCATGACAATAAATAAAATTATATAACTCTAATTCACTTCAATATTTTTAAATAATTTTAATTAATTTCAGCGTTATTTCATTAAGAAATAATATGCATATAAAACCATGTTCGCTAATTTGATAATTTATTTTATGAATAATCATATTCATTATATTTTTATGAATAAATTAATTTAATCATTTAGTTAATTATTTAACTAAAAAATATTATTTTTACTTCAGTTCATAATTTTATTATTTATTTTTATTGAAAAAATCGGATATCATATTTTTTTTTAACAGCATGAAATGTATATATTCCCACCTAAGCATGAAATGTATATATTCCTCCTAATAATAAATGGTCCAAAGCACTAAGTATGAATTGAAAAAGAAAAAAAAAAAAGAGATGACATGTAAATAATTAATAAGAAGAGAGAGAAGTAATAGGTCTTAATACTATCTAGACTCTTTTTTACATTAGGCCGAATAAGAGCTCATTCAGACTTATTAAGAACTTTTTTAGAAGAAAAAAATAAATGCACTTAATAACTCTAATTCTGACCCATTAAGATTAAGATGCTCATTAAGTGCAACTAAAAACACCATTTTGTTTGTGCCAAGACAGACTCCTGTAGCAGACTCAACCACTAAAACTAAGTATAAAACTACAGGTGAGGTAGATATTAAAAGGTCTGGATAGAGATATTGCTCTAACCTAGATATGATGCTGAATAAAGTTGAGTCAATATCACTCTATTGTAGATGTCAAAAGAGCCATCAACCAAGCTTGTAAAATTTCAGACCTTAAAAAAGCTGTGAAGCACATACTTCAAAAATCCAGCTCGTCATTTTGACGAGATATGGATACACAAAAGATTGACACGTATAACACATAGTCGATCACTTATGACACATATTTTGTCTAGCAGAATCTATATGTTGTTGGACACATTTGAAACGCCTACAATAGCAAACGAAATTTAATGTAGAGGACATAATTTTGGTTAAAGTATCGATGCATTTCCTTATACAAAGTCAACTTTCGTTGTTCCAGATTTTTACACTCGTATCACTCATAAAACAAAGTCATTGAATTTAGGGGTGTGCAAAAAAAAAAAAAACCCAACTCAACAATTTAACCCAACCCAAATGAACCCAACCCTAATCTAACCCAACCCAATTAACCCAATAGTTATCGGGTTGGGTTGGGTTCAACCCGAATAAATAGTCGGGTTGGGGTTGGATTAGATGTATTGGGTTGGGCCGGCCCAATTGACCCAATCAAGTTTTTTTCAAATAATGAATTAACTTTTTTAAACATATTATTGTAATTTAAGCAAGTAAAAACACACGACGAATAAAAAAATGTATATCAAGAGTCTCATTTTTATGTTTAGTCATTATTTAATATATATGACTATGTTTCTAGTTTATGTTACGACCACATTTCTAGTTTACTTTACGACTATGTTTCGTACTTGTGTTATTTAATGTTTAAGATTATAATAACGCTTGAATTTTGAATTGGGTGTTTAAAACAATAATATGAAATTTATGTTTATTGATTGACGGTTTAAATTTAAGTATTCGATAAAATATTTATATGTATTTTTTAAAATTTTAGTTTATGCCAATTACCCAACCCAATCCAACCCAACCCAGAGTTTTTCGGGTTGGGTTGGATTGGGCCTTCAAAAAATTTGGGTCGGATTGGGTTATTTTTTCAAAACCCAATAAGATCGGGTCAGGTTCATGTTTTACCTCGGGTCGACCCAATCCAACCCATGCACACCCCTAATTGAATTGTTGTACAAGATAAATCTCTTAAGAGTCCCTAATCAAGTGTCATCATGCGAAATAAGGGGCACATATGACTCATCGATATTAGTATGCGATAGAAAGATAAGAATGATTCTTGACTTGGGAAAAGTCGCATTCTTTTATCACATTGACTGGAGCAATGAGAACTCTAGTCGGTCGGACTCGCATTATGTGAGATTCGCATGGTAAATGTTAAACCTTAGGAAGGTAGGACTGAATGAAATCTCAAGAATATACAAATATATGCAAAAGCAATCTTAAGCCTAAGCAAGATCATAGTTCATTGCCTAGCGAGTGATACACTTTGATAGCAGTTCAACGCTGTCCGTAATTGGTAGTTATAACAGTTGTTCTTGGGTATATCACGAACTGTGTAGAACGAGAATGGTTAAACAAGATGGCATTCCTCTATCTTACTTGGATTTATATAGCTCATGGCCTCCTATATGGAGCGGATCATGAAATGCGTGGCCACACTAAAGTTGGTAATTGTTACACTTGGTTAATTTAATGATACAAATCCTAGAAAAATAAGAAACTGGAAACTGACAGTATAGAAGTACCAAATTCATGGTCTGTGTCACTTTCCAAGATGTATAGATGGAAAGAAAATATTGCATGAAAATTAAAGATGTTATTTTGATTGTCGAAGACTACATAAAAGTTGGATCGCCGAATTTTGTGAATTGGGGTAGTGATGTCTTACTAGAGACCTTTTGCTACTAGTGGGTTAAACCCCATAGCCAACACAGCAAAATCCTACAAGATCACACTGAACTGGAATTAAAGATTTTACTACCTGGAATTAAAATTTCGGAATCTTCGTTCAAGTGAGAGATTGTAGGAACGTTGTGGCATAAGTGCCCAAAATTGGTCCACATAGGGCCATATATATTACTATGATTAATTAAGAGCATTAATGTGATTTAAACTGATAAAGTATTAACGAGATGGTAAAATGAGTCCCAAAGCTTTGTTGTTCTTCTGAAACAATTTTTATTTCGATCTTAATAGTCATCTCTCATTTTCATTATTTTATTCTTCTTCTTATTTTTCCTTATCTTCAAGGCTTCCTTTAATGATTTTCTCTTCTCCTTAAAACTGTTTCTTTGTTCACACGACATTCCGTAATCAAAAGTTATAGTCGGTGGTACGAAATCACAACCATTAATTAAGTTCTCTAGCTTTTCCGTAAAATCACAATGAAGTTGTTGGTGTTTGCAAAATAGTTATCTGCAAGAGTTGCACATATGTATTATGGGGAAACCTGATAGGGTTGCTTATTCCGATGTATTTAGTCCTTTATTTTGGAAGACGAACACGAGTTTAGACAAAGACGTACAAATAAAATTTGAAGATCTTTTTTTCTTTCTTGAAATGATTAATTCTAATTATTCATTCTTGACAAGAAATTATTCCTTAAAAGATTTATATTTGGGAAAATTTTCAATTGATCGCCGTGACATTTAGCGCTTGAAGAATCAAGTTTATCCTTTTAAGATTGAAGAATCAAAGTTTATCTTTTTAAGATTGACTATTTTGTGAGTTTAAGTTGTACACTGCATAATCACATAAACTAACTTTACATCGTCGATTGACATGTCTTGACATGGACAAAGATTGTAGGGGTCCTGGGCGAAATAAAATTTTAGGGCCCTCGATAAAATAATTAGTGATAAATAAATCTGTAGATATGAAAACAAATATACTTCTATTATCATATAAAATAAGAAATTAAGCAAAATTAAACACAGAGTTGAACTTCGTAGAAATTGACCTAATGCTAACGTAATTGTTCAATAAAATATTCCTAAGAATCCAACACAGCTGAATAATCAATTATCATATTTCTAATTCTATGTGGCGTGGTCCTAATTGGCTTAACTCCTAATTCCTAACAATGTCAATTGAATAATATATTTCTATTAATGCTATACTGAGGTATAATGAATAATGATCAATTATTGCACTAAGAATGTAAGAAATAAAATATCATATTTTTATTACTTAAAGAAATATCATATATTTATCTCGATTAATGTTGTTGTACTGTACAATCACAGAGTCAGCATAGCATTGATAGAGTTGATGAAAACGAGTCTCGACGAAATAGAGCATTGATAGACTTGATGAAAACGAGTCACGACGAAAAGCTCGACGAAATAGGGTTTGTAATTCTTATTTTTATTTTATTAATAAAACTAAAAGTGATATTATGGGCCTCAAAAAATTGGGGGTCTAAGGTCCGTGCCTTGTAGGTCCTGCTACTGGGCCGAGCCTGGTCACGTGAACTGAATTTACATAATCACGCTGGTATTCGGTTCAATATTCGGTTAACAATTTCTTTTGTTCATCCTTTTAAAAAAATAATGTAATTGAAATAGAAATTTTATGACGGCATCATAGTAGATTGAATTCATTTTCCTTTCCTACTTTTGTTGTCTGTTGGAAAGGATTGTACTCGTGTAATATAGAAATTGACATAATTATGTCATTACTCAACGAAAATATTGATGTACATAGTTTTGCATTGATCTTTAATTTTCAATGTGGGATATAGATATATGGCTTTGATTTTTTAAATGTGTAAATTGGACGCGAAGCAATATTAGAGTGAGAGTATTGGAATCAAGAAAGTAGGTTGTTTGATTCTAGTATTTGTATTAATGAACTCCTCCTCATGATATAGTTGAGTATATATAGAGATTTACTAGGGCATGTAATAAAGCTAGCTCTTTGTTTTCTATCCCTTCCCTCGTACTATTAGATGAAACATTGTCAATGTAATCATTAATAAATAAAGCAAAGTAACGAAAACGCACAAAAGCTTTATGAAAATGTGAAAATTTCGTATTTTAGTACTAATTTTAGAAATTTCCCTTTTATTTTAGACACATCCATGGTAACCCCATGAAAACTCTATAGAAAAAATCTCGTAATAATCCCACAAAAATACTAAAAACCCCATATTTTTTAATTGATTCAAAATGTTTGAATTAAATTAAATCTACTAAGTGTTCAAAGATTCTATAATAACTCGTAAAACCCTATAAAAATATCACAAAAATCTCAAAATCCATTTTTTATTTCATAAATGATTACTCTTTATAAAATTCCCCTGACATTCCTATCTACGTAATATATGGATAATAATATTAAGGGATAATCACAGTGAAAATACCAATAGTCTTTCCATCACCGTCGATAAGTTCCATTCTTTTTTGTGGGTGGTAAAGTTCTCATTTTTTGAAATCGTAAGGCAGTTAATCTTTCATCAACTATTTTCAAGTCAAACGTCACGTGGCATGCCATGTCATCTGACCGCAACATGGCATGCCTCTTGGATTTATTAATAATTTAATTGAATCAAATTCCGGCCAAAAAAATATTAATCAATATCCCCCTCCGAACCATTTTAAAAATGAAATGCCCAAAAAGACAGAATAAAATATTAATTAATGTACTCCAAAGCACACTTCGGGACAAAAAGCGCGCCCTCGGTTGTTTAGTATTTGTAATTATGAAAAAAATTATGATATCACGTGACATTTGACTTGAAAATAATAGATGAAAGACTAACTGTTTTCAGAGAACGAGAACTTTATCACCCAAAAAAAAAAAGGAAAACTTATGAAAAGTTATTAGAACTTTTATCGCAATTATCCCTGATATTAATGTCGCTGCCATTATAATCACTCTGAGAAGCATGTGCTCTAAAAGTATGAAGATGACACAATTCCCACCATGCTCAATGGATTTACTCCAATGACTTATTTTTCTCCTTATGAGTAGATATCCAATAATAAGTGACAACACCCTAATATTCAGATATTACAACACGACGAGCATAAATTTACCTTAAAAGAAAAATAAATAAAGTTGACCAATAGTTCCATTCATATATGCATGTTAATGATGTTATATAATATATAGACATACACATTATCTAGATCAAATCTCCTTTTACTATTTCGGGACAAAATCGGACTAACTCGGTTTCCGAAAATGTATTTGTAAATTATATTTATATAAGAAAAAAATCTCTTAAATAGTCTTGACTTCAAATAATATATGAAGTTATGAACATTTAAGTCCCTAAAAGCTTAACTATAAGATATTAATAAACATCTAAACATACTAAAATGGGGCTTGAAAGCCTTGCTCTGGTCCTAATTCTAATTTTCAAACTGAAACCAAATTTTTTATATAGTGGCAAAACTGGACTCCGGAACAAAAACTTTCACCCTAATAAATTATTATCCTACTCAAGACTTCTATAAAAGAAAATATTTATAAAAATACAAATAAAAACCAAAATTTTGACAAATTGGCCCCATTCACTATACTAGCCATGAATGTCCTAGGTAGTGCATTTGCGTAGTTCGTCCTCGATTAAGCCGAGACCCAAATTACATGAAGTTATGATCGAAGAGACGAGCTTTCTTTGCTTGTCTTTGAAGTCTATCGCTAGCTTTACATCCCAACTAGTGTTTTCCCTGCATTTTCGATAATTAGGCGAATTCTACAAACGACATGTATTGTAAGAGTTTGGACAGATATTAACCTGTCATCAAGATCCGAATCGCCAAGACTGTCCATCATGGATTCGAAGCAGCCTTGGAGTTGTTCAAGGATTTCCATTTCGTTTTCCAAGTTTTCTCGCTGCTAAAAAAACGAAGATCAAATAATACAATTCATACCTAATCAAGTTAAGGGTTTCAACAAAACGAAATTGAATGCACAACAGAAAGGCGTGCGAGAAGTTATTTACACGGACATTTGTACGAAGCTTCGGATCTTTGCCTTTCCTTAGATAATCAAGTAATGGAGAGGGCAGGCCATAATTGAAGATCCCGTGGTTCTTCGAGAACCAAGTACCTCTTACCATGTGGTTCGAGCTTGATACTTGGCTTCCCTCGTCTGCGTCATCCTCGAGACCACCAAGCTCTTCATAAGAACATTTCAATACATTACAATTCTACATCGGTCAAGAATGAAATTATTCGATGGTTTATAGTTTATACACCTTGAAATCATTATCTTACTCAAAAATGAAAAACGTGTTTGAATGTCGGGACATAACTCACCTAATGGGATGAAATCATAGGGATTATCTCCTTTTGGTACAAATCCATAAAATGTGATGAAATGAGAGGACGAAAAGTTTCCGTAGCTAAGGAAACATTCCTCTCCAGTCCTGCACGCTCTTGATAGTGAGAACTTCAAGGTATCTGTTGCGGAGTCAACTTTTCCATAGTTTACTATATGTGGATATAGCTGTGAAGCAAAGATAATCACGAAAATGACATCAAGATATACAGAAAAAAAAAAAGAAAAAAAAAAAAGAAGCAGCAGTGTATATAAGTCACAAAAAGCCCCAAATTGTAAAGAGGATCAAGTCTCACCGAGTGATTCAAAAATCCGGCAACGGGAACCAAACACGTCCTGAGCTCTCCATCGGGAAACATTATTTTCATGCTATTTGAGTACCAGAGTTCACAAGCCCATATATATTTATCCCACGTGAACAGCTCCGCTGGAAACGTGTGAGGATGCATGTCGCACAACGAAGGAAATAGCATATCATATTGTGCTTTCAAGTGCTGCATATACAAGAATTGCTTGTCAGAGTTTTGAAATTCCCACAAGGACTCCTAAGATTACTGAAACTAAAATACGTCTAATAACTGTTACATAACTGCTCCAACCGCATAAAACATAAGCGGCTAATTACATATAATTCGAACAAATTGTACAACTAAATCATATCCATAAAGATCCTAACATTCTGTCAACTTGACAGTATCACTTTTGCGGTAAAAAAACTGGACATGTCATGTCGCAATCAATTAATTTTGTTATCAAGATGATCATCGACCCGTTTTAAGCATGAACGAGAAGTAAATCAGGTTATTTTACTCTTAATTTCGAAGGTAATGGAGGGATACGAACTTCTACTCCATGTTTCTGGATTTACCTAAACATAAGTACCAAACAATTTAATTTTTTTATTCCTCACTGAGGTAATTACTAATTACTATTTAGTATGAAAAAAAAAAAAAGAGGTTGAAAGTTCGCTACCACTCGTCATATTTTATCTGGGTGTTAAACCCGACATATAACATACCACAACACTACACATTGCAATGAATTTACCTTAAAAAAAAAAAAAGAACAGAAAGAACGAAAATAACCTCCTTTGCTTGCATTATCTCGTCAAATAACGTGGTTCCCTCCAAGGCCATTAGCGCCTCCAATCCAAAACTCAATCCTGTAGCATTGTAGAAAGCGATAAATAAATAAATAAATAAATAAAATCAACAATATTATTAGTCACGTAGAATAACATGCAAATAAGATGTAAATGCCTTTTAAAGCATATCCATGTTATTCATTTATGCCGGCTTTAACAAAGTTCATTCAAAAATCTAGAAAAGAAAACACCGCTTGCTTTTTGACGGGGATTTATTCATGTTTTTTACACTAAAAATAATAAACAATTACAAAGAACGAACCTGTATGGAATTCTTCAGGCAGCGTGTCGAAGTAGAGCTTAAACTTGGAAGAAGTATTGTACTTCTCCTTCATGCTCCACAACAACACCATTGTCTCGGATGATATTCCACTCCTCTTTTCAAGTACATAATACTACAATAGCAAACCATCATATATTATATAATCACACAAATAATTACATACAAATGCAAGCTTGGACACACTATTAGAGCTTCTCATTGTTCATGCTTACCATCTCAGTTGATTCTAGCAGTTCCTCGGAAATGAGTAAAGAGGTTGGAACTTCCAAAGCGGTGTCTCCAACTTTTAAGTCTTCTCTGGAAAATGCTCCTCTGCCAGCTCCTTCGACATCTATAAGATCAACAATATATTAAAAAAAACATGGAGAAACTGATAGGTTCCAAGAACTATTTCGAACTCAAGAAATCGGCCAACGGGGAATTCACTGTCAAGTTGAATCTCCTTTTCACCGTTTTGCGATAATCAAAACGAGAATCACAACGATCTTCCTTCGAGAGCATGGTCGAGAAGCTCTCCGTGATGCAAAGATAGAAATATCCAAACAAATTATAAGAGACACAAATGGAGATGATTGATGCTCAACCCTAGGTATAAAATATGATGGAAAGACTAAAATATCCTTAACGACTTAAATGACCGGAAAAGCCCCTAAAGACATAATTAAATAAAACGACATAAATGGACTCATATTATAGTTTTGCTCGTCCTCCCGCGATATGCGAGCATGGCTCAATACAAAACTTTGGTTATATGTAAAATATGAAGGAAAAAGAAGACGGCAACTGATTCGCCCAACTCATTACTTACTATGAATCTGCAACCTTGACTTCATTCCGTTGTTTTCACCCCATTGCAACAAGCAATTTTCTTTCTTACAGCACTGATCTTCCAAAATCCTGGACTTGATATCATCTGGATTCTTAATCCTATCAATTTTTCCTATAATAGTATTGCTTAATTCTCGCAAGTCCCCCTTTTGCCGTTCTGTACAACTGCATAATGCGTTCGCAACAAGCTGGAGGATGAAATTGAGAGCCGTGGCCTCATTCCTGGGACTGTAAACCTCAATCGGAGTACTATCATTATCCAAAAAATAAAGCTCTATCTGTACAAAATAAGGCAAATCTGTAACCCATACGACAAAAGAACAAGTCAATATATCACCTTTAAAACATCCACATGATGTGAAGAGAGGAAAAACCAAGATTTAAGCAATCACAATCGATGGTTCGATTTTACCAGTTTATCAATGGAAAACGAGTTTATGGACAGTAAGGTTTACCGATGCATTTCCTATAGAATAACAATATTTACATTATATAAGTATTAATTACACATCAAATTCCATTTTATAAAATGATATTGATATATAGTATACTAGAATTTTATTATTATATTAAATTATATGAAGCATAATATAGTAATATGATACATAGTATATAAAGTTTTTCTTAATCCTTAGTAATTCCTTGGTTTTTTTATTTTATAAAGTTACCGATAAATCTTCAAATTTTTATAAGGATCATTCCTTTTTCATCGACTTCTCCCCATTATCATCGATTTTCAGTAAACGGGCGATAAACCAACGATATTGTATACAAGTAAAACAATTATGATTACAAGAGATCTTTAATCTATACGAATCAACGATTAACCATCTAATTCAAACCTTAAAACTAAACCTCGAAAAAGTATAACTCGAAGATTATCGAAAGAGAAAATCACCTCGTCTAGTTTCATGATTCGTACTATTTGGAGCATTGTATCCAACGAACTTGTCACGGCATTGGGTTCCAACGAACTCTTCAGAGTTATGGTTTCCTTGGTACTAAATCCCTTATTTCCTAGCAATTTCTGATGAAAACAGAGAGATAAATCTATCAGTAACCAAGAAAATCATACCAGCAATATCATTTCAACATGAAATCCACCAGTAACCAAGACAATCATGAATCACCTTCATCGCCTGATAGAGAGAGTCGCTCTCAGGCAGCTCAAGCTCGAGCGAAAAGCTCTGGTTAGATTCCATTTCAGATGCTGACAAATGCTGCAAAATGGGAACAAAAAGAACATTTAAGCACGCACGAATGGAGCGCAATCTTGTGGAAACGAAGGAAGTTTGCGAGCTCGTTGTTCATAGAAACTTATGGGAGATTGTTACCTTGTGAGCTTCCATTGACGACCTCGATCACAGAAACAGAGAGAAACCAGTGTGGGAGATTCTTCGAAGCTCGTTCCTCACTGAGAGAGAGAGAGACAGAGAAAAACAGTTTTTAGTTTTTATTATATGTTTAGAAAATAATAATAAAAAAGATTATTTGATTGGGCCGGCTATTGGGCCAAACATCATAAAGCAATTAAGCCCAAGAGGATCGATTACAATTCGAAGTCCAATTAAGCCCAATGATTTTGATTTAAGAGTTATTTTAAAAAATGCCCATTTTGTGTAAAAAGTTCAAGAAAAATGTCCACTGTGTGTATTTTTTACTCTCACAAATGAGCATTTTTTTTAAACTTTTTACACAAAATGGGCATTTATTACAAATTTTATTGATTATTTAATTAACGAGTAGTTCTTGAAGCTCTCTTTTTTTCTTTTCTTTTCTAAATACATAAATTTTGTTGTGCCACATGTGTGTTGTTCCTTTCGATATATATAGATTCCTATTTCTATGGTTAGTAATAACTTTATTTACAAAGTGTCGTTAATGTTTTATGAGCTAAATTTTGAGTAGCAGCTTGAGAAAGGGTCTAATGCTACTGAAAAATTAAATTAGTTTATTAGACCTTTGTTTCTTAATTTTCAATTCGACATTGTCATTCTTTGCGAGTTAAATTCTTAATTTTTTTTTTTACAAATAATCACATATAAAGGCATATAACATAAGAATAATTTACGTTACATACTCTCTTCATTTATTTTTGCACAAATATATCTACTACTTCTTAAAGTAGTAAAATTCCCTCTGTTTTTCCGTACTTTTTTTATTTTTTAAATAAAAAATGCTTATTAGGTTAAGAAATATATTACATTGAAAGCCGATCCTCTAATCGGGTCATTTGTTCACTGAAACTAGTGCTAGCTGTACTTTTTGTTGAGAATCAACTTAGAGACAAATTTCAAATGATTTATTTATACTGCTCTAATTATTAAGAAATCTAATATCTGTGACGACAGCTTAATTTCCCCATATGCACAATGCCAAGCTCTACCTAAATATACCTAAGATTGGAGCATAAATTCACTACCTAATAGTTTTTATTTAGAGAGAATTCACTACCTAATAGTTATTCGTATTTTAAAACTTAAGTACCTAATAACTTGATTTTTTTTTTTTTCAATTTGAATGCTGTTTAACTAATTCCTCATAAGCAGCAATATGCTTTACAAGTCAGCAAACTAAATAGAATAGTGTAGCTTTTGATGAATTTTAACTTTACTTCATTGTTTCTCTACGCCTCCAAAAGCAATGGATGGTATGATCATGCAAAAAAAAAAAAGCTTAATAAGCGATCTTTGTGTTAGATCGGCTCTTGTTAATAAGCGAGCAAGGGCGGCATCTTGAGCCTTTAACTTGGGTGCTATTAATTTTTTAAATACAAGAGAACTTTTATAAATTAACATCGATTGGATAATAAAATTTAATTATGTTATCGAGGCTTTTAGATTTTGTAATATATTGGTTACAGTCGCAATCATAAAAAAATATTATTTAATCGAGATCATTAATTTCTCGAGTATTAATTTAATATAGTTTTACTGAAATTTAATTTTATATTCGATAAATGCAACTTTCAAATCAAGCAAAATCTAATTTTAAAATATCAAACAAGTAATACTAATAAGTTTTGGAGAGTCGGAGCCCATTAACCCAATTTAGAAACGTAATAGGCTACGACAAAATTTCAGTGTTTGTGGCAATACTAATTAGGGAGATTTGCAGGAACAAAAATACCCACATGTTATGAAAGAAAATATAACTTGTATTTTTCTTTTTGGGCAAAAATACAATGATAAAAAAAATTATTGTAAAAAGTAATTCAGTTGTTAATTAAATCCTTATTGCGATACTCTATGTGACGACATATGATTTTTCTACGTTTCACTACATGTCAACCAAGGTTTTGCTCTTTTTGACCATGTGGCAACATGAGTGACATATACTGTGTTGTGGGTAAAAATCGCTTGTTCCAATAATAACGGTGCTATGTGATACGACACGGGTTTTAGAGTGTTTTCCGGTGAGCAGTATGGGCCGTACGCTCCCGTTAATATCGTACGTGAATGATAATCAATTGTAGAGAAATGTGTTGGATATATTCTGTATATGCACTCTATTCAGATGCTAATCCCGCTTGTATAAGATTATGGTCGTTTTCGTAGGAATGAATGGTTCTTACTAATGTTAATCTTATGTAGTTATCTGCGGATTATAGATATGCATATTAAATTGAATGTTTGATCCTTAGTTCTTTAACTTTGCATTTATGTTAAGTCATCACACTGGGTCTATGTGAGGAGGTTTGACTAACATAAATAAAGAACTTAAAATTGGTCCATAGTCTAGATCAGAAGGGGGAACTTCTGATCGAGTACGACTACTGGTGAACTTAATAGATCACATACGTGTGGTGACCTATTACCAGATCATAGTATTGTCCATGCACTGTAAATTTAATCAGGTATGGAGTGTCTTCATACTGGACGGAACTAGACTTATATTGGAAATCATTATATAAGTCCGTCACTGATGAAAGTATGATAAGGTTGCTGGAATTGGCATCGCTCAAGCTCCGATTCCGAGTCGTATTTACGGATCTAGACCCGAATCAGTCACATCCGAGTCCTAAGAAACTGTAATCATATGATTGAGGCCCACAATTTGACCTTTAACAATTCACGGGGTTAGAGTCCCATACCAATAACCCTGTCAAACCGTCTATATCAAAATCAACTTACAGTTAATTTCCAAGATCGTTATGGATTAATTAAATTAATTTACTAACATGTTTACTGGTTTTAATCTGAGCCTTGAGTAAAAGTGAATAATCTCATAATTGATAAATACAAGAGCGTGTACCTGACACCTTCGACGATTCAATCTACGCTCTTTGATCTTCAAGAACTCTGTGCCTTCTGAACCACACTGCTTGCGATTTTCTGTGAGAAGATAGCTCCCAGCTGTCTTCTGATGTATGACTCAGGGATTACGTCGCCAAGAGCGTGGGCTCTTCTTGAATACCCTCTAAACCCTAACCGCAAAATCCTAGGAAGAATTAACCCTGAGAAATTCGCAGGAAGTTAGAGAGCCAGAGAGAAAGGCGTTTTTCTGAACTTTTTCGGATGTTCTGTATGTGATTTAGCGTTCCAGGGATCCCCTATTTAGAGGTAGCTAATCTCAACCACTTTGGAGAGATTATCTCAACCGATTTGGAGATATTCACTCAAAGATTTGATTTAATGATTAAATCAAATAAAGAATAAATCCAAATAAAATCTTTTCCGAAAATACCCTAAAAGATTTAATAAATCAAATCTTTATATTTTCAAGATATAAAATCACTATAACCATAATTCAAAAATCATTATGGTTTATTTTCTTAATTAAATATTTCAGGAATTAAATCCAATATTTAATTTCCTCTCAAATTCTCATGTAAAAACTACGGCTATTTTGGCCTTCGCCGAAAAACTATTTTGACCATAACTCTGAAACTGTACATCAGAATTGCACGATTCAAAATGATAATTTCACAGAATTTGATTTCTTATAATTCTAGAACTATCCAGGGGTCAAATTCAATTATTATTAAAATCCTAGCTTATTATTTCAGCCTTTATAGTTGTCGTTTGATGCCATGTATGTGTCGTTTAATGAGCAAGAGTGTTGTCCTATTCTGTAAATATATTACCGTTGGAATCCTTTTATTCAACGTGACTATAGCTATATATATCGATGTATTTCACTGAAATCAATAAGAAGATTCAGTTCAGTTCTCTCTCTCTCTTTTCACCGAACATTTCGATTCCGCAATATGGTATCAGAGCAATGCTTCTGTGTTTTTCATCTCATAAAACTGAGCTGCAAATCACGCCTCTTCTTCATGTTCATCCCCTGAATTCTTCTCCCAAATCTTTCCGATATGGAAGAACGGAAGGTTGCGAGCACTGAAATGGCGAGCCGTGCGATCGTTCAAAGATCTCCGATCGATGATCCGCTCAGTGTCTACTTTCTTCACCACTCTGATAATCCTGGCGCCGTGCTGGTATCGCAGCCACTCACCGGGGACAACTACCCGTCATGGTCCAGATCGATGAAGATCTCGCTGTCCGTGAAGAACAAGCTTGGATTTCTTGACGGATCCATACCAAAACCAGTCGGCGATGATCCAAATCTGGTAAGTTCTTGGACGAGAAACAACAATGTTGTTGTTTCTTGGCTTTTGAATTCTGTTTCCAAAGAGATTGCATCCTCCATCCTGTTTGGGGATTCGGCTTCAGCAATTTGGAAAGATCTGAAAGAAAGGTATCAGCAAAGCAATGGACCTCGGATTTTTCAGCTAAGGAGAGAAATGGCAAACTTACGTCAAGGATCTGATTCAGTCTCAACATACTTCACCAAATTGAAATCTGTTTGGGAAGAGCTAAACTATTTCAAACCTCCATGTGAATCTAAGGCCTGTCTCGAATTTTACAATGCCGAATATGCAATGAAGTTCTTGATGGGATTGAATGAGACTTACACCATTATCAGAGGTCAGCTGCTTCTTATGGATCCAATGCCACCGATGAACAAGATTTTCGCCTTAGTGCGTCAGGAAGAAAAGCAAAGAGCTGTGGGAGCTGATGCTTCAAGCATTCCCAATGCTGACTCAATGGCAATGGCTATCAAGGAAGAGTATCCACAGAAAAGAAATGTCAAGAAAGGTAGGCCGTTTTGCTCGCACTGCAAGATGCTTGGACACACCGTGGACAAGTGCTACAAGATCCATGGGTATCCTCCGGGATTTTTGCAAAGAACTAAGGGTCAAGTGAGCATGATGGACATGAAACAACATGAGCAAATCACGACCATGCCATCACTCTCGGATGCTCAATGCCATCGCCTGATTGAGATGCTGTCAGGCCAGCTCTGTTCATCAAAGGAGGCTTCGAGTTCAGACACCTCAGTCAACCTAGCAGCCTTCACAGCAGGTTCATTCTGTTTTATTAAGGCAATGAATAGTAGAAAATGCTTACAAGATTCATGGATCATAGACTCGGGTGCTACTAGACACACATGTAGCCAAAGGTCTATGTTCAATAATCTAAAACCATTAATTAACTCTACTGTCACATTGCCAAATAAATTCACAATTCCTGTGTACCATTATGGTGACATAAAAATCAATTCAAACATAACTCTTTATGATGTTCTTCACATCCCGAGTTTCAAGTTCAATTTACTTTATGATAAGGCTCTGACTAGACAATCTAGAGCCATTGTCACCTTCACAGATTTTGTATGCATTATACAGGACATTTACAGGGTAAAGACGATTGGCAAGGGTGAAGTTCAAGATGAATTATACATCTTGGACACTGAGGAATTGCAACCAGTCACAGTAAATGTCAATAAGGTGTCTGCTAGAGTATGGCATGATCGCTTTGGGCATCCTTCGCACAAGGCCATAGCACCATTACACCATATCATAGATAGTTTACCATTGAATAAACAAGACCCTTGCTGTATTTGTCCATTAGCAAAACAGAAAAGGCTGTCTTTTCCCGCCTCTAATACAATAAGTACTGAAATTTTAGAACTCGTGCATTGCGACATATGGGGTCCTTATCATACCACATCACACTCAGGATATAGATTTTTCTTAACTTTAGTTGATGATTTTAGTAGATTTACTTGGGTATATATGATGTCACATAAATCATCCGTGCATACTATTTTACCTATTTTTTGTGCAATGGTCGAAAAACAATTTTCCAAGAGCATTAAAGGATTCAGATCCGACAATGCCAAGGAACTTATTTTCGCTGAATACTTTGCTCATAAAGGAGTCTTGCACCAGTTTTCGTGTGTTGAAACACCACAACAAAACTCCGTGGTTGAAAGGAAGCACCAACACTTACTCAATGTGTCTCGTGCTATTTACTTTCAGTCAAAGGTCTCGATATCCTTTTGGTCTGAATGTGTCTTGACTGCCACATTTCTTATAAACAGAACTCCTTCTCCAAAGCTACAAAATAAAAGTCCATATGAAATTCTCCACAAAAGGGAATTCAAGTATGATATTTTGCGAGTTTTTGGATGTTTGGCTTTTGCATCTACCTTGCAAGCACAAAGAACAAAATTTGATCCAAGAGCAAGAAGATGCGTGTTCGTTGGATATCCTCCTGACCATAAAGGATACAAGCTATATGATTTAGATAAGAAAACATTTTTTATTTCACGAGATGTCGTATTTCACGAGTGTGTTTTTCCTTTCCATTCAGTGAATAAAGCAGATATTGACATGGATTTATTCCCAGACTTGGTGATGCCAAGATACACAAATACTCAAGAAGACTCAAGCGCTAGCAGAATGGAGCCACAACATATTGTTGTGAATCAAGAAGAAATCTGCAGTAAAGAATTGGATCAGCCAAGGCCTATCCTTGAAGACATTGACATCGAGAACAGTAATCAAGAAAACAAAGAGCATGAAGTTTCTATAAGAAGATCTAGCAGGGTATCTAATCCTCCGAGCTACTTACAGGATTATCACTGCAATCTTTTATCTGATCAGAAGATGACATCACCACATGGACTTCATACAGTTCTCGGTTATGAGAAGCTCTCACCTGCATTCAGAAGTCTTGTGCTCGCAGTGTCAATTGATCATGAACCTCAGTTCTATCATCAAGCCTCTAAATATGCACATTGGCGTGAAGCTATGAAGGAAGAGATCGATGCAATGCACTCCAACAATACTTGGACAGTCATTGAGCTTCCTCCCGGGAAAAAGGCCATAGGTTGCAGATGGATTTACAAAAATAAATTCGACTCAGATGGAAAATTAGTGAGAAGAAAGGCACGCCTTGTGGCCAAAGGTTACAACCAACGTGAAGGAATAGACTACATCAACACTTTCTCTCCAGTAGCAAAACTAGTCACTGTGAAGCTCTTATTTGCATTAGCATCTTCACATGGTTGGCACATCTCCCAAATGGATGTCAACAACGCGTTTTTGAATGGGGATTTAAGCGAGGAAGTCTATATGCAGTTGCCTCTTGGATATGGAATTCAGGGGGAGCAAAAGAACAAACCATTAGTCTGTAAGCTCCACAAATCTATCTATGGATTAAAACAAGCATCGAGGCAATGGAATCTAAAATTTACTTCAGTTGTGATCAAGCTTGGGTTCAGTCAGTCAAAGTCTGATCATTCCCTCTTCACCAAAGGAACTGGGAAAAACTTTGTCTGTCTTCTCCTATACGTGGACGACATCATCATCTCGGGACCAAGTGTTGAATGTATTCATGAAGTCAAAGTGAAACTACATTCAAATTTCAAGTTGAAAGACCTGGGAGAAGTTCGATACTTTCTTGGACTTGAAATAGCTCGATCAACTTCAGGAATAAACGTCTCACAGCGACAATACACACTTCAATTATTGTCAGATTTTGACTTCCTTAGTTGCAAGCCAGTTAGTACTCCAATGGATCCAAAGGCAACCTTAAATTCCACTTCTGGTGAAATACTGACTGATCCAACCCCATACAGACGCCTCATTGGGAGACTATTATATCTGAATATTTCAAGGCCAGACATCTCCTTCTCAGTTCATCACCTGAGCCAATTTCTATCAGCACCAAGAGACACTCACTTGCAAGCTGCTCATCGTCTACTAAGATATTTAAAAGGAAAGCCTGGGTTGGGACTATTTTACCCTTCAAAGTCAACAAATGTAGGACTCAAAGCCTACTCCGATGCTGATTGGGCAGCATGTCAAGACACGAGGCGCTCCATCACAGGGTATTGTGTATTTTATGGAGACTGCCTAGTTTCATGGAGGGCTAAGAAACAGACTACAGTCTCTCGCTCCTCTACAGAATCGGAGTACCGAGCATTAGGATCAACTGCTTCTGAAATTGTGTGGATTAAACAGTTGCTCATGGATTTTGGAGTCCGAAAATAATTCACCGGTCCCTGCAATATTTTGCGACAACCAAGCTGCAGTCCATATTGCTTCTAATCCGTCATTCCATGAACGGACCAAACATATAGAAATAGACTGCCATCTTGTAAGGGATTACTTGAAGACAGGTCAACTGAAACTTTTACCGGTCAGAACAGATCAACAACTTGCCGACATTTTCACCAAACCGTTATCTGCACAACGACTTCCTTATTTGTTGTCCAAGATGTCACTGCTCAACATCTATGAGAGTGCATCTTGAGGGGGAGTATTAAAATCCTAGCTTATTATTTCAGCCTTTATAGTTGTCGTTTGATGCCATGTATGTGTCGTTTAATGAGCAAGAGTGTTGTCCTATTCTATAAATATATTACCGTTGCAATCCTTTTATTCAACGTGACTATAGCTATATATATCGATGTATTTCACTGAAATCAATAAGAAGATTCAGTTCAGTTCTCTCTCTCTCTCTTTTCACCGAACATTTCGATTCCGCAATAATTATCAATCTTTCACATTCCCGGCTAGTACCAAAAAATTTGGTACTTTTGCCATTTTAGGTTAATAAGAGAATTCGTGATAACAATCACAAATCACTCGTGATTGGATCTATTCAATGTTTAACTTATATAATAAACATATTTGCGAAGTCATCCTTATGGAGCTACAAAGCGTACAAATGGACAACACACCCGAGCTACGGTGAAAGTGTAGAGCTTTCACCAACTTCGGTAACTTTCCACTATAGCGCGAAGTTGAACTCTCAAGTGTTTATAATTATATCTTCCTGATATAGGTGTCCGTGATTCAATCAGATATCTGAATTGATCGGTTTTCGTATTATTGTGATTCTCATCAATAGGTAAAAATGTTATTACCGTTCTGCCCTTTTTATGACACTACTTTAATCTATGATTTATTGCAAACTACTCACTTACGGATTATCAATCCGAAAGCTGGCCATGGGTACTTATTTTGCTTCCCCACAAAATCATAATAAGGAAATCATAAAGTTATTATCCATATCTGCTATTGTGTAACTCATCCCGGTCAACTGTATAATCCCAAAATAAAAGTATTAGGAGTACCGAGCTGTACTCTGTAAAGATTAAATCAAAGATTGTATAATTTGAACTGTACGAGTCCACAATGCTCAGGACTTCAACCGATTTCATCTGATCATCTTAGCGTCTTCATCTTACTTTCATCAGAGACGGACTTACATGATGATTTCGGATATAAGTTTGTCTATGTCCAGTATGAAGACACTTCATGCCCGATGAACTTACTAGTGCCTGGACAACACTCTGACCCGGTAATAGGTCATCACATAAATGTGATCTATTAAATTCACCAATAGTTGTTCCTAATCAGAAGTTCCTACTTTCGATCTAGACTATGGACAAAATTTTAAGTTCTTTATTTATTTTAATCAAACCTCCTAACACAAAGACCCTATGAGATGACTTCAACATAAATGAAAAAGACAAAGAACTAAGGATCAAACATTCAATTTGATAGTCATTCCTACAATCCGTAGATAACTATATCTATAATCTGTAGATAAATATATAAGATTAACATGAATAAGAACATTTCATTCCCATGTAAACGATCATAATCTTATACAAGCGGGATTAACATCTGAATAGATGGCATATACAGTAGGGCTGTCTCGAAAACCCAGAATCCGGTTAAAAATCCGTATCCGAATCTGTATCCGATCTTAAAATCCGAATCCGAATCCATATCCGAAAACCGGATACGGATATCCGGATCCGGATTTAAAACCGGATTCGGATACGGGTTTTAATTTTATAAAATCCGGATATCCGTATCCGGTTTTAAACCCGGTTTCTATTAATATTTTAATTTTAATAATATGTTTTAAACCCGGTTTCTATTAATTTTATATGTATTGTGTGACAATATGTATTAGATTTGTTCGGTTTTTTGGACAATGGGAGAATATGTAGACTTGTACGGGTTTTTTTGTCGTTAAAATTAACTTTTTTTAAAAAAATAAATAAAAACCGGATCCGGATATTCGGATAATATCCGGATCCGGTTTCAAAACCGGATCCGGATTCGGATCCGGGTTTTGAAAACAGATATCCGGATTTCCGGATATCCGGAAATCCGGATATCCGGTTTTTCAGATTCGGATCCGGATATCTATTTTCGGATATCCGGTTTTTCGGATCCGGATTCGGATAGTTCCGAAAAACCGGATATCCGCTCCGGTTACACCCCTAATATACAGAATATGTCGAACAAAGGTCGCTATGATGATCAGATGAAATCGGTGGATGTCCTTAGGTAATATGAGTTTGTTCAGTTCAACTTAAACGATCTTTGATTTAGTCGTTTTAGTTTGCAATTGAGTATTCCCAACACTTTCATTTTGGAATCGGAGGAAGGTTGACCATGACAAACAATATAATTACATATATGGATAATAACTTTATGATTTCCTTATTATGATTTGTGGAAAGAAAATAAGTACTCATGCGCAGCTTACGGATTCATAACCTGATATGTGAGTAGTTCGCAATAATCATAAATTAGTGTAGTGTCGTCAAAAAGGCATAACGGTAATAATATTACCCTTTTAATGAGAATCATATAATACGAAAACTGATATTCATATATCTAATTGTATTAATGGACACCTGTGTTCCAAAATATATAATATAAACACACTTAAGAGTTCAACTTCGTGGTATAGTTGAATGCTATCGAAGTTGGTGAAAGTTCTATACTTTCACCACTAACTCGGGTGTGTTGTCCGTTTGTCCCCTTTTGTAGCTCTACAATGATGACACCGCCGTTATGTTTAATATACTAATTAAACATTTAATAGATCCAACCAAGAGCGATTAGTGATTGTTGTCACAAATTCATTGATTACCCTAAATGTGGCAAAAGTACCAAATTTTTAGTACTGGCCGGGAATGTGAAAACTTGATAATCGAATTTGATTCTTGGATAGTTCTAGAATTATGGGAAATCAAATTCTGCAAATTTATCATTTTGAATCGTGTCATTCTGATCTAGGGTTTGAGAGTTATAGTCAAAACAATTTTTCGGTTAAGGCTAAAATAGTCATTGATTTTACCTGTGAAATTAATAGAGAATTAAATATCGGAATTAATTCCTGGAATATTTAATAAGGAAAATAATCCTAATGATTTTCAAATTATGGTTATACGATTTTAGTGTTTTAATCTTGAAAGTAATATAAGATTTGATTTATTAAATCTTTTGTGATATTTTCTGAAAGATTTGTTTTTGGATTTATTATTTATTTGATTTAATCATTAAATCAACTCTTTGAGTGAATATCTCTAAATTGGTTGAGAAAATCTCTTCAAAGTGGTTAGGCCTGTTTCCTATAAATAGGGGAGCCCTAGAACCCTAAAACTACGACACGTCCATTAAGGCTTCAGAAAATCGCCTTCCCCTCTCCCTCTCCCTCTCTCAGTTCCTGTGAATTTCTTAGGAAAAATCTTCACGGGATTTCGCTTTTAGGGTTTAGAGGTTATTCTATGAGAGCCCACGCTATTAAGTGACGTAATCCAGGAGAATACATCGGAAGAAAACTGGAGTTATCTTCTCATAGAAAATGGCAAGAAGCAAGTGGTTTGCAGGCATGGAGTTCTTGAAGATTAGAGAACGCACATAGAATTGTCAAATGTGTCAGGTACACGTTTATGTGTTCATCGATTATGATATCATTTACTGTTACTCGTGGCTCAATTAAATCAGATAACAATGGCTTAAGAAAATTAAGATAATTATTTTTTCACGATCGGGCAAATTAATTTTTGTTTTATGTATAATCGGATGAGGTAATAGGGATTATTGGTATGGGACTCTAATCCTGGTTAACATATTTTAAAATGTTACCCCACGCGTCGTACATAATGAGTAATAATTTCTTATGGGGATTCTTCTGAGAATCAGATCCCTGGGAATCAGCATCATAGCGATATCAATCCCAGCATTTGGTATCAGTGCTACATGTCAATTTAAACAAAATGGAGACATGTTAAGATAGCTAGGACAACAATAAAAAAATGCACCGTGATCCCTTTATTTCATTGGCTTAGTACTCAAAATAATTGAGAAATTACCAAGTGTGGAGTCGGATTCTCACGTTAGTACAACAATGGCCGAAACAGAAAGGGGAATGTTCTTAAAGTTGATGATTCTACTCTTTTTTGGGGGTGATGAGCTTTGGGTTGTCCTCATTTGGCTATCATTGGCATTTGTGTGCCATATACTATTCTATTTATAATTAGGTATATTAGGCCTCATAATGGGCTCTGATTACAAGGTGTGAATGAGAGAATAATGTAGTTTTAGTGGTCCCCTCAGAATGTTGTCAGAGAGACTTGGCAGTTGCGCAGATTGTTGTCGAGCCTCGGAGGGACAACCTTCTTCGGGCGAATTGTTACTCTTTGCATGCTATAAGTCTTGAACTCGGTCGTCGAAGTCGTCTGGAGAATATGTTTGGGACGGGCTAGCCTGAGTACGACCTTTGCGTTGGATCAGGCTGCACCGTCTGCGGTTTATGCTTCAACCGAATCTCTTCGATGTTTCGAGCGAGTCTGGTGATGAAACCCCCGTTTGGGCCACTTTCAATATGGGCCTTGTCTCCTATCTGATAGGGCATGGCGCCTTTGATGGATTCTTTTTTATTTTTGAGGGTTTTTCTCCGTCGACTCTTGTTGAGTCTGGAATCCATGCTTTAGGAAGGCCCATTCATTTCGAGGAACCTATTTCGACCCCAACATACTGTATTGGTTTTTGCATTGTAGAACTTGTATTGGCTACTATGCGAGAACTTTGTGTCTATTAACAATTCTTTGACATTCTTGTAATAAAAGAGGCGAAAACTACACAAATCATAGGTCATCGTAATTTTACGGTAAGGAATTAATGGAAGAACTAAGTTACTTTTACCAAGATTAATTATATTATTGAATATATATATATATATATATTTGAAATATGTCATATTTTTTTATCGTATAAGATAAGTATTTTTACCGGAAATATGTGTTGTTGTAAAAGTTCCTTCAAAGCTAGATTCACTCAGAAGAGGCCAATTATCTGATGCCCAATAATATCACATATGTACCTTTTACACCTTAAACAAAGACTACTTTTCAATTTTCATGATGGTGAAAAATGGAAGCGAATATTACACTTTAGGTTAAGAACTTTCAATGAACGGTGTGAATTTATCCAATCAAAATTATTTAATATGCATTACTCAATATTCCTTTCTGTAATATTTTTTTAATAAATATTCTGTTTCTTTGATCCATTAGTTTGGTCTAAGATCCTTCATCAATTAAAATTGTCTACCATCTGGCACCATTGAATTACATATTCTCTTCCAAGTGTGGAAGTACAGAAATTGATAACATTATTGGACCTATAATTATTAAAAAAGCCATGCAAATCGTACCTATTTTCTTTTAATAATTCTTTATTTATTTATATGTGGGACATGTAATATCCTTTAATGGGGAACCATGGGAATAAAAATCCTTGCCTTGATTTCACTATTGAAAAGATGGACTACATTGTTTCTTTTGGAGCTTAGCAATTAATTTTTTTTCAATTAATGCATGGATATTAATGGATAGTGATGTTTTGGGGTGGAAAATTGCTGGGTTCAAGTAATATTTAGCCTTTGGCTTGGATATACGTGCATGAATTTCTTTGTAAATGAGGGTCATTTGTGTCTGCTGGTTTTGTCCTTGTTTGTTGTTTTAATTTTTAGTATTCTATTTCTATCTGAGAGTGTAAAATAATTGTTGATCTATATTTATATATGTATATATAAAAATTGTATTATTGTTTATTTTCATCATGGAACTATAGATATATATTCTCCCTAACCAACTAGACAAACAGTTGTACTTCTTGTCAAGGTCAATTAATAGAAGTTTCAGCTGTCATCTGAATGTGAATCTCAACTAATATTTACTATTCAGTATCTAGAACATGCTTATTATAATTTTGGGTCAAGCTTAAGCATAAATTAGTCATAAAATTTCAAGGAGAATCGGCTCGAGCGGTGGAACTCAAAGTTTTCAATTTGGGAAAAATAGAGGATCGTTCGAAAAAATTGTGGTCGTTCTCAAAGTATTGGACAAGATTTTTCATCTCCACTGGAAGTTATTAAGCCTCTCTGATCTATATTTTTTTTTTAATTGTTAACTTGATTAAGATTTCTATAAATAGTCATTCATAAGCTCGCCGGATATATAATTGAGCTGTAAATTAAAATGTATTTGGGCCTTCACTCAGCGTGAGACTTACTTATTCGACCAGATTATTTACTCTTTTGCGATCCTTTATACCGGCTCTGCTAATAGAACTTTCAACTCGACAAGGAAAATCGTCCGTCAAGACTCAAGAATAACTTCAATTGTCTATAAACTAGCATTTTAGTGATCGAGAATAAATAAAGCTAATGGTCAAGAATCTTATAATGATTTTTTTAATAATAGATATGTAGATATATACATATATAATAGTGTATGTTCGATTACACTCTTCTATGCCCTATGATCATGTGGAAGTCATAAAACCAATCAGGTTCTCCAAACCAACAATTTTCATTTGATTGATTAGAATTTTGATGAGTTAGTTTCGACTCTAATTTGACGTGCATGCAAAGTTGTCTCGCTTTTGCATGGCGATTTTGGACCATGCAAACACAATAATGATACAATATTATTATGTTTTGGTCACCAAATGCCATCATTATCTGTCATAAATTAGGAGCTCATTAGACCTTGACCAGCTTAACCTAATTGTCAAGTTTCGTTTCGGACTCATATATTTGAGATGTGATTATGTGTATGTATATGTTATAATTGGTAGGGTCTAATGGAACGGTCTAATCAAGATAATGCAAGGATTACAAAAATTAGAATATATATATATATATTATGTTCTATATAATACATAAGATATGATAAGTAGCTCTTATATTTCTCTATTTTTTTTTTATAATTTATAAGCCTTCTTGCTCGTGATCTTATCATGATAGTCACGTGCTTGACCAATAATTTTTATTTTTGCCTACCGGAAAAGGAGAAATCATTGTTTGATTTTGTCAAATATAATCTTGTTTGTATTTACGAACTTTCATTTCTCGTTGATTCAATAATGTACTGTACTATTTTTTATGATTTAATCTACATCTAACCATATATGATGACAAAGGGATAAATTAATACCGTTTCATATATAATAAATTGATGTCTTAATATAATAATTTGTACTTTTGATCCTCTATATATAACCATCCATTTGTCTTCATTTGTTTATTATGTACGATTATAAGATCTCGGTCAACATGATAACGTTCATGTACGAGGAATTATTCCAAGATACTAAACATTTTCCAAAGTCAATTTCCAATCAAATAAAAATAAAAATAATTGTGCTTCAAACATGACGTGTCTAATATTCAATTAACTGTACGATTTTCTTCCCTTCGAACTAGACTTTCCTTAAATGTGAGTTAGTTCAGAGGATTGAGACCAAATTGTTAATTTATAAGCGATAATAATATTCTGCTAGTCAAAGAAGTTCTAAGATCATTAAATAACTCTATAAGTGGTCCTTAAGGAGTCAATATTTACCGCATAATATAAAGTTTTTAATAATGGATATACCTTTTATGAAATCTCAATTAATATGTTTATGGATCTCTAGCAATTAAATATGATAGAAAAGTCTAAAATACAAGCCCAAAGAATAGGGGGATTTATATTCTTTGACAACCAATTCCGTCTAAATAATTTTTCGAATGATTAAACTTTAAAGTATTAAAATACGCTATATATTTGTGTTAATAACACAGTTTGCGAAACTTATAGGAAGTAAACTAGTCCGTAGGCACTTGCTCAGACACTTTATTCCGTTATAAATCATTTACAAATGATACACAGTTATACACGATCCTTAATAATCAAGTTTCACCATGAAATACAATTTACAATAAGATTGAATTCCTGACCAGACATCACTATAAGTGTGTGCTCCTATTTGTAACAGTCTCGAATACTTTAACCATCGAACAACTTACTGTCACTCATTGAATTGAATGAGATTTTTGACTCTTCAACTTCATTTTTTAGCATATTTTTCTATATATTTTGTGCTAGTTCTTCACAGCATCCAACAAAGATTATCTAGCCGGTCTACTTAGCTTTTCGATAAGAAAAAGTCTTCATGCTTCATGATCTTTGACTAAAGAGTAATGCCTGTTGATAATCAATTTCCAATTACTAGGAGATCATGTCTGGCTGATCATGTCTTCATAATCCTTCAGTGACCCTATTTGGTAGTGTTTTTTTTATTTTTTTAAAATTAATTTATGAGTATGAATTTTAAAAATTAATTTTTTTTTTACAAAATTGTGTTTATTAAGCTGTATTTTCGAATACAGAAAAACATAACTGTGTTTGATAATTAGTATTTTTTTTTTAAATAAATATATTGAAATCATGTTTGGTTATATAACACATTATTAGCTAATCTATAAACATGTAATCATTGTAATGTAATTTATACGCAAGTATTATCTAATAATCATTAAAAAAATCATAAGAAGTATTTTAGTACGTGTGAACTTTCTAATTAAAAACAAAAATTAAATTAAATTTATTAGAAATAAACATAAAGATGATACCTTTCACATTTCATGTAATTAAAAATATTAAGCTGGCATTTTGGCACAATACTACTATTAGGTACTTATGTCACTAAGTATTAGGTAAAAATGTTAGATACTTATGGTTTTATTTAAAAATGTTGAGGATGAATATGTGACAAAATTGGCACTTTGAAAAAAAAACGTATTTCGTGTTTTCTTGCAAGTTTAACTTGCACTAAATGAAAATATCATTTTCTAGAACATTTCAATAGTAATGTTGCACCAAACATGTTTTTGATTTTCCAATCACTGTATAACGGTAAGAAATCAGAGAAAATGATTTCTAAAATGTCTACAAAACAAGCCTTTAATTCTATTCTCGAAACTACCCGTTAATCTTTTTGATTGATTGAGCCACTAATTATGTGCACGCACATACAAGACAAGTTCTTTTTTGACGAATATATCATCTAGATCTGTCTGAACTTATATATAACTAAATGCGTCCAACGCAATTAATATAGAACTCAAGTCTTGAGACGTAATAACATATTAAACAAAACACAAATTATTTAATGCATTCTTTTTACATCAATCTCATAATATAGAACTCAAGTATTGAGACGAGTTTCATAAATTAGGTTCAATACTATCACCCAAAACGTGTTGGAAGCACGTGCCTCATCAAGCTAGTATGAAATGAAGATAAGGGTGCAAAAACTTCTCATTCAAATAAAGAGGGCTATCCTACAAAGATTATATAGAATCATGACCATCTCAATCTATATTATCAAATAGAAAAAAAAGGAGATAGTATTACTTGAATATATTGATTAATTTTTAATGTAATATAATCTTCTAAATCTTAGAATGAATGCATATATATATATATATATATGTATATATATATCGATAATCCGTCGATAATCATCGAAAAGTATCGGTAATCGGTAAGCTACATTGTTATAGGTTTTCCGTCGGTTAATCGGTAAGCTATCGATTAATCCGTCGAAAACGGTAATCGATTTATCGGCAACATCGGTAAGTTGAACCTTAGCATCAAATATCAATATGGAGCAGGAATTTACCAACTACGAATCTCATCTCATGTACTATATATATATATATATATAATGTCGTTTTTAAAAGGATCACTAATTAATTATAAAGTTAAAGCGTTGGTCAACATATCTACGAGGTGTAGTCGTTAAATTATCCGGAGATGTTTTTATATCGTCTAAATATAATTTTAATTTATCCTGTAATAAAAGAAGCAAAACTAATGTCAAAATTTGCTTTATATGATGTAGCAAACCTGAGATTCGCAACAATCTTATTAAATTTGTTATTTAATTTTTAGAGCAACATTTACCAATAATGAAAGTCCGATATAACGCCAACGCCCGGACTCGACCTGAGGAAGCACCATTAATGCCACAAGACGCGGCACGACGCACCAAGGTAGTACCGTGAACAAAGGACTCAAGACATTGCTATTTCGCCCCACGAGTCATCCTTAGTCTTCTATTTTTTACTACCGATGTTGTCGCTGACTCGCTAGGAATTCCAACACATGATCAAAGACTGCGAAAAACAAAAGTTCTGGAAATCGGAGTCGTGATTGTCGAGGTGGATGAGAGCGGAGAACACCGTGACCGCTCGGACACTTTGACGAATTACACATGAAGTGATCAGGCTAGTCTCTAAGATAGAATTACGAACCTAATTACAAAAAAAGGAAGGATAGGGATGAAAGTATTTAATATTTTACATAGTAGCAGCAAAAAAAAAATTAATTTTTTTTTTTCAACAATATATTGCAACGACAAAAGTTCTCAATCTTTATTTTTCTCGGCTATAGTTTTTAATGTTTCGTATAATAGCGATAAAAGTACTTAATATTTTTTCCATACATGTTAAATTTCATCTATATTGTTTACTAAAAAGGTTAAATTCTGCATAAGTACTTCAAAATTTTTACTTTCAAGGTATTATATAATGGGAAATTTGCTGCAAAAGTACCCAAAAGTTGTCAAAATTATGATTATGTTCCCTGTTGAGTTCTTAACTTTTTTTCTTATCGTGACAAAAATATACAATATATAAAATGTGTCTTTTTATAGGTGATCAATTTCATTCCGTTAATTATATGTGCCATGTGTCGCGTTTTAAGGAGTCCACGTGTACCGTGTGAGTCCCACATTCCCCCTCTCTAGTCGTAAAGCAGTGTTTTTCTTAAGCTAAACATATGTGATTCAATTAGCATAAAGTTATAAATACAATATATATAGATATAGATATGGATATAGATATGTATGTACTAAATAGGTTGTGTATTTGTCAACAAGCATAGTCTCCACGTAGGGTAATATATATATTCTTCTCCAAACTCCAATTGAATATGAAAATCAACGCCATATAAAAATGGTCCACTTTTTTATTTAAGAAGTGAACGACTTTTTCGCCTTCTGAATCCCGAACACAATCTCTAGCTTGTTTACTTCAACTTTTTTCACGTGTCTTATAATATTCCCGAAACGCCCTTCTATTCCTATCCACTAAACTAAACACAGTCGCTTTGTTCCTTTCAATTTCTTTTTTCCCAAAAGACTAGCCAAGCATTGGTGGAAAGTCATTTCATAGGGAAGGAATATATTGTGGAATCAATTTAACACAAGTACAAACAGACAAACTAAACTCAAAAAGTTTACCTAAAAAAAAACCTCTCAAATCTCAAGCCTTTTTGCCGAATCGTTTTCGTAAACTACCTGAGAGATCACATTCACATGTGGAACAATGGTTTTTTGGAAAACGACATCTAATAGCTTCAATTTTCATAACAAGTAGTTGGATTTTATAATATTGTTAATGACTCATATTAAGGTTTAATATGATATGCGACATTTTGTTAAGACATTTAGCTCATAATTTTTTTTTTTTTTATAATAACGAAAGAAGTACTAAATTTATAATAATTGCATAGTGGCGAAACTAGGAATTACATCTCGGGGGGATGATTTAATTTTCTTATAAAAAACATACTAGGATGGGTTAGATTTACATTTTAGTAAAAACTAAAAATGGGATTGAGTTGACAAAAAATAAAAAATAAATAAAGGATTAAATGATAAAAAAGATGAAAATTATAATAAAATTGCGTGGGATATGTTTTTTTAAACATAAATTAGATTGAGCTACTCGATTTACTAAATCTAAACATTTTTCTTTCTACAAAAAGAATCAAAATACCTTACTTAAATACCTTCTCCAGTACGATATATAAAAAGAAAAAAAAATATTCATTGAGAGATCGAACCATGGCCTAGCTAAATTATTTTTTAGATGGGCCGGGCCGGCCCCGCCCCATTATTCCAGCAAATAAAGAAGAAAGAAAAGGGATTTTGTTTTGTTGCTTCTTTTGACTTTATATGTATGATAAAAACATGTATCTTGTACCAATATTGGGTGGTTCTCTCTTGAATAGTTGTTGATTTGTCGCAATTTGATAATTCAGTAAACTCGAAGCGAACATCAAATGTGCAGAGACAAGAATTCATGCGGGGACAATGGCCCCATTGACATTGAGGAGAGGCATTTCAAGCCACTCATATTTCTCATATCACGCTTCTACAATAGTATATTTTCAATGAGTAAGTACACATGTAACAGTGCCCAATATAGATGAATCATATACATGTGTGTGTGTGATATATATAGTATACTATAGAGTATGTGTATGTAACAATAATGCCCCACAACTTTTCATGTTGGTACACTTTTATCCTTGAACTTTCATTTTTGACAGCAATTTCCTCCTTACTATTTTAAAAAATTAAGTAGCTCACTATGCTAGCTATATGAGTTAAAAATGATTGAAGATTTTTATTTTTGCATAAAGATAAATTACTCGAGAGTACTTTTACTAATTAGTACTTTGCAAGGTTAATATAATTGATTATAATGTTATTCTGAAACAATTATAAGATATAGTTCTCGGAGAGTCATTAGGATAGAAGTCTCCGAATATTAGATAAAAAAAAAAAAATTGACAAAATACCCTAAAATAAGTAACGTATTACGCTCGTACTAACATTTTTCGTTATCTTGAGAATAATGTGGTACTATTTAAATCTCAAGAAGAATCTTCGCCAACAACACAAGTTTAGGAAGTAAACTGCACCGTTAGAGGTGCACCAACAAAAATATACTAAAATAAATGACGCATTGAATTGATGTTAAAATATTAATATTTTTAACGAGAAAATATATACTACTGTTAAAACTTACAACTTTAGGGTGCATATCTCTTCTTAGAAATGAAGTTCAAGAAGTAGAATGCACTAAAAGCAAGGTTAGCGATGCATAACTATCAATTACTCATAAGTATACTATTATAATGTTAAAGTCAAAGAAGACATAAGTGTCTAACAATGTTAGTATTGTGTGTGATGATTTCCTAGCAGTTTATGTTTTGGTTGTCGTCGTCGTTTTATTTTAAAGTGTACACGCACTTACGTCAAAAACCAGAATTTAGGTTAGGACTGATAAATTAGGGGACATGAAACGCGAAATGGTTAAAAGATAATTTAAATAAGTTTGGGTCTATTATAAATAGATCCGATTCCACTCATGTCGAACACAATTAACACGATTAAATAACAGGTGTACCCGCCACGTATATGATAATACGACTGGACTCAACTCGATATGATTTATGAGCAAAAGAATGCATTTTATTTAGGGTTAATGATGGCAAAAATACCCAAAGTTTGGTCAAAGAACCCCTCGGGTACCCAAAGTTTAAAAGTGGTGGCAAAAGTACCCAAAGTCACATTTGGGGAGTTGACCACTTCATTCTTGTAACGCCATTAACTTACCCAATAACTCTGGCCACGTGGAAAAATCTGTTTCGTTAGGTGTAATCATTAGAGGTTCAATTAGTTGTATTAAATAGTATTACTTAGGGGTTTAATTCGCTGTTTTCTCGTAAACGATGCTGATGTGGGCTTGTCAACGTGGAAAAAATCATTCTGTCGGCAACCCACGTTTGTCCGCGTGGTCAGAGTTAACATGTAAATTAACGGTGTTACGAGATTGGAGTGGTCAACTCCCCAAATATGACTTTGGGTATTTTTACCACCATCTTTAAACTATGGGTACCAGAGAGGTTCTTTGACCAAACTTTGGATATTTTTGCCATCATTAACCATTTTATTTAATTAAAATTAAGTCGTTCATTTGATGAATATAGAAAAATAGTATTTTTTAAAATATTAAATAATGTCATTTAATAAATTAAGTTAATCAATCTAAATTGAATTAATTAATCATTTTAAAATATCTTACTTAATTTTATTAAATAGGTAGACACGATAAACGTTGTTAATAAATAGGGTGGATATGAGTCTTGTCTTCTAACACGATTAATAAATGAGACTGGTTTGAGTCTACATAAAATAAGTAAAAAAAAAAAAATCCTTAACACCCAACACGAACACGACACGAAGTCTTTACAATTTTATAGCCATTAGCCAATTTATAATGTTCTTTACAATGTGGAACAACCCCACATTTTTGTTTGGTCTAAAGCCGCAAGTCCCTTGATGAAGCTCACACAAACCTTCCCATGTGCCTGCCAGGCGATCTCACATAGCAAATATGATGCATAAAACCAACACACAACACTCTTATCAATTATCTAGTCGGATGCAAATGACATTACTTGCAACTTGCATATAAATCCTCTTCCACTTATAGTATAAAGTCACATTATATTATAAACTATAATAGAATAGAAGATTGTGGATGCACAATTTGGCAAACCTAACCACATGTAACATAAACTATATGTGACACCACCTCTTGCTTCTATTTACTTATATTTTTTTATTCAGTCTCACAAAGATAGATTCTTGTGATTGTGCCATGGTTTAAGTACTAAAATAATATTTGATGATCACATGATCAAAAAATTTCAATTGGGCATCCAACTCTGGCCACCAAAAATACAAAGTGAAGAGAGGAACATAACCCAATAACTTCAAGCTATTATAAATTGTAAGGTAGCATTTTTTTTTATCAAAAGAAAATTCCATTTGGCAACCACCCACATCCAAACAAAGACCAAAAGCTTATCCAAAATAATATTAATATATATATGTATATATATTTATCAGCTCTCATTATTAGAGAAGAGACTCATTAATCATCATCAAGACAAATTGTTAAAAATGTGGATTTTTTTTACGATATTTCACCGTGCCATTTCCAAAAATCCGAGTAAGAGAGAAAACCCACGAAACAAAATTTCAACATCTAAAATCCCACCACACAATTTCTTTCACTTGTCCTTTTTACCCTCGTTTTCCAGAATCTGGTCAATCTCCCCGATCTCCACAGACCCTTTGGGGCTCTCCAGAGTCCTCTTCTCCTCCTCTTCCACGTCTTCGCCGTCCTCGCCGTCGTCCTCGCCGCCGCCATTGCAGGCCCTGTCCTTCTTCGCTTTCCTCTTCTTCCGGTTCCGCTCCGCTCTCGCCTGCAGCACCTCGAGGAGCTCCGTGGCCGCCGCCACCCCGTCCCGCCGCTTCTTGATCAGCACCTCGCTGATGTCCGCGGGCGTCATCTCCGCCTCCTCCACCGCCGCCTCGAGCTGGCTCAGCACCCCGGGGTCCACGTCGCGCTCCGCCTCGCACCCGAGGTAGTTCCTCAGCAGAATCTTCAGCGCCTCGAACGAGCAGTAGCTCATGAACACGTGCATATCCATCCTCCCGCTCCGCAGCAGCGCCGGGTCAAGCTTCTCGATGTGGTTCGTCGTGAACACGAAGATCCGCTCGCTCCCGCAGCAGGACCACAGCCCGTCGGTGAAGTTCAGCAGCCCCGAGAGCGTTATCGAGTTCCCGCCCCCGCCTGCGCCGCTCTCTTGCTCGCCCGAGACCGTGCACCGCAACGGCTCGACGTCGTAGTAGCTACTTCCGCCGCCGCTGCCCTTGCCGCTCCCTGCTCCTTTCTTGTTATTCCTGTTGGTCAGTGTGATCGAGCAGTCTATGTCTTCGATGACAATTATGGACTTCGAGCTCGTCTTCATCAGCAGCTTCCTCAGCTCGGAGTTTGTATGGACCTCCGTCAGCTCGAGGTCGTAAATGTCGTAGCCGAGGTAGTTCGCCATGGCGGCGATCATGCTCGACTTCCCCGTCCCGGGCGGGCCGTACAGGAGGTACCCGCGCTTCCAGGCGCGTCCCGTCTTCTGGTAGAACGCCTGCCCGTCAGCGAAGTCCCGGAGATCGGCCATTATCTCGCGCTTCTTCTCGGGGTCCATGGCGAGCGTGTCGAAGGTGCTCGGGTGCTTGAAAGGGACGGACTCCCACGGGTGGCCGCGGGAGTCGAGGGAGCCGCCGCGGGAGTTGGTGTAGAGGAGGCGGTCCTGGTTGTTGCGGCGGATGTCGCTGGCCTTCTCCATGATGAAGTCGAGGTAGGAGTTGAGAATGAGGGACTTATGGCGCTTCTTGATGCGGAGGGTGAAGCCGCGCTTCTCCTCCGGGAGGGGCCGCCAGGAGAAGGTCTGCGTCTGGCGCTGCGTGACGACGTGCTCCCACGAGACGGAGACGCCGGCGAAGGAGTCGGAGATGCAGTCGTTGTTGGAGAGGCCGAAGGTGACGGCGGAGGAGTTGAGGGCGCGGGTGAGGGAGAGGCGGGAGACGTGGCGGGAGGCGGGGACGGCGGAGGACAGGTAGAGCTGCACGGCGTTGTAGAGCTCGTTGGTGTTGACGCCGTCGATCTCGGTGATGTCGAAGTAGCAGAAGGACGAGAACCAGTGCGAGACGCGGTGGAGCAGCTTCGCCACCGCGAACCGCAGCTCGGGCGGGAAAACCGTCTGCAGGAGCGTCTGGCAGAAGGCCAGCACGCCCAGCAGCGACGCCACGGACGTCCAGTACTCCTTCATCGCTCACCACAGCAACTAGTAGTCTTGCACCGGGGGCATATATGGGATTTTCAAATGTTGGGTCTTCAAAATGAAGAGTGTGTTCTTTCTAGAGAGAGAGAGAGGTGAGTTTGGAAATGGGTGGGAATGGAGTGGGTATAAGTAGAATGAAAATAGGGAAAGTGGGGTGTGAGGGTGAAAAAATAAAAAGAAAAGGCCAAAGGGAAAAACAAAAGAAATGGGGGTAAACTGCGGCTAATGTACCCAATGTTTGATTTTCTGTGGATTATATACCCAATGTTTATTTTTGGCGGCTAATGTACCCAATGTTTGATCCGTTAGATATTTTTGGGTTTTTCGTCAGTTGACCGTTAGAGAGTTATATGTACACTTTTCGTATTTTTGACATAACTCACTCATTTTTTGTCCAAATTTTATGCATGACCTATGGTTGGAAAGATAAGAGATAGATCTACAACTTTAATGTTTTAAGTTTTGTAAAATTAGTTTTAAAAAATACGAAATTTCAAGTACAACGTAAAACTGGACATTAGTTTAATGCAAAATATTTGTTTCGAGCAAATTTTAATATACTTAATGACTTTTTATGATGAAACGTAAAGCAAAAAGTTGTAGATTAATGTTTTATCTTTCCAACGGGTGTTTATTTATAAATTTTGGATAAAAAATGAGTGAGTTATGCCAAAAATATGAAATATTATTTCACATCACATCTTTTATATTTTTGGCATAACTCACTCATTTTTTGTCAAAAATTTATAAATAAACACCCGTTGTAAAGATAAAACATTTATCTACAACTTTTTTCTTTTACGTTTCATCATAAAAAGTCATTAAGTATATTAAAATTTGCTTGAAACAAATATTTTGCATTAAACTAATGTCCAGTTTTACGTTGTACTTGAAATTTCGTATTTTTTTAAAACTGATTTTACAAAACCTAAAACATTAAAGTTGTAGATCTATCTCTTATCTTTCCAACCATAGGTCATGCATAAAATTTGGACAAAAAATGAGTGAGTTATGTCAAAAATACGAAAAGTGTACATATAACTCTCTAACGGTCAACTGACGGAAAACCCAAAAATATCTAACGGATCAAACATTGGGTACATTAGCCGCCAAAAATAAACATTGGGTATATAATCCGCAGAAAAACAAACATTGGGTACATTAGCCGCAGTTTACCCAAGAAATGGGATGCTACTTTCTTATAATATTATTAATTTAGGGGGGGAAATCAGAGATGGGGTCCTCCTCCTGGGTTAAGGAAGTGAGTGATTTACAGGGGTTTTTGCTGGGCTTGTCTATTATGAATAATATGATGGAGGGGTTTGAATGAGTTTGAAGAGAGAGAGAGAATGGGACAAGAACTCAACTCAGGCCTATTTACGGCTCTCATGACACACAATATTAGAAAAGTTATTCAACAACTTGGCTAAATAAAATAATGAGTAATTTCCATTCTTACCCAAACTTTTATATTGGTTGCATTTGGAGGCTTTTCATTTGTTTTATTACACTTCCCCCCTCTCATATTTAATTTGTTCTAAGAAACTCGTTTTCCTCTATAACATTACAAAATTTATTAATTTAATATAACGAGAAAGTCATCTACGATAATTTTAAACTCAAATACGATACCTGAAGAAAAAAATGTGCATTTTTTTAGAAATGAAATCAGGTCGAAGACTTTTTTTTCCTTCTTGTCAATAATACTTGAGAATCAGAACTGGATTTTGAGTATTGAAATGCTAGAAACAGGAATAAAAAGTCTTGATTTTTTTTCTCCTATTTAGTTTTGATATTTTATTACAAAACGAGCTTTCAGTAATAATAATAATAATGTAAACGGAAAAAATGCAAGAAAATGGGGGGATGTAATGTAATGAAGCAACATGAAATAGATGCGAATCTAAGGGAGGAAAGATGCAATTACTCTAAAATGATTGTCAAGCAAATCCTCAACATGTATGTGAATGTACCACCTTTGTAAAACACAGAAACTAATATATATGAATGAGCCTCCAAAACAGGAAGATGAAGAATATCAAGTTCAAGTATGAGAAGATTGAATGTGTAAATTGTAAACTAAAATGTACTGAATTTGTGTATACACGGTCCCCACTTGTTAAGCCCTTTTTTTTGACACATTTGACTCAGATTTTGTTGTTAAATTAAAAACAGTAAAAAAATTATATATATATATATCTTTAAAAAAAATATAATAAATATAATAATAATAATAAATAATTTGAGGTTTCGTGTTCAGAAATGAATGTTTCATTTTTCCCAAAGGATTTATAGGCATCTGATCTGACACTCCAAAGTTGTATAATTGTTTATGGAAATCTAGAAAGATTGAGATATGGGCTTTCACTTTTTAAATTTATTCATTTGTATTAAAGTATGATTTTTTTTATGAGAAATATATGCAAGTTAGATTTGTCAATTTTTTTTAATAATGTTAATAAGATATAGATTCAAATAATTTAAAAAAAAAACAATAAGATTATAAGATAGACATATACTTCATTTATTTTTATATAAAAATAGACGTTTCATTAATTTTTATTTTCATAATTTAATCAGAATTATTATCTTATTTAAGTATCTTACGTTACAAATATTATTCGTAAAACTGAATTATTATTAAATCTAACTAACTTAAATATTTTCACCGTCATTATTCGTAGAACTGATGATTCTCTTATTTTAACTTATTATTTTGTTAATAAGGCCTGCTTTGGGATTACACGGCTTGACCTGAGGCCATAAACTAATCAGAGTATAATATACGTGTCGTGTACTTATTGGTTATAGAGCTGACTATTTTACGAGAGCCAATAAATGTTCATAGGTTTGACTTGGGTCTCTCTTTTCTGCTTAGCCAATATTACACGTTTGAGCTTCAGAACTCTAATAAATAATTAATCTCTATTAATTGTGTTTCAGTAATATAGATATTTTAAGCATCATTAATAAATATATATATTTCGTCTATCAGTAAAATGATTGAGTCGATATTTTCCACGATTGCATACAGAAAATCTCTAGTCTAGAATCAAGGTTTCTCGTTATTTATATCGTGATTTAGTCATTTAATCCGCGGTTTTTTTGGGTTTTTTGGGGGATTATTCTTAATCTCAAGATGGAATTCTCGGGATATCTTTGAACTAAAGATCTCGGTTTGTTGTGACATCAGATTCGCCATTGTGGTTGGTCTTTTACGACGAGGATATATATCAGAAATTCGCCCATTTTGAGACCGTCAATGAGAGCGATGATGGCATCATTGTCGATGTAGTACACGACCTTGTTGGCTACTTCGGTGAAATGATTTAGGTATCTTTGGAGGAATTTATCGTCTCTTTGCTTGAGTGACCATAGATATTACTTCTCACTCCTTTGTATTAGACAGCTCGCGAATCTAGATATAGAGTGCTCCAAGGTGTCAAATGTCACGAAAATCGAGCGAAATTCGCGTCGATTTTCGTTTTCAGTGGAACACCGAAACGACATCCCTTTCGTTTCGCTGTCGTTTTACCAAATTTCGCGAAATTCGCATGGGCACGTGGAAGGAATGTCGTTTTTCGTTTTTACTCATAAAAGTTGCGAAAAATGATTGGAATTTCGCAAAAAATCAAACTCTTGGTAGATTTCGGTAAAAATACCAATTAAACTTTCGCCAAAAATATTTATACTTGCCCAAGACTAATATTATACACTTCAAATAATATTATACACTTAACATACATATACACTTAATATATAATATTATATTCTTCAACTAATAATAAATTTGTTAACATACATACACAATTTACATGTATATTCACTTATTATAACACACTTAACATATTCACTTCACATAATAATTTGACTTAATATTATACACTTCAACTAATAATGTGATTTTACATTATACATTTCACCTACATATTTAAGTTACAAATGTGTTTTGTTGTATACAATTATGTCTTGTATTTATTAAATATGTAGTTTTGAACCTATATAAATATCATGCTTAAATACTCAAATATTTTTTACAATAAATCCGTCGAAAACCCCATCGGCACGTGGTATGCCCATGCGGTATATGCGGCATGCCCTTTTTTTACCATTTGCCCATCGACATACCCATCGGCAAGCGATATATCCGTAAAACAGAAAATGCGAAACGACATCGGCAAGCGGCATTTTAAACCTTGGAGTGCTCCTTCAAGTCCTGAAATGACCTTATGGTCCCCTTTGCTAGTCATTGGTACCATTCAAAAGCGCACCCACTAAAATCCAGAATCTCTTATGAAAATTCAAAAAGTATTCTTCAAAGAAAAATTCAATTAAATCGGGCTATCAAGAAAGCTCTGATACCATTGTTGGTCCTTTTTTTTTTTTTAAAGATTTCCTCATTTCTGGAAGCGGAAATTCCGTTGAATCCTCAAAACTTGAATCTAGATAAATGCGATTTATTAAAACCTACTCGGTGAGAATAGATTCTCTGGTAAATCTTATGCATTTGTTCACGAACCAAATCTCTGAATGTTTCACCAGAGATATGTCGTTGCCGTCGTCGTCTAGTACCATGCCATCGCCAAGATCACGAGTGTTTCAAGTGTGCGGTCCTCTACATAGTTCACCACGTCGTCAACGGACGCTCTTTATGCCAGAAATTGTATTGTCGGGAAACTAGTGACTCCTTGACAATTAGATGACGAAACTAAGACTCCACGGATCAAGGAGAATTGGATTTCTCTCTTGCATTTGGAGATTATTCAGACCCACATATCCAGTCATATTAGGTGTTCGTGGAATAATGAATTAGTTTATTAAGACACTAATCATATCCTTATGTAAAGGTAGGGATTAGGTTTAATGTGGGCTTTATGAGTTACATTTAGACAAGCCCAATTAAAACATATTAGTTCACTTAACTAATATCATGAATTAACCAATTAATCAAAGTGAGTCCAAGTGGACCAAATTCTTAATTTTTTTTGCACTTATGCCGCAATAATTTTTACATAATTTATAAATAGTATAATTGAAAACTCCCACAAGTTTCCGTATAATTGAAAACTCCCACAAGTTTCCGATGATACATGTGAAAAGTCACGAAAGACAAAATATTGAGCTTCAAAACTATGATTAGGTGAGAATTTGATGCACATATATACGAGACCTATATTGCATGTTACATTATTTTAAGAGATGTATATAGTCTATACCCTATATAGAGGTGGTTTTAGAAAGTTCCTAAAATACAAATAAAGCTATTCTCTTTGTCTCTAAACGAAATGAGATTTTATGGACTCTTTTTGATGAATATTATGGAGTCCAGCCATGCCTAACTAGATGACCAATAATACAACCCTAGTTGAAATAATATGCATACAAGTTTAAATCTAATTAAGTATATCATAGATATTGAGAGTAGCTTCTAAATAGGGCATCAAACACAAATATTATAAAGTAATTATTATAAATTTTTACTTACCGTAAGGACTAAAATATTTTAAAATTAAGAACACAGGGACTTTCTTATTAGAAACACCAATTCTTGAAGGACGTCCCAAACATGTAATATGCAACAGAATATATAATTTTGTAAAGTATATACAATATTTTTTAATGATTCATTACAAGATATATTCGCAATGTAAGAACTTGATGAACTATTCATGCACGATTTTTTATTCTCATTGAGATCGAATTCATGATTTCTTGTGGACTCGTGTACCACTAGGCTAGACAAAATTACTTACGTAATCATACATATGATGGTCTAGAAAATATGATGAACTAACAATATAATGATATAATCAGATGATCGAATCAGATTTTTGTACTTTCATATATTCCGAAGATTTTTATTTTTTGTGCTGACCAAACAAAATTAAACCACACTTATATTATTAGAGTACACAACTATCCACAAACACATAAAAGAACTCAAAACCAAAGGAAAAGAAGAAGAAGAGTGTTGGTCACCCGTCTGCGACGAGTAAGGGTGAGGCACAGCCGCTTAACCGTTTCCTCAGCCGGCCAGAGCTTTACTTTCAGTCAACGGTCGGTGACTTAATCAACGCGGCATTATTGAGGAATCTCTATAAATACTCAAGCTGAGTATCAGAGAGAGACATCGTTCACAAACAGCAAACACAAGAAATCTCCAGAGAGAAACCAGAGAGAGAAGAGGGAAGCTTTCTTGAGAGACAGAAAGCTCCGGCGATTCCAACGTTGGAGACGACGGCGAACGGCGACGGGCGGTGACGAGGAGAACTCGGTAAAGACGGAGAGAAGCGCAGAGTCTTCTTGGGAATCCGGTCGGAGTCTCGGCACAGATTTGGCGATGGTTCGTATCACCAGGAGGTTGGGCGTCGGCGGTGTCTGGTTGATCGGAGTAGCTCAGGTGTACTGGTGTGGAAGTCTACACGGTGATTTCGTGGATCCGGGTAGCTCATCGGAGGGTGCAGCGAGCAGGGGTGTTTGGCTAGGATAGTCGGGTAGATTGTATCTAGGACTATATATGAATCTTTTGTAACTGATTATATTTGTGAAGATCAATAAAGTCGCGTTGGTCGGGTTCATCAATCGTGTCATGCTTCCGCAATTGTGTTTGTTTGTCAATCTTGGTGCTCGGGTTGTAGGGTGAAATCCCTAACAAGTGGTATCAGAGCTTGGTTCGTCGGAGAATCAAGAACCGATTCCAAGAAGCGAGCAAGAAAGATCAAGATTCTCAAGATTCAGAATCTTGACATCTGCAACGCGAGTAATGATGGCAGCCAGAAAGTATGAAATCGAGAAATTCACAGGAGACAACGATTTTAGCATCTGGAAGATCAAGATGGAGGCGCACCTATCTCAGCTGGGCCTAGAGGACGCGCTAGAGGGGGAGAAGGCTCTCCCCGAGAACATGAAGGAGAAAGAGAAGGCTGCTTTCTAGCGAAAGGCGAGGAGCACCATCATATTGAATCTCTCGGACAACATCATCAGGGATGTTCAGAAGGAAACGACCGCGGCGGGCATCTGGAAAAAGCTTGAACAGTTGTACACGACAAAGAAGCTCGCTAACGAGCTATTTCTCAAGTTGTTCAACTTCTCCATGACGCCGGGAATGCCGCTCAAGGATTACTTCAGCGAGTTCAACAAGATCATCACGGATCCTGAGAACATTGGAGTATCGTTAGAGCAGAAGGATCAGGCGCTCCTTCTCCTACGATCCTTGTAGGGAACCTACGAGAGGATATTTTCCTGTACACTGATCGGGAAACCCTCACTATGGAAGACGTCAAGACCGCGGCTCTATCGAAGGTGATGCAGCGAAAGCATGAAGCAAAGGCAAACCAGCGAGGAGGTGGAGCAGAGAGTCTCTACGTAAGCCTAGGAAAACTAGGGAGGCGAAAGAAGTTCCGGAAGGCCCCCTCGGCAAAATCTGCACCGAAGGCGACATGGTTAAAATGCTTCAATGGTCAAAAGGAAGGACACTTCAAGAGAGACTGTCCCAAGAAGAGGACAAGGAAACCGTTCGGGAGGCCTCTCATGTGTCCGGGGGCTATGATAGTGCAGAGGTTCTGAACGTGACACCGACCAGCATGCGAACGGTATGGATACCGGATTCGGGCTGCTCGTACCATATGTGCTCACCATCCTGCGTGTTCGGGAAGCAGCATCGAGTGAAGTTCGGAAAGGGGACCCACACGAGCAAGTCGGTTTTGGAGTATGTTCACTCAGACTTGTAGGGTCCGGCTCGAGTGGATTCGCACGGAGGTAATAGGTACTTTATCTCCTTCATCGACGACTACTCAAGGGAGTTATGGGTGTATATGATAAATTCCAAGGACAAGGCGTTCGAGGCCTTTACTAACTGGCGAGCGCTGGTAGAGAACCAGTGCGAGAAGAAACTCAAGAACCTCAGGACGGATAAAGGTCTGGAGTACCTGTCCGAGGAGTTCAATGAGTATTGTCGGAAAGCTGGCATTCGGCGGTCCAGGATGGTGAGGCAGACGCCTCAACAAAACATGCTCGCTGAAAGGATGAACAGGACCATCATGGAGCGAGTAAGTGTATGCTCTCAAGGGAAAATCTGTCTCCAAAGTTTTGGGGAGAAGCCGTCCATACTGCATCATATTTAACTAACTGATTGCTCTCCTCATCAATCGAGTTTGAGACACCTAAGCAGCGATGGACTAGTTGTCTGAAAGACACTGATTACTCAAGGCTCAAGGTCTTCGGGTGCACAGCTTACTATCATGTAAATTAAGGTAGGCTCGTCCCGAGGGTCAAGAAAGGGCTCTTCATGGGGTACCCCGACGGGGTGAAGGGGTACCGTATATGGTGTTCAGAATCGAGGAAGTGCATCATCAGCCGTGATGTCACGTTCGACGAAAATAGCTTTACCGAAGGAAAGGAACTCCAACGAGCACGGAAGATCTCCACGATGGAGATGGACTTCAACTCTAGGTGGAGCGATCTGAGCAGCCAGGGCGACGAGAGTCTCCCTGAGTAGAAGTTGCTCGATGGACTCTGGTCGGGGACACATCCAGTAACAAGGGCTGAGGAACTTCACGCGAGGAGCGTGCTCGAGGAAAAATGCCGAGGAGTGTACCCGAGGAAGTTTACTCGAGGAGCAATCTTGAGGAAGTATTCCCGAGGAGCGTACGCGAGGAATCATGACCGAGCAGCGAGAAGCTCCACAAAATACCTTTGAGGAAGGATCGGCGAGCGGCAGCAAAAGCGGCTCGGTCGGGAAAAACCGAGTAGAGTGTAGCAGAAGACCGTCGGGCGAGCAAGACTCCTCGTGTAGCGAGGAAGAATCTAAGGAGGGTACCGACGAGGAACAAGCCCGACGAGAACAAGAGAATCCCTTGGAGGGATATCAACTTTCTCGTGATCGAGCTAGGCGCGCTACCAGGAAGCCGACAAGGTACGCACATGCAGAGATGGTAGCATATGCCTTTAACACGGCAAGCGTGGAAATCAACAATGAACCACGAACATATGTGGAGGCCATCAAGTCTCATGATGCGGGAAAGTGGCGAGCAGCCATGGATGATGAGATGAACTCTCTCCAGAAGAACAACACTTGGGTACTTGTGCCGAAGCCCAAGAACTGCAAGGTAGTGGGATGTCGTTGGTTATACAAGGTTAAACCAAGTGCACCAGGAGGCGAGCCGGCGAGGTATAAGGCCATACTGGTGGCGAAGGGCTTAACGCAGCGAGAGGGTATAGACTTTAATGAAGTCTTCTCGCCCGTGGTGAAGCATACTTCGATCAGGGTACTACTCTCGATGGTTGCCAAGTTCAACTTAGAGCTAGAGCAGATGGACGTGAAGACAGTCTTCTTACATGGAGAGCTCGAGGAAAGGATCCTCATGCAGCAGCCCGAGGGCTTTGTGCAGAAAGGGAAGGAGGATTGGGTTTGCTCATTGAAGAAGTCCCTCTACGGACTTAAGCAATCCCCACGATAGTGGTACAAGAGGTTTGGCACGTTCATGTAAGAGAACCACTACCGGATGAGCAGACACGACAACTGTGTGTATTTCCGGACCACTAAGAGTGGTGCAAGAGTCTATTTTCTCTTGTATGTGGATGACATGCTCATTTTCTCGAGCAGCCGGTCAGAAATCAAGAAGCTCAAAGACTCGTTGAAGTCTGATTTCGAGATGAATGATGTGGGGGAAGCGAGGAGGATTATCGGGATGGACATCCGACGAGATAGAGAGAAGGGCACGTTGAGCATCTCTATAACGGAATACTTCAAGAAGGTCATCGAGAACAAGGTTCAACTTACTGATGTTACCGATAAATCGGTTACCATTTTTGACGGATTAATCGATAGCTTACCGATTAACCGACGGAAAACCTATAATACTATAGCTTACCGATTACTGATGCTTTTCGATGATTATCAACAGATTATCGATACTTTTTGATACTTTCGATGGAAAACCTATAAAATATTTGTAGAATATCAAACCTCAAATTCAAAACATATATAATGTCATACACACACATATAATTCCATCAAAAAGCTCAAATCTAAAATACTAATAACATAGTCTAACAAGTCTCAACTATCAAATGCAAAGTCTAATATTGTAATATCTCAAACTGAAACACATAATAGAAAGAAGTGCATGGATAGAAAAAATACTCAACAGTCAAATCGACTTCTCCGACCTCAAAAGAACGATGATCTCCTATGGGCTTCCATAATACCCGAGGCACCACTTGCTTCCAAATGCATGTTACAATATGTCCTCCAAAACAAGCCATGTGGTTCAAAGTGTATACGGAAGATACTCACATGGTAATCATATGTCTGTTGCTTCGTAAACACGCCACGAGATGGATACTGGGGATGTGCCTACACTCTGTTATCGAACACAGGGTGCGGAGCCACTATGTGATTGTGAGGGGCTATTAGAAGGGGAACTACGGTGAGTACCAGTCGTATGAGTACGTTGTTGATTGAAACTAGCCCCAGCAGCGATTGAGCCGTAGTCAACTACTCCATGAACCCCCGGGGGGTCGGGGGTAGGACCGAGTCCCGTCTCACCAAGGACTCGGCTGATCACAGCTCTGTATGATTGAGCCTCCGCGGCGATCTCTTGGTCTGGGTTGCCATCTTCGTCGTCGAGGTGGACTGGTCGGATTCGCTCTACAATTGCGTCCTCGAAGTCACACCTGCAGAGGCCATAGCCAAAGACTTCGTGAGGTACTCATACGGATCGGCTTTGTCGGCCTGGTCGTACTGTGCCTTCAAGTCTCGCAGCGCTAGCTTGTGATTGTAGTTGCAGAACATTAGCTTCTCAAGTGTCGCGTACGCCAGACGATTGCGGAGCTTGGTGTGGATCAGGGCAAACATGCTCCAGTTCCCCTCACACGCTGAGGCAGACGCGGTCTGCGACAAAACCCGCATTGCTAGCTTCTGCAATGTGGGGCACAGACCCCTGAATATGCTCCACCACTCAGCTGTAAATGAATAAAAAAAAACAAAACATAGCATGTGTAAAACTTAGCATATTGATGTTCAATGTGTAAAACTTACCGGGTGCAAGAGTCTTTCGTGCTGCCACGCATGACCGCTCGCGCAACAGACCTACAACGTCACGAAACCGCACGCACTAAAATACACATATAGAAAGTTAGTTTTAATTTAATTTAACCACACGAAGTAAAATTACAAAATTAAAGTAAGATATTACCTCTGCCGCCAGATGTGTCACGTCTTTATGAGGAAACAACCGGTCGTAGACCCTGGTGACATCTCAGATGGCATTTTCTGGCATCTCAATGTCTTGCTCGTAGGCGATTCTGGGGTTCAAGAAGTGGGCCGCAATATGCAATGGATGGTCCAAGTTTTTATGCCATCGCGCCTCCACAATTTCGACTACCCATTGTTTTCCTTGAAGTGCGCGGAGCTCCGCTACGATGATTTCGAACAAGCGATACACCATTCCCATCGTCGGATGTACCTCGGTGTCGACGAGCCGGAGTGCTGTGTACAAGGGGGCGAACACGCTCAAGGCATTGTCAACCGAAGCCCAAAGAGTATCGCTCAAGCACAATGTGGCCGCGGCTCTCCCTTATCTCGTGTTCTTGAACGTGGAGTTATCCCACCAGTCGGATATAATCATCGCCTTAAGTCCCGCCTTTTTCCCCTTTAAGCTGGTCAGGGAGAGAAAGTTTGTGGCAAACCTTGTCGCCCTCGGACGGATGATCTCACCCTTGCATGCCTTCCTCATTGTATCGATCACCTGGCCGTGGTTGTAGATAAACTTCGTGATGAGTCTGCACCCCTTCACAGTCTTGTCGATGCTCTTCCTTTTCCCGATGTCGTGAAACACCAAGTCGATGCAGTGGGCAGCGCACGAAGTCCAGTACAAATTGTACTTCTCCATCAAATCGGTGCCGACTTTATTTTAATCCGCGGCGTTGTCGGTCACAATTTGCACCACGTTATGCGGGCCGATCTCCTCAATCACTGCAGATAATATCCTAGCCAAGTATGCACATTCTTGGCGTGGGCGAACGCGTTGATTGCCTTGATAAACATTGTACTCCCAGCCGAAAAGATCATGATGTTCATGATCTACATATTCGTCGGTCCAGTCCAACGGTCCGACATGATCGTCACGCCAAATTTCCGCCACATGGAAATCTGATCCTGCTTGTACTTCTTCCACTACTCAAACTCAAGAGTTAGATACTTGCCCGCGATGTCCTTTGACGTGGGATACAGGCATCCAACGCCTACACTTGTAAAATGCAATATTATTAAATATTAATAGTTAACTTAACTTAATACTCAAGAAAATATTCAAACAATCATAAAAATAAAATCATAAATTAGGTTACCTACTTCGGCTACGCAAAACAACATGTTGTGGAAAAGAATATCGTCTGCGTGGCACCACGGAATCCCTTTGTGGATTAAGTATTTGGCTATCGCCTTCCCGACCTTCAAAATTGTCTTCGGTAAAAACATTAAATCGACTCTTTTCTGTTTTTTCGAAGGCCTATCGAAAAGCGCCGAGGCAGTGGCGGCACCGGCGCTGCTTGCGCCGCCTCCGGCCTAGTATTCTTCCATTGTTTGGCCGCTGCCTCTTGACGGGATTTCTTTATTTGTCGTGCCACTTCTCTTTCAATGTCCACAGGCATGGCCTCGTCGTCTTGATCACAAGAATCATCGGCCTTCTGGTAAATAATTTCCCGTATATTAACTGCCAAATCGTGTCTCTTCTCCTTCTTCTTCTTGTAACTCCGCATAGTATCCCTGATGAGGTTCCGTACATCGTTCGGGACTTCGGTACACGGCGCGACATTTTTGTTCTTATCATTGCCGGCCAAATGTTGTTTCATTCTGGTGATCCCGCCACCTCTGATCTCTTTTCCGCAGTAGTTGCACTTGCAACCGGAGTTGTTGCTCGAATCCATATAAGGAGTGCAATGCTCCCTCGCAATGTTTTCTTTACTCATCTTCAAAGTTCAACCTAAACGACGAGACTAGTTAAAAAAGCAATAAAAATCGCAAAAATTAGGTACTTTTACCGCAAAAAAAATCCTCGATAAACAAATTAAATTCCACCAAAGTACCACATTATTGTAGGAATGAATATTTTATGAAATCTGACAGCAATAAAAATCAGTATATTACCGAGAAATCACGACCAGATAAACTTGAAGACTTTTGCCGCAATTAAGCCAAATACCGAAATATCGTCAAATCTGCAAAAAAATTACCTCAAAAAATCAGATGAAGATTTCCAAAAATATTTAAGAAATGAAAACACCCAAAAAAATGAGTACATTACCTAGAAAATCACGAAAGATAAACTTCAAACACTTTCGCCGCAGTTATGACGAAAACCAAAATACCTTCAAATCTGCAAAAAAAATTACCCCTAAAAATCACATTAATATTTTAAAAAATAATTAATAAAGGAAAATACCCAAAAAAAAAATGAGTACATTACCTAAAAAATCACGAAACATAAACTTCAAACCCTTTCGCCGCAATTATGAAGAAAAGCGAAATACCTTCAAATCTGCAAAAAACATTACCCCAAAAAATCACATTAATATTTCAAAAAATAATTAATAAAGGAAAATACCCAAAAAAATGAGTACATTACCTAGAAAATCACGAAAGATAAACTTCAAACACTTTCGCCGCAATTAAGACGAAAACCGAAATACCATAAAATATGCAAATAAACTACACCAAAAAATCACATTAATATTTCAAAAAATAATTAATAAAGGAAAACACCCAAAAAAAATAAGTAGATTACCTCGCAAAACACGCAAGATAACCTTGCAATACTTTTGCCGCAGTTATAGGTAAAACCGAATTATCGTCAAATCTGCAAATAAAATACAGAAACAAATCATATTAATATTTCAAAAAATATTTAATAAACGAAAAAACCCCAAAAATGAATAGATTGCTTCTTAAATCACAAAAAAAAGTAAACTTTGAATACTTTTGCCATAATTATTAAGAAATCCGAATTAAGCCTCCAATCTGCCTAAAAATTGACCCAAGTACATAAAAACTATTACAATAATTTATTATTCAACTATATACATAAAAGAAAAATTGATTAAATAGCTCTAAAACTTAAAAAAAAATATGAATCTCTATAATTTTTACATAAAAAACCTAAAACATATTGTAATCTTGATATATTTCATCTAAATCCAACAAAAGAATTACAAATAAAGTCATGGAAACAAGTTTTTAACAACACATATTCATAAAAATGCAAAAAACAACTCAAAATCCTAAAAGTGACTATCTTTATCAATCTCCAAACATAACTCATGAACAACTAACTCTTTGTTTTTGTAACTTATGCAAATCATCTCAAAATCGTGTAAAATAAGTAAATATCAAAGAAAAATTGCAAGAAACATATAGATCTATGATTATAGCTCCTAAATATACCCAAAAGTTTGAACAAAATTGGACAAATTTGGTGGGAAAAGCTTAAAACCAAACTTTGCAAACTTTTGCCACACAAACCATTTCCATTGAAAAGCTTGAGATTAGCCGAAAATCAGAGACTTACCAGCTCAAAAATCGCCGAGAAGTATAAGAAGTGGGCAGTTGGAGGTGAGAATAGGCGAGAACGCTAGGTTTTGGTCGAAAATCGGCGAAATGAGGTATTTATATTTGCCCTAATTTTTTTTAATTGCACCGAAAAGACGCTATTTTCTACACGTGTTTTACCGATAATCGACTGGTAACTGGTTTATCGAAAAGGTCGAAAATCGTTGAAAAGTGTATAAAACGGTAAGTGTTATAGTCGGCAACTTACCGGTAACAACCGGTAAGCTCGATAATCGACGATTATCACCGGTAATTCGAACCTTGATCGAGAAGTTCCAGATGGAAAATGTCAAGCCTTGTAAACACCCCCTCGCCCAACACTTCAAACTCAGCGACGAGCTCTGCCCGAGGACCGAGGAAGAGACAAAGATGATGGAGCATGTGCCATACACGAGCGCCGTCGGGAGCCTCATGTATGGGATGATTTGCACGAGGCCGGACTTGGCCTATGCAGTCAGTCTCGTAAGTCGATATATGTCCAACCCCGGGGAGGTGCACTGGCAGGTTGTCAAATGGATACTTAGATATCTGACAGAGAGCTCGAGCACAAGGTTGAACTATCCGAGAGAGGAATTCAAGGGAGCAGACATCCAAGGATTTGTAGATTCAAACTATGCGGGCGACTTGGACAAGAGAAGATCCCTGACGGGATACACGTTCAAGGTGTTTAGGAACTTGGTCAGCTGGAAAGCATCACTGCAGCACATCGTTGCCTTGTCAACGACAGAAGCTGAGTATGTAGCGATCAATGAGGGAGCGAAGGATGGACTCTGGTTGAAGGGCCTTCTCACAGAGCTTGGAATGGAGCAAACATCGTTTGAACTCAATTGCGACAACCAATTGGCGATACACTTGTGTAAAAACCAGATTTATCACGAGAGGACCGAGCACATTGACATAAAGTTGCACTTTGTCAAGGATATCGTGGAGCTGAACACGATGAAAGTCCTCAAGATCAGAACCGAGGAGAACCCGGCGGATATGATCAGGAAGGTGATACCAGTCTTCAAATTCGAGGAAAGCTTGGAGCTGTTCGGGGTGGGGAAGAAAAACCCTGAGAAGGATGACAAAGGAGACCCGAGCTGGTGAGCTCGGTCAGAATGACTTAAGTTGGAGATTGTTGGTCACGCGTCGGTGACGAGCAATGGTGAGTCACAACCGCTTAACCGTTTCCTCAGCCAACCAGAGCTTGACTTCAAGTCAACGCTCGGTGACTTAATCAACGCGGCATTATTGAGGAATCTCTATAAATACTCAAGCTTAGTATCAGAGAGAGACATCGTTCACAAACAACAAGCACAAGAAATCTCTAGAGAGAAACCAGAGAGAGAAGAGGGAAGCTTTCTTGAGAGACAGAAAGCTCCGGCGATTCCAACGGTGGAGATGAAGGCGAACGGCGACGGGCGGTGACGAGGAGAACTCGGTAACGACGGAGAGAAGCGCAGAGTCTTCTTGGGAATCCGGTCGGAGTCTCGGCACAGAGTCGGCGAGGGTTCGTATCACCGGGAGGTTAGGCGTCGGCGGTGTCTGGTTGATCGGAGTAGCTCAGGTGTACCGGTGTGGACACGGCGGAGGTGATTCCGTAGATCCTGGTAGCTCATCGGAGGGTGCAGCGAGCAAGGGTATTTGGCTAGGATAGTCGGGAAGATTGTATCTAGGATTGTATACGAATCTTTTGTAAGCGATTATATTTGTGAAGATCAATAAAGTCGCGTTGGTCGGGTTCATCAATCGTGTCGTGCTTCCGCAATTGTGTTCGTTTGTTAATCTTGATGCTCGAGTTGTTGGGTGAAATCTCTAACAAAAAGAAAACATAGTACGTATGATTGATGAGTCTCTAATCATCGTCAGTTTTGTTTGTATCCCATGACAGCATGAGAGAGAGCTCCAAGAGCCTAACATTGTACATAACTTTTTTTTTAATGAAAATAATATCTCCAATAAACCATTCTTAGACAATAACATTTGACATTATTATCTGCAAATGAAGACGAGCTTTTCATGTCATGCAAAATAATTATAATATAAATAATTGATTATATAATTAAAAGGAATACTAGTGGCAAAAATACCATGTGGTTTGAAAATAGGGCGGCATAGAGCCAATTTTAAAAAAAAATATGACAAAAGTATTTAAGCTCATTATTTTTTGACGGATCACTAGAGCTTATCCACTCTTCCGCCGTTTTTTTTAATTACTACTATTTTTGTCAGTGATGACGTCAATGACAAATAAAATGAATCAAACCCATGAACATCAAAATAAATCTGAATGCAAACTGTAGATTCTTAAAAATCAACAACACAAATTCTTATTTTCTTTTTTACTTTCTCTCTCGAATTCTCAGTTTATCTCCTCAATAGCATTCTGATTTATGTTGTTGACGTCATCACTAACGGAAATAATAATAAAAAGAGAAATTGCTCTAAATAGCTAAACTGAAACATAAGATTTGTAAAATAGTCAAACTTTGATTAATTTTGTAAACTAGCCAATTAACCACTTAAACTAGCCAAAATTAACCAAAATTAACAATGTAATTGGAGTTTTGTGTAAGTGGTTAATTGGCTAGTTTACAAAATTAACCAAAGTTTGGCTATTTTGCTAAACACACTTTTAAGTTTGGCTATTACCCTAAAGAACCCTAATAAAAAATAACAAAAAAATAGACGAGACCTACTAATCCGTCAAAAAAGATAACTTGGATACTTTTATCACTCGTCATATCTTTAAATAACTTGGATAATCTTCTTGTTTTTTTTTTTTTTAAACTTTTTTTTTCTAAATGAATTACGAGTACTGACTTTTATTACGTGGCTACACAACCTAGTTGTGGGTTGATTTGTGCATTAGGTATATGGCCGTATTCATTCATATCAAATGACTTTTTAATTTTATTTTTAAAATTACCATCTATCTTATGTTAATTGCGGAATCTCAGAGCTAGGACTCTGACTCTGGCGGAGGTGAAGCAAAAATATAGTGACACAAACCAGGCCTTTATTTGTTTATAAACTCTCTCGGCGGATGGATAATACATGGATAGGTATATATGATACTACGCAATTTGTACAACCAGACGTACGAATAATATGCACGGGTATTAGCCGCTTCAACCGTTTTAATATGACCTTTTATTTTGGTATTTAAAATCTGTGCCCCGATAGTGAGAACCACGTGATAGTGAGGACTCGGCCACGGCAGTTGAGGCCCCGAGTTTTTATTTTCAGCCGCATATTAGCTATAGAGGACATGCCATTGTTGCAACCTTAGTCTCCAGTTAACTATCATTTATTTATTTACTTATTTTATTTTAAATTCATTTTAATTGAACCAATAAATTACTAATTATATACTTTAAAAAATGGCGCCATACTTTATAATTACTTCTCTCATTTCCATTCCGATCACACCAATTCTCATTTTTCTCTCTTATTTTCTCATAAAGTTTCTTAGTTAGTTTAATATAATATATCTAGTAATTATAATTTTCTAGTGTTCATTTAGAAATAAACTCAAACTAGCATAGGTGAAAGAGAGACAGAGATTTGCTGTTCATTTAGAAATAAACTCAAACTAGCATAGGTGAAAGAGAGACAGAGATTTGCACATAAACATTCAATATACACACACACACATATATATATATATATATATATATATATATATATATATATATATATTAGATGTTTATGCACAAGACTCAATTACTTGAGTTACAGCATAGTACGTTTAAAACTCAATTACTAAAAAAAATATGCATATATAAATGTTTGAAATAGAACATAATTAAGTATTTTACTTTTTCTTGAAAATTTATGATTTTAATTCCCATGACTACTAAGTCTACGTTGTTGGTTTCAATTCTTTGGATCTGCCAAAAAGAAAACACACAAAGAACAAAATAAAGGTAGAAAAAAGCGTTGGGAGAAAGAATTCTATTTGATTAATCGAAATGCAAAATTACAATAATTGAGTTACTAACTAAAGTCACTGAGACTTGTATTTATAGAGAAACATGAAAGCCAAACCCTAGGTTAACTTCCTAAAATAAACTCAATCAAATCTATACAATTTACACGTTTCCTAACAAAATGAGAAACCAAATCAAACCAAATCAGGAAGCCAAGTCGTTATTGGACGTACCTGATTAGTATGCCCTATAATTCAGACGCTAATTCCACTTGTATAAGATCATGACGTTGACATCGTTAAAGATAAGGTTTATGACTTATCAATGACATAGCGGATATAATGAAAGTTTGTATTCCATAGTTGTCCTGGGATAAATCATAAAAACTATCGATGAACTCAATCAGAATCAGGTGATGATCTATTACCGGATCATGGTGCTGGTCCACACCGTTGAGATTAGTCAAGTATGAAGTATCTTCATATTGGAGGGGCAAGACTTACTTTGAACGCGTCAATCCGTCAATGAAAACTAGTAAATCGTATCTCCAAACTTGCTCCTCAAGTTTGACACCTTCCTAGAATAGCTTCTGTTGACTTCTGGCGTTTCCCATTTCTTCCCGGGAGAATCTTGCTAGGGTCCTTTTCTGCTAAGGAACATTTCTGCTCCCCGTCATCTCTGGTAGGGGCATTCCTGATCGGGTCTCTTTCTGCTATGAGACATCTCTGGTCGGACTTGGTGGAGGAATTCTTGTTGTGGAGGTTTATGCCGGGGGCATTTCTGCGCGCGATATTTCTACTAAGAGTTGAGCCAAGTCATACTTAAACTCACATACATGAGTACTTAAAACTCAACTGCGCGAAAAATTAAATTGGTGAAAATGTATAAAAATGAAATTAAAGTACATGTTGAGAGTGCATTTTAGTTATTTTTTAAAATCGATGAGATACTCTATAAATTTTTATTCTATATACATTTATATATAAATCAAAATTCCCTTAAAATAAGTAATGTAAGAGAAATATCATTGAGAGATCTCAAGAGATAATAGTTTTGTGGTCTCGATGCAAGCTACGGACCAGTTTGCCAACAACATACACCAATAATGTAATTAAGGATAGCATTGAATATACTAATTTAGCTAATGAAAACTGATCATCAGTCATCAAAAGCTAATAGATAATCTTTTCAACATGGGATTTGGTTCAAATCCTTAAAAAAACCTTAAATAAAATAAGGAATCAGATTCCTTATTCAGACAAAAAAATAAAAAAATATTTCCTCATCAATAAATAAATAAGTAGATATTGTCATAGAATAACAAGAACTATGTTAAGAGCATTATAAGAAAAGATAATATATACAGCAAGAAAAAAGAGATATATTTGCTTTGGTGTATTTTACAATAAGATTCTAGGTTTTTACCTCGAAGGATGTTTGCAATAAAAGTATATATATTAATGAAAGTGATGGTATATTTAAATATTTTAAATCAAGCAATATTTTTTCTTTGTGTTGCCAAAATTATAAATCTTAGCTACTAAAATATATATACTATTTTGAAGAAAGTGATTTGGGAAAGTTATATTTCTCATTGAATGAATTGGGTATAAACCACCCTAATTACAAGAAAGTAAATTGTGGTAAGAGTACCACAAAGATTAAACTAGAACAAGTATACATTATTCTACACTCCCCCTCAAGATGGGTAGTATATGTTATACAACCCAAGCTTGGAACTTAGATCATCAAAAGAGCACCGAGGTAGAGCCTTGGTGAGAATATCCGCAATCTGAAGTTTGGATTGAATGTAAGCCTAGTTGACGATGCCTCCGTTGACCTTCTCCGAAATAAAGTGTCTATCTATTTCAATGTGCTTTGTTCGGTCGTGGTGAACTGGATTCTTGGCGATTCTGATTGCAGCCTGACTATCACTGAACATCTTGATAGCCTTTGGTTGATCAATCCATAGCTCTTTCAAGAGCCTCTGGATCCACATTCCCTCACACATTCCTAATGCAAGGGCACGGTACTCGGACTCTGCGCTACTACGGGAGACAACTGATTGCTTCTTGCTTCTCCACGTAATGAGGTTTCCCCAAACATATGACCAGTAACCTGAGGTTGATCATCGATCAGTGGCTTCTCCAGCCCAACTAGCATCGGTGAAGATCTTGACCTCACGGTTTTCTGATTTCTTGAACAACAAGCCATGACCGGGGTAGATTTTAGATACCTCAAAATTCGGTTCACTTCTTCTATATGATCCTCGTTTGAGTTTTTCATGCGTTGACTCACAACAGTGACAGAGTAGGTGATGTCCGGACGTGTATGGGAGAGATAGATGAGTTTACCGACAAGTCTTTGATATCTCCCTTTGTCAACTGGAGCGTTTTCGACAGAATAGGATAATTTCTTGTTCGGGTCCATCGGAGTGTCGACCGGCTTCCATCCAAGAAAACCGGTTTCTTGAAGTAAGTCAAGTACATACTTCCTCTGGGAGATAGCAATTCCTTGGTCTGATCTTGCTACTTCCATGCCCAGGAAGTATCTTATAATGCCGAGGTCTTTAATCTCGAATTGATTTGAGAGTACTTGCTTTAGTTTGATGATTTCCTCTGAGTCATCACCGGTCAGGATGATATTGTCAACATACACAATGAGGATAGCCTTCTTCCCATTGTTGTTCCGTCTGACGAAGAGAGTATGATCGACTTGACACTGGATGTATCCATTGGAGGTAACTTCCTTGGTGAATTTCTCGAACCAGGCACGAGGAGATTGTTTTAGGCCGTACAACACCTTCTTCAGTTTTCACACTAAGTGCTTCTTGGAGTTTTGTCCCACTCCTCTTCAAGATCGCCGTTTAGAAAAGCATTCTTGACATCAAGTTGATAGAGTGGCCAATCAAGGTTTACGGTAAGTGAGATAAGAACTCTCAATGTATTCAGCTTGGCCACAGGAGCAAATGTTTCTTGAAAGTCAATGCCTTGAGTTTGAGTGAACCCCTTTGCAACGAGTATTGCCTTGAATCTTTCAACATTTTCATCTGATCTTATACTTGATTGTGAACACCCATTTAAACCCAACGGGGCGTTTTCCACGTGGAAACTCGGTAAGGTTTCATGTTCCATTGCTTTCCAGAGCCCGAATTTCCTCTTCTACCGCATGTTTCCACGCAGGAATTTGAAGAGCTTCACCAATAGAGCTAGGAACCTAACTCTTGTAAATATTAGAAACAAACGCTCTGTATAATGGATGTAGTTGGTTGTACGAAACATAGCGTTCAATGGGATATTCGGTGTTTCCATGAACAGGTTTCTTACGAATGCCTTTCCGGAGAGTAATGGGGAGTTCTGAATCATCGACCATGGGTTGAAGAGTTGTCGTACCTGATGGATTAGTCGAGGTAGTAGGTGGCGGATCTGATTCTTTGTCAAGTTGAAGATGCGTGGATTCCTCTACTTGTTCAACGGAACGGGGTGATGTAGGAGGTGACTCTAGGACAATATCGGCGATTGGAGGTGGATTTGGGTTAGGATGAATGGAGATATCGGTCAGAAGTTGAGATGAGGATGATGAGATGGATTGACAACCTTGATTGATTTTCCGAATTTGAGATTCCCATGATTTCTCCCCCTGAATGTCGGATTTGGGGAAAAATACTCACATTCAAAGAAAGTAACATCCATTGAGCTATAAGTAGTGCGTGTAGAGGGGCAATAACATCGATACCCTTTTTGATGCAACGAATAACCCAATAATATGCACTTGACAGCTCTAGGATCGAGCTTTGATCGATTTTGTTTGTGGACATGGACAAAGGCAGAACACCCGAAGACCTTTTTTGGTAGGTCGGAGGAGAATGATAGAAGATATGGATGAATTTCACTGAGGAATTGACGAGGAGAAAGGAATTTCAAGACACTACTCGGCATACGGTTGATGAGGTATGTCGCTGTGAGGATCGCATCACCCCAAAAATGATTTGGGACATATTTTGCAAACAAAGTCATTTACATATATATATATATATTATTAATATAAATCTATTAATTATTAATAAGATATTAATAATTAAATTCAAATAATTAAATTATATTAATAATTTCTGATATCAATATCACACATTAAAATGCCATGGTGCCACACCATCATTTAAATTCGTGACATGTGATTTAATTTCATAGTTTATCGTACCGAACACAAACTTAGAAAATCCATAAATCACAAACCGTAAGTCGAAATGACTTGGTTCAAAAAGCAAAGTTTCTTAGACTTTAATTTGAAACAACATGGTGCTGATAGAAAATATAAATTCTAACTTTATTTTATTAGTTAATTTCGTGTACCAAGATATGGTACTTTTGCCACGCTGACGATAAAACTATCCGACGTCTGCCACAGACCTTTAAGTTTTATAAGTCTAGCCAAATGATTAAAAATTATCCTGAATGTATTGTAATCACGTACGTATCATCCGTTACGGAGCTATCCTGGGGACCATGGACCCGTATCACTCAAGCTCCAACGAACAGCTAATGGACTGGACTTGATCATAGATATGGGCATCACACAGCTCTCTTTAGAGTCAAGATGATTCCCTTGATTGTAAATGGTGAGAAGTGAGACTTACCCATGGCCAGCTTATGACTCGTAATCATAAGTTGGTTGCTCACAAGATTATCGACTGATTTAAGGATGAAAATGCATTGAGAGGCAATACGGTAAAAACCGCCTGCTCATGTGTGGACATCAAGTGAAAGATCAATAACACGAATTTGATTGTATCGATGGACACCTTGCTATAAAAGGGAATAATATATACCGTATCACTAAAGAGTTCAGCCTCGGGTTTATAGTGGAATCACTTCGAGGTTTGACGAACACCTAGCAGTTCGTTGGAGCTTAAGTGGTACGGGTCCATGGTCCCCAGGATAGCTCCGTAACGGATGATACGTACGTGATTAAAATACATTCTGGATAATGTTTAATCATTTGGCTAGACTTATTAAACTGAAAGGTCTGTGGCAGACGTCAGATAGTTTTATCGTCAACGTGGCAAAAGTACCATATTTTGGTACACGGAATTAACTGATAAAAAGAAAGTTAGAATTTAGATTTTCTATCAGCACCATGTTGTTGTAAATTAAATTTTAAGCAACTTTTCGTTTTGAACCAAGTCATTTCGAATTACGGTTTCTGATTTATGGATTTTCTAAGTTTATGACTCGGTTCGATATTTTACTATGAAATTAAACCACATGTCACGAATTTAAATGATGGTGTGGCACCATGAAATTTTAATGTGTTATATTTATATCAGGAATTATTAATATAATTTAATTATTTGGATTTAATTATTAATATCTTATTAATAATTAATTGATAATTAAATTATTTATATTAATAAATAAAATATATATTTATATATATTAAATGTGTAAAATTCGAATTAGGGTTTTGATATATGAAACCATAGCTAATTCTAATGAGGTTTTTTGGACATTCCATATTTGCGGCATAAGTACCTAATACTTTGGTATTTTAGCAAATCCCTAAAATCAATTTAATCCATTGGATCGATTATGATTAAAAATCAACCGTTGGATTAAGATAATTGATTTTAACCCTAATAGTAATTCAAAATTATAGCTTGGTGACCAAGAATAGGTATTTGGAATTTGATTAATTAATTATATCCGTTGGATCGGTTTTAAGATTTAATCTTTACCGTCGGATTAGAAATTAATTAATATTATATATATTATATATAATTCGAATATAATGAGGATAAGAATTTGAATTAGGGTTTTGTTAAATACCTAGGGTATTTGCTTTTATCCCTAATTGATTTGATCCATTGGATTGGTTTACGATTTATTTTAAACCATTGGATCTAGATAATCATAATATAATTCAATTTTTATTATATGTATATATATAATTCGAATTTGATAAATATGATGATAAGATTAAATATTTTGATCTTATCATATATTTATCATTTAATTAAATCCATGATTAATTATATCCATTGAATTTAGATGAGATTTAATCTGGACCATTGGATTGAAATAATTAATTAAATTTAATTATTAGTATTCAAAAATTGGGAGGAAATAATCTCCAATTCGGTTAAAGTCTGAGACCTATAAATAGGAGGCTCATTGTACACATTTTTCACACCTTCCCCAGAGAAAAAACTCGAGCTCTCCCACTCTCTCTAGGATCTGCGAGTTTTCTGCTTCTGATCTCTTTTTCTGGTTCGGCTTAGGAGACATTTTCTCCGGTAGCTTAAAAAGAACCATTTGTTAAATTTTGCGACGGAGTCCTGCCGCCGAAGCCTAGCTTCGGTACGAGGAATCCAGGAGAACATCTCGGAAGATAACGGGTGTTTCCCTCAGCACCGGCGGAGCCCTGCCCAATTTCAGAGTCCGCAGCAAAAACGTCAACCGAGGTACGGACTTATGCATTGGGTTAATAAATGCAACCATTTACTGCTTTCTATTTATTTCCTATTCGACTTGCTTATTAATAATGATTATGAAATATAATATTTGTAATATTTATGATCTTGATGAAATGGTAATTACCCGATATTCGTGTCGTCGGGCCGGTAACAAGTTTTCCGCTTTAAAATAATTTTTAAATTTTACTGGGACGCCTCGGTGGCTTATTTCGTGGTAATAAAGTCGGGAATCAAACCGCGATTTCCAACATTCGGTACAAGTACCCCCGACTTTCGTCGATACAAGAGAGTTCATCTCTTGTGTCATGGCTCCTCGCCACCCCCTCGGTTTCGAATGCGCATGTCACCAACTCCGCGAGAGCAAACCTGCTCGTCGCCATGATAGATCATCGAGCTTCATTTTGGGCTAGCTGATCTCACTTCCAGGGAACCTCGCACTTTTCCATAGCACTTTTCTCCTCGCTATCTCCTTTGTCGTCCTCGTTGTAATCTCCTGAATCCTCCTCGGTTGAGGCTTGTCGAACGTATCGTGCTAAGCTTTCATCGGGCGAACCTTGTCGACTGCTACTTGCAGTTTCTTCCTCGAGATAAGTTCGTCGATACTTAGCTCGTCGACCGTCCACCTTATCGAGCATAGTTCGTCGAACATGCTCGTCGAGCGAAGTTTGTCGAGGATACTTCCTCGTCCAGCTCCCTGCTCGAGAATACCTCCCCGAGTATCTTGCTCGGGAAAACCTCCTCAAGAAACCTGCTCGGGAAAACCTCCTCGAGCAACCTGCTCGGGAAAACTTCCTCGAGTAACTTTCTTGGCGTGCTCCACCACGAGCTGAAGTCCTTCCTCGTATTTTTTCTTCAGCCAGACTCTCCACAGCTTCCTCGAGTCGCAACTCATCGGACCCCACAAAATTGAGTTTCCATAGCCGAGGACCACCTTGCTATAGTGCTGACCCTCGATGAACATTCTTTTGCGCTGCTCGCGGGGCACGCAATGTTCATCATCTTCAAGCTTTGTCGATTCCATCCTTTCCAAAGTATTCTGCCTTCTCCTCGAGTAGTCCCAGCTTCTCCTCGTCGGCGTTTCCAAGCTTTGGACAACACGTCGACTTGCTCGCTGCTACCTCGATGGTAGTTGCACCTTCTAGGACATAACTCCCATTATGTCGACAAACTCTGAGATACAGCTCCTCGCCCATGGTGACTTCAATTCCATTCCTTACCGACTTTCACCAGCATCTCCGTCTTCTCACACTCGACAGTGATCCGAGAGGAACATGCTGCCTCGTTGTCGCGAGTCTTGTCAAAGACTCGATCTTTCCCCAGACCCAAACTCCCATCTAACCTCTTCCTCTCGCCGTCGATCACCAGGTTCCAATCATCATCACCGTCTGATCCCTGTCGTCTTCCCGCGAGCCTCGATGAGCTACCTGATCCACGGATGTAACCTCTTTCGTGTACCACACTTCATCGGTTGAGTAGAGCTTCCAGATCAACTAGACACCGCCGATTAGCCGGACCCTGGTGAGCACAATCCGCCTAGACACCGCAAAGAAGCTCCGACAGAATCTTTAGAGTTTGCACCTCTGTCTGTCGTTCCCGAGCCTTCCCTCTCCGTACTCTGACGTCGTTGGCCTTCTTCTCAACCTTCGGCTTCCACCTGAACTTCCTATCTTTCAAGAAAATCTCTCACTGGTTTCTTTCTGGGAATCTTTCGTTTGGTCTGTTTGACGAGAATTTCGTTGATATGTTTTCTGGGCACTTTCTCACGAAATGCCATTCCTTGTCGTATCAATAACTTACTTCTCCTCGGCCTAAAGGCTGACCTTGCCGAGGAGGTCCATCTGACCTTCTCTCATTTTGACCGGTCCTTCACGGTTCACCGAGAGCCTTGCAGCTCCACCTCCTCGCGCGTAGCCTTTAACACCGTGTTTTCCTCGCCTTTGCGAGAAAGCAACCTTCTCCTTGGCCGACATCTCCTCGTGGAGATCCTCATCACCCTGTATGGCATCCTCGAGGCCAAGCGTAGATGGCCGAGAAAGCTTCTTGATCTTCCATATCGAGAAGTCGTTCTCCCCAGTGAACATATCAAGTTCAACCTTTGTCACAGTCATTCTTACTCGTGTCGATGAAATCAAGATTCTGAGTCTTGGACTTTCTTGACTTTCTTGTTCGATTCTTGAGCCCGATATTGATCCTAGAAGAATCATTCCTTGGTTCTTCGACCTTCTCGGCTATACAGGGCACAAATTCCACTTGTTGGGATTTCACCAACAACCCAGGCAACCAAGAACACCCGAACAAATCGTGAAATGACTAAATATGCGGAATCACGACAAACTTAACAACTTCATGGATAGAATCAAATCCTTTTATAGATACTCGAAAAGATATATATAAAACACTCTATCGGTTATACAAGATTCACTACTTATGCCCAAAGTAATCTTCTCGATGAACCCTTCCTGATTGTCCCCCAAACACCTGCTCGTCCCTCACAGCTTCGTCTTCTCGCGATGAAGCTCGTGCCGTCCTCGCTAAAAATCAAGACTCAATTTTTGTACTCCCTGTCGCTCAACCTCTGTCTTCGTCTTCGCTTCCCCTCACCGGCCAATCCCTCGTATCCACGGTTCCCGTCACTGCCTCCGGTGACGCCGTAAGAGATTCCGGATTGCCGCTCCCGCAAGACCTCGGTCAACCCACCAACCATGCGTACTCGCACTTTCCGGTGTGAATCTCTTCCGACGATACGAAGAGGACCAAATAACCAACCTATTCAAGAAGCTTTCTCGACGCCGTGATCTCCACCGATAGATATTCTCCAAGAGGACTACGTCGACTCTCCATCTCGGTCGGGGACATTCCACACGTTACCACGTCGCTTCTTCTCCGGCGAGGCCACTCCTCTCCGATGATTCCTCAGAGTATATCTTTCTCCTCTGGGTTTCCCTCTCCAGATTCCCGAGTTTCTCTCTCTCTAACTCTCGGTGTTTGCGATCTTGGTTCTCCTCTGATAATTAATCATAGTTCTCACGTTGTCTCCCATATGATCCTTTTCACTAATGACCCCCTCTGGGTATTTATAGACAATCGTTCATAACTGACTCTGATTTTGTCCCTCGAGTGTTGACTCAAAGTCAATCCCGATAGGCTGCTAAGAAGTGTAACGATGACTCATAACCTTGTTCATCACCGATAGGTGACCAACAATATGTATATGTATGGATATTTAACTGAAATAACTGCTTAATTACCTTGCGGTATTATTGTCTTAGAAATGAAAGATTGATCGACTAAGAGTGAGTAATTGACAGTTATGCCTTTGAACTTGTTCATTGGTACATTTTAAGGATGAACACTAATTTGTAGCAGTTTTTTTTTTTTTTGTAGAACTTTTAAAACATAGTATATTGCTCCATATAGACGTGATGATAAATTATAGAAAAAGATACCATAACAGTGTTAGGTTTTTCGATGACTTTTCTCAATCCCGAGGAGGAAATCACAGGATATCATCGAACAATATATATCTAGATTAATATCGAAATCAAAGTATTCGGTTTGGATACATTACTAGACTTTTGGTACTTTTGCCAACTGTACCAAAACGCTGCAGTTTTGCCGATTCTGTGTCTGATCGATTCCTCCTAGCTCCTGGATACAGCTCTCCAATTGTTGTGCCTCTACGTAGTCCACCACGCCACTGCGGGAACGTCTTTATAGACCGGAAAACAGCTCGAAGGATAGGTTACATCTTTCTCGGTGTTTAGATGAGAAACCGATGAAGAACCGGGAGAAGAGCATATCTCGAGTTCACTCACAAGGAGGAAAAACGAAATTTGTGTCTTAGATGGTGTTTTAGAGTTTTCGCTTATCTTTTAATTATGAGGTTAAATGTGTATTTATAATACACACCAACATTTAACGTAATGGGCTTTTAGTCAAGCCCATTAAGCTTTAATTAATTAATTCAATAATTAATTAATGTACTCATAATTATTACTCGATGTGGGCCCGATGTCTTGGTTATGTGTTCGGGTGAACACCCAAGAACCCAGTGGATCCAATATCCGGTTCGGGCATAACCAACAAACATGACTACATATGACTTGTTTAATTGTAATTACTTAAAATAATATTTCAATTTTCTTGGATTTTTTTTTTTCTTTCAAAGGGTATATACTTCTTGATTACTTCATTAGAATATCAGTATATTTATCTTTTTTCTTATATAATAGAAATGTACAAATTCTCTTGTGTTGCGCACAAATTTAACATTTTATCATTTTTATTTTGATATAAACTTCTTTTTTATAAGTTTAAGAGGGCGTTACTCGTAAAAGTTAAAATTTAGGAGGCGATCCAACTAATATACAAAATTCAGAGCACAAGTGCCAATTACTCAATTTGAATTCGAGGCAAAATAATTTATGGCCATCTTGTACAAGGATTCGATGTAATTTGATTTTTTATTTCCTTCGAATATGCCATAAGATGTTTCCAAATTTTAATAACTAAAGAGATATTTAGAGATGAGAAGATGAAGACTATTCCCAAATCCAATAAACTGGCCATGATGTGGAATTTACGAAAAGGTCCAAAACAGCTTAACTTATCTTTCATTGTTTTGCCTGAATCTGCAGAAGCTGAAGATGCATGCATGCATTGATTGCAGATACGAAAGCGCATGCATGCACGAACGTAACAGTGAAAATGCTCTTGTTTGATTCTTCTCAATAGTTTTTGCCTCTGCTTTTTGGGTTTCACAGTAAGATTCTATTATATATATATATGTGTGTGACTTGTGATGAAATATAGTACGACAATACATTATTGATCATCAATGTAGAAACATAGTACATATCTCCAAGAAAGCAGTAAAAAACATTAAATTTATGTAGTATCTTTCAGGGATTATTATTCGTCGGGTTTAGAACATCTCACGTGGAAAACCAAACTTACTTGACCTAGTGGTAAAGCCACTACAAGACTCTTCGAGAGTTCCTAAGTTCAGTCCCACGAAGAATATAGATTGCGTATATTTGTAATCTTGATTGATTGTGCTTGCAACCAATAATGCCAGCGCGTTCTAACACTGCGAATATATCTTACAATACGAGTACATGTAATTTTGACCAATCGAGTCACCCCGTTCATTTTTTTTTCTTCCTATGGAGCTGTAAAATTGCATAATAAAATTATTTTGATGCATTTCTTGATGCATCAGAAAAAATAAAGTAATTAATAATATTACTTTATATATACATCAACATAATTATTACAATTCATATTAGGGATAGTGTCCTCTATGTGGGAGATAAAATCCCAAACACCATCGTTCACGTTTTCAAAAATGATTTTTATTTTCATTTAAAAAAAGTGTTTGTTTAGTCGTTTAAGTAATATATTTTTGGGTTAATGACGGCGAAAATACTCAAAGTTTGGTCAAAGAACCCCTCGAGTACTCAAAGTTTAAAAGTGGTGGCAAAAATACCCAAAGTCACATTCAGGGAGTTGACCACTTCATTATTGTAATGCCATTAACTTACCCATTAAATCTGGCCACGTGGAAAAATCTGTTTCGTTAAGTGTAATCATTACGGGTTCAATTAGCTGTATTAAATAGTATTACTTAGGCGTTTCATTCGCTGTTTTTTCGTATACGAGGCTGATGTGGGCTCGTCAACGTGGAAAAAATTGTTCTGTCGGCAACCCATGTTTGTCCGCGTGGTCAGAGTTAACATGTAAATTAACGGTGTTTTGAGATTGGAGTGGCCAATTCCCCAAATATAACTTTGGGTATTTTTACCACCATTTTTAAACTTCGGGTACCTAAGGGGTTTTTTGACCAAACTTTGGGTATTTTTGCCATCATTAACCCTATATTTTTATATACATATTTTTATTTTTATTTACACAGAAAAAAAAAAAAGCATATTGATGATTCTTATCAAGGATACTATACTCTATATCTGAGACTTTTATCTTTGATACTAGAGGTACGTAGTGGCGGACCCACTTCGAGGAGTTGTGGAGTTGAAGCCACCCCTACCAAATTTTGTGTGTACACTATTACCTTAGATTTATTATTATTTTATTATTATTGTAATCCCCTTTAATTTAAAAAAAAAAAAAAAAACTAAATATAACCCTAACAAGTTAAATTTTCGACAACAAAGATAAATCTAAGCTCCCATAGAAAACGAAACACTAATAAAAAAAATATTTCTACTTTATTCCAGTTTATTTCTTTCTTATTTCTTCTCACATAATTATTTTATTATATATTTTACTACATTTCTTTATACCTAAAATTTTAAAGCTCTATTAACGTTATCTATAAATCTTAAACGGACTCACAAGTCACAATATATGCTTACGACAAACATAAACTAATATAGGTATGAGCTATGAGTCAATAACTTTGACTTAAAAAATGTTAAATATAAATTTAAAAATATGATTAATCCTTTTTCCAATGACTCCGTAATATTGGGTACTTTAGCCACAATTTACCTTGGTAAAAACATAATATTGTGCACCGTGAGGCCATTTTGTACTAAACATTTTTGCACTTAACTCAGAAGCTCATTATGAAATTGAATTAACACACCATACTTAAGGCTAATTAAATATGAGAAACTTGTAAAAAAAAAAAAAATAGAATATACGTAAGAGTTTCATTACAGCTAATGTATATTTTTTTTTTCTTTCTATACGCGATTATGCTCACAAACAATTCAAAGAAAATAAAAAGAAACAAAGGAGCATTACTCGGGCACACAAAATTCCTATGTAACAAGTTTTCAGCGTCAATTCATTCAATCAGATCCCTACAGTTGGAAGCCCCGATTGGACTAATTAATGGCGATTATGAGAAAGCCGACAGATACATACATGAGAAAGACGGGGTAAAGAGCGAGGGCTTTCCGCCTCGGGTTGACGGCAGAGCTCATGAAGGGATACGCGGCCCATGAACTCCAGGCCAAAGTGACGCAGACCACGACCACTTTTATGATTACGTTGTCTTTCAGCATACAGATTAGGGCTCCGATGTCCAGAGGAAATAGGCAGTAACCCAAAAGGCTCAGGCTCTGAAAGAATATTATATGCCCACCCTGTAATGCAATGAACGAAAGCTCAACTCATGTCGGAAATCTGATTATGATAGCGGGATTTTAATTCCTTGAACTAGTCGCGCTATCTCAGTTTGTGTCTCAGTTAAGTATTTGACGGCTTCTGTGAAATTTTAAACGCCTTTATGTGATATGTGCGAGGATGCAAATGATTTAAATAAAAGCGAAAAATGGATGTGTTTTAATATACACGGTTTCAGCTAGGGGGGCACAACTGAGATGCCAAGTTGGGGCAAATTGGTATTAGAACGAAATTCCAGGGGAAAAATTGAGCGTTAAAATTGTTCAATACTTACTCCAGAAAGCAAGACAGTGAGAAATAAAAACATATCATTTCATATTTCTACACTTCGTAAGCGATTAGATTAAGTTCCATAATTTTCAAAATCCACGTCGAAGGAGTCTTGATTTGAAACCAGAAATCGTCAAAATTTGATGGTTTAGAATAATTTAAATTACCAAAAATGTTCATCATATCCTGAAACCGAGGACCGGAACTTGCAAAAGAATTTTTTTTACTTATTCGCTTTTAGAGAAACAGAATAAAATTTATAAGCAATGCATAAATTAATTATCTGGCTGTTTATTGGTATTATATAAAGCGAAAGAGATTTACCAGAAGCAGAACGTTGAGCGTCAAGATTACAGCACCCGCTGCTAGTAGAGCAAACGCGACAGCGAAGACCTCAGACTGGCAAAACAAGCATGGAAATGTTTGTTTATTAGTAAAATTAAACTACGTGTATTTATTTTCGAAGCAATAACTTAAGAGACAACATTTGTATGATTGCAGACAAAACCGAAACAGATAAAATAGTAAAACAAAAAATGCAGATGTTTAAGCTTATCCTAAGATCTATAGCTCACGACTCATCTCATTTAGTTGCGAAAAAGAAGTCACATGCAATAAAGAACAGAAAACTGTGAAAATTACCGATACAAGACTATATTTCTCTAGCCGATAAAAGCTATATAATACGGTATATAACCAAACAATTAGCTTTAGTTATGCATCTTAGTTATATTGCCTAATAATAATAAAACAATGTAGTGATCTTACAAAACTTGACATTAATGCAGTACACTTGACATCAACTTAGCTTTAGATTTAAAAAGAGCGCTAATTTCAGATTTTGTATTTATGTCATCTCATACAAAATAAGTTCGTATAACATTCTGAATTTTTCCTCCACGAACACTTAGGAAGATTAGAAAGTGTAAGGTTTAATTGGACAGTTACGGGTCTCTCAAATGCCCTGAGTTACTTGGATTCTTCTCTGTCGTGTTCGCCATTGATCATCCGGATCAAGGTGATTACTCAATCCAAGTACATATTTATATACATTTGCTAGCAATTATCTGTCTGGCTGTTAAATTGCTCGGGTCCTACCCAAATCCTAGAAGTAGAATAAGTTACGAAACAGAAAATATCAAAAGCCGATGGTCATATGATTATGGCTTCGCGATCTCTATATGGCGCCGACTTATCATTACGTAACCCCCATAACGTGAATTTTTAAGAAACTCGAATGGTTTCCAATAACATAATGTGTTATTCAGCTACAACATGAAAGGTGATAAAGCGAACCGGTGAGCCGGCTAAAGATGAACAAGGATAAGGAAAATTACATGAGTAGTTACTAATGATACTCAATCCAATCAATACATTATACATCAAACCCATTTATGCACTGAATTAAGGATCATGATCCATGATAGTTAAGGACTAGTTATATATTGAGCCAAAATCGAAAGCATGGAGTTCCAGAAATCTCCCAAATTTGTCTTGAAGATTTGCATGTTTCAACAAGAATTGCTTCACAAGAGCCCAGTATTGCTGCACTAAACCTAGAAGATCTCTAACACCTTAAACCCTAGATCAATCGGAGGAATGGCAATTCAAATGATCTTGGAGAAGCGAAATTCAGAGAGCTGACCTTCTTGACCGAGGCGGACCAGGAGAGCGTGAGGCCCAAGAACACGATGAAGAAGAACGGCCCCCACAGGTCCCAATCCCTGAGCGCCTTCCCGGGATCCTCGCGGTACGGGTTCGGGAACACCACGAGCTTCAGATTGCTCACGATCCGCGACAGATCTCGCTTCACCGTGTCCCACACCGGCTCCGTCAGCGTGTTCGGCGGGGATCCGAATCCGCCGGCGGCGATGCTCGAGCGCCCTTCGCCGGGCGGCGGGATCGGCGGGGAGACGGCGGCGACGGAGGGGACAGGCGGAGGCTTCTTGGTGGTCGGCGGCGCGAGAGGAGGGAGATTGGAGGGCATGAAAGGGGAGGAGGAGATGGGGATCGAGGCCCGGGGAGGGCTGGGAGGGCGCGCGGGGAGGACCGTGGCGGAGTGGGCGCTGGCGTGGATGAGGTTCTCGATCTCGTCGATGTCCGACTGGGACGACTGGTTGAGCGGGATCGTGTCGCCGTGCGACATCTTCGACGGCGTTGCCTGAAGGGAATGGGGTGTCTGTCGAAAGTGTTTGTTTCCCGGGAAAGTGAAGGAAAGTGAAGGGAGTGATCGGATCTGTTGAGGGGAGAGAAATGGGGGTGTTTGGTTACAGGAGGCGACGTGGCTGGGATAGTGGAAACGCGTTTATGCTGTTTGGCTGGGGCATCAAAACGCTGTCGTTTTCTTGAAATAAACAAGGTAAAAGACTTTTTATTTATTTTTATTTTACCGAGGGGGTGATTTGGTGACTGATTTTTATTAAATTTTGATTAAATTTAAATATAACTTTCCCTAGTGTGATTTAAAATAAAAATAAAATTGATGAAATTCTTCTAATATAATTCTTGATTCCATAACTAGTTATCTTGTAAGCAGTGGTAGATCCAGGATTTATGGTTAGGAAGGCCGAAAAAAAAAATTAAAAAAAATCAATGACACATAAACATAAATTTACGGGTTTTTATATTAAATTTATCATATTTTTTTAGCTTTATATGTATATGTAAAATAGATTGTTTGTTTGTCATTTTCATTTACTTTTATATCTAATGTTTAAGAATTGCAAACCGAAAATCGTACGAAAAAAATTATTTTACGGATTTATCGAGTAGCTTGTGAATTTTTTAATTCAATATTATTAATTACTATAGATTATATTAAATTTATTCTATAGTGAATGTAAAAAATGATTCACATATTATTTTATAGTGAATGTAAATATTTTAATGCATTAAATTACATAGATCTTATCATTCGAGTATATTGGGCAAGTTATATAGAGTATTGTGTAATAATAAGATATAAGGGCAATATTGTAATTTAGAATTAATTAATAAAGTTTTTTTTAAGAAACGTAGCCATGTATTAATGATCGAGATTTAAGTCCCTATGGATAGTGTTCACAAGCCATTCCTGGCAAACACACGACCACATGTCGGGAATACGGCCCGCAAGCTGGGATCGAGCTACAAAGTTCGCCGCCTCATCACATGAACAAGGAGCCCAACGGCGCTTGACCACACTAGTAAAGTTCCTAATGTTCGCTATAATCGGACCTTGGACACAATTAAGACTTCCCCCGTTGACAAGGAGAGTTGCACATAAACTATCGGTTTCCACCTCCGACACCGTCCAACCCCTTTCAAGAATGAAATAGAGGCCATGGCGTATTGCAAAACATTTTGCGGATAAGACCGAGTCTACCTTCTCCATGGACGTTGTCGTAAACTTGAGAAGTCTTCCCTGGTTGTCTCTTGTTACCCCAACGAATGCCGCTCGTCCGGTATCCTTGTCCCATGCCTCAGCGACAATGAGTTTGACGCCTCCGTCTTCGGCCCCCAACCACCCTCGACGAGTAATAGGCCGAATCAAGGCCAAGTGCTCTTTACCGCTAGTGCATTTTTTAAAGCTAGCAAACCAACACACAATCTCCTCGATCCACACTTCCGGCAATTTGGCATGGTTCTCGAAAAGCGTTAAGTTTTGGTCGGATCACGTAGCCCAAGCAATCCCGAAAAAAAAAAAAAAAAAAAAAAATTCCAAGCACGCCGTGGATAGAGCGTCACAGGCTCTTAAACAAAGTTCCCGAAACAAAACTGTCGCCGTCTTCTCCGCCCATTTATGCAAGGGCGAGAACTCCAACAATCCGCGTGAGCACGACAACAACGCATGATTTATGATTCCATTCGCTTTAACATAGAAATGACAAACCCCCATTCAATACGATCGTACGCCTTGCTCTTTCTCCTAATGGAATGAAGGAGCTCAAAAGCAATGGCGGCGTTATCCGAGATTAGGCAACCGGGGACAAACGAACTTTGAGAGTAAAAAATGACGGACAAAAGCGCCGCTTTTATCCGATTCGCCACGACCTTTGTGACAAGCTTGAGGATAACGTTACAAAGATTAATCGGCCGATAATCTTTGAACTTCGTCGGGTTCTTAATCTTTGGAATGAGGATAATGTTGGTAGAATTCCAGGCTCTAGCACTTGCTCTCCCGTTCAAAACCGCCAAACAATCCTTCCGAATATCTAGTCCCACGTTATTCCAAAGCTTTTGGAAAAAGAGCGCATGGAAACCGTCAAGGCTCGGGGCCTTCCTCGGTCCCATAGAAAAAAGAGCCAAATCGACCTCCTCTCGAGCCACTCGTGAGGCTTTGATTCATATCTGAGAGGGTGCTTATGTCTTCTCCGGTGATCCTAGAGAATTCAAACTTAGAAGCGCCATTAGAAGAAAAAATGTCCTCAAAATATCTAGCAAACACACCCCGTACCTCTACCTCCGACATAACCCATTCTCCATCTTCATTAAGAATACCCCGGATAGCGTTTTGGGACTTACGGCGCACCGCTCTCGAATGAAAGTAAGCAGAATTTTTGTCACCCTCCTTGATCCAATCCGCCCGCTCTTTGTTCCCAATAATGTTCTTCAACAAGAATGAGAGACTCGATCTCGGTACCAAGATTCTTTGCTTCCAACCAGTTAGCCGGAGAGAAATTGTCTTTGTTAATTCTTTCAAGGCGAGAGGTAAGGTTCTCAATCATTTTCTCTCTCGGGCCCCGAAAGATGAGTGAGCCCACTTTTTAGAGGGTTATCTTGCAATCGGCCAAACCACGGTCACATCCTCCATTACGGTAGCTTTCACGGCCTTGAAGCCAAGTATCCCGGACAACCATCGCACATTGGTCGTTAGTGAGCCACCCTGGTTCAAAACCCATCGTCATGAAGAACCTGTATTCCCAAGCGTGATGGGTGGTTTACCCACCGTGTCGATGAGAATGACCCGGTGCTCCGACCCCCAAAAATCAAGAACTTCCACCGCGCTCGCCGAGTAAAGCCTCTTCCAATCCGAGTTGGCACATGCTCGATCAAGCCTGCATTGGACATTCCTAACACCACCTTGCATGTTGTGTGAATATCTTGCCTTGAAACCTGAGCTGAGATCAATAAGACCGCAAGCTTCAAGAGCCTCTGCAAAGTCCTCCATTCCTTTTGTCCTACGCCTCGTCCAGCTCGAGTGCTCGTAGTCAAATAGAAATTTGTTGAAGTTTCCCACACACAACCAACGAGAATCATCCCCGTTATAAATCCTCTTAAAATCTCCCAAGAAAGGTGACGAGAGCTTTCCTTCGGTTCCCATAGAACCCGGTGAACCAAAATGGAGAGCCCAATTCATCCACCGCTAATACGTTAATATGGCCCCTACTAAAGCTTTTAATTGTTATGTCACAATTGTCCTTCCATAGAAGATGTAACTCTCCACTCGAACCGATAGCTGGAACCCTAAACCCGTTTGTAAAGCCAAGACGCCCTTTTAATTTGTCCGTCAGACCCCTTCTTAGTTTTGTTTCTTATAGGAAGAGGAGGTCTGGTTTCCACTCATGGAATAGTCTCCGAAAGCGGCCATTCGCGCAAGGGTTGTCCAACCCTCGGGCTTTCCAACATAAGATCTTCATGGCTTCCGGTCAGCCCGGCCGAGGCGGGCTGCCGATATCGGATCCAATGGACAACAATTCCTCTCACTGCAATGGTTCTCCCCGTGCACAAAAACGCCTTAGCTAGCTTCTTTGGTCATATCCGGTCTACCCTCCTCGGTCTCTTAGGGAATAGAGACAAGAACACTTTTCTAAGCAATAGGGACGGCAAGGAAGGACGCCTCATCCATTTTTATTTTTTTCCCCCTCTCTGCCATGCTCAGCACGTCAAGACCGTTACAGCCAAGGGAAGAAAAAGAATAGGATTTTTGCCGCGTTGTGCATGGTTATTTTTAGCCTTGGGTTTGCATTCCAAGCCTTTAAAAAAATATGCCAGCACAGGGTCAGAATCAAGGGTGTTTGTGTGGTCCTGGGCCACTAGAGATGTGATCAATTGGGGGTTCACTGGGAATGGGCCCATGCTTGCATTCAAGATGGTGGGGAAGAAAACTATCTTGTTTGTCTCTCCCAAACAAGATGGTGGGGAAGAAAACTATCTTGTTTGGGCCCATTTTCAAACTTGTTGAAATTAGGGTTTAGAAACCCTCTTCCTTCGATGGTGGGGAAGAAAACTATCTTGTTTGTCTCTCCCAAACAAGGTAAGGCATAGAGTTAAGTATCCCTACCTCATAGAGCATGGACAGTAATTGAAAGGGGCTTCTACAAGTCTGGCATTCCTGCGCTCGCCGTCGGAGAGGACACCCCAGATGGAACGGGTTCATGGCCAATCAAATCGGTCTGCACAATGCCCAACACCATATCTGAAGAGGGAGGAGCAGGTGGGGAGAGAGACTACGACGCGTGGGAGGAACCCTCACTCCCAGAGGACGCCCTCTAAAATCTCTCTCTTCCGCCATTGGAGAAGCTGCTTATTTCGTTGGAGCTCGCGTTGAGCCAATCGCCGAAAATAGGTACCAAGCTGAAGCTCACCCTCGAGATAAGGGTATCCTCATCACAGAGACATTCGTGGACACTATGGCTGACCAAACCACATTGGAAGCAAAAGGTACCAATATTCTCATATTTGGCTTGAATCCAAATGGAGCTCTGGTCAGATTTGTCGAAGAAGAAACCAACTTGGAGGGGTTTAGAGATGTCGATCTTAACTCAAAACCTCGCGAAAGTGGAAAACCTAGCGTCCTTACTGAATTTACAGTCGATGGGGGTTCCAAAGGTTTCAGTGATTCGACTCAGGATCTTTTTTGAGATCATCACCGGCGGAAGGCCCACCAGGCGGGTCCAGTCAAGGCAGGTGGAGGAGGAGACTTCGTTCAACGTAAGATGTTCCGGCCAGGAGATAATGAGCACGGAGTCCTTATTGCCCTAGTTCTTGAAGACAAATTTCCAGATCCCCACTGTTAACTCCGTCACTGACCACTCCTCTATCCTCTCCCAAACACGAGATAAAACAACTAAGATGGTATTTCTGCAAAACTTTTAGGCAAAATCCGTTTTCCAAGAAGAACGAAGCTTCCCACTCTTTCTACGGCGGTGGGATGGTCTCCGACTTTGAGCCCCAAGTCCCCAGAACAGAACAATCTGGTTAGCGCCATACCTAGCAGAAGAGTGAAGAGACTAGCAGAGATAGGAACCTACACCAGAAGAAGTACTGGGTAGCACAAAAGGCCAAGAAACACTACTATTTCACACCGATTCACCGGTAGCAAGAGCAGTCATTGGAGTCATCTTATATAGTTAATCAATTAATAAAGTTGTCAGGTTTTATTCTAATAACAACAAGACATAAGGGGAAAATAGTAACATATACTTTAGCCTCTTTCTTCCCCATCACGCAAAGAGCAGAGAGAATGGAAATAGCTCGTCGGAACACACAGATGCGATTCCTCAATGGCGGAGAGGCGACGAAAGAGAGATATAGCTTAGTAGAAAACGCAAAAAGATAGGGGGTCGCAAGGTTAAGTTGCGACTATAAAATAGTCGTCGAAGCAGCTCAGAAGGTCTAACTACACTAATGTCGGAAAGTCCGGAGGGTTGGGGCGGGGGGGAGGGTGCCACGGTCACCACATTGTTGGTCATGGATCCGCCACTTCTTGTAAGCGCATTTGAGCACCTCTATTCGAGGAGAATAGAATGAAATTTTGACTTTTATCGGGCCGAGTCTTTCTCGATATTTTTTTTTCTTTTTTCGGCACATGTGATTATTATGTTTTATTTTTCTTGTTGAGACCCGTCGTTTTATATATAATTATTGCTTTTTATAAGAAACATGACTCTTTGTCGTTTCTTTTCATCAATGGATATGGGCGCTTTGGATAAATAGCCAAATCTGAAAGTGCGTTTAGCAACATAGCAAAACTTTAGTTAACTTTGTAAACTAGCCAATTAACAGTTTAAATGGAATTCCAATTACATTACTACCCTCATGTTTTAATAAAATTTAAAAATTCATTTATTTTCATTAATTGAAAATTAACACGAATAAACACTTTGATACACAAATAAACACAAAAATTAACACGAATAAACACTTTATTCTTATTAAAATTTAAATACAAAATAAACATGAAATAACGAGGGCGACTTCAGGCGTAGCGACGCTGGCCATTGACGAAACCTTCGCTGCCGCGCCGACGCAGTTGCTGACCTCGCTCATCCCGGCGGCTCGTACTCACTGGCATTCACCGACTCCGGTGCCATGTAAAGAGGAGTGCCTCTCATCTCACCCCTGCCCACCATCTCCTCCTTTTCCTTCGCCGCCCTGAAGTCGTCGATCTTCGCCACCCCGCAGTCGCATATCAATATGTTGTTAGGCTTAATGTCGCAGTGCACGAATCCCTTGGCGTGGATGGCCGAAAGCCCTTCTAGGATGGCTCTCGTGTGCCTCTGTACGTCTGACTCGGCCAGCCCCAAGCCGTGACAGCACTTGATTTCGTCGGTGAGAGTGCCCCCGGATGCGAACTCCAAAAGGATTTTGTAAAAGCTTTTTCCGTTCTCTACGGTAGTGCAGTCTCCGAAGCAGCAAACAATCTGCGAGCAAGATCCAAGTGTGTCGCTTCTCTTTCCGCATCGAATCTGAAAGCGAGGCTACGGAGGTCTTGACGGCCGTCGTCTGCGGAAGGTGGGTGTCCGGTCCTTGCTCGACGACGGTGGCTTTGCTGAACGACAACGCCTTCGCCGGCGAGTTTCCGGCCACGAGAGAGAGAGAGAGAGAGAGAGAGAGAGAGAGAGAGAGAGAGAGAGAGAGAGAGAGAGAGAGAGAGAGAGAGAGAGAGAGAGAGATATTGAGATTTTGTAATTAAATTCCAACATTTGTGCACAATTAATTACTCCTTGATTTGTGCTGAAAATTTAATTTTCTTTTTAATTAATTACAAAAATTATAATTAAAATCATTAATTAAAGGTTATTATAGGGATAGAAATGTTATCGAAATGCCACCTCATGTTAATTGGGTAGTTTACAAAATTAACCAAAGTTTCGCTATTTTGCTAAACCTATGCTTCAATCTGGCTATTTGGTGCAATTTCTCTATATCACATATGTTATACAAGGCACAATAAATGAACGAAATGCCCATTTGTGACTCAATGTTTCAAAAAAATGCCCAAATCTATTTTTGGTAATTAGAACCACCAACTAATTGAAATGTGGACCAATATACCCTTCTTTTTAAAAAATATCAAATAATTAATCATCTTTACTTATAGCAACAATAAGGATTCACCAAATTATTTAATTACAATTTATTTCCTTAATTATAGATTAATTACTAATATTCGTATACTTATTAAATTCAATTCTATTCTATTTACGTATGTATTTTCGAAAGAGTTCTACAATTTTGAAGTTGTAACTATATATACAAAACTGTAACAATATTTAAGTATGTATGTTCGAAAGAGTTCTACAATTATGAAGTTGTAACTATATATACGAAATGCATAAAAAATCATAATTATATATACGATACCGGTAACTATAAATATAAAAGTGTATTGAATAATGTACTTGTAAATTTAATTATGAAGTTGTATAAGAAAACTGTAACTATAATTACAAAATTACGATTCGGTAATTTTATTTATCAAAGTGTAACTTTAAATACGAAATTGTAATTCGGTAATTTTAATTACAAAAATGCAATTAGGTAATCGTAACTGTAATTACCAATATCTCTTGCACATCGAGCACAGACATCAACGGGATTGAAGAAGTTGCAGCAAATGGAGGTGTACGGAATCTTCAGCTTCTCGAATTAGGGAAAACAACAGGTAGGGGAGGCGCGGCGAATCGGTGGGGGAGGCGCGTCGGAGGAGGAGGCACACGACGGAGGAGGAGGCGCACAGGGGAGCTTGGATGAATGTGAGCGAAGAGCAGAGAGAGAGAGAGATAAAAGAAAATAAAAGGAAATTTAAAATTTGAGGTCAAAGTATCAAATTAATTTGAAATATTATAAATATGGGAATAATTCAACCTTAATTTTAGGAAAATAAAATTCGAAATTAAACTAAATAATTAATAACTAATTAACGAAAATAAAAATATATAATTAAAATCAAGGTTATAATGGTCCAAAATTTATTAAAAATGGGTATAAATGAATTAATTGAAACTATGAGTATTTCTCATAAACCTTGAGTGTATTTTGGGCATTTCATGGATTTTCTATTTATTATAAAAAATAAATAGGCTTGCAAGAGTCGATGTTCATGGAAGACCGTCATGCTCGAATTATGAGGAACTGCATTGGTGGAAGAGACTTTGGGGGCTCCAAATCATTCCTCCAAAAGTTAAACATTTGGTGTAGCGGACATGCTTTGAGGCTCTTCCGACATATGGAGCTCTCCGAGGATGTGGTATTGAATGTCGCCCCTTTTGTATTTTTAGCGAGGCATTGTTAGAGAATGTTCTCCACGCGGTGTGGGGTTGCGAGAGAGCGAAAGAGATATGCAGTGCTTCGGCCCTTCACCGATGGGCGGAGAAGACAGAGGAGATACTGTTCCGTTAGCTATGCTTGAGGCCTCTTGATGGCTTGTCGACGCTTAATTTGAAGCTTTTCGCGGCATTATTTGGGTGACTTGGGCGGACCGAAAGCTAAGATTGTTTAAAAGGCAAACCAAACCACCTAAGGCTTGAGTTGAGGGAGTTTCCAATTGGTTTGAAAGCTTCAAGAAAAGCAATTTGTTGGTCACCTATCAATGATGGGCAACGATGGTGAGTCAACGTCACTTAACTCCTCGGTAGCCTATAGGGCTTTTGATGTAGGCCGGAATAGAAAAGAGAGAACGCTCAATGATCAAAGAATGATCGATTTTATTTTCCTTCAAAAAACTGCACATATCGTAATGTTTGGTGGAATATAAAGAAAATACTTGCATATGAAAAAAAACCTAACTGCTTCCTAATATCTCTCTAACGATAGAGAATATTGATTGGAAAATAATAAAGAAATAAAACAAATAACAAATCCTAACAGAGGCATTTAATTGTGGGTGGTTTGGAGCTGTGTGGTGGTCACGTGCTGATCGCCATCATTCTCCTGGGGGTCGAAAAAATTTGCCCTCGAATTTGCCGGCAGTTCATCGTCAGAGTTGTAGCCGGTGTAGAGGCGAAGGTGTTTAACGTTGAACACGTCGGCGGTGCGAATATGAGGAGGGAGCTTGAGGCGGTATGCATTGGAATTAATCTTCTCAATGATTTCGACGGGTCCGATCGTCTTTGCTTTCAGCTTATTGTATTCGTGCGCCGGAATACGTTCCTTAGTAAGGATAGCCCACACAAAGTCGCCGACATTAAATTCGACGAAACGCCGCTTTTTATCGGCTGTTTCTTTATACCGAGCATTGGCTGCGTCTAGGCGGGACGAAGTAGTGCGATGAACCTCTTGGAGCTGCTCGACAAAGTCAGTGGCATCGCGGTGTAGGCGGGTGTGATCCGGAACTTGACTGAGATCGAGCGGGCCACGAGGAATGATGCCATAAACAATTTCAAATGGACTGAAACTTGTGCTTCTATTCTTGGCATGGTTGTGTGCAAATTCAGCTTGGCTAATCTTCAAATCCCACGTCTTGATGGCCTCCCCGACGAGGCAGTAGAGAAGATTACCGAGCGAGCGATTAACGACTTCGGTTTGACCGTCGGTTTGAGGATGATAGGAGGTACTAAAATCAAGGCGTGTATCGACCGAACGCCAAAGCGAACGCCAAAAGTGGCTCAAAAAGCGAGTGTCGCGATCTGAAACAATGGAGGTCGGAAGCCCGTGGAGACGATAAATCTCGCGGAAAAACAACGAAGCGACATTGACCTCGTCTGTGGTTTTCCAACACGGAATGAAGTGTGCCATTTTTGAGAACCGATCGACGACTACAAATATGGAATCATGTCCGCGTTGCGTGCGGGGAAGGCCAAGCACAAAGTCCATGCTAAGATCGACCCACGGCTGAGTCGGAACGGGGAGCGGCATGTACAAGCCCGCGTTAGTAGCCTTGTCTTTAGCGAGGTGGGAAGTGCGGCAGCGGGTGACAAAACGAGCAACGTCTTTCCGAAGAGAGGGCCAAAAATACCTGTCCGCAACGAGTTCTAGAGTGTGGTCACGACCGACATGACCTTCGTTGTGGACATCACGGATAATCTTGAGACGAAGACTACCCTCTGGAATACAAAGCTGTGTGCGACGGAAAAGAAAACCCTCCGACCACGAGAATTCTCCATGATCCCCCGCGTTGAGTCGCTGAATCACGTTCGAAAAGAACGGGTCTCCGGCGTAAAGCTCAGTCAACATATCGAATCCCGGGACGGCGACTCGCAGTTCGGTGAGGAAAGTGTGACGACGACTTAACGCATCAGCCACACGATTCAAGGTTCCCGCTTTATGCTTAATGGAAAACGTAAACTGTTGGAGAAATGAAATCCAAGAAGCGTGGCGTGAAGATACCTTGTTTTGTGTCCCGAGATGCTTCAACGCGTCATGATCGGTGTAGAGAACGAACTCCTTGTGAAAGAGGTAATGGCGCCAATGATGGATTGCGCGCACAATCGCATAAAACTCAACGTCATAGGTGTTGTAACGAGACTTTGGACCAGTCAGCTTTTCGCTAAAGTAGGCGACCGGGCGGGTGCCTTGGCTAAGAACGGCACCGATGCCAACTTTCGACGCGTCACAATGGAGAAGAAAAGGTTGTGCAAAGTCTGGAAGCACAAGTATTGGGGCACTCGTGAGCATGGATTTGATCAAGGAAAAGGACTCAGCGGCTTGCTCGGACCAGTGGAAACGACCAGTTTTAATGCACTCCGTGATCGGCGCCATTATGGAGCTAAAGTGTGGAATAAAGCGTCGGTAGAACGATGCAAGGCCGTGGAAACTCCGAACATCGGTGATGGAGGTCGCTTGAGGCCAAGACGCGACATCTTGTACTTTTGAGTCGTCGACACTCAAGCCCTCCGATGAAATGACATAACCCAAAAATACAACTCGGTCAGTGAAGAACACGCATTTTCCGATGGCAGCGTAGAATGAGTTGCTGCGAAAGACTTGAAGGACTTCGCGGAGATGTTGTAAGTGTGACTCCGGGTTAGCGCTATATATTAAAATATCATCAAAATAAACGACGACAAATTTACCGATAAATGGACGTAGCGCTTGGTTCATCACACACATGAACGTGCTCGGAGCGTTGGATAATCCAAATGGCATGACTAGCCACTCGTAAAGGCCTTCGCGGGTCTTGAAGGCGGTCTTCCATTCATCGCCGGGTCGTATGCGGATTTGGTGATACCCACTTTTCAAATCCAATTTACTAAAAATCTGTGCACCGCTTAGTTGGTCAAGTAAATCATCGAGGCGCGGAATAGGAAAACGATAGCGCACCGTTATCTTATTTATAGCACGGCTATCAATGCACATGCGCCATGTACCGTCTTTCTTTGGCGTTAGTAAGGCGGGTACTGCACAAGGGCTAAGACTTTCACGAATGTGTCCTTTAAGAAGCAACTCTTCGACTTGTCGTCGTAGCTCGTTATGTTCGGCGGGGCTCATTCGATAATGAGCGCGATTGGGCAGCGTCGAGTCGGGCATGAGATCGATTTGATGTTGTATGTCACGAAGAGGAGGAAGCTCGGCGGGAAGCTCGGTTGGAAACACATCATCGAATTCAGCGACTAAGTCTTTGACGGGTACGGGAATGGGCAGCGGCGTGGATATTTCTTTGCCGATTAGAGCAAAAACCACGCGTGATTCGGTGAGTTCAGCTTCGAAGGCAGCGCGTGATAAGAGCGTGGTTGCGGGGCGCCGCGACGGGGCTGTAGAGCGGTTAGAAGGTAAGAGCACAATTTTCTTGCCACCAAAATAAAAACTGTGCGTGTTGGCTTTCCCATCGTGGATTGTGTGACGGTCGAATTGCCATGGCTGGCCTAATAAGAGATGACAAGCGTCCATTGCGACAACATCACATAAGACTTCATCGCGGTAAGTAGAACCAATCGAAAAACTCACAGTGACACGATGAGAAACCATGACGTCGGTCCCATTTTGAAGCCACGAGAGTTTGTACGGTTTCGGGTGTTTTTCGGCATCAAGTCCTAATTTCTTTACCACTTCTTCGGCAACGACATTCTCGCAACTACCGGAATCAATTACGAAACGGCAAACCTTGTCGCCAATTGTGCATGACGATTGGAATATATTATTGCGGAGCCAGTCATTGTCGCGACTCGAGGGAGCAAGAAAATTTCGGCGTAGAACGAGTGTGTGCCCAACATCGCCTGTCACTTCTTCGATATCATCGTAAATTTCAGCGTCGTCGTCATAAATCGGATCACCAATAATCTCATGAGTATCATTGGCAATCAAACCTCGGCGTTGGTTTTGCGGACAATTGTTACGTCGGTGGCCCGATTCACCAAACCCGAAGCAACGAAGACCTCCAACATTCGATGACTGAAGCGGGTTTGCGCCCGGAACTGCAGGAGGCGTGGCCTGGAATGCGCGTGTCGCGGGTTGTTGCTGACTTAGACGAGGTTGTGGGTTCGGTGGGTTGGGGTTGTAACGGCGTGACTGCTGTTTTTCAATTGCGAGGGCACGTTGATGCGCTTCGGCGATGGTAATTGGGTCAAACAAATTGAGCATGTCTTGAATCTGTGTGCGAAGCCCTCCAATATAGCGCGAGATAATTTGCTCTGGTTTCTCGGCGATCTCCACACGAGAAAGAAGCAAAAAAAATTCTGTGGAATAGTCAGTGACGGACTTCGTACCTTGGCGAAGATTTTGTAAACTTTGGTATAGTGTACGGGCGTAATTGTATGGTAAGAAAGCTGCGGGCATGTGTTTCTGCAGTTTTGTCCACGTAACAATCTTCGGCTTTCCTGAACGGGCGCGTTGCGTCTTGGTTTGTGTCCACCAAGCGGCCGCACGACCACGGAAACGTGTAGCAACGAGGGACGCTCGTCGGTCTTTGGGAACCGCCTTGAATTCCAAAACTTCTTCAACAGCCGTGAGCCAGTCAAGAAACTCGTCAGCGTTGATGTTGCCATGGAACTCCGGGATTTCCATTTTAAACGAGGATTCCCATCGCGTGTCGTTCTCCATCGGATCTGCGCGCGGACGAGCAGGTGGCGAGGCGGGACGATGCTGCGCGAACGGGTTATCTTCCTCGGTTTCAGAACCGTCAATGGGGGCTGGTTGCGCTTCGAGTCGCTGTAGAATAAGCGCTTCGACGGAGCGGGTAAGGGCTTCCAATTGTTGACGGGATCCGGCGAATTCTTCACGTCTATAAACGTCACCTAAATCAGCATCACGATCAACGTGTCCTCCACGACGACCACGGCGCGCCATAGCGATGGTGGGGGGGGATTGGAATGGCTCTGATACCAACTGATGTAGGCCGGAATAGAAAAGAGAGAACGCTCAATGATCAAATAATGATCGATTTTATTTTCCTTCAAAAAACTGCACATATCGTAATGTTTGGTGGAATATAAAGAAAACACTTGCATATGAAAAAAAAAACTAACTGCTTCCTAATATCTCTCTAACGATAGAGAATATTGATTGGAAAATAATAAAGAAATAAAACAAATAACAAATCCTAACAGAGGCATTTAATTGTGGGTGGTTTGGAGCTGTGTGGTGGTCACGTGCTGATCGCCATCAGCTTTACTGTGAGTCAACACTCGAGGGACAAACTAAAGACGGTTATGTTAGGTGCTCTATAAATACCCAGAGGGGTCATTCGAGAGCTGACACATGAGGATACAACGAGAAATCTTATTAATTATCAGAGAGACCCAAGATCGTAAAAACCAGAGGTTAGAGAGACAGAGACTCGGGAATCTTAGAAAGGGAAACCCAGAGAAGCGAGAGACGCTTTGAGGAATCACCGGATAGGAGTCGCCTCTCCGGAGAAGAAGCGGCGTATTAACGTGAAGGGAGGTCCCCAACGGAGGTGGAGAGTCGACGCGGAGTCCACTTGGAGTTCACGGCGTCAGGCAAGCTTCTTCAAGGTTGGTGATTCGGATCTTAGGCTTCGTATCATCGGGAGAAATCCACACCAGAATGTGCGGGGTAGAACAGCGGTGGGTGCGGGTTCGCACAGTGGTGGGCTGACCAGAGACTTGCGGGTTTGGCAATCTGGAACCTCTGGCGGTGTCACCGCAGTTGGTGAGGGAAACAGTGGGTCTGAGGGATTCGTCGGCAAGGGGAGAGCGAAGAGAAGACAGAGGTTGAGCGACGGGGGTTATCAAGATTGAGTCTTGATCTTTAAAGAGGACGGCACGAGCTTCAGCGAGAAGACTAAGCTGTGTGGGACCGAGTGGAAGGTGTTTTGGGGAAGATCAGGAAGGGGTTCATCGGTGAAGATTACTTTGGCTAAAGTTCCTATCTTCTGTAACCGAATGTTGTAAATGTATCTTGTCGAGTATCAATAAAGAGTTAATTATGTCCATGAAGTTGTTAAGTTTGTTGTGATTCCGCATATTTAGTCATTTCGTGATTTTTTCGGGTGTTCTTGGTTGCTTGTGTTGTTGGTGAAATCCCAACACAATCAAAACTCGGACCCGACCACGAGACAATCCAAAACAAGTGGAACACGGTGATAAATGGAGGCCTAAAGCTCAATATGGACGCGGGGTGGGACGTGAGGACGGACGAAGCCTGTGTAGGGGGTTTGTTAGGGACCACTGAGGTCATGTCCTAGGAGTTACATGCATTCTTCTATAGCGTGTGGATTTGGCCTTGTCAGCCGAATGTTAGACAGTTCACTACCGCTTGACCTTCGCACATAGAAGGGGTGGTCCATCTCGGAGGTAGAATCTGATTGTCTTAGGGCGGTTAAGCTCATTAATGGAGGTCACCACAGTCCACAATAGTGTCCAAGGACCGATTATTGCGAGTATTGGTTGTCTAGCTAGATCAATGGGCTTTCATGGAGGGTGTCAGTGGACTCCTGTAACGAGTCCGCTAATTATATTGCTAGAACTAGGCTATCTGTTTTGTCTTCAGATTTTTGGCCACTCAATTTCCCCGAGTGGCTTGTACAATGTCTTTCAAAAGGATTTAACCCCTAACTAATCCAAGTCATGCTTCTGTAAAAAAAAAAAAAAAGGTTTTATTATAAAAACGTACTTGATCTAATTTGAATTCAAAACGAATTTTTTCGAACAATAAAATTTTCAAAAATATTAGTTCTATTGTTTGTCGGGATATGGTATGCCCTTCAAACTCAAGGCTAGTCATATCTTGCGGTGTTGTTTGCTTTTAAAATTCACTTATACATTCATCCCAAGTAGTCCCCAAAATGTAGGGTAAAAACTCATCCGACCGGACATTTTTTTATTTATTTACCAAAACCCGGATACGGATATATCCGGGTCCGGGAAAAAAAATCCCGAACATATCTGGATCCGGGATTTGTTTTACTTTTTTTTTTTCCAACGGCACTTTAATCTGGGCCGTTGGATCTACGATCCAACGGCACAGATATTAAACACATTTTTAAAAACCCGGATAATACTTTATCCGGGTTGTGTGTTTCCCGGATACCGAAATATCCGGTTCGGGAAAAACCCGGATCCGGATATTTCGGTATCCGGGTTTTTTAATATTTTTTTTTAATGAATCCGGGTTTAACCCGGATTCATATTTTGGGGGTTTCCCAAGCTGGTCTCAATACTTTGTTGTTTTCGAATAAACTGTACGGCTTTTATTTTTATGGCAATTCATCCCCAAATATGACTTCTCCACTCCACACAAGAGGATTATTTATTATATATATATATTCTAATTACTAACGAAGAGAGTAAAAGATATGAGCGAAAACTTGAAACAATATAAGTAAGAAAATCCAATCATCTTAGCACTAATTTTTATTTAGAATATCATTTAAGCATAATAGTATGATCCAATCAGTCCATAAACAGGTTCTCAATAAAATAAATCTAACACAAAAATTCGTCGAGGTGTGTCACAATTTTCAACTATCTCTTCGAGATCCCAAAGAATTACACGATGTGTACGTATATGATCGATCACTCCCTTTATCGCCAAAATCAACTGCTTAAAAACACAAAGAATATAAAAAAAAAAAAAAAATCTGTATATATATATATAAACCTAAGGTATATGGTAGAGCTTTGAAGGCTTGAGATCCTTGGTGGCATTGAAGTAGTTCAGAGTCTGAATCCACTTTTCCTGATTCTTCAGCAAGTGCACGGCGACCGTGTCCGGCCAGAGCTCGTGCGTGCAGCCCGTGTGGGGCTCGGGATGGTTATACATCGACCACTTGGCGTTGAACCGGTGCTTTCCCTTCCGACCGGCGCGCATCCAATCACCGAACACCCTGTCCTCCGGCCCGACGAGGTTGCTCCTCGGAATCTCCGAGCTCCTTATCCACTTCACGATGTCCCACGACACCAGATACCCCATCCCCGACATGTACTTGTAGAATGGGTCCATGCTCGGGCACGGAATAACGTACCTATACGTGAACACGGTTAATTCAGCGAGGTATTACCATGTTTTTTGGGGGTATTTCTCTAAGCAAAATCGAATACAATATTATTATTTATTGCACAAATTGCATCGGTTGGATATTCGGTATTTGTTAGCGTTAAATCTAGATTTAACTCCATTTACCGCTCTAAAGAATATAAAAAACGATTCTGAAAAATACTTTATTAACACAAGTATATATCATGTGGCATAAACATTATATATCTAAACTAATTACGAATCACGTTTAGTAGCGTGTGAAGATGAAAATAAAACGATTAATAATTTCTACTTTTTTTTTTTTGAATTTAATGGCCAAAAGTCGAATTTTTTTATAAACTTCCTCACATATCAGAGATATATATGATTGCGGATTTTCATGATACCGAATACCGCAACCGCATAATATTGATATTCTGTTTCTATCGAAATTCGGAATCATAAATAAGTATAATCGGTAACAGTAAATCATGAATCCGGTTTAAATTATATTTTTAGTCTGTTTTTTTTAATCCCAAACGTACCCGTAATACAGATCTTCCCTCGGAAGCGGCCGGAGCGACTCTGCTAGGCTCTCGAGCCGGAAATAAGTGTCATCGTCGGTCTTGACAACGTAGTGGTACGGCGGATCGGGCCGGGCCGGGTCCGAGAATATCTCGGGCAGGCTGGAGAAGTAGGTGTAGGTCTTCCCGGAGTTCATATTCTCTTTACAGTTGAGGATGATGACGTCGTCGTACCGCAAGATCTCGAGCGCGACGAGGGTGTGCTGGTCCTCCTTCGTGAGGTTGCAGAAGACGAACTTGACGTCGACGGTGAAGCCACTAGGGAGGCGCTGCGTCCCGTACACCATGCGGAGGAAGTGGCGCTTGTGGTAGTGATCCGGGAGGGTCAGTATACCGATGAGGATCCGGACAGCGTCGTCTTCAACATGGATTGGCGCGAGAACTTGGTCCTTTTGGAAGGCGCAGTGGCCGAACCTTGTGAGCGCGTCGAAGCGGAGCTCGTTAATGGAGGCCAGAACACAGAGGAAGCAGATGAAGAGGATCGACGACACAACGAAGCGCCGGTTCTCCGCCATTTTCAGTGTCTTGTTCATCGGGTTGGGATCGGGGTCGGGTTTTTTTTTTTTTTTTTTGAGCTGAAGCGTTGGAAATGGGAGTCAGGGATTGTTGAGGAAGGTTACTTATACGTGACGCTTATTTTGTTGGTACGAAACGTGAAAATGGAAGCAGTGTTTTGAGTTTTGACTTCGCTTTGTGGTGTGTGCACTTCGCACATGGAGCGTTGAGGGGAAACGGAAGGCAAAAAAACTTTACGTGATGATATATCAAAACGTAATTTAGTGACTTTTACCGTCAAAGATTAACGTGAATAATTTAATGTTAGGGATTTTGCGACTAAATATTAACGTTAAGTACTAAAGTGCTACAAAAACGTAATATTAGTGACTTTTACAGCCAAATTTTAATGTTAAGTATAATAATGCTACAAGCTAAAGTACTATAAGGTATTTTTTGAAGTAAATTACTCTATTATGAGAAATTGCACCAAATAGCCAAATTGAAACATAGGTTTAGCAAAATAGCCAAAATTTAGTTAATTTTGTAAACTAGCCAATTAAAATGAGGTGGCATATTAAATTTAATTTTTATTCCTAGAATACCCTTTAATTAATCAATTTAGATAATTATTTTCGTAATTAATTAAAATGGTAATTAACCTTATCAGCACAAATCATGGTAACTTATTACATTTAAATTTAATTAAAAAAAATATAGAAATCAGCTCGTCATTATTCCACGTTTAATCTAGTGGCTCTATATGTAGTCAAACCAAATATTTGTCGTAACATTTTTTGCTATTAATTAGGGTAGTATTTCTCTTTTTAATATTCAAATAATTGCAAAATATGACAGTTGCATATTTTCAAATTTCAGTGAAAATCAAACTTTCAGAACGTTGCTCGTTCTCAGTTGCAGATCGTTCTTCCCCTCCAGCCCAGCTAGTCGTTAAACCGTGAGTTGCAAATCGTTCTTCCCCGGCCGAGCAGCTCCTTCTCCAGCTCATCTTTTATCCCCCGCCGGCATCGTTCCGCACTCCATGCAGAGAATACAAGCTTCCATGGGGCTCGTTCCGATGAGCGATGATGCTTCGGGCGATTCAACTTTTGATGATGCACATTACTGGGGAACAGAATGTTCTTGTAAAATCAAGAACATGTAATCCTTTGGGATTCATTGCCTGTTTGAACCTTTTCAAAGTCTGTGATATTCTCAGTTATAGATCGATTGTTAAGAGACTGTAATTGTTGTTCTCAGTTTGCTTTAAAATTTGTTTATAACAGAAATACAATTTGTTAGTTCGTGTTAATGTTCATTTTTTTATGTTCGTTAATTCGTTAATGTTCAATTTGTTAATTCATGTTAATGTTCTTTTTTTTCGTGTTTATTTTAGATTATTGATGCTCACGACCATTGACGAGATTATACTCCATGAACTTCTTCAAAATATATTCGAAGGAGATAAAGATGAAACTCTGACGATGAGACACTCTTCTCGGTAGAGCCAGAGACGAAGAAGAAGAAGGCTCGTTAGAGCGCTACACTACTCTGAAATATTTTCCCAGCTGGTTTATGAATATTTCGTTGATTTTCGTTGGTATCAATATATATTGAATTACACTTTGATAATAAATTTTGTTAATTCGTGTTAATTCAAAATTTATGTTAATTGTTTGTTAATTGGTGTTAGTCTTTGATTTAATACACTTATGATTCTTGTTACTTTGTGTTAATGTTTCATTTAATAAAAAATTGATTCATATTAATTTGTGTTAATTCGTGTTAACGGAATTTTTGACTCTCAAGGAAAACGAAAATGATGGAATATGATCAAAACTATAATGAAAATATAAGTTTTTCAATTAGAGAGTTCACAAATATATTGGTCGTAATCCTATGCGTTCGTCGATTTTTTTATTCAGAATCCTTTTCCTTCGTTGAGTGATTTCTGTTTTTGTGGAGTGATTTTTGGGATGGTTGAATAATTAGGAAGCTTGGCTGGAGAGTTTTTAGGGATTTAGCTAATGAGTCTTCGTTAGTCTATATGGGGATTTTTTTTTTTTTTATATAAAAAAGGCATGTTTTTAGGAGATATTTTGGTGATTAATGAACATATTAGGGTAGATAGAAGCATTTAATTCGCACAGACCAATTCAAAATGTCAAACCCTAAAATTAATTTGCCTTTTTAAATGTATTTTAATTACAATATTAATTAATTATCTTATGAAATTTATTGTTACCAAATAATTACCAATTTCAATCAATGAGTCGATTTGTAATTAATGTCATTATTTTTTTCAGATTAATAACCCACAAATTATGTTATTAATTTTTATTTATTTTTTATTACGTTTTGAATTATTAAGGGTAAGAATGTAATTAGAAATTCACTTAAATGGTTAACTGACTAGTTTACAAAATTAACCAAAGTTTGACTATTTTTCTAAACTCACTTTCAAGATTGGCTATTTCCCTTAAGAACCCTGTAATGATTTACTTTGTATTTATATGTTTAAATTAGAATGTTGGAAATACTAGTGTTTTTTTTTAATGAGGTGGCATTATCAGCTAAGTTTATCAAATGGCCTCTCTTTACGATACAATAGTGTGAATTTGGCGCGCTATCGGCTAAAGTTACGATGCATCTCGCATTACTAGATATGTTCAGTGTAAGAACATGTGACACTATTTGCCAAGTTTACAAATATGTAAATGGCGCACTCACTTAAGTCTCATGGGAGAGTTTGAGCATGTGACCTCATGAATAGAGGTGTAGTGGAGTTACCACTACGCCAAGCTTATTGGTTGGACATTTGATAGATTTAAACCGTGATAAAGTGTATTTAGTAATTATAGAAAAATTAAATTTATACCGTCTCAATTGATTTTAACTTAAGTACATTTGCTTTATTAAGTTTATAATAAAATATACATTCCTCGTACTAGAGAGGGACGAGTGGCCACTTTGTGAGATACTTGGATGCCGTGTCAATTCTCTAGTTTTGTTTACTTTTTGAGTAACGTAATTAGCACAGAAAGTAACATGTATACTAGGCTAGGCTAAAAAATCCTTTATTAAATAATATTTCACTCGTTAATTAAATACATTAGTATTTATGCAAACAATAAACGTAAATTTAGATGAGATAAAACAAGCCGTGAATGAATTTGGTCGACAGTGGATGTGAGCCTAAATATTCAGCGTTTATTTTTAGCACTTGAATTGGTAAAATTTTGGTCAGTTAGGTATCTTAGCAATAGCATCGACATCTCAAATTTTTCCGCCATCAAATACAAAAAAAATAAAAAAATACAAAAAATACAAAAATTACTGATTCCGTTAGGCGATTCAGTTCATTTCGTTAAATTTACTAACGGCAGTCAGTGTGGAAACGTGACAGCCTGTTATGGTACCACGTGTCACACTAAAAAAAATATTAGTGAAGTTTGTCTAAAAAAATTTAACTTTTGACAATAGTAACGTATTAAAACGACGGAAATATTTTAATCCATGCGTGAAACTTTTATTTAAAGGTATTTTTTAAATCAATGATGTAGATTTTTATTTTAATAATCTTGAATAACTAAATATATTTAATTATTCATAATATAATACAGCTATATAACCTCATTAAATTATTTATAACTTTTATTTTATTTATTATTATATTATATTCATTATAATGTTTAAGAAAAAAATTATAAAAATAAAATGCAACGTGGCGGTTAAATGCATGTGAGTTGACGGAAGAAAACAAATTCCTTAACAGAAGAAATTTTAGGTACTAGCCACAAAAAATGTTTAGGTACATAGTTCAATTTTTTTTGAAAAAATGGGTAATGTGTATAATAATGATAAGAGATTTGAATTTTGAAGTACTAAGAACATAAGAACAGTAATAGAGAGAAGATAGATTCTATTTCACCGTATAAAAATCTTTATTTATAGGCTAGAAAAACACAATGAACAAGCATAACTTTAATTTACATAAATACAATAATGAAAATTGTCATTAACAAAGGGAAATAAAAATTTTAAACATAATTTTATGAAATAAATAAATAAATAAATAAAAATACCAAAAGTCATTAACCATTGTTCTTTATATATATAAAAAATGAAATATAAATAAAAAAATTCTCACATTAAGGTGATTAAGTATAAGTACAGGGAAAATGAAATGTTTTATGCCTTCATATAGTGTAACCTCAAAGCATTTTCTATGATTATTGATGATAAATGGGTAAATAAATACGTGCTTTTATACAGGGGCGGAGTCAGGAACTGTTCAAGGGAAGGACACAATTTTGATCTCGCCTTTTTTGAATATGCTAACGGCTAATCACTGAGGCTTTATAGCTTGCGCGGATGTCTATGGCCTTCAACAACAAAACATGGGAAACGGTGGTGTTTCTAAATTGGGACTCTACAATTAACAAAAGAAACTACAAACTGAGATTTGATTTTCATAAGTTCAATATATGAATGATGTTTCATGCATATTAAGTGTTGGGTTTTTCGATGACTTTTCTCAATCCCGAGGCGGAAATCACGGGATATCATCGAACAATAAAGATCTAGAATAATTACAAGAATTAAGATATCGTTTAGAGATCGTTACCAAACTTCGGTACTTTTGCCAACTGTACCGAATAACTGCCGATTCCTTTGATTCTGGAGCTTGCCGAATTTAGGATTTAACGCCTCAAGTGTTGCGCCTCTATTTCGTCCACCACGTCACTCGGGAACGTCTTAGATGACCGGAAAACACCTCGGAGGATAGGTTAGATCCTTGTTGGTGTTTAGATGATCAACCGTTGATTGAACCGGGGAGGAAGCCACGAAATTCGACTCACTAGGGAGGGAGCTCGAATTCTAGGAGGCTAGGGTTTGTGTGTTATCTATAATTATGAGTCATATTAGGGTATTCATAATACCCTATGGTTATGACCTAGTGGGCTTTCTAAAAGCCCACCCATTGGGCTTTCTAAAAGCCCAATCATGAATTAATTAATCTCTTATTAATTAATTATGAATCATAATTAATACTTGGGCCCGTGTAGGCCCATAATGTCGGTTATTGTTATCGGGTCTATACCCGATAACCCGAGAGATACAATATCGGGTTCGGGCATAACCAACAATCTCCCACTTGCACGAACGCACCGGATTGGCTATCTCCGTGCACGCACTGCACATAAAGTATTACTCGAGAATGCCGCCTTGGGTTAGATGTACATTCTCTCAGCTACTCATGCCTGGTTCATCAAAGTTACAAACAAAGTTTGTTTCATTGTAATTTAATCATCATACTCCATTTCCGTTGCGAGTTCGGTGTGACTCTATAGGATTCTGTAGTGTTGGCCACATACTCATATGAGTATGCAAGAAGTAAGTGGCCTCCACCTAGACTTAACTCCCCCCAATCTACAAAACTTTAAATCCCCTTTTATAGATTAATCGAGGTGAACCATGTGGTTCTTTACGATTAAAAATAATGTATATGACTGATTCCTTCAACATATTTTACATCTCTAGATGAGGCACATGTCAAGGTTTGGAACACCTGTTAAGCCTTGATCTAATTTTCTGATTCAGGTATAAGTATTGAAACATCAAAACAAAAACTCTTTTGATTTTCCTCTGGCCACATATTTCATTTTACTTATACTATTCAGAAGGCCCTGAGTGTATTGCCCCGAAGGAATGGGGGGATGCATGTTTTCTTGAAACGTCATCCCATCCTACAAGGTTCATCACACACCCAACTACAGCTGTTATGACTTTCTAGTTACGGTAAGCGTTGAGTTGTAATCTAAGCATGCGACTTACCCAATGATGGACTCATGATGTTCTCAAACTTTGGAGTCTCTTCATATCTCTAAGTTTCTCAGTGTCCCCCTTGTACAAAGGTTTTGTTTTCATGTGAGAATACTTAGAGTGTGAGTCTTCCAGCACTACTAGTCTTTCCAACTAGTGCCTACATGTATAAGAATATCTCTTAGATATCAAGGACTTCTTCCTTTTATCTTAACAACATGTACCAGTCAATTATGAATATCATTGATAGTCCCTCTTTGTTTCTTCATAATGATTTCTTTGACTGGGGAAATTCAAGAATGTCTCGAAGACATCTTAGGAACTACATTTGTATAGCTTGATATCAATGTTTTGAATAAAATATTGATATTAACCTTTAAATGATGAAACTTGCCTTTTAAAGAAAATAATAATGTGCTTCAAATTTAATGAAAGATAATAATTACATAAAATTTGTTCCCGATCCAAAATCAGGTTCAGATAATAAAATCGTAACAGACATTCATGGGTTCTTTATCCCAATACTTTCCCCATGACGAAAATGCTTTTCTTTCGACAAAGATTTTGTCATCGGATCTGCTACATTTTCTTCAAAGTCTACTCTCCTCATCTCTATGTCCTTCCAATCAACAATGCCTCTGATCAGATGGTACTTTCTGAGTACATGCTTTGCTGTCTTGTGTGATCTTGGTTCCTTGGCTTGTGCTATAGCTCCGTTGTTGTCACAGAAAAACTTCATACGATCACCAATGCTAGGAACTACACCAAGATCAGAAACAAATTTCTTAATCCATACAGCCTCTTTTGCAGCATCAGATGCAGCAATGTACTCAGATTCTGTGGTTGAATCAGCTACCGTAGCTTGTTTACTGCTGTTCCACGTAACAGCACCACCATTTGTACAGAATACATATCCTGTTTGAGATTTGAAATCATCCCTGTCTGTTTGGAAGCTTGCATCAGAATATCCTTCAAAAGTTAATTCTTTTGCTCCATCGTATGTCAAACATCTATCTTTTGTTCTTTTTAAATAACGCAAGATATTCTTAACGCCTGTCCAATGGTTAAAACCAGGGTTTGCTTGAAATCTGCTTGTCATGCTTAAGGCAAAAGCTACATCTGGTCTCGTACATATCATTGCATACATTATTGAACCAATAGCTGAAGCGTGTGGAATTTTCTCCATACTTTTGATTTCTTCTAAAGAGACCGGACATTGCTTCTTGGTTAAGTATGTCTTATGGGTCATCGGTGTAAAACCCTTTTCCGATTTGTCCATTTTAAACCTTTTAACAATTTTGTCAATATATGTACCTTGACTTAGAGATAAGATCCTTTGATTTCTATTTCTTTGAATCTTTACGCCTAGTGTATAGGCGGCTTCTCCTAAGTCTTTTATTGAGAAACATTTTCTCAACCACTCCTTCACAGTCTGGAGTTCAGATGTATCGTTTCCTATTATCAGTATGTCATCTACATAAAGAATAAGGAAAACTATTTTGCTCCCACTCGATTTGATATATACACAAGGATCGTCTTTGTTCTTAACAAAACCAAAATCAGTAATTGATTCATCAAAACGACGATTCCAGCTTCGAGATGCTTGCTTAAGACCATAAATTGATCTTTTCAATTTGCAAACCTTGTTTGGATGTTTGCGGTCTATGAAACCTTCAGGCTGTGTCATGTACACATCCTCTTCGAGAACACCATTCAAGAACGCGGTCTTCACATCCATTTGCCAAATTTCATAATCATGAAATGCTGCAATGGCTAGCAAGATTCTTATGGACTTGAGCATGGCAACAGGAGAGAAAGTTTCATCATAGTCAATACCATGAATTTGTCGATAACCTTTAGCGACTAATCTTCCTTTGTAAGTTTGTATTTTGCCATCCATGTCGATCTTCCTTTTGAAGATCCATTTGCAACCAATGGGTTTGGACCCTTTGGGAGCATCAACGAGGTCCCATACTTCGTTGCTATACAAGGAGTCCATTTCAGAGTTCATGGCTTCTAGCCATTTGTCTGAGTCATCTCCTGACATTGCTTCGTTATAAGATTCAGGTTCTTCACCATCGTCTTCATGAACAGTTTCATCTTCTATTAAAACAAGAAGGTTCAATTTAAGAGGAGGTTGACTCTCTCCAATTGATCTTCGTGATGTCAGTGTGTAATCTGGTTGCTCACTAACCCTATCTTGTATGGGTACATCGTATAGAACTATATTTTCTTGAGGTTCTTCGTTGACAATCTCATTTTCAACTTGTTCGTTTAAAACAACATTTTCTATTTGGTTATCAACCATGACCTGATCACGATGTTCATAACTTGATGTGTGAGTACCTTCTGTGTCCATTTCTTGTTCTTGAGTATCTTGTGGTTCATGCTCTTCATTAAGAACAATGTTTCTCCCACTAGACTTTCTAGAGAGAAAATCTTCTTCTAAGAAAACACCAGTTTTGGCAACTATTATTTTGCCTGTGTGTTTTTTATAGAAGTAATACCCAGGAGTTTCCATTGGGTATCCCACAAAGTTACATTTAACCGATTTGGGGCTGAGCTTGTCAGACATTAGAGTCTTGACATATGCCTCACATCCCCAGATTCTCATGAAATGCAAATCCAGTCTTCTTCCTTTCCATATCTCATATGGGGTTGAAGGAACCGTCTTAGATGGCACACAGTTCAGTGTGGTAGCTGCTGTCATAAGTGCGTGTCCCCATAGGGACTCAGGTAAGTCAGTTTTATTCATCATTGATCGAACCATGTCCAACAAGGCTCGATTTCTCCTTTCAGATACACCATTTTAGTTGGGGTGTACCTGGAGGGGTCAGTGATGAAATGATTCCCATGTCACGGAGGTAAGCTTTGAAATCATCGCTCAAGTATTCGCCACCTCAATCAGATCGTATGGCTTTAACTTTTCTTGCTAATTGATTTTCAGCTTCATTCTTGAACTGCTTGAACTTTTCAAGCGATTCAGATTTGTGTTTCATTAAGTATACATAACCGTATCGACTGAAGTCATCAGTGAAGGTGATGAAATACCTGAAACCTCCTTTAGCCTGAATGGGTATTGGTCCACATACATCTGAATGTATGAGGTCCAATAGTCCTTTATTTCTCTCATAAGTTCCTTTAAAGGAAGTTTTGTCATTTTCCCGACCAGGCAAGATTCACATGTGTGACAAGATTCATAATCAAAATCATCCAGTCTTCCTTGTTTGTGAAGCTGAGTAATGCGCTTCTCGCCTATATGGCCAAGTCGACAGTGCCAGAGATAGGCCGTATTGACAAGGTTGGGTTTCACTCTTTTATTAGAGATGTTATAAACATGATTTTCAGAGGTATTTAACGAATAAAGACCGTTTGATAAATAAGCAATACCATAAAAAATACCATCCTTAAAAACCGCACAACGCTTGTTCCCAATGTTAAAATCAAAACCTAAAACATCCAATTCTGGAATAGAAATTATGTTCTTGGTAATGGAAGGTACGAAATGACAATCATTTAATTCTAAAATCGTTCCTGCTGAGGTGTTGAGATCTACATGGCCCACAGCTTTTGCAACAACTGGTGCTCCATTTGCCACGCGCATGTTGGTCTCATCCTTCCTCAGCATCTTACTTCTCTTTAGAGTCTGCATGTCAGTACAAATATGAGTACCACATGCTGTATCTAATACCCAATCTTTAAAGGTAGTAAGATTGACTTCTATAACATTTATACCCGTGGTGGAGTTTGAACTCTTCTTCATCTTCTTGATCTCTGCAAGGTACAAAGGACAATTCATTTTCCAGTGTCCCTTATTATCGCAGTGAAAACACTTATGATCGAGAGTGGCTCCAACTTTGGGTTTCATGGCACGAGCCTTAACCCTCAAGTTATATGGAGCCTTGCCTTTATTCTTCTGAACATACTGCTTCTTTCCCTTGAACTTGCTATTCACAGCATTAATAGTTCTATTCTGTCCTTTGGGTACATTACCCTCAGCTGTTTGCAACATGTTGTGAAGCTGATGAAGATTCTTTGTTTCAGAGGACATGTTATAATTCAGTATAAACTGATTATAAGAATCGGGGAGAGAGTTGAGCACAATGTCAATGTACACTTCCTCAGGGATCTTTATCTCTTGTCTGGTCAGACTTTCTGACCAGCTGATCATCTTCAGAACATGATCATGCACATTGGTTCCTTCAGTTAATTTTGCTCTCAGCAAATTTCTCATTATCCTGAATCTTGTATGACGTGCTTCATTTTCATACATCTTCTTAAGATGTTGAATCATTTCCCAGGCAGACATGTTCTCATGTTGCTCCATGAGATTTGGTGTCATGGTCGCCAACATGAGACAAGCCACTTCAGCGGCTTCATCAGTATGCTTCTTATAAGCATCTTTGTCTGCTCGGGATGCAGTAGCAGGAGGTTCAGCTGGAGGTGCATTCATAACGATAACCTCCTTCTTTTCGTGCCTGAGCACAATTTTGAGGCGTCTTTGCCATTCCGGAAAATTTCTTCCGTTTAAGATGTTTTCCTTCTCAAGGATGGATCTTAGTGAGCTGCTAGACATTGTTCACTTTCTACAATTTTAAATAAAAACTGAATAAGCACAATATTAATTCTAGTATTGACATGTAAATTATAAATTATTTATTATAACAAAGATGTTACAAAAAGTATATATTATAAGGACTTTATATAATATTTTGTGATTTGTTAATGGAAAAGTAACCCTCATCAATTCCATTAATTAGTCACTCAGAGAAAGTCAACAATTGCTCTAATATCCTATATTATCTCTGACGTTTAGAAAAGAAAAACAATTTTTCATTTATCATTCTAACCGATTTCATTAGAATTGTCTACGATATCTAATCTAATTAGATTACTCGTTTAGGTAGACCCACGGGGTGAATCGGCAGACAATATAGGTCGCCCTACGCGTATAAAAGAGGGTATAAGAGTACTCCCTTGGGTTAGAGACACACTCAAAACTTTTCTCAATTAGATCGAGGACCCAGCCGGTGGAAGACATTATACCTAATATTTATTGAGGGGTTTTAGGTGATCCTAACTTTTGTCTTAAACTAAACATAGTTAACTAATTAAAATGTTGTAAGAATTAAGACAATGAATATGTAATACATAATCCTATTTTGTAAAACATATTCTATTTCGAATTAAATATACTTCTGAAAGTATACATATATATAAATATATATTATGAAATTTTTTAAAGACAAACCTTTTTATCTTTAAATAAAAGATAAATAAATCACTTGACGATAAAATATCTTCATTCATGATTTATCTTTTTTATAAATGAATAAAAGATAAATAACTATTTTTATAGATAAGATATCTTTAATCAAGCTTTGTCATAATACAAAATAAAAGATAAATAACTATCTTATAGATAAACTATCTTTAATCATAATATATATCTTTTATTTCCATTAAAGTTTAGATCTTTTCTATTACTATAATAAATAAAAGATTATTCATTATCTTAATCTAATTAAGAATTATTGATTATAAATAAAATTTATGAACAAACAATCTGTGAATCAATAAATGAATAACATAATATTAAATGGAAACAAACTTCATAAGATTGATAATAATATTGAATAAATCATATTTATTAATAATTAATATCATATATTAGATTTTCAATATTCATATTTAAAGATATTTATAATAAATATAAATACAATAAAATAAACATTTTAAATCGTATTTTAAAATAATTAAACATAAATATAATTAAATATCTAATACCGTGATACGAGCTCGGGATAAACCCGAGATTGTACGGGTTGCCCTCGGGCAACCCCGGTCACAAAAGGGGCAGACCGAGCAGGGCCGAAAATGGCCCTGCCCGGAAACATTTATTTTGACCCGGATCCGGGTCAAGAAGGACCCGGATCCGGGTCTGTTTGGTGTGGGCCCGGGTCAGTACAGACCCGGGCTGAAGCCCCGGGTCCGACCCGGGTTGGGCTTGCCCGGATCATCATGATCCGGGCTGGGCGAAGTGGGGCTGGGTTAAAACCCAGCCCGTGGGCCTGATCTAATCAGGCCCACCCCAAATTAAAAGTGGGCTGGGTTAAAACCCAGCCTGTGGGCCTGATCCAATCAGGCCCACGCGATTTAAAAAAAAAAATTATTTCGGCTAGGGTTTTGTAACCCTAGCCGTCGCCCATTGGCTCCCATCGAATGGGAGCCACAAACGCCGGCGCCACCCGAAACCTTGGCGGCGACGGTGAAATCGCCGCAGGTTCCGGTGGTGGTGCCGTTGTTTGTTTTTCCCTTTTCTTATTTAATAATACACATTAAAATTAAATAAAAATCCAATCCCGATTCTAAATCGGATTCCGAACAACACACAAAATTAATCATAATTAATTTTCTAACGCTCCCACTGAAAATCTAATCACACCAAAAATTTTCTAAAATTATTTTAGTCAACATATCTAATTTTCGAAAATTACTCAGACCGGCTCTGATACCACTGTTGGGTTTTTCGATGACTTTTCTCAATCCCGAGGCGGAAATCACGGGATATCATCGAACAATAAAGATCTAGAATAATTACGAGAATTAAGATATCGTTTAGAGATCGTTACCAAACTTCGGTACTTTTGCCGACTGTACCGAATAACTGCCGATTCCTTTGATTGTGGAGCTTGCCGAATTTAGGATTTAACGCCTCAAGTGTTGCGCCTCTATTTCGTCCACCACGTCACTCGGGAACGTCTTAGATGACCGGAAACACCTCGGAGGATAGGTTAGATCCTTGTTGGTGTTTAGATGATCAACCGTTGATTGAACCGGGGAGGAAGCCACGAAATTCGACTCACTAGGGAGGGAGCTCGAATTCTAGGAGGCTAGGGTTTGTGTGTTATCTATAATTATGAGTCATATTAGGGTATTTATAATACCCTATGGTTATGACCTAGTGGGCTTTCTAAAAGTCCACCCATTGGGCTTTCTAAAAGCCCAATCATGAATTAATTAATCTCTTATTAATTAATTATGAATCATAATTAATACTTGGGCCCGTGTGGGCCCATAATGTCGGTTATGGTTATCGGGTCTATAACCGATAACCCGAGAGATACAATATCGGGTTCGGGCATAACCAACATTAAGATTTGGTTTTCATTAAAAAAATCTAAAAAAATAAAAAAATAGGAATGCACCTCGTCACGATAAACCATATCATACCTCAAAGATTTAGATAAAAATTCTAAGTAAAGGAAATTGTCCACAAAATGATTAGAAAGAATTATAAACTCTCCAAAAATAAAAAAATCTCAATGGTTTATATAATTGATGCATAAAAAATGTACAAAAGAAAGTAACGAAAATCGCATGAAATCATAAAAACAAAATATCGTTTCCTAAAAAAAAAAATAGAGTCCAAAATAGTTACAAAAACAAAAAGGTAGAGAAAATTAAAGATATTACTTGGGTTTATTGCAATTGTCATTGCAATAAATTAAATAAACAATTAGAAGAGGAGTTATGTTGTTTATTGGTAAAACAAAAAATTCTAAAATCTATAAAAATATAGATATATAGATTTAAATAATTTAAAATAAAATTATCTATAATATTTCAACATTAAATATTGAATCAGGGTTACTTTTATTTTCTCAAAGCCTCCTCGATTCTTCTCTTGCTTATTCTCGCTGACGCAATTCCTTAAGCGGTCTCTTCTCTTCTCAGCATTCGTTTATCGGCGATTTCGTTCATCGGGTTACGATTCCTCGCCGGTTTCTTCTCTTCTCGGAGGGTAATTCTATACTCTCGCCACAATTTTTTCATGGTCATACGTCGTTCTCTGCTCGATCTTGTTAAGGGCGATGATCGTGTTGCTGATTGTGCTTCGTGATTGTACTTCGAAACGATGATCGAGTTGTTGAACCGGATTTTTTCTTAATATCTATAATTGTTGTACTTTTGGATTTATGTTTCTCTTTGGATTGGATTGGATTATTTTATTTGCGATTTATGTTGGACCGATATGTTTTATTGTCGCGTTAAAATGTTATATTAAAAAAAAAAGAATCATATTTTGATAACCGGAAACCGGTTAATCGGTTTTTAAAAACAAGTTAAGGTTATTAATTTAAAACATGACTAACTTGAATTAGGTTAAAGATACCGGATAGTGAAAAAATCACAGGTTAATCGACCGGTTGCAGGCCTACTTCACACCATCTCACTCTTGCAAAATCGACTTGGCCTCCTTGCCCTTCTGAAAGTGAAAGCAAAGTGGTAATATGAGCTGCGAAGTTATGGCGAATCCGAAGTTGTTGAACGAATTAGAAGCCTTGGCGGCTCGGCTGGGTTTCAGTGTCCCCGATCTTGACCATATTGTACTCTCTTCAGACGATGAAGAAGATCCACTCGCTGAAAGGTATGCATTTGCTTGGCTGAATTCAATATTTTCAAGTTTTTCTCTTTGTTTAGAAATTTATAAATTGTTTCTTTCAGTGATGATGAAGATTCGTATGAAGACGATAACATTGAGGTCGAATCGGGATTTGGGAACATAATTTTTGTGGATAACCTACCGGTGGTTCCTCGGGAGAAGGTTGAGAAGCTCGAGAGTGTGATTAAGAAGATCTTCAGCCGATATGACCCCATTAAGGAGGGCGGATTTTGGATGCCTTTCAATTTGGAGACTCATAAATCCGAAGGCTATTGTTTTGTCGAGTACAATACGCCTCAGGTGAGCTCTCTCTTCCTCTTCCTTTGAATAATAGGGGGCAAAAAACTGGCTAACTTATATTGCATTATAAGTGTCTTTTACACGCTCTCGATTTATGAAGATAATTTGATTAGATTTAGCCTCTATGTGTTTTAAAAATTAATTTAAAGATTTTTTTCTACACTTTTCAAGACTATACGTGTTTTGAATTATTGATGGGTGGTTCAAACTCTCTAATATTTTAAGTTATAATAATCATTATTACATCAATAATACATTTGGAGTACTACTGAACTAGTTTAAGTGTTAGTCCAAATGAAATACTAATTTATAAAATTTGTACCCACTAATTAGTTTTTTAACTGTTAATTTTTCATAATTTAGTGACATACAAAGATAATGTACATATATAGTTTTAGAAACTGTACTTATAATGAATCAATAGCTAAAAAAAGTAGAAAAAAGTAGATGCTTAGAAACTGAATTTATAATAGAACATTATATACAGTAGATAAAAAAAAAGAGTAGATGTAGGGCATCGAACCCTTGTCAAACTAGAAGGAGAAAAATCGGATGATTTCACACTCCACTACACTACTATGCATATTAGTCTAGGAATGACATATACATATATAAACATTGATGTTAATATTATTACGTCAAGCAAAACGATTTTCCGACCAAGTGGCGGCGGCCGCCCCGCTACGGCCAACGTAGCTTTGCCCCGGATGATAACGAATAACCTACATTTGTGGGCGCAAACGAAGTTGACATTGTTTTTAATTTCTTTCGGGTTCATTATTGTAGGAAGCCGATCTCGCTAAGACGAAGAATCATGGGTACAAATTGGACAGAGCACATATTCTTGCTGTCAACATGTTCGATGACATTGAAAGATTACTGAACGTTCCCGAGCAGTGGGCTCCTCCCAAAGCTGTTCCATATACTCCTGGGGTAATCCTCAGTTTTGTTCTATTATAGTTTGATTAATTGGTGATTTGCATATTCTCTGCAGTACTAATTAGGGTTCATAATGTAGGAAAATCTTCAAAAATGGCTTACTGATGAGAAATCGAGGGATCAGTTTGTCATCCGTGCCGGTTCAGATACTGAAGTGTTGTGGAATGATTCAAGGCAGTTGAAACCTGATCTTGTTTACAAGCGAGCTGTAAGTGCAATCATAATTGGTGTTATACGCATGATTATGAACATGAATGTATGGTTTGGTTGGTTGGAAGAATGAAATATTCTTTTAGTATTATGAGATTGAAATTTTCATAGGTTTAATAAAGCCCGATGTTACAAATTCTCTTGACCAATTTATATTTTGTTAGATTGTTTTGGGACAAATTCATCATATTACCACTTGTTACAGTTTTGGACAGAGAGCTTCGTACAGTGGTCTCCGCTCGGGACTTATTTGGCAACTATTCATAGACAGGGAGCAGCAGTTTGGGGCGGGGCCTCTTCTTTTGAGCGGCTAATGCGTTATGCTCACCCACAGGTTGGGTTTATAACAGATACCCGTTAAATATCTCAATTCTTGTGTTTATGATCTTTTGATTTATGAGTTTAATGTGTTGCAGGTTAGACTGATTGATTTTTCTCCTGGTGAGAAATATTTGGTGACCTACAGCAGCCATGAACCGAGCAATCCTCGTGATGTCAATGTGAGTTTGTTCAAATATTGACACCCTTTCAATTTTTGTTACGGGGCGATTTTAACATGAACTTTGTTTTTTTTGTTTTTTTTTGGTTTTTGTTTGCAGAGGGCTATGATTAACATCTTTGATGTGAGAACTGGAAAGCTGATGAAAAGCTTCGACGGAACTCCAGAAGATTTCGCCATTGGAGGAACTGGAGGCGTTTCAGGGCTATCTTGGCCTGTTTTCAGGTAAAGTGTCTATCCTTCATGCAACATTGAAATTTAATGCATTATGCGATAAATTGATACATTTACAGATGGTGCGGTGGAAAAGAAGACAAATATTTCGCCAGGATAGAAAAGAACATGGTTTCTGTGTACGAAACAGATACATTTTCTCCCATTGAGAAGATATCCATAAAGGCTGAAAATGTTATGGACTTCTGCTGGTCACCGACCGATCCAATTCTCGCAATTTATGTTCCTGAATCGGCTGGTGGTAATCAGCCTGCGAGGGTAAGTGTTGATGTTTTTCAAGTATTTTCGCTAGTCCTTGTTATTTTTGTCTTGTTTCGAGTAGGCATTGATGCGTTTTCAAACAAATCACAGGTAAGCCTCATTCAAATCCCTGGTAAAGAAGAGCTGCGTCAGAAGAATTTATTCAGTGTCAGTGACTGCAAAATGTACTGGCACTCTAATGGGGATTACCTCGCAGTCAAGGTCGACCGCTACACGAAGAGTAAAAAGAGCACTTACACAGGGTTTGAGCTTTTCCGTGTAAAAGAACGTGATATCCCGATTGAGGTGTTGGATCTTGAGAACAAAAACGACAAGATTCTTGCCTTTGCTTGGGAGCCAAAGGGTCACAGGTTTGCTGTTATTCACGGCGATAACCCCAAGCCCGACATCAGCTTTTACTCAATGCGGAGTGCTACCAATACAGGCCGTGTCTCTAAACTCGCCACTCTCAAGGGGAAGCAAGCGAATGCTCTTTTCTGGTCTCCCACAGGTCGATTCATCATACTTGCAGGATTGAAAGGCCTCAATGGACAGTTGGAGTTTTACAATGTCGACGAGCTCGAAACCATGGCAGTTACCGAACATTTTATGGCCACAGATATTGAATGGGATCCCACAGGAAGGTATCTCAAGCGTAAAAATGGCATTGATAGTATCTGATATTACTACAAAGATTAGTATAAATGTGATAATTTCCAAGTCTTATGATTTGCTTATCTTCTTGCACTTAGATACGTCGCAACAGCGGTGACCTCAGTTCACGAGATGGAGAATGGCTTCAACATCTGGTCTTTCCACGGAAAGCTCCTTTACCGGACATTGAGGGATCACTTCTTTCAGGTATTTTTAATTTTTATTTATTTTCACAAGTATACTTCTCAAGCACAGTACACGAACTAGTGTTTAGGGACAAAACTGTCGGTGCACGTGGCTTAAAAAATGTTTTTCATAAGAACTTAAAAAAAAAAGTTTAGCCAGGAAACTCCATGTCTGATTATAATTTGTTTGGATAATAGTCAAAAGGATATTATATTATAAACCCGGACTACTTCTATTTCAGCGTGACTGAAAGTACAATTGTCCGTTGCAGTTCTTGTGGCGCCCGAGGCCGCCATCTCTCTTGAGCCCTGAGAAGGAAGAAGAGATCGCGAAGAATCTGAAGAGGTTCAGCAAGAAATACGAAGCGGAGGATCAGGGCGTGTCGCTGCTGCTGAGCGAGCAGGAGCGCGAGAAGAGGAGGGCCCTCAAGGAAGAGTGGGAGAAGCTCGTGGCCGAGTGGCGGTGCTTGCATAACGACGAGAAGCCGATTAGGTTGGAGCTGAGGAACGGAGCGGCGAGCGACGACGAGGAAGAGTATGAGGCCAAGGAGGTCGAGATTGAGGAGGTAGTCACTGAAACAGAAGAAGTGATGTTTGAGTAGGCTAGGACTGGAATAATATTCGTTTTAGTTACTGAGCTTCGGATAAAGGCCTCATCGAGTTATGATTAGGAATTTTTTGAGGACCATGTTTTGTTTTTCTCGTTACTTGTGGAATGTCCGCGCTTAGCGCAGTGACTTACAAAATATCAATTTTACATTTTAATAATAATAATAAAATATATTGTAACAAGTTTAGAATTTTAATTACGTGTAACGTGACTACACCTGCTATATTGTTTATTCTCTTTCACCAATAGTGCAAGCTACGGTGAAAGCAGAACCGGAAACCGGAAAAATAGTCGTTTTTGGTACTTATCTTTAAAATTCGGGATTTTTATTTTCGGTACCGGTTCCCGGTTCTGGTTGTAAATTCCCTTATTTTTTTGAAAACCGAAACCAGAACCGGTACCGAGAAAAAGTAAGAAAAGATTCGTGAAAAAATTCGGTACTTAACACGATACAAAAATAAATGGCCGAAACAAAAACTCAACACAAGACAAAAATTAATGGCCGGAACAAAACTTAACACCAGACATACATTTTGCTTGCGAGTGAAATCTTCTAGTTGGAAGATAAAGACATGTTAACGGTGGTGGAGGGTTCTTTGCGAAGAGAAGAATATGACGGCATGATGGATGAGAGAGGGAGAAAGAGAGATTGAAAGGATCGAGAAAGGAAAATGGTAAATATTAAACCCTAATAACGAAAAACTATCCGTCGTTTAAGTCATAAAAAAATGACATATAACCCAAAAACTACAATAAGCATAAAATTTTTCAAAAAAAACATACTATGAAAACATCTAAAACTACATGTAGTTTAAAACCGGAACCGGTACTGTAAATCAGGAAATTTTACTTCTAGTACCAGTTCCGGTTCCCGGTTCCATAAACCGTGAATCGGGAAATACCGGTTCCCAGTTTCAAACTAAATTTCTCTTATTTTTTTTAAAAATCGTTCCGGGACCGGTACCGGAACTGGGACAAAACCGGGAAACGGTTACAAAATTTTCACCCCTAGTGCAAGCAATAAGAATGTTTCAAATATTATAGAATATCGTTAAATTTATAATTGATAAATTAATAGCTATTGTTAAAGCATACTTTTGTTCGATTCCAATTCTAAATAAACATATTATAGTAATACTTGATAAATTAATAATCTCAATAATATAGTAAAATTCTTAGTCTAGGTTACAGAGGTTATACATGTAAGAATAATGTTGCAATGGACAATAGTTATACATAAAAAATATGTATATATATATATATATATATATATATATATATATATATCTTTACCATTTTTTGTTCGGAAAATACGTTTTGTAATTGTGAGATAACGGGCTATTCGAATTCTATTTGCTTTTTCTTAAAATTTGAAATGTCAATTGTCTTGGAAAGATTTATACCCAACTTCCTTCCCTTCCCAATAACCCTCTTTAAGTTATATAACGCTCCATCTTCAAGTACTTATTTATTCTCTTATAATTACAAGACAGTAGGTTACAATGAGAGCCGCTGTTATGACGCTATTTTAAAAAAAAAAACCTTGTAAAATGAACTCCAAAACGAAAAAAAAAAAAAAAAACCGTGACTTCAAAAAGAAAAATATGCAATCTTACTGTTAAAGTAATATCAGTCAAAAGTAGTCATTAAAGTCTATACAGACCAACAAATATTCAGTCACACAGAAAGAAAAAAGTCTAGTCAATGAGATCATTCACAATTCGCTATCAAAACTCTACTTCACCTTAGCCATAAGGCCCATAACAAAAGTCCTATAAAAGATTACATCAAAAATGCCAAGAGATGAATTTTTGGTACTTTTGCCGTCTTAAAGCGACTTGCACGGATTAAGTTCAAAATCTGAAAATAAATTACATACCAACAAAAAATTATTATTCATATAATTATTTAATTATCCTAATTTTTCAAAATAGTAACAAATTCCATCGAAATCCTAAAAATCCAAAATTTGATACTTTTGCTGCAATAAAAGTAAAAAAAATTGAATTTTCGGGTAATCTGAAAACTAAGTACCCCGAACAAACAGATTTCTAATTATTTACAATATTATTAAGACTTAAAATAAAAAATGAGTAAATTTCGTGAAAAGCCACAAAATTAAAACTTAAAGTACTATTTCCATACATGCTTAAAATCCAAAAAAAAAAAAAACACAGATCTTATCAAATAACTCAACAATAAAAAATCGATACATATTTTCATCCAAATTTTTACAAAAAGTAAAAAAAAAAAAAAAAAAATTGAGAAAATTTTAATCTTTTTCTTAGTTCTAAACAATATATTTCCTAAACATTAACTCTTTAGTTTTTCAGCTCATAAAAATCTAATAACAATTGTTAATGCGTAAAAATGGCTTTAACTTAGAGTCGGGCCTAAGGTTCGGGTCACGAGCTGGACCCGGTGAGCACGTGGATAATTGAATGCCGAGTCAACGAGGGTTGAGTGATGATTGTCAAAGCTGGAGGCGAGTCCTTCGTCTCGGGTGAACCTCCGGGTTGTTGGCGATCTTTAGCGAATTTCCTTCCTTGGCGAGCACCTCATCTAGGAAAAGTCCTTATCTTGGCGAAACTCCTCGTCTAAGAGAACTCCTTGTCTTGGCGAAGTCCTCGTCTAGGCGAACTCCTGTCTTGGTGAAGCTCCGAAGTGTTCTTGATGATTCTTGGCGATACTTAACAAACTTCCTTCCTTGGCGAACTCCTCATCTAGGCAAAGTCCTTATCTTGGCGAAGCTCCTCATCTAAGGCGAACTCCTTGTCTTGGCGAACTCCTTGGCTTGGCTCCTCGTCTAGGCGAATTAATGTAGTAGTCCGGAACTATGGAGATTGACGAACGCGTCTATGCAAGCAAAAACTTGACTTTTCTCAAGCAAAGAAGGCTCGAATTTTTATTAAACCAAAAAACTGCATAAAAGATCGCAAGCAGAGGCTATATAGCCTTAGGGTTTATACGATTCCTATAAAATAGGAACTAACACTATAATCCCTATTAATGAAAATAAAAGGAAATAATAATAAATAATAACTAAACTTAAAATAAATAATTAATAAACTTAAAACTGAAAATAAAATTGAATTTCAACCGAGTTGATCGGCATCACGAATTCCTTATCTTGGCGAAGTCCTCGTCTACGAGAATTCCTTATCTTGGAAAAGCTCCTTGTCTAGGCGAATTTCATGTCTAATTATAATTTGTTTGAATAACACTCAAAAGGATATTATATTATAAACCAAGACTATTTCTATTTCGGCGTGATTGATAGTACAAATGTCCATTGCAATTCTTGTGGCGCCTGAGGCCGCCATCCCTCTTGAGCCCTGATAAGGAAGAAGAGATCGCGAAGAACCTGAAGAAGTACAACAAGAACTACGAAGCGGAGGATCAGGGCATGTCACTGACTCACTGCTGTTGAGAGCGTAGGAGCGGGAGAAGATGAGGGCCGTCAAGGAAGAGTGGGAGAAGCTTGTGGCCGAGTGGCGGCGCTTTCATAACAACGAGAAGCCGATTAGGTTGGAGCTGAGGAATGGAGCAACGAGCGACGACGAAGAAGAATATGAGGCCAAGAAGGTCGAGGTCGAGGAGGTCGTCACTGAAACAAAAGAAGTTATGTTTGAATACGGCTAGGACTAGAATAATACGCGTTTTACTTACTGGGCTTCGAATAAAGGCCTCGTCGAGTTATAATTAGGAATTTTGGAGGACCATGCTTTGTTTTTCTCGTTACTAGTGGAATGTCGGCAGTTGGCGCAGTTACTTACAAAATATCAATTGTATATTTTGATTAAAAAAATATTGAACGAGTTTAGTATTTTAATTACGTGTATTTATATTAAAAAAAATTATGTCGACATTGTTGATATTAAAATAATCTCACAGAAGCTGCTTCGTTGGCAATTTGGGGCCGCACACGAAACACGAAACGGTTGCGACACGATTTAAATGGGTCTGGGTCTACCATAAATGGATCCGGGAGACGGGAGAAGTAGGTGTAGGTTTTTCCGGAGTCCATGTTCTCTTGGCAATTGAGTGTTACAATGTCGTCGTGGCACATGATCTCGAGGGCGACGAGGGTTTTTTGGTCTTCTTTTGTGAGGTTGCAGAAGACAAACTTGACGTCAATGGTGAAGCCGTTAGGGAGGTGTTGCGTACCATACACCATGCGGAGGAAGTTGGCGCTTGTGATATTGGTCCGGGAGGGTCAAAATGCCGATGACGATCCGAATGGTGTCAGTCGGGATGAGCATAGTGTCGTTCCGGAAAGTGCATTGGCCGAAGTTTGTGAGTGCGTTGAAGTAGAACTCGCTGATGAGGGCCAGAGCGAAGAGGAAGCCTATGAAGAGGATCAACGGCACGATAAACCGCCGTTTCTCCACCGGCTTCACCGCCATTTTTGGGTTCTTAAGGTTGGTTACTTAGGTGTTGCTCAAGTCTTGAAAATAAAACTAGGGTACTGTTGAAATATAACCTACTTTGTATTAATATATAATTATATATACACGTTTATAATACGTTCTCCTTATTGGATATTAAATTAGTATAGTCAAACGGTATGCACAAGGACATAGTTTCGTGCTCGTTGAGAAATTCGATGACACGTCAGTTGACTGATTTATCTAAGATAAACATATTAACTAAAGATAAAAATACTTTAATTAAACCAAAATTACTCACTACTTGTGACTCAAACTAGCTTTTGATATTTAATATATACTATTTCATTGATACGATCGCACTTATATTACAACTATAAGAGTCATCCTATTAAAATATTATTTTGATATAAAATTATGTATTATTTTTTTTTTCCTCATGCAAGACTAAATTTAGGTGAATTTAAAGGTTAGTCTTGAGTTTATTAGGATCTGCTGCTAATTAATAAGTTATCGAAACCAATATTTACGTATTCAAACTTAACGCGACTACTGTAATTTAATACAAACTAGTACTAATTAATTGTACGAGTAATTGTCTCCCATAACGAAATAAATAACAATTTGTGTTGTCTTCATGATATCTTAATAGTTTAACGGTATTAATTTGACTGTTATAAGGTGCTTTTAAGTTAACAATGAGTTGACATTGAGAATTTGTTATAATTTTTGTAGAATTTTTTCTAAAAAATTTGTTATAATAGTGCTTGCGATAAAGTATCAAATCATTACCAACTATGTATTATAAAAATCTTGAATTTATTTTTTATCGGATGGGGTCTTCCGCTTTTGTTTATAGTAGGTACGGATCATGCACTTGGAGTCTTGGACAATATCAAAGATGGTTTTATAAAATTAATAATTAGAATATTTATTTTTTGGTGACGAACATCTAGGAGGCAAGAGGACATGCCGAGTCGTTGTTTGCGATGAGGCTTGGAGACGACGCTCGTTGTTATGCGGCAATGTTAGCTTTTGAAGCTCGAATAGGACGCGTAAGGGCCGGGGAAGGTTGGAAAAGGAGGCCGAAGAAGTTCAGGAGCTAAATTAAGTTTCTAGGATTTTTATTTAACTAATTAATTAGATTTCAAAAAGTTCATTTCAAGACCTTTGTACTTGTTTGCTTTTCACTTGACTACATGGCAACGTCATTGACCCTTAAGATCTGGTTTTATATAATATTAATTTTCATTGGCTCAAGTAAAGGAAGATTAAGAAAATAGTATTACATTATTTATAATAAGATTAAAGGGAAAGAACTTTAGTAATGTACAACGTGATTGCGATATAGCTTTATATTAAATGACAAGTCTTATGTTTGTTTTTACAGTTTTACGAGGTTAATTTCTCTATTTACGTTTTATCATGTAATATAATGGAAACTTCATACAATAACTCTCAATACACCACAAACTCTATTACTAATATTTAAGTTTTCATAATTCTCAAAACAACCTTTTTAAATTTCATGTACCAAAATATCCTAATTTGTCTATTTTTAGAACACGATATGTCCATCTTTTTAGGACGCGATATGTCCATTTGCAAGTGTATTGGTACATAAAATTTGAAAGGTTTGTTTGTTTTTTTTTTTTTTTTTGAATTATGAAATTTTGAGAGTTAGTAATAGAATTTGTTGTGTATTAATAGTTATTTTATGAAGTATCCCTAACATAATAATTGTTTATGTCAAATAATTATAATTCTCTTGTTTTGACAATTAAATGTAAATGGGAATTCATTTGATTCAGAACATGTAATTATGGCCTAAATTACAAATAATGAGTCTAAAAGATGATTTAATAGTAAGTTATGTAAAACAAATGGATGTAATCTTGTCTACCTTTGAAGGAAAAAGTTTCGAATTCCACGCATGCAGATTAACATATTCTCTCTTAAAAAAAATTTTGAATATTAAGGTGGCGTTTGGTTTGTTAGTTTGAGAAACCAGTTTTGTAATTTGGTTTGGGAAACCAGATTGAGAGTTTAGTCTACCAAACCAGTTTGAGAGTGTAATTTTTGAAACACTGTTTGATTAGTATTTTGTTAATCTGTGGTTGAATTTAAAAAGAAAAAAAAAGTAATAAAACACAATTTATGTTACTAAAAAGAAACTATGTTTTATTTGAAAGTAATATATATTAATATTATGACTAAAAAATATTTGTCATAATACAAAAATTATTCATATTTCATTAATCTAATTATATGTTTAAATAATGTAATACATAAATTAGTAAATATTCCGTTTCAAGAGCTTATATCATTGTAATTAAGTTAGTATTTAATAATATACATATAAGTATATTTGTTAATATGATAGTAATATTATTAAAATATATAATTGTATATAAAAATAATTTAATAATTTAGTATATAAGTTAATTTCGTAGTTAATATCTTATTATAAATAATATAATACTATTATAGAATGATAATATATTATTATGGTTTTACTTTGTATGTAGCACCCGCTACCTCTTTCATTGTAAAACAGTTTCACTTTCCAAAAAGTGGACAAAGTTAAACTTTTAAACTTGTAGACATACACGAAATTACTTTATAAAAACCATGTTCCTTTGTCCTATACACATATGGACATCAAAACTATATATACAATTCAAAATAGGCCCGTTAGGTCAAAAGGTTCGATATACATATGCTTTACGGTGTGAGGGAGTGCTCAACCAAATGCCGAGATGACTAGTCATGCCTAGGTGCACCCTCACGATATCACAAGAGCTACGTGAGTTAAAGCTCAGTAAACAAAAACCGTATATATATAGATATACTTCATCATAAAATAAACTCTGATTCTTATAGTACCAAATATGTTATAAAAATATTACGCCCGTTATTATGTGTTCAAAGAAGGTTAATCGTCTAGGCCTATAAGTAAGCTTCCACGTGTCCCATCGAACCTTGGCCACATACAAATATCTCAATCATACACATGAGACATCGTAACTCCCCAATATTATGAGCAACAATAGGTTCGAAAACACCTTGGGACCAATCCTATTCCACAAGATGTGTTAGTCCCCCAATCCTAGGGACTAACAAAGGCCACGTGTGAGCAAACTATCGGACTTTGGCCATATATAAGTATCTCAATCATACACATGAGACACCGTAGTTCCCCAATCCTAGGAACTACAATAAGTCCGAGAAAGTCCTATGGCACAAACAATATCCCATAAGACATATTAAATCCTCCAATCCTAGGGACTAATATAGGCCACCAATAAATTAACTCATCAATGTTCATACCTTTTAAAATGGTACATTCTCTTTATAATCTTTCAACACCAAAGTACTCATACTCATATAAAATAGTATTTTCATACTATGTCCTTATGATAGTTTTAAAAGAGTTCATGTTTACCTTTTTACGTCGAGTAACAGTGCAAACAATTCAGTCCAGCTTTCTCAATGAGCAATGTGTGCTAACCACCTAATGAATTTATTCTCGAGTACTTAAGAAATTAATTTCGCTGTCCATGAATGTATTACACTCATACAAGTACTGCCATGCATATTTAAGTCAAATTTCACGATTTTTAGTTCTTTAAAACACATTTCGTCAAAACTACCTCGGTCGAGATATAATTATAATCTCTTTTAAGAAACATTTGGACATAGTGTCTACTTTAATTTGTAATCAACTAGGCCTGTACTAAATAAAAATAATCCAATGCTTATAAAGTATAAACGGGCTGCAACCAAGTACCGGGAATCGAATAAACCGAATAAACTAGCTCTACAAGTGTCCAAATCAATTCTTTTGTCGAAACAACAACGAATAAGATTAACATTAATGCAAATCATGATGTACTAAATCATTATAAACCACCCACGGTTCATTTAAAATTATATAATTAGGGCAGCAAGCTAACGTCTTAAATTTCCTTACAAAAACACAAACTAGCTCTTTTTTAACATATATGCTAAATCCTTGGCAATTTAATTCACCAAACCAATATGAAAATCATTTTAAGAAAATATATCACAGAATAGACATCATGTAATGCTATAAAATAGTAAAAAAATGTTGATCACTAACCCAAGGCAAAGAATAACAACGTGAGAAATCACTAACCATCAAGAAACAAGTATTGACTCTAACTTCGAAGGTTTAACACCGAATCGAATCGCACCACTTTCTATAATTGTTAATTATACTAAGGAATATTTGTAGAGGTTTTGTTTCAGTGAAGATAGTCTTAGCCGAATACGAAACTTAAGTACGTGAGGTGCTTGTTAATGGATATAGATAAGGTAATGGTAAACTTGTAAACTCTTTTATTTGAGCATGGTGTCATCTCCACAATACTCTACATGCTGACTATTAGAGTTATAAGGGTTAAACTATACTCATTCTCTAAGATTATAAAACCTAGTCATAAGTCCATTAACTCGTCCTATTATGCACAAAGCTTCTATAATACATCGGTTTCATTATTTGCACAATGCAACCTAGCTCACATCCAACCAATAGATTACTACATGTTGCTTTACTTTATAATTAATATTAACTACATAATAAATATTTCAAATATCTATTTGAACAAAATTACTAACCAAAAAGTTAACCCGAGCCATTTCTCGTTGACCGAGCAAAGTACGAAACCAAAGCGTCATCCTTGCTCAGAGTTGACTTTGACATCATCGTTTTTTTCTATGATGAAATAAATCATTTAACAATATATATTTGACCTACTTGTGATGTCCTAAAAAATGCAAGGATTTCAATGTATCGTGAATTTTATTGAAATATGACATTTAAAATGAAGAGCACTATATGTATGCATTTATGACCCAACTACTTATAATATTAATTCATTTACTCATTTAGCACACAATGCTTCACTCTTGAGGAATATCGGGCCTTCATGCTGCATGAAATTACTCAACAAACGTTAAAAAAGAAAAAAAAATATTCTTGTACATAAGATATAAGAGGTGTGCATTCTATATGAAATGATTTATCATGCATCATGAATGTGTTATTATTGGTTATAATTGCACGTGAGAATTCGGGATATCACATTGTACGATTGAGTTGAAGACCAAAACAGAAAACAACTTCAAGTCGGTTTTTGTTTCCTTCATTAAAATTTCAGTGGTCTACGAGACCGATCTCAGAAAACAGAGACAACTGGTAACCAAACATGGTCTGCGAAACCAATATGACACTGTTTGAAACCGAAACCAGAAACTGGTCTCGGAGACTATAACCAAACGCCACCTAAGATTCTTTGAAGTCCAATAATCAAAGTCCAATTAAAAATATCAAAAATCCATTCTCTTAAAAAGATAGTGCATAGACCAAATAAAACAAGTACAATTAAAAAAAAATCCTCTAATCTCGTGAGAAGAGTAGTGAAAAATCCAAACAAAAGAAGTACGGCTAAATGAAAACATAAAAATAAAAATATATATGTACTCAAAATCGGAAACCGGCTTCTATGGCCACAGTTCCCGGTTTCAAAATTACCGGAAAGAAAAATATGACGTGATATTTCAAGAATATATATGTTCAAAATACTCAATAATTTATTATTTCTTCTATCCAAATTTCTGTAGAGGAAGCCGCGATATGATTTTTCAAATAATACATATGTATATATATGTACACCTAAGGTATATGGTAGAGCTTGGAAGGCTTAAGATTGGCAGTGAAGTTGAAATAATTCAAAGTCCGAATCCACTTCTCCTGATTCTTGAGCAAGTGAACGGCGATGGTGTCCGGCCAGAGATCGTGTGTGCACGCCGTGTACGGTATGGGGTAGTTGTACATCGACCACTTGGCGTTGAGCCGGTTCTTCCCCTTCCGGCCGTCTCGCAGCCAGTCGCTGAACAGCCTGTCCTCCGGTCCAACGAGTTGGCTCTTCGGAATCTCCGAGGTCCTTATCCACTCTACAATGTCCCACGATACCAGGTACCCCATCCCTGACATGTAGCGGTCGAAAGGATCCATGCTGCGACACGGAATCACGAACCTGGGTTTGTTCGCGGGACATTCAGTTAGGTAGTTACATAAATAAAATAAATTGATTACCTAGCAAAACCCACATTTTATTGGGTGCATGCACTCGATCTAGCAAAACCGATTACCTAGCAAATACCGCGTTTTTCGAATATTTCTCATAAAAAAAAACACATTTACATTTAGGGATATAAACATAACACGGAATCACAAACCCGTAGTATAGATCCTCTCTTGAAAGCGGCCGGAGCGAGTCCACAAGGCTTTCGAGCCGGAAAAATGTGTCATCATCTGCTTTCATCACGTAGTGGTATGGGTTGTCGACGATCTCCGGGAGGCTGGAGAAGTACGTGTAAGTTTTTCCCGAGTCCATGTTCTCTTTGCAGTTGAGGATTACGATGTCGTCATAGCGCATGATCTCGAGGGCGACGAGGGTTTTTTGGTCTTCTTTTGTGAGGTTGCAGAACACAAACTTGACGTCGACAGTGAAGCCGTTAGGGACGTGCTGCGAGCCGTACACCATGCGGAGGAAGTGGCGCTTGTGGTACTGGTCAGGGAGGGTTAAAATGCCAATGAGGATCCGAATGGTGTTGGTTGGGATGAGCAGGGCGTCATTTCGGAACGTGCATTGGCCGAAGTTGGTGAGCGCGTTGAATTGGAGCTCGTTGATGAGGAGTAGAGCGCAGAGGAAACCTATGAAGAGGATCGACGGCACGATAAACCGCGTTTCTCCACCGGCTTCACCGCCATTTTCGTGTTCTTAAGGTTTGTTATATATACGTTGCTCATGAAAATAAAATTAGTGCACTGCTGAAATATAACCTACTAATTTGTATTAACATATACACGTTTATATACGTTCTTCTTATGGTATGTTATATTAGAATAGTCAAATTGTATGCACACGCACATAGTTTCGCATTCATTGAGATACTTCGACGACACGTCAGTTGACAAATTTATCTGAAACAAACATATATAATTAAGATAAAAAGAGTAATATAATTAACTCATATTTTACCCATTACATTGATAAGATCGTAATTCTTTTTATATTATAAGATTCATTCAATTATAAGTTTACATTACTTTTATGAAACTATCTATCTTATCCTTTTGTTTTCTTTCAAGATTAGAATTCGTGTCGATATAGAGGGATCGTCCTAAACAAATAAATTATCGGGGCGAGAATTCGTTTAATCAAGTTAAACGATGATTATAATATCATGTGACTAACTTTTTAGATACACAAAGTAACTAACTATTAAAACGTATTTTCGCGTTGCACATGTAGTATGACGTTATGAATGTGAACGATGGGAATAAGGCGAGTGCGAAAAAGTAAAAGAACACCAATACTTTTTGGTAACGCAGTTCGGACTTTCTGTCACTACTTCTGTGGGGCACTCACCCATATTAATCAACCAAGAGATTACAAATGAAGATTACAATCAGGAGTACAAAGAGGATTCAAAGCGTAAACATGATACTCCCCCTTGTTGTCACGACAACAACTTGACATCCAAGTAAACTCTTGATGAATATGCAACATCCCCTTGCAACAATCAGCAACGAACGTCCCGTCCTTCTTCACTTTACTCGTGATTCTGCTGATTGACTTCTCCCGAAGATTAGAGATGTTGTCTGTAAGTGCTAACAAAATAGGACCTCATTAGCCGAGACATATAGGAGATGCACACTATTTCATTCCATAAATCAGCTATCGAAATCTCTCCACTGATTAGATCAATCACGTAAATCTCTTCATTCATTCCAGCGTGATAATCAACATTAACTTCAGGGAGATAACGACTAAATCACTACTTGATTGAGGATGCGACTTAAAACTTTCCTAAAATGACATCAAGGATATCAATACTTTCCATAAATAGACAAATCGAATCATGAGATAATGAATACTCAATAATCACAAATCATGATTCAACACTAACTATTGCGTCTTTTGTATAAACAATTTTCTCGCGTATACAAACATAGGTTCCAAAGCGAATTCTGGTCCTATACAATCCTTCTAAGTCCAAAACAAAAATAAATAAATTATTGTTTTAAGTTTACAAAAATTAAGTAAAAAATAGGATCCACATATTTTTTTGGAGTAAAAGAAGACTAAAGACTTGTTGTGCAACCACCTAGTTTTACGGTCTAAATTAAACCTAACTACAATAGAACCTTTATAAATTAATACTCGATAAATTAAGAGTCGCGATTAAATAATATTTTTGTCCGGTCCTGACTCGGGCCTAACTAGCTAAATTAATAATCCGCTAAATTTATAAGATAATAATTTTTTTAGAAAGTATGTAGGTCCCAAGTGATATATAAATTAATAATTCAATATAAAAAATTACATAAATAATTATAAAATTATTATAAATAAAATAGAGCATAATAATTATGAAATCACATTAAATAAAAAAATAACATTACACACTAATCATGTATTCTTCATAAAATATGATTCTATAGTAATTTGTTTCTTCTTGAAATTGATGTCTTCTTCAACTCTATCTTTAATATCATTGAACTCTTTAATATTTCTAACATTGGTACTCTAACAAAATATTTTTAAATCATAATAGTCTCTCTTGATATTCTTAATATTAATATTTTAATAATCTCGATATAATAAATTGAAATAATTTTTTGTTAGCAAAAATGTTTATATAATTATAGCTGATTAATATTATTTTCTTTATTAATGTATAAATTAATAAATTATTAATTTATATGTTGATTAACAATCCGATAAGATAATATTTTTACCGGTCCCAACAATACTAATTTATTGAAGTTCTACAGTATTATCTCTCTTATATTTCCCGAATCAAAGGCAATCATGAGTGTTATCCATATCCAAATTCTAATTGTATTTTGTTCTAAATTTCGGGAGTTATGATGTTTGACAGATTTTTGAATTCCGATCAAAATTCCCTAATATAATTTGGCTTACATTTCTCTCTCATTTATACTCTTTTTTTTTTCTCAACTACTAGAAAAATAATCTAGTAGGAGGTTAATAGCGGCATTTATAAGGATTCAATTTTTGTAATTTTTTGTGGTGGTACTAATCAATTTTTTTTCGATTAAATTTTTTACAGTTCACTATTTTACTTTTCTCCAAAATATTATGAACTTATTAAAGTCTTGTTAATATCAAAGAAAAAAAAGTTAAAAGTAATATTTGTCCAAAATTAACCGTATATAGAAGTTATATAAACCTGTTTAAAAAAAGGATAAAATTTATAAAAAAAAAAAAAGGTATTAGTGGCAAAAGTGGCCAAAGTAAGCCAAATGTGCGGATATGTGGCTACAGCGATTTAATATCGGCATAAATAGCTAAACTTTACTTAACAGTGGTGTGTATAAATTCCATCCAAATTTGTTCACGTGGTAGTCAATGACTTCCATGTGGCATGCTGCTATTTTCTAATGGGCAATTACCAGAGACTGCTTCTTCTCGAGCTTGACTAAGACTGAGAAGGCTGGGAAAGACCAAGGAAAGAAATTGACAGAAACTTGTAGTTCCAAAGAAGCCCATTGGAGAGAGGATAAAAAAAAATAGTGTGGCGTACCACGTGGCAAGTCATTGATTGTCACATGGCACGTTGACTAATGGATGTCAACAAATAATTTGGATATAATTTATACACACCATTGTTAAGTAAAGTTTAGCTACTTATGTCGATATTAAATCGCTTTGGCCACATGTCCGCATAGTTGACTTTATTTTAGCCACTTTTGCCGCTAATATCCTAAAAAGTATCAAAATTTCTCTCGTAAAAAATTAAAATATAAAATTGAGTTCACGCTACTAAAAAGGCAACTTTCTTTCACTTCATGATGTTGCTTGTATTTGCACATAGCTAATTAGCAGTAGTAATTTGGTCAACTTTTCTGATTAGGTATTTCCCCGAGCGAATGGTGTGAAAACATCTCATCTTTCTCCCTTCAACACATTATTTTCAATTCCCAATTTGTACTTTGGGATGTGCTCTTCATGACTTTGAACTTGCTTGCTTTTCACCATACTTGACTATTACTACAAAGCACATCATTGACCCTTAATATCTGCTTTTATTCTAGTATTTTCATTACCCTAAGTAAAGGTCTTTTAATAAACGTGATTATGATATAGCTTTATAATAATGACTAACAAAATCAAGGAATCATTATTTGCCACGTATATGGATTTTACATATTAATTATGAAAAAGTTGGATCATGTTACCTTAAGATATAATGTAATCTAATTATCATGATTCATGAACGACTTGACAGTACACAGAATGAATCTGTTTCTACGTGAATAAAATCTCAATCATATTAATTTTTAGACTATTAAAATTTATTATTTAGTTGGCGAGTTCTTGGCTTGAATAGCGCCTTTAGTAAGTAGTATTCTAATGACTCCTCGCTAAATTTAGTGTTGTTACGGTTCTTTCACATTAAAGTTAATAGAGATCTAATAATAATTTTATTAATAAATTTATTTAGGATTTAATATGATTGTAAAATAAAATATAAATGTTTAAATGAGAAAACATATAAATATATAATATATTTTTTATTATTTAATCCAAAATTTTGTCAAAATAAATATAACGGAGAGGCCGTTAGAGCACCTAATTTACATCTATTGTAGCATAATATTATTTTAAGAGGCTATTAGATTACCGACTCCTTATCAAAAAAGATATTCGAGCCAAAAACTCATTAATTGAGATATCGTAATGTGTACATTATTATATTAGTAATAAAATAGAAATTTCGCAAGAATATAATTAGAAAAAAATTATATATGTTAAATTAATATTTAAAGTATGAGAATGACATTTTCATTGAGGTGTACCAAATCAGGAAAGTAGAGTGGACGTGGGGAACAAGCTGCTATTGCTGAGCTGGCATCGTCGACCTGGTTCTCATCTATTGGGCCGGATCACGCGTCCGTCCGCAAGGGTTAGGCCCGATTAGCGTTTTTAAGTGGAGCGATGACCCATCATATATTCTAATTTTGAACGACTTGTATTTTTACGGATGACAAAGCCGTAACCCACCTTTCACTGTCTCCACATGTAAAGCCCAAGTTAAATCAAATTGTCTTGGTTCTTCAAGGTGATTATAATTGGCAACTCAGGTAGTTAAGCACACGAGAGTGGGTTAATCCCGGTAAAATTATCAATAATTTCAAAAAGTGGACCAATAAATACCAATTTTTTTATTGCCCGGACAAAGTTTTAATTCTTTAGTTTTGTGTCCCTATTGGTACCTCCGAAAAAAATCTTCCTCCAATGTTACTCACGCCACGTCAAAGTTTTGGTTTTTTGTATTCCAATGCTTTTTTTACCCGAATAAAGTTCCAATTCTCTTGTTTTGTCTCCTCATATCACTTTCGTGAAAATTTCAAACCATGGATTATGCCGTTTTCGGTGTTGAATTAAAAAGTAATTTTTCTCCCTTATAAGTACATATCCACGATTATCTTTGATCGTCCAACTTTCCTATGGCTAATTTACTCCAGAAATGTGGATAAAATTTTGTAACGATGGCGTGAGTAACATTGGAGGACAATTTTTTTTTTGGGGTACCAATAGGGACACAAAACTAAAGAATTGGAACTTTGTCCGGACAATAAAAAAAATTGGTATTTATTGGTCCACTTTTTGAAAGTATTGGTATTTTTGCCGGAATTAACCCTATAAAAAATAAAACACATAGAGTTCAATTACTCTTCAATTCCATCATTTCCTCGACGGCTTGGCTTCATTATTCTAAAATATCGTTTCAACATAAAGAAATATAATTGGGGAATCTGGTGAAATACAGCCTAATTTTATTGAAGTTCATCATGAAATCAATTCTTGCCGAATAGCCCAAAAGGAAGCCATAGTTGACAAATAGATCTTTTGGCCTATTATATTCTAGTATTTTCTTATTTCCAATTTTGATGTATTTCCTTAATTCCCTTGTTAATCGTCTTGAAGAAAAGTTTTCCAATTAGTTTTTGGTTACTAAGGTTTGCTTGCTAGTGTCTTGTTTAACCTTTTGTAGAGTAATCGCCATAGCTCTAATTTTTTTGACGAAGTAGGTATTTTTCCAATTTCTAGTAATAGTATTTACCTTGAACTTATCTAACATTAAATGCTTAAGAGAAAAGGAAAAGAATACTAATAACAATCATCCATATTGCGCTCAATTGGGTCCGAACGGTATTTTTTTTATTTTTTATTTTTGCTTGTAACAAAAAAGGACCAAAATTAGTTTACTCTAGAACATGAATTCCCAATCGAATGTGTAATTATTGGGTAATAAAACTTTCTTATTATATGCTCGACATAGCTCTTGAGACTTTTTGTCGACATTGTCGATAGGGCTGAAATATTTATGCGTCATCCGTTGATCGCAACTGCTACGAAATATCCGTTTTTTTATTTATTTTTAATCAACCGCTTAATATGGTTATGAATATCCGCAATTGCTATTCGGAATTGGATTGGTTAATGATTATATTTTTTTAATTTAAATTGGATATCCGCTTTAACCGCAACCAATTTTTGAAAATTAAAACTAATTAATTAAATATATATTATATATAAATATTTTTTATTTTATTTTATTAGTGCTATCGGTGGATTGGATGATCCCTTATATTAACCTAGGTAGGTTATATTCCTACTCTATCTATTGTTGTCTTTGTTCTTTGATTATTTTGAATATAGTATTTATTATAACTCATATTTCATCTTGGCTTTTTAATAATCGTTTGTATTCATATTTGTATCTCTAGAATATGTAGCTAATATTCTAGTGTTATACCATATGTTTTTGTGGTATTTTATGTCATATAAATATGGTTTGGTACTTTGTTTATTTATGAAATATGATTTTTGTGGTATTTTATGTCATATGTTTTTGAATGTTTTATGTTTCATATTCTTACTATATTTTTATGTATGATGTACTTGTTTTTCACTAACAAAATTAATTTGATAATATCCGCTATCCGACTTAATTTAACCAATTCTATCCGCTAACCGCATTTAAATTGGATAATCGAAATAAAAATGGTTAAGGGATACAATTATTTTATATCCACATATGTGGATACGATTAGTCAACATGCCCATATCCTATCCTATCCTATCCTATCAACTTTCACCCCTAATTGTTGATGCCGAAAAATTGACTTCTCTAGGCAGGGGGCGTTTGACTTTGGAGATTCTGGGACCCATGACTTTCGATGTGTGCTTGGATCAGAATTGGGTCTATTGGCTATTACTGCGAAGGTCTTGTAGCTCCGCTTGAGCGGCCGGATCATACCCGAGATATAGGCCGCTGACCATAGAGTACCAGTACCTCCACCATACATGGAGTTCGGGTGTCAAGCTAGAGATCCTAAAGCCTGGGATCTGTTTGTCGGTCAGACCAGAACCGGGTCCTCCGACCCGTTACCACAAAAGTCTGGTACCTCTACTTAAGTAGTCGGATTGGACATAGGATATGGATCGGTGAGTACCACAGAGATCCAGTACCTCTGCTATACGGTCAGATCGGCGTTCGGACATAAGAATGATGTGGTTTGATGGTATATGATGTTGCACCTCGTCACTTATAGCGAGGCTGCCTACGTACCTATTTTACTAGTATCAGGTCATCAGGTAGGTCAAAGTAGAGTTAAGAGATACGTACATGAGCTTGTTTGGGCAAACCAAGAACTGATTATGGAGACGGGGGTCGATCTACGGGGATTTCTCCGGCGCCCATCCCTTAGCTAGCCCCTCTGCCTCTATCTGGAGAGTCAAGAATTCCCCCGATGCCTTTTCTCTAGCTGGCTATTCTGCTCCGATGTTAGTCGAGTATTCAAACTGGAAAATATATATACATAAGAGAGCTAACGGGTTAAATAGTGATAGAGAGCGTTTCTCTAAGATACCATTGTTGAGGGAAAAAACGCCTCAAACAATCATGATATTACACGTGGCAACGCCGTTTTTATTTTTTCCGAGGAAGAAAGGGTCATTAGCTTCCGTTGATATCGTTGTGAGATTTCATGTAGGAGATGATAAGAATTTCAAAAAGAGACAGAACGAATATGCAAGAACTTCCACTAGATTGCATAGTATGGTCACTATTCATGTCCTTTTTTTTGTACAAAAATGGTGTTCAACCCTTAAGTACAAACTTTTTCTCAAGAGTACGAAAATGGGGAGAATCGGAATGTTCAGAGGTTGATGATGATGGAAAATCTCTAGGTTTCTTCCTTAATGAGGTCTTATCTATATATAGATGCCTTAATAGGCCTCTAAGTGGGATTTGATTACAAAATGTAGCCCTAATTATGTGGTCCAGCTGGTCTTGGGTCGTTGCTCAATTAGCTGAGGTGGCATCCAGACTGGCAAGGTTTGTCTGATCCTCAGGGGACATTCCAATGTGAAGGAATATGTTTTATCCGTACTTGGAATATCTAGCTCATCACATTGGGTACCAGCCGGTCGGCCACTTTGGTACTGACTGGTCGGTCAATTTAGTACCGGCTGGTCGGTCACTTTGGTATCGGCTGGTCCTTGGTGCCGACTAGTCGGTTACTGTGGTGCCGCCTGGTCGGTCACATTAGTATGCAACGCATCGCCCGATGATTCACGTAAATTCTAGTTTTTCATGTCACGAGTTTAGAAACTTAAGATAGTAATGATAGAATCGAGTGCACCATCCTTCCTTGTACCTCCTTGATATTGAAATTTTGAGACAACATGAACTTTAGAAGAAGTCGAGTGTACTAGCTTTCTCGTGCCTTGTTGTCATAAAGTTTCAGATAAAAACAAATTATTTGAGAAATTGAGCCAGCCTTCCTGGTACCTTTTTGTCCTTCAAAAACTAAGTGTTGAAGAGGTTGGGTACACTATCCATCCTTGTACATCGTTGACATTTTTCCTCATTTAGAAGTGATCGTCTTGATCGAAGGAGTTGACATATAACCTCGTTTAAATGTAATGGTCGAAGGGGTGTCCTCGTACCTCCATGATATGTAAGTGGTATAAAAATGAATGTCAATGGAGTTGGGTGTACCAGCCTTCTTGCTACCTCATTGACATGTAAGTTATTTAAAAATGAATATCAAAGGTGTACTAGTCTTCCTGGATCCTCCCTAACATGTATAGTTTTCAAAAATGAAATTCTAAAGAGTTCGGTTTATCAAAATTCCAGGTACCTCCTTGACATGTATCTTATTTGAAAAGGAATAGATGTCGAAAAAGTTTAGTGCACCGGCCTTCCCTGGACATTCGTACCAGCCTATATGGTATCTTCATGGGCGTGGGATTTAAGATGCTAAATAAATGTCAAAGGAGTTGGGTGTACCAGCCTTCATAGTACCTCCTTGACATGGACGTATTGGTGTAATGTTCCCTTGATCCCTTTTAGACTATGAAAGAGGAATTTTCCTTGTTTTATTTGGAGAATTGTTAACTTTTTTTGGTACTTTCAAACTTTTCCAAGTAGGTTATTATGTCATGGGTTTGCCGTATAGTGATCGTGGATCTTCCTGTAGGAGAATGGGCATGATCAAATTGTTTCTTTTAAAATCTTGCGACCTGGGGTCGTCTTATAGGAGAGCAAGTGTAATTGAACTACTTCCTTATAGATTTGCGACCTAGGATCGGCTTATAGGAGAGCAAGTGTAATTGAACATGCGACCTGAGATCGGCTTATAGGGGAGTATGTTTGATTAAACTGCTTCATCTTAGAACTTGCGACCTAGGGTCGACTTATAGGAGAGCAAGTGTGATTGAACTGCTTTCTTTTAGAACTTGGGACCTGGGGTCAGCTTATAGGACATAAAGTGTGATTGAATTGTTTCCTTCTAGAACTTGCGACCTGAGGTCGCCTTATAGGAGAGCAGGTGTGATTTAACTGCTTCCTCTTAGAACTTGCGACCTAGGGTTGGCTTATAAGAGAGCAAGTGTGATTGAACTATTTCCTCTTAGAACTTGCAACCTAAGGTCGACTTATAAGAGAGAAAGTCTAATTGACCTGCTTCCTTACGCACATAAAACCTTGATAAAAATTCACTTACTTAGACAGGGAGCGACATAATGAAATGTAAACAACATAAGGAAGGCAATGAAAACTAAAAAAAATACCCATGGAAATTAACTAGGAAGAGTAAACGATACAATCATTAGTTTTAAGAGCATAAAAGTTAAACCTTAGGTGTAAAACTTCTTGAGGTGCTTTGCACAATGCGTTCTCGCGCAAAGCCTGTTTGCGAAAATCCACCACACGATGGTCCTCATTTTTTTTGAATTTCCTCGCTTCGTTGGTACGTCCATAGGTTACCTGGCTCAGTGTCTTTCAAGTCTCCCCTAATATATCTATCCATTAAAATATTTTTCAATGTCTTGCATTCCTCAGTGGAATGCCCTTGTCTACAATGGTACTAATAATATTCATATAAATCGGTGGTTGGTTCTTCTATGTCCATGATTTTCACATGGTTTCCGACACCTTGCAGATTAGTTGCATTGACATTGTAGGATAATTGTCGAGGTGGGGACAAAGGTATTCTCACGTCGTGCCTCTTGTCATAGTTCATGTGGTTCGCTGATTCTTCAAATTGGTTGGGAACGTTCCGGGTTAGTTCATGTCTCCAATCAGAGTGATGCACTGATCTGCTTGGTGAGTTTCCTCCCCTTCTTTCGCCGAGTTGGTACTTCTTGGCCAACTTTGCTCTGTCTTCTTCTGGAGTCATGTAGACCATGGTTCTAAATATCGATATCGACATCGTTTCGCACTCTTCATTTTACGGATATATCGCTTGCCGACGGGCATGCCGATGGATAAATCCGAAGAAAAAGATATGTCGCTTGTCGAGAATATCGCATAATTTCACGGAAATATCGCTTGTCGATCGAAATATCGACGGATATTCCCGAAAATATATTGAGTATTATAAAATTATAAACTTCTAATATGAAAAAATGTATAGATATATTTTAGGATAGCTTTTGTGGTTAAAAGCTTAAATTTATGTTGGAATGTGGTATATTGTCTTATAACATCTTAATAGTAGATGACACAAATAAGGACTCAATTAAAAATATAAAATTGTTAAATTTAAAATGCGCCACATACCATAGGTTAAAGTAGAGCCGCAACTCGCGGTGTCGCGACGAGTCGCTACCAAATCGTGAAAAATCGCCAAAGTAGGAGCCGCGATGCGTCGCGGATGGACTAGTCGCGATGCCTCGGTTGCGCGCTCCCATTGGACGAAACCACTTCCCTCGCACTGTTGCTCCGCGTCGCGATTCCCGCCAGCTAGTCGCAATTAATCGCGACGTCCCTTCCCGCATCGCGACGCGTCGCGAACACGCCTCACGCATCGCCATTTGCAGCTCTAGGTTAAAGGTTTCTGTACATTGATTGTGATTGGAATTGTAAGAACATGGGACCCACAATAGAAAGTTTTATGTTATTTGATATTTGAAAATAAGAACAATAAAAAACGTGGGACCCATTGCTTTATCTCTCTTGATATTTTCTCTTTCCTCAACTCTCTTTCGTTCATCTTCTTCTTCGTTTTTTTTTTGAACTCTAAGCGAAAATCGAGTTATTTTTTTTTTTTTGCATTTTTTTCAATAAACGACATGTGAAAAAGGATTCGAGTGCCATTCGAAATTTCACGAAATATTGGAAAACAACAACGATATACCGCGAATATCGTGCCGCAAGTCTCAAATTCCGGCATGTCGCCGATATGTCGCCGGCATACCCCGATATTTAAAACCATGATGTAGATTGTAGCACCGTGGAGAGCGCTCTCTATACTGGTTGGTTCATTTATTATGAGCTCTTCGCGAAAAAGGCGTATCAAACCAAAACCCTTTTTGAAGGGCTTCAACCACCACAGAGTCGTCTAGGCTGCTTATCTTCAACATCACATCCTTGAACCTCCTTACGAAATTTCAAAGTGGTTCGTCAGATTCTTGATCGAGTGTCCACAGATCATCTATGGTGACTTTGATTTGAATATGTATTGAGTAGTGTCGTAAAAAAATGGAAGCCAAGTCGTCAAGCTTCGTGATGGACTCGTTAGGAAGTCTTGCGAACCACTCTAGTGCAGGTCTTTCAAGCTTTCAATGAATAAAAGGCTCAAGGCTGTCTCGTGCTTGTGCCTAGGCACGTTGAGACGTCCCATGGCGATCCAGAATGCTTTCACATGTGCCTTTAGGACCGGACCATTCTTGTAGGCATTGAAGTTAATTTTTGGCATATTGGTCACCTTGATGTCAATGAGAGTTTGTGCCAAAGGGTTCCTCCTTGACTTTTCTACCAGACGGTCAATTTTCGGCCGCGCTGGTTGTCTTGTGGACTTTAGAGGATACTATACCAATGCGAGCATATATTTCATTCATAGTTTGGTTGAATCTTCCCTCCAAGGTTACATTTGTCGTGTTGTCACCGTCATGCACGTCTTGAAGGCATGGCTCACCTCACTCGGTTCTGGGAGCTCCTCAGTGTTGCAATGGCTGAACTAGCTGGTCTCTTTCATTTGTTGGGGTGTTGTTCAGCTCGACCCTTCAGCTTGGTTGCTGCAGTGTCGTTTGTTGTTGTTGTTAGAACCCCGACAAAGGTGTCTGGAAGTTCAAGCGCGTTTGTGTGATGGGTCGCATCCTCTGAGCTCTATCACGGCCATGGTGCAAAGGTCCTCCTGGGAAGCTTGGTTATGTCGGCTGTGTTTCCACCCTCGTGATTTACTCAAGCTCCAAGCGAAGACGGTGATTCTCTAATTGCTCGTTCAACCTCTACCCCATTTTTTGTAACGCCACCTCAAAGTCAACAGGGGTTCGGACCGAACTCGAGTCGCCTCTTATTCCACCCGTAGTGTGTCGATCGAGCTGGCTCGCATTCGGCGAAGCATTAGCCAGGTCCTCTGCTGTCAAAACCGGGGTCGGTCAGTCCATCATTTCTACCACTAGAAAAACTCGTAACAACGTGCGATGAAAACGTAATTACGGCCCCTCGGTGGGCGCAAAATTGTTGAGGGCAAAAGTGCCTCAAACAATCAAGACATTACACGTGGCAACATCGTTTTATGTTGTCCGAGGAAGAAAAGGTCGTAAGCATCTGTTGATATCGTTATGAGATTTCATGTAGGATAGGATAAGAATTTCAAAAGAGACAAAATAGAATATTCAAGAACTTCCACTAGATTGCATAATTTAGTTAGTATCCATGTCCTTTTTTTTTTTTTTACAAAAATGGTGTTCAACCCTTAGAGCCATCCATTATGTTGAAATGAAGCTCTTATTTATAAGAGAATCCATGGGTGATGGGCCTATGTAGAAATATTAATAACTTTATTTGGCCCCTGAGTAATATTAATATTGTTTGCGCGCCTAGCAAGGCGCGCGAGAGGCCTCGTAGGCGCAACTGCTGGTCACGCAATAGGCGCGCGCCCTGTTGGGCACGTTGTGCGCCTTGCTAGGCGCGCAATAGACCTCGTGGGTGCGTGCCCTATTGGGCGCTTTGCACGCCTTGTTGGGCGTGTAATAGGCCCTGAATGTGTGTTTTTCAACCCCGAGGCTGCATTTTTTAACTTTCAGGTCGTGCATCGGAACGTTATTAAGTAACATTTTTCCGGTCTTATTGGGCTTTCGGGTTTTAAAATGGGCTTCAAGGGTTGTTTTTTTTTTTTGCCGAAATTGGTCCAACAAATAAAGTAAAAAAATTATATTTTCTCTTTATTATTTAAATTTAATTATTTCCGAAAACAGCCATAAATATTATTCGAAAAGAATGAAATCCCAAATATATGGACAGTAGTCAATACAATATATGTATTATGCATATACATATGGACAACTAAATTCAATACATAGCGACATTACGATTTACACACTATTTATTTTTTATTGTATAGCTAGCGACATTATGATTTACACACTATATATGTTTAATTGTATCTTAATTTTATGAACAGTCTTTAAACAATTAAAAATTTAAAAGGTGTTGTAGCAGTCGGCAAACAATAGAAACCTCACTGATGCCTTGGCCTCAGGCTGACCAGTTCAATATCAAAGATGAGAGTTCCAAGAGTCGAGCCTTCTCCGTTGGCTAGTCGAGTCGGATTGAAAATCATTGTGAACAATCTCTGCCGGTCAAAGAACTGCAAGAGCCCGAGATACATTCAGCATCATTGCGAGAAAAGAACAAATAATATGCCGAAAGGAAGCGGTAAATTTAAGAATACGAATAACAGAACTTAGTTAAAGACCTAATGGCAGACATAAAGCCCCAATTACTCGGCCCAAAGGTGGCCTCATTCGTTCGGCTCATCTCTGAAGGAAGGCCCGGACTCGGTCCCTCTACTTCTTTAGGTATGTCATACCATACTAGAATGGTAAAGGACTTATGTTTACTGAGCCCAACATCAAAGCAAAAGATACTAACTCAAATGATTTTGTGACTCTTGATCTTGACCCTATATAAAGCTTATTCGGAACTATCTTCTTCTTCTTTTTTTGTTTTTGTTTTTGTATTTTTTTTGTAGTTCAAGGCCTACAAATTTAGATGAAATCATCAATATCATAGCCATAATGAGTTATTATAAGTTATAACAAGCCTTTAGATATTTCAGAACCTCATATTACTATTCAGCACATTGTTATTCTTTGAATAAGTATCTTGGTAAGCAAATTAAAGATCATTGCTTCGCTCAGTTCTGCAAACATGTCTCATTTTGCTTGTGGATTTACAAGTTATATACTCCGTTTAAGTTATTAGAGTTATTGAAGGTTTTTTTCTTAAGGCTTCATCCTTCCCTTACTTTTTACACATCAATCTCCTCTATAAGCTAGCTAGCTTGTACGGGAAGGGATCTCGTGGGGTCATAAATCATCGACTAAGCTCGTACTTAGTTAATGTGGGATCTTATCACAGAATAAATTCAAACTCACCTCTAAGAGTTCGAGGACAAGTCTAATCGTCTTGTCGATTAGCGATTAGACCTGTCCTTCTCGATAAATGATACATGTAAAGTTCCTTCTCTACTTCCTAAGTGACTTCTTTTAGATTTTAGGCTTTGTAAATCTTGAGCTTTATATTATTACTACTCATGCAAATGTTCTGCTTTTCACCGAGTTTCTTATTTTTCTTTGCCCCAAATAACTACCGAGAACTTCTTCCGTACTCTGTGCGCGGTTTTTCTTTCAGACACAAAATTTAAGAGGAGGTACATACATCGGGTGGTAGAGGTTCTTGCGAGGTGCTCTGATACCCCTGAGACGGCGGAACGATAATTCTCCGGATTCCCCCGACTTTCATCGTTTTTACAGCTGATTCGATCCCCGAAATGACCTGAACAAACACACCAGCTGAACACAGCAAGAGCAAAATAAAAACAGTACCCGAATGTGAGTTGATGTAAGGCAGTGAAGACTTACTTTTCCGGAACCGAGAACGAACACAAACGGAACGGGTCCGCCATTTTCATCCTTGTGATCGTACGTCGAATCAAAGCGCCACCCTTGTTTCGCCGCCAACCTCCCGTAGTAATGGATCGAAACCTTCACAACAGAATTACACATTCAGACACTTCCACCATTTTTTCTTTTTATGCAGAATAATTGAGCAGAAATGGAACATTTCCCCCTAAGTTCAAGCCCATTGATGGTTGATTTCGAAGCTTTATGTCATAAATAAACACTGATACGATCTGTTATAGAGAGAGAGAGACCTGGTCTCCGTCGGAGGGAGATTCGCCGGAGCCGAGGCGGAGGTCCAGAGCCCTAACGCCGCCGGAGGCAGGGAGCTCGGAGAAGTCGGAAAGGGCGGAGGAAGAAGGAGGGTGAGCGAGGAGTGGGACGAAGGAGGAAGAGCATGTTGCGGAGAGCAAGGAAAGGGAGAAAGACAATGCTTCTCTTCTGGTTCGAAGTGTCAGTGAAGAAGAAGATGACGAAGAAGAAGAAGGCTTCGGTGGAGCGGAATCAGCGAAGGGATTGTGGGAAACGCTGCAGAGTTGCAGAGCCACCACGCAGCGCACCGCCATTGGGTTTTTCTGGAGTCTAGACCAACGATTTTCTTGTGGAAATTTTTTTCTTTCTATGCTTTAATTTTTTTTTTCTTTTTTAATGAAAATATACTATTAAAGTTTAAAAATAATTGAAATATACCTTACTGTATATTTAATATCTTTACCGTTCGTCTTTCTATATTTTTAATTAATTATTTAAACAATTCAAATCATAAAACTCTTAATAGGAAATATATTATAGTGAAATATAAAATTGGACGAAAATCTCAAACTTTGATTAGATGGTATGTAAAAAATTAAAATAGGCTTTGATGGTGTATTTTAGCTGTTTTTGAAACTTAAGGGTATATTTTTAGCAAAAAATAAAGATAAAAAAGTATTAAAAAAAACAAAAACAAATTACCCTTATATATATGCGTGAGATATATATGAGATATTTTAGGTAAAAATACTCGTATGATATGAAAAATTTAGCATATATCCTCAATCTCTTTTTAATGTAAGAAACTCCTATTAATATATAAAAAAAATCTTAACAAAAGTAACTATATATTTTTTTTATAAACTTCTTGTTAATGCACGAAAATGGATTAACGTAGAACATGACCCACAGTTCGAACCCAGAGCTGGACCTTGTGGTCGCGTGGGTAGTCGAGGTGGAGTCAACGAGGGTTGACTTGATGTCGTCTTAGTTGGGGGTGAATCCTTCATCTTGGATGAGCCTCCGCGTTGTCTGGCGATCCTCCAGGTGTTTTTCTTTCCTCGCCGGTGTCTTGGTGGCGAGGGAGGATATGCAAAAAAGAAAATATGGATGCCTTACTACGTCACTTATAACAGATCTCCAATGTACCTCGTTGTAGTCAAGAAGGATCAGGTCATCAAGTAATTCATCGTTAGTGGTAAATAGAGGAATGACAAGATGGTTTGTATCGCCCTTGGAGCCGATAATAGCACCACGAGGGTGACCGTCGCGTATGGCAAGGGTATTACCGGCGAGGGTGCCTGAAGTGGTGGCACAGGGGTGACCGTCGCAGATAGCGAGGGTATTACGGGCGAGGCGACGAGGGGCAGAGAGAGCCGACCAAAACAAGGACAGGTCGAGGTAAGAGTGAGACCCTTGGCGAGCGTCGCAACGATAACTGTGCGTAACTGTTTCCTGGTCGAGCACAGCCTGAATAGGACCCTTGATGAACAAGTTTGTCGCTTCGTGTATGTGACGGGAAGCCGATTTCTTGAGCTAGCGAGAGGGGAAGGAAGCGCCCGGGAAAGAGACGGAAAGCTCTAGGGTCGAATTTCGGCGAGTCCCAAGGGAGAGAATTGTATGCAAAATGGTGAAATGAGAACTTCTATTAATAGAAATTAAATGAGAAATTCCCTTAATGTCCTCACCCAAATACCCTTGCCTTAGGTGCTTGTCATGTTGCCTTGCCGTGGGGTTGTCACCAGGCAAACGTAGCTTGTACGTTGCCTTGGAGTCCTTCGGGTGCTCCATGAGCGTGTCTATCGGGTTCTAAGGCATCCTTAATGCGTCCTTGATGTCCCTATATGCCTGAGTTGTCTTGTTACTTGTATTTTTCTTGAATTTATGCCTTGTCAAGTTTTTTAGGCGAGGGGCTGCACGTTGTCGGTGGGGGCTCGCCATGCTGAAGACCTTGACGTTAACTTGGTCTAGGTGGGGTCGTCTTTGCCAAAAGAGCTTTCCTAGGCGAGGGGGGTCGTCGTTAACTAAGTTAATGGGAGGTCGCCCTCGCCAGACAAGGTCGCCTAGAGGGCTTGCCTCGTTGAGAGATTCACGTGGAGTGATCGCCAGGAGAGCTTGCCTCGTTGAGAGGGTCGTCGATGATTTTAGCGGTCGCCATCTAGAGCCGTCGGGAACCTTTTAAGGTCATCATGACCTCGCCAAAGCCCATGTAAGGTTGCCCGCTTCACGCCGGGTAGTCGGGTTCCTTTCTGGGTCGCCGCGGGAGTCTTTTAAGGCTTCCTTCGACTTCTGGACTTCGTATTTTGCGGCTTTGTCTTCAGGAATCCGTCCAATGAGGTCAGACTTGGGCCGATGGGCCTTGAATTTTGCTAGTGGTCTTTGACGTTAGCCTTTTGGGCTAACATTTTTAATAAGTTGAAAGCTACGCATAACATTAACCCTTTATTTTTTTGGGAAATGAAATTGCGCAACAAACTTTATTTTTCGAAGAGAGAGCCTTGTGTGTTTGTTGAAAGTCCAAGTCCGTTGGAGATTAATATCTCTCGCCCAAATCGCCAAAATAAGGCAAGTCCTTTAAACTGATTTTGGTAAAATATATTTGAAAATGGCTCGAGAAATAACCGTCCATGTAACATTTAAAAATTATTTTAAAGCGGAAAACTTGTTATCCGTACAACAGTCGGATTATCGAATAATAACCATATTACTGGATCTAATAAATATTACGTATTATAATATTCATAAATAATTATTCATAATCTAGTCTATATGAAATAAATAGAAAGCAGTAAATGGTCGCATTTATTAACCTAATGCATAAGGCCGTACCTTAGTTGATGACTTCCGGCTGCGCGTTCTGAATTCGGTAGTGCTCCGCCGGTGCTGAGGGAAACACACGTGATCTTCCGAGATATTCTCCTGGACTCCTCGTACCGAAGCGTGGGCTTCGCCGGCAGGATTCCGTCGCAAACTTTAAATGATGGTTCTTTTTAAGCTTCCGAAGACTAAGTCTCTTAAGCCGAAGCAGAGAGAGTTCAAAGAAAAAAGAATTGAAGACCCTTAAGGAGAGGGTGAGTTCGAATATTTCTCTGGGGAAAGGTGTGTGAAATGTGTAGAATGAGCTTCTATTTATAAGCTCATACTGTAACCAAATTGGAGATATTCCCTCCCTAATTTTGAATTCTTATAATTAAATATAATTAATTATTTCAATCCAATGACCTACATTTAATCTTATCTAAATCCATTGCATATCAGGATTAACAAGTGACATTGTTTGCGGGTGCATTTTTATAACCATAGGAAGATTTAATTTCAACGGTAGAAGATTTAAGTCAAAATTGCATAATACGAATAATTTTCTTTCTGTATAAGCCGTCCAAAAAATGCACCCGCAAAAAATGTCACTTGTTATTATCACGGATTAACAAGTGACATTGTATGCGGGTGCATTTTTTTATTAATTAAGGATTTAATTAAATAAGAAATACCTGATAAGACCAAAATTCAATCTTATCCTTATTATTTTATTCGAAATATATATATATATATATATATATATATATAATAAAACTCAAACTTTAATTATCTAGATCCAACCGTTGAGATAAATCTTAAACTGATCTAAAAGATCAAATTAATTTAGGATAAAATCAAATGCCCTAGGGTTTTTAATAAAACCCTAATTAGATTTTATATATATATATATTATATATTATTAATTAATTTCTAAAGCGACGGTAAAAATTAAGTCTTAAACCGATCCAACGGATATAATAAATTAATCTAATTCGAAACCATGCTATAAATTTCGAATTACTATTATGGTTAGAATCAATTATCTTAATCCAACGGTTGATATTATATCCTAACCGAGCCAATGGATAAAATTGATTTTAGCGTTTTGCTCAAATACCAAAACATTTGGTACTTATGCCGCTAATACAAAAAGACCAAATCTTATCATTCGAATATATTAGGGTTTCAAATCATGAAGCCTAATTCGAATTTACACATAGTAAATATATATATATATATTTATTTATTTATTAATATAAATGTATTAATTATTAATTATTAATAAGATATTAATAATTAAATCCAAATAATTAAATTATATTAATATCCTCTGATATTAATATCACACATTCAAATGTCATGGTGTCACACCATCATTTAAATTTTTGACATGTGATTTAATTTCATAGTTTACCGAAACGATCATAAACTTTGAAATTCTCTAAATCGCAAACCGTATGTCGAAATGAATTGGTTCCAAAAGCAAAGTTTCTTAGAATTTAATTACCAACAATTTTCATGCTGACAGAAAATCCAAATTCTACTTTCTTTTGTCAGTTAATTTTGGTTACCACGTTATGGTACGTTTGCCACGCTACTGATAAACTTATCTGATGTCTGTCACGATTTCAGTTTTATAATCTTGCCAAATTATTAAAACATATCAATATAATGTTTTCATCAAGTACGTATCATCTGTAACGAAGCTATCATGGGGACCATGGACCCGTATCACTTAAGCTCCAAGGAACTGCTAGGATATTCGTCAAACCTCGGTGTAATTCAACTATAAACCCGAGGCTCAACTCTTTAGTGATACAATAAATATTATTTCCTTAATTACAGCAGGGTTTCTATTGATACAATCAAATTCGGGTTATTGATCTTTCACTTGATGATCCACACATGAGCAGGTGGTTTTTTACCGTTCTGCCCCTCACTAGATTTTCTTCCTTGACTCAATCAGTAATATCATGAGTAACCCACTTATGGTTTCCATTCATAAGTTGCATACGTGTATCTTTAACTTCTCACCACAGTCAACTAAGGGAATCGTCATGACTCTGAAGAGAGTTGTGTGATGCCCATGTCTATGACCAAGCTACCCTTATTGCTGACCATCATATTCCCAAAATAATAGTGTTGGGAACAACGGTAATATAGTGTGTCCTTTAACGGTTAAATCAAAGAACAATCAAGCCAACAACTCAGACTCAAGATCATTCAGGACTTATATCGAATATCCATTTGATAATCATATTAGTGACTCAACTCTAAGTTATCAGTAACTTCCAGAGTTTAAGTAAGGTCCAGTCCAGTATGAAGACACTTCATATTTAATGCACTTCAAGTGAGTGTGACACACACAAAATCCAGAATAGTATTATCATTTAGTCACAATAATGACTTATACGATTAATGGGCTCCCACCTAGTTAATCAGGTCACGGATATTTTAAGTTCATTTATTATGATTATTAATTATTCTTCAGATTGACTCTGTTGTGATAATAATAACATAATTTCATCCTTTATGAACTAAGGAACAAACATTCTATTTTACTCTACCAGAAACTTTAATAAGATTAACATAAGAAGCACAATCTTTTATTTAACGACTTGTTCTAATCTTTTACAAATTAATAAAAACAACTTGTTTAAGGACACATGTCCAACAATCTCCCACTTGTACTTAAAGAAGATGACCCATGTCTTTCAGACCCATATTTTCCAGATGCCTCCAGAATATTTTCTCTGGCAACGTCTTGGTGAAGCTATTTTCCGAACCGTTTCGTCGCAACGATGTACTATATCTCCTATGAGATGGTATTTGCGTTCTATATATTTTTCCTTGTTATAGTCCCTAGGCCCTTTGGAATTTCCACTACGCCACTGTTGTCACAGTACATCGTTTAGGGTCCATCTACATTTGGGATTACTTCCAGCTCTATGTAGAAATTCTTGAGCCAAACGTATTCTTTGGCTATGTCACAGGCTGCCATGTATTCACCTTCCATTGTGGAATCTCGATACAAGATTGCGTTACGCTTCTCCAAAATATCGCTCCACCAGCAAAGATGAACACTGCTCCCGACGTTGAATTTCTCGCGTCTCTATCAGACATAAAGCATGAGTCAGTGTATCCTAATGGATTTAGTTCTGATCCTGAAAATACTAACATATAATCTCTCGTTCTCCGAAGATACTTGAGAATGTTCTTCGCTGCAGTCCAGTGAGCCATACCAGGGTTGAATTAGTATCTGCTTACAATTCCCACGGCGTAACAGATGTTTGGCCTAGTACACTGCATAGCATACATCAGACTTCCCACTGCTGAAGCATAGAGTACCCGCCTCATCTCGTCTTGCTCTTCTAGAGAAGTAGGGCAATGTTTCCTATCAAGGAACACTGCATGTTTGGTTGGTAATTATCTCTCTTGGAGTTTGCCATCGCAAAATGTTCAAAAACCTTATCTATGTAGGCTGCTTGAGATAAAGCTAGAAGCATGTTGGTCCGATCCCTAAATATACAGATCCCAATAACATAACTGGTTTCCCCCATATCCTTCATTTGGAATTCTGTTGATAACCAGACTTTCACGTCCGATAGCCTCTTCACACTGGTTCCAATGAGAATAATATCGTCGACGTATAGAACAAGAAATATTTCCACGGTTTCATCATTGAGTTTATGGATGCAAGCCTCAGTGATGTTTTGTATGATTCCATAGGTCTTGATGGTCTCATCAAATCTTAGATTCCAGGATCTAGAAGCTTGCTTCAATCCGTAAATGGATTTGAGTAATCTGAAACCTTCTCTTCTTGATCCTTTTGCACGAACCCTTATGGTTGGTCCATATAGGTGTCCTCATCAATGCACCCGTTCAGGAAAGCGATTTTGACGTCCATCTGCCAAATCTCATAATTGAGACTACAGGCTATGGCCATGGGAATCCGGATGGACTTGTACTTAGCTACTGGAGCGCAGGTCTGATCAAAATCAATACATTCACTCTGGGTAAGACCTTAACCGCTAGTCTAGCCTTGAAGGTTTCAACCTTCCCGTCCACTCCTCTCTTTTTCTTGTATACCCACTTACAGCCAATGGTTTTGAAACCATCCGGTAAGTTTACAACTTCTCAACTTCTTCCTTTTTTTTTCCTGGTTCATGGTTTCCCGCCATTCTCCCTTATCAGCATTCTCCATGGCTTGCTTAAAGGTCATAGGATCTTTAACACTAGTGTTTGTGTCATCTAGGTGAAATACCAACTTAGTGTACTCGCAGTGTCATAACCGGTATTTTGAACTTCCCACTACGTCTGAGTACTCGCAAAGCTTCTTGAAAAAAATTTAATCTAGATTGCTTGTGGTATTGGTTTCTAAGAACCTCCCACTACATCTGAGTATAATTTGGTTCTGATCTTGGGACCGTGGTTTCCGCACTCTGATCATCAACAATAATCACTTCGCGCAGTTGTGACTTTTGTCAAACTATTCTATCATGAGAAATATCAATCTCTAATTTCATTATCTATTAATCATTATGATTAAAAATGACATATGTTTTAAACAAAACTATTAGAGTACTTTGGAGACTATAGGTTTAAATAGTAATCATGTCATAACTTTTATTTTTATCACGATATTGCAAAATAATTCCAAAGAAAGAACGGCTTTATTAATGTAGAATTATTTCTTGCAATGAATATATCCAAAAATAAAATGAGGTCTTTAATAATGCAAAAAACAATGATAACCATAAACTTAAATCGAAAGTAAACTTAAAGCATGCTTTCTTCTTCGAGACACTCGAATACTAGCCGGTGTTATACTCTACGTAACCCTTCTCAAAAGAGCTTCTTGAACCTGCATCTGAAAAAGGAGTAAAAACAAATAAACAAATGTTAGTATTTTAATCTATAGATCTGAGGTTAAATTCTCCAATAAAAACTAACTTCTTGGGTTTAACAGAAGAGCCGTTACCTCTCCAAGCCCGCAGATGTTCTGGACAAAACATATGTCCGTTTGTTCTTGGTCTGCTATTGCAAATGTAGAACAATGCCACTTGTTTGTCTTTCTTTACCCCAGAAGTCACTTCGCAATGTTTTAGAAATTTTAATCTATGGATCCGAGATATTAAATCTCTTCCAATAAAATCTAACAGTAAAGGTCTTACCCTTTGCTGAATCGAGATGAGCTCTAAAGGGTAAATAACTGTATACTCTTCTCTTGTTTCCACATTTGAAACACATTGCAGAATTCCCGACTTTTCTTTCTTTCCTTCTAGGTTCCGCATTTGATTCAATTTTACGCTTGTTATCGTTTGCAATTGTTGCTATAAAAAGATTCATTACTTTATTCACCTTTTTTCATAAGTCTCCCAATTTTATCATGAGATGTTTTGAGCAATGAGTCTTTGTTGGCTTGACTTTAGAGTGCATACTGATCAAGTTAGTGAGCAAGTAATTATACTCATTGTCATACTTGAACCATTTAGTATCTTTCTCAAAAACCGTTGGTGGTTCTACTGACTCTTACTCAATGGGGGAATAAGAGCCAACATATTCTTGTTCATCATCCAAGATGTATATATGATCAGACATTTTAACTGATATTGAAAAAAGAAACTTATTGAACTTTATTATAGGTAGAATGTTTTAGAAAAGGGTAAACTGCGGCTAAAATACCCAATGTTTCAATTTTTTTTAATTATGTACCCAAAGTTTTTTTTGCTGGCTATAATACCCAAAGTTTATTCCGTTAACGCCAAACGAACCTGCCGTTAAATCTCCGTTATCTTTCCCGCGGCTAAAATACCCAATGTTTAATTTTTTTTATGTACCCAAAGTTTTTTTTTTGGTGGCTATAATACCCAAAGTTCATTCTGTTAACGCCAAACGTACCCACCGCACATATTTTTTTTTGAATAGGGTTTAGGGTTTAATATAAAATTTATAATATTGTTTATAAATATTTGTAAAAATAACATTTATGTACACATTTTATAGATTATGTAATTTATAAATGTAATATATAATATATCTAGCATAATGTTATTTTATATTTTATAATTTTATTTCAATCTATTAATTATGAACATTTACATGGAATGTTATTTATTATATTTTTTAACATGTTTTATTATATAGTTATAATTGAAGTTTACATGTTACATTTTATAAATTATATAATTTATAAATGTTAAATATAAATTATCTACTTCAAGGTTTTAAATACCGCTTGCCGATGTCGTTTCGCACTTTTCATTTTACGGATACATCGCTTGTCGATTGGTATCTCATAGGTAAATCGATGGATATGCCGGTGGGTATGTTTGGCGTTAACGGAATAAACTTTGGGTATTACAGCCACCAAAAAAAAACTTTGGGTACATAATTAAAAAAAATAGAAACATTGGGTATTTTAGCCGGAGTTTACCCTTATAATATATGCCACGCAGGCGAAATAACAGAGATTTAACGGTGGGTACATTTGGCGTTAACATAATAAACTTTGGGTATTATAGCCACACAAAAAAACTTTGGGTATATAATTAAAAATAAATGAAACATTGGGTATTTTAGCCGCAGTTTACCCTTTAGAAAAACATTTTGGTTCGAAATAGTTACATGATGCAAACATGTTCTGGGAAAACGTTAATTAAACCCTTTTACTATTTTGTGATAATTTAACCAATTGTACACGTTGTTGCCGTCCTTAATGGCATGGTCACTCCAGGGTGACTAGCGGTATCAACCGTGTAGTTTGGTTAAACTAAGTTTTAGTCATAAACTTAGTTGATATTTCAAAACAAGAACTACCAAAGTTACCTATGATTATTAACTATCAGCATAGACGGTCGGGAAGAAACAACTTTTGTGCAAGCTTAACCCATTATTTTCGGTTCTCGCGATCCTCTTCGAAACGTCGTCCTTGGGTAATGGTCACACTAGGGTGACTCGCGGTCCATTTCCAAGATTCCTCCGTCCTCATATTCTTATGGAACTATCACGGTGTCAAACCTTCCACAAGCACACCTTCCTCTAGGGATGGACACACTAGGGTGACTCGAGGCAGTGTGGTCAGCAAACCTTATGACAATAATAATGGAGACCTTTATTTTAATTCTATTCTTGCCATTTTTTTTAGAAAATAATGTTTCTAATTTCAAAGTTATTAAAACTTAATATATAAACTATTTATCAATGACACATCAAAGGTTTATATCTTGGCTTTTATTAATTACTTAGCGTAATAATTAAGTAAGCCTAAATTTTATGTTTATTACTTTTTCGCTAGTGATAGATCAAACCCTACGCTCTCCAGGTAGATGGGAGGGGTCTTAACCGGTCACCCAGAAGTGGATGGTGAACCGACCCCACTTTTGGTTCCCTCTTCCTTAGGCAAGGTTGCGTTTGAAATTTTTCCGACAAATAATAAATGTTTTTACATTTACAGTTCATTATTTATATCTATCCTATACCGATATATTAATAATGACCTTAACATAGACGCTATGTTTTTACATCCATGTTTAATTTTATGAAATATTAAAATAAGAAAATGTTATTTATCCGGATATAACATCCGGATATAAATCCGGTTGAAAATTATACATGGGAAATTCGGGTTAAAACCTTGGGCCCACGTGCACTCGGATCAAGGCACGCGCCTAGCCGTTGCGAATTAGGTTGGGCCGGGCTCTCAGGCAAGGCCACAAGGCCCGGTTTGTTGCCAAGCACTGTTCTCAGATCGCGCGAGCGATAAGCTTCAATAAAGCCCAGCGCACGGCCAGTGGGCTGCTGCCTGCAGCCCTAGCGCGTTCCTTGCGGCCTCATTCCGATGGCAACGGGGTGGGAACCATCTTGGCTTCCCACTGGGTTCGCTGCGAGCAAACCCTAGTACACGGGTAGGGCTGTTTTCACAGCCCGGCCCATTACCCAGTCCGAATTTCTCGGGTTGGGTATTATTTATAATTTTAAATTAATATTAAAAATATCTAGAAATTCAAAATTTCAATTTTAAATAATTAATTTACTCATCAAATAATTCGTTCTTTAAACTGGTAAATTAAATTACGTAATTATTTATCTTTGAACCATGGCTCTGATACCAATTGTTGAGAATCACGTCTCGGATTCCCTTGAATATTATCGCGAAATGTTCCTACAAACCGTCCGTGTAACATTTAAAAATTATTTCAAAGAGGAAAACTTGTTATTCGTACAACGGCCCGATTATCGTATAATAACTATATTACAAGTTCTGATAAATATTATGTAATCTAATATTCATAAATCATTATTAATAATCTAGTCTATGGGAAATAAATAGAAAGCAATAAATGGTCTCATTTATATGCATATGGCCGTACCTCAGTTTACGACTTCCGGCTACGCGTTCTGAATTAGGTAGGGCTCTGCCGGTGCTGAGGGAAACACCCGTGATTTTCCGAGATATTCTCCTGGAATCCTCGTACCGAAGTGTGGGCTTCGCCGGCAGGACTCCGTTGCAAACTTTAACTGATGGTTCTTTTTAAGTTTCTGGAGACTAAGTCTCTTTAGCCGAACTAGAGAGAGATTAGACAAAAAAAAATTGCAGACCCTTAATGAGAGGGAGAGTTTGAATTTTTCTCTGGGGAGAGGTGTGTGAAATGTATAGAATGAGCTCCCTATTCATAAGCTCAGAATGTAACCGAATTGGAGATATTCTTTCCGTAATTTTGAATTCTTATAATTAAATATAATTAATTGTTTCAATCCAATGACCTAGATTTAATCTTATCTAAATCTAACGGTGTAATACCCAAGTATTATCTCTTATGTTAAGAGAAAAATATTACGAACTAATGATTATTTATGTGTTGCTTATTCATGATTTATAGGACATGAAATGATGAACGTGTTTTGAAGCATATGCTCATTATCTTTTCTTCAAGTGACACATTATTCATGTATTATAAGAGAAAGTCCCTCATTATATCTATCAGTGCATTTTTCTTGAATCCATGTGTTGGTGTGTGATGTTATGAGTTATTAAATTAACCTATGGGTCAAAGCTCAATCATCAAAAAGATTTGTTACAACTTATCGAATAAAGGGAGGAGTGGACCACTTGGATACAAATATATTATAAATATGTTACTCCCCATGAGCCTATACGTAGATAAGATATAAGGCAAAATCTATGTTTAGAGTTATGGGTGTTGCTCTCATGGTTAATGGCCATGTAACTACCGCTTATCAACCGTCAAATCCAAGGAGTCATATCACATTAGAATCCCATATTTTATGGATATGATCACTAGCTCTGCTGCCCTATGCTTTAGTTAGCATTATCGCAATACAGTCGGACAAAGCTTAGTGAAGAGAAGATTTAAACTCATCACTTCTTTTTCTCAACATATTCTTCACCCCATAGTATCATTGGCATCTCTCCTTTCCGAGCTCTCTCTTTAAAAGTTTAGTTCTCAAGAAAATCCTTGTCCCTCACTCAAAAGACTCGCGTTTCCCTGTATCTCCAAGAGCCAATCTCTTACGGTCGCCGCAGCGAGTTTGCGAGGTGTATCGATGAGTTATAAAGTTCGTCGGCACGATTCCACAAAACACACGGCGAGTTCCAAAGTCCATCGACAAGTCCTAGGAGTGCGGCGACAAAACCGCAACTTCACCGACGGGGTTCGAAGCGTGACGGCGAGATCCAAAGGACGTACGCCAGTTTTAGATCAAAACTTTGATCGTTTCCGGCATTTACGAGTGAAGGTGAGCCTTTTGTTTGTCATATGCATGAAGCTATTTTATGAAGTTATAAGAGTATAGCTTAGACAAAAGTTAGAATTACCGCATGCACGTAACAAATTGTATAGAGAAGTGGTGGCTACAAGTTGGTTAGTAGAAAGGACATAAGACCATAGTATGTTTTAAGTGTATATATGTACGCATATATATATAGTTTTGAGGAAGTTATCCTGTATGTGATATATACATATTTTATGTAAAATCATCATGCTATATGTAGCAATATGTTTTACAAATTATTTTTATCATTTCTATATGTTATTTTTGCAAGGTCCATACAAAACAGGTTGGGTTATTAATATGTAATTAAGGATTATTTTTATTATGAGTTTTTTGGATATATATATATATATATATATATATATATATATATATAGAAGCTGATTAATTTAAAATACAAATGCTAATAGTTATTTTAGTCATATTTAGGCATATGTGTTGAAAATATTTTTCGGGCTTTATACAAGGCACAAGCTTCCTAAATATTTTCCAACGAGCTATATATATAAATTAATATATTTTTATTCATATATATAAGAAAATAAAGAGAGCTGAGTTGTGCTGAAACTAAAGCAGATTTATATATATATTATCTATAGTTATGTATATATTTTTCTAAGCTAATGTTATAAGGGTATATATATATATATATATTTATGCATTATTAAAAAAGTAACGTAACCATATTTTTAAAGGTTAATTACGGCAAAAATACCCAACCTTTGGTCAAATTTTCTGTTGTGTATACAACCTCTATAAATAGCAGCAAAAGTACCCAAACTTAGCATTTGGGAGTTGACCGAGAAAATTTATCTATGTGGCAATCAGCCTTTGCCACGTGGCATGCCACATGGCACTTGGCCGCCATGTGGCACGCCACGTAATTATTATTTTATTCATTTTTTTAAAAAACTATTTATATTTTTAATTATTTTAAAAAACTATTTTAATAAAAAAAAATTAATTTTTTTTAAAAATAAAATTATTTTTCCATAAAAACCAATAATGAATATATATATATAATTATTCATTTTAGAAAACTAGATCAAACGAAATAAATAAAGAAAAAATCCCCGTTCATGGTTCACTCAAGCTCTGCCTCCGATCCCGTTCACGGGTGAAACGTAATCGCTTAATATGTTTAATAATAATAACCAATAATAATCATATGATTATTTAACGACAATTTAAAATATATATATATAAATAAATAAACATATTAAACAATTATTATTATTTTAAAATGCAAAAACAAAAAAATATCATGCAAACAAATAAAAATAAATTTTCATTCATTATAAATATGACTACTATATTTTGTTTTTGAATAAGTGGTGTGTATTTAATTATGTCTTGACTTTTTAAACATTATGTATGTGTTTATTAGTTATTATTATTAAACATATTAAACAATTTTATTCGACGCGTGAACCGGACCGGAAACGTAGTTCAAGTGAACCGTGAGCGGTGAAAATTATTTCGTTCTACCCACTTTTTAAAAAATAAAATTATAACCAATAATGAATATTTAAATTTAAATATTCATTATTTGTTATTATTGAAAAAAATTATTAAAATTAAAAATTAAAAACAATTATATTTAAAAAATAAAAATATTTTTTTTTCAAAATATTTTTTTAATAAAATAATAATTACGTGGCATGTTACGTGGCAGCCAAGTGCCATATGGCATGCCATGTGGCAAGGACTGATTGCCACATAGATAGATATTCTCGCTCAACTCCTAAATGCTAAGTTTGGGTACTTTTATCGCCATTTACGGAGGTTGTATACACAGTAGAAAATTTAACAAAAAGTTGAGTATTTTTGCCCCAGTCACCCCTATTTTTAATTATGTATTGTATGTCCGTATAGGACTTTTTTTAACATGCATATATATAGCCTATATGCATACAGGTTATACAATAGTTGTTTTCTCTATTATGTTCTTTTTGATAGTATGAATAGGCATTAAGCATTTTTAGTTTGGGCAGAAACACAACCATCTGATCGTAGAATTAGTATAAGAGTAGATTTCAGAATGTGAAGTTATGTTTTTTAAGTGCCCGAGAATAATATTAGAAAATAAATATCAGGGATTCTTGACTCTGTAAGCCGCATCTCGCGCTGAATAGAACTATTTGCGGGTTAAGGTACGTACAAGTACGCACCTACATCGCGACAATAATATTGTGTGTTATAACTGTAAGTGAGAATGTTTATGTAAGGTTGATATGTTTCGTGTGATTATTACTTAGATGTGATTGTATGCATGTGTGACTATTTATTTAAGCATGACGTTATGATATGAAAATGATACGTATATTTTTATGATAAAAATATATAGGTAAATATATGATTTTACAAGAAATGTTTCTAAAAGCGTCGTACGAGAGACGACTAAGGTCTCATTATGATATGTTATGATATCACGGGAATGATTCGGTTTGGGTAGCTCCCCCGATCTCCCGTTGGTTGCTCGCAAAGGTACGTAGGCAGGGCCCAAAATTATGCTATGAATATGTATATAAATATTACGATATGTTTAAAGATTTTATGCTATGATATGTGCCTTTACGATATTACGATATGTTTAAATAATTCGTGGTGGAACCGATTTTTGAGACATATTCGCATTTTATTTTGGAAACTTATTTTCAAACCTCAACAGAGGATTAGCATTATGAACCAAGGTATTGTAATATCGACATCTTGTCATTTGGCTCTAAAATGTTTACTATGTTTTATGGATAATTACGAGGTTTTGTTTTAATATGTTTATAAGGTGTTTCTTATTATATATAAAAAAAAATTGATGACAAGTTTAGAAACCTTTTCTTATTCCTTTTTAAAATTTTGAGAAGTTTAAGTATAAGAAGTAGCGACCAAAAAGTGGGTCGATACAAATGGATATAATTAATTAGGGGTTTAATTAAATAAGAAATACCTTGTAAGATAAAAATTCAATCTAATCCTTATTATTTTATTCGATATATATATAAATATAATAAAATTCAAACTTTAATTATCTAGATCCGACGGTTGAGATAAATTTTAAACCGATCTAATGGATCAAATTAATTTAGGATAAAATCAAATTCCCTAGAGTTTTTAATAAAACCCTAATTACATTTTATATATTCGAAAATTATATATTATGTATATTAAATCTTAAACCAATCCAACAGATATAATTAAGTAATCAAATTAAAGAAAACCTAAGTTTGGTCACCAAGCTATTAATTTCGAATTACTATTAGGGTTAAAATCAATTATTTTAATCCAACGGTTAATATTAAATCCTTACCGATCCAATGAATTAAATTGATTTTAGGGTTTTGCTCAAATACCAATACATTTGGTACTTATGCCGCAAATATGAAAAGACCAAATCTTAGCATTCGAATATATTAGGGTTTCAAATCCATGAAGCCCAATTCGAATTTATATAAATTAAATGTATATATTATATATTTTTATTTAATAATATAAATCTATTAATTATTAATTAATTATTAATAAGATATTAATAATTAAATCTAAATAATTAAATTATATTAATATCCTGTGAGCTCAATATCACACATTCAAATCTCATAGTGTCACACCATCCTTTAAATTCGTGACATGTGATTTAATTTCATAGTTTACCGAAACAATCATAAACTTTGAAATTTTCTAAATCGCAAACTGTATGTCGAATCGAGTCGGTTCCAAAAGAAAATTTTCTTAGAATTTAATTTCCAACAACTTTTATCCCTAGAGAAAATCCAAATTCTACTTTATTTTGTCAATAGTTTTGGTTGCCAAGATATGGTACTTTTGCCACGCTACTTGTAAAACTATCTGATGTCTGAAACGACTTTAGTTTTATAAATATTTCCAAATGATTAAACATATAAATGTTTCTATCACTTACGTATCATCCGTTACGAAGGTATCGTGGGGACCATGGATCCGTATCACTTAAGCTCCAAGGAACTGCTAGGATGTTCGTCAAACCTCGGTGTAGTTCCACTATAAACCCGATGCTGCACTCTTTAGTGATAAATTATATATTATTCCCTTAATTACAGCAGGGTTTCCGTTGATACAATCAAATTCAGGTTATTGATCTTTCACTTGATGATCCACACGTGAGCAGGCGATTTTTACCGTTTTTCCCTTCACTAAATTTTCTTTCTTGACCCAGTCAATAATATCATGAGTAACCCACTTATAGATTCGATTCATAAGTTGCGTACGCACATCTCTCACTTCTCACCACCGACAACCAAGGGAATTTTCATGACTCTGAAGAGAGTTGTGTGATGCCCATGTCTATGACCAAGCTACCCTTACTACTGACCATCATGTTCCCAAAATAATAGTGTTGGGAATAGCGATAGTATATCGTGTTCTTTAACGGTTAAATCACAGAACAATCATGCCAACAAATCAGACTCAAGATCACTCAGGACTTAGATCGAATATCCATTTGATCATCATACTAGTGACTTAACTCCAATTTATCAGTGACGGTCTTATATGATAACTTGCGGAGTTTAAATCACGTCCAGTCTAGTATGAAGACACTTCATACTTAATGCACTTCTAGTGAGTGTGACACACACACATAATCTAGAATAGGACTGTCACTTAGTCATATTAATGACCTTATGATTAATGGGCTCCCACTCAGTTAATTAGGTCACGGACATTTTAAGTTTATTTATTATGATTATTAATTCTTCTTCACATTGACTCTGTTGTGATAATAATAACATAATTGAATCCTTTATGAACTAAAAAACAAAAATTATATTTTTACTCTACCAGAAACTATAATAAGATTAACATAATAAACACCATCTTTTATTCAACGGACTTGTCATAATCTTTTACAAATGGATAAAAAAAGCTTGTTTAAGGACACATGTCCAACATGTTAGAATATTTAAAAATAAACAAAGGAGATGTAATTAGTCACTCTTTTAGACTAATACTTGTTTTTTTTTTGGGTTTTTTGGAATTTAATAAACCTTTGTGAAAAATGATTTTTTTAATTAAATTTAAAATTTCAAAAATAAATCAAAAAATAAATAAGTAAAATCAAGCGATATGTTTACAGAAAATAATAATTTTCAAGGTAAATAAATATTTGGAATCAAATTCGAAACTTTAAAAAGCCTTTTTAATTAATTTGCAACTAAACGAAAACCCGTACAAATAAGACAAAATATGAAACCTGGGAAAAAATTATTTATTTTAGTGTCCAAAGATAGATAATTAAATTACAAACCCGGTGCACTTTCAATTTTCGAAATCAGAGTTTGTTTGAGGAAACCAAGCTTGCTTGGCCAAGTGGTAACTCCACCACTCCTCTATTCAAGAAGTCATGGGTTCAAACCCTCATGGGTCTCAAATGAGTGCCTCCTTTACATTATTGTAAACTTGGCCAATAACGCCACCTGTTCTTACACTGAATATATCTAAGTCATGCGATAGTACATTGTAACCTTGGCCGATAGTGCCACCCCATTCAAAAAACAAACAAAAAAAAAAAGAGTTTGTTTGAGGGAGAAATGCAAAAACTAAATTTTCGTCCCAAAACGATAAAAAATGCGAAGACTTTTTGGACCTTCAACGAAGTCTGGCCCACGGCTCCCAACTTGAATTTTTTTTTTTTTTGGTCTTTTTAGGGCTTTAAAAACTAGTTTTTCAATACTTAATAGATTAAGTATTCACACATGAATAATAGCATTGTAGAGATTTTAGAGATTTTACCTAATTGTAGAGATTTTACATTTCTTCAATAATAGCGTATCAAACACATTTTCACAATACCATTATTACATTTAGCTTTATGACTATAAATTTCCACTTAAGATAAGTTTATTCATATGCGTTTTCAAAATTAATTTGAAACACATAATCAACTTCCTTGGTGAGTACGCAGCTTGCATATATTCGCAAAAATAATAAAAATCAAACAATCAAAGTTTTTGAGGAAAGAAAAAACATTATAGCAACAAAAAATTCTAAAAAACCAAAGAATCTTCCGTCACTCTCAATACTTTTTACATACTTTTCTTTAGCTGTATAGCAATTGAAACCCTTCAAAGAATTTCCCAGACGGAGATTATTCTCTTGAAAAATTGAACTAACTCCACGATCACCGGATCATGATCACCAAAACCGTTCAAGGTGATCGCCAGTCGAAGCTGTTTCCCCGGTAGTACCGGACCTCGAGTGAGACCTGCCGCTCCAGCAGAAGCTGTCGCCGGAAGTTGGCGATGAAATCGTCGGCTCTCTCGTTGATGTCGTCCTGGTCCGACGGATAGCTCACCGCCCTCTGAAGCTGGCGGTGCCCCCTCGAGGATCCCGAGTCGTCAGAGGCCGTGTCGTAGTTCGACGCGCACGCTGCCAAGCCCGGCCGGTCGTTGAAGCTCACCCGCCGCGTGCGTCCCGGCAACGAGCCGAGGCGGAGCATCGACGCGATCCGCCACTGCTGGATCTCGAAGCTGAGCAGGACCCTCACCTTCTTCACCGCTCTCTTCAAGCGACTTAGCAAAGACATGCTTGTGTTCGGAGAGAGAGAGAACAAAGAGTTGTCTTTTTTATCGGTAATGAATGATTATGAGGTTGTTTTGGACAAGTGGGGTATTGTATGATTGGTTGGCTTCTTATATAGATGAGAGTGAGATGTTATATATATATATTTATATATATATATATATTATTTAAATAATTGCATGTGAGAGTTGATTACTTGCTATGAAAGACAGAAAGAGAGCACGAAGATGCGTGTGAGAGAAGAGGACCGTGTAAGCATATCTTTGTACGCTTTTGGAATATATGTGTTCATTGGTCAAACAGTTGAATGCTTCTTCCAAAATAATTTAAATATTCTCTGAATCCTAAACTTATTATTTTGTAATTTGTATCACTTGATACTTTTTCTTATTATTTTTTTTTCAACTTTATATATATACGACAATCTTTGGATTTCACTCCTCTTCATTCTACGTTTACAAATTTTGGTGATATTTAAAGACAAATTGGTTTAATTTTTTATTTTCTTATCTCTTATTTTACGCAGGATGTTTTAACAAAATTCTTGTAAAAGACCTCTGAAAACTTCTTCTTTATCAACACTCTCTTTCGGTATTTTTTTTTATTGAAGAAATCTCAAAGCTTGAAATTTATGTCAATTAAGTAGAAATAACTCTCTCATTAAATTGAGTGAAAGTGTAGATATTTAACCAAACAAAAAAAAAAGAAGTAGCATATTTACTACGTAATATAATAAAAGGTTGTCATGAAAATCAATACAAAATGAAAAGGTTAATGGCTAAATCGATAGAAATTTATAAGCCCACTGATACAGAAATAGTTCAAACTTCAAAGAGTGATATAATACATAAAATAATTTTGAGAGACATAAAGTTCACATGACAATATAAACATAGGTGATAAGTTTAAGGGTATTAGTGATATTATTTTTTATGAGAATATATTATTATAACTTAACTAGCTCTTAAGTGTAATGATTAAATGTGTCAAACATTACAATTGTTTAATATGATTATATACGTTGAATACGCAAAAGAAACTTGGTACGCGCAAACGTTACACCTTGAAATCGCACCTTCTCTGAAATTGACAATGTGATAAAATAAGTGAATAATAGATTTTGACAAGGTTGAATGGTTCTTTTCTATCAATAAATTAATGATTTAATCCAAATTTCTAATGGATATGTTTTGTTTTCTACGAACATTCCTTTATAGATTTAATATATTGGATTGAGACTTATTCATCGTAAAGTCGTTGAAATAATATGTGACGTCACTAGGTTATATGTCATATTTAGGGAAGAGAAAAGTAGAATATAAAGATAGAATCTACGTAATATGCGAATGCATGTATATTTTCGATCCATCAAAATATTCCGAACTGAAAAAGTTGGAAAAGTAAATAATAATTAAAGGATTAGTTATATCATTATCATCTTAATCACAAGGTTTCTCAAATCGAACTATCCGAATGTTAGGTTGAAAGAATAGACAAATATTAAATATTACCGCTCATCATTGGACATACAATATGGTATATGTAGACATATAATAAAGTGGTTATGTAATATCATAATTTGAAGTGTAGTTGGCCAAATTAATGTTTTAAGATTGGTTGTTGAGTTGACACTCGAAGTCTTTGACGGATATTATTGGCCAAGATTATTTGGTATATTCCCAAAGTATGAATAGAGGAAGCGGTTTTTATATTTCAAAAGAATTAAAACTAATATCTCGCGATAACGCTGTTGATGTGAATAATCACGACCAACTGTCACAGAGCGACTACACTCTGTTTATGATGAGTACAATGACAGATCTTAACTTTACGAGATAAAATCTACTTCGATGAATAAGATCACGAGATGATAAATTTGTCAAGGATTGAGCAAAAAAGACAACATGTTTGATTGATAACAAAGCGAATACAGAGTGGATAACTCGTAGGAAGTGTAAAATAAGGTCATTCCCTATTTGGTTACTTCGTAGGCCTTTTTATAGCCTAATTTACAATGTCTACCCCCTATAAACTAGTAACGGCTAGTAGACTAAGTAGATTTCTCCTCGCCTCTCCTCTGATCACCACGTGTAAAATCTGAACGACGTGATATTTGGTGCCTTTCCACGTGGAGGACTCTGGGCTGGTCAATGAAGGGAGAGCACGCCTAGTCTTCAGGGTTGTTCAGTCTTTGGGAAAGCTGCTTGGTCCTCGTGGGCTTGGTCTTCATGGGTCTGGTTTTCGTGGAGACTTGGCCTTAGTTGACTAAGCTTCGGAGTGGCTTCTTGATGGGGCCGTTATGATTGGGCTGCTTCGTTGGCCCTGCTGGTTCATGTGAGGCCCAATCCTTTTGGGTTTTGTGTCGTTTGCTTCTAAGGTGTAGTTTTACACTTCGATGTCGTTTTTCCCAAGGAGAAGGAAATCCTGCATCATCAAGCGCGCGCTGATGTTAGGTTACAGCTAGACGAAGTCAAAACTAGAGTTTATAGCGAGTTGGAAAGCCTCATTTTCATAATCTTATATTAAGTTAATAATTACGATCAAAGACCTTAATTTATTTTCTGATTAATTATATGATACTAAAGCTAGACGTTTTTTGAGTACTCGTCTATTCTCACTTCTCAGAATACGTAAATATATAGATTATCACGTTGATTAGTGAATATGAGTCACAATTTGCAATATATATAATGATTGAATATATATCAGTATATCACTAATAGTCTTCGTAAACAAATTTATCATCTCATTATCAATTTGTTCTTTAATATTTTCTTTTAAGCATTTATCCCCTAATGACCTAATTTAATCACACTGTCTTCCTAAATTATTTTGTACATCAATTCACCCAAAATAGAACATTCGATACAAATTAAAGTCCATAACGCTTTAAAAAAATTCAAGAATAAACCGGTACAAAAATTTAAATTTCGTAGACAGATTAAAAAGAAAAAGAAAAAAGAAATTATACATGATCTATAATGTGTTAAGCATATAAAATGATAAAAGAAAAAAAACTAATACTGTTGATTTAGTAATTTTTTATAGTATTGATTGTCTATAATATTTGTATACTTTATTTATAGTATAATATTATAATTATCAAGACCACGACTGGTAGATGATATTATTATCATGAGTTATTTGGAGGCACGATCTTCAGCCAGCAAAAAGAAGTCAAAATTACAAAAATAAAATAGATTCTGGGTCGATGTAGCAGTCAGATGACCATTTTTTTAATACAATAAATAATGACCTGGTATCTTAATGTGTACATTTTTTTAATAAAAATGGAGGCTAAGTTTTATAATGCGAGTCTGAGTTTCAGAGATTGACACTCACAGAACGCAAAATAAGAAATGATGGTGAGTTTTTCACGAAATGTGGCTAAGGCACATGGCAGATCCATTTCACAGGTGCTTGGTATGCGGGTCGTTCCGGACCTCGAGTCTTACCTCGGGCTTCCGGTACACGTCGGGCAAAACAAGTGCGCAATATTTAGCAAGATCACGAGCCGGGTCAAGAAGCATCTCGAGACGTGGAAAGCGAAGCTCTTCTCGGCCGGGGGACGGGAAGTCTTGATCAAATAAGTGGTGCAAGCCATCCCTACCTATCTCATGAGTCTTTTCCGGCTCCCTGTCCACACCATCAAATATCTATACGCTACTACCGCTCGGTTTTGGTGGGGCGGGTCGGAGGAGTCGAGGAAGATTCATTGGCGGAGATGGGACATTCTCACAAAGCCGAAAGGGGAAGGTGGTTTGGGCTTCAAGGACATGGGTGATTTCAACCGGGCCCTCGTAGCACGGGTTTCGTGGCAGATCATCCAAAACCCTGGTTGTCTCTTAGCGCGGATCCTAAAAGCTAAGTACTACCCCGACACATCAATCTTCGACTTCAAATGCAAGGGACGCCCCTCGTTCCTTTGCAAGAGTTTGTGTTTTGGACGGGACTTGCTTAGACGCGGCACAAGATGGCAAATTGGGGATGGCAACGTTCGGGTTCACGGCCAACCTTGGATCCCACGGCCCGGGGCTTTCTTCGCCACCTTGGAGGCCCCAGACGATGGGTATCCATGGTGGGTAGCCGATCTTGTCTCCCACGGCCATTGGGACCTCTCTCGGGTTGAGGCCCTCTTTAACACCTACGATGCGGAGGGCGTCTTGAGGATCCCGGTGGGGAAGGGTCCAGATCGGCTTGTTTGGCACCACGAAGAAAACGGGATCTACTCGGTGCGGTCCGGTTACCGACTGGCTAGGTCGGAAGCTCGGAGCTAACCTTCGGGCTCGGGAAGGGGGGAGCCGAATTGGTGGAAAGCTTTATGGGGAACGACGATCCCCGCTAAAGTGAAACACATGATGTGGCGCGCATGGTCGGAAGATCTTCCTACCAACGGGGCACTTCGAATTCGAGGGGTAGACGTTCTACCCTTTTGCAAATTTTGCAGGGCGCTCCCAAAGGACGCCTTACTTGCCGTTTGGGGATGTGAGAGAGCCAAAGTCATTTGGGCATCATCGACGATCCACCGATGGGTGGAAAAGACCGGGGAGATTCCGTTTCGGGAATTATGCTACCGGGCGCTTGAGAGTCTTTCCAAACCGCATTTTGAGCTCTTTTGCGGGCTAATTTGGGCGGCGTGGTCCGACTGCAACCTTCGTCTCTTCGAGCACCGTGTACGGGCCTCAGAGACTTGGGTGGAAAAAGTCAACGGATGGTTCACAAGTTTCAAGCGTTGTGCGCACACGACGGAGGACCACCGTTCGCCGAGGGAGGTGGTACCGAGGGCTTGGTCCGGGCCGGTAGCGGGGAGCCTCAAGCTCAACGTTGATGCGGCATGGGACGGGGAGACGGGACGGGCAGCGGTGGGAGCGGTTGTCCGAGACCACCACGGTCGGGTCATGGGAGTATTGGCTTCTTTAGTCAACCATGTCGATTCGGCACTTGTCGCAGAGTGCATTGCGATGCGACGAGGGCTTCTCTTTGCTCCCGATTGGGGTGGAAGATTGAACATGCCGAGACGGATTGCTTACGTGCCTCCCAACTCACCAAGGCACGAGACACGTTGGGCTTGCAAGGCCCGATTATTGCGGAGGTGTGGGAGCTCGGCCGCGAACTAGGCGAGACCGGAGAGTGGACTTGGGTTCCACGGGAATGTAACGAGGTGGCCAATGCTTAGGCTAAGAGACGTCTCTCTTCTTTTGTATCGGACCTTATGTGTCCTTATTGCCCGGAGTGGCTTGTAGCAACGGTGTTGAAGGATTTTTCTCCCCAACTTATTTGATTGAATAAAATTGCTTTAAAAAAAAAAAAACAATGACACTCACGATACGCATGATAATATATCTTAATGTTTACATAATCCTCATTTATATATAATATTAAAATACTTTTTTCTCTTTATTTTTCCCACTTCAAATGCTTCATATTTATGATCTATCTAATCTAACATATATTTCCAAATAAATTTTGTTACGTATGCGATGCTGAATTCCAATAATATCAAGTATTAATCATTTACTCATGCGACCTTTTTTTCCATTTCTCAAACTACAAACTTAACTTTGTTTAGAAGGTTTTTTTTTTTTTTTGTCGAAGTAATTATAAAATCAAAATGTAAGACCATTACTTATCAGTCATTTATGTTTTTTATTTTTTTGAATTATTTAATTTGGGAATTACGCAAAATATGATAGCATATTCATATAGTAAATATTCAATCCGAAATAAGATATATATATAGAGAGAGACAGTCAAGAGAGCCAGCGCAGCATATTCCTTAATTAAGCCAGTTATATCCACGTTGGTAAGGCAAAGATAAAATAGAAAGACTGGCACGGAATTAGATAGCCAGCTATTTTCTCATTCAAATGTCATCATAACATCACATTTTAAACGATTTATAAACTAGATTATTTGGATTAATGTTTAGCATCGTTACAAGTTGCAACAAGCTTTGTTATTGGGAGATTCTAAATTGCAAATTATTAAACGTTGTTTTCCAATGATATTCAAACTATAATTACGTATAATATATATATATATATATTAGTTTTTTCTATGAATTTTCGTGTTTAGAAAATAGTTTACCATTAATACTAAAAAACACATAGTAAGTGGGGGCATACGCGAAGATACTCTGAAAACGAAGAAATGCAGACTCAAGTCTCAAAGTACAAAAAAAAAAAGAGCATAAAATATGAAGTTTCGATTCATTAAGAAAAAATAAGTCCCGACTAAATAATTTCTTTGTGAGTAAGATAATCCCTTATTTTATTTTATTGTTATGTGTGATTGCGGTACAAGGGTTAACTACTTAATTTTAAGTTTTCAAATACTGATATCAATTGCACCTTATCATATTTTACGGGCATATAATTTGTAACCATCGAGTATATATATATATATATATATATATATATATATATATATATATATATATATATATATATATATAACTCAAATACAATTTATTTATGAGAAAATTAGTGGCGAAAGTTCATGATGAATTTGGTAGCAAGTTTCTTGAGTATGGCCATACACAAATAATTGTTATTTGTTCTGTTATCTACTTCGGGATATATAAAGTAAGTTGAGTTGTAGGAACAAACAAACGTGACATAAAATGGTTTGTTCCCAATACTGACATCGAGAACGAAAGGACATATTACTGATCAACACCAGGCAGTGGCGGATCCAAGATTTTTCGATAGACGGGGCCGAAAATTTTTCTCTAACACATAAATTTATAATTTTTGGTATTATATTTTTTCTGTTATTATTATAGTTCTCTTGATCTTTATATATATATATATATATATAAATCATTTGTCATTTTATTTAGTTTTTATTTTTAAATTGCGAATCGAAAACTACCGATAATATTATTTTAGAAATTTTATGGAGCACTTTATGAATTTTTTATTTAACACTTCTTACCATTATAAGTATTATATTAAAAATACTTTATGGTGAATAAAAAAATTATTAAGATACTAAAGATATTTTGTACAGATATACTAAAGATCTTTAATGCTTTAAAGTATAAAATTACATGCTCAAAATATATGATTTATTTAAAAGATTAACGGGCAAAAAGTAAACAACTATACTATATTAAAAAAGGTTAACAACTATATATAATATATTTATCCATTAGTCAATTCTTATTCAATGGACCTTTGTATAATAACTTTAAAATACAAGGACTGCTACTATAAATTAAAACACTAGTAGTTAAACTCAAAAGTTGACCTGTCGTGTGTTTGTAATAAACTTTAAAAAGAAAGGGTAACTTAGTAATAACGCTTGTCTTTTTTCTTCTTCCTTAGAGAAGTGAGAAGTTCTTCCTTCATCGGAAAAAAAGCTCGACATAAAGGCGTCAATGGCGGAAGCAAGAAGAAGATACTAGGTTTACAGCAAACCATAAGGAGGACACCGATACAGGCTTTATCGGTGATTGAAGCTTCGTGCCCGAAAATCGACAATAAAAACTCTGGGAATAAGAACAAGCATGCGACAAGAAGTATATTTAATTCTAAGGTACATAATTAAATGTTTTAATATATAATTTAATTTATGCTTCCACCGTTTATTGACTAGTGAAATCGAGAGAATTCCTACACTTATTACATATGGATGGAGTTTATGTTAAATGCCACGTGTCCCCTTCATGTGTCTAGTCAATTCACACACGTAGTTTTATCAACTTTGTACTTTGATAACTAAACACGTTTAAAATATGATATAATTAAAGGAAAAATTGTAGACCGATTTCTTAGATATTGTCATCCCCGATCACGAAACAGGGCGATGGGATTTAGCATCACAGATTATAAAATAGAAACGTTTTGCATCGAATTAAATTAATTTCATTTTGGACCATTTAATGTTTTCAAGCCAATAAGGCCCACCTTATTGATCAAGCAATCTCATTTCGAATGGCCCATTATCCCTTTATTGTAATATTGAGAATCAAATTAATTGTTTGACACGTAGAGTAGTGGAAAAAATCACTACCCATTAGTAGGGCTGTAACCCGAGCGGATATCCGGCTTTTCTGAACTATCCGAACCCGGATATGAATTTCCGGATATCCAAAAATCGATATCCGGATATGAATCCGGAAATCTGTTTTCAAAACCAGGATCCGGATATTATCCAGATCCGATTTTTATTTAAAAAAAAAAAATCTCAAGAAAACAAATCCAAACCATTCTCTATTCTTCCCACTTTCTTTGTTTCTCACCGATTGACTCTAAAAAATGCTCACACGCGGTACACACACACACACATATATATATATATATATATATATATATATATATATATAACCACAATATCTAACTAACTATCTAGTTACATCAATACATATACATATAGATATAAATTGAGATAAGAAGCTAGCCTACGAAGAATGTGTTCGGGGACAGAGTCTTTGAAGATTTCTAGAAATGAAATGAGAGTGTCGAAAATTGTAACTCTAATAACATATAAAAGGAATTAAAAAATTAAAATAAACTTGATTTTAAACCGGATCCAGATATCCGGATTTTTAAATACCAAAACCCTTATCCGAATCCGGTTTTAAATCCGAATCCAGATATCCGTATCCGGATATCCGTATCCGGATATCCGTATCCGGATATCCGTATCTGGATTTCCAATTCAGATTCGGATTTTAAAATCAGATGCGGATTTTAAACCGGATTCCGGGTTTTAATTACAGCCATACCTATTAGTCTCTTACTCTCTTTAGTTGTTATATTTCCTAAATGATCTTAAATTATTTCCTCTGTTCTTTTTACCCCCACCAATTTAAAATGTTCTTTCTTTTGTCTCATTTTTATACAATTTTTAATTAAGTGAAGGGTGTTTCACCTAGACCAAGGTTACCTCTTACAAATTATGTATATATGTATATAGGAGCCTATAATAATGCCCGGATACCCAATTTTTTAGATATCTGGATGCCGGATTCGGTATTCAGGTTTTCAATAAGAGATAACCGCATCTGTATTTAGAAATCCAAATAGAAATTCAGGTTTATATTATCAAAACCCGAATCGGTAACTAGATCAAGGTCTGTAACTCAATCAAATTTTTTACATGGATCTTAATTAGTTAAAAAAATATTGCAAGTCAAATAAGCATGAGATGTAAATAATTGGATTAAATATTATAAAGTGCACGTCATGACGTCACTATCAACCTCATCCATAAACTCTCATATTACTACTATATTGTGAGTAAACCTTATCAAATTTTCAACTTGAGATATTCCGTTCATAGGCGGATCCAGGAATCGGGGAGAGGGGGCTCAAAAATTATAAGGTAGTTTATACAAAAGTCAAATAAAACATTGACAAAATAAATGCCTTGGATCCAGGATGTCCATCTTTTCTAAATAAGAAACACGGTAGACAAAATGCCTTATGATCACGCTCAGAATATTCTAACCATGACGGCCAAGATTAAACCAGGATGCTTGAAAACTTCTTGAATTTTTGGCTGATTTTTCAAACTTGCAGACGGGTTGATTAGGACCGAACTTAATATACCCTCTTCGAACTACATCACGCAAATGAGATGGATAGTCCAATATTTGTTGTCGTTTTCCAGGATCACGTTTCAACTTACTAATATCAAACTCTTCTTCCACTGAAATACCCACTTTCAAATTTGTAGGTGTTTTAGCTCCAGTTCTTTGAATCTTCGAAAAATGACCCTCGGAATGAGAATCATTTTCCGTTGTAGTTGCAACACTTTTTCTCTTAAAGAATTCATCAAGTTTTTTCATCTGCAAAACATATAAGAATTAGCTATTCAATATTCAATTTCAACTATGTAAATTAATTACCGAAATTTGGAAATAAAATGAAAAACATACCTCGAAAGTAAAATCGCTTCACACTTTGAAGAGAGTAATGCATAATATTACTATAATATTGCAAAATCTGTAGACAAATAAATAACTAAGATCAATTTTGTTGACAAATAAACTTACTAATTTACCACAAAATTATTCTGCAACGCAAACAGAGCCAAAATATTAACAAAAACAAGAAGCATAACGTTTCTAAAAATTCTGGACCGAACACAAAAGGTTAAAATCCCAAATACCTAAGAGTAATGAGTTTCTGAATCGCCGAGAGCCCGAGACTACGGTAATATGAATGCCGAGAATGCAGCGAATAGATACGAAGATAAAAAACATATCTGGTTCAAAAACGAAACAATCGAAAGCCGATATACATAAGCAATCAGTCAATTACAAAAGGCCTAACACATAAACAATCGATCAATGAAAAAACTCAAATCTGACCGAGCTCTTAATCACACAGTGTTGAGCCCGAAATCTTACCCAAAAATACAGAGGACGAGTGAGAACGAGAAACGGAGAGCACATAAAAACAGAGGATGAGCGACCGAGAGACGGCACGACGAGAGAGAGAGATGAACGCGCGAGAGATAGAGCATGGACAGAGGCACAATACCGTAGAGGTTCGAGTCGTTGTGAGTCGTGCAAGAGCACGGAGAGGGATGAATGCAAAGGAGGAAGGAGCAGAGCCTTGGCTTGGAGTCGAGACGAGAGAGATTTGAGCAGGAAGAAACTAGAAAGAGAGAAAGAAGAAGACGGGGGGCTGGGTTGATCAATCTAGAGGGGCTGGAGTCAAAATATGGGCTTGGGCTAATAGGATTTTAAAATTTATTGGGGGGGGGGGGGGGGGGGGGGGGGCTTGAGTCCCTGTGGGCTAAAACGTACTTCCGCCTATGATTCCGTTGGACAAAAAAGGCACATATCAATGTCTGTTTTTGTTGTTTCATCGAGGGTTCGACTTACCGATGATTATCAACAATTATCAACGATAATCGACATTATCGATGGTCAACGGTAAAAAAATCCACTCCAATAGTTGTCGTTTTGAACATTAATCGAGTATAATCGCGACAGCAGATACATCATTTTCCAACCGATTATCAGTAATCGCAATGTAAAATAAGGGAATTTTCGGTTAAATAAAAAAATAATATTTGGGTGGTATAAATAATCTTTTGTCGCCGACAATCCACTTCGAACCCTACTTCTCGCCCTTCTCCCCGCCTCTAAACAAAACCTTGGTGATTTTTGCGATTATCGGACTGGTAAGTTCACCGATTTTTGGCTGTTCTTCTGGTTTTTAACAATTATCAAGATTATGGCAAAAGTGTGTAAAGTTTTTATTTAACCATTTTCAGCGAATTTCTTCCATTTATTTCAAAAAATTTAGTAGATCTAGGACTTATAATTATAGATATATATGAATCATGCAACTGGTCTTTGATATTTGATCATTTTCACGATTTGGAGAAGAGTTGCATGAGTTCCAAAACTCAGAGTTCATTGTTCATATGAGTTATGTTTATAAGTGGGTAAATATTGCTACTTTGAAAATTTTGATAAGTTTTTTTTTTTGCATTATTATGAATATATCTTGATGAAACTTACTTCCACGACTTAGTTTGTGATTATTGTGTTTTGTTTTGTGATTAGTGAGGTAATCTACTAATTTTTTTTGGTGTTTTCCTTCATTATTTATTTTTGGAAATATTTATCTGAGTTTTTGGTATAATTTATTTCAGATTTTACGACAATTTGGATTTTCTCTGAATTCGGGCAAAAGTCTTTCAAGTTTATCTTTTGCGATATATGAGGTAATGTACTCATTTTTTGGGTGTTTTCATTCATTAAATATATTTTTAAATATTAATCAGAGTTTTTGGTGTAATTTATTTACAGATTTGACGATAATTTGAATTTCTTCACAATTGCGGCAAACGTACTAGAGTTTCTATTTTTTTGATTTGTGAGGTAATGTACTCATTTTTTTTTTGGCGTTTTCATTCATTAAATTTTTTTGAAATATTAATCTGAGTTTTTGGTGTAATTTATTTTCTTGTTTGACTGTAATTCGGCCATTCACGTAATTCCGGCAAAACTCATCCAAGTTTATATTCTTGTGATTTATCTGGTAATCTACTGACTTTTCTTGCTGTTAGCTTTCATGCAATATTTATTCCTACAATAATGTGAGATTTTTGGTGGAATTTAACTTGTTTTTGAGGTAAAATTGTTTTTTCTGGCAAAAGTACCTAAAGTTTGCATTCTGTATAATTGTTTTTCTCTATTATCATTATTCTTCTTGTTGTTTAGTTTCAAAATGAGTAAGGAAAAAATTGCAAGGCAGAATTGCACTCCCTATGGGGTTCCGAGCTACAACTCGAGTTTCAAGTGTAATTACTATGGGAAGAAGATCAGAGGTGGCGGAGTAACGAGAATGAAAAAACATTTGGCCGGATCTGATAAGAACAAAAATGTCGTGCCGTTAACAGAGATCCCTACCGACGTGCGTAACCTCATCAAGGAGTCTTTGCTGAGTTCCCAAAGGAAGAGCAGAAGAACCATGATACGGAGGTTAACATACGGGTGAATATTTTGCATAGCATGGACGATTCTTCCAGTGATGTCGAGACTGCCCCTGTGGATGTTGAAAGAGAAGTGGCAACGCTAGCGAATAAAATTCGTAAGGAGGCAGCGGCCCAACAGTGGACATAGGACTAGACAAGAGCCGACAGAAGTGCTTTCGGTGCCGCCACCGCCCCTGCGTTGTTCGATAGGCCTTCGGGAAAACAAAAAAAGGGTCGATTTGATGTTTTTACCGAAGGTCATTTTGAAGGTGGGAAAGTCGATCGCGAAATACTTGATCCACAAAGGGGTTCCGTGGTGCCACGCAGATAATATGCACTTCCACAACATGTTGTTTTACGTAGCCCAAGCAGGTAACGTAATTTATGATTTTATTTATATTTTTATTTCATTTTAAATTTCTAATTTTTTATTGTTAATATTGCATTTACGATTGTAGGCCTTGGATGCCCGTATCCATCGTCAAAGGACATCGCGGGCAAGTATCTGAACCTCGAGTATGAGGAGTGACAGAAGTACAAGCAGGCCCTGATTCATGTGTGGCAGAAACTGGGCGTGACGGTCATGCTAGACGGTTGGACCGGACCGACGAATATGTCCATCTTGAACATAATGGTCTTTTCTGTGGGGAGGACTGTGTTTATAAAGGCAATCAACACATCCTGACACGCCAAAAACTCGCACTATTTGTTCAGGATATTTTCTACAGTGATTGGGGAGATCGGGCCGCACAACGTCATGCAAATTGTGACGGACAACGCCGCGGCTTACAAAAAAGTCAGCCAAGATTTGATGGAGAAGTAAAATTTGTACTGGAAACCGTGCGCTGCTCACTGCGTGGACTTTATGTTTCACGAAATCGGAAAAAGGCCAATCATCGATGAGGCCGTGAAGGGGTGTAGGCTCATCACGAAGTTTATCTAAAACCACGGCCTGGTGCTCGATAGCATGAACAAGACATGCAATGGCGAGATCATCCATCCAGGAGCAAGGAGGTTCGCCACAATCTTTCTCTCGTTGCAGAGCTTATGGGGAAAGAAGGCCGGACTCAAGGCGATGTTTGTGTCCGATTGGTGGGAAAACTCAAAGTTCAAGGATATGAGAGAAGGGAGAGCCGCGACCACGTTGTGCTTGAGCGAGCCTTTTTGGGTTTTGGTTGACAAGGCCATCGCCGTTATCACCCCCATGTACAAAGCACTCCGGTTCGTCGACACCGAGGTGCATCCGATGATGGGTATGGTGTATCTCTTGTTCGAAATCATCCAGTCAGATCTTGGTGCACTTCCTGGAAAGCAACAGTCAGTTGATATTGTGGAAGTGATATGGCATCGAAACTTGGAGCATCCATTGCATATTGCAGCCCACTTCTAGAACCCCAGACTCGCGTACGAGCAAGATGTTGAGATGCAGACGTGACACATATCCCAGAAGAGGTAAGATCTCAATTTAATTGTGTAACTTTATTTCTTATGATTAAATAAAATATAACTTACTTTCTTGTATTGTACTACGTGCGGTTCCGTGACGCTATACGTCTGTTGCGCGAGCGGTCATGTGTGTCAGCACGGAAGACTCTTGCACCCGGTAAGAAAGAATATAATAATGCATTGTTGATTGGAGAGTATAGTGTATTACTTCGATCTGTTTCAATTCACTATATCTACATGAGTACATGTTTGGCTCACGGTGATTTTTCAGTCCCATAGCTAGTTAAGTACATGAAAATGCATTTTAAGAACATAATCATGCTCATACAAGTTAAATTATATAAAACCAAAATAAATAAAGAAATATAGTTGAACTTAAAAATCAATTAACAAGAAAGGATTTAACTCATGATCTTTTAAGAACTATGTTAAATCTTTATGTCGATATGGAACTTAACATACTTCCTCATGATGTGGGTTTTATTTTTTTGGGCTTACTCATCTTGAACCAATTTTTTATTTATTATTATTATATTTATACTTGTGCTCATTTGGCTTGATAGGTCTTATACTATTTGAAATAATGTGAAGTTTCACCTTAAAATCAATTTGCAGTAAAGCGAGTGACATGTGATTTTATTTTAAATCGTGTTAAGTACCCATGTCTCTATCATGTGGGAGTTAGCAACAGAGCCGACCCAAAGACCATAGCGGCCCTAGGCAAAATAAAAATTTTGGGGCCCTGGACAAAATATTTAACGATAAAAAAATGCAGATATGAATAAAAATATACTTATATTATCAAATGTTTCAAACATTAAATAAATACAAATGTCTTGGTCACTTAAACATGCCAGGCCTAGTACATTTTGATGCAAAACTACTAATCAAATTATTGTTGGACATGTGTCCTTAAACAAGCTGATTTATATCCATTTATAAGAGATTATGACAAGTCGTTGAATAAGAGATGATGCTTATTATGTTAATCTTATAATTGTTTCGGGTAGAGTAAAATAAATTGTTTATTCCTTAGATCATAAAGGATGCAATTATGTTATTTCTATCACAACAGAGTTAATGTGAGAAAGAATTAATAATCATAATAAATGAACTTAAAATGTATGTGACCTGATTAACTGGGTGGGAGCCCATTAATCGTGTAAGGTTATTGATGTGACTAAGTGATAATTATATTCTGGATTTTGTGTGTGTCACATTCACTAGAAGTGCATTAAGTATGAAGTATCTTCATACTGGACGGGACCTAACTTAAATTCCGGAAGTTATCATATAAGACCGTCACTTATAACTTGGAGTTGAGTCACTAGTATGCTGATCAAATGGATATTCAATCTAAGTCATGAGTGATCTTGAGTCTGATTTGTTAGCCTGATTGTTCTTAGATTTAACCGTTAAAGAGCACAATATACTACCCCTATTCCTAATACTATTATTTTCGGAACATGATGGTCAGCAGTAAAGGTAGCTTGGTCATAGACACGGGCATCACACAGCTCTCTTCAGAGTCATGATGATTTCCTTGATTGTCAGTGGTGAGAAGTGAGAGGTACCCTTGCGCAACTTATGAATCGAAACCATAAGTGGGTTACTCATGGTATTACTGACTGAGTCAATGATGAAAATGCAATGAAGGGCAAAAAGGTAAAAATCGTTTGCTCGTGTGTGGATCATCAAGTGAAATATCAATAACCCGAATTTGATTGTATCAATGGACACCATGCTATAATAAATGGAATAATATATACTGTTTCACTAAAGAGTGCATCCTCGGGTTTATAGTGGAATTACATTGAGGTTTAACGAACACCCTAGCAGTCCGTTGGAGCTTAAGTGATGCGGGTCCATGGTGCTCAGGATAGCTTCTGGTGTGCTGTCGTATGCAACCCAAATTAATATTAAAAACCGTAACCTGAAAAACTAGTGTAGTAGACTAAGTACGGGTCGATACCACGAAGAGTTTTCTAATAAATATTGCAAAAATAATAAAAACGAAGTAAAAAGTGGGATTTTTTGGTTTGAGAGAATAAGTAAATAAAAAGAGAGAAAAAAGTGAGAAAATGATATGAGAAAAAATTGGCATGAGTAACTTCCACTAATTATTCAATTCATTTGATCATCGACATAAATTTGTTCTTCAACGTACCGAATATCTCACCGATTAACGAATTCCTTAAGATTATTTAATTTAATTGAAACGCAATTAAATCAAACCTAGCTCGAAGATGATTCAATCACGTGAAAGAATTTAAAATCCAAGAAGCATTAATATCTAGAACACTTCACTGAAACTAAATAATAAAACACCGCGATAATATTTAATCAGCCGATCTCCTTTACCTGTTTCGCTATTTCACTAACCGCGTAGCAAACTAACAACACGTGAGTTCAACAATCAAAAGACAAGTACGACGAGTCAATTAATTAACGATATATGAACTTCGAAAATACAGTCGATGTACTTATAAGAAGTCTATAATAATATCATGGTGTAATGATACAATTGCTAAATTAACGTAATCCGGCAATTGAAATTGATATAAATCGGAGAAGCGATGTCGTTGATAACATAATATAATTCTAGATAACGAGATCGATATTCATGGATTGATAATTGAACAAAATAATGCCTAATGTCAGAAACTCAAACTTAGTCTCTGTTCATCGTTCCACAAATCGAAGAAATAATTTTCGAAGGCATGAATGAATGAAGACGAACGACTCTGCCTCCAAATGAAGAACTCGACTCTCCTCTTCTGATAATAATCAAGCTATTTATATCTATTTTTCTAATCCTAACAAACGATCCTAACCACGATTTAATTATCAGAATGGGAAAATAAAATCTTCCCCGTAAATATCTCAACAGAATTCCAGCGATACTGTGGTTCTTAAATGGAATCGTTGTTGGGCTTTGCTTGCTGAGTCCGGCCCATCACAGTGCAGAGACGGTGAATCTCTGGCGAGCGGCGGCAGCGACGGTACTGCGACCACGGACGTCGGTTGCAGCAAAAAACAGCGACGACGGTCAGTCATCGCGACAGCAGAGACTTCGGCCAAGCTTCATGTTTTCAAACCCATCGATGCTCGTCCTTCTCTCTGCAAACTCCTTTCTTTTCCTTTTTACTTTCAGTTTTGTCTCGTAGTGATTTGAGTGGGTCACGATATTGGGAAAAAGAAGAAGCTGGTGTGTGTTTATTTTTGGGCATTTTGCACTTTGGTCCTTGGAATAATTTGCTATCCATCTTCATCCTTTGGTACCTTGCATTTTCAGTCCTTGTTGATGATTTATTTTCGTTTTTGCCCTACACACGTAAACATCACATAATAGCTCCATTCTAATAAATAAATCAAAGTAATTTGTCAAGAAATATCGTTTATTTATTAGAATAATTAAGCCTTATCAAATTCCCCCACATTTAGCTTTTTGTTCATCCTCAAACAAAGTATTGGTTTTTCTTTTTAAAAATGAAAAATGATGATCATAGCAATTCAATTAAGAAAAGCCACTAATTAAAAACTCGAATACAATATGATAGCATCTTTTGCCAAAAGTGACCTCTAAGTAGACATATCCTTGCAAATGATCAAAAGACTTCGTATTGAGTAAAACCTTGAGGATAACCTCACTTCGCTCAAGTGTTTGATAAGGGTAGTGTATCGCTCATTTGAAATCTCATAGAAACATCTTACCATAGGCTTGCATATCTTCTCATTCTCCATAACCGTGATCATGTACTCTTAAGTCTCTTTCTTCCACTAGTTTTCTGTAAATAATAAAACTACTACTACTAATGATGATAAGGGAAAATGTACAATAAAAATGGCTAAAATACTATAACTAGTGGAGTGTGCAAATGAAATACCTCTTGTGCCTTTTTTTTTCAGCACTTATTTCTAGGTAAATGAAAACAATGAATGAACTCACTCCACTAGATCTTCTTAACTGGAAACATTTTTTTTTTTTTACTTAGAACAAATAATAACATGGGCAAGCTAGCGCACTAGTAGAATAGAGGGACTCTGAGAGCACTATGTCTTTGTAATCTTGAAGATAATCAAAGCAAGTTCTAGAATATTGAGTCTATGGATGAATCATTCATGGGAAAGTACTGACTGATATAGATGTGTCAATAAAATGCTTATAAGAAACTCACGGCTTTTGTTTACTCAATACTTATCATAAGACACTGCGAGAAAAATCCTACTCGTTGGTCCCAAAATAACAATCAATGCAACATATCGTGGTGAGTCTCGTTTTCATGGTAAATCTCGACGAAAAACTTGTGAACATTAATTTCAAGAGGAAAAAATAATTTTTTAGAAAGAAATTGAAATAAAAAAATACTAGTGCACGAGGAAAAAAGTGAGTAAGTACGGATAAATTTGTTTGTTTTAAAGATAACCCTTCCCCCACACTTAAAAATAGGCATTTCCCTCAATGTAAAGAAATATGAAAAATAAAAATAAACTTAAATGAAATTGAAAAGAACGATGAAAGAAATAAAAAACTCTTTTGGGTTGCCTCCCAAGAAGCGCATTTGTTTAGTGTCGTTAGCCCGACGCAATATTGGAGTGGCTTCACTTGATTTTATCGTCAGAAATGGTGCCATCCACTCCGATTTTGACTTCGTTCTTAGATGGTTTGAGTCTGTGCTCATTCACGTTTAATTTTTTCGAGGTTGTGAGACTTTAAATTTCTAGTGCACCATCAAGAAATATATTAATAATCACAAAGGTCCTAACAATCGAGAACGTGACTTACCTGGCAAAAATCTGCGTTTAGAATGATAAGCAAGACTTCTTGCCCAATTTCAAACTTTTTTTTATTTCTTTATGCACCATCTTCGTGTCTTTTTTGTTAATCTGTGCATTCTCAGAGATGTTAGCGTGAATCTCATCTTCAAGCGGTTTATCCGTCGACACTGCTGATTTTTCATTCCTGCTCAACTCAACATCATGTGGTAAAATATCAATAGCATAAGTAGCATAAATTTGATTATCACTCTTTGAAATCATGTCACCAAAAATATCAAATATAACCACTTCACCGTTAGATTCCATTGTTAAAGTACTCGTGTCGACATCTATTTTTGTCTTTGCCGTTTTCAAGAATGGCCTCCCAAGAAGCACACGCGAATTATTATCTTCATTTTCCATATCAAGCACATACAAATCAGCGGGAAAAATTAGCCCATGTACTTGAACAAGAATATCTTCAACTTTGCCTTTAGGATAAGTGTTAGAAAGATCTGCTAACTGAATTACCACATCGCTTTTCATCAAAGTACCGATTTTCAACGATTCAAAAAGTGAATATGGCATGACATTAATTGAAGCACCTAGATCAGCCATCGCTTTCTCAATTTTACAATTTCCAATCGTGCACGGTATCGTAAACATACCTGGATCCCTGCATTTTGTTGGCAATTTATTCTTCAAGATTGCTGAAACATTTTGGCTCACCTTTATTTTAGCCATTCCTTTCAATTTTTGCTTCCTTTTCACTGTACACAACTCTTTTAAAAATTTAGCGTAACGAGGTACTTGTTTAATAGCATCAAGCAATGGAATGTTTACCTCACATTTACGAAAATTTTCAAAAAGTTCTGCATTATTTTCAAATTTTCTCGATTCATATAAAGCTTTAGGGAAAGGGGCTACCAGTTCGTAAATTGGTGGAGGTAGATGTTGATGTTGATGTTGATGTACGAATTCGTCATTATTTAATATGACATAAAGTGCTAAAGTTCTGAATTAATTAAATTTATAAATGAAGATTAATGGCTTTAAAGGAATAAATCGATATTCACAGAAGCCCAATAGAGTTCTCAATCAGATGAAGCCCGGCGGATACAAAGCAACTCGGCCCAGAAAGCCTAAAAGTTCAGCGTTATCCGTCGTGAACCCAGGAAGAAGAGGGTAGAATCGTCATATTTTCTACCCGGAATCCCAATTCAAACCTCAGCGGAAGACCAGGAGCACGGAGTCAAGTCTTCAACGGGCATAATTCAAACACGACGAAGAAAACGAAGTCGTGGGACAAGTGTAGCAAGGCGATCCATTCAACCCGGTGAGCACGGAGAGAAGACCCCACGATTCCTGGAAGTCCAACGGGAGGAATTAAAGTCTATAAATATCAAGCTCAAGCTCAGATCGACGCACACAACCCTTAGAGAATACATAGAAAGCTGCTACCCGGCATTCTTGCTTACGTAGAGATTTTGTTGTATTCTTTTCATTCTCCTTCTCATTCTTTTCCTTGATCTAGACGTGATTTGCTGCCTGTAGCTGTCCGTCTATGTCATTTGTCGCAATAAACTAACAGAGGACGTAGTCAACTACCGCCTTGGGACGAACCTCTATAAAAAAAAAAAACCTCGTCTCATTTATACTGCTTGTACATACATATACATATATCGAGAGTGAATCGAGAGTTTGCAGCGTGATAGATCAAATTCCACCAAATCATCAACCTCAAGAATATCATACGCTCACAAGTCACACTTGACCGTTTAAGGTGGGAAACCACATCAACGGATTGATGCTACCAATACAACTTTCCCGGCGTGTTTCTGACAACGGATTGACAGTGGAGTGATAAGTATAAAAAGTAGAAGATATTTTAACCATTTGCGTCAAGCTCAAACTTCCTTCTTGCATTCGTGCTCCTCCAGAAGCTGCCAGACCACCTGTTTTCAAAGTCTGAGGTGGGAGAAGTCTTGAAAGCCACAAATGTGAAGGAGTCAAATAGTTCTGCATTTCTCTCCTCTACTATCTTAACCTCTTCTTTGTGTTTGAATCTTTTTCTCAGAATAAACTTATCATTAGTGGTCCTCAGAGAAAGAATCTTTATGGATCTTACAGAAGAACTCAGGCTCTGATCTCGGATCAAGATGCAAAAATAGAATGAAAAAGTCGAAGAAGCGGTTTCAACATCTCTCATAACGTGTTCTACGTTGTTGAAAGCTAGATCCAGATGAGGTGTGTGATGTTATAATGTAAGTTTTTACATTATAATGGAAGACTTTTCATCTCTCTGTAGAAGTTGCACATAGCGTGTATATTCGTTGTAAGACACTAAAAATGACATTGCCTTGAGACAAAAATTAACCATGTCCACAAAGTATCAAATTGAGAGAGTGAAAAGCACAAGGAGAATAGAATGCTCTCGGATTATTTTCAAGCACTCAACTATGCACGCCTTCGTGTTTTCCTTTCATGTTAGCTCCATTGTCGTATCATTGTCCTCTTATGTCGTCAATATCCCAGACCGAGAGCTTCCAAAACACGAAGAAGTTCAACGAATAGTCCAAGCCTTGAAGTATCAGTCACCTTTCAAATTCCATAAAGAACTCTTTAATCACGATTGGTTTTCTAGAAATACTCAAGTACCCAACTATTAGAAAAAGTCGTTCTTCATTACTTACATCTGGTGTTCAATCGAGTATACCAAAATAATATTTTGCTTTTTTGATTGTGGAAATAATCGATTTCTTCACCTCCCATGTCATCAGATGGATTAATTCATTCTGAATCTTGTGACTTAAATAATGATGAAGAATCTATTTTTTTTAGATACGTCGAATATGTTCATGTAATGTGGGGTCAAACTCTACAAGTAAATTTTATTAGCTGTAAAAATAGTCCATCATTTTCCTCATTTATTTTTTCTTTATCTGCACGAAATGCAAAATTATTTCTACCACGCCTTTTTATAACAACGAGTATCCTCTGTAGAACTTGTTTCCAATGCTCCTTCTCTTTGTTGACATGTTCTTTTACACTAGAATCAATGGTTAGCACTTGTTTCAATATTTTTTTCTAAATCTAACCACTTAGATACTCAACTAATATGCGACATTGTTTTCGTGGCCGTAAGGTCGAAAGGAAATATTGTGCCAATCATTTAACCCTGCATAAGCTAATTGTCCTAGAAGATGAGGATTGTTTGTAAATAACTTGTAGCAACAAAATATACCTTATTCTGCAAACTTGAATTTATCAGCCACGTCCTATCTTGCTTCTCGTGGTTCGGTAAATGAAGAAAAAAACCGATCAGATGCATCTTTCAAAAATATTGCGAGGACGCTTCTTCTGGGGCCTCTTTCAAAACGAAAATATATAAGAATTCGATTCACTAGTTTCCAATTTTTCAGATAGTCTTTCTCCAAACAAAAGCCACTTGTATCTTCATCATTCTCTGTATCATTTTCCTTCTCCTCATTCTCCTCATTTACGTTCAAATTCACATTCATATTCTCATTCTCAACTTGTTCAACCTCTTCATTCTCGATTCCAACTGAGCTTCACTTTTATCTATGACCACCTACTTATTGAGAGGACTGACTTGAGCTTTCTCTGAATCCTCTCTTTAGATTTGTCTTTTTGTTTATCCACTCATGACTTGTATTTTCTTGTCGAACTCATTATACTAAATCCTAAAAAAAATAAAAAAAATAAATCAATTACACATTAAATTTAATCGTAACAATTCCTTCATAACACTCTTTAAATTTAATCGATAGCATTTGAATAATGGGTTCTCAGCTTACAATAAAATGTTTCTATTTATTCAGCTTATGTTAAAATATTGCTATATACAATAATCGATAGCATTTGGTTCTTGAATAATCAATTCTTGAATAATCGATAGTCACCTCTGGACCTGCACACCCGATCGTCGTGGTGCATGGCGATGGAATCGCCCGAAGTCGCCAATTTGGCGGTCGCGACGTGTCGTGAATGGTGGGTTCGCGATGGCTCGCGGTGGCGTCGCGATGGAAGAAAGAGAGAGAGAGAGGGGCTGTGAGACGGGGACGGAGAGAGAGAGAGAGAGAGAGTACGCCAAAATCGCGACGCTCCACCACGTTCGTGATCGTTCGCGATTTTTCAGCCCACAGTCGTGATTCCATCGCGATTCTCCCAAAACCGTCGTGAACCGTCGCATCGCCAGTGGTGATGAATCTTGTGCAGCCATAGTCACCTCAATCGCAATAAAATATTGCTTTGTTCTTGATTGTTTAAGACTGATGTCAGTGCTTGCTATGCATGAAAACAATAAAAAATTTAAACTGAGATGATGTTGGCATGTTGCTTTCAAGTTTCAACTTGCAATAAAAAAATATTTTAAACATAAACCCTAGAATTAGAAAGGAGTAAACGACTTTCAACTTGTAATATTAAAGAAATATCACCTCTGCAAGTCTGCAGTAATAGCAGGTATCGAAAGCAAGGTTCGACTTTTCTGCGATTATCTGTTGCCGGTATTTATCGACAAGACGGCCATGCCAGTATTTTTTCATAATAAAAATATAGTACTTTTCAAGAAATTTTGCACTTTTCGATGATTTTATTCAAGTATTTATATACGTGAGAGTGAGACTATATTTTATTTATCTATGTTTAAGTATGAAATGATTTTATTTTTGGTATTTTTAATGTTTTATCAACATTATAAACTTAGTAAATATATTCTTAAAAATATTTTAGTGATTTTTCATCGATAATCCTCGATAAGTGTCGATAATTTGTCGATAATCATCGAAAAGTATCGGTAATTGGTAAGCTACAGTATTATTAGTTTTCCGTTGATAATCCGGTAACTTATCGATTAATCCGTCGATAACGGCAAGCGATTTATTGACAAGTTCGGTAAGTTAAACCTTGATTGAAAGTATGAAGTAATGAAGGCCAAAAGAGAGCTTAATAGAGCTAGAAAGAGACGAGGGTTTTAATAATTTTTTTTTTTTACTGGTGCTTTTTTTTTTGGGCCCCCAAAAAGCCCATGCCTTGTGGGTCTTTATAGAAGGTCGGGCTTGTAGCATGCCCCCTCACGATGATTATTTTTTTAGGCTCAATCATCTTCAGTCAGATTTAACAAACTAGGCAAATCAAGCAACAAAATTAGATAGTACTGTTGTCCATTGGTGAAGCCCTATAAGACCATCTCCACCCGAATTCTCTAATTTATACTTTATTTTGCAGAAAACGTCACATCAAACACTACCTTATCTCCATCCGAACTCTATTTTCTACACCAAATAAAATATTCTTTTTATATTCATATTTCTCTTATTTATTTCAAACCCTTGTATTAATTTAATATTTATCATCAATATCACTAATTCATTATTTCATAGTACAAAATCACTCCATAGATTAATTTTCCCGAGTATTAGTTTATCTAATGTAATTTCATTTCCATATTCTTTTATCGTATTGTGTTTTTTTATTACTAACATTTTTTTTCGTATTTTTTTAATTTCGGTATTGTTGTAATGTCATTGTGTTTCGGTATTATTAATGTCATTTTAAGTTCTTACAAAGTGCAAATATTATTTTTACTAAGTGCAAAGTGGAGTTTATCGTAAAATAGTAAATAATTTTAAAGAACATAACACTTTGTGTAAATATTACACTTTTAAAGGTTTACATTGCAAACAAAAAAATAAATGCGTTGGTGTACAGTACAAAGTACAAACTCATTTGGGTGAATATACTGTTCAAATAAAACAAAACACTCCATTTTGGTGTTTTTTTGATATCGAATGGACTGAATTCAAACTCCATTTTGGCTTTTTGGAGTTCGAATGCAGATACGACACCAAAGCTTAAAGTGACGTGTTGTTTTGGATCATTTGAGCATGATCCAACGACTATTTATAAGAGAAGTCATCGAAACTTCTATCATTAGCATTCGACTGATTTTATATACAAAGCACGAGGTTATGGTTCAATTAGAGTAATTATTGGATGTAATTTTCTCTTCTATTAGATCTATTCTTTCTATGTTTCACTCACGGTGGTTATAAATTTTAGTTCATGGATTTAGGGTTTGATCAGATGTGAGATTCCTATTAAAGAGTTCTTTAGAGTGAGAATTTATAAGATTCCTACGGAAGATTTTTATATAGTAAATGCTTAACTAATTAATTACAAAGCAAGGAATATACAATCTTCATTCAAACTAGTATAATTTATGATAATTAATTATAATAACTTAGTAGTATTCACAATCTTTTAGCTTCCTGTAGTTTTCCATATATATTTTTAATATAGTATTTACCGAAATCAAAATTATCGTAACAACTCCAGATGATTTTGTATTATTATATTTCCCTCGAGTCTGAACGCAATCCTAATACTTTAATTAGTTCAGAAAATATCATACACGCATTGTTATTGTTATTGTTATTTCTATTTTTGTTTATATTGCTTCCGTATATCTATTGATTGGTATCTAGTGATCTATTATTAGTTTGATCATTCACTTAATGCTGATTAATAATGTCAGCAGTGGCGAAGCTAGCTCTTTAAAATAGGAGGGGCACTTTAAAAAATAAAAATATGCACAAATGTTGATAAGTTATTTTCGCGTTCTACTGGAAAAGTTGACGCCGTGTTAATTAGAACATGAAATTTTGGAAAAGAAAAAAAGGCAAAGCACACTCGCGCGAGGTCCTTAGAAAATCCATGCGAGCAAATTAGAATGCAAAATCTCATATTAAATCGACACCTTACGAATTATAAAGTAAGCGGTAGAAAAAAATGGTGAAATTTCAATGTGAGGGAATTGCGTTTTAAGTCAAGCGACTAAGTTTGGAATAATTAATATAGAAAAATAAACGAAAAGTAATGAGAGGATATCATAATAATTATTGAGATTAAATTTAAAGATGTTATAGGGATTTAAGTCAAAGATACTATAAAAATTATTGAGAAAAAAATAATATTGTTAGATATTATAAGAATATATTTCTATTTATTAAAATTTATTGAAAAAATAAAATTAAAAATTAAAAATTATAAAATGAGAGGGGGCACGTGTCCCCCTCTACCCATGGTGCCTTCGCCTTTGACTGTCAGTATTATTATTTATTAGCATAAATTCAACTTAAACAATAATGGGAATAATATTCACTATTAATAAGTATTAAACACATTAAAAAGAGACATTGACGAAATAAGTGCTCAAATAGGTCTAAAGTGAAAAAATATGACAAAAATATTCAAATTCATTAAATTTTATGCGACAATTATTTTCGTCCTTTTTCTTACGGGCGTTGGTCAAATACCATGTGCATCAAGTTAGCTGAAATATGTGTCGCCTCAATTGTCCAACGTTCATCACAACGGGGCAATTGGCTTAAGTCTGACAAGAAAAAGTAGACAAAAATTATCTCCATTTTATTAATTTTAAATATTTTTACCACTATTTTTAACTAGGACCTATGTCACATCATTTGGTTAATGTTTAAATACTTTTGCTGCTAATGATACTGATTTGGGTTAACTACGATATAAATACCAAAACTTTGGTCATGGTGCTTTCATGTACCCAACCTCAAAAAGTGGTGGCAAAAGTACCCAAACTAGATTTTGGGTAATTGACCAGCTTTTCCGTCAATCCACTAACACTGTCGTCCATTGGCCATTAGCCTCTTTCTACGTGGCATGCCTTGTGGTCATTGACCACCACAAAATGCAAAGTTTGGGTATTTACGCCGTAGTAAAGATTTATGTCTTTTTTGCATCGGCTTCAGATTGAGATATTAGGAACGGGGTTGGGTTGAATTTTTAAGGCCTGGGTTGAGTTGACTTTCTTAGAACGGGTCGGGTTGACTTTTCCGTACAGTTATCAGGTTGACTTTTTTGGTACAACTTTCAGTTGCATTTTTCGGAACAGGATTGAGTAAACTTTTGGAAACGGGTCAAGTTGAATTTTTTTAAACGAGTCTGGTTGGACTTTTTATGAATATGTGACATAGTAAGGGAACCCGAACACGGTTCCGAATAGTCAACTTGATCCCGGTACAAAAAATTTAATTCGACCCCATATCAAAAAAGTCCACTCGACCCGTTCCAAAAACGTCAACCTGAACCCGTTCCTAAAAAGTCAACATGAACCCGTACAAAAAAAAAAGTCAACCTGAATGCAGTACGAAAAATTCAACCCGACCTTGGTACAGAAAAGTCAAAACCCAACTGTAGTCCGAATAAAACAACTCGACCCCGGTCCAAAAAATTCAACTCGACCCCGTACTAAAAAAGTCAACTCGACTCCGGTCCAATAAAGTCAACTAGAACCCGGTGCGAAAATGACATATGTTTCCATTACTATGTCACTTATTAATAAGTTTCTGTTTATATTCTCTTTTTTTTTTTTGTCAAGATATAACACGTACGAAGTGAATGTGGTCTAGTGGTTTTGTTGTCCTTATATGTTGGGGTAGGATGAGTTTGAGTCCTACCAAAGCCATAATATTTTTAACATTTATTTAAATGACGTGAAAAAAACAAAAATAAAAATGTTTATCACGGGATAAATTCCCAAACTTTGGATCACATGGCGGTCAACGACCGCGTCGCGTGCCGCGTGGAAAGAGGTAATCGGCCACATGGACGGCACCATTAGTGGACGGATGGAAAAAACTGGTCAATGCCCCAAACCTAATAGGTAATTTTGCCACCACTTTTTGACGTTAAGTAGACAAAGGACATTTTGACTAAAATTTTGGTATTTTACCTAAATAACCCTACTTATTATTTTAGCAGAACGTGCTTTAAATATTAAAATATAATTAAGTATCCTTGTAAAGTCCAGGTCAATAAAAGAATCCTTTTTTCCTTAAAAATAATAATAATAATAATAATAATAATAATAATAATAATGGAATCTTTTTGTCAATGAAATGGCGAATTGACTCTGACAACGATTATTTTATGTTTTCATATTTCACTGTGTGTGATTAGAGTAAAAGGGATGTATACAATTAGAGCTGCTACCGGTCGGTTAACCTGTTTATTTTTCACTATTTGGTTTCCTTAACCTTATTCCGGTAATTCATGTTTTAATAAACTTAACATGTTCACTTAAAACCGGTTAACCGGAAACCGGTTAACCTAATTTTCGGTTATCAAAATCTTATTAACCTGTCTAATAACCTTAACCTTTTTTTTTTATTATTTATAAACATAGCATTCTAACACATTTTATCACAACAATAACACATATCGGTCCAAAATAAATCGCAAATAAAACAACCCAGTCCAAAAAGAAACATACAGATCTAAAACATAAATCCAAAAAGTACAACAATTATAAATAATTTAAGAAGTCAACGAGACTTTTTATTGAAGAGAGAAGTAACCCTATTTAATTTTATTCTAAAATATTTACATAAAAAAATAATATTTAAACCTACTATGAAAGCCGGTTACAAAAATAACCCGTTTTTGAAAAATAACTAACCTATAACCTTATCATGTTTGAGACCGGATACGATTAACCTTAACCTGTTTCCAAAACAATTGGGTTACGGTTAATTTAAACCGGATAGATTTCGGTTACGGATTTAAAATTCGGTCACCGGTTATTTTGCACACCCCTATCCACAATAGTGATGTTCTTAGCATTATTCGATGTTTTCTTGATACTTGTTTAGGAGACGGTAATAATTTAGCAAGCTATTATAATTATAACTTAATCCGAAATTTATATGAGATGAATTTTCCGATGATATATTAAATATATATATAGGGAACCTGATGAAAAGTTGTTAAAAATCAAAACTTGGTAACACATATTTCAAAATTCGAAAACTAATGATGTTCATTGTTTCCTTCTAAAATACCTCCGAAACTTCCTATAAATAGCAAGTCATTTGTCATGGGAACTGCATTCATCTCTAATATTCTCTCAAGAACTTCCATAACTCCTTTTTTTCGTTTTGGTGGACCACTTCAAAGAATTGCTTGTTTTTTTTCACTTCTATTCTTGGCAGTGGGGAGCATGGTTGTTGTTGATGTACAAATTCGTCATTATTTAAAATGACATAAAGTGCTAAGGTTGTGAATTAATTAAATTTACAAACAAAGACAAAAGGCTTTAAAGAAATAAATCGATATTCGCAAAAGCCCAATTGAGAAGCCCAGTGAAATTCTCAATCAGACCAAAACCAACGGATACAAGGCCACTCGGCCCAAAGAGTCCAAAGGCCCAATATCCATTGGACATCAATCCAGAAACACGAGGGTAGAATTGTCATATTCTCTACCCGGCATCCCACTTCAAACCCAAGCGGAAGACCAGGAGAACGGAGTCAATCCTCCAACGGGCATAAATCAAACACGACGTCGAGAACGAAGTCGTGGGACATGTTTAGCAAGATCATCCATTCAACCCGGTCAGCTCGGAGAGAAGACCCCGTGATTCCTAGAAGACCAACGGGAAGAATTGAAGTCTATAAATACCAAGCTCAAGCTCAGATCAACACACACACGCATACGCACAACTCTAAGAGAATACACCGAAAGCTTCTACCCGACATATTTGCTCACTTTGAGATTTTGTTGTATTCTTTTCTTCCTTGTTATTCTTTTCCCTTTCTAGGCGTGATTTTGCTGTCTGTAGCTATCCGTCTATGTCAATTGTCGCAATAAACTAACAGAGGAAGTAGTCAACTACCGCCTTGGGACGAACCTCTATAAAAAAATCCCTCGTCTCATTTATAATGCTTTTATTTATATACATATATATCGTGCGTTAATCGAGAGCTTGCAACGTGAGAGATCGAATTCCACCAAATCATCTTATTCAAAAATATCATACACTCACAAGTCACGCTTGTTTGAGGTGGGAAACCACGTCAACAGTTTGGCGCCGTCTGTGGGAAATTGATCTCGCCAACTTTTACAAGCTCAAAGCACTCTGCAAACATGAGCAATGACGAAATCGCAATCGTGAACGAGCCTGAGGTGAGCAACCTCGACCGAAACACGGAGTCGAACAACCTGCAATCTTAACTAGAGGCTAGTACCGCTGAGAACCGAGAGTTGCGCTGGCGACTCGAATATCTTGAAGCAAATCGAGCCCAAAATGAGCATCGCCAGACTAGTAACCGGGCAGACCCGGGATAGAGCTCTGGGCATCAAAGCCGGGAAGGCCTCGAGGCTGTCCATTTCGACTTTGCCGACCTGGACAATCCGCAAGCGTCGAGGCAGAACCAGCCCCGACCACCCAGCGGCCCTAGACCCTCGACACCTCCACCGCCTCCTAAAACAGGAACACCCCTCTTCATCCCCTTGCCGGGTCTTTACCCGTCTAGTGCGGGGAATTTCGCTTCGAGCAGTCGCCGATGCTCTGGACCCCAGAACCGCCCATCGGGGTACGAGCAGAATCGCGACATTAGCCAGGCCCTTAACGGTCAGCCGGTCATGTACCCGAGGTATCCCAACCCGGTGTACGGACAGGAACCCCTCCAAGCTGTGCGTCCCGAACCAGCTCCCCAACGCACAGAACTAGAGAAGCTTAAACGCTTTATGGCCGAAATGAATGAGAAACTCATTCGCGTGCGCTCCCGCGTACACAATGCCACTACCGTTGCCCCCGAGATAGAACACTTAGTAGAGGAGGCGGAAAGGACACCCTATAAGCCCGTCATAACTAACGTTATACTCAGGGAAGACGGACGCGTATATGTGCCGAAGTACGACGGGACGACCGATCCCAAAGTACACCTGAGATCCTTCATGATCGCGATGGGGCGAGCCCATCTAGAAGCGCACGAATTAGACGTTGGGCGCTGCCAGTATTTCTCAGAGAAATTGGTCGGCCCAGCGATGGAATGGTTCTCAAAAATTGGGACCACGGTCCATAGATAACTTCGGACAGCTGACGACCCTGTTTCTCAAGCACTTCTCCATGTTTATGGAGACTGAGATCACGGCGGCAAACCTCTATGCCTTACAGCAAGAGAGAGGAGAGCCCCTTAGAGCTTTCATGACCCGGTTCAAGAAGACCATGGTCAAAATAAACGGGATCAATGACGAAACCGCCATAGCCGCTCTTACGGCCGAATTATGGTACGACTCGAAGTTCAAAACGTACATCGTCGTAAATCGTTACGACTCCATCAAAGACGTGATCCACAGATCATCCAACTGGATCAGACACGACGAGGAGCTCGAAGCCCTGCGAAGAAGACATGGACCGCAACCTGTCCATCAGCGAAATCCTGGACCACCCGGACAACCAACACAGCCCAGAGCCGGGAGTCACAACAACCCCTTCAGGGGACAGAGGAGTTCCTCCCTGATCCAAAAGCACCCGTTCCAAACCCAGAATCCAAGGGCAAATAACGGACCGAACCCGCGAATCCGTACGTTTCAACGTAAATTCGGAAACCGCGGACTTTGAAGAACAGACCGAAGCAGAAGAAACCCCGGGAGAGGTGTTGGTCAGCTCCAAAGACCTCCCACCATACAGCAACGAAATCTTCCCGAAGCATGACCCAAAAGCATGGTGCAATTTCCACAAGTTGTTCGTACACCATACGAAAAATTGTATGGTACTCCGTGCCCGCCTAGCGGAAAAATACATCAATGGAGAGTTGGGAGAAATGAACTTCGGCAACGAGCTGAGGAATGGACCAGAAACCGAGAAGAACCCCCCTCAAGACCAACCTCATAATGGCAAAAAAATAGGCAAACAACAAAGAACACCGCGCGAGAATATACAGCCAAGCAAGAGAGGACGGGTACACATGCTCGAAGAGCCGGACGAGCAGACGTACGAGGAAGCAGAAGATTTCGGAGAGCAGCTCATCAAAATTCCCGAACCCATAGGCAGAATCTACACGATTGTAGGAGGGTCCCAGCTACATGGCAACTCAGTAAATTCAATTAAGGCCCACCAAAGGAGGCTCAAGGACGGACCAGTAGTTGTACCAAGGCAAGAGCCGGACTTCGAAATCTCATTCAAGGATAGTGAAGCACCTACACTGATCGGCCTGCACGACGACGCGCTGGTTGTCACACTCTTAGTTGCCTCGTATACGATGGATAAAATCCTAATCGATAACGGGAGCTTAGTCGACGTGATCTTCCTGGAGCCATTGCTGAAGCTGGGAGTCGAGGAAACAAAGATCAATAGGGAAGCTATCCCACTAACCGGCTTCGATGGAGGAACCATCAATGCAATTGGCACGGTGCGGCTGTCCATCGCAGTAGCAGGGGTAGGAAAAACCAAGAACTTCCTAGTGTTGGACTGCCCGTCAGTTTACAACATGATACTAGGAAGACCCTGGCTACACATGATGAAGGCCGTACCATCAACCTACCATCAACTAACACGCTTCCCGAATAGGGCGGGAAAAGTTGTTGAAATAAAGGGAAACCAAAAACAATCTAGAATCTGCTACATGAGCGCATTCCAGAATATCCAGGCCGCTAAGGCAGGAAAAGAAAAATCTACCGCATAGCAGCTAATGACGGTAGAAGAAAAAGAGGAGGACAACAAGGAAAGGACCACAAATACGGATGGACCTAACCTAGAAATGACTGTCCAGGTCCAAATCGATCCTGACAACCCAGACCACCGGGTAGGAATTGGAAAAGGGCTAGACAACAATAACAGAAAAGATCTCCTCAAATTCCTCACCAGATACCGGGACTGTTTTGCTTGGTCTCACGAGGACATGCCCGAGATAGACCCAAGCGTCGCAACCCACCGCCTAAACGTAGATCCCTGCTATAAGCCGGTGAAACAAAAAAGGCGAAAGCTAGGCCCGGATAGAGCCCAAGCTGTGAACGAATAAGTCACAAAGATATTGCAAACCGGATCCATCAGGGAAGTCAAATACCCGGACTGGTTAGCAAATACAGTCGTCATGAAGAAGAAAAACGGGAAGGCTAGAGTCTGCATTGACTTTACCGACCTAAACAAAGCTTGTCCCAATGACAGTTTCCCAATGCCCGACATCGACCGATAGGTCGAAGCAACGTGCGGGCACGAATTACTGTCGTTCATGGACGCATTCTCGGGATACAACCAGATCCTAATGCACCCCGAGGACCAAGAAAAAACGGCTTTCATAACCGATAGAGGGATATACTGCTATAAAGTTATGCCTTTCGGATTAAAAAATGCCAGAGCCACATATCAAAGGTTAGTCAACCAGATGTTTGCCGAGCAACTCAGTAAAACTATGGAGGTCTACATCGACGACATGCTGGTAAAATCCTCCCAAGCAACGGATCATGTGTCCCACCTAGAGGACTTCTTCGCAATACTACGAAAGTATCAAATGAATGCCCTCCAGAACATGCCCTCCCCGAGGACCGTTCGGGAGACACAAAGGCTGACTGGGAGAATCGCCGCTCTTAACCAGTTCATATCAAGAGCTACGGACAAATGTTTGCCCTTTTACAAGTTGTTAAAAAGGAACAAAAAGTTCGAATGGACCGAGGAGTGCAAAGAAGCTTTCCAAAAGCTAAAAAGGTATCTCTCCACCCCACCAATACTCACTAGACCAATTTTTGGGGAGCCATTGTTCTTATACCTGGCTGTCTCACCATCGGCGGTGAGTGGAGTAATTGTGACAGAGGACCGCGGAGAGCAAAAGCCAATCTTCTATATCAGCAAATCCTTGGAAGATGCTGAAACTAGATACCCGGCTATCGAAAAACTCGCATTGGCAATGATAACCGCAGCGAGAAAACTTCGGCCTTACTTCCAATCTCATACCATCATGGTAATGACCACCCAATCTTTGAGGATCATCCTTCATAGCCCGAATCAATCGGGAAGACTCACGAAATTGGCAGTCGAGCTAAGAGAGTTCGATATAGAATACAAGATCCGAACCTGTGCGAAATCACAAGTATTGGCTGACTTTCTCATCGAACTACCAGCCGGCGGTTCAAAAGAGGGCCACAAAGATGGAGAATGGAAACTCGAAGTTGACGCTGCCTCAAACCAAGGTGGACCCGGGATCAGAATTCGTTTGATATCCAGTACGGGAGAAGTGTTGGAACAATCGTTTCGGTTGAAATTACACGCAACAAACAACGAGGCCGAATACGAGGCCCTCATCGCCGGCCTCAAACTAGCAAAAGCCGTAAGATCTCAGAGAGTAAGGGCCCATTCCGACTCAAAACTAGTTACTAGTCAGATCAGTGGCGAATATGCCACCCGAGATGACATAATGGAAAGATACCTCCGGTAGTAAAGGGTTTGATACAACAGTTCAAACACGTTGATATAATCCAAATACCAAGAAGTGAGAACGCGCCGGCAGACGCATTGGCCGGCTTAACCTAAACTTTGGACCCCGAAGTCAAAAGGATAATCCCGGTCAAAACAATAGACAAACCCAGCGTAACACGCGAAGTTTGCAACATCCAAATGGAAGAAAATGATTGGAGGACCCCAATCTTTAACTACATCCTAACCGGAGCCAAACCCCAAGATAAGCAAAAAGCCAGGAAACTAAGAATCCAAAGTGCTAGATTTTGCATGATCGGGAAAAAATTGTACAAACGCAGCTATACCGGACCCTACCTAAGGTGCCTAGGAAAGACCGAGGCTCAAATAGTACTCCATGAAATCCATGACGGAGAATGTGGCAACCACTCGGGAGGAAGATCTTTGGCAAACAAAAGCAAAAAGGCAAGGCTTTTTCTGGGCCACCATGTTGGCGGACAGCGAGGCATATGTCAGAAGATGCTATAAATGCCAAAGACACTCCCCGTCCATACACCGGCCAGCAGAAGAACTCTCATCAGTCTCAGTCCCATACCCGTTCATGAAATGGTCTATGGACATAGTTGCATTGAGGTTACCTTTAGTGATACGACAAAGTATAAAGTTTGGTGAAGTTTTTCTAATAAGTTAAATACTTACATTACAAGTCAACCATTGTTAAAGGGTGAGCAACGTGAAAAACTAGTCCCGGTCATAGGCCAAGTCACAACCGTAGAAGTTATCAACCGCATCAAAGAGACCGAAAACCCACATCTTGGTTCTCATATGTAATTTATCATTGGGAGGGTCAATGATTTTCTAGTTCCACCTCTTTGAAATTTTGTTGTGGAACCATATATTATAATCGGCGAACTTAACCTTGATAACATTGCGCCGCTTCGGACGGCGCACATTAGGGAGAGGCATCAACGTAAGAGGGAAGGTTGCCATCGTGTCGGGCTAGGGGATGAGGTTGTTGCTGCGACGAGAGTGGTGCCCGCGTTGGGATCCGGGCCGGACGGAGTCAACTTGGATGGGAAAAGGCGCAATTTAAAAATAACATGGGCCAATTTTGTCTGCACCCGGGCCACCTCTGTCATGAGTCTTTCCACCTTCTTTGATTCTTCGGGGTCATCGCTACTAAATAATTTTTTCCGGCGAATGTTCGTGCGTTCGACTTCCCTCAATAAAATAGACGGGCCTTGGCATTTTAGGGAAGGTACAACTAGGACAATAGTGTTTACTTATCGGTTTTGCCTCAGCGCTGGACAAGTGTTGGAGGACATGGTTCACTATTTGATATATGCCCTTCACCACGTCCATGTAAAAATATTTATTGATTCGGAGTATCCACGAAGATAAAACACACATTCCTTTGGCGTATTTGTTGGAAATAACTGATATATGCCCTTTATTCAAATGCTAATCGTGCTTGTATAAAATTTTGGTCATTTTCCTGTAAATGAATAGTTCTTATTCATAATAATCTTATATATTTATTTACTCGATTATATAAATAAATTGAATGTTTGATCAATAGTTCTTTACCCCTGCATTTGTGTTTTGTTATCATACTGAGTCCATCAAAAGGAAGTTTAAAAAGCACAAAAAAGAACTTAAAATTTTCAATAGTCTAGGTTGGATAGTGGGAACTTCTAATCAAGAACGACCATTGATGGAATTTATCACATATTAATGTGGTGATCTATTACCGGATCATAGTGTTGTCCAACACTGTTAAGATCATCAGGTATGAAGTGTCTTCTTACTGGACGGACTAGACTTGTCTTAGAAATCATAACATAATTCTGCCACTTATTAAAGTACGATAAAGTCATAATGATTATCGGGTGGAATCGGTTTATGTCCTAAGCATAATGGAACTGTACGATTCAACTTACATGGTCTTTTATTTAACAGATAAAGTCTACGAGCGTATTCTCAATACTATTATTTTGGGATCAGACAGTTGACTGGGATAAGTTGCATGGTTGCAGTTATGGATAATAAGTTTATGATTTACTTATTATGATTTGTGGGAAACAAATAAGTAATCATGATCAGCACAGCGAATTTAAAACTCGTCCGGTGAGTAGTTTGTAATAATCATAGATTAAGGTAGTGTCGTCAAAAGGGTAAAACAATAATTTTACCCTTTTGATGAGAATCATAATAGTAAAGAAACCTGGATTCTGATAATCTGATTGTATCAATAGACACCTGTAGGTAGTCATGAAGATATAATCAATGCCTACTAAGGAGTTCAACTTTAAGCTATACTTGAATGTAATTGAACTTGGTGAAAGTTCTTCACTTTTCATTGTATAGCTTAAGTACGTATGTTCATTTGTCCCGTTTGTAGCTCCACAAGAACGACATCGCAATCTTTTATGTTTGTTACATTCATTAAACATAGAATAGATCCAATCAGAATTGATTCATGATTGTTGTCACGTAATCGTTGATTATCATAATGTGACAAAATTACCAAAATTTTGGTAAAAACAGAAACTGAAAAAATGATTCAATTTATTTTAGGACACCCCTAGGGTTGTGAGAAATTAAGTTCAATTAATTTATCTTTTTTAATCGTGTCATTCCGATGAACGGTTTGAGATTTATGGGCAAAACAGTTTTTCGGCTAAGGCCGAAATTGTTATTGTTTTATAAATCAAAAAAAGAGAAAATTAAACATTAAAATTAATTCCTTGTATATTTTATAAAGAGAATTAATTATATAATTTTAATTATTGGATTGAGTTATTAAAATTTGTCATTAATAATTAAATATATTTATATTAATATAAATATTTAATTGTTGAATTATTATAAATAATATTGGCTATTTTAAATCTTTAAAATAATGTGGGATTTAATTATTTAATCTTGTGTGACAGTTTCAGAGAAGATTGATAGTGGATTTAATCATATTTGATTTAATTAGTTAAATCACATAGTATTCAAAGATTTAATTAGTAGAGTTTGAGTGAATATCTCCAAGTGGTTGAGTAAAAAAAAATTAGTGCTTAAAGGATTTTCTCAAAAGTAGTTGACCGTGTTTTTTTTATAAATAGGAGATCCTAGAAACCAGAAAACATACACTTGAAGCCTTCATAAATCTCTCTCTCTCTCAGTTTCTGTGATTTTTTTTACGGTAATTCTTCCTCGGAATTTACTTATAGAGTTTAGTGAATATTTAGTGGGAGACTACACATCTTGGAGATCAAGTTCAGGAAAATATATATGAAGACGATTGAAAGCTATCTTCTTCACAGAATTCGCACGAAGCAACGAGCACAGAGTTCTTGAAGATTTTGCACCTAAAATTTTAGCGTTTTGGGCCAAAACGATAAATTTTTAGTAGAGGCAAGACAACGAACCGTGTCACAAACTAGTCTTAGTCTTAAATTAATACAAAAGTAAATTTCACGAGCTTGCACGTTAGAAGAACAATACAGATCCTAGAATAATTGTCATCTTTTATTTGGTATCCAAACATCCATAATCAGATGAACTAAACAACGACTTTCGGAATATAACGTGCTGTTTCTAAAGTCAGCAAGAACAAGTCTATCATATACCTAAGTATGTACACTTTGAGTATGGCTATTTTATATTAATATAGAAATATTTTATTGCGAACTATCATGAAGCTTGACTCGTATTAATATAATCAGAATCCCCTCACGTTGACATGGAGATTGGAGTGTATAACAAATTATGATTTGATGAATATTAAGTAACATAAGAAAGCTAATTATCCAATATACTATTAAATTAGAGAAGAAATATTATTTGTTAATTTTAGCAAGTCTAATATTTCTAAAATCATAAGAACATCTTGATCTGCTTTGTACAAGGGCTGTGAGCTTCTTGTTCTTTAACGAGTTAACGATATGGTTGATTTTAATCACCATAACATAATAAATATATGTTCACACTAACATTTATAACTCTTAACAGACTCTACAAAAAATTGATTAATAGGAGTTTTATGGTATATTAACTTAATATATCATTTTGTGTAAATTTATTATTTCAAAGTTAGGCCTTAATGCAATTTTAGCATTTTCTCGGTATATTAAAACCCCTCCCTAGTTAATTAATGAGATTAATAAATCGATAATAAAAAATATACATCCCACACATCACACGGTTATAGGCGAAAGCATCAAAATGAAGACAAAATCACCTAATTCCGCTATAAATTTGAATTTAATTACTATACCGTCACAATTAGATAACACTAATACACTTTTTCTTGGGTTTTTCGATGACTTATGTCAATCTCAAGGGAGAAATCGCGGGATATCATCGAAAAAAATATCTAGACTACATTAAAAAATCAAGAGAATTAGTTTCGAAAGATTATTAGACATTTGGTACTCTTACCAAATGTATATGCTTTGGCCGATTCCTCCTTGGTTGTTTGCGTGTGGTCGATTGTCTCGTGATGCGGATCCGAGCTTCATGATTTTAAAGCCTAGAGCTCGTCTATCACGTCCTTGTGAGGAACGTTTGTGAGACTAAAAATTCCCTCGTCCAACTGCTAGGTCTCCCTTGGTAATTGACGAAAACACGAGGATGAGAAAATCGCACCTCGGGTTGGTAGAGGAAGCTGCGATTTTTCTTGGACTTTTTGGCTTAGATTATTTCGAAGTATGATGCCCTGTGAGGTATAAATAGCCCACAGGGTTTAATGGTCTAATGGGCTTTTATACTCACTAAATGGGTCTAAGCCCATTAAGTTATTATTAATTAATTATATTGGTTAATTAATACCCTCATAATTTACGAGCCCACACCCGTCACCAAACAGTGTAGTCGGGTCAGATCCGGAAAGCCCAATGGGCGAAAACCCCGATTCGGGCATTTACTACATTGTTGCTACTATTAAAATTTTGAAATAATCGTAGAAAGCGTATCAAAACTTTGATCAATTGAGACAATATTGTTTACAATAAAAAAATAATTAAAATAGTACGAAATGCTCATTTTATGTCAAACCTTTCTGAAAACTATCCATTTGTGAGCGTAAAAATTATACACAATGAATAGTTTTTAAAAAAGTTTGATACAAAATAGGTATTTCGTTCATTAACCCAAAAAATAACAACAAAAGATACCCAAGGTAAAAAATTAATGTTAATAAGCGATATATTTTACCGTCAAATTCAATTAAGATAAGATGCTAGATAGTTGAATGAGCAAATAAATGTTTCGTCTTATTTACTGACTATGAATAGTTTTATCCTTATTTTTACTTTACTTTAAACTTTAATTGTCTCAATTAATTTTTTTTTTTTACGATTATCCCTAAACATTTTTTACACATATGAGTAATAATAAATTATTATTATTAATTAAATAGTAAATAATACAATGGGTGGAGGACGCAATAAAGACGTCAGCTGTGTACTTGAGTGGCTAAATATGACGTCATTGACCTTGTAATGTGTGGTGTAGTAGGTAAATGTTGTCGTGTAACGATCCCCAAAGGGCTCTGCTGAGAAGAGCCTGCGTGTTAGGTGACCGTCCGACGTGGCAAAAGACTAGTGGGTTTCGGTCAAATGTGGGACCCACAACACAATCCAAAGTAGACTATTCTCTCACACACTCACTCTCACACCACCAAGAAATGCCCTCACCAACCCCTCAAATTTCCTCTTCATCTTATGATCCCCTGCGGCCAAGCCCACGCTAGGACCCTTTCGATTGTTGATTAATCAAATCATTGATTTATTTTAAAAAATCAACTAGCCGACAACAACGTTAGAGGGATTATCATTTCAATTATTTGCATAAATTCCACTTTATTATTTTGAATCTACTTTTGAATTTTGGTAAAATTACAATGTCAAATCATCAACTGTATTGTAATTTTCAATTTTTGTTGATTTTCATCTTATTGGATCATTGATTATATTGACGATAAGATATTGAGTAAAATATGTGTTATGCTATATTTTGTAATTTTATTAGTATTAAAGAACAATACATTATTTTAATGTTTGACTTTGAAACACAATGTATTACACGTTTAGAAGTGAAAATAATGTCAATGCTGAAAACTAAAATGTATTAATAATCCGATTACATATATTATTAGTGCAAGTCACTCTATCATTACTCTTAAAGATGTCCGGACGGCTAGACGCGGGTGACTATGCTCAATGAAAAAGGTGCGCGAGTTTTGCCCGCCCAGATCAGCGTAAGCTCACACCGATGCTCACTATAAATGCAGGCAATTAGAGAACGAAATAAGCTGATTTACTTATAGAATCTCCATCTCATTTGGGGATAACTAGTCATTAGTCACAAGATATAAATATAAAAAAGGACTTAATCGACATTAGAATAGAGAAGTGCATACTAATTAAAATACCTAATACATAATTACCATACCAATCAACTACTGCAATATCCCAATATTTAACTCGACCTAACTGGTCAAAACCCCACCAACTGTCACAGCCCGGTGACCCAAGCCTCAAAGTTGACACGTTCCGACCTGGACAACAAACGTAATACCCAAAAATACCCCTCTCACCAGCTCCACCATAAACATGAAGAACGTGTTAGTATATTAGTGCCACCAAAATCCTAAACAAAGCCAGGGAAGAAAAATCAGAGAAAAACCTACCCAACCTCCTTCCCTCCTAACTCCGAGCTAATTCACTTTCTTTTCTGCATTTTCCCGAGAACAAAACACCACCAAGAAAATGGGCCACCAAGCGAAACCCGAAGAAGAGTTCGTGTTCCGGTCGAAGCTCCCGGACATTTACATCCCCGACCACCTCCCCCTCCACTCCTACTGCTTCGAGAAGATCGCCGATTTCCGGGACCGGCCCTGCCTCATTGACGGCCCCACCGGCCGCACGCACACCTATGCCGACGTGGAGCTCGCGTCCCGGCGCGTGGCCGCTGGGCTGGACCGGCTAGGCGTCAAGCATGGCGATGTGATCATGCTGCTCCTGCAGAACTGTGCCGAGTTCGTGTTCGCCTTCCTTGGCGCTTCCTTTGCTGGGGCGGTTAGTACGACGGCCAACCCGTTCTGCACCCCCGCCGAGATCGCCAAGCAGGCTGCCGCCTCAGGTGCAAAGCTCATCGTCACGCTCGCCGCCTACTCCGATAAGGTTCGAGTTTTGTGAATCTTATGATGATCAACACTTATGATATATCCTCTCAAAATTCAATCTGTAACGGATTCGTTTATCTTAATGAGAGCTCTGATACCATAAGATTTTGTTTACCAGGTTGTGCCCTTCGCGACGGAGAACGGGGTACGCGTAGTCTACACCGACGAGCCGGAGAGCAGCGAGCTCTTATTTGGTGCGGACGAGGCGGAGGCTCCGGCAGTGAAGATCAGCCCCGACGACGTCGTGGCCCTTCCTTACTCGTCAGGGACGACGGGGCTCCCGAAGGGCGTGATGCTAACTCACCGGGGCTTGGTGACAAGCGTGGCGCAGCAGGTGGATGGCGAGAACCCGAACCTGTTCTTCCACAGCGAGGACGTGATCCTCTGCGTGCTGCCGCTCTTCCACATCTACTCGCTCAACTCGATCCTGCTCTGCGGGCTGCGCGTGGGGGCCGCCATCCTCGTGGTGCCCCGCTACGACATCGCGCGGCTTCTCGAGCTGGTGGAGAAGCACCGCGTGAGCATCGCCCCGTTCGTCCCACCGATCATGCTGGCCATCGCCAAGAGCCCCGAGCTCGGCCGCCACGACCTCTCGTCGATCCGAACGGTGATGTCGGGCGGCGCACCCATGGGGAAGGAGCTCGAGGACGCCGTCAATGAGAAGCTTCCTCTGGCCAAGCTCGGACAGGTAACGGATATATGTTTCTTTGTCGTTTTTATGCATGTGACGTACGTATTAATTTTAGATTGCGAAATCTGTAAATCAATTTAATATATTAATAATTCTGAATCAAGATCATAATTTTGAAAATAATGTGTGGTTAAGTATGGTGATGTGAATTTCATTTAGTTCCTGAAAAAGTCTTGACATTGATAGGTTTCTATTTGTGATATGATTTCAATAATGTGTGTGCTTAAGGTACGTACCTATATCTCCATTTAAGCGCAATAAATAAGCAGATATATATATTTTTTTGAAATAAATTATTAGTGATATTTTTATTTTTTTTATTAGTATTTTCTGATAATTTAGGCGATCAACATAAGCATGGAATAAAAGTTCTATACCGGATCCAGGTTTAAAAATCGATATTTTATATTAAAAAAGTATTAAACCATTTAAATAAGCAGATAAATTTAGAATGATTAGATATTTTAAATATTTTTACTAGTATTTTCTGATAATTTAGGTAACCAAAATTCAAAATAAGTCTGGAATGACAGTTTAAATATTTGTATCTTTAGAGAGAAAAATATTGAATCGATTTTAAAAATTCGGGTTTTGAGAATTGGGTTCTCTATACCGAATTTCACAAACGGAAAACAGTGTCCAGGTCATAGTTTAGAATCAAAACCGGTAAATACCTGTCAATAGAAAAAGGACCAAGAGTAAAATACCTCAAAATTCAATTAAAGGACATGCATAACTTCTTAGCTCGAATACATTAAATATAAATACATGAAGTAAATATGATGAAACGGAAACATATGGACAAAGTAACACTTAATTTTTTTATTTTATTTTTTTAGCTTTAGTGCGAAGCCATATATGCAAAACGAATGATATGAAAACATAAAAAAATATAAACGCGTTTTGAAAATATCCCATTTAGTACATTTGATAATTAAACCACGAAAAGGTCACCTTTCTGTTCCCATTATTCAAAAGAATTATCTTCATTTAAAAACAAGTCATGATATGAGCACAATCAAGATCATGAGGGTAACCAGTTGCCATGTGATGTGATTTTCTAAAGATAAAACAATTCACTTATATAATTATTATCCTACAGGGCTATGGAATGACGGAGGCGGGGCCGGTTTTGTCAATGTGCTTGGCGTTCGCGAAGGAACCGTCCCCGATAAAGTCCGGCGCGTGTGGCACCGTTGTGAGGAACGCCGAGATGAAGATAGTTGACCCGGAGACCGGGGCGTCGCTTCCCCGTAACCAATCCGGCGAGATCTGTATCCGAGGCAAACAAATAATGAAAGGTACACAATACTACAATAATGATTGACTATGTCTATAAGCAATTTTTTCTTTGACTTTAATTTTTATATATTAATTGACACGTCCTTTTTTTGTTAATCACGCATGATCATGTAATCTCATTCGATTTGGACAGCTGCAAATGAGCTTAATCTGAATTTAATTACATGAGACAACTCATAATTAGAGCTCTATAGAATTATATAAATCGTAAGATTTTGTTTATTATCACATATTTGCATTTAGTTTTTAGATACGAGGTATTAAGTATTTGCAACAACAATAAACAATTAGTTTTTATATACGAGGTATTAAGTATTTGCAACAACAATAAACAAATAATGCTTATTAAGTTGTATTAGGACATGTGATGTGATTAATTATTGACATAATTAATATTAATCAATTGCCTCTAAGAAAAATTAAATGACAAATAGTTTGGTTTGGTCATAATGACTCATAATGTATTTAATTTTATGATGACATCCAAATAATTTTATATGGTTATAATTTAATTGGACTGATTCCTTATGCTTTTATAATTCTTATATAACAATAAAGAATTATTTTTTCATAGCTTTCTCATAATATACACTATTATATATACGACGTTGATACACTAACACTCAAATGAGAACATGCATGTTTTTATTGGGGTCGGAATAACAATTCGTTGACTTAAAGAAATCTTCAAGTACAAGTTTCTCAATTAATGTTTTTGTGATTTAAAAAGTTTGTGACGATCAACAACTTGTAACTATATTAATAATAGCTTAAATTAACATAAATAAATTTAATAATTTCAGGGTATGTAAACGATCCCAAGGCAACAAAGGAGACAATAGACGAAGAAGGATGGTTGCACACCGGAGACATTGGGTATATCGACAACGATGACGAACTATTCATCGTCGACCGGTTAAAGGAACTTATCAAGTTCAAAGGCTTTCAAGTCGCGCCAGCCGAGCTTGAAGCCTTGCTCGTCACACACCCTGACATCTCAGATGCTGCTGTTGTTCCGTAAGTAATCGTTGACTTTTTTTTCTACTTCAAAGAATTGGAAACCGTTCATATGTTCCTATGATTTAATTTTATTCATTTAATATTATCATTTAAATCATCTCATGTATGAAAATAAATATATTGAAAATACAATCAGACAAGACCAAATTAAACATCCAAATACATTATTTTTAAAATTAGATGTGACAAAACCAAGAGATAAGCCTCGCATACATTTTTTGTCGTTTGACTTTATTAGTTTAAAATTATACTATATGTCTATTCAAAATTGATTAAATAAAATGGAAAGAGTTTACTTCTCTTACAAAATGAAAGAGATAAGCGTCATGTATGTATATATTATATATATATATATATGTATACATTTTTTTTTGCACTGATATATATTTACATTTTAAATAACCTTTAGTCTTACATTTTTTTTTACAAGAATAAACAATTTATTTTAAAAAATAAAATATTAACAATCGTTTATTTTAGGAGTTTAAATTTTATGAATAATAATTAATTAAGAATTAAACAAATAAAGACTATAATTGTCAAATATACTTAGAGAAAATATTTTTGCGGCGTTTGAAAATAGACGGTATATTAAATAAAAGGGTATTTTTTAGCTATAGTATAAACTTTTTGTTTTTGTTTTTGTTTTTGAGATAGATGGATTTTGTGTTCTAATTTTTTTATTATTATAATTATTATTATTATTATTATTATTATTATTATTATTATTATTATTATTATTATTAAATGTGTGTACTAATTAATAAGTTGTACATGGTTTTTCAGTATGAAGGATGAAAGTGCCGGAGAAATTCCAGTTGCTTTTGTAGTGAGATCAAATGGTTCAAATGTCACCGAAGAGGCCGTCAAGAAATTCGTATCCGATCAGGTAAACTCTACTTGTATTCTTTTTATCATCATTTTATTAAAGTAACTTAGAGTAGATTAACTAAGAAGCAACGAACATATCCGAAGACTTACATAATCTGTGTTCCGCCCTTCCGTTAGTTGTGATTCTGGTCGCTATGCATGATTTTCCGGCCTCTATTATTTTCTTAAAAGATTAATAAAAAAAAAAACATATACGAAAGGAAAGATTGGTGAAGGTGCTTGAGTAAACTTTTCTTCCATTTCTATCGTTTATAAAGTATGAATAATATGCACATGTATCTCACACATGTATCTCACATGTATCAATGGAGAAAGAGATATATGCTTATAGACTTATAGTTTCCATGAAATTATGCCGTTTTGTATGGGATTCCCCAATAATTTTTTTTTATTTTGGACTTAAATTATAAATTTCATCAAATAGTTTGACTTTGCAATGAAATTAAGCTGCTTTGTATGTGATTAATCCCCTAATATGTTAAGTTTGATGAAAAGACTAAAATACCCTTGATGATAACCTTGATGCCAACTAAATGTATTGTTTTTAAATATTGCAGGTGGTTTATTACAAACGAATTGGAAAGGTCATATTCATAGAGAAAGTCCCAAAATCCCCTTCAGGCAAAATATTGAGGAAGGACTTGAGAGCAAGGTTACAGAATTAGCCACAATTAGCCTCTCAAAAGTCTCCACAGTGTGAAGATTAAAATTGCTAGGGAAATTCAATATGATCTTTTTTTATTTGTATTGTTTATTGTTTTTTTTTCTTTCTTTTTTCTGTGAGGCAAATCTCTTGGAAAATGGAAAAGCCTTCTTTGCTTTTCACTTGGTGATTTTCATCCGTTTTGGACTAAAATGGTCGCTCTTTTGGGGGATCCGAATAGTAGTGACCTTTGTATAAGAACTCGTGTATGTATATGTTGTTACTCTTACGAGGGTAATTTTGTAATATACCAGGACAATATGGTATATTGCTTGATTTAAAATTTTATTGATCCTCTAATTGTTTGGTCTTACATATTAATTTTGACAATATTTCACGATGATGAATTTTATCTCTAAGATCCCAATACCTATAACCAAGGTTTTTTTTTTTGGTTAACCATGATTAACAGCTTATATATATGTATATGCGCGCGTATGGATTTATAACGTACTGAGGATTTATTATTAATTAAAAAATATATATTATACTAAAAAAACATTAAATACAAAATACAGCTTTAAATAATAAACAGATCATATTAATATATTAGGTTTCGTATTATTTATATATTTACAAAATTATAAATTATAGTATATTAAATAAATAGATACTGAATGTAATATATACTTATATTAATATGAATATTATAACTTCATAAAATACTCGTCGATAAACCTCTTACTCGTCTATGAAATGATCAAGCAACATACAGTTTAAAATAATATGTAATTTTTTGGTTTTCTCACTCCAAGTAAACTAGCGATCTGTTTCATGGGCTAAAATTTTATTTATTTTTTCTCACTCCACCAAGGCCCAAATGTTGGAATATGATGGGCTTAAATTCACATTCATTGATCTATTAATTGTTTCTTATTTATTTATTCTTTTAGAATTTTTTTTGGGAATAATATCAAGGTTTTAAATACCGCTTGCCGATATCGTTTTGCACTTTTAACTTTACGTATATATCGCTTGTCGATTGGTATCTCAATATGTATATCGATGTGTATGCCGATGGATATATCGTTTCGCATATCCTCGAAAAAAGATTTTCGATGGGCATTGTTGTGGATTTTCTACGCAAGTTTCACGTATCGAAAACAAGTAATATAATGATAAGAAAAGTCGATCCCACAGAGAATTGTTACGATTAATTTTGCTTACTACTAGTCTTTTGTCACCTTAATTTTATCTAAACAACCAATTTTGTAATATGATTAATTAAATAAACTAATGAAAATAGAGACTAAAATTGAGAGCTTTGGACAAATAGAGAAATATAGGATCACAATATTTCATCAACACTTCACCCGATTTTTTATATCATTCCTTTGATTATTAAATTCCTACCAGTTGTTAACCAAGACCCCTAATGCATCAAAAAGAACTCTTCCGATATTCAATTCAAGTTATCTTTCCTAACTAACTCACTATATTCCTATGTGAATTAAATTATGAACGATTCATTAAGCATGTGTTCTTAACGGATTACACATGTTACATAGGTATATTCCTATCCTACATAAGCTCAAGATTTCCATCATAGATCATGTGTTATCCTATCTATGGCTAAACACAAATTTCCTTTTAATTGGTGATCAAACAATTAAAAACAATAAGCAAAGGATAGAATGAACAAACTTAAGCGATTGTCATTAATCAAAGAAACGATAATTCAAAACGAACTACATGTGAGTTTAGATTACAATCCTATGACCAGTTTAACTCATGATGAATCTAGAGCATAAACAAATCACAAAGTTAAACATTATGGAGAAATAAATTCAGCAAATGAAGATGATACTAATGGAGAGAATCTCTGAAGCTCTTCGTCTCCACCGTTCTTCTTTGCAAAACCCGATCTCCACTGGCGTTCTTTGCGTTTCCTAGCCTCTTGTGATGTTTTTCTCTCCCAAAATTCGTCCCTTAATCCATCCTTATGATTCTCTTATATAGCCTCCTCATTAGGTTAAGATTAGGCTAAAAAATAACCCAATTCGCGAAACTGTGGTGCTGGGGCACCGGAAATTTTGTGCTGGGGCACAGGCTTAGTTCTGAGGTTCTTGCTGGGGCACCGAAAAAGTTGTGCCACGGCACCAAGCTGCTGCCTGTATTCTTTAATTTCGGATTTTAGGGCATGTACAGTTTCGTCTGAATGACTCGATTCATCTTAATCTTCAATTAAATCACAATCCATTCATGTAACTCCTAAAACAAACAAAAACACTAAAATAAACACATTAAATGGCTCTTGGATAAACAAACGCTAAGAGAAAGTACTCAAATTATCGGTATAAAACCAACTCATCAAATACCCCCAAACTTATCGTTTGTTCGTTCTCGAGCAAACAAAAAGAAATACTAAACCTAAAGAAAACACCCAAAACTAAAAACTTAAGATAAAGCAAAAAAATTCGATCGTGAGTATAAATTCTTTATGACCAATACATGCTTAAAAACTATATTTATCAAAGGAAACTCAAAATGTCACTTGCTCGCAATTTTAGCTCAACTATTGTCCTACCTGTCTTGGTCCCCCCCGAACTTGTATTCATGCTTGTTTCTCATATTTGGACACCTATTACCGTGATGAGTTTCTATTTACCACAAAGCATGTTAAATCATAGTTTTGAATTCCATAGGCTCGTTTTCATGAACTTTCTCCACTAATTTTGATAATGCAACACCAAAGATCATTAGTGCTTTAAAAGGCTTGAAGTGTGTGAGATTTGGTCAAGGGTGAGTGTAGATGTAGGGGTGGCAATTCGGGTTGTGTGTCGTGTTCGTGCCGGGTCTTAATCATTTTTTACTTATTTTATCTAGACCCGTACCCGCCCCATTTATTATTCGTGTTAAAAGACGAGACCCAGACCCGCCCCATTTAAATAACGTGTTTATTGTGTCTACCCGTTTAACCCAATTAAAAGATTCATTTATTTATAAATAATAAATTAATTCAATTTATACTCATTTAACTTAATTTATTTAACTATATTATCGAAGATTTTAAAATTTTACTAGAAATTTTTTATGTTCATCAATTGTAAGACGTAATTAATAAAATAAAAACATAAATTTCATATATAATAAGTATTAAAACTCTTAATAACATATATAAAATATAGAAAATGTAACTTTTTGCTCTTTAATCGTGTCTAATTGGGTCCCATTGTGTTATCGTGTTCGTACCGTGTTTACCCGTTATTTAATCGTGTTTGACACGGTTGAACCCAGATCCATTTATGGTAGACCCAGACCCGTTTAAATCGAGTCGTAACCGTTTCGTGTCCGGCCCCAAATTGCCACCTCTATGTAGATGTGAATATGAGTAGTCGAGTAAAGGATATGAGTGGAAGTGATTATGACTCAATTACTCTTAGCACATGATCATTCCACGCCTATACATAGAGCTATCTTCATCGTCTTTCTCGGAAAATTACTCTAAACTTGATTGTTGTCCTCCAAATTTCTTCGCGGTGAAGCACTTGTGACCTTTTCTTTCCATTTTTTTTCTTTCTTTTTTTTTGCTTTTTTATTTTTTTTTATTTTTTTAAGTAACATAATAAAACAAAGACTTACAACCAACACATAGTGTAGAATCACAACAAAAAGTCGTTAACCTCTCGCATGTCCGACGAAACTCTCTATATCGCTCATATGATAAGTAGTAGAATGATCAATATACTTGAGAAGCAATGGAGATAATCCCTATTCCGGGTTGGCAAAATTTATGGAAGATAAACAATAATGGGATTCAAAATTTGTCAAGTGATTGGGCTCAAACAAGGAAAGATGGGTATTTACATGTTTATGGATGGTTTGAAAAGGCTAAAAGTGGTTAAACGATGGCCTAATTCATTTCTCTAGTGCTACAAAGTTCTTTAATTCGTCTCGAAAGTCAATCAAATAAGTTCTAGAGTTCTAACCGGATAAAACAATTTTCATGGTTCATATCGACTTTCTCACAGTAAAAAAATGCCCTCATAATTCAAAAATTTGTACTCAACATGTTCAAGAAAAACCAAGGCTGGGCAAAACAATAGAATCACAAAGCATACAAACATGAAATTTTTTCACATCCCTAATACAAATATAGCGAGCAAGCATGTAGGGTCATATCGAATTATTACTTAGATCTAACAAAAATTTTAACACAAAAAGAACGGAAACAATGTAATATTTCCCACCCCCAAACTTAAGATTTGCATTGGTCCCCAATGTTCTAAGCAAAGAGTGAAAGAAACTTACTTTGTTCTGGCATTGTTAATCGTTGTGGACATCGGCTCCATCATCCTGAATTTAGGTTGGTGGAGTCGGAAAGTAGAATGGTTCTGGTGGTTGACTTTCTTCACACCCGAGCTTTGCCGCTATCTTCGAGAGCATCTCTGCGGTAAAAGAATTAAATGTTATTTGGTAATCAGCCCAATGTTGAAATTCTAAAACTTTCTGTTCCAAATTAGCTTGATTTGCCAATATTTGAATCTGTTTTTCTTCAATAAGTTCCAATTGTTTCTTCGTCGAAATATTCTGTCATGGCCGCGGTGGGACATGAGATGAAGCCTTGTTGGATATGCTCCTCACGCTCATATCTGCCTTGAGTATCGTCGCCAAGCCAATTGATGTGGAATCCCTGGATTCGCCTTCCCGATCTGTTGTTTTGACTTTTGCCAATTGACATAGCGCTGTGATCAAACATGGAAGAGCCAAACATATGTCCGTCTCCTTGGCACATTTTCGTATTGATGATTCCATTATTTTCCCAACATCTCTTGGTAGTCCTTTTCGTATACACCAAATCAACAAGACACGATCAAAAGTTATGTTAGTCAAATGTAAAGTTGGAATCAAGTTATAATTTATAAATTTATGCCAAATTGTTGACTTGTCTGTAAGACAATTAACAGCGAATGACGACCCTTTACCTTGTGATAGCTTCCATTGCGGTTGCTTTGTGCATAAATCAATTGTGATAGCATCCAAGTCATGTTCCGCTAACGTTTGAGTATACTGATCATTGGGTATGTCGGGTAATCCATAAAAATGGTTAATTGTTTTGGAATCAAATGGTACCTTCTTTGCCCTCACAGTTACTTGATCTCCTTTCACCTTGAATGCATTATCATAAAATTCATGAACTAGTGTCGTGTCTTCAACTTCTACGGCTCCATGTGGAAATACTAGCGAAACAATGAACGGTCCGGACCATCTTGACTTAAGCTTTCCTGGAAAAAGTTTCAAACGCGAATTGAATAAGAGAACTTGTTGGCCCGGTTCGAATGTTCGCTCAATGATCTTCTTGTTGTGCCATCTCTTTGTCTTTTCCTTGTAAATCTTCGCATTCTCATAAGCTTCAAGACGAAACTCGTCCATGGTGTTGAGTTGTAGAAGTCGTCTTTCAACTTCCGCTTTTAAGTCAAAATTCAGTTTCTTGATTGCCCAATAAGCGTTATGCTCCAACTCGACTGGAAGGTGACATGCTTTTCCAAAGACAAGCCGATATGGAGACATTAAGATTGGCGTTTTAAATGCGTTCGATACGCCCATAACGCGTCGTCTATTCTCTTGGACCAATCCTTCCTTGTCGGATTCACAACTTTTTCCAGAATTTTCTTGATTTCTCAGTTCGACACCTCTACTTGACCGCTTGTCTGTGGATGATAGCCGGTGGCGATCTTCTGAGTTACGATGTACTTGGCGAGTAGTGTGTCAAGGTATTTGTTGCAAAAATGTTTGCCTCCGTCGCTTATTATCACTCTCGGTGTTCCAAAACGGTTGAAAATATTTTTCCTCAAAAAATTGATGACAACTTTTGAATCGTTTGTCAGTAATGCTGCAGCTTCCACCCATTTTGACACGTAATCCACTGCCACCAAGATGTAGAGGTTGTTCTAGGACGACACAAAAGGAACCATAAAATAAATTCCCCACACGTCAAAGATATCGACTTCCAAAATTCCATGAAGAGGCATTTCATTTTTCCTTGATATGTTTCCAAATCGTTGACAATGATCACATCGAGAGAGAAAATTTTGAGCATCTTTGAACAATGTAGGCCAATAAAAACGTTATTGGAGAACTTTTGCAGCAGTTCTATCACCTCCATAATGTCCGCCGTAGTCCGATGAGTGGCAACGACGAAGGATATCTTCAATTTCTTCTTTGGGAACACATCTCCTAAGAAGTTGATCTGCACATTCTTTGAAAAGAAAAGGCTTGTCCCAATAATAGCATTTTACATCATGATAAAATTTCTTTTTCTGGTGAGAATTGAGATTAGGAGGTAAAATCTTACTCACTATGAAATTGACATAATCAGCGTACTAGGGATCCTCAATGTCTGTTGCTGAGAATAATTGTTCGCCCGGGAATGATTCATTGATGAAAGGCAAGACTTCCTCTTTGTTGGCGCTTTCGAGTCGAGAGAGATGATCGGCTACTTGATTTTCTGATCCGTTCCTGTCGCAGATTTCTAAGTCGAACTCTTGAAGTAAAAGCACCCATCGTATCAGTCGGGGCTTGGCGTCTTTCTTTTCAATCAAATATTTAATTGCAGAGTGGTCCGTGTAGACAATCACCTTTGCTCTAATGAGATAAGATCAAAACTTGTCAAAAGCAAAGACAACCGCTAAAAGTTCTTTCTCGGTGGTTGTGTAGTTCAACTGTGCGCCAGTCAGTGTCTTGCTTGCGTAATATATGGGCTTCAAAATCTTCTCCAATCGCTGTCCTAAAACTGCGCCCATTGCATAATCACTTGCGTCACACATGAGTTCGAACGAAAGATTCCAGTCCGGTGCGACAATGATTGGTGAAGACACAAGTTTCTTTTTTAGAATCGTATTAGGCTCCATGCATGCTTCGTCGAAGTTGAAAACTGTATCTTTTTCCAAAAGATTGCACAGAGGCTTGGAGATCTTCGAAAAATCTTTGATAAACCTTCGATAAAACCCTGCATGTCTGAGAAAGCTTCGAATATTCTTCACGGATGATGGCGGTGGAAGGTTCTCAATGGTCTCCAGCTTTTCCTTGTCCACTTCAATTCCCTTGGCTGAGATGCGATGACCTAAAACAATACTTTCCTCAACCATAAAATGATATTTTTCCCAATTTAAAATCAAATTTGTTTTAACACATCTTTTAAGTACTTTATCTAGATTATTTAAGCAATGGTCAAAAGAGTTACCAAAAATTGAAAAATAGTCCATAAATACCTTGATAGTGTTTTCGACCATGTCGGAAAAGATTGCCATCATACACCTTTGGAATGTAGCAGGACCGTTGCATAATCTGAACGACATTCTTCTAAAGGAAAATGTGCCATATGGGCATGTGAACGCGGTCTTCTCTTGATCTTCCGGAGCGATTGCGATTTGATTATAGCCAGAGTATCCATCCAAGAAACAATAGAACGCATGTCCAGCCAAACTGTCCAACATTTTATCAATGAATGGTAACGGAAAATTATCTTTTCGAGTAGCTTTGTTGACCTTTCTATAATCCATGCATATTCTCCATCCCGTCACGGTTCTTGTAGGAATAAGCTCATTATTTTCATTGGTCACCACCGTCATTCCTCCTTTCTTTGGCATACATTGAATCGGACTCACCCATGCACTATCCAAGATTGGGTAAATTATTCCGGCATCCAACCATTTAATTATTTCTTTCTTCACGACCTCCTTCAGGATTGGATTGAGATGGCGTTGATGCTCCACAGTTGGTTTATGATTCTCTTCAAGAAAAATCTTGTGCATGCAAATAGATGGACTTATTCCCTTGATGTCTACGATCGACTATCCCAATGCTTGTTTATTCTCCCTCAAGATTCTTAATGACTTTTCTTCCTGTTCATTAGAAAGACGCTAAGAAATAATAACCGGGAAAGTAGATGAATTACCAAGAAAAGCGTACCTGAGATGGTTAGGAAGAGGTTTCAATTCTAACTACGGCGGTTCTTCGATTGATGGCTTGGCGTGCTTTACATCGTCGGGAATGTCCAGCGGCTCAACTTTATTTTTCCAAGAGATTGATGGTGAGGCGTTCAAGTAGTGAACATCTTCCGAGGAGTGGATGATAGCATTCTCAGTTTCGTCATTGGGATACTCTTCGAAGAACACCGCTTCAACACACGCGTCAATAACATCGATACGGTTTCACTCCTCTGTTTCACTCGGGAGCTTTAAAGCTTTGAACACGTTGAAAGTCACTTTTTCGTCATGCACTCTCATAGTGAGTTTGCCTTTTTGAACTTCAATTAGCGTTCGCCCGGTTTTTAAGAAAGGTCTCCCCAAGATGATAGGTATGTCACCGTTTTCTTCGATGTCGAGGATAACGAAATCAGCTGGAAATATAAACTTGTCCACTTTTATGAGTACATCTTCGACAACTCCATGCGGATATGTGAGCAATCTATCGGCTAGTTGAAGAGTGACATTTGTAGGCTTTGCTTCCGTCAATCCAAGTCCTCGATATATTGAGAGCGGCATCAAATTGATATTAGCTCCTAAGTCACACAAAGATCTACCGAAGAATTTATTACCAATCGTTCATGGAATGGTAAAACTTCCCGGATCCTTAAGCTTTGGTGGTAGTTTTCTTTGGATTATAGCACTGCATTCCTCTGTTAGTGCGACCATCTTGAACTCTCCCAGTTTTCTCTTCTTGGAAAGAATGTCCTTCATGAACTTCACATAACTCGGCATTTGCTCTAAAGCATCGGCGAATGGATTGTTGATCTCGAGCTTCTTAAAAACTTCCAGAAATTTTGTGAATTGTGCATCCGTTTTCTGCTTGCAAAGTCTTTGAGGAAACGGAGGTGGTGGGTAGTAAGGAGAAGGAGGTGCAGCGGTTGACTTACTATATTTCTGTTTATCCTCCGTCTCCTTTCCATTCTCGTCTGGAGTCGCATCGGTTTTGTTGAGAGGAGCGTTCACCTTGGTTTGTTTGGGTGCTTCGTTAAGTTCTTTTCCACTTCGCAACAAAATCGCTTTGCATTGCTCTTTTCCTTCGCTCTTGAGGTTAGTCTCCGTGTTGCTCGGTAAATTCCCTTCTGGCCTATTATTCATGGAATTAGCTATTTGACCAAGTTGCATCTCCAAATTGCGAATTGATGCCGAGTGACTCTGAAGTTGGGTCTTTGCTTCCGTAATGAACTGATTCGTGTTCGAGGCCATTTGAGTCATCAACTCTTCGCGGTTTGGCTTTCTGACTTGTTGATGTGCTTGTTGAGGAAATCCGGGTGGAGCTGTAGGTGCTGAAGAAGATCCTTGGTTGTTACCCCACGAGAAATTCGGATGGTTTCTCCAGCCCGGATTGTAGAAGTTGGAGTTCTGTTGATTTGACTGTCTGTTCATGTTGCTGACGTATTGCACCGACTCTTGGCAGATGGAGCATTGATCAGTGTTATCATTGCTACCGCATATTTCACAAGTAGCTTGAGGGCTGTAGACAACATTAACTCCGAGTGTATCAATATTTTTTAGAAGCTCCACTTGAGCTGCTAACGCTGTCACGACATCGATTTCATAAACGCCGACTGCTTTCTTCTGCATTCCTCTTTCTGTCGGCCACTGGTAGTTGTTCTCTGCCATAATTTCCAGTAACTTATAGGCGTCTTCGATGGTCTTTGTCATAAGCGCTCCTCCTGCAGCTGCATCAATTTTTCCTTTCAACTGTCCATTCAGTCCATTGTAGAAAGACTGAATTTGTAGCCATTTTGGGACTCCATGGCAAGGGCATCTCCGAAGCAATTCCTTGAACCTTTCCCATGCCTCGAAAAAAGATTCTGAGTCTTGTTGCACAAACGAGGTAATGTCGCCTCTCATTCTACCCGTCTTCGCTGGTGGGAAATACATAGCTAGGAACTTCTTTTCCAATTCGTTACAAGTAGTGATAGATCCCGCTGATAGAGAGTTCAACCAACTCTTAGCTTTGTCGCGAAGTTAAAACGGGAAGAGTCTCAACCGTATAGCGTCAGACGAAACTCCATTTAATTTGAAGGTGTCACAAATCTCCAAGAATAGCGTGATATGAGAATTTGGGTCATCATTCAATGACCCGCCAAATTGCACTGAATTCTGGATCATCTAAAGAATTGCCGGCTTAAGCTCGAATGTGTTCGCCTCAATAGGTGGCCGCACAATGCTGGTTTGAATTACTCCAATCTGTGGAGCTGCATAATCTCGCAATGTCATATTTTGACGGTCGCCTTCGGTTGGTTTGCCCATTGTCAGTGGTTGATTCTGAGCTTGTTGTTGTTCTTTATTATCCTTTCGGCACGTCCTTTCAATATCAAGATTAATAGGAAGAAGTTCCCCGCTCCTATTATTCCGCATGCACGGACCTAATAACCTAAAAAGAAAAATCAAAATTCAAACGAACGTTTATATTAAGACTAAAAATGATTTTACTAATATTAACAAAAATAACGTAAAACAATTCCCCGGCAACGGCGTCAAAAACTTGTTGTGAATTTTCTATGCAAGTATACGTATCGAAAATAAGTAATATAATGATAAGAAAAGTCGATCCCACGGTGAATTGTTACGATTAATTTTGCTAAGTACTAGTCTTTTTGTCACCTTAATTTTATCTACAACCAATTTTGTAATATGATTAATTAAATAAACTAATGAAAATAAAGACTAAAATTGAGAGCTTTGGACAAATAGAGAAATATTGGATCACAAATTTTCGTCAACACTTCACCCGATTTTTTTTATCATTCCTTTGATTATTAAATTGCTACAAGTTGTTAACCAAGACCCCTAATGCATCAAAAAGAACTCTTCCGATATTCAATTCAAGTTATCTTTCCTAACTAACTCACTATATTTCTATGTGAATTAAATTATGAACGATCCATTAAGCATGTGTTCTTAACGGGTTACACATGTTACATAGGTATATTCCTATCCTACATAAGCTCAAGATTTCCATCATAGATCATGTGTTATCCTATCTACGGCTAAACACAAATTTCCTTTTCCCAAAGTTTCTAAGTTTTACCAAATCAATTTAATTGGTGATCAAGCAATTAAAAGCCATAAGCAAAGGATAGAATGAACAAACTTAAGCAATTGTCATTAATCAAAGAAACGATAATTCAAAACGAACTACATGTGAGTTTAGATTGCAATCCTATGACCAGTTTAGCTCATGATGAATCTAGAGCATAAACAAATCACAAAGGTAAACATTATGGAGAAATAAATTCAGCAACGGAAGATGATACTAATGGAGAGAATCTCTGAAGCTCTTCGTCTCCACCGTTCTTCTTTGCAAAACCCGATCTCCACTGGCGTTCTTTGCGTTTCCTAGCCTCTTGTGATGTTTTTCTTTCCCAAATTTTGTCCCTTAATCCATCCTTATGATTCTCTTATATAGCCTCCTCATTAGGTTAAGATTAGGCAAAAAAATAACCCAATTCGCGAAACTGTGGTGCTGGGGCACCGAAAATTATGTGCTGGGGAACAGGCTTAATTCTGAGGTTCTTGCTGGGGCACCGAAAAAGCTGTGCCACGGCACCAAGCTGCTGCCTGTATTCTTCAATTTTGGATTTTAGAGCATGTAAAACTTCGTCCAAATGACTCGATTTAGCTTGACCTTCAATTAAATCACAATCCAGTCATGTAACTCCTAAAACAAACAAAAACACTAAAATAAACACATTAAATGGCTCTTGGATAAACAAAACGCTAAGAGAAAGTACTAAAATTATCGGTATAAAACCGACTCATCAGGCATGCCGATAGATATTTGGGAAATTAAATACCTTGATATATATATATATATATTAATATATATATATATTTAATTTATATAAATAGACGCTTTAAATTTTGAAAAATTAAACTATAATCTCATAATGTACGTTAATTTGTTATATATAGCCCTTGTAATTTTATTTTTCAAATCCTCAAAACTAACCCTAATTGACAGTTAAAAACATAAGTTTCTCTTGATTTTATATATTTATTAGCATTCTTTAGATCTTAATTTTTTTATTTGCTTACTTATGTAGCTTGCATGTGATTTGTGTAGGAAATGTCCGAATATGAATATTAGATCCACCGGGCTTTCGGGTTTTGACCCGATTTCATAAATAAGGCATCGGGCACTATGAGATCACTATTCAATTATATGAATTAATTAATGATTACTTAATGGACTTGGATCCATTAAATGGGCCCAAATCCCGTTAGGTTAATTCATGTTGTTATTATAAATACAACTTAAAAATCATAATTGAGTCACCCTAATACCTACTCTCAGAGAGAAAACTCGCCTACCCTTAGCTAGAGAACTCGCGATTTTCTCCTTCCCTGGTTCTTCATCGTTTTCTCATCCATACCCCGAGGAGGACCTAACTTGTCCAACGAGGTGTTTTCCGGTCATTAAAGATGTTCCCGCAGCGACGTGGTAGATAAAATTGAGCCACAAAATTTGGCGTACTCGATCCCGGAGAGTAGAGAATTCGGCCAGAGGAAGAACGGAACAATCCACAACGGTTTTGGTACAGTTTGTAAAAGTACCAAATCTTCGGTAACGATTTCTAAACGATTTCTTAAGATTTAAAATTAGTCTAGATCTATAATATTCAATGATACCCCGTTATTTCTGCCTCGAGATTGAGAAAAGTCATTGAAAAACCCAACCATTTGAAGTTGTAATTGTTTGCACTTCTTATTAGGCCGGTTTTGCAGGAATTAAGTTTTGTTAATAAACGTTAAAAATGATCAATATTTGTTTATGTGAATGTAATAAAAATTAATAAAAATATATTATCTGCATAGACGACAAACGTTAATTTTAATTTTTCAGATGTAGCAATTTTACTATTCATTTATATTCATATTCAAATAATTTAATCTTATAAATAAATGCAGCCTAACAAATAATCGCCACTCCAATTTTTTTTTTTTAATTTCTTATTGATTATTTTTAGCAAATATAACTCAATGTAGTTATTTTATACTAAATAATTATTTTTGTTAGCTTATAAGCGTAATTATATAGCTATTGTAAATTCATTTTTAGTTACATTTTTAGGTTTTTCTAAGATTTATCATATCACCGGAAGCAAAAATTATGTGGAATCCTTGAAGCTAATAATATAGATAACATCGCAATATTCAAGACTTAAAGGTTGATAATAAATTCTCTACAAAATGCTTTTTACTTGTAAATATGAACAGATCTCTATGTCTTTGTCGGAGATGTTGGGCCTAGCCTTTCTTCACTCCACGTCAATCTTGAGCCACCCAAACAAACAGTCCTCTACGTATTTCACCACGTCGACAAACAGAACACTATTAAAGAACGGGAATTACCTACTAGGAAGACTAGTTCTTCGAAGATGATTAGGACACAAAAAGGACTCTACAGGGTGCTAGAGAATCTAATTTCTCTCTTGGAAATGGTGATCGACGAATTCTATAGCTAGGAATGTATATATAATCACTCATGAATGTATTATTCAATCAATGGTGATCTTCCCTATCTAATTGATAGATCTATAAAAGGGCATTGAATTATATGTGATTAATGGGTATTATGTATCATATAAGTCAAACCCCATTAATCACATGAATCTCTAATCAATATCATGAATCAACTCATTTAATTCATGTGGGCCCATTTAAGTCCAATCTCAAAACTTTGGGCACTTATGCCGCAAGGTTCAAACAATCTCGCTCTTGTACGAAGATGCCAATATTTGAATTCCGGGTAATAATCTTTAGTGCCTTTGACCATTTATGGTCCTTTAATAAGTCTTCGTTTTTCACAACATCTTGTGTCATGAAACTTTGTTTCTTCCTCTGGTTCCATTGTGAGTTCGGGGTGACATTGTAGGAGTTTGCAGTGTTGGCCAGTGCTAGTTAACCCAAAAGTAGGAAGACGTTTCTAGTTAAACATCGCTACTTCCAATCCACAAAATTCAGTGATCCGACATTTTATCCTATTAATGACAATTGAGAAATAATATTTGCTCTTTCACGTAACATTATTTCATTTAATCTATACATCTTAGAGAGTGACAGAGATCATGGATTTGGTACTTCTGTTTTTCCATTTTCCAGTTTCTTGTTTTCTTGGATTGTAATCATTGAATTAACCAAGTGTAACTCTTTACCAACATGAGCGTGGCCAAGCATTTTATGATTCGCTCCATACAAGGAGGACCTGAGTTTTATAACTTTAATAAGGAGAGATGTACGCCATCTTTCTTAATCATCTTCATTTTACATAGTCCGTGATATTCCTAAAAAATAAGTTTTATAACTACTAGTTACAGACACCGTTTAACTGTTTTCAATCTTTATCAGTCGCTAGTTAACGAACTATTATTTTGCTCAGACTTAAAAAATCTTCTGCATAACTTTGTTTGTTCTTGAGATTTCAGTACCACCTTCCAAAGGTTTAATATTTACCAAGTAAATCTCTCAGAAGATGGGTTTGTCTAGTCAGATTTCTCATATCTACGATCGATGCGATATAAGACTACGACTTTTCCCAAGTCAAAAACCATTCTTTTTTTCCTAGCACATACTAGTCTCGATGTGTCATATGTGCCCTTATTTCGCACGATGGCACTCGACTAGGAACCATTCAAGAGAGGCATCACGTATGACAACCTAGGTACCTTATTTAAGAGTAATACTTTCTATATCCTCTTAAACAATGAAACTTGCCTTTGTATAATGAAATACATCAACTATGTTCAAAATGATGTATTGTACATTAGATTTTTTACTACTACAGACATCTCATATGTGTCCAACAACATATAGATTTTGCTAGATAAAAAACATTTGCTATGAGTGATTAAACACATGATAAATGTATCAATCCTTTGTATATCCATATACATTCTCCAGATGAGGTGGATTTTCCCGAGTATGTACTTTGTAGTTTTATGTGATATTAATTTATTAGCTTAGTTAATTGTTGTTTTCAGAATCATATATGGGTTGGAAATATAATTTTTTATCCAAACTGTCTTAATATCTACCTCATAGGTAGTGTCATAATTGCTTTTAGTTTTTGAGTCTGCTACAATAGTTTATCTTGGCTTAAGCCTAATTGACTGATCCACGCTTCAGACAAAAATATATTCTATTTGATTTTAGAATTTGTTCTTGTTAGATTTGTAGCTTTGAATGCCTTCAATATGCCGTCCAATTACGATAACCAAGAATTATCTGGTAAGAAGGAACGTTTCCTTCAAAGTGATATGACCATATGAGTGCACTTGATGATTTATACTAATAAACCAATCAACAAGGATCATATAAAAATCCCTTTTATATAGTCTATTTTTTATGCACCCAAAAGCACGACATGTTCATAACATATCTTGACTATTATCTCTAGGTAGTCTCACCTCAGTCATTTGTCGAGAAACAATTTCCCAATTGTTTCTTCATATTAATTACAGTTCCAATATATCTATTCTCCATCATAGATATTCACATACATATAGATATTAGATGATCATTTTTCTCCCAGTGTTTCTTATACACTCATATGATATCTAAGTAATTAATGAAACCAAAACATGTTATGGTATTAATACCTGATTCATTTTATGAGACGCTTGATGTAGACCGATTTTTGATTTGTTCAACATTATACTAATTGTATGCGAGCTAAGATTGTGATCATTTCAGGATGTATCAATTATACATCCTTCTTCAAAACATTTACGAAAGACAATCCTTATAATCATTTTCCGGATTTAAGACATGTAGAAACTTCAAGAAAAATCCTCGTAACGTTGAGTATGGTTGAGAGAGAAAATTTCATATATAGTAAATACTATAATTCTAGTAGAACCATTTCCTTTCGAGGCTCCCTTTTGTGCGTCCGTACATTGCCATCCATGTTCTTAGTTATTATGAAGATCCATTCATATCTAATGAATTTTATCCCTTTGGTCCAATCATTAAGTCTCATATTTAATTCCTTTCATGAAGTCTATCTCAGATTTCATGGCCTTAATCCATATCCCAGAGTCACTCCCTCTCACTGCTTCTTTATAAGACTTTGGTTTGTAATCACACAAGTTGTTGAATCGATGAGCATCATGGACTTGTACGGTTCAATTTATATGGTCTTCAATTTAATTGTTAAAGTCAACATTCGTATTCCCAATACTATGATTTACGGATCACATGGTTAACCATGATGAGTTGCGTGGTTGTAGATAGGTATAAAAGCTTTATTATGTCCTTATTATGATTTGTAGGAAACAAATATACTCATTATGAACTCAACATAATCATAACCCGTTGAGAGAGTAATTTGTAATAATCATAATTAAGGTTCGAAGTGTAGTAAAAAGAGTAGAAGGTAACTTTACCATTTTGATGAGAATCATAATAATACGAAAACCTAGATTCAGATAATCTAATTATAGAAATGGAAACCTGTGGTTAGAAATACCTAATTAAAACATACTAGAGAGTTTAGATTCGAGCTACAGTAGAATGTAATAGAAGTTGGTGCAAGTTCTACACTTTCACCGTAGCTCAAATGTGTATGTCCATTTGTCCCCTTTGTAGCTCTATAAGGAAAAGTTTGCAATGATTATGCTTATTGTATTAATTAAACTTCGAATAGATCAAGAGAGATTTGTAATTCTTGTCACCGATTCACTGATTACCCGAAATGAGGCAAAACTACTAAAGTTTTGAAAAAAAGATAGAAACTACAAAAAGATTATATAATTTACTTCATGGACACCCCTACATTTGTGGGAAATCAAATCTTGATCCATTTATATTTTTGAATCATGTCGTTCCGATGCACGATTTAAGATTGATGGTCTAACAGTTTTTCAGTTGAGGCCGAATATAAATAAAAAATATGAGAAAATTAAATATCAGAAATGATTCTTGGAATATTTAATAAGGAGAATAAATGATATAATTAGAAATATTTCATTCGGTTATATTATTAATTATTAATCAATAATTAAACAAATTTATATTAATATTATTTATTTAGATAATTTTCAAATATAATAATATAATATATGGCAATTTGAGTATTTAAAAATAATATGGTATTTAAATTATAGATATTGTGTGATATTTTTTAAAATATTTGATTTAAATTTATTATTTATGTAATTTAATTAATAAAATCAATTCTTTAAGTTAATATCTCTAAATGGCTGAGCAAATCTCTCTAACAGGTTGAGGAATTTTCACAAAAGTGTTTGGGTCTGTTTTGTATAAACATGAGAGCCCTGATACAACAAAACACACTCTCTAACTCCTTAAAAATTCGACCATCTCTCTCTTTAGGGTTTGTATGATTTACTTGGGAAATTATTCCCGGGATTTTGCGTTTATGTATTCGTGGCTATTCGGTGGAAGCTCACGCATCATGGCGATCGAGTTCCGGAGAATATATCGGAAGATGATTGGAAGTTATCTTGTTCACAGAAAATCGCAAGGAGCAAAGGAGGCACATAGTTCTTGAAGACTAGAAAGCGCAGGCAGAAACGTGAAAGTTGTCAAGTACCCGGTTATGTATTTTTCGATTTTGTCATTTTTGTGCTCATGGCTCAATTAAATCAGATAGTTAATGTGTTAAGCAAATTATTTTATCACGATCGGGTAAATTAATTTTTGTTTTATGCATAACCGGTTGAGGTAATATGGATTATTTGTATAAGAATCTAATCCTTGTTAATATATTTTTAATAGGTTACCCCACACGTGGTATATAATATGGAGATTCTCTGAGAATCAGATCCTAACTTTTTTTTTACTATAATTTTTTTGTCTTGAAATCTTTTAATAGACATAGTCATACTCCCAGATAATTTATTAAAGGTATTGCAGTACTTATAAGCCTCCCATTAGCCTTAATGAGTAATGAGTTTCATACGTTTTAATGTAATAAAGTTCAATGCAACATTCTCTTCCTGTCATTCGTTTGAATGAGTTGTTATGAATGGTCCATATCAAACAAAATTTACATATTTTGTAAGATTCATTATCGAACGGATCAAGATTTCCATTTTTATGGAGCTTGTTTGTGTGCCTCTTCACGCTCGTTCTGTAACCTTATATGTATAATGTTAATAAATAAGCAATATGTTCAAAAGATCAAAAGTCAGTCAAATAATGCCAATGAAATAAAATAATTTTATTGATCATAACTTTTCTCTAAAAGAACAATAATATCAAAACTAATAATGTCATAGCGAACTTAATTCAAAATAATTATAAAGACATTCATTTATTCAAAAACTGTTATAGAAAACTATTTCAAAGCTAAGAACATTAATTAAATTGAAATGAACTTAAGTCTTAAAATTTAAATGAGACTCATAATAAAAGACTTCATCAGTTGCCCGTGCTCTTGGAGGAGACGGTATTGTAGGATTGGAGGCATTTGACATACTCCTCATCTTTTTCATTGTGCTCCTAGCTGCCCCAAGTTCCATTTTTTCTCCAGTACCTGATAAAACAGAAAGCATAAACCATTTTAGTACTTTGAATTGTATCTCATCCTTATCATAATGAACCATAGACTTGTTTAAAAATTATACTTTAAGCCGAAGGGTATCTGACCCTCTTCCTCTTCTTGGTCACTTCATTATGCATCTTTCATTTTCCCTTTTCTTTTCTTTCCCACAGTATGTTCATCTCAGGAATCTGAAGTGTATCAAGAAGATTGTTAAGGTGCACTGTGTCACTACCTAGAAACATCTCAATAGTATTGCTGAAATCCATGGTAAAGAATAGAGGATCGCGAACTTTAAAAGTTGCGGCCCAATGGAAATGTCTGACGCGTTCATTCTGTTTGCCAACGTCATCATCTTTTCCAAATGTTCCTTGACAGACTGTGACTTGTGCATCTTATTTTTGAAGAGTTACGCGTGATCTGAAACCTCTTGAACTTGTTGAGGTCTCCGTTTCTTCTTTCTCGGAACCTTACACAAGCATTGTCTCATCAATCGTCTAACTCATATATGCCATCGTTCGTGGTCTTTGATTCTATATCGGTAGGTACATTTTCCTGCACATTAGCAAAGTGACATGCAAAGGTCGAAACATGCTTCCGTTTCTAATCCTTATCACGGATCTTTGCATAAGCAATGGGGTAAAAGCACAAGAAACTGACTCTACAAGGGGCCTCAATAAATATTTACCGAGACCTCAATGACAAATTTTTAGGATGGGCCTAAAGGGGGAGGACTTGAGGATGAGCCTTAATTTTTCGAGGGACCTACTGTGCCGACAGAGGAGCCGTCGATTCTTGTCCCCTCTACTGTCGATCCCACATTTGATTACATAGCCCGTGTTTGCCATCACATGGTTGGCCTAGCTGAGCACACACAAGAATACCAGGCTTCACTTCACGAACACGGCAACTTACAGATTAATATGTTGAACCGGTTAGTTGATCATTTGCCTCCCGGCCAGGGGCCTATAGTGTTCGAGCATTGGTATCCACATGAAACATCACAATGGCCCTCGGGAAAGTGACCACTCTATCCATCGTCTGACAACACGCCTCAACAACCGACCAAGAATATAGTTCCACCCGCTGACGGAATGGTTCAATTGGCCGACAATACGATGACTTAGAAAATATAATTAGTTATTTATGTTTATATCTTCCGAACTATATTTCTTATTATGTATTTCGAAATCCCATGCTTATGTATTTGGAACCATATTTATGTTTATGTATTTTGAATCATATCCATGTTTATGCATTTCGATCTGGTTGGATTATTTATTATTATATATTATGAAATCCCATGCTTATTGTTGGAACCATATTTATTTATAAATTTTGAATCATATCCGTATGTATTTTGATCTCGAATCCAACCAGTTAGGCTGTGGGATTTTTATTTCACCTATCTTAAAAAAGAGAGGAAAGTATACTCAAAAGAGAGGTTAAATCTTCTTCTTGCATTTATTCTAAAATAAAATAAAATAAGAGTATATAATTATTATTTAAATTAAGTCAACACAAAAGTTCTTTGTTTTTATTTTTAAAAACTAGCCGAGGCTATTATTTTCCAAACCGAGGTATTCGTATATTCCAAAACAAGTCAAGAGCTTATGATTTATATTAGCCGCGGCTTACAAGAATTCAACCTGGGCTATTGTTTGTTTCGGATTACGAATGGACATAAAGGTTTCGTCTTACAAATATGTCACGGCTACTTAAACAAATGCCGCCGCTTTAAATTAGGTTTATTGTAATATTTAAAATATTATCGAATATATTTTTACAGTCTAAATTAAACTCATTCGAGCTTTTGCGTTTTTTGGGACGAATTTGGGGAAAAGTGTTGAGGTATTTCTAATCCTGTACACTCCATAAATTTGATTTTGAGCTCCATGGATTGTCATGATAGGATGTCAGAGAATAGATTTAGTGACATATATAGTTGTGGAGTTGATCGATTTATCAAATTTGTTTGAGAGCACCTGACGGATGAGAAGTATCATTGTCCATGTAATAAGTGTGAAAATAATAGGCATTTGTCGGTTGATAATGTTAGAATGAATTTTTTTTCGAATGGGATTATTCACACTTATAAAAAGTGGTACTATCATGGTGAATGTTTCCAAACTTCTAAGAAAACAAGAGTCGATAATGTTGTTGATATAGATGTGGGTGATAATATGTGTGGAATGGTGAATGATGTCGAGGATGATTTTGTTGGACGACCAGATTTATTTGATTCGTTGTTAAACGATGCGAATATTCCACTGTTTGATGTGTGTGAGAGTTTTACGACGTTCTCTTTTTTAGTTACATTGTTCAACTTGAAATCTTCGGGTGTTTGGATGAATTCTAGCTTTAAGTAGCTATTGGAGACACTTAAATAAGTATTCCCGGAAGATAACAAAGTGCTACTAAGTTTATATGAGGCGAGAAAGACATTGGTAGCAATAGGATTGGATTACGAGAAGTTTCATGCATGTCCGCATAGTTGTTTTTCTATAGGAACAAGCATGAAGACGGGGATGATTGTCCGGTTTGTGCAGAGTCGCGATGGAAGAAGGTTAAAAAAACCATGTAACAGTTTCAAATGAGTTCCTGCGAAGGTGTTATGGTACATTCCTCCAATGTTGCATTTTCGATGTATGTTTAATAATGCCAATCATGCGAAAAATATGGTTTGGCATTATGAAAATCGTAGTCACGATAGTATGGTGAGACATCTGCCCGATGCTGAACCATGGAGATCTTTTGATTCTAAGAATAGATAAATAAGCTCAGATCCTAGGAGTTTGTGTCTTGGTTAGGCCTCCGATGGGATAAACCATTTCAGCAATATGAGTACACAGTATATAGTTTGGCCGATTATACTTGTGAACTACAAACTTCCTCCAAAGTAGTGCACGAAGAGAAAATTCTTAATGTTAACAATTCTGATATCGGGACGAAACCAACTTGGAAATGATATCGATACCTGTTTGGCACCTTTGGTCAACGAATCGAAGATTTTATGAAATGAAGGAATCTACGTTAAAGATGCATAACACAAAGTTCATTCAAGTTAAGAGCAATGCTGATGTGGATGATTAACGACTTTTCGGCGTAAGGGAACCTATCAGGCTACTCAGTTAAAGGTGCAATTGAGCCCCTCCTTTAATTTTATAAGGTGAAGAGGTCTATGAGATGGTTAACGAGGTCAATGAAATGTAGGAAAAATCAAAGAACAAACTCGTAGAAGAAAGATCCATTTTCTATGAGATAATCTACATCCTGAGATCCAAGAAAAAACAACGTTCTTACCGCCGGCAAAATACAATCTATAGAGACTTGAGAAGATGAAGTTATGCAAATGACTTGCGAGTATAAAGGTCCCGGATGGACACTCTTCTAACTATAAAAGATTCGTTTCGATCTTTGAAAGATCTGAAACTCATTGGTATGAATATTCAGGATTGTCATGTCTTGCTTCAACAAATGTTACCACTTGCCTTGCGAGGAATAAATTTTTCCATATCCAAGTTAATGCGCATTCTTTAACTCTATTTTCTCTAAGGTGATCAATCCATCTGTCTTGGACTCGCTACACTAAGAGTTTGTTAACAATATATGCTTATTTGAGAAGCTTTCCCCCCCTTCATTTTTTATATAATGGTTCACTTAACTATTCACTTTGTACGTGAAGTAAAATTATATGGACAAAGATTTCTACGGTTGATGTGTCCAATCGAGTGAGATATGGAAGTCCTCAAAAGCTACGATAAATCACAGGTAAGAAGGGAGCATAGTGGAAAATTAAGTCATTGAGGAATTAGTTGAATTTTGTTTATAGAATATATAGCCAAAGCACATGCAATTAGGTATCCAAAAGATGCACGTTCTGAGACAAAACCGCTATCTACATGTAAATTATTAATTATTTGTTTATTATTGTATATCAATAACATAGACACTTTTTTAGATTTGTTTTCTAAATTAATATTATTATTTCATGTAGGCACTCCTTTAATTGTCGACCGTAATGAGAGAGAACAAGCCATTCTTCATGAGTTACACAATCATTCTGAAGTAGCACTATTTGTTGAGATTCCTAGGAATGAGCTAAGAGTGTCCGATCCGAAAAGAGCAAACAACGAGTAACGGAAAAAATATAACCGTTTGTTTCAAAAGTGTCTTGGAAAGCGTTTGTATGGAGAAAAAAGACATTCAGTGACACTTATGAAAATATCTGGTGGGCCTTCGTTAATGGTTATAAGGTACACATAATTTTTTGACAACTTTAATTTGTTTGTCTATTGTGACGGCTTCATCATGTTATATCCCTCTTTTATCCTACTAATTTCTATTATTCCTTTCCATGGTTAAAAGTATACATCATGGAAGGTTAATGGGTTTACTTTTTACACACCGGAGAAAGATAACAAACATCCCGTTCAAAAAAGTTGTGTTACAATGTTTGTGATGCGGGCATAACTCACGGATGTTCCGAGAGGAGTTTGAAAGGGCGATCCCGGAATATTGGAAGGCGAGTTAGGAAGAGGCGTTCGGAGAAGAAGAGGTGATCCGAGAGGCGTACCCGGAAGAAAGTTCGGAGAAGGTCTCCCGCGAAAGCCCCAACTTCAACCGGCCATATATTTTGACTCGAGCGTCGGATTTGCTTAAGTTACATAACTAATTGAAGCTCGGGATGTTGGCTACAAGACCACCCGAGCATTTCTGCCAAATCTGGATTGAAAGGGACCGAAAACGCTGACTTTGTATTTTGAGTGGATATCTTATTATTTTTATTTTATTTCGTTTGCTTTATTTTATCATCAGTTTTATTCTAAAGAAACTACATGTCATTTTTGTTTTAGGTTTTTCTTGATGCACTATATAAGCATCTAGTTGTGTTTGTAATAAGAAATTTTTTGTTGAAATGAAAAATTGAGACTTGAGAGTTTCTCTCAAATCAGAGCGTCATGAGCGAGCTTCGAGTTTGAAGCCCTTGACCCTGTATTCGTGCGCGAATAAATAGATATTGGATGCTACGAGTCTAGCCATTCGTGCATGAATCAATAGGCGAAGGAAAGTTCTCTAATCGGGTATTCATGCGCCGAATCAACGATCAAGTTCGACTATCCCGGTAATTTAACTTTTATTTTTGTTCTTTGATCGAGCATCGATCATTGTATTTTCCACTGCATCAGTTTGGTATTTTAGCTTCAAAGACGGTCTTGAAGAATGTCTTTGCGATCCGGTTCCTGATGGAGACACGACAAAGAATGTGAAAGACTTGAAAGGTTGGACAAATCGATGGACCGTCTAGCTCAACAACTCCTCGAGGCTGTGCATAGGAGGTTATAGGAGAATTTATCTCAGCGAATCCAAGATAGATGCGAAGAAAATTGGACGCATAGAGCTTTAAATTCGTCAAAAATCAATTTTTCTTCTCTCTGCATGCCAACTGTTCGACAAAATGCCTCAATGCCATAGACAGCGCCCAGACAGCCCCCACAGCGCCCAAGTAGATCCACAACAGCCCCGCAACGTGCCACAACACCCATGAAACGCTATAGAACACACACTTCATGCCTCATGTGGCCCGAATAGCCCAAATGTCGCTTCCTAAGTCCCGAACAGCCGTAATATGTCAATACATGGCAAGAGTTTGAGAGAATGTGGCGATTACCTTTTTTGTCACATTTGGCTCTTGTTAGAGGAGTTAGAGACCGAAGACCACGTGTTTAAAGAGCCGAAGTATGATGATCTCATATACAACGAGACGGAGCACGCCGAAATCGTGTATGACGAGCCCGTTTATGACATTTATGACGATGCCTTGTATGATGACTCCTTGTATGCCATGGATGTGTATGAAGAAGTAAAGGCCAATGAAGAGAATGTCGAGGGCAAGAGCGTAGCTCTTTTCGTTTGCAGGCCGTGTTCGGATCCGATGGAAATGGTCGAGATGGTTTTGGCGCCGAGCAAGATGGACGAATACAAGTCGAGCAAGCTTTGAGTAAGGGTTGATCTTGTAGCTCCAATCAATGAGGAGGCGAAGAAGCCCGGGGAAGTTTTGATGTTGCTTCCAATCAAGCTGCCCACAAAACTGTCGACACTCGCTTGCGTGCTTGACAAGCCACGTGATGAACCGACCGAGGAGCTAGCGGATGAGCTCGACAATGAGCTGCCCGACAAGCTGCTCATAATCGTCAAATAGGTCCACCCTGAGAATCTCCTTCATCCCCCCAATGACACACCTTTGAATTTGTGGACGAATTCTTTCCGACCAAGTGAGAATGATGCGGGCCTAAAACGTCCTTCGAATCACTCGAAACCCAATGGAGCAGCCCCGAATTGGAGGACAAACTCCTTCCATCCCGGAGAGAATGATGCGGGCATAGCTCACGGATGTACCAAGAGGCGTTTGAAAGGGAGATATAAGAATATTGGAAGGCGAGTTAGGAAGAGGCGTTCCGAGAAGAAGAGGCGATCCGAGAGGCGTACCCGACAGAAAGTTTGGAGAAGGTCTCCCGCAAAATCCCCAACTTCAACCGGCCATATCTTTTGACTCGAGCGTCAAATTTACACAAGTTACACATCAAATCAAAGCTCGGGCTGTTGGCTACAAAACTACCAAAGAATTTCTGCCAAATCTTGATCAAAACGGATCGAAAATGCTGACTTCATATTTTGAGCGGAAATCTTATTATTTTTATTTTATTTCGTTTGCTTTATTTTATTGTCATTTTTATTCTAGAGAAACTACATGTCATTTTTGTTTTAGGGTTTTCTTGATGCACTATATAAGAGTCATGTTGCGTTTGTAGTAAGAAAGTTTTTGATTAAATGAAAAATTGAGACTTGAGAGTTTCTCCCAAATCCGAGCGTCGTGAGCGAGCTCCGAGTTTGAAGCCCTTAACCAGGTATTCGCGCGCGAATCAACGGAGATTGGATGCCCCGAGTCAAGCTATTCGTTCGCGAATCAATAGGCTAAGGAATGTTTTTCAATCGGGTATTCGTGCGCCGAATCAACGATCAAGTTTGATTATCCCGGTAATTTAACTTTTATTTTGGTTCTTTGATCGAGCATCGATCTTTGTATTTTCCGCGGCATCAGTTTGGTGAATTACTGCATGTTTCATCAACAAAAGATAAGAACCTAATACACGATTCCATTAACTATTATGGCTACATAGAAGATATACGGGAACTCGATTATTGTGGGTTGAGAGTTGCATTATTTAAGTGCAGTTCGCCGGATCTCAATCATATTAAAGTCGACAATGAAGGAGTAACTGTTTTTCACTTTAGACGACTTCCTTACAAAAATGATTGCTTCATGTTAGCGACGCAAGTAAGTCAAGTATTTTACGTTCGGATCTGACCAATCTTGAATTGTCTATAGTAGTTCATAAGAAACCGAGGATTTTTGAAGATGAGGAAGGAGAAAAAGACATATGGATTGCACCATTCACTAAAGGGCTACCATCAGTTGAAGACTTAGGCAATTTTAATGATGATAATGTTTCTCATTTGCGTCGTTTTGATATATATCCGACATGTGTCTGAATATTAGAAGTTTGTTTCTATAACTTGGTTAATTTTTCTTCATTTGAAACATGTTTTTCTTTTTTATTTTCCGCTACATAGTATGCCGTTTATATACAAATAAATTTTATTTAACGAGGCGAATATTTTTCTTTTGGTACGTAGACCTATTATAATTGACTGTTTTACAATTTTCGTAACACAGTTAATATGATTTTATTAGGCGCGGATTGCAGAAAGCTAGCTTAAGCAACTATACAATTCTATAATACACACGGGTATACAAAGAGCAAATGATTTTACAAAAGTTGTGGCTTGTTGTTACCTAGCTGACGCCTTTATTTTTACGTATTTGCAATTTCTACGACTGGTTAGATTGTAGTCGTTTTACATATTCGTCGCGGAACATTATAGTTAGCCACCTGCGCTTTTCCTTTTTTTTTTTTTTTTTTCTTTTTTCCAGCTTCACCTTTGTTTTCTGCCCATGATCTTATTATATGCAAAAATTTTGTAATCTTTAGCTTTGGTTTCATTTTTTTTTCCCACGACCTTTTTTTTTACAATTTTTTTCTCTCTCGCTATAGAGATTCTGCCACTTTGACAACTGCAGTTGCCATCGCAAAATTCTGATGGTAACCCAACAACTGCCGGCGCCTACTTCCAAGTCGTCCTCCATAAGCCGTGCTCTCTTGCTTTTAGTCCTTCCATTTCCTCTTGTGCGTCATCTAGTGTGACCACCATGCTCAATCTTTGCTGAACAACTCCCGATCTGAAAGTTTGGTTTTGCTGGCCACTAAAGAAGCAACGTTCGAATTAATTGCTCACTCTTGACTTTGTTTGTTTGTTCTTGGGTTTTGTTGAGAACCAGAGTATAAACATATTTACGTTAATATTTGTTGTTGTTTAAGCACTTGATCTTGTTGTTAGATATGAAGTCTCCTATAAAAGGCGGTAATATGCCAAAGAAAAAAAAAGACGCTTCAATTTCGGGTTAAATTCGAATTTTGAGATTGATTATGTATTCTTGTTTACTTATGCACTTATATTATCTTTGCTTGGGATTGATTTATTGCAGAGGAAATATATTTTACTTGTTTTGAAAGGAAAATGAAGTAAAAAAATAGATCTTCCCCAAGTACCGATCTTTGCAACGACAATAATACGTTCTCAGAGAACGTTAATGATCCAATTACAAGTATATGTTTTTTTAATATGATTTACATGATATTAGTTTCTCCCATTGAGATTGGTGTTTGAGTAAAAAAGACTTTTCTAGATATGAAGTCTCCCACCGAAGGTTGTAATATGCCCAAGGAAAAACAAGACACTTCAATTTGGGTAAAATTCAAATTTTGAGATTGATTATGTATTCGTGTTCACTTGTGCACTTATATTATGTTTGTTTGGGATTGATTCATTGACGGGTAATATATTTTACTTGTTTTAATAGGAAAAAAAGCAACAAAATACCTTCCCCTAGTACTGATCTTTGCAACGACAATAATATGTCCCCGAAGAACGTTAATGATCTGATTAACGTATATGTTTTTTTAATATGATTTACATGATATATGTTTCTCCCATTGAGATTGGTTTTTGAATGAAAATATGATTTAGATACTATTTATTAAAGCGTTTGATATTGCATTTGAACAAGAATTTTTTTTTATATTCATTTAATGTTGTTAATTGTTATAAAGGAATAGAGAAACCTAGAAAGATCCTCAAAATTGAAAACAATGGAAAAGGGAAAATGACTCTAATGGCAAATGATCATAAAGTGAAGAATTTGGGTTCAAAAATAAATGTTGCTTTTGATAAAAAGTTTCAACCAATGGGGGAGGAAGGAAATAAATTGTGCAGTTATATTAGCGTACTTGCTAGAGGGATTGTTCCACTTATGACAAGGCATTGGGGGAGGCGTGATGACGATTTCAATCAAATTCGAGTAAGAATATGGGACGAAGTCTATCAAGGATTTACTGTTTGCAAAGGATTTAAGGATTCATGTCTTAAGAGAGCTGGATAATTGGCAAAGAATTTCCTCAATGATATATATAAAGCCTTTGCAAAATCTAAAACTGATAGCGACGAAATTGTGGAGCGTCTAGACGTGATCTTAGAATACTACTTGAGTATTACCGAATCTGATTTGATTTTTTTTTTCATGTATAGAAGAAGCAAAGAGTTCAAAGCTTAATCCAAAAAAGGTCAAGAAATGCGGAAGAAAAATGTATATCCCTCTGCCGCAGGTCGCAATGGGTATCGAGTTCTCAATCAGACATTTGTATGACTTATAAATTTTAGTAAATATGTTATTTTTTTTTCTAGTATGTTATTTTCTCTTCTTCAATTACTAAGATGTTTTTTTTTTCGTTTCTCATTAATCATGAAAAAACGGGTCAATGGGTGGCATTTGAAGATCTTTGGGTCGGTATAAGAAATAATAAAGATGGCTCAAAAAAGTATTCATCTCTGAAAATAGGTTTTGGACAAATGGGTTAGTGCTTAATTTTTTTTATCGAATAAATTGTTTATATTTTACATATTAAATGTTTATATATGTTGTAAGATGATTTAGCTTGTTTCTTCAGAGTTAGATTTTGAAGGACCCCAAGATGTGTTGGCGAAATTTTTGGGCACTCAAGAGAATTTGGGCCGGGTACGGGACAGTCGAAATATGTTTCACAAAGAAGCTTCATATGATTAGTAATAATCACACTACAGGTATAATCAACAGATTGGAAAACAAAGCAACAATATTTATGGCCAAAATATTGGAGCTTATGCACCAACGTGGTGAATTTTGTAACAGTCCTAATGATGCAAGACACTTCTTTTTTGTTGGAAGACTGAAGATTGGGCTGATAATACCCTTCCGAAAGATGTAAAAGATCGATCTGAGGCTGAAGATGATGGAGAAGATCACGTCAATACGGGAAGTTGGGGAATGCATTATTACAACAATGTTCATAGAAATTGCTCATTAAATGGAAAATCACCACGATCTTTCCCACCGACGCCACATTCTAAGGAAAGTGAGGAACTTTTTTCTACATTGATGAACATGATGATAAGACTTTAGTTGCTACTGGCCAAGTGATGATAAATTCTACACCGATTGATAGAGTTCACGTTACTTTTAGGTACTGAAAATGCAAGGTTCAATATTAAAAAGGCCATATGAAAGAAGTCCTTTCGACTAATTCCGTCGTTCAAACTTGTGATGATTGAAAATGAAGAAGGGAGTTTTTTAGCATGGCCTAAGAGATTGATTACATTTAACAATTCATCAACTAGCAAAGAGTCCTATTCCTGAGAAGAAAAAAAAATGATCTTCCCAAAATGCAACCAAATGAACTGATTCGTTACAGTTCAATCTTACCATGATTAAAAATGTTGGCAAAACATGCTAACGACAGAATGGTGTTGGAGAATGAGAAGATTAATGTAGAACTTCCCGAGACTATGGGTTCGTTTCCCATTTTGCTGTATTTCGACGACGTGTCCGATTTTCTCCGTTACAAAGAAACAATCTTATCCTGCATAGTGGTTTACATGAGGTATTTATTTTCTTGAAGTCTTAAATATTTTTTTTTATCCTACAGAGTTGTATCGAAAATTGGTGAGGAATAATAAGCTGGAATAAATAGGCTTTCTAAACTCACAATTATGTTCATTTACTAGAGAAAGGGCGGAAAATGATGAGGTCTACGAACGACGAGAAAATATCGCATATATATTGATAAAGGGACGTCAAGGGAAACTATGGATAATGCCCTACAATTATGATATGCATTGGATTCTACTCGTCTTCAATATTTTTGAAAATACGGTTATCATTTTTTATTATATAAAAAGGACTAAAGTACCCCAATATTTGGATAATTTGATTACAAGGTCAATATTCTAATACTTCTCCCCAAACAAACACAAAATTATTTTAATACTAGTTTTAGTTTAGTACAATTATATGATCATACTACTTGTTTTTTTTGAATTTTTTTCTTCATGATTTTCGGTATTGTAAAATTGCAACTCAAAGGAATGTTGCTTACTCGATCACCGACTAAAATCCCAAAAACAAACCCAAAACAACCTGGACGTTTTGAATGTGGATAAATTTTTCTCTATGTTTTATGCGCGACTAAATCAACCAAAGAGAGAGGCATGTTGTAACAGCCCTCTTCCAAGGGACTATTACGACTTTACTTTTATATAATCCAAATCCTGACTTCTAAAATATTTAATAAAAATATGAGTACTTGGCTTTAGTGCTCAAAGATAACGGACTTCATAATAGTTTTGAAACTTCTATACAATAGTACCCAAAACAGATTTTACATAAAGAGAACGTTATAAAAGAAAAACATAGCAGAGCTCCTAGCTATTGTTTTTAAAATATGACACAATAAAAAGTTGACAACCCGTATTCCATCATATGCACCATATACGTTGCATCACTGACCCCGTACGATCCGCATTTAGCCATTCATCAGTTCCTTTCCTGGATCTACAACATAACTATATGAGTGAGCTAACGCTCAGTACGCAAAAACTTTATATTACTCACAAAAAAATATCAAGGAACAATCACTTCGAAATGCATAAATGCAATGTCCGGTTATAATTTATAACTTTTTATAAACATATTATTGGGCCCTACTTGCGTACCACTACGCTATAATACCTACTGGGAACCAGGGGCGCGACCCTAATCAAGTGACCCCGCGGAAAACATCTCACGACGTATCATTTGAGACTACGTGACTCAATACAGTCATAGGCTTCATACACATTGTAATCAGTGACTACACGACCCAATATACAATGGTTGGTACGACACAATTTACTAAAAATGTCATACATTTATTTAATGATTAAAGATTATATGTATGACGAAAAGCTCATGCTTTTCCGATACGCTCACAACGCGTATCGAACATATTCGTACTATGGTAGAATTAAATTACCAACCCATACAACCATGATTTTACACCACACACAATCAAACAAACCACATTATTATTGTTTTGTTGTAGTGAGTATTTTCACGTACCTTATTCCTATAGAACAACTATGGAACACGAGTTATGCTTCCTTCAAAACTGAACTACCTGGTCGTTTCAAATATTAAATCTCACCTTCTATGATTATATATATATATATTCTTAGTAATCTAGCGTTATGATAAACCAAATAAACTCATAAAGCTTTTATACTAATATTGATACATATTCACAAAACTATAACCCCTTTCTAAATTAATTTGATTGAAGCTTTCGAGGTGTTCAAGAATTTCAAAAATCTCGTGGAGAATAGCTCAGTGCACAGGTTGAAGGTCTTGCGTACAAACCGAGGATGAGAATTCACTTCACAGCTGCTCGGAGAATTCTGGGACGAGGAAGGAGAATTCAGCGACACATGTCCGCACCCTACACGCCTCAGCAAAATGGCGTTGTAGAACGACGAAACCGGACTGTGATGGACACAGCGAGGAGCTTGCTCAAGAGTATGCAGGTTCCCTAACAGTGCATTCCCTAACAGGTGTGGTACTTGCTTAATCGTTTGCCGACCAAAGCACTAGGAAAGTGCATTCCCTAACAGGTGTGGTACGGGAAGAAACCCCACCTAGAACACTTGAAAGTGTTCGGAAGCACCGCACATGTGAAGAGTGCGGGACCACATCTCTAGAAGCTGGACGATAAAAGTTAGAAGATGATGTACATTGGAGTCGAGGAAGGAAAAAAGGCCCATAGATTCTACGATCCACGACGCGGCAGACTCCAAGTGAGCAGAGATGTTGTGTTCGAAGAGGAGATGAAGTGGGATTGGCGCGACGAGAAGGGAGAACCTAAGCAGAACTCAGTGGAGTTTGACGACCAGGATATGGCCGAGCAGGAGAAGCCCGGAACACCCAGCTCGGGAACAGTCTTGCCAGAGACGAGGGAATCCAGCCCGAGAGAGAGCACCCCGGACACACCACGGACACCAAGCCCGATCAGGACCAGCCCGTCTAGCTCGGGAGATTCCTTTATTAAAGATGGCCCACGAGGATTCCGACCGCTAGCTGAGGTCTACGAGCAGACTCAGGAGGTGGATCTAGAGGAATTATCATTGCTATGCACAGAGGAGCCTGCTAACTTCCAAGAGGCAACAGCCGAGCAAGCGTGGCAGGAAGCGATGAAGAAGGAGATGGAGTCCATTGAGAAGAACAGGACATGAGAGCTAACTGACCTACTCAAAGGTCACAAGCCCATCGGCCTGAAGTGGGTGTTTAAGCTAAAGAAGGACACGACGGGAATGTCCTTAAGCACAAAGCAATACTGGTAGCTAAAGGCTACGTGCAGAAGAAAGGCATACACTTTGACGAAGTCTTTGCTCTAGTGGTGAGACTGGACACGATCAGACTGACCCTAGCCCTAGCAGTGCATCGAGGATGGGATGTTCATCACTTGGATGTCAAGTCGGCATTCCTAAACGGTGACCTCGAGGAAGAAGTGTACGTCAGGCAACCTGAGAGGTTCGGCGTTAAAGGCCAGGAGCAGAAGGTGTACAAGTTATCCAAGGCCCTATACGGGTTGAGACAAGCACCAAGAGCGTGGAACATACGCCTCGACAAGAGCTTGAAGAACCTTGGATTCACGAAGTGCCGGAGAGAGCAGGCAGTTTACACAAGGGGTACCGGACATGAAACTCTGATCGTGGGAGTGTATGTGGACGACCTGATTGTCACAGGATCCACCGCGGGAGGCGTAGACGGATTCAAGCAGCCGAATTCGAGATGAGCGATCTCGGATTACTTTCGTACTATCTTGGTATTGAGGTGGAACAGAGGAAAGACTGTATAACACTGAAGCAGTCGACCTATGCGAGGAATATCCTTAAACAGTTCGAGATGGAGGACTGTAACTTTAGCAAGTACCCTATGGAGGCGAAGCTGCAGCTCGGGAAGGATGCTGAAGGGAAGAAAGTGGATCCCACGGAGTACAAATGCGTGATCGGGTGTTTGAGGTATCTCGCTCATACCCGACAAAATATAGCACACGCCGTCGGGATAGTCAGTCGCTACATGGAGAAGCCCACGAATGCACACTAGGAGCCGGTGAAGCACATCATGCGTTACGGGAAGGGCACGAAAGACTACGGGATCAAGTACCACCGAGGAAGTGGAGCAGAATTACTAGTCCGCTTTACGGACAATGATTTGGCCGGTGATGTTGATGATAAAAAGAGTACAGGACGGATGGCGTTTTATCTCAACGGGAATCTAATCACATGGCAGTCCCAGAAGCAGCAGACAGTAGCTTTATCCTCGTGTGAAGGACAGTTCATGGCGGTAACCGAAGCAGCATGTCAGGCTATGTGGTTGAAGGGGCTACTCAGTGAGATGATGGGTTCCTAGAAGAAACCACCAACTCTCTACGTGGACAACAAATCTGTAATCGCATTGATGAAGAATCCAGTGTTCCAAGGACGGAGCAAACACATTGACACGAAGTATCATTATATTCGTGAGTGTGTGGAGAAGCGACATATCGTCGTAGAGTTCATCAGCACAAGGGAATAGCGAGCAGATATTCTTACCAAGGCATTGGCAAGAGTGAAGTTCGCAGAGATGAGAGAGTTGGTCGGAGTAAAGAGTGTAGCAAGTCAAGCTTACGGGGTAGAATGTGAGCTTAAGCTTGACTTAGTCCGGATGACGACCAGAACCCAGGAGCAGAAAAACTTGCGAGGAGTCAGCCCGGCTACCGACCAGAATAGAAGACGGACATCCATTCAGCCCAGCTCGGGTGAACACAAGCAGAGAGTCCAGATAGAAGGCAAGCTCAGCCCGGAGCATACGAGCAGGTCAGCTTGGGGACAGAGAGACTGTCCGGGCAGGAAAGGGAAACTCTACCCAGACTGTCCTGATTTGGTGCGACTCTGTTAGCTAGGCTTTTGCCTATGTGAGGCCTATATAAACCTAACATTGTACACATTGTAAAGAGCCGTGAGTAGAGTGTGCGGCCGAGAGTACTTGAGTTGTACAAAGTCCATTAGAGTTTTCGAGTTATCTCTTTCTATTTTGTTCTTCGAATTAATTAAAGAAATCTTTCTTCCATTCGTGTTCTTGAAGTTGTTTTACTCTTGTGATTCTCGTGATTTTCTCAGATCCGTATATTGGGATCCAACACTGTTTAAGTGTAGTCCAATGCATTTTTTAGTAGTGATTACAGATTGAAGCGGATACAGTCATATAACTATATAGGTAATTTATATATTCCATATATTCAATTATTATATTTTATCCTTCAAACTATTAATCGTTCCTAGTTGAAGCTGGTAGAATTTCTTAGCACGTGGCCAATAAAAAAATAGAAAACCCACAAAATGCCCAAATAACATCAAATGTTTAAAAGAAATGCCCATAGTTTCATAAAACTGATTTGTACCCATTTATTAATCTGTTTTGTCTAAATTACCCCTACTTTCAGTTATTAATCTTATTTTCGTTTTTAATTATTTATTTATTTTCGATTTTATTTCCTATAATCACGGTAAAATATTTTTTTTTAATTAAAATTTGAATTTATTATTTGACAGATTACCTCATTTATTCATGAATATTCTCCTACTCTACCATGACTTTTTCTTCCCTTTTCTCTCCCTTTTTTTTTCCGTCGACCCGCTCACCATCCTTTTACCCAGTATCATGTTCGTCGCCAATATAATCTCCACCGTGAAGATCATCGCCGCCGCTGTTACACTATTTCATTCTTCTGTCTCATTCCTTCATCGCACCTTTTTTCCTCTGTCGCCAAAATCACCCAGACTCCTTCTCTGTCGCACTGTCTCCATCTTCCGTCGTGTTGTCACCGGCGTCGCACCGTCTCAGTAAGTCCAAAATCATAAATATAGTTACATAAAAATACAAAATACATAATCGTAAATATAATTACATAAATATAGAATCGTATATATAGTTACGTAAATATAATAACAGATTCGTAAAAATAGTTAAAGATTCGTAAATATAGGTACGTATTTATAGTTACGGTTTCCTTCTCTGTCGCACCGTCTCCATCTTCCGTCGCATTGTCACCGGCGTTGCATCGTCTCAGTAAGTCCAAAATCGTAAATATAGTTACATAAAAATACAAAATACGTAATCGTAAATATAATTGCATAGATATAGAATCGTATATATAGTTACGTAAATATAATAACAGATTCGTAAATATAGTTAAAGATTTGTAAATATAGGTACGTATTTATTGTTACGGTTTTGTATTTAACTTAACGAAATTAAGAAATTTTTAAAAAATAAATATTTTTAAAAATATTTTGAATTTAATACTGAATATACGAAAATATTTTGAATTTAATTAAGGAATTTTTAAAAATCAACCAGTTAAGTAAAATCAATCAGTTTCCTACATTTAAGGAATATTTTTATTTTTTATTTTTATTAAAAAAACGAAATTAAGATTAATTGGAAGGGCATATTAATCCATATATCAATTTGTTGTTGGTTATTATTACCATAACTGAAAATAGGCATTTTTTTAAACCTTAAGTCACAAATGGGCATTTGCTTCATTGACCTAAAAAAAAAACATAACTTGTACGTTTAAGCTCATAATAACATTGTTATATGGAGATCTTACTGAGTTTTTAATAAATTATGTCTCAAACACTTTTAATTAATTATATTTTGGAATCTATAATTAGGAGAAAATTTAATATCAACTATTCACGTCGATTCTTTTCCGATATTCAGTTTGGAAGAAAGAAACTGAGAATATTGCACGTGAAAAAACATGCACGAACTTGATTGCAAAATCAAATCATCTTGTCCCTTGTCATTTCAAATCCTTTTGTTTTCTTTTGCTCGTGTAAATTGACCGATCGTCTTTCTTTTTCTTTTTGAAATTGGATAATTATCATTTGAAGCTCTTAACTTTGTATTTTTGTTCTTATGTAACTCTTCACTTTGTAAATTATATATCACTCCCGTTATTTTATATTTTTTTCCCATGCAGCTCTTGCATCATTAAAAAAAATTGAATTTTGAATTTTTAACTTTTAACCTCTTATATGAGATGCTATAATTTAACTTACTTTAAATTAATAAAATTTATAGTCCATAATTTATTTATAATTTTTTCCTTATATTTTTCTTATGTTATAGTCATTGATTTAATAATTTTACCCTTATATAGCTATCACCTTGTATTTTTATCTTTATTTAACAATTAAATAATTGAAAGGACTAATTACTAAAGGTGATAATTCGTGTTTCGCATCGTGTTTTGAAAATTTTATATAGAGTCATCTAATTTACTATAATATTCGAATATGAAGAAGAGACTCATGCATACCCCATCATCTTTTCATGCTCAGCTTGTTCACATTATTTAATCATGGTCAGGGACGGAACTATATATAACTGGGAGTGACAGTTGTCACCCCCACTCTCATGATTTCATCCTATTATTCTTTTAATTGATTAGATAAAAAGAAATAGTTTAGTCATTAGTGGTTATATTACACTAACTGTGAGTGAAACCTATCTACGTGGAACTATTTAATGAATGTTAAATTAATATTTATCATGGACAAAAAATACAGGGAGCAATAGAATTAAGTGTAATTTGTCAAACATCTATATTTAAATATCAAATGAAAGGAAACATCCAAACATGCAATAACAATATTTAGCTCATTAACCATAATGTTTCATGAAAATTTTAACTCCAAACATGCAATAACAATATTTAGCTCATTAACCATAATGTTTCATGAAAATTTTAACTGAATATTATTAATGCTCAATACCCGAGGAAGATTGTATATGAAAACCTAAACAAAACAAAAATATTGGATACATAGTAATATGCTATAATATTATCATGCCATGTAATTTTTTTCTTCTAAACAAGATAAAATTATGAAGGTAAATATTAACAAGAACTTTATTAGTAAACCGTCACCCCTGGTCTTAATTCCTGGTTCCGTCCCTGATCATGGTGTTATACTCTGGTGTAGTATATATTATATAAAATGTATATATACAATTTAGTGATTATTTGAGAATAGTTTTAACTCTCTCTCTTTGAAGACCGATGTTCAATTCCAATCAACTTCATTTTTTTAATATTTATGATCTCTATTATTAATCGTCTCTTAAAATAAAGATTCTTTTATTATATATTAAGTTATAATCTTTGTATAATTATATCACTAAATATTTTGTCGATTATTAAAAATTAATTATAAAAATAATTTATTTATCATATTATATTCTAAAAATTCCGACTTAATTTTTTTTGTCCCCTCTTGACATGTGCGAATGCAAATCACCAATCTTAATATGGACTAAAAAAGAGTAGTTATAAAGATAAAAATACAAAATATAATAGGCATTTTTATAAAATAAAGAGTCACGTGACGATAAAAATACAAAATCAGGGACTTCCATTAAAAGCTTGTCCTCCGAAAAACTAAAATATGAAAACCTAGGTAGAGAGCGTATACGTATGGTATATCCCACTAACAAAAACCCTGAGTGACAATACGTCATCATCCAACATGGCCAATGTGTTAAGGGTCAACTTACCTTGCTCTCTTGTCTGCCAATACTAGAAACTTTGAAACTTAGCTTTTACACGCACCAATAAAAAAAGCAATTTATTGGTACATACACACTTCATATTTGAGAGATCACTTGTTATCATACATCACAAGCAGACAAAAGTATTTGTTGTATTGAGTAAATTTATTGAGCTCAATTTTAAGGATTATAAGGATACATTTATGGGATCTACAGGACATATAGTTGATGAGCAGGATTTAGTATAACACAATGGCCAAAACTATATATATATTTATAGTGGAACAATTATGATTGTCATATTTTGTGAGTTAGATATTTCAATTGCTACGAATAATGGGCTTTATATTTGGCTAGTTTATTTTCCTAGTACGAACACTTTATAAGTGGCTATAGTTTTTAATTGAGACGAGGGTTAATTGCAGTAAAAATATCTAATCTTTGGTCAAATTCTCTGGTGTGTATACAACCTCCGTAAATGGCGACAAAAGTATCCAAACTTGACATTTGGGAGTTGACCAAGAAAATTTACCTATGTGGCAATCAGTCTTTGCCACGTGGCATGCCACATGGCACTTGATCGCCATGTGGCGTAATTATTATTTATTAAATATACTTTTTTAAAATATTATTATTTTTTAAACAATTTTTTTTTTATTTTTGATAAACAATTTTTTTTTTCCAATAATAGAAATAATGAAAATTAAATTTAAATATTCATTATTGTTTATAATTATTTATTTTTAAAAAAGTGGGTAGAACAAAATAAAAATCACCGCTCACGGTTCACTTGAACTTTGTTTCCGATCCAGTTCACACGTTGAATAAAATATTTAATATGTTTAATAATAATAACTAATAAACACATACAAATTGTTTAGAAAGTCAAGACATAATTAAATACACCACTTATTCAAAAACATAAAAATAGTAGTCATATTTATATTTAACAAAAAAAAAATTATTTGTTTGCATGATATTTTTTTGTGTTTGCATTTTAAAATAATAATAATGATTCAATATGTTTTTTTATTTATATATTATTCTTTTTTGAAAATTGTCATTAAATAATCATATGATTATTATTGGTTATTATTATTAAAAATATTAAGCGATTTCGTTTCACCCGTGAACCGGATCGGAGGCGGAGCTTGAGGAACCATGAACGGTATTTTTTTTCTTTATTTATTTTGTTTGATCCAGTTTTCTAAAATGAATAATTATATTCAATAATAAAACCAATAATGAATATTTGTTATTTTGGAAAAATAATTTTATTTTTAATAAAAAATTATTATTTTTTCAAAATAATATTTTTAAAATATTTATTAAAATAATAATTACGTGGCATGTCATGTGGCGGCCAAGTGCCATGTGGCATGCCACGTGCCAAAGGGTGATTGCCACACTGGTAGATTTTCTCTGTCAACTCCCAAATGCCAAGTTTGGGTACTTTTGCCGCCATTTACGGAAGTTGTATACGCAGCAGAGAATTTTACCAAGGGTTGGGTATTTTTACCGCAATTAACCTATTGAAATGAATTTAGCTATATGTAGTTAAAAAGCACCAAATGATTAAAAAAAAAAACAAGTGAAATCCATTATTTCTAAATCTGTATTTATAGTTTTTGGGAACACTATTGTGGATCAAGAAAATAAGATTTTTTCCGGTTAAAATAAGGGTTTAGAAGTTTCTTTAATCCGAATAAGTTTGTATCCAAAAATTTCTCCTTGTAAATTTTATCTGGATTGATATGCTTGATTTAGTCTGTCAATCAGAGGAAGTCAGCCCGGGTACCGACCAAAACCAAGGACGGACAGGAGTTCAGCCCAGCTCGGGTGAACACGAGCTGAACGTTCGGATAGAAGGCAAGCTCAGCCTGGAGCATACGAGCAGGCCCGCTCGGGGACAGAGAAATTGTCCGGGCATGAAAGGGAAAGTCAGTAACTACCCAGCAAGGAAAGCGCGTAGCTTGAGGAGCAAGAAAATATCGACTCAAAGATTTGATTAGATTATTTTAGGGTAGTTTCTTGATTTTGTGCGATTGAGTTGAGCTAGGGGTTTTCCTATGTGATGCTTCATAAACCTAATAGTGTACACTTTGTAATTAGCTGAGTCCATTATAATTAACGAGTTTATCTCTTTGTAATTTTGCCTTCGATATCAATAGAAAATTTCTTCTCGCAAATTTGTGTTCTTAAATTTGTTTAGCTTCTGTTGTTATTCGTGTTTTTCAGATATCCGTGAATTGGTATCCAACAAGTGGTATCAGAGCTTCTATCGAAGAACATGACTTCATCAGACTCGACGATCGCAGATATGGTAGTGAAGAAACCAGAATCCAGGGAAGGCATAATGACACTCCATTACCCCATGCTCACGAAGAGCAATTACGCCGTGTGGGCGTTGAAGATGAGGGTGAATCTGCAGGCGCAGGGAGTATAGGAGGCCGTAGAAGGCGGCGATGTCGAAGGGCGCAAAGAAAGAATGACACTAGCAGCCATCTACCAAGTAGTTCCAGAAGAAATCCTTCCCATTCTCTCCGAGAAGGATTCCGCAAGAGAAGCATGGAACGCTTTGGACCATGCACATGGGCGCTGATCGCATCAAGGATGCCAAGGTACAGACCCTGAAGAGTGACTTCGAGGTCATGCGGATGAAAGAAAGCGAGTCGGTGGACGACTTTCCACTTAGACTCACGTCCAGCGTGACCGGCATACGCTCCCTAGGAGACTAGGTGGAGGAGACCACAGTTGTCGAGAAATTTCTATGAGCATTGCCTCCCAGGTACATGCAGATCGTGACGTCGATTAAGAAGTTCGGCGATCTCCAAACCATGACGGTCGAGGAGGTTGTTGGTCGTCTCAAAACCCACGAGAAGAGGCTTCGGGGATACGGCGACAAATGCGATGAGAACTATCTCCTGCTCATGCATGAGGAATGGACGGCGAGACAGAGGAGAACCGGGGGAGCCGAGTCCTCTTCGAATTTCTCAGGTCGGAACAGGTTTGGTGGATAAGTCCGAGGAAGCCGACAAGGTCGAGGACGAGATACGCGAGGACGCGGAGGCAGCTCGAGCCGTCAAGAAGGAACGAACAGGAGAGACAAGAGCACAGTGAAGTTTTACGCTTGTCAGAAGCTCGGGCACTTTGCATCGGAATGCCGAAGCAGGAACCAGGGCGACGAGGCGAATCTAGCGAATTCCCAGATGACCAGCCGACATTGTTGTTTCCCAAGCAGGAAACTCACGTGGACGGACAACACGGCAAGATCGAAGCGGAGCAGAGCTGTCCGAAGGAAAACAGCGAGAAGGTTTTCCTGGTCGAGGACAAGGTTTTTGCAAACCTCCTCGTGCAAGGCAAAAAGAGAATCATCACCGACATGTGGTACCTAGACAACGGCGCGAGCAACCACATGACAAGGGACCGAGCCAAGTTTGAAGTGCTCGATGAGAAAATCACGGGCAGCGTCAAATTTGGCGACTAGTCCGTCGTAGAGATCAGAGGCAGGGGGTCGATCCTAATTGAGTGCAAGAATTGCAACCAGCGTCTGATGACCCAGGTGTATTTTTTCCCGAAATTGAAGAGCAACATCATCTGTCTTGGAAAGATTACGGAGATCGGGAATACAGTGGTGCTAGTCGGGTCCTATCTATAGATGTGGACCAACGAAGGAGAGCTGTTGATGAAGGTGGAGCAGACACCCAACAAACTCTACAAAATTTTCCTGAAGACGTGCCATCCCGTGTGCCTCATGATGTCGATGGTAGATCCGGCTTGGCTAAGGCACGCACGGCTCAGACTCATGAATTTTCACGCGCTCAAGATGATGGGCGAGAAAAGTTTGGCCATCGGGGTTCCCAAGATAGAACACCCCGACCAGTTATTTGAGTGTTGCATGATCGCGAAGCAAGCGAGGATACCATTGTCGATCAAGGCCAAATTCCGAGTAGAAAGACCCCTACAGTTGGTGCATGCAGACCTATGCTGTGCAATCACCCCAGCTACTTTGGCAGGTAACAAGTATTTCCTATTACTTGTTGATGACTTTAGTCGCTGGATTTGGGTGTTTATGCTCAAGGAGAAAAGCAGAGCGTTCGAGGTCTTCAAGAAGTTCAAAAAGATCGTGAAGAACAACTCGGTGCACAGGTTGAAGGTATTGCGTACAGTATGAGGAGCAGAGTTTACTTACCAGCAGTTCGGAGAGTGCACACCCTACCAAGCGTGGTACGGGAAAAATACCCACTTAAAGCACCTAAGAGTGTTCGGGAGCACCGCACATGTGAAGATTGCGGGCCCACATCTCAAGAAGTTGGACGATAGAAGTCAGAAGATGGTGTACCTTGGAGTTGAAGATGGTGTACGACGCGGCAGACGCCAAGTGAGTAGAGATGCTGTGTTCGAAAAACAGATGAAGTGGGATTGGCGCGACGAGAAGGGAGAGCCTGAGCAGAACTCAGTAGAGTTCATAGTTGAAGACGAGCAGTGAGTTGCCAAGCAGGAGCAGTTCGGAACACCCAGCTCGGGTACAGTTTTGCTAGAGACGAGAGAATCAAGCCCGCGAGTGAGCACCCCAGACACACCACGGACACCAATCCCGAACAGGACCAACCCGTCCAGCTCGGGAGCTTCCTCCATAAAAGACGGCCCATGAGGATTCCGACCTCTATTAGAAGTCTACGAGAAGACTTTAGAGGTGGATTTGGAGGAACTTTCATTTGTATGTGCAAAAGAGCCAGCCAACTACCAGGAGGCAACAGCCGAGCAGGAGTGGCAGGAAGCAATGAAGAAGGAGATGGAGTCCATCGAGAAGAATAGGATATGGGAGCTAACCGACATGCCCAAATGTCACAAGCTCATCGGCCTGAAGTGGGTGTATAAGCTGAAGAAGGACACCGAGGGGAACGTCCTTAAGCACAAGGCAAGGCTGGTAGCAAAGGGCTACGGGCATAAGAAAGGCATATACTTCGACAATTTTTTTCTCCAGTAATGACAATGGAAACGATCAGACTCATCCTAGCCCTAGCAGCGCATCGAGGTTGGGAGATTCACCATCTGGATGTCAAATCAGCATTCCTAAACGGTGACCTCAAAGAAGAAGTGTATGTCAAGCAACGAGAGGGGTTCAACGTCAAAGGCAAGGATAAGAAATTGTACAAGCTATCCAAGGATCTATAACGATTTAGACAAGCACCAATGGCTTGGAACATCCTTCTTGACAAGAGCTTGAAGAACCTTGGATTCACAAAGTGCCTGAGAGAGCAGACAGTCTACGCCAAGAGTACCGGGCAGGAAATCCTGATCGTGGGAGTTTATGTGGACAACCTGATCGTCACTGGATCCAACGCAGGAGGTGTATAAGGATTCAAGCAGAAGATGATGGTCGGATTAGAGATGAGAGAGCTGCTCGGAGTGAAGAGTGTAGCAATGCAAGCTTAAGCTTGACTTAGTCCGTCAATCAGACGAAGTTAGCCCGGGTACCGACCAGAACCATGGATAGACATTAGTTCAGCCTTGTTTGGGTGAACACGAGCAGAACGTCCGGATAGAAGGCAAGCTCAGCCCGAAGAATACGAGCAGACCAGCTCGGGGACAGAGAAATTGTCCGGGCAGAAAAGGGAAAGTCAGCAACTACCCAGCAAGGAAAGCACGTAGCTTGAGGAGCAAGCAAAGATCGAGTCAAAGATTTGATTAGATTATTTTAGGGTAGTTTCCTGATTTTGTGCTATTGAGTTGAGCTAGGGTTTTACCTATGTGAGACTATATAAATCTAGCAGTGTACACTTTGTAATTAGCTGAGTCCATTAGAGTTTACGAGTTTATCTATTTGTAATTTTCCTTCGCCTTCGATATCAATAGAGAATTTCTTCTCCCAAATTCGTGTTCTTAAGTTCGTTTAGTTTGTGTTGTTATTCATCTTTTTTGCAGATCTGTGAATCGGGATCTAACATGATGACAATAAACACAATTTTCATTCCGCGTGTTTACAAAATTATTTGGCAATTTTAAGGAAAAGAGGCTTAATTAATTACAATGTCCTCAAAGATTTTCCTGCTTAACTCAACCACCATGGTTAAATCAGTCTCATATAATGATCAAAACTCGTTTTATTTAAAACTTCGATAGAAGACGATCGATATTATAAATTGATCAGAAAGAGGCCGATGAAAGTAGTGTAATTCAACACTACAACTATAAGAATACATAGGCGATGAAGGCAATGTTACGACACTGATCAAAATAAAATGCCAATACAGATATCCTACGGATAAAAGTCGTCAATCTATTTTTATCCAATCCAAATCTCTTACTAGGACCAATGCTACTGGCGGCAGTACCCCCCGCCCCAAATAGAGCAGGTAGGCCCCATTGCCAGCTCAGTAAACCCGCTCTCTTTCTTTTTCTTGTCCTTGGCAAAGCCATTCTTCAACTGTTGATAACAAGCCGTTCATCACTCCCTAGGTTTCTTGCCGTGGCGGATGTTGAGGCTTATGATGAGCACATGTACGACAGAAGATGGAGCAGGAGGAGAGCCAACCCCATACGGTGGCAGAAGTTCTTGGCAGAGTTCGACTTTCACTTTGAATATAAGACGGAACTTGAACCTTGTTCCTACATGACCCGATCAATTCGATCAGGCACCCGCCATCTATTTTCATTGTTCAACTCTTTGACAACATGAAAAAACCAAAAGCTCTGCCCTCCTTCTCTATCTATCCCACAACACGCTTGGATAAGTAACACGATGAACCGTACCTGTATCTCTAAGCACTATGATGTATTATTATGTAGATCATGTCTTGCTTCAGGGTTCCAAACCCCGCCATGCTCTAATTCTCTAATAGCGGAAAGTTGCGTTTTCCCGTAAATTTTGTTGCAAGTTCATTTTGCCCCATAAACTATCAAATGGGAATTAGGTATCAAATGGACTTTCCCATAAGGTAATTTTAATGTGGCCGATTTCCCTTCTGTTACAATCAGTTTCGCCACTAAATATCTCTAATAGGTTACCCTAATTATTCGGTGGGAAGTTTGAAATCCAGACGTAGACAAGATCGTCTGCTGCTAGTAGTAAGTAGGAAGAGTAGTGCCATCTGCTTTCCGAAAAGAAAGCTACCATCTTTATCAGGCCTCTGAATAAACCATTATAAAAAGCCCAATGGTGAGAAAACCGTAATGGTACCATTGCCAGTACCGGAAGTGATAATAAAAGTAGGAAAGCTGTCACTAGAACGGACCGCACAAATAGGAGTAATCTATGCATAGGCAATCTTGGTCCACGCATGTTGAAGATAGTTGTTATAAAACTTATAGAACCTAAAATGGAGTTTTGGCTGGAACAACCACTCTATTGTCAACTTCTAAAAAACGCAATTGACCTAATTCTAGATCATCTTCTGGAATCATATAACAGTCAAAAGTGAGTGACTGTTCATCGGAACTGTTATAGCAATCTATTTATCCGAACTAACTAGCGATCAAATACCAGCCGAGGATTCCACTCTCTCTCCACCTGAACTATTTATTTGTTAGTTAATTGACCATAGACCAATTCCCCTTTTTACTTGTGAGTATTGAACACACCCATAGTTCTAAGTTTCATATTTAGTCTATCAAGAAACATGTTAAATTCGGGGCTCCCGGCTTTAAACCAATAAGGGCAGGGAAAGAGGCGGATTGAGGCGAAGAAAAAATTGCTCTCCAAGTCGTGCCTCCTGGTTCATCCGGAGCGTCTGGGTCATTTCCCCAACCCCCATCTGGGGATTACACTCAGTGATCGCGCAATCACGCTGTCTCATGCAGTGTTCCCGCAATCTCAATCCAGGTCATTCTTCCCACATATGGCTTGGTGGATAAATTTCTTTATCTCTAACGAATGGTTCTGCTTCATTATTTCCTACAACTATCCCAGCTATTTGTGCTTGGATCACACAGCCAGGTTTCCATTTATTGGATTTATTCCACAGTTTCACTCCTCACCTTGGCTAGAGGAGTTCCTCACAGCCAGTTTTCCATTAAGCTCAATAAAAAATGAACCGGCCCCGATCAGTCCCATGGGGCTCACCCTAACAGGGGGTGGGTTCTTAGAAGGGAAAAGTTGCATTATTTACGGCTTAATTCCGTGTGAATAAGCAAGGACCACCTTGCAGAAAGCACCAAACAAACCACAGGTTACTCCCAGATCACTTTTCGCTGCCCTTTCTTCGATAAGTAGGTACGATACTAATTTCCTAAAATCTTTTTGTTTTCAAGTAAGAAAACTAGTCCTCGAAACCGAATGACATACGTCGTAGCTACTCTTCCTATCCGTATATGGAACGTTTACAGAGACTGGAAGGAATGTGGTATAATCTCTGTTTCCTCCGTTCGATTAGGTTTTATGGGTTTTACTATTCGATATAGTAAAACTAACTTATTTTGTTGATTAATATGGTAAATTCCCCGCACAATATAATTTGATCGTGAGTACCAAAACATCACAATATTTCATTTTTTTTGGACATCAAAATATTTCATTTCTACCATAAAAGAAAGGGTTAATTATTGAAAAAATATCTAAAGTTTGGTCAAGAACCCCTCGTGTACCTAAAGTTTAAAAGTGGTTACAAAAATACCCAAAGTGGCATTTAGGGCGTTGATCACTCCATTCTCGTAACGCAATTAACTTACCCGTTAACTCTGGCCACTTGGACAAACGTGGGCTGCTGAAATAGCGAGTTTTTGCCACGTGGTCGAGCCCAATTAGGAGTTTAATTCGTTGTTTTGTCGTAAACGAGGCTGATGTGAGCTCGTCCACGTGGCAAAAATTGCTATGTCAGCTACCCAAGTTTGTTCACCTTACCAGAGTAAACATTTTATGCTAACTGCATTACGATAATTGAGTAGTCAACTCTCCAAATGTGACTTTGGATATTTTTGTCACAACTTTTAGACTTAGGGTACACGAGGATTTTTTTTTATACCAAACTTTGTGTATTTTTATCGTCATTTATTACCCCTAAAACAAATGAGAATTTAAGTAAATAATAATGCCAAAAATGAAAAAATAAAATAAAATCCTCCAATGGAGGAACGACAACAATTGAGCAAGCACTCTAGGGTTCTATGGTACCTGAATGCATGCACTATGATGCAAGTCGTCATCAACGTGGATCTATGTATCTATGTGTATTGATCGAAAAGAGACGCAAAAAAATAGTGGTTAGGTACAGCTAGTACTGATCACACTCACATATATAATTCATTGACGAGATCGTTCATAAGATATATATCAATATTAACTATTAAAACCCACCGTCCTCTTATCTGAAATCCGACACAACACAAACAAGTCCACTAAGTTTGTCTAATAACATCTTAATTCTCTTCTTAAGACATCCTTTGTCTACGTATCCAAATCAAGCCTCCAAATCCCATCATATATATGATTAATCTTTGATTGGTGCACTTATACTTTTATATCAATTTTGGTGGCATATCTCTTTATATAACTAAATGGTAAATATCAGCCTATATACGAACGTTAAGCGCCATCTCACCTCATCACATCATGGGATTCATGCGCAACGTCTTATATTAGCTGCATATAACGACTAGTGCACTTACGCTCTTATGTTAATATGTATTAAGTTAATTATTAGCCGGTAGCTCTGGCGATGTTAAGTGTCAAGTCACCTTGCACGCGGAGTTACATGCACACGAGCGTATACACATGTTTATGCTTAAATATCTAAAAATAAATAAATTAATAATAACATTGTATTTGTGTTGCTTAAGTCGGAAAACTTTACATATGAAGCACATTAAACTTTTCAAGACATTTTTTTTATGCATGAGATATTGAGATTTATTTTCTTTATTTTGCCTGGTGATCACATGCACTACTATTATTTACATATTATCCTTTATGTTCTTTTTTTTTTAGAGCTATATTAGAAATTTTAGTTAGGATTTTGTTGCTCTGTTATTTTTCTTATTATATTACAGAACACGATACGTAACGTTTACATGAGTTTCGACCCACTTATAAGAAGTTATAAAGTTAGATACCATTTAAATTAATTCCATAAAATTTTCAATAGTTTTATAGTGTGTGACTGAATCAAAAAGTTGGTTCTGCCACTGACCTTACAAGGTCAGTGGCGAGGTTACATGACAGTTAAAACGTAAAAGTATAGATTGATAACTAATTTAATATGGCATAAAAACATTAATATAAGTATGTAAATGCACCATCATGGCATATATATACGCCGCTAATATCTCTTAAATCATTTTATACACTTTACATCTCTCACCCAACTCAAATGAACTTGTAACTAACAGATTGTGTGGTTAGGATCGAAGACATATTTTGTCAATTAGTGAATAATAAAGAATCTTTTTGGCCGAATTGCAAAATATAAACCAAACACGCTTTATATTTTCTTCTGATCGCAGACATCTTTTCTATCACTTGGTAAAAATCACCAAAATGTCTCAGAGTCATCTTTCTATTAAGCTTTTTTTTCTTTGATTTTTTTTATAGAGAGTATGAACATACTAATGAGATGGTACAAGGCTATTAAAGGCATTATTAACAAAATCATAATAATAAAACAAAATATTTGTTCTAATCAATATTTATATTGTATATTCTTCTAAATTTATTACTTGAAATCAGGGTTTCCGGAAGTCTAAGTTAGCAGAAAAAAAAAACTATTATTTTAGGCAATTTAATCAAAAGAATCCTTCAAATACTTAAATATATATAATTTAAGGGATGATGTGAGATTTATAAATTCATTTCTAGGATGTATTTGAAATCATAATTAGGCACTGCTTCATCTACTTCTCATTAAGCACATGTTTTTTTTTTTAATTAAAATTAGAATGAATTATAAGATTTATGGTAGTTCCTGGTAATTTCCGGACTGCTATCAATATTTTATAAGAATCTATGTTTGTTTGTCTAAGTGCAAAGGGACTGATTAGAATTCAATGATTTATGTGCATGATCTTGACACGTTGGAAATGGACATTTCAGTGTCATTTTCCCCTTCTTTTTGCGGATTTAAATGGATCAAATTACTCCGTTTAATATATCTTCATAACACTAAATTAAATTTGAAATTGTAAATTGTTGATCAAGGTTTAATAATTTTATAAAAATGTGTCGCATAATAACTCACAATATTTTCTTTGTCCCAAAATAAATTAATCAGATGTAAAAAACATGAATTTAACCACACTAAAAAACCATAGTTGATTTGGGCTATACGTTCAACATGTCATTGTTAAAAAACCGTTGCAATTATATCTCGCTCTTACCTATAAATGGGCTGGCGATTAGTTTTCTCTTCATTGTACATTTGATTACCGCAACCAAATGTACTGACTTTTATCGACAACCATGTCGGTGATAAGAATTTGAAACCCGAAGGTAAATCTGGACATCAAAGACAGTATTATTGTATTACCTAGTTTGAGATAATTAGAAATGTACACTTGCTATGTTATAGTATTTGTCTGAGACTGAGTGGTACCACATGATGTTGGTCTATACAACTAAACATGTGAATTTGACAAAATTAGAGCCTGTGAATATAGTACGAATTAAGAAGGACTTCACGAGGATACCATATACATATGTGAACATGTTGCGTCACTATTTGTGAACATGCAAAGTAATAGACATTCAAATGATCTTTGAAATAAGGATGTTAAGACTTATAGCCATATAGTACGACTAGTCCATTGATCGATAGAGAAGAGACATGCAGATGAGCATGACGAGAATGACAAAACGGCAAACTATTATGATAAAATGATATATATATATATATATGCTCTAATATAATTAATTAATAATAAAAATTAACAGATCAAATGTGCATATAAAACTAGGTAGATATCGTACTCACAATGGACAGTCCTAGTCTCTCCAATGAGACGGCAAAAGTGGCACTGAAATTCGCTTTTGCTACAATACCCCCATCAAATTTGACGGGAAACTATTCACAACGGCAAAAAAATTGTTTAATTATTTATTAATTGTTGGTTCCAATGAAATGGATCTGCAACCAAAGAACACATGAAAAAATGAAACTAAGAGGAAGAAGAAAAGTTTGGGAGAATTTTCTTTGATTAATGTCAAATGCCAAAAGTACAAAAAATAAACACTAACACTAGTATTTATATGGGACCAGATAACGAAAACCCTAGCAAAAACTACCTAAAATAAACTCATTTAAATCTTCTACATTTACATTCGAATCACAAAAAAATTAGGAAACCAAATCAAATCCAATTTCCAAACTTGCTCCTCAAGTTTGGCACCTTCTAGAATGGGTTTCGCTGACTTCTTGTTGTGTGTCCCTAGAGGTTCTGCTAAGGTCCTTTCTGCCCGGGGCATTCCTGGTAGGGGCTTTTCTGGTAAGGAGCCACTTCTCACCCGAGGCAATCCTGGTAGGGGCATTTTTGCCCGGGCCATTTCCTGCTAGGGGAAGTTTCGGTGGGGAAATCTCTGGTGTGGAGATTCTTGCTAGAGCTTGAGCCAAGCCAGGCTTAAACTCACATTCTCCCCTGTAAGCTTGACTTGGGTGAGCAACTTCACCCCGAGCAGCTTTTTCATCTCCGCGAACTTAACTCTTTCTAGTGCCTTGGTGAGTATGTCTGTGCGCTGCTCCCTTGTGCTGACAAAATTCATTATAATCTTCCGCTTCTCCACACACTCGCGAATATAATGATACTGAGTGTCTATGTACTTGCTCCGACCATGAAGCACTGGGTTCTTCATTAGTGATATTGCGGACTTGTTGTCCACGTAGAGTGTGACTAGCTTCTACTCGGCTCCGGTCACTTCAGTTCGTATCACCTTCAACAACTTAGTTTGACATGATGCTCCGGTTGCTACCATGAACTCTGATTAACACAAGAATCGAGCTACAGTCTTCTGTTTATGAGATTTCCAGGTGATCAGGTTCCCTGTTGAGGTAGAACGCCATCTTTCCGGTACTCTTCCTATCATCAATGTCACTGGCCAAGTCACTATCAGTGAAACTGACTAGTTCTTCTGCTCCCCTTCCTGTTCCATACTAGATCTTGTAGTCCGTCGTTCATTTCACGTAACGCAAGATGTACTTCACCGCCTGCTAGTACGAGCTTGTGGGCTTCTCCATGAATCGACTGACTATTCTGGCTGCGTGTGGAATGTCTGGTCGGGTGTGGGTGAGATACCTTAGGCACCCGATCATGCGTCTGTACTCTATGGGATCCACTGGTCTTCCTTCACCATCCTTCCTAAGCTGCAACTTCGCCTCTATCGGGTACTTGCTCGGGTTATAATCCGCCATCTCGAATTGCTTAAGGATCTTCCTCGCGTAGGCCGACTTCTTCAGCATGATGCAGTCTTTCTTCTGGTCCACCTTGATGCCGAGGTAGTATGAGCGTAATTCGATGTCAACCATCTCAAATTCGGCCATAATCTGCCTTTTGAATCCTTCTACGCCTCATGCACTGGATCTAGTGACTATCAGGTCATCCACATATACTCTAACGACCAAGACTTCTTCTCTGCTGCTCCTTGTGTACACTGCCAGCTCCCTAGAGAACGTTGTGAATCCAAGACTCTTCAAGCTATTTTCGAGGCGTATGTTCCACGCCCTTGGAGCTTGACATAGCCCTTCAGATCCCTTTGGAGAGCTTGTACACCTTCTGCTCCTTGCCCTTGACGCCAAAAAATTCAGGTTGACTGACGTATACTTCTTCCTCCAGGTCACCATTTAGAAATGCAGATTTGACATCTAAGTGGTGAATCTCCCAACCCTGATGAGCTGTAAGGGCTAAGATCGTCTTGATCCTGTCAAGTCTCACCACAAGAGCATAAACACCCTCGAAGTCAACTCCCTGCTTCTGCATGTATCTCGAGTGTATGCCTGTCATAATGGATGTGAATTTCATGGAAAAGTTTTCCACCAACTCACCGTCCCTCATTCAGAGAACCACAAATTCACTATTCAAGGTTTGAACTTTTGCGTCTCGGATGCGCTCTGCACCCATATGCATTGTTCGAAGCGTTGTCCATGCCTCTTTTTGGAATCTTTCTTGGTTATCATGAGAATAATATCTTTCGGAACACCCTGATAGATGGAGGCGAGAGCCATCCTCTCCTTGTGCCCTTCGACATCGCTGCCTTCTACAACCTCCCATACTCCTTGGGCCTGCAGATTCACCTCATCTTCAACGGCCACACCGAGCAATTGTTCTTCCTGAGCATCGCGTAATGGAGTGTAACGTTTCCTTCCTTCCTTTGATCTGATCTTCGTCGCCATCGTTAAACCTCGTAGTGATGACATCTTCTTTGGCACTTTCACTCTTATACCAATTGTTGGTTCTAATGAAATAGATCTGCAAACAAAGAACACACGAAGACTAATAAACAAAGAGAAAGAATAAAAATTTGGGAGAATTTTTTTTATTAATGTCAAATGCCGAAAGTACAATTATGGAGTTACAAAAAATACACTAACAATTATATTTATATAGGACCATAAAACGAACCCTAGAAAAAACTTCTTAAAATAAACTCAATCAAATCTTTTACATTTACATTCGAATCTTAACAAATCAGGAAATCAAATCTCCAAACTCGCTCCTCAAGTTTGGCACCTTCTGGAATGGGTTCCGCTGACTTCTGGTCGTGTGTTCCTAAAAAAAAATTTAGTGTCCATTTTCGCCCGGGGCATTCGTGCTACGGGTTTTTGTAGTAGGGAGCCACTACATCCCGGGGGCACTCCTGGTAGGGTCATATCTGCCCATACCCTTTTCTATTTGAGGAAGTTCTGGTGGGGAGATTCCTGCTAGGGGTTGAGCCAAGTCAGGCTTAAACTCACATTAATAACATAAATTGTGACATAAGTATTTAAATGCGGCATATGTATTTAATATATTTTTTTAAAATTTTATAAAAATATGGCCGATCGAGTACATGTTGTTGACGTTTTTGAGAGCGCCGTAAGCGACATTTTCGTACTCTGACTAGTTAAATAAGAGCCGACTATGACTCACGTGATATCATATTTTTCTCCACTGCTTGGAACATGTGGAGGTGTTGTGGGATGTTTGGGCCATGCGAGCTGGTCTTGAGGATGTTTCGGGATTGGTTGGTACGCTGTGACAGTTGTGGGGTGTGTTGTTGAGTTGTGGGGCGAGCTGAGGGGCTGTAAGGTGCGGTGTGTGCTCCGAGGGGAACTGCAGGGGCTGGTTGCTGTAGTGGGGCATTTAGTCAAATAGGTGACATGCACAAAGAGGAAAACTGAGTTTGAACGAATTTGGAGCTCATTTTCTCCCGTTTTCATCGAACCATCCATTCTTTATCTGGGAATATAATTCCTTCTTAAGTCACAACCATCAATGGCGCTGCAGAGTTGGAAAACTTATCCAACGTCGCTTTCACCTTTCATGACACTCTTTGTCCAAGCGTTAAAATACCGTCATTGTGGCGTAATTCAAGAACATTTGAGTATGATACTAAATTATGTGGCAACAGATTTATAAATGAAAAAAAAAATTATAAATAATATTAATAGGATAGGCAAAAAATTAATCATTGATTTATGAATTCTAATTCTTGACTTGGCCACCATGTTTCTTGGCCACCAAGTAATTTTTAATAGGTTTTTTTTATCGATAAACTTGGAGATCAAGTTTTTCTTGCTTATATAACCACATGTGTTTGTGGTTCACTTGTAACTCCATTTGTATTTCGATATTAATTCCTATATTACATTATATTCTTCTCATTTTCTCATTTACTCGTTAATTTGAGTGCAAATTCACATATACATAGTTAGAGAGTGATACATATATATGATAAATTGAGTGAGTGTTCATCGTAGTGTGTGTTCCTACTTATCTTCATTGTCGTTTGTCTACTTTGTTATCTTTGCTCGATATAATTCGGTGAAGTGATCCGGAGAGTGGGAACCAACATTTGGTATCATAGCCTAAGTCGAAGCACATGAGTCACCAAGAAAATCCACCGAAGGATGTACGACAACAAAGAAGATCCGAAAGGAGTGAATCTATCGGTGCAAAGAGTATGGGAGGGTGTAGAAGATAGACAAGTCGAAGTATGCAAGGACAGGATGACTCTCGCAACCATCTATCATGGAGTTAGAAAAAAAAAAGTGCAAGACACATTGCGTAAAAAAGGATTCCGCAAAAAGTGTAATCATTGTTCCTTCTAATGATCTTCTAGAAGGATTCCGCAAAAAAAAAGTGTAAGACACACTGCGTATGATGCACATGGGCACAAACGCATCAGAGAAGAAAAGGTTCAAACTTTGAAGAGCGAGTTTGAGGTTCTCCGTAAGATAGACGATGAATTTGTGGACGAGTTTGCTAGGAAACTTTCATCTATCGTCACACGTATCTGTTCACTAGGCGAACCGGTGGATGCGACCACCATGGTCAAGAAATCCTTGAGATCTCATACTCACATTTTCATGCAGATCGTTCCGTTGATTGAGTAATTTAGGTCCGACCACAAGGCTATGTTAGTTCAGGAGGTTGGCGGTCGTCTAAAAATCCACGATGAGAGGCTTCGGGTATGGCGATAGAGAAGAGGAGAAGCACATCTTGCTCACGCATGAACAATAGATGACCAAGCAGAAGAATAACAATGGAGCTGAATTTTCCTCCATCATGTTGGGTTGTAGTGGTTACGGCGAAGATAGAAGAGAACGTGTTAGAGGTCGAGGGCGAGTGTGGGGTCATGACATGCAAGGTCATGGCAGCAGCTTAAAACATCAAGAAGGCACAACGACCCGTTGATACAAGATAACAATGAAGTGCTACAATTGTCAGAAGCTCGGGCACTACGCATCGGAGTTCCGCAACAAGAGTCACGATGAGGAAGCTAACCTGACTAAATTCCATGAAGACGAGGAACCCACAGTCTTGTTTGTTGAGAATATGTTTAACTTGGAAACGCACAGGGACGAACAAAAGAAGAGCAACGAAGGCGAGAGTGACACTGAGCCTGGGCGAGAACGGGTCAGGGAGAAGACAAACCGAGAGGATCCAATCAACGTGAATCGATCCCCGAGCCGAGAAGAGGCCCAACCCAGAGAAATATGGCCACAGTGACAGTGATTCTTATCGAGGACAAGGTTATTGCGAACCTCCTCGTAGAGAATAGATGAATGTCTACACCAATTTCTGTTATGTAGACAATGATGTGAGTAACCACATGTCAAGAAATTGACTAATAAGTTTGGAGAGCTCGGCGTGACGATCATAGGGACCATGGAGGTCGGCGATGAATCAATCCTTGAAATCAGAGGCAGATGGTCCATCTTGTTCGAGTGCAAGAATGAGGAACAACGCATGCAGACCCACGTGTACTACATCCTAAAGCTGGAGAGTAACATCATTACCCTTGGTCATATGACAGAGGTGTGCAACACAATGGTGATGACCTACTTGTACTATAAGATGTGGAACCGAGCGATGACCTATTGATGAAGATGAAAAGAACGTGGAACCGACTGTATAAGATTCTCTTGGTGACATGCAACCCATCTTCTTGGCGTCCCTAGGAGATCTGGCTTGCCTATGGTATGCAAAACTTGGGCACATAAAATCATACGCGTTCAAGATAATGGGAGATAATAAAATGGCTTTTAGGGTTATTAAGATTGAACACCCCGACCAGTTATGCGAATTTTACGTGATCAATAAACAACAAATAGTGCCATTTCCGATCAAGGTCAAATTCGGAGTACAGCGACCCCTCCAACTGGTGCACGGTAACGTATGTGGTCCAATTACCCCAGCCACTCTAGTCGGTAACAAGTAATTCTTTTTCCTTCTTGACGACTATAATCGTTGGATGTGGGTTTCTACGGTCAAGGACAAAAGTTGAGCCTTTGAAGTCTTCAAGAAGTTCAAGAGGCTCGTGGAGAATCATTTAGGACATAGACTGAATACCCTGCAAGCAGATTGAGGAGGCAAGTTCGCGTCTCAGAATTTTACACAGTACTGCGGCTAATAAGGTGTAGAGCGACATCTCACCGCACGATAAACACCCTAGCAAAAGGGCGTGGTGGAAAGACCGAATCAAACCGTAATAGACATAACAAGTAGTTTACTGAAGAGCATGCAAGTCCTGGGAATATTTTGGGGAGAAGTTGTACGACACATGATCTACTTGCTGAGCCGTCGACCGATGAATGAGCCAAGCGAGTGCACCCCTTACCAAGCGTGAAGATGAAAGAAACCTTAACTGGAGAATTTGATGATTTTTGGGTGCACCCGAGATGTGAAAACAGTGGGACCATACCTGAAGAAGCTCGATGATACGTTTCATCCAATGGTGTATGTTGGCGCCTAGGAAGGGAGCAAGGCACACAAGATTTACGACCCCGGACGCAGCAAAGTTCATGTGAGAATAGACGCCGTTTTTGAATAGGATAAGAACTAGGAATGACATGACGAGAATGGAGAGCTAGAAAAGAACTTGGTGGAGTTTATCCTCAACGATGTAGAGGGGGTCGAGCACGAAGAGGGAAATAGTTCCAGCAAAGACCAGCAACGTTCAGCTAGGCGGAAACCAGCTCGCATGGAACCATTTACTACCAAGCTCGCCCAACCCAGGATCTGGAATGATTAGTTTGATCCTCGAAAGAACTAGTTCAAGAGGAACAAGCTGGTGAGACTCGACGATTAAGGACGGAGTAAGAGGGTTCTGTCCCCTATTCGACATCTAGAGAGAAGCATGCGAGCTTGAGTTGAGGCGAGAGGAGCTATTGTTGCTTAGTACAGAAGAGAAAGCAACTATCGTGGGGAAGCCACTGAAAAAGAATGGAGGAAGAGATGAAGACAGAGCTAGATCCTATTAAGAAGAATAAAACATGGGAGCTAGTAGACCTACCGAAAGGCAAGGATTTGAATGTCGGTTTTGCCGATAAATCGTTTGCTGTTATCAACCGACTAATCGTTTGCCGATGGATTTATCTATAGAAAACCTATAAAAGTTATTGTTTGCCATAATCGAATCATATCGAACTTATCGATGGATTAATCAGTTATCGATGTTTTTATCGATGGAGAACTTAAAAAAAAATCATACTTATTTCACACTAAAAAACGTAAGAAAATATGTCAAAATCACAATTTCATATTAAATATAATTTTACAAAATAAATTGCATTTTTTGAAGAACTAGCTCGATTTTAACCAATTTCGAAAAAATATTTATTTTTGCCGCAATAAGGCCACAATTCAAAAAATCATCAAATTACAAAAAACATTATGCCAACATCACATTTTATATATTATTTACAATTTTTTAAGATGAAATTACATCAAAAAAGTTTATTAACTAGCTCTACTTACTAATTTCCGTAAATATGTACTTTTACCGCGATAATTGGACAATTCAAAAATACATTATTTTAGAAAAATCATTATGCTAAACTCACATTTTTCTAATTATATACAATATTACAGAATGAAACTATATCAAAAAAGTTGAAAATATACTTCTAATTCACAATTTTCCAAAAAAAATAGTATTTTTCCCGCAATTACAAAAATTCTAAAAAACCCTTAAATACAACACAAATCTGCAAAAAAAAAAATTGAAAAATCACACAAATAATCTTCATCCATCTATACTACATCATGAACTTAAAAAAATATTTTCATCAACAATTGACTCAAAATCACAAATGTATTCTTAAAGTCTTAAACGAATATGAAACTCGAGATATATATTTCATTCAACCGAATCGATTTCTAATAAACTACAACAAATATAGAATAGAATTGTGAAAATTTGACATGATTCATACATATACAAAAGTTAAACTTCAAAACACTCAAGATCTAGTAATAAAACCCTAAAAGTACCTCGAAATTTCAAAATTAAAAAAACTTGGTACTTCTGTCGTGATTTAAGGAGAGGTGTGATTATCAACATATAAGGCGAGAAGTGAGCTTCTTCTCACGCGATTATCATGGAAAGCTATAATATATTGGGAAAGGTCAGTGAGAAGAGGGATTGTTTAGGCAAGAAAATGAGGGCAGAGTGTGATTAAGGATATGGGGTTTAAACTTATCATTATTTAGCAAAAAGTGATTAAAGAAAAATAATGGAGGAAGTGATTAAGAGAGAGATAGAGTCCATTGAGAAGAATAAAACATGGGAGCTAGTAGACCTTCCGAAAGGTCACAAGTCCATTTGTCTTAAGTGGGCCTGCAAGCTCAAGAAGGAACGATAAAGCAAGGTCCCCAAGCATAAGGCCAGACTGGTCGATAATCGGCATTCGTGGATGTGAAATCGGCATTCTTGAACGTTGAATTGGAAAATCCATCACATGAAGGTTTCATTGATAAAAATGCAGAGGAAAAAGATGTAAAAGCAGTCAAAGGCTCTTTATGGGTAAAGACAAGCACCGCGTGCCTGGAACACTTTAATCAACTCGAGGAGCTGAGGAGATGAGGCTCTCATGGTCGGTGTATACGTTGACCACCTGATGATGACTAGATCTAGCTCAGATGGTATAAATGGATTCAAGGAGCAAATGAAGTAGAAGAAATGTGTCATGCTGAAGTACTCAGCCTACGCGAAAAAGGTTCTGAATCATTTCTAGATGGCTGATTGTAACACGGGCAACAATCCGATGGAAGCAAAGTTACAGCTCGGGAAGGATGATGAATGAACCCTAGTGGATCCAATAGAGTACAAGTGTGTCGTCGGGTATCTCAGGTGATTCTTCATGGTGAGTCGTCACATGAAGAAGCCTTCTACTCTACACCACGAAGTTGTATAGCACATTCTTCGTTACGTGAAAGGGGACGACAAGCTACGGGATCGAATACGGTAGAGGAAGTTCAGCTGAAGAACTGATTGGTTTTACCGAGAGTGACCTAACCGGTGATATCGATGAAAGAAAAAGTACCTTATAGATGGCGTTTTATCTCAACGGGAATGACCTAGCAGTATCAGTAGCGCAAAATTGTGGCCTTATCTTCCTACGAGGCCGATGATGAATGAACCCTAGTGGATCCAATAGAGTACAAGTGTGTCGTCGGGTATCTCAGGTGATTCTTCATGGTGATTCGTCACATGAAGAAGCCTTCTACTCTACACCACCAAGTTGTAAAGCACATTCTTCGTTACGTGAAAGGGGACAACAAGCTACGGGATCGAATACGGTAGAGGAAGTTCAGCTGAAGAACTGATTTGTTTTACCGAGAGTGACCTAACCGGTGTTATCGATGAAAGAAAAAGTACCTTATTGATGGCGTTTTATCTCAACGGGAATGACCTAGCAGTATCAGTAGCGCAAAATTGTGGCCTTATCTTCCTACGAGGCCGAGTCATGGCAACGATTGTAGTGTCGTGTCAAGCGTTACAGTTGAGAAACTTATTGAGTGAAGTGAGCGGAGCCGAGGAGAAACCAATGACTTTATATGTGGAAAACAATACGCAATCTTATTGATGAATAAACTAGTGTTTCATGGACTCAGCAAGCACATCGACACTCACTTTCACTTTATTCGCAAGTGTGTGGAGAAGCGAGAGATCGACATGGAGTTTGTCAGCACCAGGAAGGAACGAGCAGACATACTCACAAAGGCCCTAGCAAGAGTTAATTTGTAGAGATGCGAGAAGTACTCGGCGTGAAGAATCCCAGCCCTAGTTTATAGGGGAGAATGTGAAGTCTAAATCTTGACTTGGCCACCACATTACATGGCCATCACGTTTACTTGGCCATCAAGTATTTTTTAATTAGTTTATTTTTATTGATAAATTTGGATATCATATTTGGTTCAATTGTAACTCCCTTAGTATTTCGACATTAATTCCTCTATTAGATTATATTCTTTTCATTTTCTCCTTGCCCTTTTATTTCGAGTGCATATCCCCGTATACACAGTGAGAGAGTGATACACATATATGATACATCACGCACAGTGAGAGAGTGATACATATATATGATACATCAAGTGAGTGTTCACCATAGGGTGTGCTCCTCTTTCTCTTCATTGTCGTTTGTCCATTGTGTTCTCTTTGCTTGACGTGATTCGGTGTCGAGTTTGGTACACGCACGAATACACTAGATTTGGTGTCGAGTTTATCCATTATGGTTTATATATATATATATATATATATATATATATATGTGTGTGTGTGTGTGTGTGTGTGAATATATGATACACGCACGAATATTGTTTCTTAGGCATAAAACTCGACGCCCGCTCACAAGGTGTTGAGTTTGTTGAGTGTTCTTAAAAAATTAAATGGTCATATTTTATATTAATTTAAACAGTAGTTATGAATTTATCAATAAATTAATATTTTATTAATTTGAAGAGTTTTATAAAAATTTATAAAAAAATAAAATTTTAATGAGGCCAATTTAATTAAACTTATTTTTAATTACTATTATCGTAATTTTATTGATAAAACATTGTATTTTCAGTGATATCTACGCTCACTGTTTATTTTAATTAGTAACTGAATGTACTTATACTAAAAAAAAAAAAATTAATGTACACTTAGAATAGTGATAACATGCTATATCTAACAAAATTAATATGTTAGATGCTATATATATATATATATATATATATATATATATATATATATATATATAAATTAAAATATGGCCGATCAACCTAGAATCAAATCTATGTTTTAAGAAGAAAAAAAGAACAAGCTATTCTAGAAATTGTATTGCTTTATAGAATTGCTAATCTATGATATTTATAGAATCGCATATTTATGTTCATCAAAATATATTATTTTATTGAAATTGGTGATATTTAAACTTTATTATAATGTTTTTATTATAATTCCTCTAATGCATTCAGAGCCTATATGCATTATCTCATAAAAAATTCCCTTTATTTGATTAATTAATGAAAAAGAAAAACAGGGTTGAACAATTAGTTTTTCTAGATCTTGGACGATTATTATTTAAATAAAAGTTGCAAAAAATATTATAATACCCCATATGATTAGCACCATAAAATAAGATGTAAGAAAGAGCTTGTCCCCTAGATTCATAAGTCCAAATGGATTAGACGGGACAAATGAAAATATTTGTAGTAAACAAAAGAATCATATGCGTAAAAAATAATCAATTATATAAATTAATAATTGATAATAAATATATTGTGTGTTCCAAGTACAAAGAGACATGTCACGTTGACTGATCTGCCATGGTGTAAGTTCTAGGAAAGGAATTAATGTTCCTTCGCTCGGAATCTCAAGACTAATTGACCTCATAAACCCTAGCCAAAATGTACGTAGTTTCTTGGTTTGTGCTTTCGTGTCTGCGATTCAAACGAGCTTGCCCGTAATCATTGCCGACCTGCAAGATCATGATCCCACAATCATACAGCAAAAACAAACAAATCGTATTATTATGTCAGTGATTATAATGATTAATAACGTTCATGTAGGGTTTAATAAATGATCATGGTTTTTGTCTGCTTTTCTAGGGTTCCATATCTCGCTCTCCATGTGCTCGCTTCAGTCCTCATTAAAGCTCAGATATTAACTAAGAGAGAGAGGGAGAGAGAGAGTTGATTAAAGAAATAATTGCAATCAAAGTACCCAAAAGTTTTTATTTATTTATTCGAATAGTATATTAAAAAAAATTCAATTGCACCGATTAAACATTTTAAGTATCATAAAATTTTGACATTTAATTGAATTTTTCGTATATATTTTTGTCTATGTTAAGTTTAAACTACTGATTACTCAATATGAGAAATTTCAAAATGTTAAAAACAAATAATTGTACGTGTGTAACATGAAAGAAAACATTTTAATGCTCTAGATATTTAATCAACGTACGGGAAAAATGGCGCGTTAATTTTAAGAAAACATTCTGGTACTTTTGTTGTAAATATCTTTTGATAAATGTGAGGGGGGGGTCCCTCTGAGAGAAGTGCCTGGCAGAAGTCACAATTTCCAAAACCCTTTTCCTGGGACTTGCCACTCTTCAAGCTCTGACATGAATGGGTGAAGAATGACATGGTCACGATCATAGAATTAGGTGAGTGAGTTCCATGATGTGCCTCAACAATTGTTCATGGTACCACTCAACAGTTTGTCACACTTCTCTCCTCTCTATAGAGTGAGAGAGAGCGAGAGTATTCAATTATTCTGTTCAGAAAAAAAGAGGATTAAGCTGTGTGACATCATTTATCAAAATTTAAACGTTGGTTATTATGTACTACATACATAGTAATATTACTATTGAATTCCCACATGTGTTAATATTACACTCTATAGGTTATAAAAACTTCGGTTCATATACTTGCGGTATTTTTGTTTTGACATAAAAATCATTTTTTCTTTTCTTTTCTTAAGAAGTGCTATTGGCGCTCAAATTAGTTCTTATTTAAGAAATTTTCATACTTAATTTAATTTTTCACATCAATCCTTAAATAATCTTTAGATCACGTCTTTTAAAATCCCATCTTCGGATAAGACATTTGATTTTTTCTTATTAAGTTTATAACAATATGCTTAAATTTAGAATAACATTAAATTATATTACAAAAATTTCATCATATATTCATCGATTTTGTGGTCTACCCTTAGTGCGAATTTTAAAAAATTATGAAAAACTCTACCAGTATACTCGTTATGCTTAGGGTATATCCGTAATTTAGACTTGCAATCAGTTTACAATTCGGAGGACATTTGAACATTGATTAGACTTAAAAGAAGTAAAGTGGACATATTGTTTGAGAGGCACTATATAGAACTAGAATAACATTAAGTTTGTACTAAGGATTCTTCAAGATTGAAACCAATAATCAGAGAATTTTCAATCATAATTGTACATCCGAACCTTCAAGTACATGCAAGTAATAATAATTATACATTATAATTAAATAGAACTGAATCATATTTTTCTATGTATGTATATATCAAAGAAAATCTTCTTAATATTATTGTTTCCTCGTCCATCTCCTCTGGTCACTGATATACGTCCCACACACATGCATGAGTGTTCTCATAATTTTACTCAATTTCCGAAATATGTCTAAAACTATATACAATCTGACTCAAATAATTATTTATCAACCTCTTAGATTCAAATTTAGTTGTTGGCATCAATCAATAGTCCTCACACATCTGTACGTACAGTACCATAATGTTCTATAGATTACATTCTTTTAATGCTTATTGATTTTATTATATTGTTATGATGATATTAGTTAATAAATCAATTTATTTATAATTAATGAATATAAATTACATTCTAACATGTATTGGTCAACTTATTCCCCTCTAAGATATATAGGTTACGGCTTACCAATTTTTAGATCATTAAAATATAAGACATGATATATGCAAACTATATTTTTGTATATATACAAGATAAGATATTTCTAATTAAGTACCGTCAGCGATAATATATATAATCACGTTGTTTATTTACGATTTATGTAGCCCTGTCCTTTTTCATAATATTTCAAACGGGTATTTGCAAACGGGATTATATTGATCAATGTAAACATTCCATATATAAAATCATTTTTATTCAAAGATAGATTAATTAAGTCTTTCATATTTTGTAGATCATTACAAGACAAGAGATTAGTCCAATAGTAATTATATATCACTTGCTAACAAAATTTTTGTTTTTGGGTGTATCCTAAGATTTTCTTGTCGAGAGTACTAATCATGAAAATTATTATTTAATATTTTGGTCACTATATATAGTTAATATAAGTGTACATGTATATACATAGAAACCCTAGAGCTTTGTGAAGTGGTACTTAAAAAAATGGTGGAAAGACAAAGAAGCTTATAATGGCCATGATAAGGCTGACACTGAGCTGTGTTGTATGGGTTCACTGTAACGAGACTGGGAAACCCTAGTTCGCCACGGTGGTGCACTGCACCATGCACACGATAAAATCTGCAGCAATTATATAATTGTCGCTTATCATGTTGCTTAGTTAAGATTAGTTTATCTTCTTTGGCATTTAATGGCGTAATGGCAACTTGAGAAATATATATATATATATATTTATATATTGCATCGGTGATGTCAACACACTCGTCAGTGCAGAGGACAAGATGGGATTTGGACCCATGATTAGATTAGTAGATACTGCCAAAACAAATATTAAAAAAGTCGAAGATTGATGTATTTCACATGTTTGTGTACAATGTTATTCAATAATGGAATATGCCTTGTCAAAACTATTTCTAGTAGGTTATGACATATTAATACCTCTGACAAAATTTAATTTCATGTTTTATCGAGTTTCAATATCCGCAGTTTGTAAGTATGCTACGGTTGAGAGCCGGCCTAATTTATGAACGAGTTGGGCGGCTCAAAATTCTATCTAAATACTTTTAAAGTAATTTATTAACACATATATTCATGCTTTGAAATTTTAAAAACATTGCCCTCTGTAATACTAAGAGCATAATAAACGCCAAAATGACGTGAATGCTCCAACTAAGCTCTAAAGTCCATGCTATTATAGCATGGAGATGATTTTGTGAACAACGCCGTTGAAAGTAGCGCGACACTGTTCAACGCGCTATTTTTTTTATTTTTTTTATTTTTATCCTTTATAACTCTTAAGACTATATAAATGTCAAAAGTTTATAAACTTATTTAATATTTACCCCCAAAATTATTTATAAAGATTAATTATATGTCTTAAAAATCATTTTTGGTAGGCAAAAATATTAACTTATAAAAATATATTATTTTAAATAATATAAAAAATCACAATAAAATTCTCTCAAAACACAATTACACTTGAACTTAAAGAGAGCATAAATAATTTAAAAACTAGAAATAAATTAGAAAAAATATAAGCAAATAAAATTACAATAGATTAGCTAATATTTTGCCGAATAATTTTTAATAATTTGAATCAGTGATCTAATTAGGAATCAATAAATAAATATAATGGTATGAGTGTAAATACAACATAAAGAGAATAAAAATAGAGTGAAAAATAAAGTTCGGTTAGAATTGATTTACCGTGTAGTGAGAAATAAACTTAAAAATAGAGTGAAAAGTAAAATGATTGGTTAGAGATGGTCTAAATAATTAAATATTAAACAAGCCCAAGTTCAGATTCTTATTAAATTTATTTTCGTATACAGCTTATTTTAGTGGAATTTTTTATTTTTACGTTTATATATTTTTTAACCACTGTTCATACTAAAAATTTAATATCTTTCAAATTTAATCCCTTTAAGAAAAATTATCAAGCATTACAAATGGTAATTGATTTTATTTTTTATTCGTTTCAAAGTTATAAGTGATTCATTCATTCATCCAATCAACGTTATAATTTCTTTTCTTGGTTTAACCTTGTTAATATATTTTATTTGTATAAGTTATTTAATATTTTTAAATTCGAAAAAAGCCTCTTATTAATTATTTGCATGTCCCCGAATTAAGAGTTGGGGGTTATTTATATTTAAACATATATATATATATATATATATATATATATATATATATATATATAACTCTTGTGAATGTGGCAGCATAAGAGCTATATTTTTAATGGTGTATGTTCTAATTAATTAATCTAAAAAAGTATATATCTTAATTCTTAAAAATAGAGAATACTATTGTCTTATATAACTTACAAATATATTTTAATAATAATTTTTTTGAAAAGTAATCCATTTCTGCCAAAAATAAAGAGTATAAAGAAGGAAACTTCCCGTATAAAAATGCGCCGATTTTGGTTAGATCAATATTTAGTAATTTTGTTTAGAAATATTATATTGTTTTAATACGGTGTGATGAAATATATGAACAAATTGGAATATAAGTTTGACTTACTTGATGATTATAAAATGGTCACGGCGCTTAGATAAATAATAATAATATACATGTTATTGAAAGCAATCCAATTATTACGTTATAAGGGAGACAACATTTGCTAACACAGCGGTTTATCTATAATATTTTTAATTTATAGTTAGCTTAGCTAGCTAGCTCCATATTTAATTAATTAAATAATCACGAACTCTATATCGCTCGATGTTTTATTTATTTATTTGTTATTATTATGTCTGTGTTTTGAGTGGACCGAAAAGTCATTCTAATGCTGCCATTAATACACGCGACAACATATGGATTCCCTTGATATTTTGCTTGCATCTCTCTCTCTCTCATGCATAATAAAATAAAGGGTGTTCCTATTTCTAGTTGTTCAAGACATTGAATCACTTCTAGACTTCATTCTAATGCATGTCATCACATTACTTGTATATATAAGTCCCAAAAACCCTAATTCTCTCAAACACTTTCTCACGCAACACAACTAGTCTCTCTCTCTCTCTCTTGATCATTCTCTCTTCATCTCTATCTCTCTTCTTGAATCAACATGGATTACCAACCGAACCCTTCTCTATACCTCAGCCTCAACACGGCCTCCACCAACGGCTTAAACCTAGACCTCTTCCTCGACCACCACGCCTCGTCGCCGTCGAACTCGTCCTTGTCCATGAACTCGCTCAGTCCGTCGGAGCCGACCAAGGTCTTCTCGTGCAACTACTGCCAGCGCAAGTTCTACAGCTCGCAGGCCCTCGGCGGCCACCAGAACGCGCACAAGCTCGAGCGGACCTTGGCCAAGAAGAGCCGCGAGCTAACCTCCGCGGTAGCCAGAGTGCAGGCCGTATCGAGCCCCGCCGCCGGCCCCGCCAAAGCGTTCTTTTCCGACCACCACCGCCCTGCTCACCACCACCACCATCATCAAGGTTGGTTTGACGGGTCAAACGGGTCTTGGTCAGCTAACAATGGGTATATTAGAGCTCACGAGAAGAGTGTTCATCAAGAGGAGATTTCGCACATTGACTTGTCCTTAAGGCTTTGATGATCAATATTATCGATGTTTTTCACGAGAGAGTGTTGTAGTGATATTTGTGAAATTGACTTATTTTCATGAGTATTATCGATGTGCAAATTAATTTATAGATATTAAATGAGTACTATATTTGTGGAGTGCTTTTTATTTTAATATTTTGTCGGTAATTAATTAAATATTTCGTGTTTCCTAATTATGAACAGAGACGGTTTTTCTGCATTATTAAAGAAGAACTTTATAGTTTGATCTTGTTCGTTGTTATGATAACTAAATTTATTTTTATTTTCTGTCTCATTTGGAGTCTTGATCCTCATTATTTAATAATCATATGCATATTATATTAATTATATAGTATATGCCTTTGACCAGTCTTTGGATAGAGTTCGCTTAACTCTTTTACTTTGGTATCCTGATTATAAACATTTTAAGTTTCGGTTATTAGGGACATAAATTTAATTTCTATGCCTAAAATTAATCTTTATGTTTTTATGTTTTTTTTCATCTTCTTATTACAGATAAATCTATTTCTATCTATCATAATATTAATATAAAACTTTTAAATAGCAAAACAATTAGTGTTGCATTATATAAATATCAATATTTGTTCTATGTGTGGAAAAGATGAATAACGAGAAACTTACAACTTTCCTTTTGGTTCTTGCCAAATTGTAAGAGAAATTAATAGAAAATTATGCACAATTTATACACAAGTATGAAAGAAATTAGAAATGAAGCAGATTTTGTAAATATCATTTGCCAAACACCATATTTCTTTTTTTTACTTTGAACTGGCAGAGGGCGGGCTTCGGCGTCTGCCAGTTCAAAGTAATGAAGATTCATAAATATTGTAGCCTAGTTACCCGACTTCGAATGAAGATTCATAAATATTGTGGTTGAGATTTTTTTAATAACTGTAACTGCTTTAAAAATAATTTTAATTGTTTTTTAAGTGTCATTAATTTTGAAATCTTTATTTTGTGTTTTACTAATGTTATTGTAAGATTAAAATGAAGCTTAGGATCGAGTTATTGGGGCCAGAGCACCATTGTGCGGGTTGAGCTCGCCCGAATACCCAATTCTATTTTTTTGAAGTGTTTCTAGAAACGGAATAACACTTCACATTCAAATAAAATGCTTTCTCGTAAATAAATATTAGTTTGAAACTAGATAATTGGATGCCTTAATTAGATTGAACTAAAATCTTCTTGTAAAGGAAAATTAACAAAGCTATTACTACTTCGTTTTTTTTAAGAGGGCAAACAAATTTCGTTATATGAGAAATATCTTTTAGCAATAAAATATTTTTGAAGCATGAATAGTATTATAATCAAGAATACAAAATTTGGCTATTTCATCAAATATACATATATATATATATATATATATATATATTTATATATATATATCATCATTTTTTTCAAGGGCAAGAGAAGATATATTTTGCAAATGGATGGAGTATGGGCGCCACACCCTATGGTATATTTTATTGTAATAATTTGGACAACAGCGGCATAAGAAATTTCTTTTTTAATTTTTAGGTGTAATCGCGGTAAAAGTACACAAACTAGACCAAGTGAAGCGGCATGGGTCCAAAATGAAAAAAAGAAAAAAAATAACAATAACAGTACTTAATGTCAATAAAAGTGATGTGACACTGTAGTCCGTCCATTATGTTCTATTGAATTAAATGAGATAAGATGTAAAATAGCTATATGAACACATAAACGTATATCTTAAGTGTAATTTAATAGCACTATAAATAAAAAAATATATAATTATTGACTTTAAATACTTCTGCCATAATTTATGAATCTAGACCTCGCGTCAGTTGGTCAAAGTTTAGATATTTATTATCACAAGAGATTAATAGAATTATGAATGTCCCATTACATCTTAGACACGTGTCATTTCTATATAAAAAAGATCAAACATTTTTTTACTGCTACGGGACTTTGGCAAGAAGTGTTTACAAATTTGAAGATAAGTAAAATATAGTAAACATTAAAAAATTTAACGGTGAAAAATAAAATTAATTTATACCCCAATAAAAATTGAACTATTGTGTACATATTAACCAAGATAATTTTCTTAACTAGAAAAAAAGGAAATGGTGGCATAAGTATTTAAAGTGTTTAAAAAATTTGACATTAAGTTCTCATTGCTTGTGGTAAAAGTCACTACAAGAAACATCATCTATTGTAATGACATTTGTCGTCGCTATAGCTTAATTTGTCGCCGCAATATCTTATAGCAACAACAGATCGTTACAACGTGATCATTGCAACATTTCCTTTGCAATAGGTTGGCTACTGCAACGACAAATCGGTTGTTGCTATAGACTTAGTCAATAGCAAAAACATAATCATTGCTATAAAGAAATCAATAGCAACAACATAATCGTTGCTACATACCAATCAATAGCAACAACACGGTCATTTCTATTTGTCCATCAGTAGCGACAAACGATTATGCTATAGCAACGACAATTTGTCTCTGCAATATTTTCTTTAAAAAGTTTATAAAACTTAAAATTATTATTTGTTAGGCATTTAATTTAAATTTATTAATCACAAAGTCCATATTTAAATTACTATAAACAAAACGCTATTCATTAATATAATAACCCGTAAGAAGTTGAGAATACATAAATTACACTAAAAGAGTTGAGTACATAAATAAACACAAAAAGTACACAGCTATTCGTCTTCGTCCACCGGCTGCGGAGGTGGAGGTGGCGATGGTGGTGGCGGCGGCGGCGGCGTAGCGGTCGGAAAACTCGGTATGTGTATATTCACACCCTCGGGAAGAAGTTCAGACATTTGACGCAATGCCGACTCCACACTTGCAGCCCATTCGAGCATGGCCGGATTTGTAGGTGTTGGTGCAACATATGGCGGTGGAACTCCGTCAAACAGTGCGCCACGAGAGCTTGAACCATCTCTATAGCACATTCCTTTTAACTTGCGCCCACGGCTTTTGTAAAAGCCTCGACTAGTACCTAACACTTTATCGAGCACCATATCTTCGTCGACTTCAGACTCCGGCATGTTTTCAATTTGCGAAACAGTCTCGATTTCTGACAGTATTTGACACTGCAATTTCATAATTACAAATATAAATAAAATACCACTATTATAAATTGTTCAATTATAAATCAAACTGTGAAAAAGGAGGCACACTATTATTATTTATCAAGCTTAATGTACGGATGATGAATGCAATTATACAAATAAAATAATTGCTATTACTTTTAGTAAACGAACCAGAGTTAGTAAATGAACCAGAGTAAGTACTTACATGTTTTTCGGCTGCATAATCATCGACAAAAGAACCATCGGGCTTTCGATGCATGGTTTCCCAATTCTTTATTGCACTTGGCAAGTAACCAGTTTCAGGATCTCTCTACAAAAAATATCATATTTGTGTAAAAAATGCAATTTTTAATTAAACAACATAACTACCATATTAAAACTTACAAGCTCATGTCTATGTGCGCTAAATGACTTGGATCCTTGACGGCTAGTAGAGCGTTTCTTGCTTCGATTTTCGGAGTTCCGCGCTGATGCAGCTATGGTTTCCGGCAATAGAAAATAATCAACGCATTTCTGCCAGTCATCATGCTCTATGTGTTTGGGAGGATTCTGTCTAAGCGTATCCGGATGCTCGTACCCTCCATCCATTGCAAATTTCTCTTTCAATCTTCCTTTATGCCCGCTGTACCTATTCCTGAGGATTCGTTGAATAGATTCGTCTATGATATGCTAATCCTGTGAAGATTTATCTAACTCGAAACATTTCTGCAAGAGAAAAAATTATTAATAAGTAAAACTAAATTTTGGAAATCTATATTAAAAGTAAACACAAACTTACTTCTATTTGAGGCATTATCGGTGTCTTGTACTCGCTTGGAACATTTTGCCATTTATCGTAGTGCATAGGACATCCCTTCCGAACGATATTACCGAGCAGCCGCGTGAATAGTTTTTGGTTCTTTCCGACTGGCACCCACGTGCCATCTTTCTTAGCAAACTCAATAGGAATCGGCCTTCCACCGTTTGCTTTAACTTTCTTTTTTAAGTTCAAAGACCTAGACACCCCTCTGGCATTTTTTACTCCTACATAGCAACCGTATCGTATAAATATTCGTATAATTAGATAAATTATTCAGACATTTGAAAAAAGTAAATTACCTGCTTCGCAAAAAGACGGTGTTCTTGCCGGATCACGATTGGGGTCACTCCCATCATCTCCTCCGTGGGATCGAGCAATACTAGCCGACATCACTACATTATAAAACTATTTGTAATTTATTTAGAAAAAGAAATCAACGATGCAAAAACTTATAGAAACAAAAACATCATATAATACTTCCACATATAAACTTCGATATTATCATCTTTCTTCAAATACAATCTTTATTTTCATTTTTCTACATTGACCAACCAATTCAAAAAAATTGAGCTAACTTTTATTAAAACAAAAATAATAACAAATAATAATGACGAGAATCGAGCGTTACGGAGTGGCGCAGAGATGGTTTCAGGACAGCAAGAACGAGACCGGAGCGGGGCAGCGAGTGTTAAGGGACAACGAGCGAAATTCAAGCCCCAAAAACTCCAGAAATTCACGTCCCTGGGCTGCACAATATGAGATGAATTACAGAGTTACAGAGTCATCATAAAAAAAAAAACGTACAAGGTCTCGATCACAGTTAATGAAGATACCGTCGATGTTGAACGTAATTGGCGGTGAGGGCGGAGAGGGACGGCGGCACCGGACACGGAAACGGCCAGATAGCTACCGGAATGCTGGAGGTAGTCAAGCAACAAGATGGAGTGCGGTTGGAGATGGTCACCGGAGCTATGGCGGGGAGCGGCGCAGAGACTAAGAAAAAAGTCTGATTAGAGAGGATTTTTTTTTGGACGAACGAAAGATATGGGAGAGAGGTTATCAAAGAATAAGTTTTGGTATTGTCAAACGTGGGTGTGAGTCGAAAATTAAGCGGCATAAATTGGCGGGGTTAATAAATATTTCAGTGAGATACGAGAGGGAGCCGTTAATATTCTTCGTGGTATCAAATACTGATAGCCACGTCATGCTGGCCAATTCATCTCATGTTAATACTCGCTTTAAAGCTATTTTTTATTTTTTTAAGTTGTTAACCGCCTCAAAGCTGGTCATAATGAGTTAATCACTTTGTTGCTATCTTTAATATTATTGTCTTATTATTTTTAAAATTCCTAAAGTTTAAGCTGTCATCTTATTAAATTTAAAGTCTTCAAGTAAAAACTTTTGTGTAATTATTTATCATATATTTATACAAAATATGTAATTAATCCATTTTAATCTTTAAGATAGTGTATAATTAATACCCATATTTTTTTTTTTCAATAAAAGTATTGACTTAAATTAAAAATTAGAAATTTTATTCAATTAAATTATTTATAAAAAAAAGAGTCTTAGATATATAATATGAAATATAAATTATAGATGCTGCGTCTTGAAATTTATCACCGCCTTGAACTATTTTAATATTATAACTCTTAACACATATATTAAATTATGTCCTTGAACTATATTGAATTATATACATATATTAAATTGTTATAGCCACGTGGTCACGTTTTAAATTAAACTTCGTCATGCTTGCTACTCAAGAATAGGATATTTGGTTATGCATTTAATTAAGCATTAGGCAAAAAAAAAATATTAACACAATCTAAAAATACGGGATTATTATAAGACTGTTTTGTTAATACTATTACGTATTATGAAATATTAATTATTTATTAACATTAGTAATGCCTAAATCCTAAACAAGATTCTATATTCAGTGAAAATTATATCCTAATCTCATAGGGGATTTCAACTCTTGTATTTATCAGCTTAATTATTTAACATATTTCGACTATAATATATTATATATGTGTGATAGTATTACAACAGACTCCATTGCAAAAACTAAATTACCTGCTTTGCAAAAAGACGGTATTCTATTCGGGTCACGATTAGGGTCACTCCCGCCATTTCCTCTATGACTGAGAAATATTAGCCGACATCACTACATTATAAAAATATTCGTAATTCAATATATGTTAATATTTGATAAACAAATTTTATATTGATAAGAAAAAACACCTGTTAATCTATGTATGAGTCATCATCGCTTATTTGTAATATCTCATCTCCATCAACATCGTCGTTATTTTCTTCTTCATCATCATCTTCATATTCGCTTGTTGGTTCATCTTCTAATTCGTCTTCGTCAGATAATGGCACACTCGATTGGACAGAAGATTGCACTATAGGTTCATGAGCCATACCCACATCCAAATTTTCAAACATTGATAAATCAACAACCAGCTCAAAATTTGACGAGATAGTATCATGAACGACATCAGTAAGCTCAACCACTGGCGCTGTATCCGCTGAATCCGGTATATCCCAAATTTGACGATGATTGACATTTTCAACTACTCTCCATTGATCACGCGGTTTATTCACATGATCGGCCAAGTAAAAAACTTGCTTAGCTTGAGTAGCAAGTATGAATGGCTCTTTTTGATACCACTGCGAACCAACGTAGATACTAGTTATGTTATTCTTTTTTGTGCACCGTCCGCGTCTAATATCAGTGTTGAACCACTTGCACCGAAATAACGCAACAAATAGTTCGTTTAAATAAGATAATATTATTATCTCTTGTAGTTGACCGTAAAATGTCTGGCCATCAACCTCGGGAACTGAAACTCCACTATTTTGAGTAGTTCGGTATCGATCACGACTTTCCACCATAAATTTAACACCATTGACTACACAAGCACTGCAAGATTCTGCAGTCATTTCAGAACCATTTGCTAAAGCAAAGAGTTCGTCAGTGCATTCAGAAGACTTCGCGTCGTGTAAACCGTTTATCTATAAAGAAAAAAACATATTAGTTTTATAACTTTAACCGTAGCACAATAAAGCCCTATTATTTTATTTACCTTCCGACGAAACCATTTAGGAAACTCTCTTTGAAGATCTCCGTGCGGCACTTCATTTTGGAACTCGCTGGATAGGAAATTTAATTAATTAGATAAAAATTACAGCGCATAAGAAGAATTCTAAAACAAAACTTTTTAAATACTTACTCTCTATAGCATTGTATTTCTGGACAATTGTTGAGTATATACCATTCTGCCGCAAGTCGATCTGGAAGGCTCAGCGATATGAATTTACATTTGCTTGTAGGTCGACACATCGATTCAAAAACGGATAATTGCCTTTTTGGAACCAAGACGTCGAGATTTCTATCTGGGCGATTGAACTTTGTTTGAACATCATTCAGGTACATCGAGCAAAAAGTCAACGCTTCATCTGCAATGTATCCTTCTGCTATACATCCTTCAGGGCGTGCCTTGTTCCGAACATAATTTTTAAGTTTTTTCATGTACCGCTCGAACGGGTACATCCATCTTATCCAAGCCGGTCCGCTTAGTAAAGCTTCTTCTGGCAAGTGCAAGATCAAGTGAACCATGATATCAAAGAAGGCTGGTGGAAAAATGAGCTTTAGCTTGCAAAGTAATATTATCACCTCGTCTTTTGCTCTTTCCATATCCTCTCTCTTTAACGTCCGCGCACATATTTTCTTGAAAAAATTACAGAGTTCAACGATTGTCGTGGAAACAGACTCATCGGACAAACGACCGCGAACCCCAACTGGCAGTAGACGTTGCATCATTATATGGCAATCATGCGACTTCAATCCAGTGATGTTACTATCGTTATCTGCCACTTTCTTCTTAAAGTTCGAGCCAAAACCGTCTGGAAGCTTAACGCTTTTGATGAATTGACAAAAAAGTTTTCTTTGATCGGGCGTAAAAGAAAAGTCAGGATGTGGTTTAACGATCTTACCGCGGACTTCTCGCAAATGTAGTTTCTCTCGTATGCCCAACTTTTGTAAGTCTCGTCGAGCATTGTCTGTGTCTTTCGAATTATCGTTCATCAAGAGGGTCCCAAGTAGACTTTCACACACATTTTTTTCAATATGCATCAAGTCTAAATTGTGCTTCAACTCTAACGATGACCAATATGGAAGCTCAAAGAAAATACTCTTTTTTGTCCAATTCAATTCCGTAACACCACGTTTTCGTTTAACTCCTCCATAAGCAGAATGCTTACCTGGTAAGACATTAGGCAAGAAAGACAATTGCTCTAAGATTTGTTGTTCGGTTCGCCGTCTTGGTGGACGTTTCTTTCGGTATCCTTGTATAATTTTTTCTCATTCCGGTAGCGATGAGTAATCGGTAAGAACATACGATGCCCAAAATAAACTACCTTATTAGTAACTTTTTGCGAAGGAGTATCGTCGTTACAAGTCGGACATGCTTTATAGCCTTGTCCACTCCAACCAGACAAACTACTCCTTGCAGGAAAATCACTGATAGTCCACATTAATGTTGCACGCATAGTGAATACAGTTTTCGTCGCAGCGTCGCGTGTGGGAACGCCAACATCCCACAGAAATTTCAACTCGTCAACTAAAGGCCTCAGAAAGACGTCCATATCCTTACCCGGCGATTTGGGACCGGGAATCAGCAGTGTAAGCATGAATCTAGACTCCTTCATACATAACCACGGTGGTAAATTGTATGTCGTCAATATTACGGGCCACATACTGTAAGGTGTAATCATATTGCTAAAAGGATTGAAACCGTCAGCTGACAACCCCAATCGAACATTTCTCGGCTCTCTAGCGAATTCAGGATACCTTGCATCGAAGTCTTTCCAAGCAGCCGCGTCAACTGGATGGCCCATTAAACCGTCTTCTGGGGACTGCCTTCTCTTATGCCAAGTCATATTTCTTGCCGTAAGTCTTGAACTGAAGAGACGTTTAAGCCTCGGTGCTAATGGAAAATACTTCAACGTTTTATGAGGAATTTTTTTCCCTTTTGTATCCTTGTCTTCCCACCGACTTTCTCCGCACACTGGACAATTCTCTTTCGAAGCATTTTCTTTCCAATACAAGCAACAATCGTTCTTGCAAACATGGATAGATTCGTAGCCCATCCCTAATTTTTTTAACTTCTTCTTCGCTTCGTAAAATGACTTCGGTACCCGATTTTCCTTGGGAAATGAGAATTTCAAAATCTCCAAAAGTTGGTCAAATAAACTATTTGTCCATTTATTGTTGAATTTCAAATGCATGATCTTAGCCAAGAAATTGAGTGAAGACAACCAATCACATCCTGGGTACAGCTCTGCCTCTAACTCCTCTGATAACTCATCAAAATAATGGTCGGTTGATACCTCTTCCGCATTGTTGACACCACAATCGCCTATGTCGTATTCGCCGATCAAATCTTGCAAAACATCGCCCATCCCAGTTGTGGTCACGTCATCTTCAACAAAGGCCGCTGGCGGATCCAACTCACCATGATGAATCCAATTCACGTAAGTAGTATCAAACCCAAATATGAAAATATGGTCCCCAATTGTTCTAGGGGTATGTCTAACCATATTTACACAGCGTATGCAAGGACAATAAGCCTTGCCACTGTTATTGACGTGTTTTTCGGCAAGATGCTCAAAAGCATTGCACCCCTGCCAATACTCGTTCGTTCTACGGTTTGTAAGGAATATCCAACTCTTTTCGGGTGGCAAAGACATATCCTGTAATTGAAGAAAATAATATACGATGAAATTTTAATAAATTCTCTACAATTTTTATTTTAACTGAATAAAGTTAATTACAAAATTTATAAGATATGAATGTTGGAGTTAATTTTAACGATTAAAAATCACTCACTCTCAAATACAAATTTCTTTGATAATGACATTACCTTATAATATAAGGTAGTGAAAACAAAATGATAAATATATATTTTTTAGCACAAAAATAAGGAAATAAGCTAATGTATGACTTGTAAGAATAAATATATTGAAGAGACAATAGCTGCAAAAAATACTCAGATTATGGTCGATAGTAGACCCAAAATTTCCCCAAATCACTATTCACCATATGCAATTAATAATTAAACGTACTAAAAAACAATACCGAGAGCAACTCGAGCCAATAGGAGTCAATGGGGCTTCTGGATTGGGCAACCAGCAAGAACACGTCTGAGGCAACGGCTAGCTTGAGTTTCCGAACCGAAAAAAGAAAAAAGAAAAAAGAAATTAGTACCAAAATACAAAATTAATTACTAAAACAAAAATATTGAGAGACGAGTGTTACGCAACAGGGCATAGACACGACTATGGAGCAAGCACGGGACGAGACCGGGGGAATAATACGAGACAAGAACAAGCTTCTAAATAAAAAAAGAAGAACTTTTGCCTCTAAGTTTTCTCCCAAAAACTTGCGCCACAGTGGGATGCAAGTAGGAGAAAGAAATTTGTCGATGCTTTTCCAATCTCTCTCTAATATCATGCGCATACGTGATATGCGAAGGAGAGAAAAAATCTTCTTCTCTGACTGCTTTCTCAGAGGCAGCTTACAAAATTGGAGAGAGAGATTTTTTCTTCTTGCTTTTACTAAAGCATGCGAATCAGCCTTGTTTTATTTGATTGTATATCATATATATATATATTGCTTTTAGGGTTTAATCTAATCATTATTAAATTCCCAAAAGCCAATCTTTCTCCTACTAATGTGCGTTAAAAGATAACAACAATGACCAAATCTTTTTGTCACATGCGAATAGGGTTTGGTATTTTAAAACAAATATCCAAAAAATCAAATAGTATAAATTTGAATTTTCTTTTTATAATTTTTCTCTAATAATTCACATGCCATGATCCAAGGAAAAAGAAAATGACACGTCAATTATTCTCATTTTCTTAGATTAACCAATGGAAATTAAGTCATTAATTTTCTCTACCTTTTATTATTAAATTCGCATAGTATATAATTATCAGTATAATTATACAACTTATTTCATTTTAATAAAAGTGATTAAACAAAATAACTATTTATTTATTTAATCATGAGAAAATAATTAACATAGTATGAATCCCAATTTATACATTAGAGAAATTATCAAACCTATTTAGTACTTAAAAATTATTTCAATTCAATAATTGAACTTAAAGTGTGATTTCAATAAATCAACTTTACATATAGTAACGGCATTGCGTCGTCGCAATAAATGTCGCTGCTATAAAAGAATATAGCAACGATATTTCGGCGTCCCGATAGATGTCGCTGCTATACAAACATAGATAGCAACGACATAACGTCGTTGCAATACATGTTGTTGCTAAATATAATTATAGCAACGACATTTTGTCACCGCGATAAATGTCGTTACTATAAAAACTTATAGCAACGACATTTGCCGTCGCGATAAATGTCGTTGCTACACAAACATATAGCAACAATAATAGTGTCGTCGCAATAAAAGTCATTGCTATATATGACTTTTCTTGTAGTGAGTTGCCAAACTATTGTTTTGTCTTCCGTGATTTTTCCCCCCTAAACCCCGTCACTTGTCACATTTTTAAACCCATTAAATATATTATTTTTATTAGAAAAAAGTAAATTTGTTTATCAATGATAAACAATAGTATATTAATGACTTTAAGAACAAGACATGTGTGGACGAAAATATGACGTAATACACAAAATAAGAGTTTGGTAACTTTCACCATCAAACAAAAGAATGGAAACTTATATCAACTTTTCAAACACTTTGAGTACTTATGTCGCATAATTTTAAAATAGAAACATAGTTGGTATAAACTATAAACTATAAAGTATACTCTAAATTATCAACCTCAATTAAAAGTGAAATGTTATGGTCAGTTTGTCATATACTTAGAACGAACCCAAAAACATTAGTGTTACTTCACTTTATTTGATTCAAATCGACATGAAGATAGAAAACAATGGTGACTACACAATCACCATTCACTACTACCAGTATATATACATATTGAAAACAATTGCTCCCATAATCCATCATTTCAAAGTGACATCATGTTCTTCCTGATATGGATAAACTATTTTCGTTGATGGTTTTCGACCTTTGAATAAGCTTATTCATCAAGACCTAGAGACTAGACACATCTTTTGTTTTTTTCACCTCGAAAGACATCTTTTTGAATCTCCCCCTATGCACATGCTATAGCGATATAATGACCTAAGTTGTAATAAATTGCATTGACGGGTACTTAAAGTTCTCTTCATAGTGAGAGAAAATTATTTTAATATAAGAAAAATAATGCTTCCTCTAATTTTCTCTATAAAATGTTAATAGATGAAAGATTCAAATAGCTATTAAAATTTATAAATAACGAAAAAAAATTGTGTAGAAGTGAGACATGTTCATGAACATTAACGTTTTCAATAAAATAAAATGCTTTATTAATAATTTAGTTTAATAAAAGTGAGTATCTTTTACACAAAGATGCTATTATCCTTACTATATATATCTGTATCTATATATATAGGGATATTACTCATGAAAAAAAAAATTATAATAGTCTTTCCTTTGTCATGGATAAGTTCACATTTTTTATTCTTTTTGTATGATAAATTTTTAAGAGAATTGTAAGGCACTTAGTATTGCATTCACCATTTTCAAATCAAATGACACGTAACATTATATAAAGTTCTCATGAAAAAAAAAAAAAAAACAATTAACTTATTGCAGACGATTGAAAGACTGAAACTTTTGTCGACATTATCCCTGTATATCGCTTCTGTTTTGTTGTGAAAATGATTAAACACAACTACGTTAGAAACAAAAGCACTAAGAGTGTAAGTAGTGCAAGCTAGGTATAGGTAGCTAGGTCAATAATGCCCAGGCCAAGAGGATTTCGTGATCACAAAGCAATTTTAAATTTAGCTTTCATTTTTTCCTTATTTTTCGAAGCATATAAAGCATTTCGTAAAGACCTTATCTTATAGACTTTTAATGTAAGTGGGATCAGAAAGATATAAGGGTTGGTTCCTTGTCCATATTAGCCATTAGGTTATTTTTCTTTCTTTTCTTTTTGTATGTGTCTGAACTTGAAAGTCTTTGCGTTAATGCTATCTTACATGTGGTATTGTCGCTGGATATGACAAGAAAAGTAGGATGATCATGGCATTCTTGTAATCTAAGTGCGTCGAGTTGAGTTTGAATATTGTTCCTTTGTTGCACATCCAAGACGCGACACGTTTTCTTTAAGTATCTAAGTGCGTCGAGTTGAGTTTGAATATTGTTCCTTCGTTGCACATCCAAGACGCGACACGTTTTCTTTAAGTTACCTATAATTGATATCATGCCGTTTATAGTTTTCCTGTCGTTTAAAATGTTATGTCGTTTTACCATTGTTTTGTCAGTTTTCTTTAATTACCTACAGTAGCAAGAAAAACGACATTTTCGCCACTAGCGACGATGGGATGCTCGCATCGGACATTTTTATGATCAGAAAAAAGTGCCTCAGATTGCTAATCTGCATGATGCAGGCCTAAAGCGACTTTCGAAAAACCCGAAGTCGAATGGCGCAGCCCAAATTCGAGGACAAATTCATTCCATCCCGGAGAGAAAGATGCGGGAATAACCCACAAATGTTCCATGATACGTTTGGAAAGACGATCACAGAATACTGGAAGGCGCGATAGGAAGAGACGTTACGAGAAGAAGAGGCGCTCCGAGAGGCAAACCCGCAAACATCCGAGACGCGTGCCCGGAAGACAGTTCCGAGAAGGACTTCCGCGAGAGTATTAACTTTGACCGGCCATATCGTTTGACTCGAGCGTTGTATTTATGTAAATTACATATTAAATCGAAGCTCGGGAAGTTGGCTACGAGAACACGGGAGGATTTCTGCAAAAACTTGATCGGAAGAAACCGAAAACGCTGACTTTGTCTTTTGAGCGGAAATTTTATTATCTTTAAGTTTTATGTCGTTTTAATTTCTTTTGTTGTCATTTTTATTTTAAAGAAACTACATGTCATTTGTGGTTTAGGGTTTTGTTGATGCACTATATAAGCATCATTTGATGTCTTGTAATTAAAGGAGATTGAATGAATGAAAAATTGACACTTTGTGTTTCTTTCCCCAAATCCGAGAGCCTCGTGAGCGAGCGTCGAGTTTAATGCCTGGGAGCCGGTATTCGTACGCAAATCACCGATGATTGGATGCCCGGAGTCTAGCATTCGTTCACGAATCAATAAGCAAAGGAAGGATCTTCGATCGGGTATTCGTGCACCGAATCAACGATCAAGATTGATTATCAGGTAAATTTTGTATATTTTCTAGTTTGAAGATCGATCGTCGATCTTCCTATTATTGCGCTCTATTTTTTCGGTATCAGAGCTTCGAAGACGGTCTTGAAGAATGTCTTCGCGAAGATCCAGTTCCCGTCATAGACATGGTGAAGAATGTGAAAGAGTTGAAAGGTTGGACGCATCGATGGAGCGTCTAGCCCAACAAATCATTGAGGCTGTGCATAGGAGGTTAGAGGAGCGTTTTTCTTCGCGAAGATACATGCGAAAAAAATTGGGTGAAGAGAGCTTCAAATTCGCCAAAAAATAATTTTTCTTCTCTGCGCACAACACGTGTTTGACAAAATGTCTCAATGCCATAGACAACCCCCACAGCGCCCAGACAGCGTGTCACAGCGCCCAAGTCGAGCCGCAACAACGCCGCAATGCGCCACAACACCCATGACATGCCTACAACACACACATCATGCCTAATGTGCCCAGAAGAGCCCCAATGTCGCTTCCTACGTCCTCGATAACCGTAAAAATGTCAATACATGACAAGAGTTTAAGAAAAAGTGGCAGTGACCCTTCAAGTCACATTGGCTCTTGTTCGAGGAGTTAGAGCCCGAAGACCAGGTATTTAAATAGCCGAAGTATGACGATCTCATATACAATGAGATAAAACATGCAAAAATCGTTGATGACGAGCCATTTTATGACGTGTACGACGATGCCTTGTATGATGACACCTTGTATGCCGAGGACGTGTGCGGAGAAGTAAAGATCGATGAGGAGAATATGGAAGGCAATAGCGTATCCCTTGTCGTTTTAAAGCCTTGTTCGGACCAGCGGAAAGGGTTGAGCTTTTTTTGGCGCCTAGCTAGACGGAAGGAAATGAGTCGAGCAAGCTTCAAACGAGAGTTGTTCGCGTAGCTCTGATCAATGAGGAAGCAAAGAAGCCCGGGGACGTAGTTTAGGTGTTTCTTCCAAACGAGCTGCCCACAAAACTTCCAACACACGCTAGCGTGCATGACGATCCATGTGATGGACTAGCCAAGGAGCTAGCGGATGAGCGCTGCCATGGGTCACCCGACAAGCTGCTCATAATAAAAAAGAAGGTCTAACCCGACAAGCTCCCAAAGCCCCCCAACGAAACACTTTGGAACTCGTGGAGGAATTTTTTTCGACCGGGTGAGAATGATGCGGGCTTACAGAATCCTTCAAAACAGCCCAAGCCCAATGGCGCAGCCCCGAATTCGCAGACAAAATCTTTCCATCCCAGACAGAATGATGTGGACATAACCCACAAATGTTCCATGAGGCGTTTGGAAAGACGATCACAAAATATTGGAAGGCGCGTAAGGAAGAGACATTCCAAGAAGAAGTGGCGCTCCGAGAGGCAAACCCTCAAACGTCCGAGACACGTGCCCAGAAGACCACTCGGAGAAGGACTTCGGCGAGAATATTAACTTTGACCGGCCATATCTTTTGACTCGAGCGTCATATTTCCGCAAATTACATATCAAATCGAAGCTCGGAAAGTTGGCTACAAGACGACGGGAGTATTTCTGCCAAAAATTGATCGGAAGAAACCAAAATTGCTGACTTTGTCTTTTGAGCGGAAATTTTATTATCTTTAAGTTTCATGTCGTTTTACTTTCTTTTGTTGTCATTTTTATTTTAAAGAAACTACATGTCATTTGTGGTTTAGGGTTTTGTTGATGCACTATATAAGCATCATTTGACGTCTTGTAATAAAAGGAGATTGAATGAATAAAAAATTGAAACTTTGTGTTTCTTTAACCAAATTCGAGAGCCTCGTGAGCGAGTGTCGAGTTTAATGCGTGAGAGCCGGTATTCGTGCGTAAATCAACGATGATTGGATGACCGGTGTTAGTTCCCAAAAATTAATATCCACCGAAAAACAATATTGAAAATTACACTATGTGTATTTTATCTCTACTACCGCTTTTATATATATATATATATATATATATATATATATATATATATATATATATATGAACGAATGAAAAAGAGAGAAAGAGATTTTCTTTATTGGTGAAGAGAGACAAGTGTTGGAGATGATTGGAAATACAAACAATGGAGTTGTTTATATAGGCAGCTCATATTTCAAGAGTTACCATTTTACCCTCATACTTTCTTGGGCTTCAAGCTCACTTGATAAAGTAAATAATAAATAAAAAAACTAATTGGAAAACTTGCAGAGCAAGTATACCACGGGCATTCTCTTCACCTTCATTAACAGGGCACCGCTTTGGTTCCACATCTTCAGGTATGAGCCGGCCATCACTACCGTGTTACCGACTTCCGTCATCTGACCAAGGCTTATGATGTTACTGTTCAGCTTCGGGATATAATACACCTGAGTTAGCAGGCGCTGGTCCCCGTTCTTGCACTGGAACAGGATGGACCCTCTGCCTCTGAGTTCGACGATCGATTCATCGCCGAACTTCACGCTCCCTGTGATCTTATCTTCGAGCTCTTTAAACTTAGCTCGGTCTCCCGTCATATGGTTGCTCGCACCATTGTCGAAATACCATACGTCGGTATAGACATTCTTCTCTCCGTCTACGAGGAGGTTCGCAATAACCTTGTCCTCAATAAGCATGACCGTCTCTTCGGCCATCTTCTCCAGGCTGGGCCTCTTCTCGGCCATCATCAGCTCGGGCTCCGGGCTCGACTTCATGTCGACTGGCTCCTCCAGGTCGGTCTTCTCTCTGACCGGTTCTCGCCCGGGCTCAGCGTCGATTTCGTCTTCGACGCTCGTCTCCTCATCTCTCCGCACTTCAATCTTCTTCTGCTTAACGAACATTAGCCTTGCCTCATCTTCGTTGAATCTCGTCAGATTCGATTCCTCACCGTGTTTCTTGCTGCGGCACTCCGATGCATAATGCCCAAACTTCTGACAGTTGTAGCACTTCACTGTGCTCTTGTCTCTTTGGGCCGTGGTGCCATCTTGACGGGGAAAGCTGCTGCCGCGACCTCGCATATCACGACCTCGCCCTCGTCCTCGGCCTCTACCACGTGCTCGGATATCTCCGCCGTACCCGCCACGACTCGACGAGCTTGAAGAAGACTCAGCTCCATGATTCTTCTTCTGTTTGGCCACCCATTCTTCATGCGTTAGCAGGAGGTGCTTATCATCTTCATTTTTCACTGTGACACCGCCCATTTTCTTAGCCATCGCTTCTTTGCCTGCAGGAAAATTCTCGAACTCTACAAGCGATGGTTGAAAGGGCCATCCTTGTACAGCGATTACGAAGCTTCGGTAATCCGATCTTAGCCTGTGGATGATGATTCTCTTCATACGAGCCTCTCAGATGATGGACTTTGGATCGAGATCGCTAATCTCACGGCATATCGACTTGACCTTGTGAAAATACTTAGCAATCGTCACGTCGCGTTGTGAGATTGATAGCAGCTCGTTCTCCAAGAGCTGTAGCCTCGCATCATTCTTCTTTGAGAAAAGCGTCACGAACGTCTTCCATGCTTCTTTGGACATCTTGTCGTCCCGAATGTGCTCCAATATCTCTTCTTCAATGGTGGTCTTGAGGGCAAACATCGCTTTGCCTGCTTTGATTCTCCATTTGCGTAGGGTGCCGTTAGCATCTTCCTCCGGGGGCGTAGTTTCGCTTCCGCCGACGACCTCCCATAGGTCATGCCCTTGCAAATAGGATATCATGCATGTTGCCCATGTATCGTAGTTGGTGTTGTTGAGTTTCTTGATTCCTCCGACAACTTGGAGATCACCCATCGTGTTGACGGTACCTCGACACAAAGAAAACTCTCACAAAAAAATACCAGGAAATCGTTTCTGATGTGGAAGATCAGTTGGAACTGCAACCACAGAGCATACTAAGACTTTCTAAATTCTCAAGAAATTCGTTTCTGATGTGGAAGATCAGTCGGAACCGCAACCACAGAGCATACTAAGACTTTCAAGAGACCTGACAACGACACTAACAACCTCGCTCTGATGCCAAATGTTAGTTCCCAAAAATTAATATCCACCGAAGAACAATATTGAAAATAACACTATGGGTGTTTTATCTCTACTACCACTCTTATATATATATGAACGAATGAAAAAGAGAGAAATAGATTTTCTTTATTGGTGAAGAGAGACAAGTGTTGGAGATGATTGGAAATACAAACAATGGAGTTGTTTATATAGACAGCTCATATTTCAAGAGTTACCATTTTACCCTCACACTTTCTTGGGCTTCAAGCTCACTTGATAAAGTAAAGAATAAATAAAAAATTAATTGGAAAACTTGCAGAGCAAGTATACCACGTGAGAAGCATAACACCAAGGTAAAGCTTATACTCTTCAACCGGAGTCTAGCATTCGTGCGCGAATCAATAGGCGAAGGAAGATTCTTTGATCGGGTATTCGTGCGCCGAATTAACGATCAAGATTGATATCATTATCTGGTAAATTTTCTATATTTTCTAGTTTTAAGATCGATCGTCGATACTCCTATTATTCCACAGCATCACATTTGAATCCTTAATGTGTCGAGCAAACTCGACGAATTGATACCAAAATTCTTAAACTTCGTTATTTTGATTGTCACTTAAACGACATTTTTACCTTGAGGGCCTATTTTGGTGCTTCCTTTGACGAATAATTTAATTAGTAAAATAAAGATAAAAACAAAACAAATCAAACCAAAAAATAGTGTATTATCAACTTTTAAAATTCAGTCTCCATAAAACCATATTGAACGGGCTGACAAAATTGCCGAGTTTATTGAAGGGATTTAAAACCTTAATGAACTTCAAACGGAAAACTAAGATTATAATAGCAACATATATCTCCGTGCCGGTAGGGTTTCGAGCGTAATAAACAAGTTATTACAGAGTACTATTACAAAAGTAACATATAATCACTAGAATATTGAACCTATTAAAATCAGAGAAGATTCAACATTGCAAAGTAATCTTAGTCCCTCAAAGAGATTACGGTTGATAGGAGCTTTATTTTTACATTTTTTTTATATAAAAAGACAGTGGCAGTTTTGCTACAAATTAGTTCATTGGTGCCAAGATTTTTTTGGCCTTCTATGGTGTGTAAATTATAAACTAGACTTGGTAAGTAAGTAAAGCCACCAACTATAAGCTGTTGATAATGTGACTGGAAAATTACACTAAATAACAATCTCACGTATTACAGCTTTGAAGAACAACAGTCAAAACCTAAGAGCACTCACAGAACACTCGATACTTTCTTCAGAGAGAGACGAAGTATTTTTTTTTTTTTTTTTATGTTGTGTTTAACTGACCACTTTTCCGATTTTTCATTAATATAAATTGAATTACAAAAACAACAAAATAAAAATTAAGTTAGTTGCCAATTATATAGGCCACGATCTCAGTCGATCGTTTATCCACTACGTCAAACCCAAAAACTAATTTGGTCTGAAGACTAGGATACATAAACTACCATAAACTACCAGTTCACCTTTGGAGAGGCCTTAAGAGAAATAATATTTGGGGGCTTGTAAAAAATATTAAAGTATTTTATTTATTTTTTATTCACTAATAATAATTGTTAATAAATTAATCATTAATACCACGTTAAATTTTATAATTATATTAAATTTCGAATATGATTTTTTAAAGAAAATTTATTAGTCACAACTAAAAATAGAAACGAAAAGAAGAAGAAAAAAAAAACTGTGCCAAAATATTATACTAATTATATATCAAACACTATTAAAAAAACATAAAACACTAAGGGGGCGTATGGTTATGGTCTCCGAGACCATTTTTTGGATTTGGTTTCAAACAATGTCATATTTTTTTCGCAGACAATGTTTGGTTACCAGTTATATCTTTTTTCTCAGACCGGTCTCGCACACTAAAATTTTAATGAAGGAAAACAGAAAACATCTTGAAGTTGTTTTCCGTCTTTGGTCTTCAACTCAATCGTACAAAAATAAACTATAATAATACATTATAATTTTATAGTAATATTATATTATTTATAATAAGATATTAACTATGAATTTAACTAAAATAATAAAATTACTAAAAATATTTTTATATATAATTATATTAATGATATTGCTATCATATTAACAAATATACTTAAATTATATATATTATCAATTATTATCTTAATTACAATGATATAAACTCTTGAAACAGAATATTTATTGCTTTATATTACATTATTTAAACATGGAATTAGAGTCATGAAAATATGAATAATTTTTGTATTATGGCGAAAAAATTTAGACGTAATTAATATATATTACTTTCAAATGAAACATACATTCTTTTTAGTATCAAAAATTGTGTTTTATTGCATTTTTTTTATTTAAATTCAACCACAGATTAACAAAACACTAACCAAATAGTGTTTCAAAAATCAAACTCCCAAATTGATTTGGTAGACTAAACTCTCAGACTGATTTCCAAAACAAAATTACAAATTTGGGGTCCCTTAGACTCGGGGGCCCTAGGCAACCCCTTGCTCGCTTGCCCCTAGAGCCGGCCCTAATAATATGCCTGTAACCATGTAGTGGTAATGTTCTTCATATAAAAACCAACAAATCACCCCCTTAAGTACTTTACACATAGTCTTTGACGCCTCTCGATGAACCTGTTTCGCGTTAATGCCTTTGTCAAAATGTCGGCTATGCCTATCAGTGCTGATGTAGTCGACGTCCATCTTACAACTCTCGATGCATCCCCGGATGTAATGAAATTTGGTTACGATGTGTTTTCTCCTATCATGATGCACCGTGATCTTTCAGAAAGCAATACTCGACTTGTTATTCCTGGTTCCCAATGGGAATGGATATGCCAAAGAACACACGTAGAGCAAGTAAAATAAAGAAGAACATGGAAGAAAGCTTCAATGATTAATAATGTCGAAGGGAAAAAATAAAAATAATGGAGTTACAAAAAATAAACACTAACACAAGTATTTAAAGGAGACCAGAAAACGAAACCCTAGCTAAACTTCCTAAAATAAACTCAATTAAATCTTTTACATTTACATTCGAAACCTAACAAAAATCAGGAAACTAAATCAATTCAAATCTCCAAACTTGCTCCTCAAGTTTGGCACCTTTTACAATGGGTTTCGCTGACTTCTGTTCATATGTTCTTGGAAGAGCTGCTAGGATGCATTTCTGCCCGGGGCATTCCTAGTAGAGGCTTTTCTGCTAGGGAGCCACTTTTGCCCGAGGGCACTCTTGGTAGGGGCATTTCTGCTCGGGCCGTTTCTGCTAGGGGAAGCTCTGGTGAGGAGATCTCTGCTAGGGGTTGTTGAGCTAGGTAAAGCTTAAACTCACTTTCTCCTCTGTAAGCTTGACTTGGGTCGAGGTTCTTTACCCCGAACAGCTCTCTCATCTCTGCGAACTCAACTCGTGCTAGAGCCTTGGTGAGTATGTATGCCCGCTGCTCCTTTGTGCCGAAATACTCCACGGTGATCTCCCGCTCCTCCATGCACTCGCGAATATAGTCATACCAAGTGTCTATGTGTTTTCTCCGACCATGAAACACTGGGTTTTTCATCAACATTATTGCGGACTTTTTATCCACGTAGAGTGTAACTGGCTTCTCCTCAGCTCCAGTCACTTCACTCATTATTACCTTCAACCACATAGCTTGGCACGGTGCTGCGGTTGTTTCCATGAACTCCGCTTCATAAGGATACAACTACTGTATTCTATTTCTGAGATTGCCACGTGATCAGGTTCCCATTTAGGTAAAATGCCATCCCTCATGTACTCTTCATATCATCAATGTCACCAGTCAAATCACTGTCGGTGAAGCCGACTAGCTCTTCTGCTCTTCTGCCTCTTCCAAACTGGATCCCATAGTCTGTCGTTCCCTTCACGTAGCGCAAAATATGCTTCACGGCCTCCTGGTGTGCGCCCGTGGGCTTATCCATATAACGAATGACTATCCGAACTACATGAGAAATGTCTGGTCGGATCCACTACTCTTCCTTCAGCATCCTTCCCGAGCTGCAGTTTCGCCTCCATTGGGTATTTTCTCAGGTTGCATCCGTCATCACGAACTGTTTCAGCGTGATGTCGTGTTTCTTTTGCTCAACTTCAACACCAAGGTAGTAAGAAAGTAGTTCAAGATCACTCATCTTGAATAGGCCATCAGTTGCTTCTTGTATCCTTTTACGACTTCTGCGCTGGATCTGGAGACTATTAGGTCTTCCACATACACTTTGCACTAGATATAGTGACTACTAGGTCGTCCACATACACTGCCTGCTCCCTGGAGCACTTTGTAAATCTAAGACTCTTTCAGCTCTTGTCGAGGCGTATGTTTCACGCTCTTGGAGCTTGACGTAACCCGTATAGAGCCTTCGAGAGCTTTTACCCCTTCTGCTCCTTGCCCTTTACACCAAAACCGTCTGGGAATAACGTAGACTTCTTCCTCAAGGTCACCGTTTAAGAATGCCGATTTGACATCCATGTGTTGAATCTCCTAACCTCGATGAGCTGTTAGAGCTACAATGAGTCTGATCGTGTCCAGTCTTGCCACGAGAGAAAAGACTTCCTCAAAGTCGGCTCCCTTCTACCTAAGCCTTGCCTTATGCTTTATGACATTCCCATTGGTGTCCTTCTTGAGCTTGTACATGTTGGTTGCAAAATGTGTATGCAAAATTACGCAAGTGTACATATCGACAAGTAATACAATGTGCAAAGCACAAGAATCGATCCCACGGAGATTAAGTCAAATTACGTATTTCTTACGGGTTATATAAAAAGAACATATCATGAGATATTGTTGTAAAATAAAAATTCATTCAAATTATAAGCTAAAATGGTATTCAAACTGTTAACTAAAGCTAAACGGAACAAAGGAAACAAGAAATTTGATAATCGATGAGAGAAAACTGTTGGGCTCATGAATTACTTTGGGTTTTGCGAATTACCGAATGCGACAGGAATGCTACTGCATTTTCTTAGTGATTTTCAGAAACGACATTAACATTGGTTCTTCCGAACTTTTGCTTAAAAACCGATTGTAAACTAATCATTCATATTCCTATGATAAGACTATTTTACCGGTTAAATTAATATCCAATTCCAAAAATCTACAAGGAGATTCATATATTCCTATACTCATCTAGATATTAAAAACGGATTCACAAGATTAAACATGTATCAAGGCTCCATTTGCAAATCAATTCATATTTTCCAATAGAGATTAAATCTGAAATTCTATTAAGTTGACACAAGAAATAGAATTATGACAAAATTAAGCACTCAACCAAGAACTAAGAAAACACAAAATCCAATCACAATCAATAATTCTTCAAAGACGCCGAAGAAGGCTTTTCCAATCCTTTAACGAGAACTTCTTTATAGCTTTTCAGCTGAGACCTCTGAGATTCTACTCGAAGATTATAATATTTCTTGTTCGAAATGGACATTTTGACTGAAACTTCTTTAGACCGAACAACCTTGCTTTGATTGTAGACTGTACAATGCAAAGCTTCTTAGAATTTGATCCATCCTCTTTTATTGAAACCTTCTGGTACTAGAACAATCTTCCTGCCTTGGGCCACTTTAAGAAGACGGATGTATCTTCCATGATTTTTCTCTAACACGTCAATAATGTAAGTGGATCCGTTACCCGACAACCTATTTCAAAAAATATTTGGGCGTTGCTCGCCGATAATCGTCTCCGTTGCGATCCGAATCCAAAGAGCTTCTTGACGCTTAGCTATAATTGACAAGACCCAACATCGACATTCTTCAACGATACAGACAAGTTTTCCATCTCTTCGCGAAGAAAACTTAAAAAACTTATTTTCAAGCTTAAAGTTAGCGAACGTCATCTGATTAAATGTTTATTACACAAGAAAGTGACAACCTGATAGAATTGCATAATTGACGGGAGGTTATGAAAACACCCGCGCGAGAAAAATGGAGAATCCAACAATAACCGACAAGGGAGCCACTGGAAGGAGAAAAGGGCAGCCATTGAACCGCCGGTCGGAGACGAGGAAGCCATTGTTACAGGGGAATGGGGCAGCTGCAAAGGGAGAGAACAAGGTCAGCGTGTCGAAAGTTCTGGAGGGAAAAACCGGCAGCCGTGGATAAGCTGCGGCGCAGCACATCAAGGTTCTCAAATGGCACCAAAAAAATAGCAAAAAATCAGGAAAACAGAACTCCGGCGACCTCCGGAAAACTCCGGTGACCTCCGTGGCGGCGAGGAGGTCCGACGCGGTGAAGCAGGAGATTTGGAAGCGACTGGAGTACTGTTTGGCTGGGTCTAGGGGCTGTTTAGCTAGTGTTATCGAAGTGATTTGCCAAGGAACTTTCTGGTCGGACAGTAGGGTGCAGCGGGGCGGCCCTGATTATGGGCGAGTGAAAGAGTCGGAGGATAGAGGCGTCGGCTAGGGTTTCTGGGAAGAAGGGCGGATTGGAAAGGATTCCATGGATGTTTGGCATGAGTTGGTGGTGAGAATGAAACAGACCGGCGGCGTGAGGACACTGGCGGAGGCTCGCCGGACCGTCGGCGAGGAGAGGCTGGGGCTGGCGGTGCGATGAGATGATGGAAGGCTTGGGATTCATCGCGTAACTTTTAACAATCATAGTCATAGATTGAAGTAGTGTTGTCAAAAGGGCAGTACGGTAACATACTTTTTTGATAAGTATCATAAGAATACGAAAACCTAGATTTTGATAATCTAATTGTAACAATGGACTCCCGTGTCAGGAATATAAATATATTACTACTAAATAGTTTAGCTTCGAGCTATAGTTTAGTGTTATCGAACTTGGTGAAAATTCTTCATTTTCACCGTAGCTTAAGAAGTATGTCCATTAGTCCCCTTTGTAGCTCCATAATAATGGTGCCGTATTTATTCTTCATAATTAATATAGAGTATATCCAATTAAATTAGATTCGTGATTGAAGTCACGAAATATGTATTCATCCTAAAAGTGGCAAAAGTACCAAAATTTTGGTATTGCTCGGCAAGTTGAAAAAGGATACTTGAACTTAATTCCTAGAAACCTCTAAGGTTGTGAGATATCATATTTTTGTGAATTTATCTTTTTGAATCGTATCATTCCGATACACGGTTTGGATTTTATGGCCATAATAGTTTTTCGATTAAGGTCCAAATTGTCATTTTTATTTAAACAAAAATATGATTAAACTAAATATTGGATTTATTTCATGGATTATTTAATTATTAATATAATTTCAATTATTGTATTCAATTATTAATATTTTTTATTAATAATGAATTATAATTAAATAGATTTATATTAAATTCACCTTAAGTGGAATATTAGTTTTTTTTTAACTAAATTTAATATATGTATATATATATATTTATAATTAGGAGATATAAATCTCGGAAGAGTTGATTCCAAAAGATTTGTTTTATTTAAATAAAGATTAAATCTTTCTCGAAAGATTTCATAAAATATTTTGATAATATTCATTATATTATTTAATCTTGATGATTGAAATAAAAATAATGAACGAATATCTCTAATTTGTTAAGATTTGGTTTTACCTATAAGTAAGGTAAACAAGAAATAAGAAAACACATTCTCAATTTCAAATAAATTTTGCCATCTCTCCCTCTTTTTCTCTGTCTCTTGTTTTTTACTTTTTCAAATAGAAATTTCTTGGTTCAAACTTTTCGGGATTTCGTGATTACTCATACGAGCCCACACATCCTGGCGGTTTAATTTCGGAGAATACATCGGATAATATTTGGGAGATATTTCTACCAGCAAAATAGCAGAAAGTGTAGGTACAAATCTCAGAGGAAACTCTGTTCAGAACCAGATCAGAGTGCGCCAACCAAAAATGACAAAGAAAGATAAGGTACGCACTAAATGTATTGATGTAAAAATTATTCATTATTGCTATAATTCATCTAACTAGATTTATGAATTGAAAATGATTAGAAAATTTACTATCATGATCGAGTAAATAAAAAAAATATGATTTACGAGTGGGATGGGGTAATAGGGATTATAAGTATGAGACTGTAATTTTGGTTAAAATATTTTTAAAAAGGTTACGCCACGCACTGTACAATAACTGAAAATTTTAGTTTTCCGCTAAATGTCGACCATGTCGAGAATTTATTATGATTCCGGTGTAATTATCACGATATATGCCGCTAATATGTCCAGGTAACATTTAAAAAAAATAAAGCGGAAAACTTGTTACTCCATACAACGTATTAACATCGTATAATTAACATGATCAAGATCCGATAAATTATTAGAAATTTAATTTTAATAAATTCATTATTAATAATCTAGTCTATAGGAAATAAATAAAACTATATAAAAAGGTTAACATTTATTGACCCAATGCGTAAGGTCGTACCTCAGGGCTTCGCCGAGGCTGAGGGAAACACCCGTGATCTTGGACTCCTCATACCGAAGCGTGGGCTTCGCCGGCAGGACTCGGTCGCAAAAAGTTTAACTGAAGGTTCTTTTTGGTTAAATTCATGACATGTGATTAAATTTTACATATTTACGAAAAGGATCGTAAACTTGGATATTCTCTAAATCACAAACCGTACGTTAAACGACTTGGTTCCAAAAGTAAAGTTTCTTAGAATTTAATTTCCAACAAATTTATAATTGATGAAAAATCCAAATTCAAATTTCGTTTATCAGTTAAATTTCCAGCACCAAACTTTAGTACTTTTTCCACGTCAGAAATAAAAATTCCCAAGTTTGGCACAGACTTTGTTTTTATGAATCTTTAAAAATGATAATACATATCGGATGTTTAACTCACATACGTATCATTCGTTCCGGAGCTATCTTGGGGACCATGGACTCGTATCACTTAAGATCCAACGAAGTGCTAGTGCTTCGTCAAACCTCGGTGTTATTCCACTATAAACTTGAGGCTGCACTATCTAGTGAAACAGTATATATTATTCCTTTTATAGAAAGGTTTCCATTTATACAATCAAATTCGGGTTATTGATCTTTCACTTGATGATCCACACACGAGCAGGCGATTTTTACCTTTTCCCTCTCATTGCATTTTTCATCCTTAAATCGGTTAGTAATATTGTGAGTAACCCATTTATGGTTTAGATTTATAAGTTGCGCACGGGTACCTCTCACTTCTCACGACTAACAATTAAGAGAATCATCTTGACTCTAAAGAGAGCTGTGTGATGTTTGTTTCTATGACCAAGATACCCTTGTCTATTAACTATCATGTTCCTAAAATAGCAGCATTGGAAACAAAAAATGTGTTCTTTAACAGTTAAATCAAAGAACAATCAAGTCAACAATCTAGGCTCGAGGTCACTCGGGACTTAGATCGAATATCCATTTGATCATGTACTAGTGACTCAACTCCAAGTTGTCAGTTACAGTCTTATAAATCTCGTCTATCAAAAAAATTATATCCATAAAAAAAACTCAATATTTACTTATTCAAGAAAATATATACAGTATAACCTCTATAAATTAAAATTGTTGGGAGCGGCAAAAAATATTATCTTATCGGATTATTAATTAACATATAATTTATTAATTTATATCTTAATGAAGAAAAAAATATTAATCAGCTATAATTAAATAAACATTTTTACTAACAAAATATTATTTCAGTTTATTATATCTAAAATATTAAAGTATATTGCAATAGTAGCGGCGATCACTGTCAACGATTTTTTGCTTCAACATGAGAATACGACACCCGACCTTCTTAATACTCTTAAGAAGCTTAGAGATGAACTTCACGAAGATGTTAATTTCAAGAAGAAACAAATTACTATAAAATTATATTGTGAAAAGACTACATGATTGGTGATGTAATGTTATCTTTTTATTTTATGTGATTTCGTTGTTATTTGTGTTATATTTTATTTATAGTGAATTTTATAATTATTTGTATATTTTTTATATTGAATTATTAATTTATATATCATTTGAGACCTATATACTTTCTAAAAAAAATATATATTTTATAAATTCTAGAGAATTATTAATTTAGCTAGTTAGACCCGAGTTAGGACCGCACGAAATCATTATTTAATCACCACTATTAATTTATCGAGTATTAATTTATAGAGGTTCTACTATGTATTGTAGACGTAAGCAGTGACTAAAGCTAACAAGTTGATATAGTTTATTAATTAAATAATAATACTTTTCTAGCAAGTTTGTCTACCTTTTGTCATTGACACTTGATCCTCAAGTTTGAGGATATAATAGTAATTGTGTACCTGTTTTACTTCCTATAAATAGGAGTGTAAGATCTTGTAATTCTCACCTCCCAACTTTGTATTCGACTAATATAATCGGAGCAGTATTTTCTTTTCCTCCTTGCATTTTCATATACATAGTTATATATATATATATATATATATATATATATATATATATATATATATATATATATACACAAATAGAGTGTGGAGTGAGTGGTGCCCCTTAGCCTCCTTGTTGTCGTTTGCTGCATTTTGTGGGTATCTACCAAGTGTGTTTCGGTGCAACAATCGTTTTCAGAAATCAACATTTGGTATCAGAGCGAGGTTATCAGTATTGTCAAGCCTCTTGAAATTCTTAGTATGCTGTGTGGTTGCGGTTCTGACTGATCTTCCACATCAGAAATGATTTCCTGAGATTTCATAGTGCGAGTTCCCTTTATGCCGAAGTACATTGAGTCGTCAAGCAAATCAACCGGAGGAAACGTGACGCTGCAGTACCCGATGCTCACGAAGAGAAACTACTCGGTGTGGGCACTGAAGATACGAGTAAATCTGCAAGCACAAGGATTTTGGGAGGCCGTAGAAAGCGGAGATGTCGAAGCGCACAGGGATAGGATGGCTCTCGCCGCCATCTATCAGGGAGTTCCGGAATATGTCCTTCTCATGATCGGCGAGAAGGATTCTGCAAAGAAGGCGTGGGAGACGTTGCAGACGATGCACATGGGCGCATAACGCGTCAGAGAAGCCAAGGTTCAAACCTTGAAGAGCGAGTTCGAGGTTCTCCGTATGAGAGACGGTGAATCCGTGGACGATTTCGCTATGAAACTTTCATCTCTTGGAACGGGTATCCTCTCACTAGGCGAACAGGTGAATGAGACCACCGTGGTCAAGAAATTCTTGAGATCTGTAACTCACAAATACATGCAGATCATGACGTCGATCGAGCAGTTTGGCAACCTCAAGACTATGTCAGTCGAGGAGGTTGTCGGTCGTCTAAAAGTCCACGAGGAGAGGCTTCAGAGCTACGGCGACAGAGAACATGAGAAAGACCTCCTGCTCATGCATGAAGAATGGAAGGCTAAACAGAAGTGGAACCAGTGAGAAGGTTCTTCTTCAAGCTTGTCGAGTCGCAACAGATACGGCAGCGAAAGTCGTGGACGTGGCAGAGGTCGAGGTCGAGGACGTGGTTGCGACCAGCGTGGTCGAGGCAGTAGCACTTCCCGCCAAGATGGCGCCACCCGCAAGGACAAGAGCACAGTGAAGTGCTATAATTGTCAGAAGTATGGTCACTACGCAAATGAGTGTCATACTAAGAACCTAAACAAACAAGCGAATCTGGTAAGATTCGATGACAACGAGCGCGCACTTATGTTCGCTGAAGAGATGGTGGATTTAAGTAGCAATGACCACGACGACCAGGATGGGTTCGACGAGACACACGTCGAGCAGAAGCGGGCACGTCGAGCAGAAGCGCGTCGACGTAGTACTTGACGACCAGGTATCCAACGAGGAGGTACCTGAAGACCAAGTATTGAGCCGAGTGGATGAGCTGATGATGGCAGAGAAGCCATGTTCAAACAGGAAGAACGACGAGCAAACCAGAAAGGTAGTGCTCAATGAAGACAAGGTTGTTGCTAACCTACTCGCAAATGGCGAAGAGAATGTCTATACCGACATTTGGTATCTAGACAACGGAGCCGGTAACCACATGATGGGTAATCAAGCCAAGTTTGAGGAGCTCGACAAGAAGATCACTGGGAAATGTGAAGGACCTCGAGCCGAGTCAAGTTTACGGGAGAGAATGTAGACGTAAGCAGTGACTAAAGCTAGCAAGTTGGTATAATTTATTAAATTAAATAATAATACTTGCCTAGCAAGTTTGTCTACCATCTTGTCATTGAAACATGATCCTCAAATTTGAGGTTATATTAGTATTTGTGGACCTAGTTTACTTCCTATAATTAGGAGTGTAAGATAATATAATCAGAGCAGTATTTTCTTTTCCTCCTTGCATTCTCATATACATAGTTATATATATATATATATATATATATATATATATATATATATATATATAAATAGAGAGTAGAGTGAGTGGTGCCCCTTAGCCTCCTTGTTGTCGTTTGCTGCATTTTGTGGGTATCGTCCAAGTGTGTTTTGGTGCAACGATCGTTTTCGGGAACCAACATGTATTGTAAAAAAATGCATAGCTAAAATTTTATTTTAAAAAAGGAAAAATTACGGCAAAAAAACTCAACATGCGTTGACCATAACTTTGGCATGAAAACGTTAATTTTTTCGTTAACATCGTCATGTGTCCTTTAGCGGCAAAAATACCCAAAAAAAATTGAATTTTTTTTAAAACTTTTTGAATTCATATTTTTTTCTTTACTTGATTAGATTAGTGATGATTACTTGAATTCCAAATATATGGAATAACACAAAATTTAGTGAAAACATCAATTCTGAATTGATCAAAGAGTTTCATAATGGAAATTTAACTATTTCATGTGATAAATGCAATTGTGAGATACCACCAAGTAGATGAATTTTTTATCCAAAAAAAATTAAAATTCTAACAAAATAACATTTTAGCATGTCTATATAATAGAATTGTCTTGTTACTTTATCATCGTGCTTTAATATATATATAGATTATTTCATTACCTTATTTGTCACTAGTCCAAGCATTTTGAAATATATATTGCAAAAACGTTCCATATCAACACTATTCCAACATATTTCCAATATTGAAACTTATCATCCGAGAACCATGACATCTAGTCATTAGGCATCATATCAAGAATTTGAGGAGTTTACATGCATATACACATAAATATATACACTCACACACACATGCACATTTATAGTTACGTATAAAGCATTAGGCGTTCTTCAATACCATAAAGCGTTTCGGTGAATAAAGCCTAAACAATTGGAAAGCAGAGAGAGACGAGAGTGAGATCATGAGAATGCATGCCACGTAGCCACAGAATAAAGCCCCACCGACTTGCGAACAAAACCTTGAGAATTTGGTGCATAACTCCATCCATTGGAAGTCTTCTTCGCCTGTTACCGCCATAAGTGACCCTTCGAGAGCTCTCGAGTTTGTTGCAATCGTTACATAAACTGCTAACTATTACAAATCATGTAGGAATAGAAGAGTAAGTTTGGTTATAATTGGGTTCAAATTTTAAGATAAGAACTTAATTTTTAAATTATAAAACAATTTCAATTAAATAAAAAATAAAAGTGATGATATTATAGTGATTCATTCTCAATGTTAAAAGATAGTTGAGATATCACTTGAAAACTATTTTTAGTAGTCAATTGGTGTCTTTAGTGTCTACTATACAAAAATTAAAATAAGTGGTGCAATAGAGATTGCAAAAAACAAGAACAAGCTTCGATGGAGGATCTGAATACAAATCCTAATTGACAAATCCAAATCGATCGCTAGATCTTCCAAACACCCATAAAACTAATGAACAAAGCAACAGAGATCGGACATCATGATTGGCACTCGCGCACGGACACACGAAATCAAGGAGTGTACAAAAAGAGAAACAACATAAAGATTGGAAAACAATAATCGCACACGAAAATTAAACACATCGGAAGAAAATAACTATGTTTTATCGACATATGTAATTAACACATCATTCTTTATTCAAAGGTTATCGTATACTTACCGACCAGCCGAGCTAGAATAACGGAAAAATCTCCATGACTAAAGTCAAAGATACTCACCGGAAATGAATTAGAAAAATAAACTTCATAAGGAAATATTTATAAACATTTATTTGGATCGAATTTCTCGTCTGTCATAGGTGCTATATCGTATACTTACCGACCAGCCGAGCTAGAATAACGGAAAAATCTCCATGACTAAAGTCAAAGATACTCACCGGAAATGAATTAGAAAAAAAAACTTCATAAGGAAATATTTATAAACATTTATTTGGATCGAATTTCTCGTCTGTCACAGGTGCTATATGCACCATGATCTTTACTAATATGTAAATACAATATAAAAGATTTATAGTCACAATGGCTTTTTACTTTTTTAATAAATGAGAACAAAAGGTTTGGCCAAAAAAGAAGGGAATTATTACAAAGAAAAGGAAAGACATAAACATAACGTGCAAGAGGAAAAGTAAACAGTTTGTGAATGAGGGATGTGGTTGTGATAATTTACTAAAAGTGGGACAATATTGACCGTATCATCTCATCACTTAACGTGCCACGCATTGAGTTGTCATTTTAAAATGTTACCATATACAAACTGGTAATTAATGAAACGAAAACGAAACCCTAAAAATAAAAATCGCTCGAAAATGACAAATCTTAATAAAAATTATGATTAATGATGGTGAATATACACAAATTGTACTCAACTAGGTTGCGAAGATTTATGTCCTTTGGGTGGCAAGTGTAATTATTTTCTATTTTATTGCGGCTTGTATGTATAAAGTTTTACTTTATTGAAGTTTTGATATACTCAAATGCCCCAAAAAGACTTGGAGTCCGGTAAAATAAATTTAAGTATATTTGTAACTGAAAAATAGACTCAAGTCTATAGTTATACTACTCTAATTGAGTACAACTTTGATAGGTTTGCCACAATATATTGAAAAGAAATCTGCATTGTTTCACATGTATGAAAATAATTGTAGAAATAAAAGTAAGTATGAAATTCGGGTACGTAAATATCTATATATATATATTAAACTAAAAACTAAAAATGGAATATCATTCTAGGCATTTATTTGCTGGTCTTCTATTAATTGTCTCAAGTACGTAAGGACATCCCATTCCCGTTAAGTTTTCATAAATCAGTGTCTAGTAAATCCAAGGCTAGGCTCAACAAGAAACAACCTTGATTTGACAAACCATTAAAAAATGTAGCAAAAAATATAAAGAAAGAACATGCATATATTAATCTAAGTTCTTTATTATAATTTATACCTATCTTTTACTACATTTTTGAAATGATCATTCAAGAAATAAGAAAACATGCAATAAAAACGCAGACACACACATACATTAAAATATAACTAGTGAAATTACTTCTCTCCAAAAGATTAATTAATTAATTAAGTACTTGTAGAATTAGGTGATGTAATAAAAATTACAAGAAGATTAGTAATGAAATAGCTAGTAATATACAGAGAAAGTTCGAACTTAATATTATAATATCATAGGAATCTTTCTTTGATTTGTTTTTTCAAGTACTCATGTATATTGCATATATGTATATGTATATATATACATGTGTATTGCAGGGCATATACATACATATAAGAAGAGGAGGTACCTGATCCAACAAGAAACTGAGCCAGGCAAGACTCACATGGGAGCCCTTCAACATTGAGCTGAAAAAACTAGCGCAAAGCCTTAGAAAATTGTAACCCGCCATTATAGAGAACACATGCACTGCCACACTGCACATGATCGGCAAACAGAAAAATCAAGATTATATATTATATAACATGTAGTGGCGAAGCCAAAAACTTGAATCCGAGAGGACGAAAAAGAAAATACAAAAAATCGGGTTGCACATGACTCAAAACATGCATAACATATTCAATTATATGGTGGTAAAAAAGCATATGAAATTTTGGTAAAACTTACATCTCATGAAATTTGATTTGTAGGGATATAAAATCTAATAAAATTATATAATTATAGAGCATAAGATAAGATAAACAAGCACTTACTAGAGAGAATTCAAGTCCTTATAAGTAGCTTTCTTCCTGATCAAAAGCATGTCTTCGGTCTCAGAATCGAAGCCTAACAAACAAGCCACCAATACTAAAACCAGAATAGCCACAATCCTGAGGAGGGCATGAGTTTTCGCCATCCCTAAGGATCCCATGAAGATCTTCGAAAACAATTCCTAAATAATATTATTTAGATATTTCTATGTATCTTTTATATAATATATGTAATACAAGCTTCTTTGGAGGCAAAAGAGACTGGTTTTTATGGCTGCAAAATATATGCATGCCGTATCCTTTAGGGTTTATTAATGTTATTTTATTTTCCCACTTGTACTGTTGCGGTGTGGTCCAACATTATGGCGTGTTTGATTACTATTTTTCTACCTAATTTTTCAAGTTTTAATTATTTAATTTCGGGGTGTAAAATACACAAATGTGTTTGTGTGATGGAAAAACTACGGACTTGTACTAACTAGTTTTGTGCATAATAATATAGTAATGTACTTGCGGTATGAGATATGGACCTACCTCACTTATTTATAATTAATGTTGTCACGTTTCACGGTTGGCATACTGCATATACATATATAAATGAGGAATGGCAACGTTTTTTTGTTTATTTATGTTTTAGTACTTTTAAATCGTTAATTTATTTGAATTAGTGGACCGGCACCGCGCTTGGCGCAGTGGCAATAAAATATTGTTTATTAATGAAACACTTATATCATTAAACTAAATAAATTGGGTTTATAGTATTATTTTGCTTTTTTTATTATTATTAGTTATGAGCAAATTATATATATATATCAGTCTTTTATATATAAAAATACATAAATAAGCGAAACATTATCTTCTTAGTAAATATTTAAGTAAATGAAGAAGTTGGAATGTAGGATTAGAAGAGTCCTCATCTACAGTTAAAAACTTAAAACTGTTATATGAGTAAGACCCCATTAATCATAATTCATAACAATAGTTAAAAAATAGAGAGAATTAATGTTAACAATCCTTTTATATAGGATGTCGTATAATATACCATGAATTTATATTTTCAAAGTGGCAAAGTAGAATGGAAAGAGTTTATAGAGAAAAATGTTAAAACATATATCCATCATTAATCATAATAATTTACTATGTAATGAATCAAAATTATGTCACTAAGATTAGTAGACAGTAGGATAAGAAGAGTTTGTATATAAAAGAAGAAAAAAAAAGATCAAAGAGAAGTAGATGTTAAGGTCATATTTTGTCAAATCATCCCTCAACACTACAGATGTCGTTTTATATACAAACGACAAAGAATAGAGACAAGGTTACTTAAAGATTCCGGGCCCATCAAAAGATAGAGCAGCCTAAGGCCCAACGGCGATTAAGCCCATGAAGAGTCAAAGCCTATCAGGGAACAAGATCTTATCACTACAAGAGAACGCATCTAGTAGAGGCTCATCGAGGAGGAGTCTCATCGGGAAAACCCAACTGAATTAAAAGAGGAAGTCATTCGAGATCGCGAGAAAAGAGGAAAGCTGGTTCATTCAGTTGAGGATTTCGTGGGATATCCAACGCAAATATGGAAGGTCAACAACAATCATAGCAAGAAAGAGGGAAACCCTAGCATAATTCGTGGGAATAATCTAGAAGCCCTAACACCTATAAATATGCATGTAAACTCGTTGTAATTGGAGAGAGTACCATTATATCGTGAGTTCGAGAGAATAATTCTTGAGTTCTTGAGTTTGTTTATTCATAGCACTCTCGATTTCCCAAGGATTAGAGCGTGTAATCTTCGATTGTCCAAGCTAATAAATGGAAGAAACCGGGTCCTCTCGGAATCACAATAAATCAAGAATATTCGTGTTCATAATTATTTGTGTTCTTTTGATTATTCTTGTGACTGTAAGGTAGTGAAAATCGCCCTCTACAGTTTGGCGCCCACCGAGGGGCTTTGTTTCTTTCTATCGCAAAGCCAGGTAATCGGAGAGAAGACGGAGAATGTCAGGCGATGAAGTAGCTTTTTCCAGGATCAGGCCATGCAAAGGATGCAGCAACAGCTGACCGAAGCCGTGGCAAGGATGACGGAAGCCACGAACAAAGCCGAAGAATCCACCAGGAGGGCGGAAAAGTCCGCCCGAAGACTAGAGGAGCAGGCCGTGGAGAACAGACGCCTCGCGCGCCTCTTGGAGCGTGCGGAGAGACGGCACCCGGCGAACCAGCTAGCGGAATCGTCTGCACGAGGAGCTGGAGCAAGCGCCAACGGAGGCGCAGTGACGGCGGACACGCCGGCGGATATGTCAACCCCCTCGCTCATCAGAAACCTTTTCCACACAGGCGTAGCCCCGCCTCCGGCCACAGCGAACCAACCGGAAAGCACGCCAGGATCCACGCCGGATAACTCGTCGGTGAACGTGGCGACAAGGGTGGCCGAAGAGGTGGCCAAGGCGATGGCGGTGATGTCATCGAAGATGGAGGCAAAACTCGGGCAAGTTGCATCTCAAGTGCATCAGGCGACGAGCTCAGCACCAGAGATCGATAGAGAGAAGCCAGGATCACCCCATTCACGACGAGGATTCGGGGGATAGAATTGGAGGAGCTTCCGAAAATCAAGCTCACACCGTACAAGGGAGAGACGGACCCCCATACCCACGTGAAGTCGTTTCAAATCGCGACAAATCACATCGGAGGCGAAAAGACCAGGAAGGAGGCCGTCCTCTGCCGCTCTTCATCGCCAATCTGCAAGGTCGAGCCAGTGATTGGTTTGTGAAGCTGGGACTCGGCTCTATCAACGACTCCGACGAGCTGATCGCCCTCTTCTTGAAGCACTTTTCCATCTACGTTCAGACGGAGTTGACAGTGTCCAACCTCTTCGACGTCAAGCAAGGGAAGAACGAACCTCTCCGGCAATACGTGGAGAAGTTCAAGAACGTGATGTTCCGGATCCCAAAGATAGATGACGTCGTCTCGGTCCAGGCCCTGAAGCACGGGCTATACTATCAGTCCCCGTTCAACGACGAGATGTGTGTCTCGTTGCCACACTCGATAGAGGATGCCCTCCATAAAGCGACGATCTACATGGACATGGAGGAGAACAAAGCGATTTGGAAAAATATGGAAGAAGAAGCCGAGGGCAGAACAAGGCTAGAAAGGAAGGAAAATAGGGACGGACGATAAGGGTCGTCGTCCAGAGCGAGAAGAGAAGGAGATCGAAGAGACCGAAGAGACCGAGAGGGTCCCAACGAGCAAAGAGTTTCGGAGATCCCAAGGAAGAGAGTCTACCAAGTAGACGGAAGGAAGGGGGCCACCGACGACCAAGGGAGCCATCAGCCAGAAGGTCATCAGCAGGGAAACCCCCGGCCGGGAAACTTCCCCGATAACCAAAACGGCTTCTCAGGGAGTCGTGGACGTTTGTCCAACAACCGGGGAGGATTCTCCGGCGGCCGAGGAGGTTACGAAAGAAATACGTGGCCGAAGGACATGAGCAAGTATTGCTCCTTCCACGAGTACCACGGCCATGCGACCGATGAGTGCGCCGCCCTGAAAAGGGTGATCCAGAGGAAGATCGAGCAGGGAGAATTTCAAACTGTCTCCCAGAAGCCTTCCCAGCCGTGGAACAACAACAACCGGTCATGGACGAACCGACATGAGGTGCTTGCTCAGCGCGCAGGAGGTAACCAGGAAACGCCAAAGAGGAGCCTCCCGAACGAAGAAGCCTCGACGGAGCGCGCGAATGACGGAAGACCGGTCGCAAGGCCCAGGATCGATCTGATCATGGGTGGATCTCGGCTCTGCGAGGATTTCATCAACAGCATCAAAGCCTACCAGTGTAGAGGAAAAGAGCCCGTCCGGGAAGATGTGAGGATGACCGGTCCGAAGACGACGATAGAATTCGTCGACGATGAGTTGTGCGCCGACGAGCACGACGACGCTCTAGTCCCGGAGCTCAATATAAGGGATGCGACGTCGCCCTCGTCCTTGTGGACAATGGAAGCTCGGTCGACGTTATCACGTACGACTTCCTGTCGCTGATGAAGATCAAAGGCCTCGTCATCGGAGGCTGCCCACGCAAGGTGTCAGGCTTCAACGGAGACGTAGCCCTTTCCATGGGAACGGTGAACCTCACCGTCTACGCCGGAACCGTCCATCAGATGACAGAGTTCATGGTGCTGGACGTACGATCGCACTTCAATGTGATCATGGGGAGACCCTGGATTCACTCGATGAGGGCGGTCCCATCCACGTACCACCGATGCATCAAATTCATGGGGCGAGAAGATGGGACCATCAACGAGGTCCGAGGAAGCAGCGAGGCCTACCGCATCTTCTATATGATGCACTACAGAGCGATGAACGCGCCTAAAGGGGTCGAAAAGGCCGAATGCAGCGGTAGCAAGCCAGCCGGCCAATAGCAATTAGCTACGGCCGCTCCGCCCCCACCAGCGGCAACCAGGAGGAAGCGGCGCAAGAAGAAGGGAAAGGGCGGACTCCCCGATATTCCCAAGATCCTAAGCATTGAAGACGTAGAGAGCCAAGCCGCCGAAGAGAGATTGGGAGGGCCGAAACTCAAAGAAGTGGAGCAAGTCTGCATCGACGACTCCGATCCAACTCGAACCGTCGGTAAAGGCGCCGGACACGAACCAGAAACCAGGGCTCAGCTGATCGGTTTTCTGAGGAGGAATCGAGGAAGCTTCACATGGTCCCACAAAGATATGCCAGGGATTGACCCGACGGTGGTCACCCACCGGCTCAACATAGATCCCGGGCACAAGCCGGTCATACAGAAACGGAGGAAGATGGCCTCCGACCGAAACAAGATCATTAACGAAGAAGTGGACAAGTTGCTCGCAATGGGAACCATCCGGTAGGTGAAATACCCCAAGTGGTTAGCCAACACCGTCGTGGTTAGTAAGAAGAACGACAAGTGGAGGGTGTGCGTCAACTTCACCGATCTCAAAAAAGCGTGTCCGAAGGACAGCTTCCCGATGCCGCACATCGATTGACTCGTTGAGGCCACTTACGGATACGAACTCCTGAGTTTCATGGACGCCTATTCAGGCTACCATCAGATCAGGATACATCCGGACGACGAGGAGAAGAAAGCCTTCATCAGCGAAAGAGGGACATATTTCTACAAGGTTATGCCTTTCGGTTTGAAGAACGCCAGGGCGACGTACCAAAGGACGATGACGAAGATGTTCCACGAGCAGATCGGGAAGAGCGTGGAGGTATACATCGACGATATGGTTGTCAAGTCCATGAAAGCAGCGATGCACGTAGAGCACTTGGAGGAGTGTTTCGGCATCCTCAATATGCATCAGATGAAGCTAAACCCCACCAATTTGCACTTTCGGCGTCTCGTCCGGGAAATTCCTAGGTCAGATGGTCACTCAGCGAGGAATCGAAGCCAACCCCGAGCAAGTCGAAGCCATTCAAAGCATGCCGTCGCCTCGAAATCGACGAGAAGTCCAAAAGCTGACAGGGAGGATCAACGCGATGAGACGTTTCATCTCACGACAGGCGGATCAGACTCTTCTGTTCTACGAGCTCTTGAGAAAGAACAAGAAGTTTGATTGGACCGACAAGTGCGAAGAAGCCTTTCAAGCACTGAAGGTTTATCTCTCATCGCCCCCCTTCATAACCAAGCCAGAGCCCGGAGAGCCGCTTTACCTTTACATTGTCGTATCCAACTAAGCGGTAAGCCAGGTGCTCGTGCAGGAAGAGAAAGGAGAGCAGAAGCCAATCTCCTACATCACCAGGAAGCTCCTCGACGCCGAAACGAGATACCCTACAATCGAGAAGCTGGTGCTGGCCGTTTACAACGCATCGGAGAGGCTGCGTTGCCATTTCCAGGCCCACACTATCATCTTTATGATGGATAGACCGATACGCCTCATCATTTAGAGCCCAAATCAGTCCGGCAGGATCACGAAGTGGAACATAAAGCTGGGAGCGTACGACATCGAGTACCAGCTGCGGACGAGCCTGAAGTCACAGGTTCTAGCCGACTTCCTCATCGAGTTACCGAAAGAGCCCGTGGAATTGAGCGACGAGGCCGGCACCTGGAGGCTCTGCGTCGACGGATCGTCAACCTCGACGGGATCAGGAATCGGGATCCGGCTTATCTCTCCGATGAGAGAAATAATAGAGAAAGCTTGCCGTCTTTCATATCGCTCCACCAACAACGAAGCAGAGTACGAGGCCCTCATCGTCGGAATGCAATCCGCCCTAGCCATCGGGGTCAAGAACCTGAACGCTTTCTCGGACTCTTACCTGGTCGTGAAACAAGTCAACGGGGAGTACGAGACGAACGACGAGAGGATGGAGGCCTACGCCGGGGTTGTCAAGTCCCTCGAGAAGAAGTTTGATTTCTTTACCTTGACGCAGGTGTCCAGAAGAGATAACAACCACGCAGATGCTCTGGAAAATTTGGGGTCAACCACCCAAGTGGGCGAGCTCCGATCGATCACGGTGGAGTCGGTGCACAAACCCAGCATCAAAAGGCCCCGACAAGAAGAAGCAGAAAATGGGCGATGAAGGACTTACGGTCGAAGAAGACAATGTTTGTGGCAGCGACAAAGCCTTAGAGGCCGGCGAAGAGAGCATCCAGGATATAGAAGAAGAAGAGGACGAAGACGAAGAGCGAGGAGTGGTGGATGACACCGGAGCAAAAGATTGGAGGACCCCCATCCAGACATACTTGCTCGAAGGGAAGCTACCCGAAGATCGACAAGAAGCGAAAAAGATAAAGATAAGGAGCTCTCGATACACCATCCTGGACCAGAAGCTCTATTTGAAGAGCCTCGTAGGTCCCTACCTACACTGTCTTGGCAAGAAGGAAGCGGAGTACGTCATGTAGGAGATCCACATCGGAGAATGCGGAAACCACTCTGGCGGACGCAACCTGCTGAGGAAAGCCAAGCTGCAGGGTTTCTTTTGGGAAACCATGCGCGCGGACTGCATCAACTACGCCAAGAGATGCGAGAATTGCCAACGACACGCCCCAGCGATCAACTGCCCGGCAGAAGAACTATCGGTGGTGTCCGTACCATATCCCTTCATGAAGTGGTCTATGGACATCATCGGTCCCATGCCGATCGGAGCGAGGCAGAAGAGGTTCATGCTGGTTGTCACGGACTTCTTCACGAAGTGGACCGAGGCCGAGTCCTACGCCAACATCAAGGATTCCGACGTCGAGAGTTATGTTTGGAAGAACATAATCACTCGCTTCGGACTCCCCAGGGAGATAATCGCGGACAACGGTTCTCAGTTCATCTCGAAGAAGTTCAAGGATTTCTGCGCACGTTGGAGGATAAAGTTGAACACCTCAATGCCAAGATATCCTCAGGGGAACGGGAATGCTGAAGCGGTCAATTGAACGATCACCGACAACATCAAGAAGCGACTCGACAAGAAAAAAGGCTTATGGGCTGATGAACTCCCAGGAGTACTGTGGGCTTATCGGACGACACCTCATTCAGCCACCGGTGAAACTCCTTTCGCTCTGGCATTCGGGGTGGAAGCGGTGATCCCGGCGGAGGTGGGAGTCCCCAGCTTCCGGCGATCTTGGGCACCGAGCAACGAAGAGGCTAACAACCAGGACAGGCTTCATCAACTTGACCACGTCGATGAAAGACGGGAGCGGGCCAGAGTTCACATCGCCAACTATCAGAACACCATCGGACGTTTTTACAATAAAAGGGTGCGCCCGAGAAGGTTTCGAGTCGGCGAGTTGGTCCTCCAAAAGGTTATCCAGAACAAAGCCGAGCTGAACGCAGGAAAGCTGGGAGAAAGCTGGGAAGGTCCGTACACAGTTACCGACATCGTCAAGCCTGGAGTATACGAGCTCAAGAACACCGATGGGATCAAGGTAATAAGAAGATGGAACGTCAAGCACTTGAAGAAGTTTTATCAATAACGTCATCAATGTTTTCCCGCTTCGTCCCATCCTTTTCGGTATCCTTTTTCGATTTCTATTTTAAGGATTGTTTTTCTTTTAAGTTTATTGAAAAGGGAATCCCACCCGTGCTTGTTCGGGATCTATATGCTTGGCTCCGGCCTTATCAATACAATATGGAGTACTCTTCCCTCGCGAGCCGCACCCATTGGGGGACTCAAAAGGTTTAACGAGGCTCGTCTTTTAAGACAAAAAATATTTGTTTGCTTCTAAACTTCAACGTGTCGCTAATAAAAGAGAAACACAAAACTACAGCGAAAAGCGCCAACAAAAAAAATAAATTCGGCGAAAATGCGTACATCATCGCGATTGGGCCCGGTGTATACCGATAAGCTCATCGCCGCAAAATCAAAGGCGTAAAGTGCCAAGTATATCATCGCGATTGGGCCCGGTGTATACCGATAAGCTCTTCGCCGCAAAATCAAAGGTGTAAAGTGCCATGTATATCATCGCGATTAGGCCCGGTGTATACCGATAAGCTCATCGCCGCAAAATCAGAGGCAAAAATGCCAAGTATATCATCGCGATTGGGCCCGGTGTATACCGATAAGCTCATCGCCGCAAAATCAACAGCTAAAATGCCAAGTACATCATCGCGATGGGCCCGGTGTATACGGATCAGCTCATCGTCAAAAAATAAGAGGCGAAAATGCCAAGTATATCATCGCGATGGGCTGGTGTGTACCGATAAGCTCATCGCCGCCAAATCAGAGGCGAAAATGCCAAGTATATTATCGCGATGGGCCCAGTGTAACCGATAAGCTCATCGCCGCAAAATCAGGGGAAAAAATGCCAAGTATATCATCGTGATGGGCCCGGTGTATACCGATAAGCTCATCGCCGTAAAATCAGAGGCGAAAATGCCAAGTATATTATCGCGATGGGCCCGGTGTATACTGATAATCTCATCGCCGCAAAATCAGACGCGAAAATGCCAAGTATATTATCGCGATGGGCCCGGTGTAACCGATAAGCTCATCACCGCAAAATCAGAGGCAAAAATGCCAAGTATATCATCGCGATGGGCCCGGTGTATACCGATAAGCTCATCGCCGCAAAATCAGAGGCGAAAATGCGAAGTATATTATCGCGATGGGCCCGGTGTAACCGATAAGCTCATCGCCGCAAAATCAGAGGTGAAAATGCCAAGTATATCATCGCGATGGGCCCGGTGTAACCGATAAGCTCATCGCCGCCAAAATCAAAGGCAAAAATGCCAAGTCTATTATCGCGATGAGCCCGGTGTAACCGATAAGCTCGTCGCCGCACAAAATACTATGGCACAAAAGGGCATACAAAATAGCGATAAGAGCATCGCATAGCGACAAAGAGAAATACAGCGATAAGAGTGTGGCGCAGAAAATGAAGTAAAAAAAATTTAGCGATGAGATCAAGTTTTTCTTTACATATATATATGTATATATATAGATATCTCACATCCATTCTCATCAATACAAAAGAATGCTCAGCTAAAAATGCAGGACAAATAAAAAGGATTAGACAAAAGCAAAGAAAGGATCACCGCGCTCATGACGTCGTTGTCATCATCGGAAAAGAAGTTATTCTCGGTAATGAGTATCGTTGATGTAACGAGCTCGTCATCGCAGAGAAACTGGCCGACGAGAAGAGCTCGCACCAAGAGGAGTACGCTTCCTCTGATGACACAGGGATCGAGGAGTCAAATACCGCATCGATAAGCGCGACAGTCTCTACCCGTAGAAGTCATTTACTACACAAACTCTTTTTCACACTCTCAAGTCAAGTTCACATTATGGAGCGTTCACGCTGCTCCCTTAAAACAATCATCTCCATTGAAGTCGACATGCTCATCGCATATCACGAGGGCCGAGTTCATAGCGAGGATCTTCGAAGAAAATGGCATCGGGCCAAGTGGTAATCCCGTGCCCTTCGTTCAAGGCATCCGTTGAAGCCTACCTTGTTGAGCTCGTGAGAAGTCAAACACCGCTAAACATCGGCGAGACCATCGGCTACCCGAGGGAGTTGTCAACCCTCTCATTGCCGATATCGTAAATTCAAAGCTCCTACCCGACGACTCCTAGCCATGTTATCGCACACTACGGGTATTATTATCGGAGAGCACCACTGGGCGACAGCATGGTCGAGGATTCCTATCATTAGGAGCGTTGATTCAGATCGGAAGTAATGAAGTTTTTCTCTACATTTTACCAAGTGCATACACTTGATAAAATGAAGGACTAGCTGTTAAGGTCATATTTGGTCAAATCCATCCTCAAAATAACACTTGTCGTTTTATCCTCAAAACAGCAGGAATAGGGGTAAGGAATTCATTAACAGTTAGTCAACACGAAAAACCCAGTTTGTGAGGAAAGTCTTAACCCATGAAGAAAGGCCCAATTCGCAGAAAAAGCCCAAAGTGAAAAGGCTCAATCAACCCTAACCCTATAAATAATAACAGAAACCTAATTAAGAGAGGATCAAAAAAATTCAGCCGAGAGACATTCAGCCAAGAAGAAAGAAAAAGAGAGGAAACAGAAAGAAGAGAGGAAAAAAACCAAGAAGAAAGAAACAAGAGAGGGAAAAAAACCAACGAGAAAGAAAGGAGGAAGATGGAAGAGATCAAGCCAAAACCCACTTTGAACTACGTGATGACCTGATCCCGGTTCGCCGGGTACGTAGGCAGCCTCGTCGAGGGCGGTGTGGTGCGGCATCAAATCATATCTTTATCATTATTCTTCGATTGTCCAAGCTAATAAACGGGAAAAACCGAGTCCTTTCGGGATAAATAAATCAGGGAATAATCGTGTATATATTTTATTGCGTTCTTTACGGTTTTCCTTGTGACTGTAAGGTGGTGAAAATCGCCCTCTACAGTAGAGCGGTGGCGATTTTTTTTTATTTTAATAATATTAAATAAATTAATTATACAACCAAAGCGAACTCAATAATCTTGATTTATTCGAAGTCATGTTATTGTTAAATGATTGAGTAGATAATATAAATTTTAAAAAATAAATACATAACCAAAATACTAATCATAAAAAGAATGACAATAATAAGAATAAAGAGTCTGTTCAAACTTGATAAATTAATTCACAGAGCGGGTTTGCATACTAATATTAAAACATCATGTATATGTGAAGGAAAAGTAAAAAATTTAAAATTTTAAAAAATATATACAGTTAGCTTTTTCTATTAAGAAAAATATCAATACTATATAATTAAGGTAATTAATGGGATATAAGTTTTACTATATATACAAAAATTTGCAGCACAATATAAATGACGATATCAAACTATTCAATACTATATAATTTGAGTAACTAATGCTTTGCTTCTCTTTTTTTTTTTTTTTTTTTCCATAGTTAGAAGTTTAAAAACATAGCTTATAATACTCTTCGGTGATCCACGCTTATCAACAAAACAGGAGCCGCAAGAAATATTTAAAAATAAAAATAAAAAAAATTGTTACATTGTCTTTTCTGTTGTTGAGTAATAGAGCAGAGTTTTATTCTTTTTCCAAATAATAATTAGCAATAACATCAATAGTTCATATCAAAGTATTTACTTTTTATTTATATCGAAGTATATACTTTAAAATAATTAACAATACATTAAAAAGTTTACAGCACAATTTTGTACTCTGGTATTGTTTTCTCTTAAAAATCTCTATTTCTCCAAAGAATGAAAAGATTACAAAAAAGTAATACTATAGAAACAGAATTTCACCCAAAAAAAAAAAAAAAAAACTTCACTTATCTTCATGTTATGACTCTTATCGTCAAAGTATAAAATTCAAAATTCTTAACAACAATATTAAAAAAAAAACAAAAATCACACTTTCTATGTATTAATTCACCCTGAAGTGTCAATTAATCTGAAAGAACAAAAAAGTAACATTAGAAAAAAGAGGGTTAAAATTAAAAAGTAAAAAAAAAAACACAATGACGATGACGAAAACATACTTTTGTCGTTAAAAATCTTCCGAGGGACGATCAAATTACACGTTTTACCGAGAGAGTAAAAGAGTAATGCATATAATATATAATTGAAGCAAAATAAGAAACATATAATATGAAAACCAAATAGTAATGTGAATATGACATATTGTTAGAGCTTCAAAAAGACCATCGGGCAATTGAAACACATGTAAAAACTGTCACCTCAAGATATCGAACTCTCACAAATTGCAGATCAGAAAGCCGCCACCGGAGAATCCACACCATAAAGCTATCGATATTTTAAAAAGTTAGGATTTTTTTAATATAAATACATTAAAAATCTTTGAAATTAGAAATGACAACATATAAAGAAATGAGAAAATAACTAAAAAATTATAATTGAAATCACTTACGATATTGGCCATAATGAGATCCATAATTCTCCACACTTCGACTTGAGCTCATCTTGATCAACACTATCGACGGAAATGTCTTCATGCAGCGGCAATCACAAAATTAATTATGAAATATTGAAAATGAAAGGAAGAAAAAAAAACACAAAAAAACATTTAAAAATAAGTATACATTGTAATAAATTCTTAATCATATAAAACAAAATAAAAAGAGTGGACACGAACATATGATTAAATCTATATAAAAAGGGTACCAATTCAGCGAGAACCAAAAGGCACCTCTGAGTTTTCATTGAATGAATCATATTGTTAATAATAGAGCCGACTTCGATCAATATTAGAAGAAATATCTGCAGAAAAACAATTGCAAATTCCATAGCAAATATTAATATTAATAAAAAAAAGGATTAAATATAAGAAAAAAATAGAGCTACTATGTGGACATGAAGAGCGGATTAGAAAACTCAAAGGTATAGTTGCTATATAAAGTCGATGGATTATGGATATGAGGAGTCCTAATTTGTTACTGCCTATTGATTTTCATTGACATTTAGGAAAAAAAATCATTGTAATATTGGAAGTTTAAACAAATCATTGTAGAAAAAAAAGAGCGTTAATAAGTAGATAAATAGGGGAAGATACGTTTCACCAATAAATTATTGATTTTATTTATTATATTTTAATTGAATACTTAGTAAAGTACGTGTGATTTCTTATAAAAACTCTTATATAAATGTTAACTAAATGAATGTGGCCTTTGGATTTCATTTTTTTTATTGTATGCACATGTACCCTAAAAAAATTAAATGTAATTAAATTCACTATAATAAATGACCGTGTACGTGTAAATGTGTAATGGTGTACAAAATGAATTCAGCTATTATGTTTTTAGATTTAATTTTGAGTCATTTAATAAATGAAAGTAGTGTTTAAAAATAATTATAAAATGGTGAAATTTGTAGAAAAATAGGATTCTTCATTTTCAAGCTTTTTAGATAGCCAATTTATTGTTGGTAGATTTTCATTATATATATATAGATTCCCTAATTCAAAAACATAAGATTCCAATACACGGGCGAGTATGTTTTGGCCCTTTTAAAGCATTTTGAGGACGTTTGTTTATCATCCAACTTTGACGGACCATAACTTTGACTTAATTAAGTGTCGAGACCGTGATTATGACATACGAAATTGAAATAATGACACATGTGTAAAAAATAAGATTCGATTTAACCTAGAATGATTTCGGAGGCTGAAAATGTTGTTTAATTGAGTATCGAACAATTTTAAGTTTTCTGCTGTGTTCATGTCCATAAGGATACTACACTTATGTATCTTCCTTTCTTGTCTGTATTTCGTGTTTCTTGAAGGTTGAGTCAAGGTTCGACTTATCGTGGATAATCGACGATTATCGGTCTTACAGATGTTTACCGATAAATAATCCACTACACTAGTTGCCGTTTTGGTAACTTATCGCCGATAATCGGGATAATCGATAAATCCTTTTCTAATGGATTATCGTATTTTGCAGTGTAAAATTGAGGGAGTGCAATTAAAAAAATTTGGCAAAAGTTTGCAAAGTTTTGATTTAAGCGTTTTTCTCCGAATTTCTTCAAATTTTTGCGAACTTTTTGGTAAATTTAAGAATTATAATCATAGACATGAATAAATCATGCATTTTTTTTCTTTGATATTTACTCATTTGTACGATTTTTAGAAGATTTACATGAGTTCAAAACTAAAGAGTTAGTTGTTCATATGAGTTATGTTCTTCAATGGGTAAAGATTAGTACTTTTGTGATATTGAGTTTTTTTTTTTTTATGAAAATATATTGATGAAAACTTTTTTTGATAACATAGTTTGAAATTATTTTCTGAGATTTAGAGGAAACTTTGGTTTGTATGCTTATTTTCTGAGATTTTTTTAGGCCAAAAGTGTACAAAGTTTTGAATTTTTAAATTTGCTCAAAATATAGATATTTTTTGATGATTTATTGTTTGTATATGCTTTAAAAGATTGTAGTTAGTATTGAGTAAGAAATATGTTTTTGTTGGTGAATTTCTTAGGCAGATTTGATGATAATTCATATTTCCTCATAATTGCGGCAAAAGTATTTAAAGTTTATCTTTTTGTGATTTGTGAAGTATTCTACTCATTTTTTTTTTGGTATTTTCATTCATTAAATATTTTTTGAAATATTAATCTGAGTTTTTGGTGTAATTTATTTTCAGATTTGACGATAATTTGGCCATTCACATAATTGTGGCAAAAGTCTTCCAAGTTTATCTTCTTGTGATTTTTCCGGTAATCTGCTTACTTTTCTTTGTTTTAGCTTTCATTAAATTTTTATTCCTACAATAATGTGAGATTTTGGTAGAATTGAATTTCATTTTTGAGGTAAACTTGTTTTTTGCGGCTAAAGTACTTATTTCTGCCATTTGTCTTGCTATTTTTAACTAGTCTCGTAATTCTTCTTTTTGTTTAGGTTGAAGATGAGTAAAGACAATCTTGCGAGGGAGCATTGCACTCACTATGGGGATCCGAGCAACAACTCGAGTTTCAAGTGCAATTACTGCGGGAAGGAGATCAGAGTTGGTGGAATCGCGAGGACTAAACAACATTAGGCCGGCACCGATAACAACAAAAATTTCATGCAGGAGATTGTACGCACTTCGAATGTGCATGACTTGTTTTGGAACAAATATCTAAAGATTCATATAGAAGCAAGTTGTTCCATAGGAGATCGTCTTTTTTCTTAGGTCGGACAAGTTGGTCTGAGACTCCGAGTATTATCAATTAATTATCTGTCCATTATGTGTTTGAGTTTTTAGATTATGTGTGTGATAGTTGAGATTTGTAAGACTATGTTTTATTAGTGTTTTAGATTGGAGACATGTGATGGAATTAAATGTGTGTGTACGACTTTTTATTTTTATTTTTTATGGAAGTGTGTATGACTTTATCTTCGTATGTTTTGAGGTATGATATTATAAAAACATTTTGTATGTTTTCCATCGATAAGTATCGAAAACTGTCGATAATCCTCGACAAGTATCAGTAATCGGTAAGCTACAATATTATTAGTTTTCGGTCGATAATCCGGTAATCCGTCGATTAGTCCGTCGATAACGGCAAGAGATTTATGTGTTATGTCGATAAGCCGAACCTTGGGTTGTGTTACATATTGGAAGTTTCTATTTATAGACTGCAAATAGTAAACTCTCTTTATTTTGTTATTTCCTATTTTTTTATCGTGTGTATTTAGGAATTTTGGCTGGACATATTCAGCTCTAATTTTTAAATTGTGAGGATCGAATCATTTGAATTAAAACATTGAGTTTTTGTTCTATTACATTTTTTTGTTCTTGAGAAAATGCGATTTTTTCGTGTTTTGAAATCTAAAATGTTGCTCGGGAATCAATGCATGATGAGATAATTAACGATCGACGTTTGTGAATCAACAATCTAAGACTCTGGCAAATCCCGATCTTCCGTTGCATCACATTGTCGTATGGAACCTTCAGTTTTGTTAGAAAATAGCAATTAATGATTAAGCAGAAAAAATACTATATCACGCATTTAATTGTTATTATCGATTTCTTTTATATTTTGGGAGCCTAAAATTAAATGTAGAAAAATTATTTATAAGTGTTATCGGTAATTCTCGGAATTGATTTTACAAATAAATTAATTAAACGGAAATTATTACATTAGTTTCCTTCAATTAATTTTATTATTTGGTTAATCTTTTAATTAAGGTTACAAATTAAATTAATCAATTTTAAACCCAAAACTCCCTCCGGAGGCCCGTTTTCAAAAAAAAAAGTGTCCCGGTGTTCGTAAAAATATGGAAACAACCAAAAACGACATAAAATTTGTGAAAAACGGACCAGTGACGCACCCGGGAGCAAAAAAGGCCAGAGAAAGACGTCGTGGGACCCATAGGGGCGGCAGCCCTCAGAATCGCGCCACGTGGTGGATCCCTGCACTGCCTCTCCCCGCGGGCCCCACCGCGGTCGCATCGGCCCCGATGAGCCTGATCCGTGCGCGGGGAGCCGTGCCTGCGCCCACTTACGGGGGCTCGCCCTCGGAAAGGCACGTGTAGGGCCTGGATGGCCCCTGGCCTGACCCCCGCGCGCAAGCGGCCCCCGTGGGGGCTTGTGGGCCGTCCGATCCCCGCACGGACGACCGAGATTGATCCGCCTTTTTATGGGGACCAAAATACAGTTAAAATATTATCCGGGGACCCCCCAAGAAAATATTTTACTGCATACGGGCCCCCAGACCCTATTATAAATAGGAGCTCAATTCAGTTAAACGGTAACTCAATCGAAAGTCACTCTAATCCTCTCTCTCTCTCTACCCCCGATATACTCGCCTCCCCTCAAATATTATACTAATGTTGAGCGTTGGAGGTGAATCAGGGGGTAACCCCCCTGTTTCCCTTCATCTCGGGTGTTACTTTTTCAGGTCCAGAAAGTGAGGAATTTATAAAACGCGGAAGCCCTAGAGGAATTCGTACAGGGTCAATGACTTGCCTGATAGGTCCCGTTCCATGTTGTGTCCAGCCTATCTCCAGTCCATTACGCGGCTGTCGGTATAGTCTGGGGGCACATGACGGGACACACTATTCAAGTCGTAGGGTCAGGATATGAGGGAATTCCTCTAATATCCGGACGGCTGGGAAATTGCTCTGAGAGGAACCCCTGGAGAAAATCCTGGGAGGGTCCAAGACCCCACCCACCCTTGTCCTAAGCTCTGTACGGCATAGGCTCTGCCTCTTAGTCCTCGTATCTCCTAAAGATACCACGACTCCGCGGACAAATCCATTAGCCCAGACTTAAAACTAACCATACCAGGTGGAGAGTCTAACCCCCCAGGGTAAACTTCCTGGACGAACGCACTCCCCCGTTCGCTGGTACCCCCGATTTGCGTGACCTCTGAACCTGTAAAAAACCCGGCCTGGTCCATTCCAGGCCCTGCGGTAATAGGTAGTGACTTACCCCTATCGCCTGGACCCCGAAGAGAAACAAGACTTTCGATCCTAGAAGTGCAAGGGACACATGCTCAGGGTCCCCACACCGGTCAATTGAAAACCCACTTTGGAACTAACCACCCAAAAGTCAACGGGATCCTATCGGGCCCACACCCCTGGAGGCACAAAGTCAGCCATTCCCGGAATACTGGCTGTTACCTTAAAATGTACGAAGGCTTGGCGGAATGATCATTGTCAAAAAAATCTGTCATCCCCGCAACAAGGCCAACCAAGGCCCATCAAAAGTCAACAGAATCCCGCCACGTCATCAAACGACATTGGGCCAGGCCCAACACCTACAAATGGGTCTCTTTAATGTTTGATCCAAAAAACGGCATCAACATTTTGGCGCTAGAAGTAGGGGGCAACGAATTCAACCATCTGAATACCCCACCAGCAATCAGTGATCAGTGTTAACCAAGCCAAAGAGATGTCATTTAAATCAACGGAAGACACTCCCTCTCACCCCACAGAGAGCATTGCCCTAAACACGCGGGCCAAAGTCAACGCTCGTCGAAAGCAGGTTCACAACTTGCCAGAGACGAGTATTCGCCGTGAGCCGTCTGTCAATGAAGAAACGCTGGCTTGAGTCGAAGAAAGCCTTTTTCGACTAACATGACTTATCACCAAACACTTGGAAGGAAACCACGCCAACGAAGGAGAAGTGGAAAGCCCCAAAGAAGCCCTCGAACTCATTCAGAAAGAGGCAAATGAAGAACGCCCAGTCCCGAAACTTCTCTGGAACCAGCGCAGTCATAAACAACTCGACGATCAGCATTCAATCGACTTGGGGGGTACGAAGACGCCGCCGACAATGCAAAGAATCGGCGAAGGGAACGACGACAGCGAGAGCGCGCTCAGACGCACCCACCCGGCGAAGGAGACCTCCGACACCGCCTGAATCGCCTCGATCACCAGAGATATCGGCGACAGCGCGGTAGCCAGAAGAGAGAAATATCTCACCGACAAGAGGACTCCGACGACGACGGTTCGAGGGGATTAGACAGCTCCCAACACACCCGACATAGGGAAGGAGAACCTGTCATCCCCGAACTAGGAGCTCAGGCAATACCACCCCCTTACGATGATTTGAAAAGCGAACTTCACGCACTCAAACAAGAGATGCAAAGGCTTGCTGCTTCCCAGAGCTCCGACCCCGTCGCCAGAAGCATGGTTAAGGGAGACATCTCCCCTCTCGCTAGTCACCTTCTCCCCGAAGATCTCGACGGAGATTTTAGGTTCCCGTGAAACCTCACCTACGACGGCACCACCGACCCCACGTACCATCTGGTACAGTATCGATAACATGCGGATGAAAAGATGCTCACCTTCCACGATGTGTCAGGCCTTCTGCCTTACGCTTGTAGGACCCGCTTTCGAGTGGTATCAACGTCTTCCAAAAGGATTGATTGGGTCGTTCGACGAGCTCGCCGAGTGATTCATCTCTCGCTTCGCAAGCTCAATCACATAGCGAAAGTCGAAGTCCTACCTATGGACCTTTAAGTAGAGAAAGGACGAATCTCTTCAAACGTACTTAAAAAGGTTCTTGGAAGAGTCAAACAAACTTGTCAGCTACACAGATGACGACGCTATTACAGCCGTGATCGACGATCTGCCATTATGCGATTTCTCCCGCTCCCTTGTAAAAAACAGGCCAGTCTCAATGGCCGAAGTAATGGCGAGAGCCGCGAAAGATATCGCTTTTGACGAGTACTTCGGCGGTCGAAACCAACTTACCTCTGAAGCCCAATATCACGACAATAAAAAAAGCGGCCACGGCGAACAACAGGGGAAAAAGCAGCGGCAACAGCCGAACTCCGGAAACCGACCGCCGCTGCACAAGCGAGCGGAAATATTTCAGAAGGATGCAAAGTTCACCCCTCTAACAGCATCATCCGTCATGATTTCCAGCCTTCATGGAGATAAGTTCAGAAGACCGCCGCCGCTCAAGAAAAATGCCAAGAAAGACATGAGTCGGTACTGTCAATACCACCAAGATCATGGTCACACAACGTCCGAATGCTATCAGCTGAAGAAGCAGATCGAGCAACTAATCCAGGATGAACAACTGCAAGAGTCTGTCTAAAAAATGGTATCAGATTGTGGAAAGTCGGACAACTCACGCCCTCGCAAGAACGGGCAACACCGGGACAGCGACCTCAGCCAGACCCGCCCCAAAAAGGGGCCGGAAAGGGATAGGACTCCCAAGTTCAACGTTATATCAACTATCATGGGCGGGCCCGAGACCGGGGACTCAAGCAACCAGCAAAAGCGGTACGCCCGATCCCAGGAAGACGATCCAGGCACGCACCAGATAAACCTTACGCACCTTGGAGACGCACCCATTGTGCCTCCTGGCCGAGCCATCATCTTAACCGAGCAAGAGGCTCGAAGGGTGTCTCATCCCCACAATGATGCGATCGTGACCGACATCCTGATCACTAACAACCGAGTCAAGCGGGTGTTGGTCGATAACGGAAGCTCTTCCGATATCATCTTCAAGTCTGCCCTGATGCAAATGAACCAGGGAGGACTCGTCCTCAAACCAGTGAGAACACCTCCCCATGGCTTCAGCGGAAAGCCTGTCTTCACTAAGGGTGCCATCGACCTACCCACAATGTTTAGTTCCGACAACGGGGCTCTAGTCACCAAAATGATCAGATACCTTGTAGTCGATCAACCATCCGCCTACAACGTCATTTTGGGAAGGCTGAGTCTCAACAAGCTTCAGGCAATCACGTCTACCTTTCACCTACTTGTCGAATTCCCCACTTACAACGGGATAGGAATCATGAAAGGAAGCCAGCGCGACTCTCGAAACCGTTACGCCCAGAGAGTGGGGATAGGAAAAGATGAGCTGGCCATCAACACGGTGCGGGAACTAGACAATGAGCTCCCAGTCAACCACAGGACACCCGGATGTTCGCCGAGCTTGATCTGCGTGACGACATGAGAAAATCCTCAATGGAACCCTCCTCTGACGTGAATCAAGTCGCAATACAAGAAGACCGGCCTGAAAGGACGGTCTCGATCGGAGCTCACCTACCGGTCATGATCAAGACCTGGCTGATTGCGTTCCTGAAAGAATTCAAAGATGTGTAAACATCGAGAAGGGAAGGACGCCGAAAGTGCAACGCCAGCGAGCCTTCAATCCCGAACGATATCAGGCGATCAATGAGGAAGTCAACAAACTCATCACAGCCAACTTCATCAAGGAAGTCACCTACCCCGACTGGGTATCCAACATGGTAATGGTGAAGAAACCGAACGGGCAATGGAGGATCTCTATAGATTACTCCGACCTCAACACCGCATGCCCCAAAGATTGCTTCCCGCTCCCGAGAATCGATCAATTAGTAGACACGACCGCCGTCCACCAGCTCATGAATATGATGGATGCCTACTCAGGTTACAATCAGATCTGGGTGCACGAACCCGATCAAATCCACACGACGTTCGTAACCGACCGTGGCCTCTACTTATACAGAGTCATGCTGTTCGGTCTCAAGCACACAGGGCCACATACCAACGGCTGGTCAACCGAAAGTTTGCCTCCCTTATCGGAAAAACCATGGAGGTATACGTAGACGAAATGATCTTGAAAAGCCTCAGAGAGGACAATCACGTCGACAATCTGCGCGAGACTTTTCTGTTACTGAGAAAGTATCAAATGAATTTAAACCCCGCCAAGTGCGCCTTCATATTCGAATCGGGAAAGTTCTTGCGATACATCGTCAACCGGAGAGGAATTGAAGCAAATCCTGAAAAGATCAAGGCACTTCTCGAAATGAAAATCCCTCAGCAGATTAAGAAAGTTCAAAGCCTCAACGGTCGAATCAACGCCTTGGGGAGAGTCGTGTCGAAAGCCACGGATCGATATCAACCATTCTTCCAAGAACTCAAAGGTGGAAAAAAATTTGTCTGGCACAAAAAGTGTGAAGCCGCTTTCAGGAGCTGAAAAGCTACCTTGGGTCACCGCTTCTACTACCCAAACCAGAAAATGAAGAGCCTCTATACCTCTACCTCTCAGTCTCAGCCCGAGCAGTGAGCGTCGTTCTGGTTCGAGAAGAAGACAAGAAGCAATTGCTGGTCTACTATACCAGCAAGGCCCTGTTGGACGCCGAAACGCGGTATGCCCAAATCGAAAACTGGCGATCGCCCTTGTAACTTCCGCAAAGAAACTCCGCCCATACTTCTAGGCTCACCAAATAGTCGTGAGAACTGAGCACCTAGTCTGAAATGCACTTCTTAAAGGCACCTACTCACGCATGGCTATCTGGTCCCAAGAGCTAGGAGAATACGGCGTCGAGTACCCGCCCAGAGTCGCCATCAAAGGCCAAGCACTTGGCGACGTCATCGCCGAATTAACTTACGACACCGAGGTCGAGACGGAAGAAGGAAACGACAAACCACCAGTGACGCACGAAAGGAAAAGTCACCCCAATGGACCAACCTGGAACCTGCACGTCGACGGCGCTGCAAACGCGCACAGCTCAAGAGCTGGAATAGTGCTCACGAACCCCGACGGCGGGAAACACCACTACGCCATACGCTTCCACTTCAAAGCCTCAAACAACAAGGCCGAATATGAGGCATTGCTAGCTGGACTTCAAATCGCACATAAACTCGCGGTGAAAAACATGCGAATTCACTGTGACTCCCAGCTGATCGTTAAAAAGGTAGAAGGAGAGTATAAGGCTAAGGAAACCCCCATGGTGGCATACTTGGCGGATAATCAACACCACCTGGAGCAACTCTCTTGGTATGAAATCACTCAGATACCACGAAGGGATAATTTGGAGGCCGATGCCTTGGCCCAAATGGCATCAGGGGTAGATGATGAAGAACTGGGAACAGTTTCGATCGAAGCCCTCGAGCAACCTTCAATAAAGAAATCCGAAGTCCCTCTAGCATTTGAAGAACCCGCTGAAAAGCCAGAACCGGCGACAGATAAGTACGGTACCATCACTAGCGATCTCGACGAAACCACTAAAAAGTGGACCCCGCCGACGAACGAGCGCCTGCAACACGGCGCCCCCATAGCCAGCCTCGAAAAAATCCTTGCCATATCAGATAAAGTTGGTGAAAACTAGATGACTCCGATAGTAGAGTACCTAAAACACGGTACCCTCCTTGCCGATCACAAAGAAGCAACGCAGCTCAAATTCCACACAACCAGATATGTGCTACACAATGGAGAACTCTACAAATGAGGTTTCATGCAACCTCTCCTGAAATGCCTCGACGAAGAAGACGTCAACCTAGTCCTGCGAGAAATCCACGCAGGAATTTTTGGAAACCACTACGCAAGACGATCACTAGCCCTGAAAGCCCTGAAGCAAGGGTATTTCCGGCCCACGCTTAAGAAGGACTCGGCCGAAATGTCGAAGAAGTGCGATAACTGCCAAAGATTCGCACAAGTGCTGCTACAGCTCGCGGTCCCGCTCTGCCCCGTGTTGGTTCCTCGCCCTTTCGCCAAATGGGGAATAAATTTAATCGGGAAGTTGCCAAAAGCCCCGGGAGGGGTGGAATACGTGATAATCACCATTGAATACTTCACCAAATGGGTCGAAGCCGAACCTATGGTGAAGATCACACAGACCAACACAACGAACTTCATATGGCGCAACATCGTCTGCCGACACGGGCTACCCGAGTCGCTCATCACAGAAAATGCCAAACAGTTCAACAACATGGATATCCGGGCATTCTGCGAAGAGCACGGAATCAACAACACCTATTCCTCGCCTGTCTACCCAAAGGAAAACGGCCAGGTCAAATCCGTCAACAAGGACATCAAGTCGATTATGAAAAAGAAGCTCAACGAAGAGAAGGGAAGATGGGCCGCGGAACTCCCATACCGGACGACCGGACGACCGCAAGAAACGCAACGGAAGAAACTCCGTTCGCCCTAACCTACGGTGTCGAAGCATTCATTCCGGCCAAAATCACTGTGCCCTCGCCTCGAGTTGAACTCTACGACCCGGAGCGAAACCCTGAAACCTTGCGACTGGAGCTCGACCTTCTTTAAGAAAGAAGGAACGGAGCTTACACGCGACTGGCAGCCCACAAGCGAGCGGTAGAACGATACTACAACTCCAAAGTCAAGGCACGACACTTTCTGGAGGGAAGTCAGGTGCTAAGGAAAGTCGGACTGAACACGCAGGTCCCGGGAGCCGGTGTCCTGGGACCGACGTGGGATGGACCATACCGTGTCACCAAAGTCATCCGAGATGGAACTTACCGACTGGAGGAGATGGGGGGGTAAGGAAATCCCTCGTGCCTGGAACAACGAACATCTGAAGCAGTATTATCAGTAAGTGCCGCGCGACAAAGGCCGGACTACATGCCCGGAGCGAAGCCAAAAATGCGAGCTGAGGACGAAAAACTAGCCAATCAATGACTCAGAACCTGATCAATCTGAGGTAAAAAATTCTCAGAACGTTCCAATTCAAGTTGAAGCTAAGAAAAATCAAAGATGAAAGCTCCAACACATGCAATGAGCTCACAGGAAAAGTAGCTGAGCCAATGTCACCGCCACAAGTATTCCAATCGGACCTAGAATAGCTGCTAAACTGACCTATGTAAAAGAAGGCACCACAAAAAGTGTCAATCAATAGAATTCTCTTTTTTCTATTGAAATGCTTGTCTATACTTGTATAGTTTTTCCCTAACCCTGTCTGATTACTCAAAAACTAGGGGGTTAATGGAATAGGCAAAGACATAAAAAAAAAGGCCGAAAGAGTAAGCCGCTCAAAGCGCGAACGTCGGAAACAAAATCCGAAACCATAAGCCGCCACCCTAGGCGCCAACTTTGGTACCCGACACAGTAAGCCGCCACCCCATGGTGCCAACTTCGGTACCCGAGACAGTAAGCAGCCTCAAAACCGCAAACTTCGGCAAAGCCAAACGCCTCATAAAGCGTCCTCCCGGCACAAGTCCTAGTATGGTCCGGACCTTGTTCCCACCAACTCAGAGAAGCAAAAATCCAAAACCGTAGGCCGCCACCCCATGCGCCAACTTCGGTACCCGAGACAGTTCGCCGCCTTAAAACCGCCAAGTTCGGGCAAAGCCAAACGCCTCATAAAGCGTCCTCCCGACACAATTCCTAGTATGGTACGGACCTCGTTCCTACCAACTCAGGCAAGCAAAATACGAAACCATAAGCCGCCACCCCAAGCGCCAACTTTGGTACCCAAGAAAATAAGCCGCCTCGAAACCGCCAACTTGGGCACAGCCAAACGCCTCATAAAGTGTCCTCCCGGCACAAATTCCTAGTACGGCTAAGACCTCGATCCCGCCGAATCAGGTAACAAAGTCCTAGTACGGCTCGGACCTCGATCCTGCCGACTCAGGTAACAAAGTCCTAGTACGGCTCAGACCTCAATCCCGCTGACTCAGGCTACAAAGTCTTAGTATGGCTCGGACCTCGATCCCGCCAACTCAGACACAAAGTCCTAGTACGGCTTGGACCTCGATCCTGCCGACACAGGAAACAAAGTCCTAGTACGGCTCGTACCTCGATGTCGTCGACTCGGGCAATAAAGCCCTAGTGCGGCTAAAACCTCGATCCCGCCGACTCAGGCAACAAAGTCCTAATACGAGTCGGACCTCGATCCCGTCGTCTCAGGCAACGAAATCCTAGTACGGCCCGGATCTCAATCCCGCCGACTCAGGTGCTAAAAATGCCAGTCCCCGACCAGAAGAATCGGAACCACAACTCTGGCACGAAGTCTGAGAAGCAGGAAAAACCACTAAAAAAAACTCGACAAGAAGCTGGGGGGGTGGAAACACACTGTAGGCACGGAGCCCGCCCAAAAAAGAAGGCACGGAACAACCCAACCGCCAAGGAGAGTAAACAACCAGCAACAGATAAAAAAAGGGTAAAACCAAGAAAAAACGGAAACCCACAAATACATTACAGTAAAAGCTGACGCGCTTCCAATCAAAGTGCGCGTTAGATGACATACAATCCATCGCCTCCCCTCAGGAGACCAAGAATGTTAATATATACAATCGATGCCTCGAAAGGCGTCTGCTAAAAATCCACGATCTCTAGGAAAAATGGGGACATACAAGGGTACAAAAAAAAAGGGAGAGAAAAAACGCTGAAAAAGCAAGACTCTACTCCACTCCATGGCCGCCCGGAAACTCCGAAGCACCACCCACGCTACTGCCAGACGCGTTAAGGGCACCATGAAAATCCGTAGGGTTGCCGAAGCTTGCCAGCACAGCCAGCGGATCCGGGTGCACCACTGGGACCGGGGCCGGGGCCGAGATGATCGCCACATAAGGCTCCAACGTCGCCCGAACGCTCCGTCAAGAAAGCAACAAACAGCGGAACTCCCTCGTTCAACATCACCAGAGAGACGAAGACGGCCACGAACCCCTCCCAGAAGTGGGTTTCCTCCATCTCGGAGATACCGCTTCGAATGCTGCGGAGCTCAGACTCTGGCGCCACGATCTGGTTCCGGGTTGACACCTACGCAGACGCAGCCCGATGGTACTCTACCGACCCGCTGGCCAACGGGACTTCTGAGCCTCTTGCAACAGGCGGAGGGCTGTCGCCATCCCCCTGGGATTTCTCGGCGTGAGAACAATAATCCTGATTCTCGCGCTCCAGCGAAGCATTTTGGGCACGGAGAGAGGTGATCTCTTGCATATATACGCTGTCTATGCGGAGATCCCGGGCCGAGACCGGAAAATCCGAGCCGCCGGGGGCGAACGCCGATGGTATCTGCAAAAAAGGGAAAAGATAAGCCACAAGTAAAAACAGAAGTCGGCTGAAAAAGTTCTGTCTGGACAAAAGACAATACTTGGGGCAGGGCCAGCCCCACGGCACACATCTCCTCCATCGGGGGAGCAAAGTAAAAAATGGACAGCTCGTGAGGTGCCCGAGAAGACCCCCCAGGGGGCGCCGCCACACGTGACATCGACCCGCCAACAGTGGTGTATTGGGCCCTCCACCGAAGGGCGGACCCCCTCGAAGGATGGCGCTCGGCGCCGGCCGCAGAAGCCCGTTCCAGCGTACGAGGACGACTCACCAAGACCCCAAATGTGGTCCGCCCGGAGTCATCAGCAGCAGTGTCGCTTTCTCCAGCTATACATGCAAAAGGAAAAACCGAGTCAGACGACCGAATAAGTCAAACTACAGAGTAACCATTGGAATAAAAAAAGAAACCGTGAGAAGGGCGGGGCCCCTCCAAGGAAGCCAAGCTTGGTACAAGCAGACTGTCAGTCGGAATCCACCCCGACCATATCTATGCCGATCGCTCCAGAAAAGGGGCAAAAAGCTCAGGAGATATCAACCTTGCCATAAAAAGGCTGCCAAAGTGGTAACTCCCGTAAGTCGGGCGAGAGCGGCGAGGAGGAGAAGCAAGGCACCGAGGCACGGATCCTAAATAATCACACAGGACCCACACCCAGCGGCTATGCCAGCCAGGATCCGAGTACTGATGAAGATCACTAACGCTAACGCCTTGATCAGAGTCGGGAACGCACCAATTCTCGAAGCCCTGCGTTCCCCAATAAAGGCGGAGCATGAAGAACTGAAAAAACTGGTCGGCTGACAATTCACGACTACGTTCTTCCCACCACAGCGAGTAACAGCCGGCAACAAACCGACAAGCATCCGGATTTAGCTGGATCGGATGCAAGCCGGTGTGCACCAGGCTTTCCTCAAACAATGGAGGTATCGGGAGAGTTAAGCCAAGACGGACACTCTCTAGGGGAACCGCCACTATCCCCTCGGGGGGGGGGGGGGGGAGGGGCGGGGGGGCTGGGGAACGATCCCTCTGTCGGCGCACAAACCCCTTCAAGAGGGACTAACCCCTCTTCCCAGAAAAAGGCCTCCAGGTCAACGTTCAGAACGTCAATATCCGAGAAATTGAGAGGCGGGTCAAACAAAAACCTAATAGAAGCCTAGTTCATACTCGACCCGCCTCCTGACATTCCGATGAAAAATCGGGTATGACCCGCCTGCTATGACAGCCCTATGACGCGGCCCGCCCGCATCAACGGCCACAGATCGGGTACCTGCAACAACTACACGGGTATCTATATCTACGCCGAGGGATCTCTAATCCAGCCCAGAAGCAATAGACAAATCCCGAATAGGGATATCGCCAGTCGACGTCTCCCCCTCCATTAAGGGCGACGAACCAGAATAACCTCTCGGGGCCCCGCCGAAAGGTGGAAGAGACGGCTTGTCAGAACCAGCCGAAGAAGTTGCCACCAAGGACCTATCCGACCTAAGCCTGGGAGCGGAAAACCCCCGGAGGTAACTGTTGATGTGAATAATCACGACCAACCGTCACAAAGTGATAGCACTCTGTCAATGGTGAATATGACGATAGATCTTAACTTTACGAGATAAAATACACTTCGATGAATAAAGTCACGAGATGAATAATCTGTGAAGAGTTGAGCGATGATAAAGAGGAAAAATATTTGATTGGTAACCAGATGAATACAGAGTGGATAACTGATGTAAAGTGTAGAACGAATTGAGTGTACATTTGATTATCTCGTAGGCCTTTTTATAACCTATGTTACAACGTATACTTTCCTATAAATTAGCAACGGCTAATAGACTGAGAAAATGTCTCTTCGTCTTCTTTATGACCACCACGTGTAAAATCTGGACGACGTGGTCTTTGATGCCTTTCCACGTGGAGGATTTCAGATTGGTCAATGGATGGAGAGTATGCCTGGTCTTCAGGGTTGCTAGTTCTTTGGGAAAGCTATTTGGTCCTTCGCGGGCTTGGTCTTCGTGGGCCTGGTCTCGGTGATGACTTGGCCTCGGTTGACTGGGCTTCGGGGTGGATTCTCTATGGGCCCGTGATGCTGGGCTTCCCTTTGGGCCCCCATAATTCTTTTTAAGGCCCAATCTTCCTTGGAATTCTGGTACGAACACGTCGTATTCAGGAATGTGCGTAGTTCTATGAATTACGGTGTCGTTTTCGGGTGTGGGATGAAATCCAGCATCATTAGTGAGCCCCCAAGTTCATTAAGTGATTGTCACTTGTTGAACTATTATGTCGTTCGATGGGGGACTCTCTTATTTTCACGAGAATTTTATCCTCCCCGAATTCCCTCCGAATTATTTTTTGAAAATACTTAGTAGATGAGGAATTATATTCAGCGGGAATTTTGAATTTTCATAGCTTGAAGAATTCTTTTGATTTTGAATCGCAACTGATTCTGTTGGGTCAAGACTCTTTCTCGTGCATGGCTTGGACAGATGGCGTGATGCCATTGGGCTTGCGTGTGGACTTCGAGCTTCGACTCTTCGCTGAGAGCGATGGTCCAATCATGAAGCTGATTTGACAACGGTCAAAAGTGGTTCTTCGAATCCAGCTGACACGCCGATTTCGGACGTGATGGGGTTATTAAAACCCACTAACTCGTCAGTTATTTTCATCATCGCTTGGCTTGGGAGATCGTGTGTTTGAGGGGGGAGAGATCGTGGCTAATAGGTAAGGGTTTTAAAAACCCATTTTCGCCTTCGTTCTATTCACCATTCTCTTTCACTCTCTCTTTCAAGAAACCAAAAGAAAAAATGTCTAGTTCGAGCTCGAGGAACGATTCAGTCACTGGAGACGATGCTCTCTCTGTGATTACTCCGGCATACCTTCGGGAGCTTCGAACGCTGTACAATGTTCCCTATTTCATCCAGACGGAGGCCCCGGGGCCGGCGGATCGCATTTTTGATGAGAAGCCCGGGTGGTCCGGCTTCTACAAAGCCTCTTTTGAGGCCAGAATTGAGCTTCCGCTCCCCGAGGTGGTTGTCGAGTTCCTCCTGCTCCTGGATCTGGCTCCAGGGCAGCTGGTTCCCAACGCCTACCGGAACCTTGTTGCATTGGGGGTTATGGCTCGAGAGAACAGGGTCGTTCTCACTGCGGATGACCTTGTTCGTCTCTATTTTCCCAAGGGGGCCGGGAAGTCCACGGGAGGTTTTTTCTGAATGGGAGGTCGGGGAAGATCCTTAACGGAAGCCCCGACGTGCGTGGAAGTTGGATTGAGCATTTTTTCGTTTTTCGTGATACTCGTAGTGATGCGGCGATCCCTCCGAGATGGAGTTCTGGCCCGGGTTGGCTTTGAGGAATTATTTTTATATTTTCAAGTGTTTTTTGTTTTTTGTTCTCTTGGCTTGACTTCGGAATTTTTTCTTGCTTTTCAGCGTCTAGGATTTCTGTTCCGGAGGCCGATTCAAGATTCCGAGGCCTCAAGAAGGTTATGATTCTGAAGGGCGGCGTGCGTTGGAGTGAGTTCCCAACCAGTCGGATCCGAAGCTCCGGCTATTGGAGGCATCGGAACGACGCAGGCTGAGTGATTTCAGCCCCTCCTCTGTCCACCGTCGGTATGTTTTTTCTTTGCCTCGCGGGTGTTTATCATCCGGAGTAGTCAAGGTGTTTTATCTCACCTTATTTTTGTTTCGCAGCGCCCGAAGAGTCCATGAAATCTTTGAGCAGTCATCCCTCGTTGCCGGATCGCCGTAAGGACCCTCCTCTCCTCGTCCACCACGTATCTTCTGTGACCGATGAGACTCCCGAAGATGCTCCGTTGGAATCTTTGGTTGCAAAGGCGCAGGAGGCTCAGTCGTCTCAGTGGGTTAAGCTGGAGGGCGAGGTGGCGCCTAATGCCGAGGTGCGTCCTGGAGCGGGCGTTGAGGGCGAGACTGTCGTCGCGAAACCTTTGGAGGGTGCTGTATCCCACCATGAGAAGCGTGACCGCTCCCCCGAGCGTATCGAGGTGAACGTTGCCCCTCCTAAGAGAGGCATGGTCGTTCCGGAGCGTCAAGCTCCCCGCACGAGGTCGAACCCTCAGAGGTACGTCGTGCCTCCTCGTCAGCAGGAGGACAAGCAGAAGGCCCCGGTGGTTCGTGAGGGGAGCAGCAGTCGCTCTGGTTCGGGGGATCGTGCAGGCGTCCAAACCATCTCTATTGACTTCGCGAGCGCTCACTCCCTCGTCGATTCTCCTCGGGCGTCCTCTCGCTTTGTGGCCAGTTCTGCCCGACGGGGACATCCTCTCGACGTGCTCTCTTTGTCGCACGCGAGGGAGTACGAGAAGGCAGCGCATAGCGGGGTGAAGGTAATTTCCGCGTTTTGACGGGGATATTATTTTGTCTAGGTGTTTCTCACCTCGTGTTTACTGTTTACAATTCTTGACTGCGATGAACGAGATGGTTCTCGCCTATTAGAAGGGCATCGCGGCTGCAAAGCTTGAGCTTAAAGAGGCTGGACCTAGCGGACGCCTGAAGGAGGCCAAGATTCAGCTCGCAGCGCGGGAGAAAGAGGTGCGAGACGGCCAGGGGAAGCTTTGCAAGGCCGAGGACTGTTTGTACTCGTCGAGGTTGGATGCCGATTTCCAGAAGGAGACGGCCGAAAAGTTGCAGGTTCAGGTCTCGGAGGAGCGCAATAGGTGCCGTGCCTTGTAGGACGAGGTGTCGTCACTCCAGGCCGATGTTGCCAGGGTTGGAGCTCTAGAGCGCAGTCTGAAGGCGGCTCGGGATGGTTTGCTGAAAGCGACCGAGGAGCTCCAGGAGGCTAGGAGCGAAGGGGTCTCGGCAACTCGTTTCGCCGTGTAGAAGGTCTCCGAGAAGCTCAACAAAAGGATAGAGCGTCGTAACGACACCATTGCCAAGCTTGGACTCCAACTTGCGAAGTTCACCTCTTCTGAGGGGATTCAAGGTAAATGCCCGAATTTCCTTCGTGGTGTTTTCAGAGTCGCCTTTTGTGTCGGAGTTTTTGCTGGCGTGATAGTGATGGGTTTCATTTCCCAGGTGGTGCTCCATCTCGTGCCATCGACTCCGGATCCTCTCCAGCATCGAGCGCCACTTCGTCTCGCCCTCCCGGTGCCTCAGACGCACGATGCGATCCTGCTTTCCCTGCTGAAGGGAACCAAGAGGAGGCCCCTGACGTTGCCGCTGGTGCGGAGGAGACCATAGGCACTGGTATCGGCGAAGACGAGGTCGCGGGGGTCGATCCGGAGAAGGAGGCCATCTTGGACCGCGATGACGAAGTTGACGAGGAGGTTTAAGCAGCATGAAGGTTTTTGTTTTTATTTTGTTTTCTTTTCGCTTCTGATTCCACCGTATTTGAGACAATGTGCGCCTGTTTGGGTTGGGAGTCCAACCCGGGTGCCTCTATGTTATCACTTTGAATAGTTACACCTTTTTTGGTCGGGAGTCCGACCTGGGTGTTGTCACTTTGTTTCGACGAGGTGACTTTTTGTTTCCCAGACTAAGTTTGCCTTTCAATAAATTTCGGTTTTGTCGTCCTGCTATTCGTGGATCCCGGTATTTGATTTGCGTATATTCTCGTGCGACCCGATTAATCGATCCCGTGGACGTTTTCTTTTTGGGTTTCTTCACGTCGGGGTGTGAATGTGATCCTTACTTCGAAATCAAATCCGAGGAGATTCTTGCGTGTTTGTGCGGCCGAGATATGTAGGCTTAGAAGAGGTGTTTTCTCGACGCGTTTGTACGACTCGAGGTGCTTTAATATGTTTGTAAGCACTTTTCCTCATCTTTTTGAGCTTCGATGTTGCTCTCACGTGGCGGGAGTTGGGTCGTTCCCATGCTCCCACCCCGGGGGAAATTTTGGCAAGGAAGAATAGGATTTGAACGACGTAATTTATTGGGATTGGGAGGATTCGGGCTGTGCCCACTGGAGGCTTCCTACGTACCCGAGTTTGCCGAGATCAAGCCGCTACGTAGTTCGAGGTGATATTTGTTCTTTTAAGAATAATATCTTTTTAGGTGTTGGGTGTTCCAACTTCGGAGGACTTTTAGTCCGTCCGAATTGATCAGTCTGTACACACAGGGTTTTATTATTTCAGACACGATGTACGGTCCTTCCCAGTTTATCCCCAGATTTCCAGCGTTTAATTCCGAGGTATTTTGGAACACCTTGCGGAGCACCAAGTCTCCTATTTTGAACGAACGAGGTCGAACTTTAGAGTTGTAGTATCTTTCTATTACCCTATGGTAATTTATGATCCTGCTCAAAGCCCTTTCTCTTCGTTCTTCGATGTAGTCAAGTTGATCTTTTAGCATTTCTTCATTTTCGTCCGGTTTGTCCGGGCAAAATTCTCGTCTTAGGCTTAGAGATTCTGCTTCGGCTGGTACCATCGCTTCGGATCCGTATACCAGCGCGAAGGGTGTTTCTCCGGTAGCCCGGCGAGGTGTGGTTCGGTACGCCCAGAGTACTTCGTTTAGTTCCTCGGGCCACCTTCCTTTCTTACTATCTAACCTATTTTTGATCCCGTCGATTATTGTTCGGTTTGCCACTTCGGAGTGTCGGTTCCCTTGTGGGTATCTTGGGGTCGAGGTGTTGAGAGATATTCCTTGTGTGGCGCAGAAATTTTTGAATCTGCTCGAGATGAATTGCGGTCCGTTGTCCGCGATGATCTCCTTCGGGAGGCCATATCTGTAGAATATATTTTTCCATACGAAATTTTCGGTGTCTACGTCTTTTATGTGTGCGTATGCTTTGGCTTCTACCCACTTCGTAAAGTAGTCGGTTGCTATCAGTAGGAACCTTCTTAGTCCTTTGGCTGCCGGCATCGGTCCGACGATGTCCATTGACCACTTTATGAATGGGTATGGTACCGTGACTGAAGACAACTTTAGTGCGGGTTGTCTGATGGTAGGCACGTGCTTTTGGCATGCGTCGCATTTTTCGTACATGTAGTTCGCTATCTTTTAGCATGGTGGGCCAGAAGAATCCTTGCCTTTTAATTTTGTTAGCCAAGGATCTTCCTCCGGAGTGGTTTCCGCAACTTCCCTCGTGCACCTCGTAGGTGACGTTTTTTGCTTCGTCCTCCCCTAGGCACTTGAGGTATGGCCCGGTGAAGCTTCATTTGTAGAGCGTGTCGTTTATTAGGCAGAACCTCGATCTTTTGGCCCTCAGTTTTCTGGCCACTTGTCGGTCCCGAGGTGTTTCATCACCTTGTAGAAATTTAATTACTGGGGTTCTCCAGTCTTCCGGGCCGAGCTCGATGTTGTGCACTGTCAAGTCGATGCTTGGTGTGTCTATCGTCTCTACCGGGATGATGCGTTTTACTTCGGGATCCGTGGTGGATGCCAATCCCGCTAGTGCGTTGGCTTGTGCGTTCTCGCTTCTCGGGATCTGGTCTACCTCGACTTTCTCGAATGTTTTGATCATTTAGTTCACCACGGTCAGGTAGGCGTTCATCCTTTGATCTTTTGCTTCGTACTCTCCGGCTATTTGGCTCGTTACCAACTTCGAGTCGGAGTAAGCTTTGACATTCCGTGCCCCCACTGCTCGTGCTAGCTTGAGGCCAGGGATCAGGGCTTCGTATTCGGCTTCATTATTTGAGGCCTTGAACTTGAGGCGGAATGATTTCTCGATCACCTCGCCGCTTGGAGTGACGAGGTGAACTCCTACTCCTGACCCGTTCTGGTTGGAGGAACCATCCACTTTTAGTGTCCATGTTTCGTCTCCGGACTCGTCTTCCGGTCTTCCGGTGTTTAGTTCCACAATGAAGTCGGCTAGGACCTGCGATTTAGCGCATGTCCTTATTTTGTATTCGATATCGAACTCGCTGAGTTCCACTGCCCACTTTGTTAGCCTTCCAGACTGGTTTGGGCTGTGTAGTACCGATCGTAGTGGTTGTAGCATCATCACCATGATGGTGTGTGCCTGGAAATACGGCCTTAATTTCCTTGCCGCGGTGACGAGGGCGAATGCTACTTTTTCCATGGTGGGATATCTAGTTTCTGCGTCTTCTAGTGACTTGCTGGTGTAGAAGATGGGCTTCTGGTCACCTCGGTCTTCCTTGACTAGAACGCTACTTATAGCGTGAGTTGTTACTGCGAGGTAGATTAGGATTGGTTCGCCGGTGATCGGGCTGACCAATATCGGCGGGGTGGATAAATACTTCTTTAGCTCCTGGAAAGCTTGTTCGCATTCGTCCGTCCATTCGAATTTCTTGTTTCCTTTCAGCATTTTGTAGAAAGGAAGGCATTTCTCGGTCGATCTCGATATGAATCGGTTTAATTCCGCGATCCGCCCTGTGAGCCACTGAACCTCTTTCACGCTTCGTGGTGAGGGCATTTTCAACAGGGCGTTTATCTGGTCTGGGTTTGCCTCGATGCCACGCTGTGTGACGAGGTACCCGAGGAATTTTCCCGACGATACCCCGAATGAACACTTTGAAGGGTTCAGCTTCATTTGGTACTTCTTCAGCATCTCGAAGCATTGTTCGAGGTGTGCGATGTGATCCTCCGAGTGTTTGGATTTGACCAACATGTCGTCTATGTAGAATTCCATGGTCTTTCCGAGATATTCCGAGAACATTTTGTTCACGAGCCGTTGGTAGGTTGCCCCCGCGTTCTTTAGTCCGAAGGGCATTACCTTGTAGCAGTAGATACCTCGTTCAGTTATAAACAAGGTTTTTTCTTGGTCGTCAGGATGCATCAGGATTTGATTATAACCGGAAAAGGCATCCATAAAAGAAAGCAGCTCGTGCCCGCACGTTGCCTCGACAAGTCTGTCGATGTGTGGGAGCGGGAAACTATCTTTAGGACATGCCTTGTTTATGTCGGTGAAATCGATGCATACCCTCCATTTTCCGCTCTTCTTTTTGACCACCACTGCGTTGGCCAGCCAGTCTGGGTATTGTACCTCGCGGATCGACCCCGTCCTGATGAGCTTTTCGACCTCCTCGTTCACTTCTTTGGAACGGTCCGGGGCCAACTTTCGTCTTTTCTGTTTGACTGGTCGGAAGCTTAGAGCAACGTTTAGCTGATGTGAAATGATTTCCAAGCTGATTCCTGGCATATCCTCGTGGGACCAGGCGAAACACTCTTTGTTCTTTTTTAAGAATTTGATGAGCTGCTTGAGGAGCTCGCCTTTTAGCTCGCTTCCGATCCCGACGGTGTTCTCAGGATTATTGTCGTCAATGGGGACTTGTCGTACCATCTCGATTGCCAGAGACTCGTTGTCTTCCTCCGAGGTGTTTTTCACCTCGTTTATTTGTGGATGCTGTAATTGCTATGCTTGATTTACCGTGCTTTGCTTGGCAAGCAGGAAACTGTTTATGTAGCACCTTCGCGCCATGGCCTGGTCGCCTCGGATTTCCTTGATCCCCTCGTCGCTCGGGAATTGCAAGCTTTGGTGGTACGTTGAAGGTACCGCCTCATGACGTGCAGCCATGGTCTCCCTAGGATTGCGTTGTCGGGTGACGGGCGGTCAATGATCAGGAATTTAGTCGTCGTGTTGACACCTCTCGCCATTACGGGGAGCTTAATCTCTCCGATGGTGTTTACGGAGTGGCCGCGGAAACCGGTGAGGAGAATTGTTTTCCTATTGATGTCCTCTGGCCTTATTTTCATTTGGCTTAGAGTTGACAGGAAACTCACGTCCGCGGAGCTTCCGTTATCAATGAGGATCCTTTTGGTCTCCCAATTTGCGATGTTGAGACTTATTACTAAGGCTTCATCATGCGGCCTCGCGAGCCCTCTAGCCTCACTTTCTTTAAAGGTTATTAGGGCTTCGGGCTCTTGCGAAGTATGGCGAAGGGCGTCTGATTGCAGTTTTCGTTGGTGCTCCTTAATCGAATTGATTGTTGGCTTACAGTATTCAGATCCCTCCATTATCACGTTGATGACCTGGGGTTTTTTCTCTTGGCTAGTGTCTTCGACGTCATTGATCTGTTTTTCCCTTTTTTCGAAGGGGGTGTTAGGGGCTTCCCCGGGCGGGGGAGCTCGGTTTTTCTTGTGCTTCCTCTTTTTTGAGGTTGCCAGGTCTTCTTCCGGGCTTATGTTTCCTTGTAACCTTGGTTTTAAGGATTCGATGTCAAGGTCGCTCATCTCGCCTCGCTCCAATTTTTCCGCCAGGGCCACTTGTAGCTTGCGGCATTGGGCCGTTGCGTGTCCGAACACCTTGTGGAATTTGCAGTAGGCCTTCGGGTCTTTTGGCCACGGATCTGCTTGTGCTGTCCCGCTGCCGCCTTGGGTCGCGTTGACCTCGTCTTTCTCCAAACTCATGACGTAACCCGGGGGCAGGTTGCTTCATTTGGGCTGAGGCGCACCACCGCGGTGGGGCCCGGCTGCTTTGTTTTGGCCGGCATCCCGTGGTGGCCTTGGAATGTTATTGAACTTGGACGTCGCCGGCGTTGGATCGAATCTTGCGGCGAGGGCTGCTCGCTCTTCCTCTACTCGGATCCAATTACCTCCGCGATGCATTACATCCTCGATCGAGGTATATCGATTCACGCAGATATCCTGCCTGAATTTTGATTTGTACCACAGTCCCGCGGTTAGCGCCGCGATGGCTGTTTCGTCGCTTACTTCGCTAAGACGTGATAGCACGCCTTTGAATCTGGCTATAAAGTTCCGCAACGGCTCGTCTTTCGTCTGTTGTAGTGCGTAAAGCTGTGCCACTGTGGTCTCTGTTTTGATGAACATAGAGAAATGCTTTAGAAAGAGTGTCGTCGGCTGTTCGAACGAGCTGATTGTGGCCGGTGGCAGTTTCGAGAACCAGTCGAGGGCGTTTTGTACGAGGTGCTCGGCGAATATCTGGCAGTATCCCGCATCTCGCTGGGAGGGTTGGAGGTCGGCTCTTCCTATTGCGATGAAGAACGCCCGAAGGTAAGCCTTCGGGTCGGTTTTTCCGTCGTAACGGGGGACGTTGACCCTTCCAATGTCCCTGATCCTCTCGTTGGTGACTAACGAGGTAAACGGCGTGCTCGTGGATTCTCGAACTAAACGATCTATTTCGGGTGCCGCCGAGGTGGCGTGATGAACCCTCGAAATCACTGCCTTTACCTCGGACTGAACCTTTTCAACTGTGGACTCGAGCCCTTTGAGCCACGCCGGAAATGACATGTCGGCATTGTAAAAGAAAGGGTTGTCTCTATCGTTGTTGGTGACACCCTAACGGGTTACGGTGGGTGTCTCGTCTCGGATGCGAATGGGATTGTTCATCTCGTTCCCAATCCGCATTGGGCCCGGGCGCATTGGCGCCTGAGGGGCCTGAATGTCGGTGTTCCGGATCGTCCTTCGCGGGGTCCGGAACCCGTGGTCATCTGGTTGACCGGGCGCACCGTAGTTGGATTAGATTGCCCCCAATCCGGTACCGGGGTGCTCATCCGAGGCGTGGTCTGCCTTCGCCCCGGGATCTGCTGGCCTTATTGGGCCCGTGGCGGGGTTTTTCCCCTCCAATATGCCCGAGGTATTTCCCACCTCGGGTTGTCCGGGAGTGACCTAGACTCCGGAAAAATCTAGCGTCCTTCCTTGTCCGAAGTCCCTCCGTGATGCTGATGAAGACTGGGCCTTAATCGAGCTAACCGCCTCGGTCAGCGTCCCCTCGATCTGGGACTGCTTCTGGGCGAGGTTTTTCAGTTCAGTCTGAAATTCCTTTCTCGACTGAGCGCCGTCTTCAAGTTGCTTGAGGATGGTTTCCAACATGGCTTTCACGGCGTAATCCGTTGCGGTCTCCGAGGGGTTGCTCGCGGGAGTCCCGCTGGATGCTCCGCTCGCACATTCGTGTGTTTGCTTGCTGGGAACTTGGTTGGGTAGGAATCTATAAAGATTTCCCACAGACGGCGCCAAACTGTTGATGTGAATAATCACGACCAACCGTCACAAAGTGATAGCACTCTGTCAATGGTGAATATGAAGATAGATCTTAACTTTACTAGATAAAATCCACTTCGATGAATAAAGTCACGAGATGAATAATTTGTGAAGAGTTGAGCGATGATAAAGAGGAAATATATTTGATTGGTAACCAGATGAATACAGAGTGGATAACTGATGTAAAGTGTAGAACGAATTGAGTGTACATTTGATTATCTCGTAGGCCTTTTTATAACCTATGTTACAACGTATACTTTCCTATAAATTAGCAACGGCTAATAGACTGGGAAAATATCTTCTCGTCTTCTCTATGACCACCACGTGTAAAATCTGGACGACGTGGTCTTTGATTCCTTTCCACGTGGAGGATTTCAGATTGGTCAATGGATGGAGAGTATGCCTGGTCTTCGGGGTTGCTAGGTCTTTGGGAAAGCTATTTGGTCCTTCGCGGGCTTGGTCTTCGTGGGCCTAGTATCGATGATGACTTGGCCTCGGTTGACTTGGCTTCGGGGTGGATTCTTTATGGGCCCGTGATGATGGGCTTCCCTTTGGGCCCCCAGAATTGTTTTTAAGGCCCAATCTTCCTTAGACTTCTGGTACGAACACGTCGTATTCAGGAATGTGCGTAGTTCAATGAATTACGGTGTCGTTTTCGGGTGTGGGATGAAATCCAGCATCATCAGTAACCAGGGAAGGAAATCTAGATCATGCAACTGGTCGAAGAAATAATGCGCGGACCCTACCAAAAAAAGGAAGGAAAAATATCAACGTGCTCATACGGACAAAAAATCGTCCAGGACCCGGGCTAAAAAAGCGCGGGCCCACAGATGGCCCATTAGGGCCGATGGCTCCCGACGGGGGAACCACAGTCCCCCTCCCACCGAAAACCGTTTTGGGGGGCGGCACCACCGCAGACAAGGTCTCCCCAACTCCCCGAACCTTCGAAAGGCGGGTGCCGACAAAAGAAGACCACGGGGAACCACAATGGACGAGCCCGAATCTACCGGACCCATTCAGAGACCCCAAGCCTCCAAGCCTCCTTCGGCCGAGGCGCGACTCACCGCCGCCTCCGTCAGGCTCGTCTGGGCCTCTCGAACCACGAGGGACCCCCTGTCGGCGACAGCGAGCCTCCTAACACCGTCGGCAGCCTCACCGGACCCACACGAAGGGCCCGACGCCGACCAGACACCTCCAACCATATCATAAGACGGTGGACCCACGGGCGGGACTGCCCGGGCCTCCCGGTCCTCGGGGGACCCATCAGTGACAACAGGGACCCACCCCGCGCTATCATGGGCGAGCCCGGCCTCGCTGAAATCAGGCAAGGGGCTTGGCCCCAACCGTTCACCTCCGGCAGACTCGCAGAGGTCCCTCGGTCCTTACGGGACCTACCGACGACGGCGGGGAGCCACCCCGCACCGCCCCAAGAGAGCCCCACCTCGCTGGAACCAAACGAGGGTCTCGACTCCGGCTTGCCTCCTCCGGCCTCGCCGCCGAGCACCACCTGCACCGACGGACTCGCAGCGGCCTCCCGGAACTCGTGAGGCCCTCCTCCGTCGATGGCGAGCTGCGTCACACTGCCTAAGGCTTGGCCGACCTCGCCAGGAACTCGCGCAGGCGAGCCGGCGCCTTCCCATGCGACATCGCGGCCACCGACTATGCCCTCCTCCTCCATCAACCTCGCCGGACTTGGGCGACCCTGACGGTGGTCCTCTCCGGCGGCGGTGGGTGATGGCTGGGCGGCAGAGGCTCCAACCTGGTTCTCCATGAGGGCCAGAGAGAAATTCGAAGGTTGTTCTTCATGAACCGACTCAATTTCCATGCTATTTTCACAAAAATTGATTCAAAGGTCGCGTTACAAAAACGAAGCTACGGTAAAGACCGCTAAAAACGCAACACAGCGGTTTAAATGGACCCATAAAAGGGTAACAGGATAAAAAGTTACACTGGTTCAAAAAACTTACTTCGAGTAAACCGCGGATCACGTCCTGTCTCTGAAATGAAAAAATGAAAAGGCCCACCTCAAATTTATAGAAGTTTCATGGCAATCAAGAATTCCCGTGAAATTGGGGGTTAATGTTATGCGTAGTTCTCGGAATTGATTTTAAAAATAAATTAATTAAAGGGAAATTATTACATTAATTTCCTTTAATTAATTTTATAATTTGGTTAATCTTTTAATTAAGGTTACAAATTAAATTAATCAATTTTAAACCCAAAACACCCTGCGGAGGCTCGTTTTCAAAATAATAAAGTGTCCCATTGTTTGTGAAAATGTGAAAACACACAAAACGACATAAAATTTGTGAAAAATGGACCCGGGACGCACCCGCGGGAAAAAAAGGCCGAAGAAACACCTCGTGGGACCCACACAGGTGGCAGCCCTCAGGATTGCGCCATGCGGCGGATCCCTGCGCCGCCTCTCTCCGCGGGCCCCACCGCGTTCGCATCAGCCCCCCCAAGTGGGGGCTGCCTTCTCCATATCGTGCCAGCTGGCGCGATCCCAGCCGCCCGCGTCCCATCAGCAGGACGCAGCCACTTGCGGGCTCCATGCCCCGCGCGAGGACTCGCGTAGGGCCCTGATGGGCCTGATCCGTGCGCGGGGAGCCACGCTTGCGCCCACTTGCGGGGGCTCGCCCTCGGCAGGGCACGTGTAGGGCCGGGATGGCCCCTGACCTGAGCCCCGCGCGGAAGTTGCCCCCGTGGGGGCTTGTGGACCGTCCGATCCCCGCACGGACGCCCGAGATTGATCCGCCTTTTTACGGGGACCAAAATACATATAAAATATTGTCTCGGGAACCCCCAAGACAATATTTTACTGCATATGGCCCCCGGACCCTATTATAAATATGAGCTCTGTTAAGTTAAACGGTAACTCAATCAAAACTCACTCGAATCCTCTCGAGTTCTCTCTCTCTCTATATATACCCCCGATATCCTCACCTCCCCTCAAATATTATACTAATGTTGAGCGTCGGAGGTGAATGAGGGGGTAAACCCCCCTGTTTTCCTTGACCTCGGGTGTTACTTTTTCAAGTCTAGAAAGTGAGGAATTTATAAAAAATCAGAAGCCCTGGAGGAATTCCTACAGGGTCAACGACTTGCCTGATAGGTCTCGTTCCATGTTGTGTCCAGCCTCTCTCTACTCCATTACGCGGATGTCGGTATAGTCTGGGGGCACGTGACGGGACCCACTATTCAGGTCGTAGGGTCAGACCGGATGAAATTCCTCTAAGATCTGGACGGCTGGGAAATCGCTCCGAGAGGAACCACTGGAGAAACTCCTGGGAGGGTCCAAGACCGCACCAACCCTTTTCCTAAGCTCTGTACGGCATAGGCTCTGTCTCTTAGTCCTCGTATCTCCTAAAGATACCACGACTCCGCGGACAATTCCATTAGCCCAGACATAAAACAAGCCATACTAGGTGGAGAGTCTAACCTCCCAGTGTTCACTTCCTGGACGAACGCACTCCCCCGTTCGTCGGTACCCCCGATTTGCGTGACCTCCGAACCTATAAAAAAACCCGGCCTGGTCCATTCCTGGCCCTGCGGTAATAGGTAGTGAGTCACCCCAATCGTCTGGACCCCGAATGGAAACGAGACTTTCGATCCCAGAAGTGCCAGGGACACCTGCTTAGGGTCCCCACACCGGTCAACTGAAAACCCATGTCGGAACTAACCACCCAAAAGTCAACGGGATCCTATCGGGCCCACACCCCTGGAGGCACAAAGTCAGCCATTCCCGGAAAACTGGCTCATACCTCAAAATCTACGAAGGCTTGACGGAACGATCATTGATAATAAAATTTGCCATCCCCGCAACAAGGCCAACCAAGGCCCATCAAATGTCAACAGAAGCCTTCCACGTCATCAAACGACACAGGGCCTCTTTAATTTTCGGTCCAAAAACGGCATCAACAATAAGTTTAACTAAATGCGTACGTGTATAAAATTCATAATAAGAGTACAACTAGAAAAATTTTCTTTTTTATTGTAAAAAAAAAAAAGTAGCTTACACATGAACTTTAAAGGCTTAATAATCAAATTAAATATTTTAAACAAATCCTATGAAATTCCCAAAATGTAACAAACCTTTTAGAGATTTATCCATAATTTTACAAAATCTATGTATGCCCATTAATGATATTTTGTAACTATATTAACCCTGATAATTAATAAATAAAAATATGGGTTAATTCCGGTAAGAGTACCAATAATTTTAAATAACGGACCAATAAGTTCCACTTAATTTTTTTTTGCCCACACAAAGTTTCAATTCTTTTGTTTTGTATTTCTATAGGTACCTCCGTAAAAAAAAAAAATTGTCCTCCAACATTACTCACGCCACGTCAAAGTTTTGGTTTTGTATTCCAATGCTTTTTTTAGCTGAATAAAGTTCCAATTCTATTGTTTCGTCTCCTCATATCACTTTCGTTAAAATTCCAAACCATGTATTATGTCGTTTTCGGCGTTGAATTAAAAAGTAGTTTTGCTCTCTTTTAAGTACACATTCACGATTATCTTTCATTGTCCAACTTTCCGATGGCTAATTTACTCCGGAAATGTGGATAAAATTTTGTAACAGTGGCATGATTAATAGTGGAGGACGATTTTTTCTCCCTCAATGAATTCTCCCTATTTATTTTTCTCTCCTCTTTAATCATCGAGCTCATCTGCATCTCGAAGAAGAGCTCCATGATCCCCACCGGCGGAAAGGTTCAACTTCAAGCTCCTCTATCTCTTCAAGACGTTCCCAAAGCCCCTCACCGGCTTCGGTGGCAAGCTCCTCGTCGGGCTCGTTGCGGCGTTAAGTCACGCGTCGAGGGCTCCCTTGACTTCATCATTATCGACCGCCCCGTGGGGATTGACAACCTATTCATCACGCCCGCTATTGAGGTCTTCTTCATCACCACACCCGACATCACAAGCCTGCAAGACGCATAGGGTCACGACGCTGGCGATATTGGCGTTTGCGAAGGCGGCGTGGCGACTTGTCGAGCAGGATAACATAAAGGCCATCATGGTGGAGGAGGAGCCATAGAATCAACTAATCTTATCCTTTTTAGGATAATAAGGAAGGTTATGAGTTTTTAGTTATATATATAGTTTTGTGATTTATTTGCATTTTGGGAAATTGAGGGATTCAAATTGGTGTTCTTGAGCATTATACATTCTTAGGTCTTTCTTTGAGTTCTTTTCGTCACCATTGTATTATTATCATCGTAGTGTTACCCTAAATGTTTTGCTTTCAAAGCTAATTTGCTTGAAAACAAATACGTCGAGTGTGTTGATGTGAGTAATCACAATCAATTGTCACAAAGTGATCGCACTTCGATACAATGTGAAGGATGATGGATCTCAATCATTCGTAATGAATCCACTTCATATAAGACAACAAATATAAAGAACACTCGAAAGTGTAATTACAGTGAAGAATATAAATAAAGAGAATCTGATTTCTTGATATCGGGATCAGTACAAATTATGAGAGTAAGGTATCTTGTAAAGAATAATCACATGCCCTTTGATTAACATAATACATAATTTTTATAGCCTAATCATCTTGTCCTTTTTCCTCAATTTATGTAACGGCTACAAGATTTGACTTCGTACTCCTCCATTTAATGCTTCCCACGTGTGTGGTGTGACGTGGCAGTCCTTGGGGCTGATCAGCTTCAGGAATACATTCTGAATCGTGGGGTTACTTGTTCCACAAAGAATAATCCAAGATATGTATGTTGCATGGCTTGAATGGGATTTCTTTTGGTGTAATGGGCCTACTTTATGCCAAATCCCACATACGGTACATTATCAGTTTCTATGTCGTGTATCACGATCGACTTGATAGGTGTCGTATGATGCGAGGATGATCAGGCTATCGTTTTGGATTGGGGTAACATATTCATTGTCTTTTTTGAAGGGGCGAAGTCCCACATCAACAGACGGTGTTGTCAACTATAAGGGCCCTCGGGCGTTGTGACATAGCTTCGGGCGCTAGAGATCAACAGGCTATATGATCGCAATTTCGTAATTTACATTAAAATGTGATGAGCTATATCAGTGTGTGATTTATCAATCTATGGTTTGATTTTTTCTAATTCTATTACACAATTACAGTCTATCATTGTATAATAAATAGGTATATCAATGTATAATAAATTTCATTTTCGTAATTACAGTTTCGTATTTTTGTAATTACAGTTTAGTAATTTACATACGATTACAGTTTTGTAATTACATCTTCGTAATTTAAAGTTTCGTAATTAGAGTCTATTGTCTTCTATTATACACTTACAACTTTGTAAAAAATGGTTATATTTTGTAATGACTAAAACAATATCATTCTTCCAATTACATTTTTGTAATTGTTAAGTTCTTTTATCACGATTGATGAAGATCGAAGAATGTGCAAGTATTACGGGCTCTTTTTTACTTTCCGAACATGCTTTTCATTTTCGGTTTGAGCGACATATTTTATGTTGTAACTATAAATACATAAGTGTAACTACTATGTGATTGTAAATAAAAATACACATCAGTAACTTCAATTACATAAATGTAATTATCAATTACTATACAAATTAAATAAATGTATATTCAAATACAATGAGTGTAAGTACTATTACATAAATGTATATACAAATACGAGTGTAAGTACAATTACAAAAATATAATTCTAATTCTAATTGCAAAAACTGTAACTACAGTTACATAAGTGTAATTATAGCTATAATTATATAAGTGTAACTACAATTATTGTAACTTTAGTTACATAAGTATAACAGTTGTGTAAATGTAACTAGACTTACGGAATCGTAACTACAGTTAGTAAGTGTAAAACACAATTACATGTGTATTTATACTCACATAATTGCAACTACATTTACGTAAGCGAAACTACAATTATATGTGTAACTATGGTTACTCCTCGCCCGCCCCGTACATATCGCCTCCTCCACTATGATTACACCATAGTTTGATCAAAACACAATTGTATACAATAAGTAAGAAGATGAAGCTCCTTCAATGGCCGTCATGCAACCGCCCTAATTGACACCACTCCCTCCATTACCAATACTATCGTCGACACGCCTAAGTCATGGTTCACGAACTCTAACGAGTCATAGGACTATGTCGATGCCGAGTCGCTTGAGACGGCCGTGAGCAAGCGACGAATTCGGCGATTTGAGCTCAGACAAAATCTGTAATTATTGTGATTAGAACAATCGATCAATGAATTGAATCTAATGCTAGAGAAGTAGTTTTGTTTCATATTAGCTTTGCTCTTTTATTATCTCTCTCGCTTCCCTCATTTCTTCACCAAATACCACGATAAATGTGATGAGTCTTGTGATATAAAGTAACTAGAATCGGTACTTTAGAAAGGAAAAAGTTGAAAACCTACAAATCCTCATTAACTAACAGAGGAATTCTGTGATGATAAGATTGACTAGGCTAAAACTTGGCTAGCAAGTTTGCTATACTTGGTTAGCAAGTTTGATTAATTATTTTATTATTGCTTTGCTGTCTCTTTTTAAACTTGACTCTCAAGTTTTGGTATGTATAAATTCACTCTATCAATTGTATTTCTCAACTCCAAGCATAGTAATTCGACAAGTTTCTCTACATTATATCATAAATCAATTTCCTTCCATTTTTCTTATCCTCTATTGCAACACGTATATATACACACATAGTGACAATAGTGTTTAATCTTGAGTGCATGTGTATTTATTGTGGTGGCTGCAAGCTTTGTGTCGTTTGAATTAATTGACTTCGGTAGAGATTCTCTCATGGGAACCAACATTTGGTATCAGAGCGGGGTTGTGTCAGGTCTCTTGAAATTCTTATCATGCTATATGGTTGCGGTTGTTACTGATCTTGCACATCAGAAACGATTTCTTGAGATTTTACTCTGTGAGTTTTCTTTATGCTGAAGTACATGGAATCATCAAGCAAATCAACCGGAGGAAACGTGTCGCTCAATTACCCGATGCTCAAAAAGATCAATTATTCGGTGTGGGCGTTGAAGATGCGAGTAAACCTGCAAGTGCAAGGAGTCTGGGAGGCCGTGGAAAACAGAGATGTCAAAGCACGTAAGGATAGGATGGCTCTCGCCACCATCTATCAGGGAGTTCCGGATGATGTCCTTCTCGTGATCCCCGAGAAGGATTCTGCGAACAAGGCCTGGGAGACGTTGCGGACATGCACATGGGCGCAAAAAGCATCAGGAAAGCCAAGGTTCAAACCTTGAACAGCGAGTTCGAGGTTCTTTGTATGAAAGACGGTGAATCCGTAGACGATTTCTCTATGAAGCTTTCATCTCTTGCAACGCGTATCCGCTCACTAGGCGAACAGGTGGACGAGACCACCGTGGTCAAGAAATTCTTGAGATCTGTGACTCGCAGATACATGAAGATCGTGACGTCGATCAAGAAGTTCGGCGGCCTTAAGGCTATGTCAGTCAAGGAGGTTGTCGGTCGTCTAAAAGTACACGACGAGAGGCTTCGGGGCTTTAGCGACAGAGAAGAGGAGAAGCACCTCCTGCTCAAGCATGAAAAACGGAAGGCTAAGCATAATTGGAACCACCAAGAAGGTTCTTCTTCAAGCTTGTCCAGTCACAACGGATACGGCAGCGAGAGCCGTGGGCGTTGCAGAGGCCAAGGTTGAGGACGTGGTCGCGACTAGCGTGGTTGAGGCAGTAGCACTCCTCGCCAAGACGGCGCCACCTGCAAGGACAAGAGCACAGTGAAATGATATAATTGTAAGAAGTATGGTCACTATGCAAATGAGTGACATACTAAGAACCGGGGGGAAGAAGCAAATATGGTGAGATTTGATGACGACGAGCACGGACTTATGTTCACCGAGGAGATGGTGGATTTAAGTAGCGACAAGCACGACGACCAGGATATGGTCGACGAGACACACGACGAGCAGGAGCGCGTTGACGTAGTACTTGACGACCAGATATCTAGCGAAGAGGTACATGACAACCTAGTATTGAGCCGAGTGGACGAGCTGATGATGGCAGAGGAACCCAGCTCGACCAGGAAGAACGACGAGTAAACCAGAAAGGTGAGGCTCAATCAAGACAAGGTTGTCACCAACCTACTCGCAGATGGCGAAGAGAAGGTCTATACCGACATCTGGGATTTAGACAACGGAGCCACCAACCACATGACGCGTCTTCAAGCCAAGTTTGAAGAGCTCGACGAGGGGATCACATGAAACGTGAAGTTCGACGATTGTTCCATCGTCGACATCAAGGGCAGAGGGTCCATCTTGTTCAAGTACAATAATTGGGACCAATGCATGTTGACCAAAGTCTACTACATACCAAAGCTGAAGAGTAACATCATGAGCTTAGGACAAATGACAGAGATCGGTCACACAGTGATCCTATCTGGAGAGTTCCTAAATATTTTGAAAAACGATGGCGCACTATTGATGAAGGTGAAGAGATCATCGAGTCAATTGTACAAGATTAACCTGGTCGTAGATCAACCGATTATCTTCATGGTGTCGATCGCAGACCTAGCGTGGCTATGGCATGCGAGAATCGGGCACGTGAATTTTTACGAGCTCTCGATAATAGGCGGCAAGGAGATGCCCTTTGGGGTACCAAAGATTGAACACCCTGATCAACTGTGTGAATGTTGTATAGTCGCGAAACAGGCAAGAGTGTTATTTCCGATCAAGGCCAAGTTTCGAGCAGAGCGACGATTCCCCTCCAACTCGTGCACGCTGACGTGTGTGGTCCAATCACCCCAGCAACCCTAGCCAGAAACAAGTACTTCTTTTTGCTTGTTGATGATTACAGCCGATGGATGTCGGTGTAAACGCTCAAAGAGAATGCAAGAGCTTTTGAAGTCTTGAAGAAGTTCAAGAAGCTCGTGGATAACCAGTTAGGAAATAGACTAAAGACTTTTCTCAGAAATTCTTAGATTTTTGCGGAGAAGAAGGTGTAGAGCGACACCTCACCGCACCACACATACCCCAGCATAACGGCGTGGTGGAGAGACGGAACCGAACCTTCCTGGACACTGTAAGGAGCTTGATGAAAAGCATGCAAGTCGCAGCGAGCTTCTGAGGAGAAGCAGTACGCCACGCGGTTTACTTGCTGAACCACTTGCCGACGAAAGCGCTAGGCGAGTGCACCCCTTACCAAGCTTGGAAAGGGAAGAAACCTCACCTGGAGCATTTAAAGGTGTTAGGGTGCACCGCACATGTGAAGATTGTGGGACCACACCTTAAAAAGCTTGAGGATCGGAGTCAGCCGATTGTGTACCTTGGCGCTGAGGAAGGGATCAATGCACATATGTTTTACAACCCTCGACGCGGCGAAGTGCATGTGAGGAGAGACGTTGTGTTCAAAGAGTAGAAGAAGAGGGACTGGCGCGACGAGAATGGAGAGCCCGATCAAAATTCGGTGGAGTTTATACTCGAAGAGGAAGACGTGTTCGAGCAGGAAGAGGGAGAGATCCCCTTCTAAGGACTAGCAACGCCCAGTTCGACGAAAATCACCTAGAACCAGCACGTCTGGAACCAGCTCCCACCAAGCTTGCGTAATCTAGGATCAGGGATGATCACCCCAATCCCAATGACAACTAGTTCGGGAGGAGGTAGCCCAGAATACTCGTCGATCAAGGACGGACCAAGAGCGTTCTATTAACTGGTGAGTTCTGAGGAACCAGCCAACTATCGTGAGGTAGCCACCGAGAAAGAATGGCAGGAAGCGATGAAGAGAGAGTTAGAGTCCATTGATAAGAATCAGACGTGGGGAGCTTGTCGACCTTCCAAGAGGTCACAAGTCCATTGGTCTGAAGTGGGTCTACAAGCTCAAGAAAGACTCAGAAGGCAACATCCTCAAGCATAAAGCCAAACTAGTCGCCAACAGCTACGTGCAGAAGCAGGGAGTAGACTTTGAATAAGTATTTACTCCAATGGCCAGACTCGACACAGTTAGGCTAATCCTAGCCCTCGCAGCACATCGAGGCTGGAAAATACATCACCTTGACGTCAAATCAGCATTCCTGAATGGTGAACTGGTAGAAGAAGTATACGTTGCTCAACCGGAAGGCTTCGTCAACAAAACCGCCGAGCACAATGTGTACAGGCTGTCAAAAGCTCTTTATGGCTTGAGACAAACACCGCGTGCATGAAACACGCGACTCGACAGGAGCATGAAGAGCCTCAAGCCAAGTCAAACTTACGAGGGAAAATATGATGATAAGATTGACTAGGCTAAAACTTGGCTAGCAAGTTTGCTATACTTGGTTAGCAAGTTTGTTTAATTATTTTATTATTGCTTTGCTGTCTCTTTTAAACTTGACTCTCAAGTTTTGGTATGTATAAATATACACTCTCTCATTTGTATTTCTCAATTCCAACTTCCAAGCATAGTAATTCGACAAATTTCTCTACGTTATATCATAAATCAATTTCCTTCCATTTTTCTTATCCTCTATTCCCCACACACACAAATATATATATATATATATATATATATATATATATATATATATATATATATTGCCAATACGTGTGTTTAATCTTGAGTGCATGTGTATTTATTTTGGTGGCTGCAAACTTTGTGTCGTTTGAATTCATTGACTTTGGTAGAGATTCTCTCGTGGGAACCAACAAATTCATGATTCGAGGAAGGAGATGAACAATTGTCCGAAGAATGAAGAATAATCTCGAGTAATCCAATTGAGGAGATTGAACGCAATAACCGATCGCCTCTGCAACTGCGAGTGAGTCGAAGGTGATTGAAGGCGATGAACGAGCTGCAGATCGGCTCGTAAATGGATACTGGACAATCGCTCTAGAAGCTTGAAGGAGATCGACTTTTTTCTTTTGAAGCTACGAATGAGAATCGCCCTCCAAATTTGGAAGCTAGGAATTATATTTGATATTATTTTCCGAATTATATTTGCTTGAAAATAGGAGTTATTCGAATTATATTAGCTGGATAACAAAAAAAATTAGCTGCAAATAAAAATTAAGAAAATATTATCCTAAATAAATTAGGAGGGGTATAATTTTCCATAAATAAAGTATAAAAAAAATTCATGAAATGGTCAAAAATCACCTAAGGTGTTTAAGAAATTGCCCATACTTTCAAACAATTCATATATACTCATTTCAAAAATATTTTGGACCATATTAACCCTGATTTTAATTATCTTTATTTATTTTCGTATTTAATTATTTATCTTATATTTTAATGTTCGAAATTAAATTATCCTAAAATTTTGGTTAAAAACTTTCCCATTAATTAAGTTATCATTTAATTTTGTTAATTTGAACCAAAAATTAAATCTTTTTCATTTAATTCCCTCGATACCTCTCTCTCTCTCTCTCTCTCTCTCTCTCTCTCTCTCTCTCTCTCTCTCTCTCTCTCTCTCTCGACTTCTCACCTCTAGAACTGACCAACCTTTAGCGACGAGAACGCCATGAGGGAGGCGATCGAGGGGATGAACGGCAAGAACGTCAATGGCAGGAACATAACCGTCAATGAGGCCCAGTCCCGCGGCTCTGGCGGAGGTGGCTACGGAGGCGGCCGCGGCGGTGGCGGAGGAAGCTACGGCGCTCGCCGCGAGGGCGGTGGCGGAGGCTACGGAGGTAAATAAAATTATCAAATTCCAGTTTTGTAAATATGTTTACAGTTTACATATTCAGAAGATTCGTAAATATTTCTTAAACATATTTACGTTATTCATTAATAAATTTATAATTTTTCAAAGTTTAATTACTACATCTTTCTTATACTTTCATAAATATGTTTACAGTTTAATTTCGTAAATATTTCTATAGTTTAATGCCAGTAATATTATTGTTTAAAATCCTCCAGAAGCTCATAAAGAAGAACAGTGTCACGATGTTCATCACGTTATTGAATTTTCGTAAATATAATTACAGTTTCATAATCACGCAACTCGTTAGAATGTTGATTAATAGGAAGAAGATATTTGAAAATTCTTAAGGGATATTTTTTTTTTTGTCGAAAATTTGATTTTACAATTAAAATCGTAAAGGAAATTCTTTTATTTTTATTTTATTAATTAATTCAAATTAATAATTAATTTTAAAACTAAATTTAAATTCCAAATGTTAAATAATTAATTCGAAGAATATATTAGTTCATATTTAAATTAGTTAGTGGTTTCGATTACCATAAATAGTAATGAGCATTTTTTCTAAACATTGAGTCACAAATGGTCATTTGACGCATTTACCCATAAAGTAATTAGTAGTTTAATCTCTGTTAATAGGTTGGACAATTTTTTTTAATTTTTTTTATCAAAATAGATATTTGATTCATTAACTCAATATTTTATGCTTCAAAAGACTTTTTTTTTTTCTTTCCTTCTATGACATACAGACCAAAGGCGTAACAAAGATGCTATCCCCGTAACTCGTATCAAATACATAAATAAAGGTATAAAATCTTTTTATTTAATCACAAGTATATCCACACCACACGGAAACAATAATATAAGGATAAATTTCGTTGTGTAAGACGTTTATTTATCTGACTGTACAATAATAAAAAATAATTGGGTATATTATATTTATGCTTGAAAACTTCTACATTAGTAACTAATAGACGTTCAATTTCCATTTATAATGTCTTATGAACACACTGCCTTGCTTGATATTTTCGGGATCCGATGCAACGAGTAATTTTGAGACCCTAACCGAAATTGAAAAACTAAATTCAATCCAAAAAGATATAAGATATTTAATTCTATATAATTAGAAGAAAAAATATATAATTTAAAGTAAGCCCGGGACTCTTAAATTACATTTCTTTTGGAGTCCCTAAATTTAGGGGTTTTGTTTTTTCTGCAAGCACATGCTTTTTCTCCCATGAGGCACCGTCCTCCTTATATATGAAACTAATGACGTAATGATATTTATATTGTTTTACGGCTGCTTTAAATGTTATTATGCTAGTATGCTCTCCTGTTTTGCTGCTTGCATGCATGCATGACGTTAATTTGGTGAGCTTTTCAGTTGTAGTTTTAGTTTTTTTTTTCTATAATTTTTATCGGGCTTTCTGAATTTTTATATATAAAAATCGCAAAGAATATGGATAATGTCTTATGACAAATCGTTATAAGATATTGGCTCGATATTAATTTTAAGTTTTTTAAGTTCATTGAATCACTAAATTAAGACCAAGGTTCAACTTACCGAGCTTGCCAATAAATCGCTTGCCGTTATCGACGGATTAATCGATAACTTATCGGATTATCGAGGGAAAACTAATAATATTGTAGCTTACTGATTACCGATACTTTTCGATGATTATCGACGGATTATCGACACTTACTGAGGATTATCGATGAAAAATCACTAAAAAAAAATTAAGAATATATTTACTAACTTTATAATGTTGATGCAACATTACAAGTGCCAAAAATAAAAACATTTCATACTCATGTGAGTTTAAGCCTGACTTGGCTCAACTCCCAATAGAGATTTCCCTACCAGGGATCTTCCTAGCAGGAGTTCTCCCACCAGAGAACTTCCCACCAAAGATGGGTCCAACCAGAGAATCCTCCTAGCAGGAATGGACCCGACCAGGAATACTCATACCAGAGATGCCCCTACCAGAAGAACTCCTAGCAGGAGTTCCCTGAGCAAAAAGAGAGTCTAGCAGCCCTGCTAGGAACATACGACCAAAAGCCAAAATTGAGGAGCAAGTTTGGAGATACGATACGATTTGGTTTCCTAATTTTGTTAGGATCCGACTGTAAATTGTAAAGATAAGATTGCGTCTATCTTAGGAAGTTTTAACAAGGGTTTCGTTTTTCTGGTCTCCTATAAATACTAGTGTTAGTGTTTATTTTTTGTAACTATTGCGATTTGCGATTTTGATTAATCAGAGAAGCTTTTCTCCCAAAGTTTTCTTGCGCTCTTTTCTTTTGTTCTTCGTATTCTTCTCTTGGCAGATCCATTCCCATTGGGAACCAACAACTCAAACATAAGTAAATAAAATATAGTCTCACTCTCACATATGTAAATACTTGAATAAAATCATCGAAAAGTGCAAAACTTATTGAGTACCATATTTTTTGTTATTTTTCAAGATGTTTGAAAATTTTTGGCAAAAAATCATGGAAAAATACTGGCATGGCCGTCTTGCCGATAACGACCGGCAAAATGGATAATCGAAAATTAATATCAAAGATAATCGTGAAAAAGTCAAACCTTAATTAAGACTGTATGAAAAGATATGTTACGTTAATCGTGTAAAGCTAATTAATCCTAGCTATAGGAAGAGCTTTTTAAGCATATTATTTGCCACACCCTCTCTTATTAGGAATGCCGAATTTCCGTTTCTTCTGGTCACTAAGAACGATTCTCTCGTCTCGTGTACTGTAAATTAAGAAGAATTGATTCATCTTGAGCAATTGGGAACCATGTACGGTGAGCAAGTCATATAGAACAATGGTGGATGACGTAGAGACTTGAGTTTTACTTACTCGAAGCTTGGATATGGACATTGAATTTAAATATTGGTTCAAGATCCGACGTTGGGACATGTTAAGGTTGGATTTTGTCAAATCCCTCCCTAACACAACTCGTGTCGTTTTCTCCTAAAACGACAAAGAATAGAGGCAAAAAGACTAGTTGACTATCAGTCAACGAGAGAGCGGGCCCGACCAAATGTCACCTGCGACCAGCTTCCACTGAGCCGATACCTCCTCGCGGGGATACTTGCTCGCACAAGTTGGTCATCGAAGAACTTGCTCGCACCGGAATCCATCGGGAAGAAGCCATCATGAGAATATTGGCGGATAACTAAGAAGATAAGCACGAGTCACAATAATAAAGAAGAATCGGTTAATCACGGACAAAATCATGGAGTTTACTACGTATTCAAAGGAAGTCAGCAATAAATCAAGCGAGATGAAGGGAAAACCTAGCGAGATTAGAGGAACAAGAAAGGAAGTTATCAGCACAAGTCCTAAAGCTATAAAATCACATGTAAGGCCTCAAATGAAGGCATCGATTATTCTCGCTTTCAATCATTCTTGTTGTTCGGAGTCTTTAAGTTTATAGAGATTTCAGTAATATCGAGATCCTAAAAGAGTCTCAAGTTCGTTTTATTTTCGAGTCTTTTATTTGTCCAAGCTACAAAACGAAAGAAACCGAGCCCTATTCATTATAATAAAACAGAGATATTTAACCCACCATTATTATTCATATTTTTGTTTATCTTTGTGACTGGAAAAAGGGCGGTGAAAATCGCCCTCAACTGGAACCTGACCGAATCGCACCAAAGGTATATATTTCTGCCTTTTATTTTTATCTTTTGTGTACATTCATATAATATATAGAGAAATTGGCTAACATATGTCAATTTATTTTGCTTGTTGTACTTACACAGCTATATTTATTTCTTGGTGGCATGTATAACTTAAGTTACTACTTTGATCGTTAGCATTCCGTCAAAAAATAAATTCCTTGACGTAGCACGAAATCTATTATTGCAGACGTTTAATTAAAATTGAATATTTTTTCTTTAATTTAGTTTAAATATATTCATTTGTCTAAGGAAAGTGGTTGCAAAGTCAAAACGTGGTTTTATATAGGGCAGTTTATGATTTGAATTAGTCTAGGAAAATTAGGATAGTTTATTTATTCATTTTTAATTTGTTATCAAATTAGGATAGTTTATTTATATTTAATTTTTTATGTTTAGTATAAATATGGCATGTACGTATGATAAAAATCAGATTGATTTTGAATAAGGAAATAGAGAGAAAACTTTGAGAGTTTACACAAAATGGTTCTTCTCGATCAAGTTAGTGCTTGAATCGAAGATCTATTTCGGTCGAGATTACGGGTAGTGGACTCACGATCGAGACTTGTTAAAAGATAAACGTGGTGGACGTTTGGATTTTTGGTATTGGTTACTTTTCCGACGACGAACACGTCGCCTAATTATTCCCTCTGCATCATATTGGTATCAGAGCCGAAGGATCTTGAAGCATGCCGCAAAGACGGGATTCCCAATATTTAAATAAACAGCTTACAAATATTAAAATAAGCACAACTTGCTAAATAAGTGGATAAGGTTGCAAGTAGCTAGGAGATAAGACTTGATGATCAGGTTTCGGTAAAACCAATTAAAGCTTAGAATTACATTTTCCCCCGTAAGCTTAAATTGATTCGAGGTTCTCCACGCCGTGGAAATCTCGCATCTCCACAAATTTGACTCTTGCTAGAGCCTTGGTGAGAATGTCAGCTCGTTGCTATTTTGTGCTGACAAACTCCACAACGATCTCTCGGTTCACAATACACTCAAAAATAAAGTGAAAGCGAGTGTCGATGTGCTTGCTGCGTCCATGAAACACAGGGTTTTTCATCAGTGTAATTGTGGACTTGTTGTCGACGTAGAGAGTCACCGGCTTCTGCTCGCTTCCGGTGACCACGCTAAACAAATTTTTGAGCCATAGCGCTTGACACGCCGCTGCAGTCGCTGCCATAAACTCCGCTTCGCAAGATGATAAGGCCACAGTTCTCTGTTTCTGAGACTGCCAAGTGATAAGATTCCCGTTGAGATAAAATGCCATCCCTCCGGTACTTTTTTAGTCACCAACATCACCGGCTAGATCACTGTCGGTAAAACCGACCAGTTCATCATCTCCATGTCCTCTTCCGTATTGGATCACGTAGCTTGGCGTTCCCTTCATGTAACGAAGGATGTGCTTCAAAGCCTGCTGGTGTAAACAAGTAGGTTTTTCCAGGTGACGACTCACCATGCCAACTGCATATGAGATGTCAGGTCGGGTGTGGGTTAGGTACCTAAGACACCCGATGACACGCCTGTACTCTATGGGATCCACAGGGGTTCCTTTTGCATCCTTTCGGAGCTTTAACTTTGGTTCCATCAGATACTTGCTTGGGTTGGAGTCCGACATCTTGAACTACTTCAGGATTTTCTTTGCATAAGCTGACTGCTTCAGCGTCACAAATTCCTTCTTCTGATCAACCTCGATGCCGAGGTAGTATGAGAGTAGTCCGAGGTCACTCATCTTGAAATCCTTCATCATTTGTTTCTTGAATCCACCAATGTCTTCTGCACTAGATCCAATCACGATCAGGTCATTGACGTACACACCAACGATGGAGACCTCATCTCCTTAGTTCCTCGTGTAGACTGCTTGCTCCTGAGAACACTTCTTGAAACAAAGACTCTTCATACTTCGGTTAAGTTGAGTGTTCCATGCACGTGGTGCTTGTCGCAACCCATAAAGGGCTTTGGACAGCTTGTAAACTTTGTGCTCTGCGGTCTTGTTGATGAAGCCTTCCGGCTGAGCAACATAGAGTTCTTCTTCCAGTTCACCATTAAGGAATGCCGATTTGACATCCAGGTGAGTGATTTTCCAGCCTCGGTGAGCTGCGAGGGCTAGGATTAGCCTGACTGTGTCGAGTCTTTCAACTGGAGCAAAGACCTCTTCAAAGTCTACTCCTTGCTTCTGCACGTAGCCTTTTGCGACTAGCCTTGCTTTGTGCTTGAGGACTTTGCCTTCTGAGTCCTTCTTGAGTTTGTAGACTCATTTCAGACCAATGGACTTGTGACCTTTCGGAAGGTCGACTAGCTCCCTCGTCTGATTCTTCTCAATTGACTCTCGCTCTTTCTCCATCGCTTTCTGCAATTCCTTCTCGGTGGCTGCCTCACGATAGTTGGTTGGTTCCTCTTCACTAACTAGCAGGAGCTCATCTGGGCTCAAATCAAGCTCCCGCGCTTCTTCGTAGATGTCAGACAGAGTACGGAACCCTCTTGGTCCATCCTTGATCGACGAGTCTCCCGAGCTGGTTCCTCCCGAACTAGCTGCATTGGGATCGGGGTGCTCATTCTTCATCTTGGGTTGGGCGATCCTAGCGGTGAGCTAGTTTCCGTCGAGCTGAGCGTTACTAGCCCCTGGAATGGACTATATCCCTTTTCATGCTCGACCGCCTATTCCTCTGTGAGTGTGAACTCCACCGAATTCTGTTCGGGCTCTCCGTTCTCGTCTCGCCACTCCCACTTATTCTCCTTTTCGAACATGGCGTCTCTGCTTACATGCACTTTACCGCGCTGGGGGTCGTAAAACCTGTGTGCCTTGTTTCCTTCTTCGGCGCCAAGGTACACCATCGAGTGACTTCGATCATCGAGCTTCTTAAGGTGTGGTCCTACCGTCTACACAAGTCTGGTGCACCCAAACACCTTCAAAATCTCAAGATGAAGTTTCTTCCCTTTCCATGCTTGATAAGGGGTGCGCTCACCTAGCGCCTTCGTCGGTAGACGGTTCAGCAAGTAGAACGCGTGTCGTACTGCTGCTCCCCAGACTCTCGTCGGGACTTGCATGCTCTTCAACAAACTCCTTGTTGTGTCTATCACAGTCCGGTTTCTTCTCTCCACCACCCTGTTTTGCTAGGGGGTGTACGGTGCAGTGAGGTGTCGCTCTACACCTTCTTCTCCGCAGTACTCCGCGAAATTATGAGACGTGAACTCGCCTCCTCGATCTGTTTGCAAGGTCTTCAGTCTATGTCTTGACTGGTTTTCCACGAGCCTCTTGAATTTCCTGAAGACTTCAAAGGCTTGACTTTTCTCCTTGAGCGTATAAACCCACATCCAACTGCTATAATTATCAACAAGTAAAAAAAAAGTACTTGTTACCGGCTAGGGTTTCTGGGGTGATTGGACCAAACATGTCAGCGTGCACCAGTTGGAGGGGTCGCTCTGCTCAGAACTTGGCCTTGATCGGAAATGACACTCTTCCCTGTTTCTAGACCATACAACATTAACACAGTTGGTTGGGGTATTCAATCTTGGGTACCCCAAAGGCCATCTTCTTCTCTCATGTCATCTTGAGCGCATAGAAGTTTACGTGCCCAAGTCGTGCGTGCCAAAACCAAGACGGGTCTGCCATGGACGCCATTAAGCAGTTGGGTTGGCCCGTATCCAAGAGTATCTTGTACAACCTATTTGGCGTTCTCTTAATTTTCATCAATAGGGCGCCACCTTGGTTCCACATCATCAGGTATGAGCCGGCCATCACCACTGGGTTGCCGACTTCCATCATCTGACCAAGCCTGATGATGTTAATCTTCATCTGTGGTATGTAGTATACCTGGGTTAGTAGGCGTTGGTCTCCGTTCTTGAACTGGAACAGGATGGACCCTCATCGCCGAACTTCACACTCCCTGTGATTTTTTCATCGAGCTCTTTAAATTTAGCTCGATCTCCCGTCATATGGTTGCTTGCACCATTGTCTAAATACCAGACGTCGGTATATACTTTCCTCTCTCCATCTACGAGGAGGTTCGCAATAACCTTGTCCTCGATAAGCATGACCGTTTCTTTGGCCATCTTCTTTTAGCTAGGCCTTTTCTCGGCCATCATCAGCCCGGACTTCGGGCTCGACTTCACGTCGATTGGCTCTTCCGGGACGGTCTTCTCTCTGACCACTTCTCGCCCGGGCTCAGCGTCGCTCTCGCGTACGACGCTCGTCTCCTCGTCTCTCCACACATCAACGTTCCTGTCTTGCTGGGCGAACATCAGCATTTGCTCGTCTTCTTGGAATCTTGTCAGATTCGCTTCGTCGGTGTGCTTCCTAGTGCGGCATTCTGATGGATAGTGCGCGATATTCTGATATTTGTAGCACTTCACCATGCTCTTGTCTCTTCGGGTCGTGGTGCCTTCCTGGCAGGGTGAGCTACTGCTGCGACCTCGCATGTCACGACCTCGCCCTCTTCCCCAGCCTTTACCACGCGATCAAAAATCTCCGTCATAACCGCCACGACTCGACGAGCTTGAAGAAGACTCATCTCCATAGTTCTTCTTGTGCTTGGCTACCCATTCTTCATGCTTAAGAAGGAAATGCTTCTCCTCTTCATTCTTCACTGTGACGCCTCCCATTTGTTTAGCCATCGCTTCTTGGCCTGCTAGAAAATTCTCAAACTCTAAAAGTGATGGTTGAACGGGCCTTGAATGATGATCCTCTTCACACGAGCCTCTCTGATAACGGACTTTGGATCGAGATCGCTAATATCACGACATATCGACTTGACCTTATGAAAATACTGAGCAATCGTCACGTCGCGTTCTGAGATTGATAACAACTCGTCTCCAAGAGCTGTAGCCACGCATCATTACTCTTTGAGAAAAGCGTCACGAACTTCTTCCATGCTTCTTTGGGTGTCTTGTCGTCCCGAATGTGCTCCAATATTTCTTCTTCAATGGTGGTCTTCAGAGCAAACATCGCTTTGCCTGCTTTGATTCTCTATTTACGCAAGGTGCCGTTAGCATCTTCCTCCGGCGGCGTAGTTTCGAATCCGCCAACGACCTCCCAAAGGTCGTGCCCTTGCAAATAGGACATCATGCATGTTTCCCATGTGTTTTAGGTTTTGTTGTTGAGTTTCTTGATACCTCCGACCACTTGGAGATTACCCAACGTGTTGGCGGTACTTCGACACAAAGAAAACTCACACAAAAAGAATCTCGAGAAATCGTTTCTGATATGGAAGATCAGTCCGAACCGCAACCACAGAGCATACTAATACTTTCAAGAGACCTAACAACGACACATAGAACCTCGCTCTAATACAAAATGTAAATTCCAAGTATTTGGAACTTTTGCCACAAAGCACTCTTAAAGCAAATACACACAAACTTGCACAAAGAAATGACACGGATGACACGCTCTTGTATATCAATATAATATTAATATATGTGAGGATAGTGTGTTTTTGTATAATGGAGCAGGGAGAATAAAAAAGAATAGGCTACACTAGAAGAGTAGTTTGTATTCTATTGTTGGAGATGAAATGAATACAAGCTTATTGATTTTTAAATAGGGAATCATTCACCTAAAAAATTACTATATTACTATAAGAACCTTGCACATCAAGTTTAAATAAGCGTCTTACAAATATTAAAATAAGCACAACTTGCTAAGTGGATAAGGTTGCAAGTAGCTAGGAGATAAGACTTGCTGATCAGGTTTCGGTAAAACCAATTAAAGCTTATAATTACAATATATATGGTGCCAGTTGCTTTAAATTATATGCTTCATGTTGGTTCAAAATATTTTTGGAACTTTTGCCACAAATACTAAGAAGTTAAACCACCACTCATGAGTTCAAAAAGAACAATCTTTCTCTAATATATATATATATATATATAATATGCTTGAAAGATAATATTAGAGAATCTGATTATAGAGAGAAAGGAGTACAAATTTTGGAGGTGATCATAGAAGCTAGCACACATGATGCTTTTATAGGCATAGCAACACTTATAAAAAGACTATTTTGCCCTTACATGAACTTGATAGCCAAGTAACTATAATAACACTTGAAGATAAAAACAATCTTGCTCAGCAAGATTACCACGTCATTGCTTACGACTTCATTCTCCCCCGTAAGCTTGACGTAGCTCGAGGTTCTTCACACCGAGCAAATCTCACATCTCCGCAAATTTGATTCTTCCTAGGACTTTGGTAATTATGTCCGCATGTTGCTCTTTGCTGGTGACAAATTCCACGATAATTTCTCAGTTTTCCACACACTCCCGGATGAAATGAAATCGAGTGTCGATGTTCTTGCTGCGTCCATGAAACACCGGGTTTTTCATCAGCGCGATTGCGGACTTGTTGTCCACATAGAGAGTCACTGGATTCTGCTCGGTTCCAGTCACTTCGCTCAACAAGTTTCTCAACCACAATGCTTGACACGCCGCTGCGGTCGCTGCCATGAACTCGGCTTCACAAGACGATAAGGCCACAGTTTTCGGCTTCACAAGACCATGAACTAGGCTTCTCCATGTGACGACTCACCATGCCAACTGCATTTATGAGATGTCAGGTCGGGTGTGGGTTAAGTATCCGAGACACCCGACCACACGCCTATACTCCGTGGAATCCACTGGTTTTCCATCTGCGTCTTTCCCGAGTTTTAACTTCGGTTGCATCGGATACTTGCTCGTGTTGCAATCCGCCATCTTGAATTGCTACAGAATTTTCTTCACGTAAGCCGTCTACTTCAGCGTGAGAAATTCCTTCTTCTGATCGACCTCAATGCCGAGGTAGTACGAGAGCAGTCAGAGGGCGCTCATCTCGAACTCCTTCATCATCTGCTTCTTGAATCCATCAATGGCTTTTGCACTGGATCGGGTCGCGATCAGGTCGTCGACGTAAACACCGACGATGAGGGCCTCGTCTCGATTGTTCCTCGTGTAGACCGCTTGCTCCTGGGAACACTTCTTGAAACCAAGACTCTTCATACTCTTGTCGAGTCGAGTGTTCCATGCACGTGGTTCTTGGCGCAGCCCATAAAGAGCTTTTGACAACTTGTACACCTTGTGCTCTGCGGTCTTGTCGACGAATCCTTCTGGCTGAGCAACGTAGACTTCTTCTTCCAATTCACCATTGACGAATGCCGATTTGACGTCCAGGTGATGGATTTTACAGCCTCGGTGAGCTGCGAGGGCTAGGATCAGCCTAACTGTGTCGAGTCTGGCCACTGGAGAGAAAACTTCATCGAAGTCTACTCTATGTTTCTGCACGTAGCCTTTTACGACCAATCTGGCCTTGTGCTTCAGGACCTTGCTCTCAGAGTCTTTCTTGAGCTTGTAGAACCATTTCAGACCAATGGACTTGTGACCTCTAGGAAGGTCGACAAGCTCCCACGTCTAATTCCTCGCAATGGACTCCAACTCTTTCGTCATCGCTTCCTGCCATTCCTTCTGGTTGGCTGCCTCGCGATAGTTGGCTGGTTCTTCAGCGCAAACCAACAAGAGCTCTTCTGGTCTCAAATCGACCTCTCGCGCTTCTTTGTAAACGTCAGACAAGGTACGGAACCCTCTTGGTCCGTCCTTGATCGACGAGTCTCCCGAGCTGGTTCCTCCCGAACTCATTCCTGATACTGGGTTGGGCGAGCCTGGTGGTGAGGTGGTTCCAAACGAACTGATTTCCGTCGAGCTGGGCGTTGCTAGCCGCTAGAAGGGAATCTCTCCCTCAACCTGCTTGACTGCCTCTTCTTTTTCGAGGATGAACTTCACCGAGTTATGTTCAGGCTCTCCATTCTCGTCGTGCCAATCCCACTTCTTTTCCTCTTCGAACACGGCGTCTCTGCTTATATGCACTTTGCCGCGTCGGGGGTCATAAAACCTGTGTGCCTTGTTCCCTTCTTCGGCGCCAACGTACACCATCGGCTGACTCCGATCATCGAGCTTCTTGACGTGTGGTCCCGCACTCTTCACATGTGCGGTGCACCCAAACACCTTTAAATGCTCTAGATGAGGTTTCTTCCATTTCCATGCTTGTTAAGGGGTGCGCTCGCCTAGCGCCTTCGTCGGCAAGCGGTTCAGCAAGTAAACTGTATGACGTACCGCTTCTCCCCAGAAGCTCGCTAGGACTTACATGCTTTTCATCAAGCTCCTTGCAGTGTCCATGAAGGTTTGATTCCGTCTCTCCACCACGCCATTCTGTTGGGGCCTGTATGGTGCAGTGAGGTGTCGCTCTGCTCGGAACTTGGCCTTGATCGGAAATGGCACTCTTGCCTGTTTCGCGACCATGCAGCATTCACATAGGTGGTCCGGCTGTTCAATCTTCGGTACCTCAAAGGCCATCTCCTTGTCGCCTATCATCTTGAGCGCGTGAAAGTTCACGTGCCCAAGTCTCGCATGCCATAGCCACGCTAGGTCTGCGATCGACGCCATTAAGCAAATCGGTTGATCTACAACCAGGTTGATCTTGTACAACCGACTCGATGATCTCTTCACTTTCATTAATAATGTGCCGCCGCTGTTCCACATCTTTAGGAACTCTCTGGATAGGATCCCTGTGTGACCGATCTCTGTCATCTGCCCTAAGCTGATGATGTTACTATTCAGCTTTGGTATGTAGTAGACTTCGGTCAACAGGCGTTGGTCTCCATTCTTGCACTTGAATAGGATGGACCCTCTGCCCTTGATGTCGATGATGGAGCCATCGCCGAACTTCACATTTCCTGTGATCTTCTCGTTGAGCTCTTCAAACTTAGCTCGATGCCCCGTCATGTGGTTGCTGGATCCATTGTATAAATACCAAATGTCGGTATAGACTTTCTCTTTGCCATCTGCGAGTAGGTTGGCGACAACCTTGTCTTCATTGAGCATCACCTTTCTGGTTTGCTCGTCGTTCTTCATGGTCGAGCTTGGCTTCTCTGCCATCATCAGCTCGTCTACTCGGCTCAGTACTTGGTCGCCAGGTACCTCCTCGCTGGATACCTGGTCGTCAAGTACTACGTCGATGCGTTCCTACTTGACGTGTGTCTCGTCGACCACATCCTGGTCGTCGTGCTCGTCGCTCTTAAATCAACAATCTCCTCGGCGAACATAAGTGTGTGCTCGTCGTCATCGAATCTCACCAGATTCGCTTCTTCGTCGCGGTTCTTAGTATGACACTCATTTGCGCAGTGACCATACTTCTGACAATTATAGCACTTCACTATGCTCTTGTCCTTGCGGGCGGCGCCGTCTTGGCTAGGAGTGCTACTGTCTCGACAACGCTGGTCGCGACCACGTCCTCGACCTCGGCCTCTGCCACGTCCATGGATCTCGCTGCCGTATCCGTTGCGACTCGACGAGCTTCAAGAAGAACCTTCTCGCTGGTTCCACTTCTTTTTAGCCTTCCATTCTTCATGCGTAAGCAGGAGGTGTTTCTCCTCGTCTCTTTTGCCATAGCCCCGAAGCCTCTCCTCGTGGACTTTAAGACGACCGACAACCTCCTCGACTGACATAGTCTTGAGGTCGCTGAAATGCTCGATCGACGTCACGATCTGCATGTATCTGTGGGTTACAGATCTCACGAATTTCTTGACCACGGTAGTCTCGTCCACCTGTTCGCCTAGTCAGCGGATACCCGTTGCAAGAGATGAAAGCTTCATAGCGAACTCGTCCACAGATTCAACGTCTCTCATACGGAGAACCTCAAACTCCCTCTTCAAGGTTTGAACCTTGGCTTCTCTGACGCGTTCTGCGCCCATGTGCATCGTCCGCAACATCTCCCTCGCCTTCTTGGCGGAATCCTTCTCGCCGATCATGAGAATGACATCTTCCGGAACTCCCTGATAGATGGCGGCGAGAGCCATCCTATCCTTTTGTGCTTCGACATCTCTTTCTTGTACGGCCTCCCAGACTCCTTGCGCCTGCAAGTTTACTCGCATCTTCAGCGCCCACACCGCGTAGTTGCTCTTCGTGAGCATCGGGTACTGGAGCGTAACGTTTCCTCCGGTTGATTTGCTTGACGACTCCATGTACTTCAGCATAAAAGGAACTCGCACTGTAAAATCTCAAGAAATCGTTTCTGATGTGGAAGATCAGTCAGAACCGCAACCACAGAGCATACTAAGAATTTCAAGGGACTTAACAATAACGACAACCCCGCTCTGATATCAAATGTTGGTTCAAAATATTTTTGGAACTCTTCCGGCCTCCGGGAATCCCCCGGTATAATTTCCCTAATAGAGGGATGAAAAAAAAATAGACTTGCTTTCATATTGCACTTAACAGTTAATTACTACAAAAAATTCCAGTATCTATTTAGTTGAAAGTAGTAGCTAGTAGGCGAACTAATAAAGTTGTTGTGTACACTTCTAATTCTTCATCATTGATTTGTAACATGCAAACAACTAGACTATACGTGAAAGTGAGAAATATAATATATATATATATATATATATATATATCTCATAGCACAACGTATCTGCATGAAGTCATATCATAGCAATATATATATATATATATATATATATATATATATATATATATAAATATATACACACAAGTTGGCCTGCTACATGAAACGGGTACACCCGAAAATTTCGGCGGCGTTATCTGCATGGCCCATTTGTGGAAGTATATATCAATGGCTGAAGTGATGTTTTTAATTGTTGTATATAAGTAATGAAGAAATAGATTTATAAACATTTAACAAAAGTTACCTCCTCTGATCGATCATGTATACGTTATTCGAAAAGGACTCTGAGCGATTCTTGAACAAAGAATCGGTGACGATATTAGGGCATTTTCAAGCATTCGCTTAGGAATGTATGTATGCGAATATGTGAGCATAGCTTAGGAAAACGTACAGTCTCATTCCTGCATACTAGTATTCGGAACGCCTAAACACACTATGTAGGATTGCGTACTTTAATGTTTTCCAAAAAGCGACTTAAGGATTAGATGTTTGTCACAATAATATTGTACGAAAAAAAAATTTGTTTTCACTCAAAAATACGTTGTCTCCCTCAAGTGGTCGATGTGTCCGGAGGATTATTTGTTGAGTTTACGGGTGGTCACTGGTGGACTCACAATGAAGACTCATATAATCGTGATAGACCTATTTTCATTTTTTAAGACTCATATATAATCGTGATAGACCTATTTTCATTTCAATTATATTTTGACGTGATTCTCCGTTGTTCTTACTTAATAGCTGCATCAATATCCAAGTATTGAACATTCTTAGGATATATATTTTTTTTGAATGGTCAATATTCTTTGGATATTGATTCAATACAACGTACGTACATAGTACATTAGTCATTACATATTATGTCAATATTGGACACCGTTATGGGCTATTTTGGCCAAAGAAATTAAAGATACTGAAATATTAAATATTGTGATATTATTTTTAACGGTGATAGTACATTGGTCATTACATCGTGATGTATATATATGATTTAACTATAGCAAGCTTTTTTCAGCTGAATACTGTAGATTCCTTATTATAGTGGTCCATATCAATTATCAACCATGTACATCTTCATAAGTAGAATGGATAAGTTTCTATCCTACTTGTTTGGCTGCTTACGATGTTAGCGATCAAGTTATAATTATATGATCAGAACGTGTCAGCAACCCTTCAACTATCTCGCTTTCAAACAGAAATGTATTGCATAAAGTATTATAATTAATATATCTCAATTAGCTAAGAAACTATATATATAGAACGATATTAAATACTATCACGGCCATAATGGTGTTAAAGTAGTACGGCATGGACGTAGCTGAAAACTTGTGCTACAACGAAATGCAAGGACTCTAATTAATATTAGACATCTATGAGGTGCATGATTATGGTAATTAATTGCAACACGGCGATCTATATTACCTAAAAGATTAATTAACTAATAACTGGAAAAACAATGTTGTTAATTACTTGAAATTTAAACGAACAATTCAAGGGTATGTGTCGAATGTCCAGTCGTATATTACGTAGAAACATGAGGAAAATTAAATATAGAGGAGCAAGTGTAAACCCTAAGTTTGTTAATGATGAAGATTAATTGTGATACTGGGAAACTATAATTATCAAGTTGAATCATTAAGCATTAGATTTGGAAGATAAAAACAAGCTTAATGTGTTGGAGGACCTTCATTATCGCGCAATCGTGGATTAATAGTTGGTCAGCGGGACGATTAAAAGAATGAAAGAAACTTGCTTGTATTCCACATAAGTTGGACAACCAGTTAGAATTGGTATGGATAGGGTCACGGGGAGTTTTATATGCTTGGCAGGTTTCTTGTGAAATTCATAAAAATCTATGAGAAATCCCACATTTTATTTGTTCATATTTTAATTAGAATTTATGTACAGTATATAATATAAAATAAATATGATATCTAATAAAATATAATATTTTTATTAAAAAAAAAGGGGGATGCGAGAATTATATTTAACGGTCGGAATTTTATTTAAACCATATGAACTATAATTTTATCAAATTTACAAATCTTCTCACGCGGCTTTATTTTATACTATAGGTAAAAGAAAAAAATATCCTCGTGGGAAAACGAAAAAAATTCTTTGTGTACATCCTCCAATAGGTCTTCACATTCCTTCAATTAAGGTATGATCTTCTTGTTAATCCACTTTAAAACATATTAGATTTTTGTAGTATCAGAGCTCAGTGCCAAAGAAGATGTCATCACCAAGCGAGTCCACCGGAGGAGAATTGACGACAGCGACGAAGATCGGATCAAAGGAAGGAAGCGTGACGCTCCATTATCCGATGCTCACGAAGAGCAATTAATCGGTTTGGGCGTTGAAGATGTGAGTGAATTTGCAGGCGCAAGTCGTTTGGGAGGCTGTAGAAGGCAGCGATGTCGAAGAGAACAAGGAGAGGATGGCACTCGCCGCCATCTATCAAGGAGTTTCGGAAGACGTCCCTTTCATGATCTCGGAGAAGGATTCCACAAAGGAGGCGTGGGCGACGCTTCGAACCATGTACATGGTCGCAGATCGCGTCAAAGATTCAAAGGTTCAAACCTTGAAAAGTGAATTCGAGGTTATTCGGATGAGGGAAGGCGAGTCCATTGATGACTTTTCCATGAAACTCACGTCCATTGTTACTGGTATCCGCTCGCTAGGATACAAGGTGGAGGAGACCACCCTTGTCACAAAATTCCTACGAGCCGTGCCATACAGGTACATGAAAATCGTGACATTGATTGAGCAGTTCGGCGACCTCAAGACCATGACGGTAAAGGAGGTTGTCGGTCGACTCAAAACCCGCGAGGAGAGACTTCGGGGTTATGGTGACAAAGAAGAGGAGAAGCGCCTCCTGCTCATGCATGAAGACTGGACGGCCAAACAGAAGAAAAATGAGGAAGCAGAATTCTCTTCCAGTTCCTCTGGTTGGATTAACTACGGCGAAGAAAGCCGAGGACGTGGTACAGGTCGTGGACGAGGGCGAGGTCGAGACACGCGAGGTCGCGGCAGTGGTGCATCCCGTCAGGGAAGCATGACCAGGAGAGACAAGAGCACAGTGAAGTGCTACAATTGTTAGAAGCTTGGGAACTTTGCTTCAGAGTGTCACAGCAGGAACCACAAAGAGGAAGCGAATCTATTGAGATTCGATGAAGACCACCCGGCCCTGATGTTTGCCGAACAGGAGGTGAGCCTGGAAGGACAAGAAAACGAGGAGACGATCCTCGTAGGCGAGAGAGTGCAGACCTACCAAGAGAGCAGGAAGCAGACCTGCCTGAAGACAAGAGAGTAGACCTGGTCGGACTCTGAGCAGAGACCAGAGTTCAGACATCGGATACCAGCTCGGAGATGGTGTTCCTGATCGAGGACAAGGTTATTGCAAACCTCCTCGTTGACGGAGAGCAAAAAGTCTCTACCGATGTCTGGTACATAGACAACGGCGCGAGCAACCACATGACAAAAGATCGAGCTAAGTTTGAAGAGCTCGATGAGATGGTCACGGGGAACGTGAAATTCAACGATGGCTCAATCGTCGAAATTAGAGGCAGAGGCTCTATCCTGTTCATGTGCAAGAACGGGGACCAGCGCCTCATGACCCAAGTGTACTACATCCCAAAAATGAAGAGTAACATCATCAGTCTCGGATAGATGACAGAGATCGGAAACACAGTGGTGATGTCTGGTCCCTATTTGAAGATGTGGAACAAAAGTGGCAACCTACTAATGAAGGTGAGCAGAACGCCGAACCTGTTGTACAAGATTCTCCTAGAGACAGGCCAGCCCGTTTGCCTGATGGCATCCCTAGCAGACCCGGCCTGGTTTTGGCATGCGAGACTTGGGCACGTGAACTTCTACGCACTCAGGATGATGGGGGAGAAGGAGATGGCATTTGGGATTCCCAAGATTGAACACCCCAACCAGCTATGTGCCATTTTCGATCAAGGCCAAGTTCCAAGCAGAACGACCCCTCCATTTAGTGCATGAGGATCTCTGCGGTCCAATCACTCCAGCAACTCTAGCCGGAAGCAAGTATTTCCTACTACTTGTTGACGAATACAATCGGTGGATGTGGATCTACACGCTAAAGGACAAGAGTGGAGCCTTTTAAGTCTTCAAGAAGTTCAAGAGGCTCGTGGAGAATGGGTCAGAACACAAGATGAAGGTCTTGAGAACAAATCGAGGTGGAGAGTTCACATCCCAGCAGTTCGGAGAGTTCTCCGACGAAGAATGAGTCGAGCACCACCTAACCGCACCGTACAGTCCCCAGCAGAACGGTGTGGTGGAGACAAGAATTCGCACATTGATGGATACAGCAAGGAGCTTGTTGAAGAGCATGCAAGTACCAACGAGGTTTGGAGGAGAAGCATTTATACACGCGGTCTATCTTTTAAACCGTTTTCCAACGAAGGCGCTAGGAGAGCGCACTCCCTACCAGGCGTGGAATGGGAAGAAACCCCACTTGGAGCACTTGAGAGTGTTTGGGTGCACAGCACATGTGAAGACCGTTAGTCCCCATCTCAAGAAGTTCGATGATAGGAGTCAGACAATGGTGTACCTTGGTGTTGAAGATGGAAACAAGGCAAACAGACTCTTTGACCCCCGACGCGGCAAGATACGGGTGAGCAGAGATGCCGTGTTCGAAGAAGAGAAAAAGTGGGAGTGGCGCGACGAGAACGGAGACCCCGAGCAGACCTCAGTCGAGCTCGAAGTCGAATAAGAAGAGGGCGTTTCCGAGCAGGAAGGTACCCCACCAGCTCATTCAGCCCGGGTACCCTTACCAGCTTGAGTGCCCCCACCAGCTCAGGTACTCCTACCAGCTCTAGTAGTCCTACCAGAAATTCTTGCTCGAGCAGACCCAAGACACCCAACCCGAGCAAAACCAGCTCGTTTAACTCAGGAGATTCCTCGATCAAGGATGGCCCGAGGGGATCCCGTCCCCTAGCAGAGATCTACGAAGAGTCTCAGGAAGTGGAGATGAACCTAGAAGAGTTGTCTTTGTTGTGTGCCGAGGAGCCAGCCAACTACCAAGAGGCAGCAGGTGAGCAGGAATGGCTGGAGGCAATGAAGAAGGAATTGGAGTCCATCGAGAAGAACAAGACATGGAAGCTCACCGACCTGCCCAAAGGTCAGAAGCCTATTCGCTTGGAATAGGTCTACAAGCTTAAGAAGGACACAGAATGGAATGTCCTAAAGCACAAAGCAAGGCTAGTAGCCAAAGGCTACGTGCAGAAGTAAGGAATCGATTTCGAGGAAGTCTTTGCTCCGGTAGCAAGACTAGACACGATCGGACTCATCCTAGCCCTAGCAGCTCATCGAGGTTGGGAGATTAACCACATGGATGTCAAATCAGCATTATTAAATGGTGACCTCAAGGAAGAAGTCTACGCCAGTCATCCTGAAGGTTTTTGCGTCAAGGGCAAGGAGAAGAAGGTGTACAAGCTCTCCAAACCTCTATATGGGCTAAGTCAAGCTCCAAGAGCGTGGAACATTCGCCTCGACAAGAGTTTGAAGAGCCTTGGATTGACTAAGTGCTCCGGGGAGCAGGCAGTATACACCAGAAGCAGCAAGGAAGAAGTTCTGGTCGTCGGAGTTTTTGTGGACGACCCGATAGTCACTGGATCCAGCTCAGGAGGAGTTGAAGGATTCAAGAAGCAAACGATGGCCGAGTTCGAGATGAGTGACCTTGGACTACTTTCTTACTACCTTGGTATTGAGGTAGAGCAGAAGAAAGATAGCATTACGCTGAAGCAATCGGCCTACGCGAAGAAGATCCTCAAGCAGTTCGAGATGGCAGATTGCAACCCGAGCAAGTATCCGATGGAAGCGAAGCTCCAGCTCGGGAAGGATGCTGAAGCGAGAGAAGTGGATCCCACGGAGTATAGACGCGTGATCGGGTGTCTGAGGTATCTCACCCATACCCGACCAGACATTTCTCACGTAGTTGGGATAGTTAGTCGTTTTATGAAGAAGCCCACAAGCGCACACCAGCAGGCGGTGAAGCACATCTTGCGCTACGTGAAGGGAACGATGGACTATGGGATCTAATATAGAAGAGGCGAGGGAGCAGAAGAGCTAGTCAGCTTCACAGACAGTGATTTAGCAAGTGACATTGATGATAGGAAGAGCACCAGAGAGATGGCGTTCTACCTCAACAGGAACTTGATCACTTGGCAATCTCAAAAGAAGAATACTGTAAATCTATCCTCGTGTGAAGCGGAGTTCACGGCAGCCACAACAGCAGTGTGTCAAGCTATGTGGTTGAAGGGGATACTTAGCGAAGTGACTGGAGACGTGCAGAAGCCAGTTACACTCTACGTGGACAACAAGTCCGCAATAGCGGTGATGAAGAACCCAGTGTTTCATGGTCGGAACAAACACATAGACACTCGGTATCATTATATTCGCGAGTGTGTAGAGAAGAGGAGGATCATTGTTCAGTTTGTCAGCACGAAGGAACAGCGGGCAGACATACTCACCAAGGCTCTAGCAAGAGTTAAGTTCGCGGAGATGAGAGAGCTGCTCGGAGTGAAGAACCTCAGCTCAAGTCAAGCTTACGGGGGAGAATGTGAGTTTAAGCCTGACTTGGCTCAACTCCTAGCAGAGATTTCCCCACCAGGGATTTCCCCAACAGAGCTTTCCCTAGAAGATAAGAGCCCGACCAGAGATCTTCCTAGCAGGAGTTCTCCCACCAGAGAACTTCTCACCAGAGATGGGTCTGACCAGAGAACTCTCCTAGCAGGAAAGGACCCGACCAGTAATTCTCCTACCAGAGATGCCCCTACCAAAAAAACTCCTAACAGGAGTTCCACAAGCAGAAAGAGAGCCTAGCAGCTCTGCTAGGAACATACGACCAGAAGCCAAACTTGAGGAGCAAGTTTGGAGATTTGATACGATTTGGTTTCCTAATTTTGTTAGGATTCGATTTTAAAGTGTAAAGATATGTTTGAGTCTATTTTAGGAAGATTTAGCTAGGGTTTTGTTTTTCTGGTCTCCTATAAATACTAGTGTTAGTGTTTATTTTCTTGTAACTCCAATATTACGAGGTGCGATTCGATTAATCAGAGAAGCTTTTTCGCCCAAAGTTTTCTTATTTTCTTTTACTTTTGTTCTTCGTATTCTTCTTTTGGCAGATCCATTCATATTAGGATCCAAAATTCTTTATTAGTTTTTCATTTATTGTTAAACTTGGCCACCAAGTTTGGATTGCTTATATATACCATGTAATATGTAGTTAGAAAATAACTCCAACTTTTCCTTTCCATTGCAATTTCAATATTATTTCAATACCAAGAGTATTCTCCGCAAAACTATTCTCATTTCTCTTTGAGTTCTTGTGTGTGCTTTTGGCTTAAAGATCTAGTTTGGAACCAAAATTTGGTATCAAAGCGTCAAAATCCGAAGACATGTCATCACCGTCGTCACCCGGGAAGGTTATTGCAGCCGAGATTACAACCACGAAGAACCAGAAGGAAGGGAATTTATCCGATGCTCAGGAAGAGCAATTACTCAGTGTGGGCATTGAACATGAGAAGCTCTAGAGGAAGCTGTGAGAGAATGTGTAAAATGAGGAAGATGAACCTCTTATTTTTAGGTGAATGAGTGAACCACTCTTCCTTGAATAAGGGGAATTACTGAAGAAAATCCTTTCTTCGTGACGAATGAATTTTTTGCATACAGCCTTGCCAGAGAGGGCTTTCCACGGCTCTTAGTCATGACGAGGGCTCGTCGGTGCTCCGTAGCTCGCTTGTAGTGTCTTCAGTGTGTCTGTGAGCTTGTATGTTGAGTCCAATGGAATCTCGAGGACTTCACGAGGATCGTTGTAAGCTCTGATCTCCTCGTCGTGTGGACGTATTATGATTTATTCCTTCTTCAATGTCGATGGAAAGGTGGCTCGCCATGGCAACGGGGGCTCGTCATGGGGAGGTGGCTCGTCAGGTCACCCCGTCAGGGTACCATGCCAAGGTACCGCGTTAAGAGGTTCGTCGGGAGACCTCGCCAGGAGGTTCATCGAGGGACCTTGTCGGGTGGTACCATTTGATCAAGGGCTTTTCTTGGTCTCCAGGGCTCCATGCCTCGCCAAATGCATTTGGGTCTTGGGCCTTTTGTCTTTGACTTCGTCAATAGGCTTTGACTTTCACCAATGGGGCCCAAATTTTATATGTTCCGTAAAATCCACATAATAATATATTTATATATATAATGAAGTCAATTAGCTTGTAAACATAATATTAATTTTATTATATACTTCATCAAAAAATCCTAAGTTAAATCGCAGTGGGACGTAAATGCATACTTCCTATACACATGCAGTCTTTGCTAATCGTGTCACTTGCTCTTATATTATGATATCAATCATGTAAAGCAAGTACACCTTGTAATTTTGATCAATATTATCACTAAACAAAGTATCAAGAATGACAATCAAATAATTAATTATTACAATTTACGTGTTTTTCATTCCGGTCCCATATCCATAGACAAAGGCTTACTCCACGGGAGCGTGCTTTTGCACGATTGTTGTTGTGTTGGAATTGATATCGCTATGATACCAATTCCTGTGATCCGATTCCCTAAGAGAATCCCCATAAGAAGTTCTTGCTCATTATGTACGACGTGTGGACTAATCTTTTAAAAATATTTTAACCAGGATTAGAGTCCTATACTAATAATCCCTATTACCCCATCCGGTTATATATAAAACAAAAATTAATTTGCCCGATCTTGATAAAATAATTTTGTTAATTTTGTTAGCCCATTATTTTCTAATTTAATTGAGCCACGAGTAAAAATTGAATAATCCCATAATCAATAAACACAATAACGCGTACCTGACACCTTCATCAATTTTTTCTGTGTTTCTTGATCTTCAAGAACTTCGTGCCTCCGATCCACATGCTCTTTGCTATTTTCTTCAATAAGATAACTCCAAGTTGTCTTCCGATGTATTCTGGGGGCTTATGTCGCTTGAGAACGTGGGATCTCCTAGAATAACCTCTAAACCCTAAAAGAAAAATCCCGGGAAGAATTTTCCTTGAGAAATTCGCAGGAACTGAGAGTGGCAGAGAGAAAGGTGATGTTATGAACTCTGAGAGTGTGTTGTGTGTGATTTAGGGTTCCCGTGGTCCCTTATTTATAGGAAACTGACCCCAACCACTTCTGAGATATTCTCTAACCGATTTGGAGATATTTACTCGAAGATTTGATTTAATGATTAAATCAAAAAAGAATAAATCCAAAAGGAAATCTTTCAAAAAATATCACTTAAGATTTAATAAATCAAATCTTATATTATTTTAAAGATTAAATCACAAAATATCGCATAACCATAACTATAATATTACTATATTTATTTTCTAATTAAATAAGATTTAATAAATGAAATCTTATATTATTTTCAAGATTAAATCACAAAATATCGCATAACGATAATTATAATATTATTTATATAATTTTTTCTTAAATTCACAGGTTAAAACAATGAGTATTTCAGCCTTAGCCGAAAAACTATTTTGAACAGAATTCCCAAACCGTACATCAGAATTGCACGATTCAAAATGATGAATTCACATAATTTGATTCCTATAATCCTAGAATTATACAGGGGTCAAATTAAATTATCAACTTTTCACATTCCCGGCCAGTACAAAAAACTTTGGTACTTTGGCCACTTTTAAGGTAGTAAGTGAATTCACGACAACAATCACAAATCACTCTTGATTGGATCGATTCAATGTTTAATTAGTATATTAAACATCATTGCCGTCTCATCCTTTTGGAGCTTCAAAGGGGACAAATGGACATCACACCCGAACTACCACTGAAATTGTAGAACTTTCACCAACTTCGGTAACATTCCCTTATAGCACAAATTTGAGCTCTCAAGTTTGTTTACATTCTATCTTCCTAAACACAGGTGTCCATTGATACAATCAGATATGTGAATATCAGTTTTCTCCTTGTTATAATTCTCATCAAAAGGGTAAAGTTATTATTTTCGATGCCCCTACCTAAATTTATGATTATTGCAAACGACTCACTTATCGGGTTATGAGTTCGGAAGATGCGCATGAGTACTTATTTGCTTCCCACAAGTCAGAATAAGGAAATCATAAAGTTATTATTTATATCTGTAATATGCAGTTCGTCAGGGTCAACCTTTCTGATCCCAAAATAAGTGTTGGGAATAATCGATTGCAAACTGAAACGATTAAATCAAAGATCTTTTAAGTTGAACTGCACAAACTCATATTACCCAGGACATCAACCGATTTTATCTGATCATCATAGCGACCTTATCGTACTTTCATTAGTGACGGACTTAAATGATTATTTCGGATATAAGTCTCGTCCAGTCTAGTATGAAGACACTTCATACCTGATGAACTTAACAGCGCACGGACAACACTTGACCCGGTAATAGATCACCACATGTATGTAATCGATTAAGTTTACCAATAGTCGTTATTGATCAGAAGTTCCCACTTCTAATCTAGACTATGGACCATTTTAAGTTCTTAATTTATTTATGTTAGTCAAACCTCCTCACATAGGATGTGATGACTTAACATTAATGCAAAGTTAAATACTAAGGATAAGAACATCCAATTTTGACATTATATATTTATTATCGGAACTACATAGGATTAACATTAATAAGAACCATTTATTCCTAAGAAAACGACCATATGTCCCATGTTGGACAATAGTTGTGCAGAAAATAAAAAATCACACTTTATATTAACGGAACATAAATACAAGCCCAATATTAAGATTAAACACTGATTCACGACTTATCAAAAACAAATGTAACTGAGAGATACGTCTCGTCGTGGCCGCTTTCAAATAGTCTTTACTATGATTAGAGAGAGTTCTTTGTGGTTACAACTCTCTCATGCTCTTTAATTTGTGCTACCAAGCACTACGAAGTCAGGCACAATAAATAACCTTGAAATATCAGTACAAATCCATTTGAAAAGCTAGAATACCTTCACAAAATAATTCCCTAATTAATATTGACTACACGTTTTAATCGAACTTTAAAAGAAAAACAAGTACCTTATAACCAAATATATACCCAATGATGATCAGAGACGTATATACTGCAATGTGGTTTTACTGGCTTGAAGGGACCATATTTTAAAGATAATTATATATATATATATATATATATATATATATATATATGTATGGCCGGCCCTGCGAAGTGAGACGCCCGAGGCAAAGTCTTATTTTGAGGCCCTTTATTTTTTGGGCCGCATGAGTAATTTTTGGACCCCTTCATTTAAGGTTCAAAAATTAAAAAAAAAACTGGACCCAAGGCATATGCCTCTCTTGCATTATGACAAGGCTAAGGATATATCCTTCAAATAAAAAAATCCTTAGGATCCGATATATATATTAGCATAAGTTATAATTGGCAAAATATTACAAAACGGTATGCAACAAATAACACTTTAACCGGTACCAAAAACACCAGGAAACGTAGCCAAATATTTTTTTTATTTTCAACGGTGCTTAAAATACTTAACCATGATCGAAGCGCCACTAAAGGGACTTTAAACGGCACTCTTGCTAAAACCCCAGGGAAAGTATTTCTAGCGGAGCGCATGAGCTTCGGCAAAAATTCCCAAGTCATACCAGAAAGTCATACCAAATTGTTTTCCAAGAGCTAAAAAAGGTATTTTGTGCCTTTCTATCTTTTATTAGTCATCGTATTATTTTTTTTATATATATATTTCTCAGTTAACCTTTTTATTATTAGTAAATAATGAATTTTTAATCCCTATAGTTTTACATATTTTATACTGTTGCACATGGCAATCACAAATTTTCTTGTTCAAAACGTTGCCTACAACCTGCCTAATAGTAGGAATCTGCTCATAAATATAGCAATTTGTTTGTTTGTTTCCTTGATATTGATATGATTAGTAGGGCATTTGAGAAGGACAATTGATTAATCCACAATCACATCTCGCTTTCTTCCAATTAATTATGAAAATACACTTTCAAAAAATATATAAGTTTCTTTCACTCATTGATCCACTTTTTTGCTTACGCAATAATAGCATCCCAAGGAAACGACAAACGTTTTTTTTTTTAAAGAAAGGAAACGACAAACTTATGGAAGTAGGCTGTCGTTTAAACTTTGAACGGACTCTGATGGGATACTTATAGCCCAGTTACAATGCCAGACTTAGGCCCACATACATATTTCAAGCCACATATTATATATATGAACCTATATAAATTAATATTGTTAGGACCGACAAAAAATATTATCTTATCGAATTATTAATTAACATATAAATTATTAATTTATTAATTTAAATATTAATGAAGAAAACAATTATTAATAAGCTATAATTATATAAACATCTTCACTAGCAGAACATTATTTTAATTTATTATATTGATAATATTTAAATATTAATATAAGAATATCAAGAGAGAGTACTATAATTTAACAAGATTTTATTAGAGTACCAATTAATTTCAAAAATATTAAAGAGCCCAATGATATAAAGAGGAGTAACAATAGCTAACGCTATAATAATCATTAGAGAATCATATTTTAAGAAGATTACATGATTAGTGATGTAATGTTATCTTTTTATTTAATGTGATTTCATAGTGATTTATGTTATATTTTATTTATAGTGATTATATAACTATTTATGTAATTTTTTATATTGAATTATTAATTTATATATCACTTTGGACCTATACACTTTCTAAAAAAATTATTATCTTATAAATTTAGCAAATTATTCATTTATCTAATTAGGTCCGAGTCGGGAGCCGACAAAAATATAATTTAATCGCGACTATTAATTTATTGTGTATTAATATATAGAGATTTTACTGAATATTGGGGCAAATGTATAGTTTATCAATGAAAACTTTTAAACGTAATTTCAAAATTTAATGTGGAAAGACTTAAGTTTATCATCCGTAAGATATTTTTTTCATTTACCATACGTCAGATTTTCGGATAGGGTAGTGGTATCTCACATAATTAATTTACTATATTCTCCTGACAAATATGAATAATAAGATACTAAGAGCTTTATCAAGATAAGTATGATTAATTACACCAAAAAAAAATCTCATTTACTTAGCATGTCAAGTAAATCGCATTACTTAACGTTTGAGTTTAGTTAAATTATTGTATTTTTAAATAAATAGATAAATTCATTTCATATTTATTTAATTTAATTAAAATATCATATGTAAGATTTTTAAACTAATAAGTAATATAATTTCAAACACTACCTAAAAAATTGACGGAGGATAATAGAAAATATATCTCACTTATTAATAGATATATTTGCTATTTATATTCATTATAATTTGACACAAAATAATTGTGGTGCAGTGGTTTAGTGCTTTGTTTCTTTGGACTTGGTCTAGGTTCTAATCTTATAAATATGGCACGATGTGTGAAGGAGAGAGAATGGACATGTGGCAGCATGGGAAAGGGCATGAAGAGAAGTGGGCCCCATAATTTTTTAAAAAAAATATACGAGAAAAAAATAATAAATGACATGGCGTGCCACATACATGTCTGTGTAGCGGTCAACACTGACACGTTATCTGTTAACTAAGACCCATCCAATTAGTTGAGTGGAGTTTTGCGATTAGAGTGATTAGTGCACATTGAAGACTTTTGCTGTCATTTATTTCGTCCACGATTAATTTAATTGAGTTGTGTTATGACTATTTTTTGGAGCCTAAAAATGTAAAGGCCTAGCCCAATAAGCACATTAAAAAAGGCTCAAACGCCAAAGGCCCACGAAGGCAATCATGGTCCGCCCCTAAAAAGTCAACTCAAAACCGACTCGGGAATACTAATGCGGGATCTGTTCCGAAAACATGCTTTTAGGGGTCGTTACGACCCTAATTAGGGGTCGCACGACGCCTAATAAATAAAGTATGCATTTAGGGGTCGATACGACCCCTAATTAGGGGTCGTACGTCGACCCCTACGACCTCCAAAGATAGAAACATGGTTTTAGGGGTCGGAGCGAACCCTAATTAGGGGTTGCTACGACCCCTATAACATAAAATGTGCCATACAACCCGTAATTAGGGGTCGCACAAGGCTCTCTATAAAATACGAGAATCTCCCACCATAATTCGGTAAGCTTTCTCAAGCCAAAAAACCACTACTCGCCATTCTCTCTTCCCGATCTTAAAGTAGTCGACTGATGTTGAGCGTCGTAGCGAGCGACAGAGGTCACCCCCCTCTGTCCTCCTCGAGAGTTCACGTTTATTTACTCTTTTCAGGAGCGGAAAAAGAGGTGGCTAATCCGGAAGCGACTTTCGGCGTATCAAAGGCAAAGAAAGGAGCTTCAATCAAGCCCATCGTGACTATTGCGCAGTCATTAGGCCCGTCCTAAGACGGAATTATGAGCCGCTTTTCAAGTTGATCCGAAAAACGGCATTAACAAGTTGCACAAATTTTACAATGCAAAAACTAATTTGATTATACATTTTCTAAATAAATAATTGGATAATTAGACAAAGTAGCATTGCTTCAAATCTATATTTCTAGAATGTCTCAAGTCATAACTTAATATAATATCAATCAAATATGACCTTCGAATAAGTCATTGATTATACTTTTAATGATTTTTACGTTTCGGAAAATAGAACCGAGCAGAGCATAGAAAATTCTAAACAAGTAAGAAATCACCTCTATAATAGTGAAATGGGGTCTCTTCAAACGGAATTGCAAGGCACAATTATGTAAACTCTCTCAGAACCAGAAAGTGTTCATGACCGTGAACGAGCACAATAATGAGACCAAAATCTGCTTAAGGGAAATTGTGAGTGAGATATGTTTTACTATACCCGACGGCTGAGCATTTCAAAGACGTCGTATCTACTGATCACTAGTTTAGAAACACATATTAATGAGGGAAGGTTCAAAGGTGATACCTACCTATCCTATGTAGAATTATCCTTTCAAGATTTGTTACCTAATGGAAAATAGATCAATTTATTTATGTGGGGATTGTGGGAAAAATTCTCTAATAAATGAAATTTATTGGTGTTTATTAGTGTTAAGACATTTAATAGCTATATCCATCAAATCTGCAAAATCAAAGTATAAAAACGTTTTACATTGATGAGAAATTAATCTAGAATATTAGAATATAGTTATAAGTAGAGCCGTACCCAAACGTTGTAGGAGACAAAAAAAATACAGAAACGATTTCTCAAAGCAAAAAAATACATCTTTTGTTTTTATTTTCATTGGGTCTCAAAGCTTATAGATCGAGTTCGTCGCCAATTTCTAGGTGTTTTGAATCAGGCGATATAGCCTCTATACCCTGGGAAGAAGACGGTCCATTTGTTCTCCAACACCGGGAGGGACCGAAATTGCTTCAAGGAAAGCGTCGAGCGCGCCTAGGTTTCGTTTCTCTGATTTCTTCTTTTGCAGATTTGTGGATCTTGGAGTCACTGTATTGAAGCCATCGTTGTTGGAGTCGGAGCATGAAGTAGTGTTTGAGTTGTATCTCTCTTTTATATTCTTTTTGTATTTCTTTCCTAGAAATATCTAACATACACGCAAATCGAATTAGTATATGTATTAGCATCAGTTTTAATTGGTAAAATATTACAAAACAGTATGCAACGAATAACACTTTCGCCGGTACAAAAAGCACCAGAAAACGTAACTAATTTTTTTTTTTTATTACTTCCACCAGTGCGTAAAAGTTGTGGCGTGATCTAAGGGCCACAATAGGGACTTTAACCGGCACTTTCGCTAAAACCACTAGGAAAAGTATTTCTATCGGCGTGCATGAGCTCCGGCAAAAGATTCCCGAAGTCATTTAAAATTGTTTTTGAGGAGCTGAAAAAAAGAAGGTATTTTGCGCCTTTCTATCTTTTATTAGTCATCGTATATTTTTACATTTCTCTGTTAACCTTTTTATCATCAGTAAAAGAATTTCTTTCAATTTTTGTGTATCATAAAAGATTGAATATATTGAACATAGTCCATATATTACAAGTTCAAGTGTTCATTTAGTACTCATTAATTTACTGTTCAATTTATAGTATTCAAATTATTATGAAGATAAAAAAAGATATACAACTTTGTGGTTAAACTTTTTTTAAAAAAAAAAAAAAAAAAAGACCTTTTCAATTGATGATGAAAAAAATTATCGAAACAATTTTTTTTTAAAATTATTAGAATCTGTTATTATCTTTTGGGATAATAACGGCAAAAATAGCCAAAGTTAGGTCAAGTGTGCAAATAAGTGGCCAAACTGATTTAATATCGGCATAAGTAGCCAAAGTTTACCAAACCGTGGACAGTACAAATTCCATCCATTTCATGTCAACGCCGTTAGCCACGTCATTTCCACAAGTGTTGAGCTTTGGCCACTTATTTGCACACTCAGCCTAACTTTAGCCACTTTTGCCGCTATTATCCCTTATTTTTTACGTTCCAAAGTATTTTTTAGGGTTTATCTAGATATTTTTTGTTATTTTTTTTCTTTTTCTTAAGATTTGACTAAAACTTTTTCCGAAAGAACTGATTCCGTTTTTAAAATTTAGAACGCTGAATATCACTCTCAATTTTGAAAACATTAAAATGTGTTATCGGTTTCACATGTAATTTACGATCATAGGATTTGACATAAAACGTCTATATACTTAATTGTTAGGGACCATCAATGATTTCAAAATAAAAAATTTAACAGTAGCATCAATGATTTGATATGGGTTTTGAGATTAGAGAAAGTGACTAATACCTTCTTGTTCTATTTCTTATTCCGTAAGATGGTTTTCTTTTTATTTTTTCTATTTCAACCCCTAAATCACGATCAAGTAATTTGTACAGGGCCGAGAACCTCAAAAATTTGTTAGTACTGTCTATCCCGTACCCTGGTGAACCAAACAGAGCGTAAGTTTTCCAAGCATGGAGAGGCTAAACTAATCACTAGTAACCCATACATTTTGCGCAAAGTTAACAAAAATGGTTTTTTTTCGTAAGTTATGTGTGGTGATTTCAAATGACTAAGTCCATAAAAGCATGGTACAATAAAATTTCATAAAATTAATAATATCAATAAAATAAAATAATGGTCCCTAACAATTAAATATATAGAGGTTTTATGTCAAATCCTATGTATGTATATTACATGTGAAACCGATAACACATTTTAATGTTTTCAAAATTGAGAGTGATATTCAGCGTTCTAAATTTAAAAAACGGAATCAGTTCTTTCAGAAATCAAGTTTTAGTCAAATCTTAAGAAAAAGAAAAAGAAAAAGAAAAAAATAGATAAACCCTAAAAATACTTTGGAACGCAAAAAAATAAGGGATAATAGCGGCAAAAGTGGCTAAAGTTAGGCCGAGTGTGCAAATAAGTGGCCAAAGCTCAACACTTGTGGAAATGACGTGTCTAACGGCGTTGACATGAAATGGATGGAATTTGTACTGTCCACGGTTTGGTAAACTTTGGCTACTTATGCCGATATTAAATCGGTTTGGCCACTTGTTTGCACACTTGGCCTAACTTTGGCCACTTTTGCCGCTATTATCCCTTATCTTTTTAAAATTGCAAAGCATAAATTTTTTTCATTTGGAACACAGTAACCTACATTTACATTTTGTTAGCTAATAATGAATTATAAATCCCTATAGTTTTACATATTGTATACTGTTGCACATGGCAATCACAGATTTTCTTGTTCAAAATGTTGCCAACAACCTGCCTAATAGTAGGAATCTGCTCATAAATATAGCAATTTGTTTGTTTGTTTCGTTCATATTGATATGATTTGTAGGGTATTTGAGAAGTACAATTGATTAATCCACAATCATGTTTCGCTTTCTTCCAATTAATTATGAAAATACACTTCAGAAAATATGAAAATACAAACTTATGGAAGTAGGTAGTCGTTTGAACTGGCATTGATGGGCTCAATATTATAGGCCCAGTATCAAAGCCAGACTTGGCCCAAATACATATTTCAAGCCACATATTGGGCCCGTTTGACATTGCTTAAGTTTTACAAAAATTATTTTTTGTTTAGGTAAAAAAACAAACTGCTTTTAAAAAAATTTATAGGTGTTTGGTAAATTGATTATAAAACAGTTGCTTGTAACAAAAACTAATTTAGCGTTTGATAAAAAAAATTATTTAGGCTAAAATGACTAAAATATACTAAAACCGTATTTTTGTTTTTAGAAAAAACTTAAGGATATGAATTCTAGCTATTACGATTCATGTACAAAAATTAAAATCGATTTTGAGTTTTTTGGAAAAACAATTTTGCCAAACACCTAAAAAACGGTTAAGTTTATTTTAAAAACAAAAACAGACCTAAATAAGTTGTGCCAAACACACCCATTATATATATTTGGATATTGAGGCAAATGCCTAAGTTTATCAACAAAAATGTTTAAACGTAGGTTAAAAAATTTAATGTCGAATACTCAAGTTTATCACTATACTCCATTTTAATACAGGCTTTCAGATACTATATAATGAATACTTACGCCACCGATTGTTTATTGCAAAATCACCACAAATTTAACACAAGTATTTATTTGCACCAAAGGTTATAACATGGATACTTATGCCACCGATTTCGAGAGAGGCGGTAACACAAATATTTTAGAATATAAAAAATTACGAAGATACAAAGTCTAGGTGTCTAAGTACGTTCTAGGGATAATCAAGATAATAGAACTCATGCCATCGATTTTTTGTTGAACATGCAATATATGTAAATATTAATAAAAATTAATATCGAATGAAAAATAAAAGTTACCACAAGGAATTAAGGATCGCGCTCGACACGCGTCAGGCACGTGACTCCCACGAACACTATCTCATGAAATTGAATAAACTCAGGTTGCATGTTAACAAATCTTACGATCATATTAGTTTATTGACAAGTTAATAAATGTTTCATAGTATGATTCGAATATCAAATATGAGACTAATCATCAATCAATAGTCAATGGCACTAATCATGCCTTTCCAATTATAACAGCCTAAGTTTTCAAGTGTCTGAACGTTTATATTCTTTAGGATAATTACGGCAAAAGTGTTGATCAAGTAGTACTCAATACATTGCACTAGTAGATATTTAGGATTTTTTTTTTTGTACTGCAAAATATGTTTTTATCATAAAGAGGGGACTCAAATAATCAAAATAAATAATAAAAAAATTAAATTAAATAGAGTGCGCCTATATTTCGCTATTAATTTTTCTTTTAAGGGTTTCACTCTATTAATGTTTATATTACATATTAAACGATCTAATAATGTTATTTTAATAAAAAAATGCACGGAACTACTATTTACTAAACTTACGCATTTTACTTACTACGAAACCAATTTTTATTCCCGCACCGGTGTAGTCTACTACTCTTTAAATGCTTGATTTATTTTCTCCTTTTAAATTTTCGGTTAACATTAACCCGTTAAGCAAATACACGCTGTCTGAAAAGAATAAAAGCTTCGATTATTCTTTTACCTACTAAAAAAAGAACTGAAATACGTACGGAGTACAGATGACTACACCTTTATGAGTACTTTTGCCATTATTATCTTTTGTAATTAGGTCCGATCAACATTAAGCAAAGTCACGTATGTGTGAAAAGCATAAATCTTCTGTATTTCCCCAGATACAATCTCTTCATTTTCAATTGAAGTATAAGGTCACCACACGACTTAGTTATTTTATTTTATTAACACACGAAAACTGATCTAAGAATAAATAATGGCATGTGGCTTGCTTAAATTAAACAATTCATTGCGACGCGGAAAATGCCTTCATTTCGTTTCAAGAAAATTACTCTTTCTTGAAAAGTAGTTTTGTGATCGTAAAATATTATGGATTTATTCATGAGGTACTTATTAATAAAAACTTGTAGTAACTTGTAATAAGTCATGCTAAATTAGGAACCTAGTCAAGTTTTAATCTCAACATGTTTGTTATATGTATACCACATATGGATGTATTTGTTAATTTATATACTTATAAAAATAAACATCACTAGGTATATTTACGAAAAAGGTGTCCAAAAATATATGAAAGTCTCGTATTCCCTTTTTTGATGAAAATATTCCTACGATGTCTATTAAGAATATAAAGTGAGTCAACACTAATATCAGGTAGTTAGAGTGAGTCAACACTCGTATCACGAAGTCAACACTGAGTCAACGCTCATGTCAAGAAGCGACATAACTCAAGCTTCTTCATCAATGGTCCTCAAGCTTCTTCATCAATGGTCCTCAAGGCCTTTCTCGCTGTTCCTCGGTTCCTTGTTGGTCAAATACTCGTCGACCTGTTCATGGAAGACCTTCGTCGACCTTATGTCGACGACCTTCCTCGCAAGTGACCTTCGTCGACCTTATGTCGACGACCAACATCAAGTAGACTTCATCGACCAGACTTCCTCGAGCATACTTCCTCGAGAAGCATACTTTGTCGATTGTCTCTTCATCAGCAACAAGCTTCGTCGTCTTACAGCCAGCGACAAGCTCTCTCAATTAATCTTCCTGAGCACCACCTTTCTCATAGACTGGCATCCTTCGTCGACCAGAGCTCTTCTTCAGCCCTTCTTCATCAATCTTCCTTCCTGCCTGGAAGATTTGCTGGTCTTTACTTCGAATTCAAAGAAGGAAGCTCATCAGATCACGGCCAGGATATCAGGGAAGCGTCATATCGGGTTTGTTTTTCAAAACCTGATTCTTTATTCTTCTTGAGTTCTACAACTTTTTCCGATTTCGATGATGAACATGGAATTGCAAGTTGTGAGCAAGAACGCAGCGAAGTGTGCGATTATTCAAGATCACTCATCGACCCTCACTCCGATCATCAAGAAGTTGTTTATTTGTATTCTGGTTTTTCACCGGAGACAACGATTCTCTTCCTGTTCATCTTTTGGGTTCATCATCCAGTTCAATCGGACATGGATTAGCAGAAGGAGTAGTTCAGATTCCACCATTAAAGCTCGTGTTAGAGCTCACCCTCAGTCATCGTTGATCATCATATGAGCGATAGTTTTTCCGGCTCTTAGCTCAGATCAGCGTCATATTTTTTGCCCATTATCAAAACAGGAATCTGAGAATCAAGTATGGTCCTTGTTTTCTCAAGTTCTTGTCAGCGTCAGTTATTCCTTTGAATCGAAGATTCATGAAGATCCAAAGCTGTCAAGAATAAGATTGAGATTCTTGATGGATTTGTTCACGGATCAGTTCATAAATCTAATCAAAATTTGGGTTTCTTGAAGATCCCTTGGTCAATACTTGGTCAATTCTTGGATCTCGTTATGGCTGCGAATTTTTATGGCATCGATACGCTGTTCGGTCAGGGGTGTGAGGATCTTCGATCTACATTTGTTCCGTTCATGGTAATTTCTTGAAAAAGTCCAGGAGGATCTCAAGCTCGCACTTCTCCGAAGAGGACGAGAAATTCTCGGCTTTTCCTTGCGTCATCTACCGAGGACCGAGGAACGTCTCACGAATGTCTATCTCCCGCCGAACTCGTAAATGCTCTCTTGAAACCGATGAAAACATGATTCTCTTCTATCCTTTTCTCTCGAGGATCAGGTTTGTCGATCATTTTTGACATTTGACGAAGATTGTTCGTAGAACCTCTTCGTCAACCTCGTCGATATCATAGCTAGTCGACACTCCAGTTTCAAGTGACTCTCCTATACTTCATCGTCAGTATTTCAGGACCAACAGATATCGTTCACACCAAGTTACCTCGTCGTCAATTCAAAGAGCTTCTGTGTTATTCGATTTTCATCGCTTCTTCAAGCGTGCGAAAACCAGAATCTCCGACAAAGCATGGCTCTTGAGGAAACTAGTCTGTCCAAGTTCTCTCTCTCCGACGATTTGGTTCTAAGTCTTCATTCTTGCGTTCTATGGAAGCACTTCGCTTCTTCAATTTTTGATAGCTTCGCAACGTTTTTTCAAGTTTGAGCTATTATTCAGGCTCTCTCTGTTCGTTGACTTTCACGAGTTTATCAAAATGCAAAAAATTAGCCACTGGATCATTAAGAGTTGTGCATAAAGCCTTCATAAAAAGGAAATTATTGAGAAGAAGGTTATGACAAAATTAGCCACTAGAATGGAGTATCATCGGTTATTCATCGAGATTTTTCTTCAACTCTTCGTCAAGAATTCGAACAAGTTCCTGCCTACATTCAGCATGCCTTTTATGTCCAAGATGAAACTCCTTGTTGGTCCATTTTGAGGGGGTGTATTAAGAATATAGAGTGAGTCAACACTCATATCAGGAGGTCAGAGTGAGTCAACACCGAGTCAACACTCATGTCAAGAAGCAAAATAACTCAAGCTTCTTCATCAATGGTCCTCAAGGCCTTTCTCACTTTTCCTCGGTTCCTTGTTGGTCAAATGCTCGTCGACCTGTTCATGGAAGACCTTCGTCGACCTTATGTCGATAACCTTCCTCGCAAGTGACCTTCGTCGACCTTATGTCGACGACCAACATCTAGCAGACTTCCTCGAGAAGCATACTTCCTCGAGCGTCTCTTCATCGGCGACAAGATTCGTCGTCTCTTAGCCAGCGATAAGCTCTCTCGATCAATCTTCCTCAACACCTTTCTCTTAGACTGACATCCTTCGTTGACCAGATCCTTCATCGAAGCTGATCTCTTCAGCTTTTATTTCATTTGTTGTACTTTGTACTTTCATTTACCTAGTACTATTGTACTGTACAAAAGGTTGCCTATACATAAAGGTCTCTCTTGTCTTCATTTGTAACATTACAATATAGAATCCTTCGGATTCAGTCACTATAGATAAGAATCTCACATGTTCATTCCTGAATTCTCTCTATCTTTTCTTTATTGTTTTACTCAAAAACTCAATAAAGTCAAAATATAAATTCGTGCGTAGGCAATCAATTGATTCGTAACTTTAATTTTTTGTTAATTCCTAAATAAGTCATATATAACATCAACTTTGACCCTAAGAATATAATTCTATTAGTTTAACTACAAAGAAAATAATTTTGACATCTTAAAGATCGCATTCCATGCCAATAACAAAATCGTTGGAATTTAATCTATACATGAATTGAATACCTAATAAATGTTCAATAATGACAAGTTATAATGTGAAGACTGGCATCTCTTATGCGAAGAGTGGTATCTCTTGAGGTCAAAAATCATTATCCGAATTTGGTTCCGACTTTTGGTGAAGTAGTTATTTTTTGTAGTTATTTTTGCATCCCAAGTGGTTCGTTGAAGGGGATGACAGTCACCTTCTGAAGGGTTGTGACTTGTGAAGTGGCTAATACTTCTATAACTAAATGTAAATATTTAAAAAAACCATAACTTGATTTCTCCGAATTCGCTCCCACTCTCTCTACAATATTTTCACAAACGTGGTATTGCTTACGATTGGATTTTCACGCCGCCTTGGGATTTTTCGGCAAAAAGGCTTGTCGTATCTACTATCTTGAGTGTTCTTGCGTGTTGACTCGAAGGAATTCTTGAGTGCTCGAAACACTATTAGGAAAGCGTATTCTTGCGTGATTCAACCCTTGATGTATTCAATCTAGAAGAAATTTCTAACAAAATTAGATATATCTCCTCACTTTCAACTATCAATTTTTGGGTATATTTGCCGCAATAATCCAATTTAGTACTATGAATGTTCCTCCCTCCTTGGTTTAAAATATGAACATAATCAACGTGTCTTTGTTATCTTTCTTTTACGTTTATTCTTTGCTTTGGCCAAATGTAGTATCTACAATCTAGTATATCTTTATTAACATATATATATATATATATATATATATATATATGTTACGTATAATGTGTATGTTACGTATAATGTGGCGTGAAGCAGCCTATTAATATAATTTTTCGTAATTTAAGCTGACAAAGAAGGTCATCAATGAGGATCGTGTCAATTATATATCAGGTATTAACCAGGACAATCATTTTATAATAATGTTTCATATTGAAACCAAATTCCAAGCCTATAAATAGTTCAGAAGCTACAACATATCGACCACATCCAAGACGAGCAATTCACCATTTTCCTTCACTCACAACTCGTCCCACACAAACAGCTTTCTCCAATGGCTTTCTCACAAGTCTCCGAGTCCGAGTCCGAAATCCCGTCCGCTGCTCTTGTCTCCCGTGTCATGAAGCTCCACGGGGCGATTTCTCTTCTCGACTCGCTTCAACCCTCAAACCAAGTCAACTCTCTTCTCACCGAGCTTGTCAACCTCTGCATCGTCCCTTGCACGATCGACATCGAGGACTTGCCCGACGATCTCAAGCCAAAATGCCAGGAACTCATTGCCCTATCCGGCGAAGCGGAGGGGCTTCTAGAGCTCAAGTTCGCATCTCTTATCGTGAAAACCCTAAATCCTGTCGAGAATCTCACCCTCTTCCCTTACTATAATAACTACATGAAGCTTGCAAGTTTGGAGTACAACATGCTTGCAGAAAACGGGGTTCTTAAACCGAAGAAGGTAGCGTTTTTAGGGTCGGGGCCGATGCCGTTGACGTCCATTGTCTTGGCCAGGAGCCACTACAAGACGACGCAGTTTGACAACTTTGACTTCGACGAAACGGCCAATGCACTGGCTTGGCAGCTCGTGGTGTCGGATGTCGACCTAGCGAAGAGGATGAGGTTCGAGACAACCGACGTCAAGGATGTGAAGGAGAAGCTCGGCGATTACGACTGTATTTTCTTGGCGGCACTTGTGGGAATGAAGAGAGAGGAAAAGCTAGAGATCATGGCGCATGTGCGGAAGTACATGAAGGAAGGTGCGGTTCTGCTCGTTAGGAGCGCCAAAGGAGCTCGGGCTTTTCTCTACCCAGTGATCGAGGCACGTGACATGGTCGGGTTTGACGTTCTTGACGTTTTCCACCCCTCAGACGAGGTGATCAACTCCGTCATTCTGGCCCGAAAGCCTATCTTCTGATGATCAGTTTCGCTGCCTATAGCTAATAAGGATCATGAGATGGTCCAGCTTTAAGGAGTAATTGTTTTGCTTCTTCGATCTCTCATATTATGTGTGATGTCTTAGTTACTTATTCCGCAATTTTTTTTTAAGTATTAAGGGTTTTAGTAATTAGTAATTCTGCAATGTATCAGCTTTATAACTTCTATATGAAGTTGTGGCATAATACTATTGTTCCAATGTCATGTATTTGTTTAGCATATATGAAAAATATGTCGTATGACAGGATGTCAAATATATATGCCTCTCCTCTGCCTTAAAGACGACATAATAACAAGAAATGATATGTTTTGTAAACGACATGTATATTTTGGAAACGACAACTTTATGTAAGCAAAAACAATCGAGTAAAAGTTCCAATTTTAAAAATGTGGTTTAAATATTCTATTATTCGAATTCGAACTAGTTGAAAACGATTGAAATGTATTAATTAATTATATCATAAATCGTAATAACAGGATATGGGTTGATGTAGTACGTATACATGTCTTTCATTAGTTATTAATTTATTTACCGCACATTTTTTAAAGTATATTGTGTAAAAAATTTGCTTTATCAAGAACATTTTGATGGATTCGCCGGGCTGGTGTATCGGAGAAGGAAGCGGGCCGCACGGGCTTAATATTTATTAAGCCCTTTTAAGCTTTATTTATTTATTTCAGCAAATAGGAATAAAGCCTTAATTAATTGTTTAGGCAATTTAATTAAGTAATTAGAATAAAAGCCCATAATACAAGCCCATTAGGTCCCACTGACCTAATATTGTCGCCTGCTATGCACAGGTGGGGTTTTTAGTTTTGGATTTGCTTTGCGCCGTCAAGACTCTCTCGGGAGAACATCGTCCGTGTTCTCGAAGGTTCGGACGTGATTTGTTGTTGATTTCTATTCAATAAACATTAAAGGGGATTCACGATTTGTGGATTCCCGTCGGTATTATTTCTCGCGGCGTTTTGTCGTTTAAATCAGCCCGAGATACATCAAATTGGTATCAGAGCAGTTTTCGATGGGACAACAGAAGAAGAAGGCTCCGCCGAATTCGGCTGGAAATCAGAACGCCGATGATTTTGTGACGGAGGAAGAAACGGCATCTTCGGGTTCGGCTGGGGCAGCATTCGAGGCTGAGATGCGCACAGCTTTGGAAGAACAACGTTTGACAACAGAAGCGCGTTTCAGCGAGATCGCGGGAATGTTACAAAAGCTGATGTCGCGAGCGAGACCCGAACCGGACGTCGTGGCCGCACCAGCAGACAGCATCGCCGGACAGCTCCTTATGGCGGCAGAAGACGGTGCGAACAGCGGGAGTGCTAGCAAGAGACCGAGAGAGACGGATCAGAAATTAAAAGCGAAACAGTCTCCTACAGTGTCCGTTGTCCCGGATGACCCGTACCTCGCGTTACGGATAGCTAAGAAGGCACTCGAGGAGGCGACCGAGCGAGTGAACCGCGTGGAGACAGAGAAGGGGAACCGCGTGTGGCCTAAAACAACGCGGGACAAACAGCCGGCAACAGATCCAGATTGGGATTTCTGCGGGTATAATGAAGGTCGGAATATCTGGGAGCTCCAGAATGAAGAGAAGGACGGAAAAAGGGATGACGGCCACCACGAGAAAGCCGGAGCAGGGGAGAGAACACGGAGATTACAGCTAGCCGTGTTCGACGGAACTGAAGCGAAGGGTTGGGTGACTCGAGCAGAGCGGTACTTTTCTGTGAACCGAGTGGCGGAAGTCGAGAAATTGGACACGGCGGCGGTGTGTTTTGAAGGGACAGCGCTGCAGTGGTTCGATAATGAGGAGAGAGCTGATCCGTTCCGCGATTGGCGAGATTTAAAATCACGTTTGTTGTTTCGATTTCAGGAATTATTAGACGGAGACGACGGGAGCGAACAACTAATGAGCCTCATGCAAACCGGAACCTTGGAGGCGTACCTCAAGGAGTTCGAGCGCCTTCAAGGACAAGTGCGGGGGATACCCGATAAAGTACTACGAAATTTCTTCATCCGAGGACTGCGGTACGAAACTCAAAACTTTGTGAAATACACTCCGCCGACGACCCTTAAGGAAGCGATTGAGCACTCTTTTCGAGCGGAAAAACTGGTTCTTGCAAACCGGAAAAACCGCAGCGGGGCTTCTAATTATTCGGGAAACTCAACGGCCATCAAACCGGCTGTTTTAGGAGCTCGGGAGCAATCAGCTACGCCAACCGGAAAGGTTTCAGAGAAGCGGCTGTCCGAGGCTGAATATGCCGAAAAAAGAGCACGCGGATTGTGTTTCAAATGTGAGGAAAAATGGACGTTGGGCCACCGGTGCAAGGTGGCAGCCTTGCGGGAATTACAGGTCACCGTATCAACAGTGGAAGGGCAGCAAGTGGTAGTGCAGAATGGCGAAGTCGAAGAGCAGCTCGATGAGGAGGAAATAGCTCACATTCACCTCGACCGCATTGAAGTCTCGTTGCGCTCAGTGACGGGCTTAACCGGTGGACGGTCAATGAAGATGCGAGGGACAATTGGCGAACAAGAAGTGATTGTATTGCTCGATTGCGGTGCGACTCACAGTTTTGTGTCCACTCAAGTTGTCCAATTAATGGGGCTGCCAATTACTAATACCGAGGAGTTCGACGTTGTGATGGGAACGGGCAAGTCCGAAAGGAGTAGTGGAGTATGCCGGGACCTTCTCGTCAATATCCAAGGCGTTCCCATTCGGGACAATTTCTTGCCACTAAATCTTGGAAGTACGGACATTATTCTCGGCATGACGTGGCTAGAGACGCTGCCCGGTTCTTATCACGATTGGAAGGGACTCCGAATGGAGTTCAAATACGAGGGACGACACTGTGTTTTGCGGGGAGATCCGAGCCTATGTCGATCCTTGGTTTCGGCCAAAGCAATAGCTCGGGCAATTACCACCGGTGGCACGGGGTTCCTCGTAGAGTTGCAGCAGCGAACAGGAAAGGACAACGCAGAAAACGGAGCTACAGCGGCTGGAGTAACGAGTCTCATCGAGAAATACAGCGAGGTCTTTGCTATGCCGGCTGGATTACCGCCGCAAAGAGGGCACGACCACTCGATAACGCTGAAAACCGAGAGTGAACCGATCAGCGTACGACCTTACCGATACCCGCAAATTCAGAAAGATGAGATTGAGCGATTAATCGGGGAGATGTTAGAGGCCGGCATTATTCGTCCGAGCGTCAGCCCGTTTTCGAGTCCGGTCCTCTTAGTCAAGAAGAAAGACGGTAGTTGGCGCTTCTGCATTGATTATCGGGCACTCAATAAAGCGACAGTGCTTGACAAGTTTCCGATTCCGGTCATCGACGAGCTCTTGGACGAACTGCATGGCGCCACAATTTTTTCAAAGATAGATCTCAAATCTGGTTACCATCAGATTCGGATGCGACCATGCGATGTGGAGAAAACTGCGTTTCGCACACACGAAGGGCACTACGAGTTCCTCGTGATGCCTTTTGGATTGACAAACGCCCCGGCCACCTTTCAGTCACTCATGAACGATGTTTTTCGCCCTTACTTACGTCGTTTTGTATTGGTTTTCTTTGATGACATATTGATTTACAGTCGTGACGGGGCAGAACATTTACGACACTTAGAAGAGGTGCTGCTCACGCTCAACAACCATCAACTATACGCGAACCGGAAAAAGTGCATGTTCGGCCAGCCACAAGTGGAATACCTTGGGCACATCGTGTCTGGAGCGGGAGTGGGAACTGATCCCGAGAAGGTGTCGGCAATGCTTGATTGGCCAGAACCAAAAACCTTACGGGAGCTGCGGGGTTTCCTCGGCCTTTGTGGCTATTATCGGAAATTCGTGAAAAGTTATGGCTCTATTGCTCAACCCCTAACCGACCAGCTCAAGAAAGATAAATTTCTTTGGGGGGAAGAAGCATCCGAGGCGTTCAAGAAGCTAAAAACAGCAATGACGAAGGCTCCGGTCCTCGCTCTACCAGATTTCGAGCGTCCGTTTGAGGTTGAAACCGATGCCTCCGGGTTCGGATTGGGCGCTGTTTTAATGCAGGAAAAGAGGCCGATAGCTTACTTTAGTCAGACTTTATCGGAACGAAATCGGCTTCGATCGGTCTACGAGCGGGAGTTGATGGCAATCGTCTTGGCTGTCCAAAAATGGCGGCCATATTTGTTGGGAAGGCATTTCATTATTCGAACTGACCAGCGAAGTCTCAAATTTCTCCTCGATCAACGAATGGTTACCGAGGAACATCAGCGGTGGCTATCGAAACTCTTGGGGTACAATTTTGAGATTCAGTATCGCCCTGGCATCGAGAATAAAGCTGCCGACGCTCTCTCTCGGAAAGTTGAAGAGCCTCATTTACACGCTGTTTCAGAATAAGACATACCAACGGCTCGCAGCAGAATTGTATTGGGTCGGGATGAAGAAGGACGTGGAAGCAATGGTCGCGGCTTGTGACGTTTGCCAACGCCATAAGTATTTGGCACAGGCACCAGCTGGGTTATTGCAGCCACTAGCACTTCCCGATATGGTCTGGCAAGAGGTGTCGATGGATTTTATCGAAGGATTACCGCGTTCCGAGGGCAACACGGTCATCTTGGTAGTCGTGGATCGGCTCAGCAAATACGCCCATTTCATTGCCCTCCGACATCCGTATACTGCAGCGACAGTGGCAGCCGCCTTTCTTCGGGAGATCGTACGACTCCACGGCATTCCGGAGTCCATTGTGTCAGACAGGGACAAGGTTTTCCTGAGCATCTTTTGGCGCGAGCTCTTTCGTGCTCAGAATTCGACGTTGAAGCGGAGTACGGCTTATCACCCGCAGACGGACGGACAGACCGAGGTGGTAAACCGGAGCATCGAAACCTACCTTCGGTGCTTCGCGTCTGACACCCCTAAAGCATGGGCGAAGTGGTTACCGTGGGCTGAATACTGGTACAACACTTCCTACCACCGCGGCATGAAAACTACACCGTTTAAGATCTTGTACGGCCGCGATCCTCCACGTCTTATCCACTACGAGCACGGGTCGTCACCGGTATCTGAGGTGGAGAAGTATTTGGAAGAACGAGACCAGACCCTCGCTGAGCTGAAAGGTCACTTGTCACGCGCTCAGGAAATTATGAAGCGGCAAGCGGACTCCCATCGTCGTGACGTGACCTTCGACATCGGCGATCGGGTTTACTTGAAGCTTCAACCGTACCGACAACGATCTCTTGCCCAACGGAGGAACGTAAAGCTCGCTGCTCGTTACTTTGGACCATATCTCGTCGAGGCTCGGATCGGACCAGTTGCTTATCGGTTAACACTTCCGGCTGAAACGACAATCCACAGGGTATTCCATGTGTCGCAGTTGCGGCGTACGATTGGCGAGCACGAGGCTTCATTGGAGCTGCCTGCGACACTACAGGATAGCATGGAGCTGATCATGGAGCCGGAAAAGATTGAAGGCCGACGGACACGAGCAGATGGTGGCGAGGAGCTGCTGATTTCGTGGAAGAACCTGCCTGGCTACGATGCCACGTGGGAGAGCCGCGAAACACTGCAGCAACAGTTTCCAGAATTCAACCTTGAGGACAAGGTTGTCATTGCGGGGGGGAGTAATGATGGATTCGCCGGGCTGGTGTATCGGAGAAGGAAGCGGGCCGCACGGGCTTAATATTTATTAAGCCCTTTTAAGCTTTATTTATTTATTTCAGCAAATAGGAATAAAGCCTTAATTAATTGTTTAGGCAATTTAATTAAGTAATTAGAATAAAAGCCCATAATACAAGCCCATTAGGTCCCACTGACCTAATATTGTCGCCTGCTATGCACAGGTGGGGTTTTTAGTTTTGGATTTGCTTTGCGCCGTCAAGACTCTCTCGGGAGAACATCGTCCGTGTTCTCGAAGGTTCGGACGTGATTTGTTGTTGATTTCTATTCAATAAACATTAAAGGGGATTCACGATTTGTGGATTCCCGTCGGTATTATTTCTCGCGGCGTTTTGTCGTTTAAATCAGCCCGAGATACATCACATTTCCAATCATAAACACCTTTTTAGTCTTGAAATTCTATTATTTTTAATATCGAATTCTAACCATATTCATTTTTCCAAGCGTACAACACCAGATATTACACCGACTAACTACTTTATCATTTTAATCAAATAAAATTTGTTTTGTGCCGTGAAATATGACGCACCAAATTTACTGTAAGACTTTATATACCATCAAACTAAAATATATATATATATATATATATATATATATGTATGATTTTTACGGTCCTATATCAAAGGAATTTTTGATGCGAATATTAAATCAAAATAGCCGGTTTTTTTTTATCTTAATTGGAGTTAACCAAATTTTGTGGTATACCGTATATGGAAAAATGAAAGACTATCTAAGAGGTGAGCGAGTACAGCCTGGTTTCTTCAAACACTACGAAAAATTTCACACAATAGTATATATATATATATATGTATGTATATGTGTGTATATCATGTATATATATTCCAAAGTACATGATCAAATGGATTGGCTTTTATTCAAGGACCAAGATATGAGTTCATAAAAGGAAGAACAAATAGGTGGAAATAATTAATAATCGAAACATAGTATTTGGTGAAGAATCTTGATGAAGCTCTTTTAGTAGTTAGTAGTATCTTTTAGGTAACACTCCTTGGGGAAGCCATTAGGGAATCTCTTCTTGTCTTTGCAATAATTGTAAACCATGAAGTTGTTTTGCACCCAATTCATCTTCCCTCTCGCTTTGTTGTCCAGCTTTTGCCAAAGCCAAGCGTTGTTATTGAAGAGAAGGAACTTGGAGTTGGACTTGCACAACGAATAACTTCCGTTCCAAACGCAGGCGTTGTCGGCGCCGAAGTTCTTGTAGTATGCGCTAAAGGGCGCTTTGGACCAGTCGGTCTTGACCAAACCGCCTCTCGTCGCCCAGTCGTCGGCGTTCCAGATGTTGGAGTAGAGCCTCATGGCCTTGGTTTTGGGGAAACAAACACCATACTTCTCCAAGTTCTTGTACTCTCTAATGGTGACTCCATCAACCAAGAAGCTGCAAAAGTTCCATGGTGTGTATTAGTTATAACCCTTCACTAGCGTACGGTGCATTTATCCGTTTTTTGCATACCGTCGTATCGAACCGCGTACGTCAAGCATATAAAATTTCAATTACGGAATCATTGAACTAGCTTTGAATGACATATCCATATTTAAAGGATATATTTAACGTCAAATATTTATATATTAATCATATAAGAGCTCCATAATTATTATTTTCTTAGAAAAATTACTTACAGAATGTGCCTGGGAGTCCAGTGGATAGAGTAGGTATGAAAATCTTCAGAGGGATTAAACCAAAGTCGGAATTGTTGCTCTCTTTTTCCGACACCATTGCAGAAAACATTGGTATGAACGGTGTATGGATCGCCACTAACGTTCCCCAAGAACTCGAAGTCAATTTCGTCGTGATTTTTTCCTTTGGAAGACATCTGAAACACATGAAACAACAAAGTCAGTACTTAAAACCACCACTCGTGTCAATAAAACTTGTAAGTGGTCGAGTGTTTGAATTCGTATACTTGAGATACAAGCTAAGCCACCTAACATGCAAAAGAAATTATAAGGATGAACTTTACAAACCAAAATAGAAAACGAAAGTTGTGACAAGTTATCTTACGTAAAAGGTCGTAACCGTGCCAGCTGAGTCTCCTCGTACCAGCTTGATTTGCATGTCCATTTTCACAAACAGATATTGACTCTTGGACTCGAATCCGGAGCCCGAAACTCTATCAAGCTTCGTTGTCAAAAGCTTGCCGTTGTTTGATATCTGGCTACGACCCTGTCCCCACGTGACGCGTAGATCATCGTACAAACTACGCCCGGCCATGCAAGAGCTCAATAGAAGAGATAGGAGGAGAAAAGCGGCCCAGACATTGAGAGAAGAAATAGAACTCAATCCTAGACGTTGGTTCCTCATATTAAGAGATTAGATACTTCTTAGATTGTATGTTTTAGTTTATATCTGTTTGAAGTGTAATCATCATATTTATAGCTTTTAAAGATCAGCTGTAAGAAAATAACATGGCAACAAAGCTTCTGACTAAATAATGTACCAATTAATCTAATTAATCTTTTTGTTCATCATTCATGTATCTTGATCTTGACTTTCTCTGACAAGCTGGCTTTCTAAAACGTGCAACATATATTTAATATTCTGTCGTCATGTATGGATACATTCAAACAATAATGAGGTATATTTTTCGATTAAAAAATCTTTTGACTACCGAAGAAAAAAGAGACCTTTTCTTTGGGAGTTGAAATTCATTACTTGAAATTTTGAATCATCATTTAATAAAATCCACTTGACAAAAATTTAATTCAAGAGATAACTGCTTGCTTGAGACAAATGTGTTCAAATTAAGATGAAATTAACGATGATGTAGTTAAATTCTAGTTATACAAGCCGAAGTACTCAAGCTAAGTAAGTGTAAAGCTCTAAGTTTTGGATTTTCACTGTGTCACTTTGTATCTTTATTTATGACGTGTTATGTATATATATATATATATATAGCTTTTTTTAAATGAACATGAAAATAATAATGCAAATAATATATAATACGATACCACTTTATGATATAAACTAACGGAAATGACATTATGGAGTCGAGAAACACAAGCCCAACATTTTACTTGACTTGAATATTTTGGCTTTACATAAATAAAATAAGATTACATGACTCGTAATTTTACTTTAACTTACGTACATTTGATATTGCTATGGCTATTATTCTTTAATCAATGTTTGACCTAATATTTTACAAGTTCATGTACGACCATCTCAAACTCAAAACCCTAACATTATTCTTTATACGTGGTGGACAGTACTGCCCAAGTACTCACCTACTTCTCCAGAACAATTATTTTATATATAATATACGACCAAATATTTCCATTCTTGTTATCTCATATTTAGTAAAAAATATTAAAATAATATATAAAAAATTAGACGAATATAAGTATCCTTAATTGATTGTAAATCATAGTTTCAACTCAATTTGCCGACAACATTCCTCCAACCACAATCCCTTAGTTATTGAAAATATATCAAGATAAAGACGTATAGGTAGCGTTTAAAAGCGTTTTGTATTTTCGTTTTTTGTTTGCATTTTAAATTTTCCAAAATAGCTTTATAAATTTTTTTTTGAAAATGTGATTAATTACTATAATTTGTTACATCGTTTTTTTGAAACGAAAAAAGAAAACAATGTTTAATTATTTTTTGTTAAAACTGATTCAATAATAAAATGATTTAATAATTAAAACTAATAATAAATTGAAACTAATAAAATTTATGCAAATAAGTAAGAAAAAATACACTATGAATAAATTACATCAAATTAACTTTGTCATGCTACAAACACACATTACCAAATACCATTACTCATCACTACGATAAGCCCCACATTAAATTTGCAATATGGTCCCTATATTCCCCCATGCAACTCATTCAACATTATTTTGCCAATATCCAGCATCATCTCCTCATTGGGCTTGATTTGAACTTTCTGCTTCAGGATCAATTTTCCACAATCGGTATGTCTTGACTCCACCGCTCAAATAAAGTGTCTTCTATGGCGTACATCTTGATTATGTTATGAACAACGAAACATGCCATAACTATGTCGCTCTGCCACTCTAGGTCATAACATTACATGCTCTTAAGAATACGAAATCGGGCTTTAAGGACGCCGAAACATCTTTCTATAACGTTTCGAAGAGACGAGTGCTTGTAGTTAAACACTTATTGGTACCCGTCTGGAGGCCCTATATTAGTGTTCTTAAAAGTATCCAAGTAATTTTGGGCTTTTTTATATGGTACGAAGAACCCTTGTATATTTGGATAGCCAGTTGCGACGACATAATAAAATGAAAATGGCGGTACAAAGAAACTACTATTATTCTCGGTCATTAACTCACTTAGGACTTGAGAATCATCCATAGAACCTTCAAAGCCTTGATGTACATAGGTGAACTTTATATCGAATGTGCATATGGCCATAACGTTCATACTGCATGCACCTTTTGCGTGATCAATGCCTTTTTTGGTCCTCGCTAGGTACGGTACATTCAATATGTGTGCCGTTAATGGCACCAAAGCAATCGTGAAATAGGTTTCAATTGATTATAAATAATAAAGCGAAGACGAAATTGCAAATATAAATTAAAGTAATGAAGACTTACTTTGAACCAAGGATTATATTTCGTACTTTGTTCGATCTCAGATGCTTAGGTCTAACTGGGGGTTGAGTGATCACCCTTGGTGCTAATTAGGCTAATATAGCATACAGAACTTTGCAAAAATGATGGCTCATAGTCTCGCCTGAAATTTGGAATCTGTCTTGTAATGATCTATTCCGATTGGAATATGAAAGTACATGCATGAAAATCATAAATGATGCTTCTAATGGTAGTTGCCCTTCTTTGAATGATGGCCTTATAATTTTGACTATTGCGAGAAATGGTGCTCAGTTCATGCGACACATATTAAAAAGGTTCGTTTCAGGGCCATTATTTTGCTCTAATATTGCATAACCAATACCACTTAGTTCAGAAACGTGTTGTCAATTCTGATTAATACGTTCAACTTGCTTCAATGAATGTGCCGTGGCTAACATTGCCAATAATTGTAACTGGTTTCATTTATTACGACTTATCTCTTCTTCCGTTCTCTCATATTCCTCGTCTTACTCATCGGAGGACTCCATTATCTATTTAAAACGCAAGTTCAAAGAATCATACAACGTTGTACAAGATAATCTATGAGAAGATCATATAAAGTGTATAATTTAATTTAAGAACATATCGTATACACCTGTACAATTAAATCTTCTCTATAAAATGATCGTAAAAAAAGGAACAGATTGCACAACATCATAAAGAACTAGCTCTAAAATCTATTAATAATCTTGTAGAACATAATGTACAATCTCAATTCATTTTATGGTTGAGATTAACAATCTCAATTCATAATCATATAGAACCTGAATATGTAATCTTATACCAAGCTCTAAAACCTATTCTTTAGAACTTCAACTTTACCACACTGAAAGAACTAAACAGCTCTAAATCAACAAATATAGATAAGCAATTGAGCATCATTCTTAACATAATAAATAATAAATAAATAAATAAATAAATAAAGAACCAGAAAGGCATCGTTCTTAGAGACCAAATTCTTCATCAACATTCCAATAACAAGTAAATCCAATACTTATTTCACATATTACATTAAAAGAAGAAATAAAATATCATAAGACCAATGGGTAAGATTTTTATCAGCCTTAAACATGGGTAAGAAGTGGTATAATAATTAAACAACTATAAAAGTTCAAGAACAAATGTATTGCAATATGGAGGGCGTTGGTGGTCTTAAAAAAAAAAAAAACCACACAAACAAAAAAACCTAAACTGGAAATCTAAACTCGAGCAACAATGTAAGGAATCGGAGTTGAACGCCAGCGAAGACAACTACAAGGCGACACCGAGCGATAGTAGGAGAAAATCATAACTAAGCGGCGGTGAAGACGACGGTAAGAAGCACATACTACGGAAAAGCAATGTCATAGGTGAGCCTCGATAGTGGAGGATGGAGAGATTTCGGAAGTAGGAAGAGTGGGTGAGGAAGAGGGTGAGAGTCAGAGAGAGTAATAAATTAGAAAACATCAAAACGACATTTTTATTTTATAGTGTTAAAAAGGTGAAACGAAAAACATGTTTAGTAAAAATATTAACCAGCCACATTTTTAAGGGAATATTCCCATGGAATAAACATAATACTTTCAAAAATGCTTCCAAACGCCCCCATATAGACATGTTGGCCATTCGTTATTTATCGGCAAATGTGTAAAATCGAACATCGATTTATTTTTTCAACAAATATTTAGAACATTGGTAGTATATGGTGGAACATGGATTCTTGCTTTAATTATCACATATTCCGTGTTTATTATGTTGGCTTATTTATGGAAAGTTTTTTATATACCTTTCGTCGTAACAACCGTAAGATATTCAACTAGTCAATCAAGGGTGCATAATCTCAGTCAAGGACTGTTTAGGTCAGCCTCTCCATGCATTTCCTTATAGGGGTCACAAATTTAAATAAAGAAACCTGATTGAAAGTGAATTCCATTCATGAAAGTGAATTCCATTCATGAAAGTGAATTTACTAAGATTTTCTGAGAAAAACCTTCGAGAGAAGGAAACTGGCGATTAACGAGTGAAGTGAAGAAGAACAGGACGTTCGCCACGAGTTGGTACAAGGGGATCTTGCAATCATCAAGATTTCAAGTTCTGGATCTCAAAGTTGTTCGTATGACAACAAGGGGGAAGTTTCTTTTATGCTTTGGGTCCATGCATACTATTTGTAATCGTCTCATATAACTCTTGGTTTATAAATTTTGGTAAGTACCCCGCAGAAGTAAGTTATCCACAATGCATAGTTCGAATTGTGTTAACAAATGTCTCGGTGTTCTTTACTTTTCCGCACTCGCTTTACTTTCATTATCGTTTTACACATCTCACGCAATAATCTTGCTAAAACGCAAATTTTTTTATTAATAATTGGTATCAGAGTAGGTACACTTAACGTTTGATTTGGTTTCAGAGAAAGTGTTAAATATCTACAAGATTATTTTCAAAATGGACTCCGTTAGGAGTGTCCCTTCTCACCCTATTTATTCCTTATTTGCGGCAAGGGTCTTTTTTCCCTCTTAATAGATGTTGATTCTCGTTGGCCTATCTCTATCACTAGCTGCAAAAAATATTGCCCAAAGATTGTTGGCCCCACGAGCAACAATCGTCTACCAAAGTCACTCAAAGAAACGACAAAGGAATAAAATCAGCACACACACCACACTCAATGAAATGATGAGTGGCAAACGACAACACTCAACTTATATGGTGTGAGTTTTAAAGTAATAGAATAATGAGAGAGAAAGAGAAAGTGTCTTTTATAATGGGGAATAAGTACAACACTTCGAATGGTGCATCCGAAAACGACTTCGAAGTGATCACCCGCGAGGATACCCGCTCACTTACGGAGTGGCAACAACACCTCTCGGATGAGGAGTTCACGACCGAAGATGTGGATAAGGCTTTGTTCTCGATGGGACCCCGCAAAGCCCCGGGCCCCGATGGTTTCCATGCTATTTTCTTTCAACGGTTTTGGAATGTGCTAGGTGATGAGGTGCGCAAAGAATGCTTGGATATTTTGAACGGACGCTCTAGTGCTCGGGCATGGAACGCTACAAACATCATTCTCATTCCAAAGATCAAAAACCCGTTGAAGGTCAAAGACTACCGGCCTATTAGTCTTTGTAACGTGACTCTCAAGATCGTGACCAAGGTGGTGGCTAACCGGATCAAAGAGGCGCTTTCTTCCGTTTTCTCCGACGTTCAAAGTGCCTTTGTTCCCGGTAGACTAATCACTGACAACGTCGTCATTGCTTTTGAGCTTCTCCACTCACTTAAACGGAAGACCAAGAGGAAGAAAGGAAGTCTAGCCCTCAAACTCGACATGAGCAAGGCTTATCATAGAGTTGAATGGGGCTTCGTTGACGCAATGTTGAAGAGAATGGGGTTCCGCCCAAGAGTGACCGACGTGGTCCGCGATTGCATCTCTACACCGGTCTTCTCCGTGGTTATCAACGGGAGAACCGGTAGAACCTTCGCCCCGGCAAGGGGGCTTCGGTAAGGATGTCCCCTATCGCCTTACCTCTTTCTTGTTTGCGCGGAAGGCCTCTCCGCCCTTATACGTGGGCAAGAACGCCTTGGCCTTCTCCGAGGGTTTATGTGTCGGCCAGAGGCCCCCCCCGGTAATGCACCTCCTCTTCGCGGATGACAGTATCATCTTTTGTGATGCCAAGGAAGATTGTTGTAATGCAATTAGCTCCATCCTCCGGACCTACGAGAAAGGGTCGGGAGAAATGGTCAATATGGAAAAGTCCATGATGTGCGTCTCGAGCAATATTCCGGAGGACCGGGTGACATTTCTTGCTAGTACTCTTAATATGGCCGTGGTAGAGAATCTTGAGTCCTATCTTGGGCTTCCAACGCAAATTGGTCGTCAAAAAGTGGCAATCTTTAGGAACCTCACGAGCCGTGTTAACAAGCACCTTCGGGCATGGAAAGCAAAGTTATTTTTGGAAGGGGGTCGCGAAATCCTTGTGAAAGCGGTCATCCAAGCTATCCCGACATATTATATGAGCCTTTTTCGGATCCCGTCCACCATTATCGACGAGCTCCATAGTCTCATCGCTAGATTTTGGTGGGGCGGGTCGGAAGACAAGCGGAAAATTCGTTGGAAACGGTGGGAGCTCATCTCAAAATCGAAGGTCGACGGGGGCCTCGGTTTCAAAGACCTCGGTGATTTTAACCGTGCCCTCGTCGGGAGGTTAACGTGGCGAATCCTCCAAAACCCCAATTGCTTGATGGCTCGTGTGCTCAAAGCCAAGTACTTCCCGTTTGCATCGGTTCTCGACTTCGAATTTAAGCCCCATTTCTCTTTCATTTGCAAGAGTCTTTGTTAGGGACGCGATTTGGTTCGACGTGGAATTAGATGGCAAGTCGGGAACGAGAACATTAGGGCTTTTTCTCAACCTTGGATCCCGAGATCCGGAAATTTTGGAGTGATAACCGGTGAACCCGATGATGAGTACCCTTGGAGAGTGGCCGACTTTATCAAGGATGGAAAATGGGACCAAGACTTGGTTCAGAACATGATGAACCCCTTTGATGCCGAAGCGGTTGTGAGAATTCCCTTGAGCCGTGAAGACACCTCGGACCGGCTTGTGTGGCATTTTGAGGAGAACGGAGATTACACGGTTAGGTCGGGATACCGACTCGCGAGATCGACTTGCCGAGATGGACCATCGTGCTCGGATTCCCACGAACCACAATGGTGGAATACTTTGTGGGGACTACAAATCCCTCCCAAAGTCAAACACTTAGTGTGGCGGGTGTGGTTTGACGCTTTACCAACTTTTGGCGCTCTCCGCGGGAGAGGGATCGATTGCTTACCGTTTTGTAAGTTTTGCGGAGCACTCCCGCAGGATAGCCTCCATGCAATTTGGGGTTGTGATAGAGCACAAGCAATTTGGAATAGCTCGATCTTGTCCCGGTGGTCCGAGAAAACGGGATGGATGCCGATTAAAGAGTTATGCCTCCGAGCAATGGAAACTCTTTCCGTGGAAAACTTGGAGCTTTTTTGCGGGTTAGTGTGGGCGTCGTGGTCGGACCGGAACCTCAAACTCTTCGAGAATTATTCAAAGAGACCGGAGATTTGGATTGAAGAGACGGGGGGATGGCTCGCAAGCTTCAAGAAAGCGACGAAAACCACGGGCTTATTGGGATTCGGTGACAAAGTGGCAAGGCAATCCTCTTGGAAGGGGGCGGAAAATGGGGGGCTAACCCTCAATGTTGATGCGGCATGGACGGAAGAGCTCAGCCATGCGGCGGTGGGCGGAGTGGTGAGAAACCCTCACGGTGTGGTTCTTGGGGTTATGGCCGTGCGGTTAAGTGTGGTGGACTCTGTGTTAACAGCGGAATGTGCGGCGATCCTCCACGGCCTTCAATTCGCCTTTGATCGAGGTTGGCAAGTATCAATGGTGGAATACGATTGTATCCGGGCTATTCATCTAATCAATGGGAAAGCTTTCAATAGCTTGCAAGGACCAATTATTCGGAGCATCGAAGACTTTCTAACGACAGTTGCGCCAACCGGAAAGCTTCGGTGGATCCCTAGACTTTGTAACGAAGTAGCTAATGTGTTAGCTAAATCTTGTGTCCTCGAGGGGACGTCGGAGCTTTGGTCATGTATGTTCAAAGGGATTTAAGGCCCTATTATTAATGAAGTTCTTTTTTCCCTAAAAAAAAAAGTACAAGGCTAAGAGATGTTGAAATAAAATACTTAGGGGCGTTTGGTTATAGTCTCCAAGACTAGTTTCTGGTTTTGGTTTCAAACAGTGTCACATTGGTTTCACAGACCACGTTTGGTTGCCAATTGTCTCTGTTTTCCGAGACCGGTCTCGCAGACCACTGAAATTTTAATGAAGGAAAACATAAAACGACTTGAAGATGTTTTCTGTCTTTGGTCTTCAACTCAATAGTACAAAATAAAACAATAATAATATATTATCATTCTATAAAATTATTGTACTATTTATAATAAGATATTAACTATGAAATTAACTTAAATAATAAATTATTAAAATCATTTTTATATATAATAATAAATTTTAATGATATTACTATCATATTAACAAATATACTTAAATTATGTATATTATTAAATACTAACTTAATTACAATGATATAAACTCTTGAACGGAATATTTACTACTTTATATTACATTATTTAAACATGTAATTAGAGTCATGATATATGAATAATTTTTGTATAATATGACAAATATTTTTTAGACATAATATTAATATATATTACTTTCAAATAAAACATACTTTCTTTTTAGTAGCATAAATTGTATTTTATTGCATTTTTTCCATTTATATTCAACCACAGATATACAAAAAACTAACCAAACAGTGTTTCAAAAATCAAACTCCCAAACTGGTTTGGTAGACTAAACTCTCAGACTGGTTTCCCAAACTAATTTGCAAAACTGGTTTCCCAAACCAATTAACCAAAAGCCACCTTAGTGGGGTTTATATAGCTAGGAAACCCACTGCACAATTACATATCTATCCCTAAGAGACTTTGAAAAATTACATCAGCAATTAAACTTGGAGAGCAACTATATATATAGCTACGTCATTGCTTACGATAACATTCTCCCCCTTAATCTTGACTTAGCTCGAGGTTTTTTATGTAAATTTTATAGTATTTACTCGATGAAATCATGTAAAATTCGTGCCGGATAGGATTAATTAAATTTGTGACTTTTGCCGCGAATCTGCATAATCCGAGCAGGATTTTGGATAATTTCGAGATATGATGGACGGATAGGGTCTTCAAGCTGTAACTGTCGCTACGAATTTTGGGCGGGAACGGTTACAACACGCGTCCCAATTTGTGGAGTTCAAAAAGAATAAACTCTTCACATTCTCCTGACACAGCTGTCAAGCTGACGTGTCGCCGGATAGCCCGCTGATCTCAACCGTAGGATGAGGTTTGTTGCGTTTTTCGAGGAAAACCTAACCGTAGGATCAGCGACAATTTTCGAGTATAAATACTCGAGTGTTTCGCATTAAATGGGCACGTCTCTTCAGCTTCAGCCCGTCACACGTCTATCGAAGGTAACCTCTCATTCTCTCCTCTATATATATCTGTTTTGAATTCGAATACCATTTTCAAATTTTTAGAGAGAGAAAAGCTTTAAGTATTAGAGAGAGAAGCTCTGCGTCCGCCATTGTTGAAGGTATCGTCAGGTTTCTTCGTGTCTAGAGATCCAGGTTCTCCATTCCTTCTTTGTTCTTTCCTTCGCGAGTCTGATTGAAGGTTCTTCTAGGTTTCTAGATATTGTTTTTCGACTTTTTTGAATCTCTGCATTTTCTAGTTTCTGGGTTTTTGTGCTCGTCTAGGTAGCTTTCGGTTTTTTCTAACTTTTCTTAGATAAAATGGGTTCTAAGAAGACGGTCTCGAAATGGCAGATGGAGTTTCTGACTACAGATTCTCCTAAGTCGATTCTGAAACCTAAAGATCTAGTTAGGATCCGGGTAGAATACAAAATTCCCTAGTCGATAGAGGTTAGATTACCGAGGCCAGATGAACATGCCGACGAGCAGAACTCGAACGGCTGGGTTTGTGTATACCAGAGTTTTTTGAGTCCGGGGGGCTTAGGTTTCCTATTCCCGAGCTCATCTTAAGGTATCTTACTCACCTTAGGGTCTCTATCGGGCAACTTAGCCCGAATTCTATTCGGATTTTGATGGCCTTGCTTGTCCGGTCCCACGAGTGTTTGTATTCACTTACAATCTGGGACCTGTTGACGGGATTGGTCATCAAGGCCAATGGTCAGTCTAAGGGTAGGTTCTTCCTATCCGTTAAGGAAGGGGAGATCATCATCGGTCTTCCCAAGAAGGAGAGTGCTTGGACCCATAAGTACTTCTTCTTCCTGGCCGGTCAGGAAACGCTTGGTTCTTGGTCAAGTTATAGGAATGAATGGGTCCACGAGATAGGTTGGTCTTTCTTCCGGGTTAGGTTTTCTAATTTTCCTGCTCGGCTATTCTTGTATGTTTGCTAATTTCCCATTCTTTTCTTATGCAGTCGAGGACCCTGAGAAGCCTAAGTCTCTTCCGATTACAGAGGAGTGGAAGGCTTTGAGGAGGAGGCTCTTTCCTTCTGGTCCGGAGCTGTGGTCGAACTTCACGAGAGAGAGGTTCGAAGCTGCCGGCCTTTGGTGAGACCCAGACGAGGAGGAATTTCCGGGTATGATTTCTGAACCTATCTTTTTGGTTTTGTTTTATGTTTTTCTTACTTTTCTCTAAGTGTGGATTTTTGTCGTGCAGAGGATATGGACGCTCTACGTCCGAAGGGTTAGAGTCTTCGCCAGAGGCAGAGACAAGAGGGGCAGGCCAGGGGTTCGGCCTCGGTTGGAGCTGCTCGTCAAGAGACGAGCAGGAGGGTTGAAGAGAGGGGTTATGGTGCGTCAGCACCTGCCAGGGCTGCTCGTCAGGAGACGAGTAGGAGGAATAAGGAGACTCCTGTTCGGGAGTCTCTTGCTGAGGTCGCCCCTGGGGCGATCAAGAAGAAGGATGTCGTCGAGCTTTCCAACGACGGGGACAGCACCCCGGAAGCTACGCCATAGGTAAAGCCTTCCGAGAAGGAGGTTACTCCTCCTTCTGCTCCTGCTCGTCCTTTCTTAGGGCGGGGTTCTCCCGAGGACGGGCTCAGAGGCGTTCGTGAAGAGGCCGCGTGAAGGAGAAGATTCCGGGGACCGGAAGAAGGTGAAGGGGGATTCGGCCCTCAAGGATGTGGCGAGGAGGGACGTGGTCCGCAAGGGCCTTGGAGAACGGGAAAGGGGTTGCTCGGGAGAGTGAGCGCCCTAAGGAGGCCTCCCAAGGTGAGGTGAGGGAGATGGGGTTGGTTCCCCCAGTGGCCGAGGAGCAGGCCAGGGAGAAGACGATCTCGCGGAAGGCGGGGTGTACTTGGATGGGGGACACAGGTCTCCACAAGGCACCTAAGGTGGCTGCCGGTCTTATCCGGCAGATAACAAATGGCGGGGTCGGCAGGGTCCCCAGAAGCATAGCCGAAAAGAGGCCGTATAAGGACGTGGCTACGGCTACGACTTTTGTAAGTTTTGTTTGACCTTAGGTTTGATTTTTACTTTAAGTTCTATCTTTTCTAACTTTGGTTTTCGGACGTGCAGCTCGTCGCCTCTATTAACGACATGGTCCTCGATTATGAGGATCAACTATACGAGGCTAAGGAGGGCGCGCAGGCTGCCGAGAAGCTCGCGCTGAAGGAGAGGGAGCTGGATGACGCCGTGGCGGCTATTCGGGCGAAGGCGGAATTGATCATGGTCATGAACAAGAGGGTCACCACCTACGACGCCTAGGTTAAGGGGCTTGGGAACACGGTTGCTGATCTCCGGGAGAAGCTGACAAATGCTACCCGGTCGATCGAAGAGGCTCAGAGCGCGAGCGAGGCTGCTACCAAGCAGATGTTGGCTTCCGATGCGGCTAAAGGACGGGCTGAGGAATTGGCCAAGAAGAAGGAGGAGGAGGCTTTGGCTTTGAAGGAGGACGTGCAGCGCCTTGCTGCAGAGCTGGCTGAGGCCCGGCAGTAATCTTCTGACCGTGAGGCCGAGAAGAAAGCCATTCGTTCCCATTACCGCCGAAAGGTGGAAGAGAGGGATGCGCTCCTCGCGTGGTATAAAGGTACGGCCGCCGACAATAGTTGCTTGGATCAAGCCGAAAGTTTCCTCGAGCTAATCCAAGACATCATTGACGGCAACGTTCAAGATTTTGAGGCCGAGAAGGAGGTCCTAGAAGGCAACGCTGCTCGCTACCAATCTCTCTTGGATGCGGTTCCGGCACCGCTGATAGGGTCTCCGGCTATGTCTCCTGACGCCGAGTTGACCGATGTTCCCCTTGCAGATTTGAGCCTCCGGTCTGAGCGATCGATTGCTGAGGAGCCTGCCTCTAAAGATCCTGCCGTCGAGCCCGTCGTTGAAGATCCTGTGGCCGGGGAGCCCACTGTCGAGGAGCCCATCTTGCCCGTGCTTGCTGATACCGAGGAGATTGCCCTCGAAGAGCCGACCCTGCCCAAGCCTGACGCCACCGAGGAGACCGCTGCTGAGGAGCCTACCGAGCATGGAGGCCAGGCCGGTGAAGAAAAGGAGGAGGAGAAAAAGAACCGGGAGGTCATGGAAGTACCCAGGGTCGACGCATAGAGTGTCCCCCATTTTTTTTTTTTTGCTTTAGTTAATAAGGCCTAAGGCCAAAACAATTTCTTACGGGCAATTCTACGGCGGCTTGAACCCTTTTTTTTGTACTTATTTGGATATGCCTGTGGTTAGGGCCTTTGCTATTTTGTTTCTATTTCATGTTTGTGATTTCTCGCCATATTCTATTTATGTTGTGCTTATAATTTCTTGTGTCTAAGTTAATTTTCTCCTCGTACTTTTCTATGTCAATTTTCCTATTCGAGGTTCCGAGTAACCTATCGTATACTTGGATAGAAAATAGAAAATGTTGAGAATTCGAAATTCGCTAAGTATAGAAAATATACGGGTACCTTGTGATGTGATTGCTCCTTCAATGCTTCCGTTGAATATTTCTTGCTCGTCTACCATAATAACCCGTAGGTTTTTATTTCTGAAAAAACATATTTGTAGATGCCAGATTTATATAATTACATATTTCGAAAAGGATTAGGCTTCTCGCCTTAAGGGACGGGTTGGATACCCGGTTAGGTTCATCGATCGTTGTATAGTGGGTTTGTTACCCGGATAGGCTTGTTGCCTTATGTGACGGGTTTGTTACCCGGGTAGGCTTGTTGCCTTTGTGTGATGGGTCTGTTACCCGTGTAGGCTTGTTGCCTTATGTGATGGGTCCGTTACCCGGATAGGCTTGTTGCCTTAGGTGATGGGTCTGTTACCCGGATAGGCTTGTTGCCTTGATGAGATTTTGGGACATGTTATCTTTTAGGTTGACTCTATTGAGTCTTACAATTCGTAGTTGTCGGGCCTATTTGGTTTCGGGTTTGGATTGAGACTGTGCCCATTGTTTAGGATGGTCTGCCTACGTACCCCAAATTTGGGGATCAAGTCATTACATAGTTCAGGGGAGACCGGGTAGGTCGGGTTAGGCGTAGTATTTCCTAAAGTGCATGGCATTCCAACTACGGAGGACTCTTGTTCCATCCGGGGTGGCTAGCCGGTATACTCCAGGTTTTACTACTTCGGTGACGATGTAAGGTCCTTCCCAATTGGCCCCGAGCTTGCCCGCATTCAGCTCGGCGGTATTCTGGAAAACTTTTCAGAGGACCAGTTCTCCTACTATGAATTTTCGACGTTTGACCTTTGAATTATAATACCTTTCTATCGAATTTTGATAGTTGGCGATTCTTATCAAAGCTTGTTCTCGTCTTTCGTCGATGTAGTCGAGCTGGTCTTCCCTCATTTCGTCATTGATTTCTGCGTTCAAAGGGGCGAGTTCCCTCCGAAGGCTGGGTATCTCTATCTCTGCTGGTATTACGGCCTCGGTGCCGTGTACCATTGAGAAAGGGGTTTCCCCGGTGGCCCTACGCGGGGTGGTTCTGTAGGACCAAAGGACTCCTATGAGCTCGTCTGCCCATCGTCCTTTTTTGTTGTCTAAGCGTCTCTTGATTCCGTCCACTATTACCCGGTTAGCTACCTCGGCCTGACCGTTGCCTTGAGGATATCTCGGAGTGGACGTGTTCAAGGATATTTTCCAATTTATGCAGAAGTTTTGGAATCTCGTTGAAATGAACTGTGGTCCATCGTCAGCTATTATCTCTTTTGGGAGGCCGAATCGACTGATGATGTTTTTCCATAGGAAATTTTCTACATCAACATCTTTAATGTTTGCGTATGCTTCTGCCTCCACCCATTTTGAGAAGTAATCGGTCACGACGAGTAGGAACCTCTTTCTGGCCGGGGCCAAGGGGAAAGGTCCTACTGTGTCCATAGACCATTTCATGAACGGGTACGGGACTTAGACTGATGAGAGTTCTTCTGCTGGCCGGTGTATGGACGGGGAGTGTCTTTGGCATTTGTCGCATCTTCTGGCATGTGCTTCGCTGTCCCCCAACATGGTGGCCCAGAAAAAGCGTTGCCTTTTTGCTTTGTTTGCTAAAGATCTTCCTCCCGAGTGGTTGCCACATTCTCCGTCATGGATTTTGTGAAGTACTATTTGAGCCTCGGTCTTTCGTAGGCACCTTAGATAGGGTCCGGTATAGCTGTGTTTGTACAATTTTTCCCCGATCATGCAAAATCTAGCACTTTGGATTCTTAGTTTCCTGCCTTTTTGCTTATCGTGGGGTTCGGCTCCGGTTAGGATGTAGTTAATGATTGGGGTCCTCTAATCATCTTCTTCCATTCGGATATTTCAAACTTCACGTGTTACGCTAGGTTCGTCTATTGTTTCGACCGGGATTATCCTTTTGAATTCGGGGTCCGAAGTTGAAGCTAAACCGGCCATTGCGTCCGCTGACACGTTCTCACTTCTCGGTATTTGGACTATATCAACGTGTTCGAATTGTTGAATTAAGCCCTTTACTACCAAGAGGTACTTTTCCATTCTGTCATCTCGGGTGGCATACTCGCCACTGATCTGAATAGTAACTAGTTTTGAGTCGGAATGGGCCCTTACTTTCCGGGCTCCTACGGCTTTTGCTAGTTTGAGGCCGGTGATGAGGGCCTCCTATTCGGTTTCGTTGTTTGTTCCAACACTTCTCCCGTGGGGGATATCAAACAAATTCCGATCCCAAATCCGCCTTGGTTTGAGGCATCGTCAACTTCGAGTTTCCATTCTCCATCTTCGTGGCCTTCTTTTGAACCGTCGGCTGGTAGTTCGATGAGAAAGTCAGCCAATACTTGTCATTTTGCACAGGTTCGGATCTTGTATTCTATATCGAATTCGCTTAGCTCGACGGCCCATTTCGTGAGCCTTCCCGATTGATTCGAGCTATGAAGGATGATTCTCAAAGGTTGGGTGGTCATTACCATGATGGTATGAGATTGGAAGTAAGGCCGAAGCTTTCTCGCTGTGGTTATCATTGCAAGTGCGAGTTTTTCGATATCCGGGTATCTGGTTTCAGCATCTTCCAAGGATTTGCTAATGTAGAAGATCGGCTTTTTCTCTCCGCGGTCCTCTCTCACGATTACTCCGCTCACCGCCGATGGTGAGACAGCCAGGTATAAAAAACAATGGCTCTCCCAAAATTGGTCTGGTGAGTATTGGTGGGGTAGAGATGTACCTTTTCAGCTTTTGGAAGGCCTCTTCGCACTCTTCGGTCCATTCGAACTTTTTGTTTCCCTTCAATAACATGTAAAAGGGCAAAGATTTTTCCGTAGCTCTTGATATGAACCGGTTAAGAGCGCCGATTCTCCCAGTCAGCCTTTGTGTCTCCCGAACAGTCCTCGGGGAGGGCATGTTCTGGAGGGAATTTATCTGGTCGGGATTGGCTTCTATTCCTCGGTGTATGACCAAATAACCTAGGAATTTTCCTGAAGTTACCCCGAAGGTGCATTTTGTTGGGTTGAGCTTCATTTGATACTTTCGTAGTATGGCGAAGCAGTCTTCTATGTGGGACACGTGATCCGTTGCTTGATAGGACTTTACCAGCATGTCGTCGATGTAGACTTCCATAGTTTTACCGAGTTGCTCGGCAAACATCTGGTTGACTAATCTCTGATATGTGGCCCCAGCGTTTTTCAACCCGAAAGGCATAACTTTATAGCAGTATATTCCTGTATCGGTTATGAATGCCGTTTTTTCTTGCTCCTCGAGGTTCATTAGGATCTGGTTGTATCCCAAGAATGCGTCCATGAACGACAGTAGTTCGTGCCCACACGTTGCTTCGACTAATCGGTCGATGTGGGGCATCGGGAAACAGTCTTTGGGACAAGCTTTGTTTAGGTCGGTAAAGTTGATGCAGACTCTAGCCTTCCCGTTTTTCTTCTTCACGACGACTGTATTGGCTAACCAGTCCAGGTACTTGACTTCCCTGATGGATCCGGTCTGCAACAGTTTTGTGACTTCTTCGTTCACAGCTTGGGCTCTATCCGGGCCTAGCTTTCGCCTTTTTTGCTTCACCGACTTATAGCTGGGATCCACGTTTAGGTGGTGGGTTGTAACGCTTGGGTCTATCACGGGCATGACTTCTTGAGACCAAGCAAAACAGTTCCGGTTTCTGGTTAGGAATTTGAGGAGATCTTTTCTGACATTGTTGTCTAGTCCTTTTCCGATTTCTACCCGGTGGTCCAGGTTGTCGGGATCGATTTGGACCTGGACTGTCATTTCCAGGTTAGGTCCATCCGTATTTGTGGTCCTTCCCTGTCCTTCGTCCTCTTTTTCTTCTACCGCCATTAGTTGCTATGCGGTAGATTGCTCTTTCCCGGCCTTAGCGGCCTGGATTTTCCGGAACGCGCTCATGTAGCAAATTCTGGATTGTTTCTGGTTTCCCTTTATCTCAACGATTTTTCCCGCCCTATTCGAGAAGCGTATTAGTTGATGGTAGGTTGATGGTACGGCCTTCATCATGTGCAGCCAGGGCCTTCTTAGTATCATGTTGTAAACTGACGGGCAGTCCAACACTAGGAAATTTTTGGTTTTCCCGACCCCTGCTGCTGCGATGGACAGTCGCACCGTGCCAATCGCATTGATGGTTCCTCCATCGAAGCCGGTTAGCGGGATGGCCTCTCTGTTGATCTCTGTTTCTTCAACTCCCAGCTTCAGCAGTGGCTCCAGGAAGATCATGTCGACTGAGCTCCCGTTATCGATTAGGATTCTATCCATCGTATACGAGGCAACTAGGAGTGTGACGACCAGTTTGTCGTCGTGCGGTCCAATCAGCGTGGCTGCTTCGCTATCTTTGAACGAGATCTCGAAGTCCGGCTCTTGCCTCGGTACGACTACCGGTCCGGCCTTGAGCCTACTTTGGTGGGCCTGGATGGAGTTTACTGAGTTACCGTGCAGTTGGGACCCTCCTACGATCGTGTAGATTCTGCCAATGGGCTCGTGAATGTCGTTGAGCTGCTCTCCAAAATCTTCCGCTTCTTCGTACGTCTGCTCGTCCGGTTCTTCGAGCATGTGTACCCGTCCTCTCTTGCTCGGCTGTATACTTTCGCGAGGTGTTCTCTGTTGTTCGTCTCTTTTTTGGCCATTGCGAGGTTGGTCTTTAGGGAGGCTTTGCTCGGTTGATTGTCCATTTTTCAGCTCGTTGCCGAAGTTAACTTCTCCCAATTCACCGTTGATGTATTTTTCCGCTAGGCGGGCACGGAGTACCATACAATTTTTCGTATGGTGCCCGAACACCTTGTGGAAATTGCACCACGCTTTTGGGTCGTGCTTCGGGAAGATTTTGTTGCTGTACGGTGGGAAGTCCCTTGAGCTGACCAGCACTTCTCCAGGGGTTTCTTCCGCTTCGATCTGTTCTTCGAAGTCCGCGGTTTCTGAATTTGCGTTGAAAACGTATGGATTTCGCGGGTTCGGTCCGTTATTTGCCCTCGGATTCTGGGCTTGGATTGGGGGGGAACTCCTCTGTCCCCTGAAAGGGTTGTTATGATTTCCGGCTCTGGGTGATGGTTGTTGTGTGGGCGGCCCGGGATTCCGTTGATGGACGGGTTGAGGTCCATGTCTCCTTCGCATGGCTTCGAGTTCTTCATAATGTCTGATCCAGTTGGATGATCTGTGGATCACGTATTCGATGGAGTCGTAATGATTTACGACGATGTCCGTTTTGAACTTCGAGTCGTACCATAGTCCGGCCGTGAAAGCGGCTATGGCAGTTTCGTCACTGATCCCGTTTATTTTGACCATGGTCTTCTTGAACCTGGTCATGAAAGCTCTAAGGGGCTCTCCTCTCTCTTGCTGCAGGGCATAGAGGTTTGCCGCCGTGATCTCAGTTTCCATAAACATGGAAAAATGCTTGAGAAACAGGGTTGTCAGCTGTCCGAAGTTGTCTATGGACCGTGGTTCCAGTTTTGAGAAAACCACTCCATCGCTGGGCCGACCAAATTTTCTTAGAAATACTGGCAACGCCCAGCGTCTAATTCGTGTGCTTCCAGATGGGCTCGTCCCATCGCGATCCTGAAGGATCTCAGGTGTACTTTGGGATCGGTCGTCCCGTCGTACTTCGGCACGTATACGCGCCCGCCTTCCCTGAGTATAACATTAGCTATGACGGGCTTGAAGGGCGTCCTTTCTGCCTCCTCTACTAAACGTTCTATCTCGGGGGCAGCGGTAGCGGCACTGTGTACGCGAGAGCGCACGTGAATGAGTTTCTCATTCATTTCGGCCATTGAGCGTTTAAGCTCCTCTAGTTCTGTGCGTTGAGGAGCTGGTTCGGGACGCACAGCTTGGAGGGGTTTCTGTCCGTACACCGGGCAGGGATACCTCGGGTACATGACCGGCTGGCTGTTAAGGGCCTGGCTAATGTCACGACTTTGCTCGTACCCCGAGGGTCGGTTCTGGGGTCCAGAGCGTTGGCGACTGCTCGAAGAAACATTTCCCGCACTAGACGGGTAGAGACCCGGCAAGGGGGTGAAGAGGGGCGTTCCTGTTTTAGGAGGCGGTGGAGGTGTCGAGGGTCTAGGCCCACTGGGTGGTCGGGGTTGGTTTTGCCTCGACGCTTGCGGATTGTCCAGGTCGGCAAAGTCGAAATGGACAGCGTTGAGGTCTATCCGGCCTTGATGCCCAGAGCTCTGTCCCGGGTCATCCCGGTTATTAGTCTGATGATGCTCATTATGGGCTCGATTTTCTTCAAGAGACTCGAGTCGCCGGCGCAACTCTCGATTCTCAGCGGGGTACTAGCCTCTAGTTGAGATTACAGGTTGTTTGACTCCGTGTTTCGGTCTGGGTTGTTCACCTCAGACTCGTTCACGATTGCGATTTCGTCGTTGCTCATGTTTGTAGAGTGCTTTGAGCTTTTAGAAGTTGGCGATATCAATTTCCCACAGACGGCGCCAAAATGTTGACGTGGTTTCCCACCTCAATCAGTCGAGTGTGACTTGTGAGCATATGATATTTTTTTAATAGAACAATTTGGTGGAATTCGATCTCTCACGTTGCAAGCTCTCGATTCACTCACGATATATGTATATATATAAAAGCAATATAAATGAGACGAGGGGTTTTTTTTATAGAGGTTCGTCCCAAGGCGGTAGTTGACTACTTCCTCTGTTAGTTTATTGCGACAATAGACATAGACGGATAGCTACAGACAGCTAGATCACGCCTAGGAATGGAAATGAATAGAAAAGAAGGGAAAGAATACAACAAAATCTTAAGTGAGCAAGAATGACGGGTAGAAGCTTTCAGTGTATTCTCTCAAGGTTGCAAGTATGCGTGTGTGTTGATCTGAGCTTGAACTTGATATTTATAGGCTTCAATTCTTCCCATTGGTCTTCCAGGAATCATGGGGTCTTCTCTCCGTGCTGACTGGGTTGAATGGACGACCTTGCTACACGTGTCCAATGACTTCGTTCTCGTCGTCGTGTTTCAATTATGCCCGTTGGAGGCTTGACTCCGTACTCCTGGTCTTCCGCCTGGATTTGAAGTGGGATGCCGGGTAGAGAATATGACAACTCTACCCTCGCCTTTCTGGATTGTTGTCGAATGGATATTGGGCCTTAGAGCCCTTTGGGCCGAGTAGCCTTGTATCCGTCGGCTTTGGTCTGATTGAGAGTCTCATTGGGCTTCTCAATTGGGCTTTTATGAATATCAGTTTATTTCTTTAAAGCCTTTTATCATGGTTTGCAAATTTAATTAATTCACAACTTTAGCACTTTATGTCATATTAAATAATGACGAATTTGTACATCAACAGTAATAACATAATTGCATCCTTTATGAACTAAGGAATCAAACATTCTATTTTACTCTACCAGAAACTATAAAAAATTAACATAATAAACACCATCTTTATTCAACGACTTGTCATAATATTTTACAAATGGATAAATATCTTGTTTAAGGACACACATTTCCAATAGTCCGAGGTCGCTCATCTAGAAATCCTTCATTATCTATTTCTTGAATCCATTTATGCCTTCTGCACTGGATCCAGTTACGATCAGGTCATCGTCGTACACACCGACGATGAGGGCCTCTTCTCCTGAGTTCCTCGTGTAGACTGCCTGCTCCTAGGAATACTTCTTGAAACCATGACTCTTCATACTTATTTCGAGTCGAGTGTTCCATGCACGTGGTGCTTGTCTTAAGCCATAAAGAGCTTTTGACAACTTGTAGACCTTGTGCTCTGTGGTCTTTTCGACGAAGCCTTCTGGCTGAGCAACGTAAACTTTTTCTTACAGTTCACCATTTAGGAATGCCGATTTGAATTCCAAGTGATGGATTTTCCAGCCTCGGTGAGCTGCGAGGGATAGGATCCGCCTGACCGTGTCGAGTCTGGCTACTGGAGCAAAAACTTCCTCAAAGTGTACTCCATGCTTCTGCACATAACTCTTTGCAACCAATCTGGCCTTGTGCTTGAGAACCTTGCCTTATGAGTCCTTCTTGAGCTTGTAGACCCACTTCAGACCAATGGAATTTTGATCTATTTTAAGGTCGACTAGTTCCCATGTCTGATTCTTCTCAATGGACTCCGACTCTCGCTTCATCGATTTTTGCCATTATTTCTCGGTGGTTGCCTCACGGTAGTTGATTGGTTCCTCTTCACTAACCAGCAGGAGCTCCTCCAGACTCGAATAGGACTCCCGCGCTTCTTCGTAAATGTCGGGCATAGTACGGAACCCTTTTGGTCCGTCCTAGATCGACGAGTCTCCCAAGCTAGTTCCTCTCGAACAAGCTGTCATTGGGATCGTGGTGCTCATTCCTGATCCTGAATTGGGCGAACCTGGTGGTGAGCTGGTTCTAGACGAACTGGTTTCCGTCGAGCTGGGCGTTGCTAGCCCCTGGAACGGACTATCTCCCTCTTCATGCTTGGCCGCCTCTTCCTCTTCGAGTATGAACTCCATTGAATTCTGTTTGGGCTCTCCGTTCTCGTCTCGCCAATCAAACTTCTTCTCCTCTTCAAACACGGCGTCTCTACTCACATGCGCTTTGCCGCGTTGGGGGTCGTAAAACTTGTGTGCCTTGCTCCCTTCTTCAGCGCCAAGGTACACCATCGGTTGACTCCGATCATCGAGCTTTTTGAGGTTTGTTCCCACAGTCTTCACATGTGCGGTGCACCAAAACACCTTCAAATGCTCCGGATCAGGTTTCTTCCCATTCCACGCTTGGTAAAGGGTGCGGTCACCTAGCGCTTTCTTTGGTAGACGGTTCAGCAAGTAGACTGCATGTCGTTCTGCTTCTCCTTAGAATATCGTCGGGACTTACATGCTTTTCAGCAAGCTCCTTGCAGTGTCCATGACGGTCCGGTTCCGTCTCTCGACTACGCCGTTCTGTTGGGGCATGTATGGTGTGGTGATGTATCGCTCGGCACCTTCTTCTCCGCAGTATTCTGTGAAATTTTGAGACGTGAACTCGCCTCCTCGATCTGTTCGCAAGGTCTTTAGTCTATGTCCTGATTGGTTCTCCACAAGCCTCTTAACTTCTTGAAGACTTCAAGGGCTCCACTTTTGTCTTTGAGCTTATAAACCCACATCCAACGACTGTAATCATCAACAAGTAAAAAGAAGTACTTGTTGCCGGCTAGGGTAGCCGGGGTGATTGGATCACACAGGTCAGCGTGCACCAGTTGGAGGGGTCGCTCTACTTGGAACTTGGCCTTGATCGGAAATGGCACTCTTGCTTGTTTTGCGACCATGCAACATTCACAGAGCTGGTTGGGGTGCTCAATCTTCGGTATCCCAAAGGCCATTTTCTTCTCTCCCATCATCTTGAGCGCGTAGAAATTTACGTGCCTAATTCGTGCGTGCCACAACCAAGCTGGGTCTGGTAGAGACGCCATTAAGCATACGGGATGGCCCGTCTGCACGAGTATCTTTTATAGCCTGTTCGACGTTCTCTTCACCTTCATCAATAGGGCGCCACTTTGGTTCCACATCTTCAAGTACGAGTCGGCCATCACCACCGTGTTGCCGACTTCGGTCATCTGACCAAGGCTGATGATGTTACTCTTCAGCTTCGGGATGTAGTACACCTGAGTCAGTAGGTGTTGGTCCCCATTCTTGCACTAGAATGGACCATCTTCGTGTGATTTCGATGATCGAATCATCGCTGAACTTCACGCTCCCTGTGATATTTTCATCGAGCTTTTTAAACTTAGCTCGATCTCCCGTCATATGGTTGCTTGCACATAGTCTAAATACCAAACGCCGGTATAGACTTTCTTCTCTCCGTCTAAGAGGAGGTTTGCAATAACCTTGTCCTTGATGAGCATGACCATCTCGTCGGCCATCTTCTCCGAGCTGGGCCTCTTCTCGGCCATCATCAGCTCGGGCTCCGGGCTTGACTTCACGTCGACTGGCTCCTTCAGGTCGGTCTTCTCTCTGACCGATTCTCGCCCGGTCTCAGCGTCGCTCTCGCCTTCGACGCTCGTCTCCTCATCTCTCCGGACTTCAACGTTCCTCTCCTATTAGGCAAACATCAACATTTGCTCGTCTTCGTGGAATCTTGTTAGATTCGCTTCGTCGTCGTGCTTCTTACAGCGGTATTCTGATGCATAGTGCCCGAGTTTCTGATAATTGTAGCACTTCACCGTACTCTTGTCTCTACGGGCTGTGGTGCCTTCTTGGCAGGGTGAGCTACTGCCGCGACCGTTCATGTCACGACCTCGCCCTCGTCCTCGACCTCTACCACGTGCTTGGCTATCTCCCCCGTACCTTCCACGACTCGACGAGCTTGAAGAAGACTCAGCTCCATAGTTCTTCTTCTGCTTGGCCACCCATTCTTCATGTGTTAGCATGAGGTGCTTCTCTTCACCATTCTTTAGTGTGACGCCTCCCATTTTCTTATCCATCGCTTCTTGGCTTGCTAGCAAATTCTCAAACTCTACAAGTGATGGTTGAACGGGCCATCCTTGTACAGCAATTACGAAGCTTCGATACTCTGTTCTTAAGCCGTGAATGATGATCCTCTTCATACGGGCCTTTCCGATGACGGACTTCATATCGAGATCACTAATCTCATGACATATTGACTTGATCTTGTGAAAATACTGAGCAATCGTCATGTCGCGTTGTGATATCGATAGTAGCTCGTTCTCCAAGAGTTGTAGCCTCGCGTCATTCTTCTATGAGAAAAGTGTCACGAACGTCTCCCATGATTCTTTAGGCGTCTTGTCGTCCCGAATGTTCTCCAATATCTCTTCTTCAACGGTGGTCTTCAGGGAAAACATCGCTTTGCCAGCTTTGATTCTCCATTTGCGTAATATGTCGTTAGCATCTTCCTCCGGTGGCGTAGTTTCGCTTCTGCCGACGACCTCCCAAAGGTCGTGTCCTTGCAAATAGGACATCATGCATGTTGCCCATGTGTTGTAGTTGTTTCTGTTGAGTTTCTTGATTCCTCGAACAACTTCAAGATCACCCATCGTGTTGGCGGTACCTCGACACAAAGAAAACGCTCACAAAAAAATCTCAAGAGACCTGCCAACAACACTCACAACCCCGACTCTGATACCAAATTTTGGTTCCCAAAAACGAAATCGTCGCCGAAACACGTTGCCGGAACACGCCGAGAACAAACGACAACAAGACCACTACTTGATCACACTCTCACACTGTATTATATTTAATAATGTGTATATATATAAAGGGCATACGAATGAAGAGAATAAGAGGCACTCAGATTGAAGTTTTCAAGTGGGAGTGAGGTGAAATAAGTTCAAAACCTCAGGGTCTTTATATAGCCAAAAACATGAGATAAAATTAATCCCCGAAATATGGATCCGGTTTGAAACCCGGATCCACATTTAAAAAAAAAACGGACCCGGAACTATTCGGCTCCGAAAAAACCCAGACCCGGAACTATCCGGATCTGGATAAAGTCGGAACCGGATAGATCCGGTTCCGGGTTTTCTAAAATTAAATAATAAAAAAAATGGCTTTAGATCTGAGACGTTGGATCAACTCGATCAACGGCTTAGATCTGAGAGCCGTTGGAGAGGGGACAGATTTTGCAGGGACTGCGACAAAAGTACCTGCCACGCTTCAGTCTGCAGGGAGCCGTTGGGAGCAATGACTATATTGCCTCGTGGTCCCCAAAAAATACCCGTTGGGCCTTTATTACACCCTCTTTCTCGAATTCCTTCATCATTTTCCCTATGATGTCGACCTCGACGATAATGAGGACGACGATACGGATGATCTGAATCAAGGCGATGACGCCGACGTCGCCGAGGAGGAGGAGGTTCTGGGAGCTAGCGGTCTGCCCCCGCATACGCCACCGAGGAAGCGAAAGAAATTAACGGGTTTGGTGTGGCAGAACGATTTCCGGGCCGAGTATAGATACAACCACTCCACTGGTTTGGAAGATAGGTATGGAATTTGCATCCACACCGGAAAAGAATTCAAGGCCCATCCGAAGAACAACGGCAACTCCCGCCTACAAAAGCACGCCGAGCGGTGCAAAAGGTTACAGCGGGAGCAAGAGGTAAGTCGTCTATCCGATGAAATATATAGGGAAGTTGTGGCTGAGTGGGTTATACTTGATGGTTTGCCTATATCGGCCCCCGAGGGCGAAGGTTTTAATAAAATGATGATGAAGTTGGCGACGATAAACTATAGGGAAATCACGTATTATATAACCCACGAAACGATTCTAAAATTTTATGAAAAGAAAAGGGCCAATTTACAAGAAATGTTCTAACGATCTTCTTACAAATTTTCTTTAACGTCGGATTGTTGGAAAGGCCATGCTAATGATGATTATATTACCGTCGTAGCTCATTTTATTAATGATCAATGGAGTATGGAAAAGCGCATTATAGGTTTTAAGCCGATAAGGGTTAGGCACACATCAGTAAACCTAGCCGAGGCTATCATAGAGGTTTTGTCGGATTGGAACCTCCTCAAGGATAGAGTTGTTTCTATTACGTTAGATAACGCTAGTGCGCATGCCGGTGCCGTAGAAATAATGAAGGAACATTTGACCAATCTTAGGGATAGTCATTTTCATCAAAGGTGTGCATGTCATATTATTAACTTGATTGTTCGATCCGGTATGAAAGTTATTTCCGATAGTATAGCAAAAATAAGGAACGTTATTATATATATCCGATCATCTACGCAGCGTACAGTTTCTTGGGAAGATTGTTGCAGGGCTAACAATTACAGGGTTAGAACGTTTCAACCGGACATGCCGATCCGATGGAACTCGACTTACATGATGTTGGATGCTGTCCTACCATACAAGGAGCTTCTTACGAACTAGATCAACAGCCCGGAGCACGACTACCGCGAAGACATCACTTCAGAAGATTGGATAACCGCTATCCAATTCCAGGCTTTTCTTCACCTTTTTAATCAAATTACTATTGATTTATCTCACGTTTACTCACCCACGTCTCAAAGAGCTTTGCTCGCTGTATTTGATATTTTGTGTCATTTTGAAACTGCAAAAAGAAATCCTTTAGTTATCAATGTACTAACTCCTATGATTTCAAAGTTCTAGACTTATTGGAGTTCTAAAAGGCTCCCGTTTTTATATTGTGCCGCGGTTATCGTAGATCCGACGCTTAAACTTTCTCAATTGCAGGATGTCTTACAAGCGATGCAAAATATGACGGGGGAGCCCTACATGACGGACAATTACTTCGACGCGGATCAAAAGATGAAGGAACTTTACCAAGAGTACGAGCAAAGATTTACCGATGCTGAAGATCACAAGGATGAAACGAATCCGCAACAACAACAAACTCAGGTAATTTTTATTATAAGTTTTAATTTCTTAATTTACTCATTTAATTTCTTAATTTACTCATTTAATTTATTAACACTCTAAATGTTTTTTTTTTCTTTTCAATATAGGGCGGACGCGGGGCCGGTTCACCATACATGTACAATCACCGGTGATTCTACAACCTTACGTCCCTCGGGCAAGGCGGCGGTGTCGCGTCTTCTTCAACGGGTTCACAAGCAAGCGGAAGTTCAGGCTCTCGTGTTCCTGGTCGACGTCGTCGTCGCAGATCCGGCGACGAGTACGCCAGGTTCTGCAACCTTCCTGCAACACCGTGTCCGGATGAAGGCTTTGACATCCTTAAATGGTGGCACATGAACCAATCAGAGTATCCGGTTTTATCCATGTTAGCTCGGGACATTCTCACAATCCCGGTCTCAACGGTATCATCGGAGGTGGCGTTCTCAATGGCCGGAAGGTTGTTAGAGCCTCGTCACAAGTCAATGGTGGCAAGAATGGTCGAGATCCTTATGCTTTCGAGAGATTGGATTATGGCCAACCAACGACAACAAGAAAACGATATGGTGGACAAAGAAATTGCGAATTACTTTGGGAATATTCAAGTGTAATTCCTTCTTAGTTGTTCTTTTTTCTTGTTGTATTACGCCTTTGTAACTTGTATTGTTTTACCGTTGTACTTGTACGTTCCTATCCGAATCCGAATCCGATCTTGAGTTTGTTTTGTTGAATAAAAACGCATTTTTATTTTTATTTTTCGTTGTATACTTTAATTTTTATTTAATTCATGTTTTTTTCTAAATAAATATTCAAACACATAAATAACTTAAGAATTTAAACTTTTATTATTTTTAAAACCGAACTTAGGTATAATTACCAAAATGTTGTATTTGAACAACTAAACAATATAAATATTAAAGGACCTAAACATTAAATAAAATAAACTAAATTAAAAAAAAAAAAACCAGGAACCGGATTTATCCGGGATTTTTTTTTTTCGGAACCGGATGAATCCGGGTCCGGGTTTTGGGCGGGAATTTTTTTTTTGTCCGACCGGCGTGCGTTTTCCCTCGGATTTTGGGGACTAGGTAAAATTACTATTTTAACCTTTCTATACTTGCCTATCAAGTAATCTTGATGAGCACGTAAACTTGTGTTTCAATAGCATTATCCATAAATATTAAATAGAGCAACTTGCATATTAAGTTGTTTGAGCTGTCAGAGCTTATTATTACAAAGTTAATGCATGTCCTAGTTTTCATAAGGCGGGTTTTTTCTTACGAGTATGACACTTGATTTTTTTATTTTTATTTTATGGATATTAGTGGCATAAATATTAAAAATATTTATAATAAATTAACGTTAAATACCTATTTTTTGTTTTAATCGGATAAAATACCAATAGTTTTTTTTATGTTATAGACAAGTATCTACAAACAATCCCGAAAAAGTACATGTATATAGTGAGATAAAAGTATTAGTAAGTTATCCGGCTAAAAGAACAAAAAATATTTACGTTCGTTTTTCAAATACTTTTGATATTTGTGCCATGAATAACTCATGATTCTAAAGGCCCTCGTAGTGGAAATTTGAGATATTAGTCATATTGTCCTATTCTTATCTACGTCATATTTATGTTGATTTTTTATCGTGGGTAACAAACTTACGTCTCTAATTAGTAATTACCCTATGAGCTCGAGGTAATTTAACTTCAGGAAATTCGTTTTTGGGGGGGGAATTCTCCTATCTGCCTTTGGGCTGGTAAATGGGCCTAAGCACTTGAGTGCACCCTAAGTGCCTAATGGGCTTTATTAATATATTGTCAAAAAATTAATAAATTAGCAGCTCATAACAGAGGCACGAAGTCGTATTAAATCAGACCTGTTGCAGTTGGGTCGGTGGTCGGAAGATTCCATGATTAAAAGAGAAGCGTTAAGATATTAATTTTTTTTCACAAGATGAGTATAAATCAGTAATTAACTGAATCGATGTTGGATAACATTTTACTCATTTACTCATCACACAAGTCCTTCCAAACAAATTACAATGGATCTCAAGGAAAAGTGACAGGTATGAAAATCAGTTATTTCACAATCTTGCAACATCACATCAATGTATAATATCAAATCTACAAATTTCCAATATACAGATGTTGTTTTAGCTTAAAATGACATTATTTCCAAAACAAACAAAATTTATGAAGCATAAGTTTTTATATTTGGAGTGGTGACATGATTAAATGATAAATCTTTTGACATTATAATACTCATGAAAAACACCGCGCCAGTCATCTTTGGTTTTCGTTAATAGCAAACATCGGACGATACGTTTTCTAACGTCATTCGAAGCTTCTTGCCGTAAAAAAAATCGTGGCGGCGATCATGATTGATACGATCTTGGAAGGCTGGGCCTGGAACCGTTGATTTTGAGGGCGTATGATCAATAACTTTTGATAGCTTTGTGTAGCTGTGTTATATATATATATCATCAATCGAAATCGAAAAATCAATGCATGTCCCAACTCAAGCTTGCAATATAATCAAATATATTTAATCATAATATAGTTAAATGAAAGTATACATTATATGAGCAAACTTCATGGTTTACACGTCTTTGTGGCCAAATTATATTAGAGATACAATGGGAAAAGAAAAGAAAATAACAAATCAAAACAAAACCAAAAACCAAAAATACAGAATTATATATAATATGCAAATAAATGCATTATTGAAAATGTAGATGCAAGATTAATCAATATTGGTTGTTTTGGTAGCACTCTCTGGGGGCATTGGGGAATCGCTTTTTGTCCTTGCAGTAGTCATAAACCATGTTCTTCCTTCTCGTGTCCATCATATTCCTGCGGCCTTGGCCGCTGAGCTTCTCCCACAGCCACGCGTTGTTGCTGAAGAAGAGGAACTTCGAGCTCGACTTGCAAGAGCGGTAGCTTCCTTTCCAAATGCAGGCGTCTTGGGCGTCGTAGTTGCGGTAGAATGCCTTGAAGGGTCCCTTTGACCAGTCAGTCTTCACCAAGCCGCCTCGGGTGGCCCAGTCGTCGGCATTCCAGATGCTGGAGTAGAGCTTCATGGGCTGGTATTGAGGAAAGCAAACTCCATCCAGTTTCTTGTACTCTCTGATGGCAATCCCATCAACCAGGAAGCTGAAAAAAAGAAGAAAGAAAAATAAACACATGAGTGTAATGAAGAGATTCATTATTGATAGGCAGCAAGCCGTTGTTTAATTACCGCTAATCTTGTTAAAGTTAGCGGTGGCGATTTCAAAAATTACATTCGGGGAGCTATAGTAATTTTTTATTTTATTTTATTTTTTTGTCAAAAATTGTATTTGCAAGTTTATATTTGAATCGTAGTGAAAAATTGTAAAATAAAAAATAGTGCTAATTAAAAAAAAAAATGAAACCCGAATTTTTGGTTCCGGTAGAAAATAAAACAGGGCAGTGTTTACACATAAACAGGATGAACTATAACCAAAACATTAGGAATTAGTATACAAATTTTATAAATGTATTAGAGTAATGATTGAACAAATTATATATGTATATAGACAGAACTAAGATAGATGGTTCATTTTTAACCTAAGTTCTAGGTTATAGATAAACCTAATAAAATAAATAGTTTTATTTTTATGAATGTGTCTTACAGAATGTGGTTGGGAGTCCAGTGGATAGAATAAGTGTGGTAATCCTCAGAAGGATCGAACCAGATTCTGAATTGCTGCTCTTTCTTGCCTATGCCATTGCAGAATACATTGGTGTGAATCGTGTACGGATCGCCACTAACATTGCCCAGGAATTCGAAGTCTATCTCATCGTGATGATCTCCTTTGGAAGACAACTGTATTCATATAATACAAAAATTATTATTATTATTATTTGAACTCGTATATACATGTCCGAGTCCACTTATAACATATGTATACTACATATCTCGATGGGTTTTTGTTTATCTTCTTGATTCAAGAGCTGATAAGTGTATTTCATGCTATCTTAACAAATTTTTATGATATTGATTCATATCATTAATAGTTTTATATTAAATAATAACTCAATAATATAATAAAATTGGTAGTTCCAAAATTAATAGATGCTCTATTGTGAATATAGTTTAACATAAAAATATAAATCATCGTAAAATATACTTACATAGTAGGTTGTGACCGTCCCAGCAGAATCACCTTTAATGAGCTTAATTTGCATGTCAATGTTGACGAACAGATACTCATCTTTGGACTCGAATCCCGAGCCCGAAGCCTTGTCGAGTGTCGCGGACAGGGTTTTACCATTGTCGAGTATCTTACAGCGATCGCCGCCCCACGTCAAGTCGAGATCGTTGTAGAGGTTGCCGCCGGCAAAAGCGACCATCGAAGAGCCGAGCGTGAGCGACAAGAGCAGCAAAACGGCTGAAACGTTGCGGTGAGAGAAAGTGGCAAACCCTAGACGTTCGTTCGCCATGGTTTGCGAATGTAAGCTCAAAGAAATTATACGTAATTTGTTGTTTTCTCTCTGTGTTAGACAATGTTTTGGCACAATGAAACGCGCGTATATATATACACATTAGGTTCTCAGTAATCTTGTGTATTTAGTCGTGAAGATCAGGAACAAAGAAAAAGCCGCGTGAATATTTTTTATTTTCATTTTTTGTAGTTGGTGAACATATATACAATAATATAACGTGGCAACAACAAAATTGACTTTGATTATTAGTTCGTATTAGTTTTGTCCCTCTAAGGGCACGACCTGTTGTTCGTATTATTACTTTTAATTTTTATCAAAATAAAAGGCTGTTTGGAGATTTGTACAATTAAAAATTATTGATTAATTAAGTCGACTCTATCAAATATATTCCATTGCCAAATAGTTAACTATTATATATACCTTTTATTATTTTTTAAGCTTTAAAAAATTTAAGAGATCAAAACCGCACTTTATTATATTCCAGGTTGTTACTGACCTCAAAAAGGTATTTATTGGTTGCCAATATTAATGGCAATGTCATAGAAAATGCTACGGGAAAATGGCATCATTAGTACTTAAGTCTTTGAAAAGTTGATATTAAGTTCTCATTTTTTTTTTTTTTTTGGCGAAAATTGTTAAAGTTCATATTTTGTGTCTTCCGTCATGCTTCCCACTTGAACCGCATCACGTGTAACGTTTTTAAACCTATTAAATATATCATTTATAATTCAAAAAATTAAACTGATTTATCAATGATCAACAATTGTATATTTAATAGGTTTAAAACGTGACATGTGGCACGGTTCTGAACGAAAATATGAAGGAAGACACAAAATAAGAATTTGACAACTTTTGCGACCAAAAAAAAAAGGGAATGTAATATCAACTTTTCAAAGACTTAGGTATTTGTGCTGCCATTTTCCTAAATATTATTTATATAATGCAAATTTACTCATATTTTATGACGTATCCGTCGGGCCTCGGCTATGAGTATATACTATTAACATCTAATTATACGCATAAATTGATATGGACATCTAAATAGTTATAATATATTCGTCGGCATATCCGTAAAATCATATCATTAAAAAAAATTGGTGATGACATTTTAAACCTTACGAATTATCAATTGTTCATTAGAAAAAGGAATTCATTAAGTTCTTGTCATATTGACTCGGACCAGGGTGAAGCGAAGCCATGAACTATTATGAGAGGGGGCGAAAAACTTAGACCAATTTTTTTAAATAAAATATGGTTTAATTTTTTTAAAAAATATTTTTTATTAATCGTTAAATATTATTGATACAATTGTAAAAATATTTTATATAAATAAAAAATCTATTATACTAAGAGATTAGAGATGTCTGTTAAAATATAGAGACCATAAATAAATAAAATTGAAGTTATTAAGATTCAAACTTAGCCTTTATAAGAAGAGTAACTAAAATTGTGGTATCATTTTTGTTCAAATATGGTACATTATATATATATAAATATAATGTATATATAATATAATGATATACATTAAAGATATAAAGTATATATATTAGTACATATGTATATAATAATCAAATATAACGAATTTAGATCAAGTGGGAGAGGCCGACTCCATCCGAGCTTTAATGGCTCCTCCCTTGAATCAGAAATCGGAATAGTCTAAACATCAAACAAAATATAATAAAAGAAAACTATGTGAACGTGGTGGACACGAACGCAATTGTCTCTAATGATCAGAAAATGAGATCACGCACTTTGTAATGGCTTTGTTGAGTTCAGAACTTAGCTGGAGAAATATTATATTAGAATTGAATGTTATATATATTAACAAATGGTAATGTGATAAGGTAAAAAGCTTGCAAGGTTATCGTACATATTAGTATTACTACGTACACTGTTTTCTTTCATTTTCAGAGAACTAAATTTTTTACAAGCAATATAAATTCCAAATTTCAAAATCTTAAAAACAAATCATGAATGTATTTTCAACAGAATTAGCACATGCTATTCGAATTCTGCGGATAAAGTGTCTAAAATTAAATGTGCCCGATAATATCCTATTATAAATGTAGAAGAAGTAATAAGCTAACACTAATCATAGTTTTATGTTGAAAAATGAAAACTACATCAAATACGCAGCAAAAGTACAAGATTAGACCTACCGCGTTTGCTAGGAAATATATTCATGAAATTTGTTGAAATTGTTAATAATTTATGACGTGAGTTTTTTTAGATTTACAATTACATTGGTCTGAAATCAGACTGCGATACCATAAATAACTGGTAACTTAATATGATATATCTACAAAAAAAAATATAAAATTATTTGAAAATAAAAATATAAAAACTAATTTTGAGATCATAATCAAACATTATAGTTTTTAAAATTTTGTTGCTTTTTGCTTGCAGGATTCATTTTTGACAGATGTGATTACTGTATTAAAACAACTCAGCTAACACAAGAACCTGAGCCATCAATAATAATAAATCAGCCATAAGAAGCTTGTTTTTTTCTTTTTTATATTTAATTTAAAAAAAATATGTGTTTTAGTTTGAAAGTTCACCATATATTGTGCCAAAGGTTTAGTGGTTTATTTTTTCATTTCAAACTAAAACACATATTTGTTTTGAATATTTATATTAGTACCTCTAAAAATATTTTGTAATTAGTGGTCGACCTCCCATTTACTTAATTTTGATAATTTAGTAAAATAGTTTAATAAATTATCAAAATTAAGTAAATGGGAGGTCGACCACTGTTAACTTTGAGAATGTGTATGCGAGACAATAAAGTTCAATAATTTGTTCGGTGCAAAAGGATATCATATTATTCATCTTGATTGAAATATATACATACATGACAAATCATATAAAAAGAAAGAATAAAAGACATAAAAGAAAATATCTTCCTAATTAATATACAACGTCTATAAAATAATTTATTACATGATTGACAACTAATTGCTCTATTGTGGTAATCTCCAACCCATAATTTTTGGCTGGACAAGTGCATTGGTCAACACTCCCCCTCAAGTGGTGCATATATATCTATCATGCTCAACTTGTCGATAACTTCCTGAAACACCTTTCTTGAGATCGCCTTTGTTAATATATCTGCAAGCTGATTTTCAGATTTTACGAATGGAAAGAAAATAATTTTTTTATCCAACTTTTCTCTTATAAAATGACGATCGATTTCAACATGTTTTGTACGATCATGTTGAACTGGATTTTGTGCAATTTGAATTGCAGATTTGTTGTCGCAGAAAAGATTTATGGCTTTTGAGCTTTCAATTCTAAGATCCTGCAAAATTCTTTTAGTCCATAATAACTCACACACGCCATGAGCCATACCTCGAAACTCTGCTTCAGCGCTTGATCGAGCAACCACTTTTTGCTTTTTACTTCTCCAATTAACAAGATTTCCTTCAACAAATATGAAATAACCTGATGTTGATCTTCTGGTTGATTGATCTCCTGCCCAATCAGCATCTGTGTATCCTTCAATTGTAGAAGCTTCATTTTTTGAGTATAACAATCCTCTTCCCGGAGCACCTTTCAAATATCTCAAAATTCTATAGACCGCATTCATGTGTTCTTCATTTGGAGCTTGCATAAACTGACTTACCACACTTACTGCATAGGCGATATCTGGTCTAGTATGAGTTAAGTAAATTAACTTACCTACTAGACGTTGATAACAACCAATGTCTGCTGGATTTTTGTTTGTAGAGCTCTCAAGGTGATGGTTTATCTCCATAGGTGTTTCAATTGGCTTGCAATTAATCATTCCTGTTTCAGCAAGTAAATCTAATACGTACTTTCGTTGAGAAAGAGAGATACCTTTTTTTGATCGGGACACTTCAATACCTAAAAAATATCAAAGTTCTCCCAAGTCTTTCATTTCAAACTTGGTCGCCAAGAATCTTTGTAAACTCTCCATTTCTTCAACGTCATTGCCAGTTATGACCATATCATCTACATACACAATTAAAACTGTTAGTTTTTCACCATTGTGTTTAATAAATAATGTGTGATCAGATTTGCTCTGGGTGTAGCCGGCTGACTTCATTTCTGATGTAAACTTTGCAAACCATGCTCTAGGTGATTGTTTCAACCCATAGAGTGATTTTTTCAACTTACATACTTTCCCTTCCTGTATGGATTTATTATCAACTCCTGGTGGAATCTCCATGTATACTTCTTCTTCTAAGTCCCCGTTTAGGAACGCGTTTTTCACATCAAATTGACGTAAAGGCCAATTTCGATTTATAGCAATTGAAAGAAGAATACGAACAGTATTAAGCTTGGCTACAGGGGCAAATGTTTCTTGATAATCAACTCCATATTTTTGTGTGTAACCTTTTGATACCAACCTTGCTTTATACCTATCAATGCTTCCATCAGCCTTAAGCTTCACAGTGTATACCCATTTACATCCAATAATCTTTTTCTCCTTAGGCAATCGGACTAGTTCCCAAGTCGAATTTTTTTTCAAAGCCTCCATTTCTTCAATCATAGCCTTTTTCCATTTTGGATCTGATAAAGTTTCCTGCACACAACTAGGAATAGATAATTTCGAAAATTGATCGACATTTAGAGCATATGAATCTGATAATCTTTTCGTTGATGTGTAATTATTAATGGGATATTCACCATTGGCTTTGAGATCGGGTTCATATTGCCTTTTTGGGACACCCCTATTAGATCTTGGTGGCAATCTTGGAGCAACACAATGATTTAATAAGTCAGATGTTACCTGTGATATAGCTTCACTTTGAATATTTTGCAAAGGCTCTTCGATAATTTGTGCTGATACAGGAACATCTATGACATCTCTTGTAGTTTCTGGTAATCCATTGGCTTCAGGAAAGCTTGTTGAATGTTGTATGTTTAATCTTTCTTCCATGGCTTCAAGCTCTAAAAAATCCGTAGAAGTATCTATGTTGGTCGTCTCAGGCTCTTCGTTCAAGTTCTCCCCCTGAAGACATGATCGTGAAGCTCCCCCTGAGTAGTATGGCTCATTTTCTCGGAAGGAAACATCTAACGTGACATGCAATTTTTTATTTTTCGGGTCATAACAACGATAGCCCTTTTGAAAATCCGAATAGCCAACAAAAACACATCGTTTGGAACACGGGTCAAGCTTATCACGTAATACTTTAGGGATATGAACGAATGTCGTACACCCAAATATTCGAGGTTCAAGATTTGGTAAATGTGAAGAAGTGAAAAAAGAATTCAATTTTTGTTGGGGGGTTTTAAAGCCAATGACCCGGGAAGGGACCCGGTTAATAAGATAAATGGCAGATTTAACTGCTTCCCCCCAATAAAAACGAGGCATGTTCATTCCAAAAAGAGATGAGCGAACTACCTCCAAAATTTGCCGATTTTTTCTTTCGGCCAAACCATTTTGTTGCGCTGCGTATGTACAAGAGGTATGATGACGTATTCCGAGTTGACTTAGGTACTCACCAAATGATCCATCAAGAAACTCTTTAGCATTGTCAGATTGCCAAATCTGAATTTGTCGTTGATATTGGGTGCGCACCATGTTATAGAATTCCTTAAATGCCGTAAATGCATCACTCTTTTTGTAAAGCAAAGACACCCATGTGAATCTAGTACACTCGTCTATAAAAGCAATAAAATAACGAGCTTTTGAAATAGATGGAATCCTTGCGGGTCCCCATATATCAGAATGTATAACAATAAAAGGTGCAGAACATTTATTCAAACTTGGATAATATAGAATTCGATGACTTTTTGCAAGTTCACATATATCACATCGGAAATCAGAGGCATTTAAATCAGAAAATAAATTTGGGCGAAGTTTTTGAAGATAACCAAAAGAAAGGTGTCCAAGTCGTCTATGCCATAACCAAATTTTTTCGGTATTCGTCAAACCTCCATGTGTATGACATGCGTGCCCGAGTCTTTCCCCGTCACCAGTTAATTCCAAATAATAGAGCTTGCCACGTTTAACAGCACAACCAAGAGTCTTCCGAGTTAGAATGTCCTGAAAAATACAATAGTGAGGCCAAAACGTGACAGTGCAATTAAGAGATAATGTAATTTGACCGACGGATAAGAGATTACACTCAAGAGAAGGTACTATTAATACAGTATCAAGAGTCAACGTATTTGATAAAGCTACATATCCTTCTCCTATTATTCTAGAGGTACTTCCATTTGCGGTTGATATAAGTTTTTGAGAGGATGATTGTACATGTTGGATTTTACTATCATTCTGAGCCATATGATCAGTTGCTCCTGTGTCAATAATCCAACTATTATCTTTAAAAGTGGTAGAAGAAACATCGACCTTACCGGTTTTACCTGGTTGAGCTACGTTGGCAGTAGGCTGCGATTGTTCTACCGGTGTAGCCACTGCAGCTTTACCGTTGAGATTCTTTCTTGGTTTCTTTGAGAAATCCCACCAGTCCGGATATCCAACGATCTCAAAGCACCGCTGTTGTGAGTGTCCTTTTTTGCCACAGTAATTGCAAACATAATTATTTGTCTTATTGGACGTGCTTTGTCGTAGCTTTGTGAGATTATGGCTTGATCCTTGTGTGCTACGATGAACCATCATGGCTGAATTTTCAAGGACAGGACGAGAACTTCCCATTATTTGTCTCTGTTGTGCTTCTCTCCGTAAGTATGCGTATGTGCTTTCAATATCTAACTTAGGATCTTTACGTAAAATCTCGCCACGGACATGATCAAATTCTGAATCAAGTCCGCTTAAGAATATGTGGACACGAAGCCTCGCCATCATGGAATGCATTTGGACAATTCCGTCCACCGAGTCCGCCTGAGCGACAGCCCGATGATCGATTTCCTGGAAAAATTCAACTAGTTCATTATAGTAAGTAGATAAGGAACGTTCCAAGATTTCAACTAAAGTTTGGGCATTATGCATCGGAGTGCCGCAGCAAGCTTGCATCGTTAACGACCATTTTGTGCGGTGGTGAAAGACTTCTGATTCAATTCGAACAAGCGGGTTTCGTCAGAGCCAGGGCCGGCCCAAGCATTGTAGGGGCCTTGGGCGAAAAATTTTAACGATGCCTTTTTTTTTCATGGTTCATACATTCGATAAACTAAATATTCTAAATACCAATACATTTTTAAGTGAGCATATTTTTTTAGTACGCTTCTCCAATATGCCACCGCTCTATCTTTGTTCTTCAATTTACACAGCGAGTAGTCTCCAAAGATCCAATCACGAGCTTAACAATTTTTTAAATAAATATTTTCACTTTTAAAAGAAGAATTACCGCATAAAAAATATAAACAAAATTTATTTTTTCTTCTATTTTTATCATCTATAAAATAATATTTTTAATTTATGTAGGAGAAAAACTAAAAGTCAGTTAGTTATCAATTATCAATAGAAATGAAGAAGAAAGAAAAAAATAGAGATGAAGGATGGAGGGTAAGGTAAGGATCGAGAGTAATGCCTAGTATATTGCAATCAACCGATTAATGGGGCCCATAATTGACATTTCAGTAATTTTTAATTTCAAAGGTTAGGTTTATAAGGCCCACAATTATTATTTCATCCATTTTAATTTCAGATTTTAGTTCTACGGGGCCCACAAATAACATTTCAGCTCAAATTTTGGACCAATTTCATCTATTTACACGGCAATTTTCTTGGCCTAATAAGATATATATTTTAATTGCTAAAGCTTCGAGGCTTATGGGCCTTCCACGATTGGGGGCCTTGGGCAGTGGCCCAAGTCGCCCTACTATTAGGCCGGGCCTGGTCAAAGCCATCGTAGGAGGTTTTTGCGACAGCCTCCCATATCTCCTTGGCTGTTGAGAGGCGAATAAACCGCTGCATCAGATGAGGACTCATTGAGTCAATTAGCCAACTTCTAACTTTGTGATTTTCTGTTATCCATGTAGCAGAACTTGAATCAGTATATGCTGGTCGTTTCGTCTCGCCAGTAAGATAGCCAAGTTTGTTTCGTGCTCCAATACGCATCTCCATCAATTGAGACCATAGTGGAAAATTGGTTTCATCCAGTACAACACTGATAGGAAAATTGGAATTGTCTTGTTGGACAATAATGGATTGTGGTGGGGCATTCACCGGAGATGGATCCATGGGTACTAATGGTGTAGGAAATGGAGGTTTATGGTGGTGAAAAAAGGCGTATGAGAAAGCAAGAAAAATTATGAACCTGGCTCTGATACCATGTTAACTTTGAGAATGTGTATGCGAGACAATAAAGTTCAATAATTTGTTCGGTGCAAAAGGATATCATATTATTCATCTTGATTGAAATATATACATACATGACAAATCATATAAAAAGAAAGAATAAAAGACATAAAAGAAAATATCTTCCTAATTAATATACAACGTCTATAAAATAATTTATTACATGATTGAATACTAATTGCTCTATTGTGGTAATCTCCAACCCATAATTTTTGACTGAACAAGTGCATTGGTCAACATAATTACAAAATATTTTTAGAGGTACTAATATAAATATTTATTATTCTCCCTCACATTTAGGAGAATGAGAACAAATATAAGTTAGATAATCATTGGTAAGCCAAAGGAATATCAAAATTAAACATTAAAATTGAAAATATGATTTATCGGCCAACAATATTAAAACTATTCATATTAACTATTATATTGGCAATAAGTATATGCACCTTACTTTTTATAATAAACTATATTCAATTGGTAATAAACAATTTCACCTATGAATGGCTCAATGAATTCTAAACCTGCCGTGCACATATTATGGAGAAATAAGAACTTGATCATTCAATAAGGAATAATAGTTAATATGATATACACCTTCAATAATAAATAGCATGTACATATTGTGAATCCGTTCAAATGACTTTAACTTAGAGCCGTATTTAAGGTTTGGGCCTCGAGCTAGACTCAATGAGCACGTGGATAATCGAATGCTAAGTCAATGCGGGTTGACTGTCAATGCTGGAGGCGAATCCTTCGTCTTGGATGAGTCTCTGGGATGTTCATGGCGATCTTTGACGAAATTTTTTCCTTGGCAAACTCCTCGTCGGGGCGAAGTCCTTGACGACCTACTCGTCGGGGCGAAGTCCTCGTCTAGGCGAACTCCTGTCTTGATGAAGCTTCAATATGTTCTTGATGATTTTTTGTTATTTTCCTTCCTTGGAGAGCTCCTACGGCGAGGGGAAACCTGCAATAAATGGTAGATCGGGCCCGTGCCCCATCGCTTATGGTTGGGCAAGGCGGCCTACGTATCCAGTTTAAGAGAATCAACTCCCACGTAGTCAAGGGTTAGTGATAAATGGAGGGTGAATGACGATGTGGTTTGACTCGTCGGAAGTGCCGATGTTGGCAGTGCGGGGGTGACCCTTGGCCGAATGGCGTAGGTATTACTGGTGGGTAATGCTCTTGGTCGACCTCGTAGGTGTTGGCGAGCTCGTTGTGGCGAGGGCCTTGTCCTGGCGAGGGATGCTCGTTGTCGACCTCGTACGTGTTCGCGGCGAGCGCGTTGATCTGGTAAGGAATTCTCCTTGTCGCCCTCATAGGAGTCCGCGACGACCGCGTTGACCTGGTGAGGGATGCTCCTTGTCGACCTCGTAGTTGTCCGTGGCAAGTGCGTTGACTTGGCCAGGGACGCTACTTTTCGACCTCGTAGGTGTTCGCGGCGAGTGCGTTGACCTGGCGAGGGGCGCCTTCGTCGACTCATCGAACAATCCCTCAAAAAAAAAACTCAATCCCTTGACCAGTCCCATCTCTTATATATTTAGACGTTTCCAACTAAGGGAGAAGGCGAATTTTTAGAGAGATAAAATAGAGAGAGAGAGAGGCTCCGGAGGTAATTGTGAGTGAGTGAGTGTGGAAATGAGGAGGAGAATGCTCCTATTTAAAACAAAATCAACACTCTATAATTGCACATAGGGGGGCCTACGAAAATTACATTGCCAGAGGGACCCCGTCATGACTCCTTGCCATGGCGAGGGGCTCGCCAGGGCGAGGTACTTCGTCGGGGGCTCGCCAGGGCGAGGTACTCTTAACTTCCACTAATGGGTTTTGAGTTTCACAAATGGGCCTTGAACTACCAAAGGGAGCTCAATTTTTATATGTTCCAAAAAATGCACATAACACATATATAATATATAAAAAAAATTGAAGCAACAAAAATATAAATTTTTTCTCGAATGATTTTCCTTGGGTAGGATAAAACCACAACCTTAATATAGTATTACATATGTATATAAATTGAACTATATGTATGTATAAATGTATAAATTTATAATATTCTAATAGTTGAAATGATCCAAATAGCACTCTTTGGGGAGGCCTTGAGGGAACCGGTTTGTATCCGTGCAGTAATTGTAGACCATGTACTTCCTCTGGACCAGCTTCATCTTCTCTTCGGCTTCATCGTCGAGCTTCTCCCACCGCCACGCATTGTTATGATACGAGGATAAAAAGGAGCCCGATCGACACGATGAAGCACCTTTGGACCAAACGCACGAATCGTCGGCCTTGAAGTCCTTGAAGTAAGCCTTGAATGGCGCTTTCGACCAGTCCGTCTTCACCAAGCCGCCTCTCGTGGCCCAGTCGTCGGCGTTCCATAAGCTAGAGTAGATCTTCATTGGCTGGCTATTGGGATAGGGCAGTTCGAAGGATTCCATGTTCTTGAATTGTCTTATGGGAGTTCCATCAACTAGAAACCTAAGTTAAAATTAATAAATAAAAAAAGTTGAAAAAAAAGTTTTGTTAATTAATCTAGAGACACATATGTTAAACCCATAATTAACTTTAAATATGAATTCTACCTTTTCCAATATCCTCGGGATTTTAGCTAATTACTTCTGATAAATTATAAATAAGTCACATAATTTCTGAAAGTTGAAATTCTAATCATTCAATCCTTAAAACCCTATTCTTTTATCATTTAGACGTTAGTCATTTCCTGGAAAATTCAATTTGTAGCTGTATTATCACTAGATATAGCTAGAGAGTGAAAATTATAAGTAAATATAGCATTATTTGAAGACAACATATAGCGACAAAAATACCTGATTTTAAACCAAATGCAGCAGATTAATTTGACAGACTCCATTAGAAAATTAAATTGCGTTGACCATAATTTTCTGTCATTTATTTTTATCAAAAAAAAAAAAAAATCTAATGTAACATGGTTACCATTTGCTTGCTACTTGGCTTTGCTGGCTTTGCCATATTCTTTTTTATATATTTTTTTATTAATTATTATTATTATTATTATTATTATGATTCAATTTTCTTAATTCTTAACTAGTCTAGAAAAAAATTAAGTAAAGAACACTTATCCTACTAAAAAAACTAAGTCTAGAACCAACATATATGATTAAAATCATTGCTTACAGAATGTGTAGCGGAGTCCAATGGATAGAATAAGTATGGAAATCGGCAGTCGGGTCGAACCAAAGCCGGAATTGCTGCTCTCGGTTCCCTTGGCCTTGGCAGAACACATTCGTGTGAAGCGTGTACGGATCGCCGCTAACGTTCCCCAAGAACTCGAAGTCTATCTCGTCGTGATGATCCCCTTGTGAAGACAACTGAATCAATCAAGAATAGAAATTTAAATTCATGAAAGAAAGAAAAAAATGCTAATGTTAATGCATAAATGTGAATATGTGATCATATTCTTACGTAATAAGCAGTGACAGTGCCGGCGGAGTTGCCAGGGACGAGCTTGATTTGAACGTCTATCTTTGCATAGAGATACTCTTTGGCCGATTCGAAGCCGGAACCGGATTCCTTGTCGAGCGTCACAGCCAAAAGCTTGCCGTCGTTCTGCAATTTGCAGCGACCCTCGCCCCACGTCACTCGGAGGTCGTCCTCGAGGCTCCGCAATGAGGCCGTGGAGATTGGACTCATCAACACTAGGGAGAAGAAAAAAATAAGCAAATATTGGTAATACATGTTTACTAATTTGCCGTTAGAATAGCAAGAACTTGCTGATTAGTTTTCTCTATATTTTTACTCTATATATACTTACACACACATGTATGTATATGTATGTTTGTATGTATATTATATGTATTGAAATAAAAATGAACATGTTCATGATTTTGTTGGGGACTTATGTGGTTGGCTCGTGTAACGTGGCAACGTACAAACCAGTTGACTAGACATGCCCATCGTTATGCTTAGTTAATGATTAATTCTTTATTAATTAATTGACTTAATTTATATATAATATTGATTTCCGACTTGTTTGTTTTTTGCAATATATTATGAACAAACGTCTTCTTACCTAATTATAGGAAAATTTTGCAGGATATATTTGACATGCAGTGCACAACAAAAATTATACAATATTTATTATATTGGCATTAATTAAAGGAATTTCAAGAGATTCTCAAGTCCTCAACGTGCCGGCAACCCATTTTAATGGCGGACACAAAAGAAAGTCCCACCTAATTTCTTACAGTTTTTTTTTTCTTTTTTCTTTCTATTGAAATTATTTTATTTTGTTATAATTAGGTAATCTCTAGAGATTGTTCATTTTTCAGAAGAAGAAAAAAAAATAATTATTGAAATTATTGAAATTAATTAATTATTTTATTAATTTTGTACGACTAGAAGTTTGAGAATATACCTGACATTTAGACGGTTTGGGTATTATGTCGCTAATGTTTGGGACACATGTCTAGATTATTTAAGGTTAATGTGGTAAATGGAATACGAAATTATTTAGCCTAAAGTTTAGGAATATACTCCATTTGAACGACTTTAAGTACTTATGCAGTTATTTATTAAAACAATAAATTGAATAGAATAACAGACCCTGTTAGAACATAAATAAAAGTTTTAATTTTAAAGACGGCATATTGCCTGAAACAAGAATACGACGTTGCTTTTGAAAACGACAAATTTATTTTCGAAACAGAAAACAAGAAGTGATCGTACACACTAAAAACGACATATATTGAACATAGAAAAAAAAAAGTAAACACAATTCAGTCGCTAAGAACGAGATATTGGCAAATTAAAATCATGCAGCTTAAAATGACAATACATCACGTAAACAAATTTTAAACATATAAAAAGAAAGGGTTGAAAACGAGATAAACAAAAATTTCCAAATTGGTTGATGACATACATGTTTGGAAAGAAGAAATTGATAAAATTTTAATGGAAAATACAATGAGATTTTATTTATATATTTGAAAAGAAAAGAAAAATATCACAATGCCCTTAAAATTTATAATTTCAATGTGGTGCATTGTTCCTCCTTAATTTCAATTTTTAGTAGCAATATCTCAACTTTAAAAAGTAACATATTGCCTCCTACCGTCTTAGGTATTAAAATGACTGAAAATGTTAACGTAAACCACACATGACTTAGAGTTTATCAATTAGTTGTTTGAATGAGCGATATAAATATACTAAATTAGAGTTTATCATTTTGAAATTGGGGTATGTTGTATTTGGAGTTTGGAGTCCGAAATTTGGATTTTGATTACAAGTTTCCTCTTTCGAGTATATGTAAGTTTATTATAAGTTCGGTTTTTATTTGCTGTATCTTCCGATTTTTTAACAAAAATATAGTTTTTGCACTATGATAATTTTGAAAAACTTGTCAAAAACTAGGTCCGGCCCATTGCAATTGGGCTCGTTTGGTCCCAATTTCACCTTTTTTACTTCTTTTTTTCTTGTGCAAAAATACAAACAACACTACACTTGAAACTCCTCAACAGCTCTATGATATATTGCAATATTAAACCATGAAAAAGAAAAGTTTCAATTTATTAATACATTAAAGGAACTAAATGCAATCAAAGTACGTACTGATCATACACCAAATATAAACTCAACATTTGGCTATATATTGACAAACTAAGAACTAAGAAGCAGTACATTCTTTAGGTAGGCTTTGTGGGAACCTCTTTGAGTCTGTGCAATAATTATAGATCATGTACTTCTTTTGCACCCATTCAAGCCTCTCTTTGCCTTCGGAGTCAAGTTCTTGTGAGAGCAAGAAAGAGCTCGAATTCGAGCTAGGATTTGAGCCACAAGACGATGAGCCGGACGACCAAACGCAAGCTTGATCAGTGTTGAAGCTCTGGTAGGAAGCAGTGAACGGAGCTTGCCTCCAGTCCGTTTTCACGAGACCGCCTCTGGTGGCCCAGTCATTGGCGTTCCAAAGGCTAGAATATATCCTCATTGGCTGACTTTTGGGGTACGTAACACCGATAAATTCTAGGTTCTTGAATTCTCTGATTGGTGTTCCATCGATGTAGAAACTAATGATAAAGCGAAATACATTAACTATTGACGAAGACTGTATTACATAAAAACTAGACGGGTCGGGTGAAATTTAAATATATGTATTGGATCGGCACAAACATGATATTTTGGTAATATTAAATAAAAGGAGAGATGATAGGACTTAATTATACACGATTCTGGAAAAAATATTCAATTTAGAATTTTAATTGTTTTGAAGTGATTTTATGAGTAATATTATTCAATTGTTAAATTTAGAATAGTGTTAAAATCTTTTTTACTAAATAATTTTAAAAAAGAAAGAATCTAATAATAATAATATTCAATTTATAGTTTTATGATAATATTTATATAAGTGACTCACACAATGTGTTGAGGGTTCCAGAGAATAGAGTAGGTGTGGAAATCGGCAGTTGGGTCGAACCACACATAGAACTGTTGCTCTCTATTGCCTTTGCCTTGGCTGAACACGTTCGTGTGAACGATGTACGGGTCACCACTCAGATTCCCCAAGAACTCGAAGTCTATTTCATCCCAACTCGATCCTTTTGAGGATAGCTGAGAAAGTAAGAATTTTCAACGTAGAGAAACTAATAAATTATCATCCCTACTCGCGAAATTAATATATATACATTAGTTATTATAATCTCTATCTATTAATAATATCATCATTTAAGGTCACTATTTCTATACCATCATTTAAAAATAAGCTCCTACGTAACGTAATGCATATTATATTTATGATGACCATGGCCTCACCTAAAGGGTATATATTATAAAAAATTACGAATTAACTATTCTAAAAGAAACACAAAAAATATATAACGTAACAAATTACCTGCATATGTATTGTACCATGCTATCTCATGTTAGTAATATTCTTAGATGAGAAATAAAATAAAGTACTTACGTAGTAAGCTGTGACGGTTCCAGCAGAGTTTCCATGCACAAGCTTGATTTGCATATCAATTTTCCCATAGAGATATTCATTTTTCGACTGAAATCCCGAACCCGAAACTTTGTCCAACGAAAGGGTGAGAACTTTGCCTTGGCTATCGATCTTTCCACGCCCATCGCCCCAAGTTACGTCGATTTCATGCTCAAGATCGCCGGCAACTACAGCGATCGCCAAGGAGCTAATATACACTAAAACAATAATTCTTGCCGAAGGGTAATAATAATAACAAGCCATTGAATGTTTCACGTTTGAGATGTAATTAACGTGTATATATATATATATATATATATATATATATACATACATACATACATACATACAGATATATATTGCTTACCACTTGAAATGGAGTTGGTGGATTAGCGTGTGAAGAAAAGTAATTAAGTTATGCTAATGATCATGTAAACAGCTGGATTCTAAAAACATAATTTACAGCCATGCAACGAATAATTGCTTCTATTATATAATGTGTGTTTTATAAAGATATATATGTATATATATGTCATTATAATGAACAAAGCAGGTTTAGTTAATAGAGTTTATAGACTACTTAGGGTTAGGGGACTGGTTTGTGGCTTAATATTCTGATGGAGCACTTCTTCATTTCTTTTATTGGCCACCTATTTTGATTAACAATAGGTTTCAATAGTCAAAGTTTCATTTTACAAGTAACTGTGGAACTTCTTAAAACAGGAGAATATATTAAACTGAAATGGTTGGTTTTCTTTCGTGGTTGATCCAACTAATACATTCATAAATGATGTAGAAAGGGCCATATATAGAAAACAAATGAGAACATGTCATTTTATATATAACGGTATATGTATCGTTTATCTTTTTTTTTTTTTTTTTTTTTGGAAGCATCTAATTGTAGCTGAAGTGTGCATGTAACCCTTTGATTCCCTTAGCGAAGTAAATAGGGTAAAATTGCATGGAACAATATGCGACATAATTTGTGAAGGACAAAACTACCAGAAAACGACATATATATGATAAGAAAAACGACATTGAACTATATTGACGACAAATCAGTAACATGGACAGTACATAATTAGTTCTTTATAACACTAGTTTAGTGATATTATATACAAGTTACCTGATAGCATATATATAAATACATATAACTAATTATACACACTTACAATAAAACAATAGATTAGGGTTCGTTTGAGTTTTTTTAATTTATTTTTTTTTTGGCATTTTTAATGTTTTAAAATGATTTACTAATGTATTTCGCTAGATTTTATGTCTCATAGTTAAAAAAAAAAAAAAAAAAAAGAGACTTCAATAAATGTGAGTAAGATGAAAGAAAAATCGTAGAAATATAAAAAAGTAAGAAACGGGATCGAATTTAAAAAAAAAAGTTGAAAACACGCGAATGTTTTGTTTTCTTTAGGGATAATAGCGGTAAAAGTGACCAAAGTTAGGCCAAGTGTGCAAACAAGTGGCCAAAGTGATTTTATAACGGGATAAGTATTCAAAGTTTTCCAAACCGTAGCATATACAAATTTCATCCCCTCCAACCGAACACCCGTTATTGTATTTTGTGCTAATATGCTATGCGAGCAGTCTTGATGTATTTGATAATGCACTTTGTAATGCTTTTAGTACTAAATCGCTTAACGGGCGTTGGGCTAGATTGGATGGAATTTGTACACGCCACGGTTTGACAAACTTTACATACTTATGCTGATATCAAATCGCTTGACCACTTATTTGCATACTTTGCTCAACTTTAGCCACTTGTGCCGCTATAATCCCTTTTCTTTATAAGAAAATCTAAATGACAAAAGATGATAAAAATATTTTACTAAAGTAACTGAATAAACACTTTTATGTTCTAAATTTCAAGATTTTTTAATGTTGTTCAGCCACGGTTACAGTGGCTGGATTTTCTCGAGAGATCTTGTGCGATGCACGTGCAATAGACATGATTGACATGTAATTTCATCTCAGACGATAACAATCAAGGTATTAAATTTCTCGAATATCCATTGGCATGTCCATCGAAAATCTTTTTCCGAGGCTATGCGAAATGATATATCCATCGACATATCCATCGACTTACCTATGAGATACACATCGGCAAGCGATATATCCGTAAAATGAAAAATGCGAAACGACATCGGCAAGCGGTATTTTAAACCTTGATAACAATTGTGTGCGATTATAACAAGTCACTAAATTACGTCACCCTGACACCAAACAATCGTGCTTGTTTTCTTATTTATTGTGTTTATTTTTGTCACACATCTAGGGTATATATCTAATATAAATAACTGTTTATATATATAGATAGTCGATAGATATATCATAAAATGTCATTTTGGTACATGTCAGTAGTTTAAAATTATTAGCGAATTCATAAAAATATTTTAAGTATGTATGCTTTTCTTTTCATTTTTTTAATCTATAATCCTTGTGCTGGCGAGGCCACATGATGGACACTGGGGCAGCCGCACTAACTTGCCGGTTCAAAGTCGTCCTCTCAAATTTAAGTCAATACTTATTTTTCTTTATGAAAATCCTAACTTTATATTTCTCTGCTTATTTTTTTAGATTTTCCATCTGCGCTTCTTTATTTTTCAGGCTTTATATCCTTACACATATGTAGTATTTTTTAAGTGGTTAAATTCCCAAACATATGATAATAAAATAAATTTATTAGGAAGAAGGAACATCCTCGGTTTGACATATATGTTGTCAGTGTTGAAGTTGAGAATAGAAAACAGTTATTCATTTTCATGTTGACGATATTGTTAGCTTAATTATCACAGCGAAATAATCACTTTAGAGTGTTTTTTTATTTATTTTTTGCTTATTGTTAATGCTCAAAACTGGATCAACACTAATACAGTCCAATTCGTGATTTTGATCCGGGCTAATTGTTCGCTTAATGGTTGGATCAGGCTCAAAGCTTGATTCTTCGTGGATGGGGCTGGGTTGTCACCCCAGGCGAGGCAACCTGAGTCGGCGATATCCTCGTGGGGATGCGACTTGTTGTCATATGACGGTAAAGTTCCTGCAAAATGAACAAACGATGTCGGACCTCACAAGATGAAGACTGCCTACGTACCTAAATGGGATCAGAGCATCATGTAGTTCAAGGTTACTAAGTGTTCAAATGAGGCGAGGCGTCTTATTGTTTGTCTCTGTGGGTTGGAGGTGTTTTCGAATACATTCCCCTTTGTTCCCTTTTCCGAGAAAGCCCTCCGGATATGGAGAGAAACGAGAATAACGTAACTCCGGAGCTAAGCTCACAAAATTTTGTTAGTCTCGGACCTCGTCTCTGTTAGGAAAGATTTCACTCTTCGAGTTGGGCTCTTCAGAGTATATCGATCCCAAACTTTTCTCCTTAAGAGAGACGATGAGACATGAACTTATAGTAAAACAAAGAGGGAACTTTCTTGATCGTTTCGCTTCTCCACATTAGTCGGGCGTTAATATGTCGAAAATGTGAGAAAAATGATAAACAACGTTTTTTCGGGAGTTGAGAGAATATGTTCCGAAGCGAGGAGGGATGAGGATATTTATAGACATGAAAGAAAAATGAAGGGGGAAATGGCTATGGCACGTTTGGTGTGCATGGCTTAAAAAATATCATTTACTTAGATGAGGCATGTTGTCCTTGTCCCAAATCGTGTGAGGTTTTATCATATATATATATATAAATATAAATTGCGCGATAAACTTTAAGAAACATGCCATATTTTATACATATATATATATATATATATATATATTTGCACCTCCTTGTTCTCATATGTATATAAATTATATACATACAAATTTATATATTATATATCTCACACTATCTTTATTTTATTTTTATTTTTTACTTTTTTGTTGATCTTGTTGGGTTTGACCTTTTTAAAATTTTGGGCCTTATTTCTTGTTGGGTCGTCATTTTTTGAAGCCACAAAAATACTCGTAACATTAACCCTCCAGTTTTCTCGGAAAATTTTAATTTTGTGAGATATTTGCGCACGGCCTATATATATATTTATATATGTGTTTGTATATGCATTTATATACATATATGCACTTATAAGCGTGTGTGTATGTTCAATGGGTGGGCGACATGTGAGTTTAAGTATGACTTGGCTCAACTCCTAGCAGAGAGTTCTCCCACCAGAGAACTTCCTACCAGAGATGGGTCCGACAAGAGAATCCTCCTAGCAGGAAAGGACCCGACCAGGAATATTCATACCAAAGATGCCCCTACCAGAAGAAATACTAGCAGGAGTTCCACGAGCAGAAAGAGAGCCTAGCAGCCCTGCTAGGAACATACGACCAGAAGTCAAACATGAGGAGCAAGTTTGGAGATTTGATACGATTTGGTTTCCTTATTTTGTTAGGATTCGATTGTTAATTGTAAAGATAAGATTGCGTCTATCTTAGGAAGTTTTAGCTAGGGTTTCATTTTTTCTGGTCTCCTGTAAATACTAGTGTTAGTGTTTATTTTCTTGTAACTCCATTGCGATTTTGCCTTCAGATTAATCAGAGAAGCTTTTTCTACCAAAGTTTTCTTGCTTTCTTTTCTTTTGTTCTTCATATTCTTCTTTTGGAAGATCCATTCTCAGTGGGATCCACTAAGTGGTATCAGAGCTCAGTGCCAAAGAAGATGTCGTCACCAAGCGAGTCCATCGGAGGAGAATTGACGACGGCAACGCAGATCGGATCAAAGGAAGGAAGCGTGACGCTCCATTATCCGATGCTCACGAAGAGCAATTACTCGGTTTGGGCTTTGAAGATGCGAGTGAATTTCCAGCCGCAAGGCGTTTGGGAGGATATAGAAGGCAGCGATGTCGAAGGGCGCAAGGAGAGGATGGCACTCGTCGTCATCTATCAAGGAGTTCCGAAAGACGTCCTTTTCATGATCTTAGAGAAGGATTCCAAAAAGGAGGCGTGGGCGACGCTTTGAACTTTGCACATGGCGCATATCGCGTCAAAGATGCAAATGTTCAAACCTTGAAAAGTGAATTTGAGGTTATTCGGATGAGGGAAGGCGAGTCCATTGATGACTTTGCCATGAAACTCACGTCTATTGTTACTCGTATCCGCTCGCTAGGAGACAAGGTGGAGGAGACCACCGTTGTCACGAAATTCCTACGAGCCGTGCCACACAGGTACATGCAAATCGTGACATCGATTGAGCAGTTCGGCGAACTCAAGACCATGACGGTCGAGGAGGTTATCGGTCGCCTCAAAACCCATGAGGAGAGACTTCGGGGTTATGGTGACAGAGAAGAGGAGAAGTGCCTCCTGCTCACACATGAAGAGTGGAAAGCCAGACAGAAGAAAAACGGGGGAGCGGAATTCTCTTCCAGTTCTTCTAGTTGGAGTAACTACGGCGAAGACAGCCGAGGACGTGGTACAGGTCGTGGAAGAAAGTGAGGTCGAGACACGCGAGGTCGCGGCAGTGGTGCACTCCGTCAGGAAAGCACGACCAGGAGAGACAAGAGCACAGTGAAGTGCTACAATTGTCAGAAGCTTGGGCACTTTGCTTCAGAGTGTCGCAGGAGGAACCACAAAGAGGAAGCGAATCTGATGAGATTCGATGAAGACCATCAAGCCGTGATGTTTGCGGAACATGAGGTGAGCCTGGACGGAGAAGACGACGAGGAGACGATCCTCGTAGGCGAGAGAGAGCAGACCTTCCAGGAGAGCATGAAGCAGACCTGCCCGGAGACCAGAGAGCATACCTGGGCGGAATCCGAGCAGAGACCAGAGACCAGACATCAGAGAGCAGACCAGCTCGAAGGTGGTGTTCCTGATCGAGGACAAGGTTATTGCAAACCTCCTCGTTGATGGAGAGTAGAAAGTCACTACCGATGTCTGGTACCTAGATAACGCCGCGAGCAACCACATGACGAGAGACCGAGCTAAGTTTGAAGAGCTCGATGATAAGAGTCAGACAATGGTGTACCTTGGTGTTGAATATGGAGGCAAGGCACACAGACCCTTTGACCCCCGACGCGGCAAGATCCAGGTGAACAGAGATGTCGTGTTCGCCGAAGAGAACTTAGTTGAATTTGAAGTTGAAGAAGAAGAGGGCGTCGCCGAGCAGGAAGGTACCCGTACTAGCTCATTCAGTCCAGGTAACCCTACCAGCTCGGGTGCCCTCACCAGCTCAGGTACTCCTACCAGCTCTGGTAGTCCTACTAGAGATTCCTGCCCGAGCACACCCAGGACACCCAGCCCGAGCAAAACCAGCTCGTTCAACTCAGGAGATTCCTTGATCAAGGATGGCCCAAGGGTATTCTGTCCCCTAGCAGAAATCTACGAAGAGTCTCAGGAAGTGGAGATGAATCTAGAAGAGTTATTTTTGTTGTGCGCCGAGGAGCCAGCCAACTACCAAGAGGCTGCAGGCGAGCAGGAATGGCTGGAGGCAATGAAGAAGGAGTTGGAGTCTATCGATAAGAACAGGACATTGGAGCTCACCGACCTGCCCAAAGGTCAGAAGCCTATTGGCTTGAAATAGGTCTACAAGCTGAAGAAGGACACTGAGGGGAATTTCCTAAAGCACAAGCCAAGGCTAGCAGCCAAAGTCTACGTGCAGAAGCAAGGAGTCGACTTCAAGGAAGTCTTTGCTCCCGTGGCAAGACTAGACACGATCAGAGTCATCCTAGCCCTAGCAGCTCATGAAGGATGTGAGATTCACCACATGGATGTCAAATCGGCATTCTTAAATGGTGACCTCGAGGAATAAGTCTACGTTAGTCAATCCGAAGGTTTTGGCGTCAAGGGCAAGGAGAAGAAGGTGTACAAGCTTTCCAAGGCTTTATACGGACTACGTTAAGCTCCAAGAGCGTGGAACATTTGCCTTGACAAGAGCTGGAAGAGTCTTGGATTCACTAAGTGCTCGAGGGAGCAGGCAGTATACACCAGGAGCAGCGAGGAAGAAGTTCTGATCGTCAGAGTTTATGTGGACGACCTGATAGTCACTGGATCCAGCTCAGGAGGAGTTGAAGGATTCAAGAAGAAAATGATGGCCGAGTTCGAGATGAGTGACCTTGGACTACTTTCTTACTTCTTTCGTATTGAGGTAGAGCAGAAGAAAGATTGCATTACGCTGAAGCAATCGGCCTACGCGAAGAAGATCCTCCAGCAGTTCGAGATGGCGGATTGCAACCCGAGAAAGTATCCAATGGAGGCAAAGATCCAGCTTGGGAAGGATGCTGAAGGGAGAGAAGCGGATCCCACAGAGTGCAGACGCGTGATCGGGTGTCTGAGGTATCTCACCCACACCCGGCCAGACATTTCTTACGCATTTGGGATTGTAAGTCGTTTCGTGGAGAAGCCCACAAGCGCACACCACCAGGCGGTGAAGCACATCTTGCGCTACGTGAAGGGAACGACAGACTATGGGATCCAATATAGAAGAGGCAAGGGAGCAAAAGAGCTAGTCGGCTTCACAGACAGTAATCTAGTATGTGACATTGATGATAGGAAGAGCACCGGAGGGATGGCTTTCTACCTCAACGGGAACCTGATCACTTCGCAATCTCAGAAGCACAAGACAGTAGAGTGTAACTGATCACGAACGAATAACGGGCAGACATTCTCACCAAGGCTCTATCAAGGGTTAAGTTCGCGGAGATGAGAGAGCTGCTCAGAGTGAAGAACCTCAGCTCAAGTCAAGCTTACGGGGGAGAATGTGAGTTTAAGCCTGACTTGGCTCAACTCCTAGCTAAGAGTTCTCCCACCAAACAACTTCCCACCAGAGATGGGTCCGACCAGAGAATCCTCCTAGCATGAAAGAACCCGGTCAGGAATGCTCCTACCAGAGATGCCCCTACCGGACGAACTCCTAGCAGGAGTTCCATGAGCAGAAAGAGAGCCTAGCATCCCTGCTAGGAACATACGATCAGAAGCCAAACTTGAGGAGCAAGTTTGGAGATTTGATACGATTTGGTTTCCCAATTTTGTTAGGATTCGATTGTAAATTGTAAAGTTAAGATTGCGTCTATCGTAGGAAGTTTTAGCTAGGGTTTCGTTTTTTCTGGTCTCCTATAAATACTAGTGTTAGTGTTTATTTTCTTGTAACTCCACTATTGCGATTTTGCCTTCATATTAATCAGAGAAGCTTTTTCTCCCAAAGTTTTCTTTCTTTTGGCAGATCCATTCTCAATGGGATCCAACACGACAAGCTTCGTATCCACGAAGCACAAATGCCTAATTATATATATACACATATATGCACTCATTTTTTTTCATGTCAGCAGACTTGGCTATAAGACATGGGGCAAGTAATGATTGTTTCATTAGAAGTTCATGTCACTGTGTTATTTAAATAGTATCATATCGTGGGGCGCCTTTGCCCATCCATATATATAATATTTATATTATTTTTACCTCATTCTCATATGTTCTCTCTGCCTTGGTTTTATCTCTGGAGTGTCCCATCCCCACAATGCCACATATGTCATTACCTCATATATATAAATCATTTATTTTATTATTCTATGTTCTCGGTAACCCCCAAATATTTCATTTACTTTTTAATGATGAGGACTTTCAACGAAGACGATGGAGGTGGGTTCCTCAACTCTAACTCCATCGACCTTTCCGACCTCGCGCTTTCGTCTTTCTCATTTTATCCTGACCAGGGTTCGCTGGTTTTCCCCTACTCTTCGCCGTCAATGTCTTTAATCGTTGGACACTTTTGGCAACCATCAATGGAAGACGGGGGGTCGACCCTCGAATGAGTTTCGAGCGAGATTACTGGCGTGGAAGATTCGGCTGGAAAAATGTCATGTGCAGGACTGAGGCTTCGGACATCGACACACTGTTGGTCAACAAACTTTGGTTTGACCGTTCAAGATGGATTGGGGACATTCCTTTTTGGTGTTGATCTCGGGGAAGCGCCTGAGCGCATGGGGAGGCCTGAGCTGGAGTTTGGGTTTGCGGGTGAGTCAAGAGCGATACGAGAGGCATTGCCGAGCCCGACCGTCCCCAATGGAACGGCAACAGATTTTCAGGTGATGGTCTGGGACAGAACTCCAACAAATTTGTGTAGCTCAGGAATGTCTTTACCTGATCCGTCGACCTTCATGCCGACCACGGTGAGCGTTCCGATCGAGACCACAAATTTAGGTTCTGGGAAGCTTGGAATTTATGCAGTTATGTTCATGAGTCGATCAAGCGGGCACGTCTCGTCCGAGTGGCGATATCCTAAGAATGGTAACAAGGGGTTCCATGCCGGCTGAGTTATTTTAATATTTCTCTTACTTGAATTTCAGATGTGTGATTAATAAGAGGAGTTTGGCAATTTTTAAAGAACTTCATTCTGGCTAAGATCTTGTTTCTTCGAATTCCGACAAACGAGAAAGTCCATGGTAACCCTCTATATGGGATGATTGTTGTTTGATAAAATAGTCTTCAGCATGGCCTAAGCCTTCCTATTCAGCCTTTACTACAGTAGTTGTTGGAGTCGTGGGGTCGTTCTTCTTTTGTGCTTAGCCCATCTTACTTTCGATATATTGCATCTTATCATGCAGCCTGGTGCTAGTGGAGCGGACGCGATTTGGAGTTTGATGAGTTGCGTCGTGCGCTTTTTTCTGTTCGTCCTCACAAAAAAAAAAGGAAGAACACGTACCTCCTGGTGCCACGTGTTATTTTGTGTCTTAGAAAGTTGTGTTAAAGACCGCATCGTAGGTGGCCTACTCATTGGGTCTGGGTCCATGTTCAGTTGTTCGAGCGAACCCTACAAGGTTTTGGAGTTTTGGCATGTCATTAAGCTAGTGTGGCGGAGGGGAGAATCAAGGAGGCTATTGACTTCTTCAAGAAAATTTGTTCGCAAGATGAAATTTTCGCCTCATACATGAGACGCAATGCATGGATTCGCTCAGGGTGATCGACCTAAATTATGTATATCCCTGAGAATGAAACTGAACTTCTTCCTTTGACGGTTTTCTTACGTCACTCGGAGCAGCCTTTCCTTTCGTTGCCAGCAGAGGTGTTGATTGAGCTTCATGGTATGAATCTTGGAAAATGTTTCTACCACAACTCCCCCCCCCCCCCACCCCACACACACACACACACACACACACACACACACGTGAGGCCGAGGTCGCGTGCACCCTATATATGGGTGTTCGGCCCGACTTTCCTCGAGACCAAACTACCTTCAGTGAAGCGTCGATCTTTGACCTTTGACTTGTAATGGCATTCCACGATTCTTTTTTAGGCGACCAACCGAGTATATTCCTTGTTATGCATTTCCTCTACTAGGTCGAACTCTTGGTGCAACGGTTCATCGTTTCTATCTTCGTCGAAGAATTCTACTAGTGGCGATAGGATTGTTATATCGCCTGGTATGACCGCTTCCACACCACAGGTCAGTGCAAACAGGGTTTCTCCGGTGGCATTTTGAGTTCTTGTTCGGTAGGCTCAAAGGACTGTCGGGAGATCTTCAGCTCATTTTCCCTTCTTCTCGTTTAGCTTCTTCTTCAGAACTGTCTTGAAATATTTCTTGGCTGATTCAACTTTTCCATTCAGCTAAGGATATATGGGGGGCGAATATATGTTGTTTATTCCGAGCTTGTCCAAGAAAGCTTAGAGGATTACATTGTCGAGTTGTCTCGCATTATCTGTGATGAGCGATTCAGGTATCTCGTGGCGGCATATTATGTTCCGCTAAATTAAGTGTGTCGTGGTTGTCTACATAATCGTTTTGATGGGTTATGCCTCGATCCCCTTGGTAAAGTAATCAACAAGACCGCAAATCAATTCCCCCAGGTGTCTTGGGTAGTTTCCTAGGTGCCTTGGGTAGTTTCCCAAGCAGATCAATTCCCTACTTAGTAAACGAATAGGCCACCATGACTAGAAACAACCGGACAGCAGGTTGTCGGGAAATGCGAGAAAAAAGTTGGCTCTTTTCACATTTAAGTGCCATTTCGTGGCCATCTTTCTTGATAGTGGGCCAAACGTAGCCCTACTTGAGGACTGTCAGGGCAAGTGATACCCCAGCCGAGTGATTCCTACATACCCCTTCATGAATCTCGCCTAGAACAAGATTGACATCTTCTTCGGCGAGGCACTTTCGGAGCGCCTTCCACAATCCCCTCTTGTACACGGTGCCTTTGTTCATCACGTATCAGGTGGATAAGAACTTGAGTCGTTTCGCTTCTTTACGGCCTTCTCGCAGGATGTCATGTTCCAGGTACTTGATCATGGGTGTTATCCAATTGGTATTCGTTTCTGCGGTGATGGCGAGGACCTGGTTTTTCTCGATTGAAGGGCAATTGAGCATTTCGATAGGGAATTTCCCTAGTTCTTCAGCGTCTGCCTCTGACCCTATTCAGGCCAAAGTATCAGCTTCAATGTTCTTTCCTCGTGGAATTTGTGTCATCTCATACCAAGTAAGACACTCCAAATGTCGATGACCATCGGCAAGGTAAGCCACCATGTTTTCTTCTTTCGCCTGGTACTCTCCCTCTACTTGTTTAGCCATCATCTGCGAGTTGCAATGTACTCGCAGGTTTTCTACTCCGAGTTTTTGGGCAATCTCGAGTTTGCCGATTAAGGTCTTGTACTCAGCCTCATTGTTCAAGGATTTAAAAATGAATCCGATGGCATATCGGACCTTGCCTCCTTCAAGGTTGGTGATTACAATGCTGGCTCCAAAGCCGTGAGTGATTGAGGCGTTGTCAACATGCAGGTCCCAAATTGGCCTATTCGGGTCTACCATTTTTGTAAGAGCCCGCGGATCTTCCTTGAGATCCTTCTTCATCTCGACTTTCGTGTCATACGTGAATTCTACGATGAAGTCTTCCATTGCCTCACCTTTTATGGTGACTCGAGGTTGGTATTATACACTGTATTCTCCTAGTTCATGTGACCAGATTTCCATTCGAGATGAGGTGCCCTTAAGAAGGGCTTTCCTAACAGGGTGTTCTGTTCGGGCCACGATGTGGAGAGCTTGAAAGTAAGGCATAGTTTCTTGGTGGTCGTGATCAGAGCGAGCGCTAGTTTTTTTATCTGGGTATATCGCGTTTTGGCGTCCAAGAGGGCTTGGCTGATGTAGTAGACTGGTAACTTCTTTCTTTTTTCTTCACGAACCAAGACTACGCTGACGGTCTTGATTGAAACGGAGAAGTAGAGGAATTGGGTTTCTTCGCTCTTCGGCTTCGACAACAATTGAAACGATCCCAGGGATGTTGGTTGAAAGGAAGAGGAATAAGGTTTCTTCGCCCTTCGGCTTTGACAACAATGGAGGCGATCCCAGGTATGTTTTAAGGTCTCTCAAGGCACCTTCGCACTTTTCGTCCATATGAATTTTTTTTCCACATTTGAGGACTTGGAAGAAAGTTTGACATCGGTTTGTAGCCTTCGAGACAAAACGCCCTAAGGCATTGATGCGCCCATTGAGGCTTTGCACTTCTTTGACCTTTTGCGGGCTTTATTGTGGATAAGCTTGACAAATACAACTTGCTATGCAAGATTGTATAATAATTTATTTAGTACCACTTGCCAATAAAAATGTGTCTGATGTTTTCTTGATCACCAAGTTCTCTTAGGGATAGTGTAGTATTTTTACTTGTGTTTCTCTAGCTATAAAAGCACAACCCGAAACTAGTGAAGAGCTAGAAGAGGATGAGATAGAACCTAGACGTAGTAAACGAGCAAGGGTGGAAAAGTCATTTGGACCCGAATTTTTAACTTACATGTTAGAAAGTGAACCTCGAACATACAATGAAGCTGTAAGTTCTAGTGAGGGACCTTTAAGGAAAAAAGCCATGAAGAGCGAGATCGATTCAATCATGCAAAATCACACATGGGAGTTGGTAGATCTTCCTCCTGGAAGTAAACCATTAGGCTCCAAGTGGGTATTCAAAAGAAAATTGAAGGCTGATGGATCAATTGACAAGTATAAGACAAGACTTGTTATCAAAGGGTACAGACAACGAGAAGGTCTTGATTTTTTCGATACATATTCTCATGTATCAAAATTAACATCAATAAGGATGGTGTTAGCGATCGCATCTTTGCGAAGTCTTGAAGTACATCAAATGGATGTTAAAACAGCTTTCCTAAATGGAGATTTAGAGGAAGAAATCTACATGGATCAACCTGAGGGTTTCACTGCCCCGAATCAAGGGAATAAAGTGTGTAGATTGGTTAAGTCTTTGTATGGACTTAAACAAGCGCCGAAGCAATGGCATGAGAAATTCGATAACGTTATGTTATCAAATGGATTTAAAATCAATGAATGTGACAAATGTATCTACATTAAAGATACAAGTCAAGGATATGTAATCCTGTGTTTATACGTTGATGATATTTTAATTGTGGGTAATGATCAAATGATCAAAAATATGAAGAGGCTGTTGAACACAAAGTTTGACATGAAAGATATGGGCCATGCAGATGTGATTTTAGGCATTAAAATCATTAGGAAATCTGATGGACTTATCTTAAGTCAGTCTCATTATGTGGACAAAATACTTGAAAAATTCAATAAAAGCGAAACTGAAGAAGTTAGAACGCCAATTGATACAAGTATACACCTAGCAAAGAATAAAGGAGATAGCATTGAGCAAATCGAATATTCTATGGTGATTGGAAGTCTAATGTACCTAATGAGTGGTACTAGACCAGACATAGCTTATGCAGTAAGTAAACTTAGTAGATATACAAGTAACCCTGGATCTGATCACTGGAAAGCGATAGCCAGATTACTTAAATATCTAAGATTTATAAGAAATTATGGGCTATACTATGTCAGGCATCCTTCAGTTTTAGAAAGCTATAGCGATGCTAGTTGGATATCTGATATAAAGATTCTAAATCCACTAGCGGATACGTGTTTACTCTAGCTGGTGCAGCTGTATCATGGAATTCGTCCGAGCAGACGGTAATAACCAGATCCACGATGGAATCTGAGTTTGTTGCCTTAGAAAAATGCGGTGAAGAGGCCGAATGGCTAAGAAAATTCTTGGAAGATATTCCATTATGGCCAAAACCTGTGCCACCGATATGTATCCATTGCGACAGTTAGTCGGCAATAGGAAGAGCAAAAAGTCATATGTATAATGGTAAGTCGAGAAATATTCGCCGTCGACATAATACCAGTAGACAACTACTCTCAACTGGAGTTATCACAATTGACTATGTAAAGTCAAATGATAATATTGCGGATCCGCTAACCAAAGTGTTAAACCGGGAGCTAGTTGATAAGTCATCAAAAGGAATGGGACTAAAGCCCATTATAGAATGAAGTTTTAACAGTGGATACCCAACCTAGTTTACTGGAGATCCCAAGATCTAGGTTCAAAGGGACAACCTAGCTGTATAAGACTTTAACAGATCACTGTGGGGGTTACACCCTTGTCCATTCCTAAGATGAATAAACATTGATATTTATGATGTTAAGGCTAAGCTAAGAGCTTTTAATGATTTTTACACTTTGGAAAGAGAACAAAGCAGAGCATGGAAGATGCTCAAAGTGTAAGAAATCACCTATGTTAGAGTGAAGTGGGGTCGCTTCAAACGGAATTGTAGGGCACAATTCTGTAAACTCTCGCAGAACCAGAAGGTGTTCATGACCATGAACGAACACAATAATGAGAACGAATTCTGGTTAAGGAAAATTACGAGTGAGGTATGTTTTACTATACACTACGGATAGATCATTTCAAAGACATCGTGTCTACTGATCGCCAGTTTAGAAAACATATTTAATGAGGGAAGGTTCAAAGGTGATACCTACATATCCTATGGAGAATTATCCTTTTTAGCTTTGTTACCCAATGAAAAATACGGTCAATTTCATTTATGTGGGGGATTGTTAGAAATATTTTCTAAATAAATAAAATTTAATGGCGTTAATTAGTGTTAAAGACGTTTAACAGCTAAAAACGTCAGATCTGGAAAACCAAAGATTAGGAAGAAAACGTTTTCACATTGATGAGCATTCAATCTGAGTTTGTTACAAATAGAGCCATAGGCTTAGCATTCAGGACATAACAAGAACAGGAAACGATTTCTCAAAGCAAAATACACATCTTTGGTTTTTCGATTTTCATTGGGTGGTTAAGCTTACCGATCGAGTTCGTCGCCGGCTTCGAGGTGTTTTGAATCCGGCAATATAGCCTCTATACCCTGGGAAGAAGACGGTCTCGTTGATTTCCATCACCGGGAGGAACCAAATCTGCTTCAAGGGAAGCGTCGAACGCGCCTTGGCTTCGCTTCTCTAATCTCTCCTTTTGCAGATTTGTGGAGTTCGGAGTGTTCGAGATCGGCACCATCACCACTGCTGCTCGGAGCTTCACGGAATTGTATTTGAGCTGTATCTCCTCTATTTATTTCTCTGTATTTCTCTTCTAGAATAAACTGTATTACTAACAATTATATATATATGCACCTCCTTGTTCCCATAGCTATTTCAGTCATATACATACATATATATTTTATATATATCTCATATTATCTTTATTTTATTTTGTTTGATTTTTCTGTTGATCTTCTTGGGTTTGAATTTTTACAATTTTGGGCCTTATTTCTTGTTGGGCCGTCATTTTTTGAAGCCGCATAAATACATGTTACACTTATCATTTCAACTTTTCTAATCTACGTCTAGTATGAGTTTATTCGTTTTTAACTCTTGAGTTTTTTTTAGCGATTGAATGTTGTTGTTTCTCATCTAGAAGCTCACTGATTACGTGGCGAATACATTTAACCTTTTTTATGGAGTTAAAATTATTCACACAATTTCATTAAAAAATAAACATTCGGTTTGATAATATTTTTATTATTAAAGTGCTTATACTTGTTTATTATTTTAAACCACTTGCATATATACTACATGTTTTAACATTTATGATATATTAAATTGTATTGTTAGAGCTTGGACGGTCTTAAAATTTATTCTTGCATATAGACCCCTCGTTTAAAGGCCGAGACCGCAACCTTCTAAAAGATGAATAGATATTATTTTTCTCCCTTTTATGATAATTTTTTGCTTTGCTCCGGGTGGGTTGAGGGAAGCCCTAGAGTACTTTCTAATCTATTGCTTAAACAGTACAAATAGATTCTAATATAATGGTCACCATTTATTGTCGGACTCCATGTAGATATACGTATGTGTGTATGTATATCTGTGTGTGCGTGCGTAGTGCATGATATAATATTGGGGAGAGTGGGGCGGTGGTAATAATTTGGATTATAAGGGGATTACTCGTAATTATTCTCGCACTACCTCACAAACACACCCGCTTCATAATTCCATTTAAAAGAAAAAAAAAAGTTGAGTAATTATATTATAAACGTAAAAGTATTTTCTTTATATACGTATATATAGGTCAACAGAGTCAATCAAGTTTAACGGGATGTAACTATACGTTGAGTTAGGGTGAACAACAGAAACCGTTAACCAATTTTTTTACCGTATACTGGGTATACCGATGCGGTTAAAACCGGATATACCAAAAGAAAACCGAATACCCGGATTAGAATAAAATAGGATTTTCGGTTTTGATATGAAAACCGCAACCGCATACCCGTTTATACCTCTTATCACTATACCTTATATTATTTTTTTACCGGTAATAGTCATGCTTATCACAATGTCAAAAATAGTATTTATGTCATTCCTTTCTCCAAGTTTAGAATCTAACAATACTTGATTTATTGTGTAGTTATGGATGCTAAGAACTTAAACTTACTTTTATTAATATTTTTTGGGTTATTACTTCTTGCTTCAATGTTATAGGGACTTCTAAGAACTATATCAATGTTATTTATGTAATTTGGGACTTCATTAATTTTTGTATAATATAGTTATGTATAGTGGATCTTAGAAGCGGTAAATGCGGTATAAGGTACCGATATTACCGCAACCAAAACCGAATACCGATTATACGGTAGATGCGGTTTTCTTCTTAAAAAATAGGTCATTCGGTTTTCATTATAAAAAATACTGAAATATAGTATTCGGTCTATTATTTATCAAATACCGCACCGAATACCCACTTTTTAATCACCCTTACGCTGAGTATTAACGTATACGTGATTACCACATTAATTTATATTAAATTTAGACGATATATTAGACGCACTAAAGAATATAAGGAAATTAATTGATCTTACTTTTCCACACAAATAATATTCTAAATTTCACGAGATTGACTTTTTAGTAAGCAAGAAATATATAGCTCTCTGCCGTAATTTAAGTACGTATCTAACCTATCTTCGGGTATATCTTCATAAAATAATATTAAGAAAGTAACCAAATTGCATTAAATAGATTTAAAAGTTAACCCAAATGACACGACCAGAAATGAATCGATTCTATGGAATTATGGAAATTACGTCATAATTAACTTGAAAGATTCTTGTACATAAAGCAAAAAATTCTCTAGCAACTATTCAACACATAGAAAAATAATAATTTTTGAAGGAAAAAAAACAACAACAACAAAGCTTACATAAAGTAAGACATATTGATGTCGTTTTATGAAACTGTAGTGGCATTGCATTCGAAAGGAAGTCCCTGAGGGAACCGATTGACGTCCGTACAGTAATTATAGACCATATACTTGCTTTGAATCCTTTTCAGTCTCTTCATATCGGAAGAGTCTAGCTCTTCAGATAGCCAGTAGTGTTGCCCATCGGGGGTTGGAGAAGTGGCACCGTCACAAGAAGAAACCCCGTCGAATAAAACACATGCATCGGCTTTGAATTGCTTGAACGTCGCAACAAACGGCGCTTCACTCCAGTTGGTCTTTACGAGGCCGCCTCTCGTCGCCCAGTCGTCGGCGTTCCAAAGGCTCCCATACACCCTCATTGGCTGGCTCTTAGGGAATGCTACGCCAGATGTTTCCATGTTCCTGAAAACCCTAATAGGTTTTCCATCCACAGAAAACCTAAGACCAAAGAAAATTCAGACGTATTTAAGAAATAAAAAATAACAAGTTTTTTTCTTGGATTATCTTGTTGAAATGAATTGAGTATAAACCATCCTATTGAATCGATATTGTTTTAAGCATTACAGGGTTCCATCCAATAACCTGAGTAATCAATGACGTTTATAAACGTTGTTAATATATGTTTCTTAAAAATGAAGGCTCTGATAAATAAAAAATTCAAGTTCTTGTGAGTTCATTTATGGTTTAATTACTTACACGACATGTCCGGGATTCCAGAGAACCGAGTAGGTGTGATACTTAGCCGTGGGATCGAACCAAAGATAGAACTGTTGCTCTCTGTTTCCTTGGCCTTGAGTGTACACATTCGTGTGGACGATGTAAGGCTCGCCACTCGAATTCCCCAAGAACTCAAAGTCCAACTCGTCCCATGTCGACCCTTTTGAGCTCAACTAAATACACAAAAATCGAAACCCTAATCGCATGGAATTTCATACATAATATAGACAAAGTAAAACCATATAAAAACTCACGTAGAAAGTGGTGACAGTGCCTGCGGAGTTTCCGGGGACGAGCTTAAGCTTGACGTCGAACTTCCCATAGAGAAACTCATGCTTGGACTGAAATCCCGAGCCAGAAGACAGGTCAAGGGAGAGCGAGAGGGTTTTGCCATGGTTCGTCGTCTTCGCACGCCCGTCGCCCCACGTGATGTCAATGTCCTTGTCGAAGTTGCTATTGCTATGACTCGCAGTCGCAAATGGGCTGAGCAAAGTGGCAAGGATTATCGTAAGCATTTTTGAGGCAGCCATTTGTGGTAGAGAGTGTTGATGTTCTTTGGTTCATACGTGGAGTATTATTTATAGGGTTTGTTCATTTGTTTTGGAATATTCTTGGGGTTGTGATTGGTGTGGAACAGCTGTGAAGCAGAAGCGGAAAGCCAAGTGAGAATTATGGGGTAATTATTTTCATAATCATAAGCATGTATTGATATATATATATACTTTGTTTCTCATCTAATTGGCTGCAAAGTTATATATGTTGTCCAACCCTATAGTTGTAGTTGGCTTTCCTCCAATGAGAATATGGCCAAGTATTTTTAACTTTGTATTTTTGTGTTTTGCTCTCTAAAAGCACTCACCAAATTCCATATTATGAGCCTTTTAAATGTGATTTTCTAAGAATATGGCCGAGTGTTGATAATTCTGTGTTTGAAAATTTGGTATACCCACAACCGCCTTTTTTAGCATGATTGCAAGTAAAAATTAACAAAAACTTGGGATTAATTTTTGAAATTGCTTTTTATAGCCCACGAGTTCAATCTTTGACCAAAAATTATATTGACTTCTTCAAAAGAAAAAAAAAACCACATTAATCCTTACATAATTCTTTGAACATTTGCAAGATTTCTTTTTTCGTAAGACTTTAATTAGTTTCTAGTTTTGAGTAATACTTAATATTTATTTAACAGAAACATATTTTTATTATACCCATTGCTTTTGTATAGTATATTCATAAAATCGAATAAACATAATCAGTTCGGTTTTTAAAATTTTACGAAAACCGTATACATATACCCCGTATTGCCCTTAATATATTTACCCCGTAAATTGGACAGTTTGCGGTAAAAAAAATAGCAACTTATATTGACGAAGATGCGAAGTTTATAATTCTTAACGGTTATAAGTTGATGGGTGATGAGATAAAATAATTCGGAAAAAAATAATAAATTCAACACAATGTCTTATGAATTTTTGAAATCTTATTATTCAAAACTCACCAAGTTATTTCTTAACTTTTTTATTATTTGTTATTATACAGTAAAATTTCTATAAATTAATACTGTTGGACCCGACATTTTATTATTTTATTAAATTTATTAAATTATCAAGGTAAAATTTAGTTATGTTAGTTAGATTTAAGACTATATATAATATTAATCAATTGACCCCTTAAGAATTAATATTAGGGGCTAGATGGGTTCAAAACTAAATGTCAATGGGCTAATTGTTGGGCTCTGAAGAATCTTAAAGCAAGACTGATATGGATCAAAACCTTTGCGTCTCTAATCAAGAATAATTTTAAAAGATTATTAGCGACAGAAATAGCACAAAATATCAAGTTAATTTAATTTTTTTGTCCTGCCATATGTTCCAAAACGTCCTTTTATGCTTCATCCGTCAAATGTCATGAGTAAGTTGGAGGTTGGTCCACTTCATCATCATTTCCACTTCATCATTTGTGGTTGAAGTACCGATTCTTGTGGATGGTAAAAGTACACAAAGAAAAGAAACATATTATTATCGTAATTTAAAGTATTAATTCCTTTTGCAATGATAAAAGTAGTAATTTTTTCGTCTATATTTAAACTATTGCGTTTAAAGCACCAATTCTCTTTGACAGTAAAAATACCACCCAACAAAAGCACTAATTATTTCATATGGGCACGACCTTATACACTAGATGGTGGTCATCATTTTGTATTAGTCCTTCATACTGGGACGGGCTCAAAGCTGGCTCTGACCATAGCCACTAAATTACGACTAGAGCTCAAGGACGGGCTCTTGTCTGGGTTGAATCGTATTCTTGTAATCTTTTAAGACAATATATTTTTTTTTTCTTTCTAAAATCCGGTGCGGTGCGGTGTAACTTTAGTTATATCGTTTAGAATAAATGGCCAAATCATGTAATATGATAATATCTGTATACATTCTATACGTTTATGCTCGGTCTTAAATGTTAGCATTCAAAAAGTCGGATTCAATTAAATGACATCCAATAAAAGTCTACTCTCCTTATCTAATATTACGTGCCTCCTTTTCCCCAACTCAGCTACTAAATTTTCCAGCTACTCCACCAAAAATACATGTAGATTCAATTCACTTGGATATGTCCCCTATACACTGTATATTACTGCGGTTTGTTTCATATATATGTATATATATAATAATGCGTACTAGAATTTTAAGGGTTTTTTTTTTTATGAATTATGAATAAGATTAATATTTATATTATAAATTAGTGTATAACAATCAATAATTAATTTAGTTGTCTCATAAAGATTAAAAAATAAAATAAAATTGATGAAAAACTCAGAAAGGTCAAGAAAGTTAATTTTTGTGCTTTCTCATGAGCTAAGAAAAAGTATGTGCCATATATAATGCAAGTAAAAAATATGTGTTACATTTTATTAGTACCGACCATCGAGAGTTTTCACGTTGTATACAAACTTAAAAATTATATAAGAACTCATAAAATTTCAACATATTAATTTATTATTATGAATAATTTATACTTCTGTTGAGGTCGATTTCGGTTAAAGGCCCAGAAAGTCAACACGCAAACTTTGATTGAAGCCACGTAAGCCGTATGGGGACTAATAAGAAGAACACAGCACGCGTACAAGAAGACGCCTCGGCGACCAAGTACTCAATCGAGCTAAACAAAGTCGAAGCAGATTGGATCGAGTAAGGAACCTAAAATCTTGTCCGGTAGAACATGATAGTAAAGACCCAGCTCCACAGTCCAAGGACTGGGAAGATAGTAAAGGAATAAGAAGAGCTCATCAAATGCCCCAAATTAAACACGACACTAGAAACTCGCTCGCACGAGGATGCTCCCCCGAACCGACACGACTCCATACGGCCCAGGTCGTACTACCACTTTGGACCACCAAGATTAGGGTTTATTATTCCTTGTAATCAAAGCTCATTAAGAGGCCTAAATTCATGTCTATAAAGAGTATGATCACTACCAAAAAATACTATAATCAATCCCTATGGAACATTCTCGTTTTTCTTAACCATTGTTGTAATAAAGAATCTAAACTTGTACTTGTTTTCTTCACATTCTTGTACACTAAAGGTAACAGAATGAAAGGGATAAAGGAAATTCATACACTAATTTTCTCTCCTTTTTTCTCTAATCTCATTTTGCTGCTAATCATTTTGCGTACGATATTAATGGAAGTGTATGATCCATTTTGCTCCCATAAAACACTCTCTAATTAACTCGGTGTTCCTACGCGTGACGTCGTGACTGTTGTAAAGCGGTTTTCATTAGAGGTTGGAACTCTCGAAACCCGGAAGTAACTTGTATATATAAAAAATCAGATATGCATAGCTGAATCGGTTTTTTAAAAAGATTTACGAAAATTTTATCGATTAACCCGTACCACATGCAATTAATATATCCGTAATTAAAATCTGTGACCGATTTGCGGTAAGTGTTTTTACTTTTTTACTGAAATTATATTATTACCCAAGATTACATGTATTCTTATGTTACAAAATATATTCGTCGCGGTGTGAAAACAGCTAGTACTATTTAGTATTCGCCGCAGAAGAAACACTATTACCTTAATTGTATACATACGTATTTTTTGCGTCTCACTAAAATCGATTCAAAGATCTTTCGTAAAACTCTATAGTCGATTTGGTACTAGTCCGAACTAATTAGATTTCGGTAAGTGGTCTTTCGGACATTGAAAGTGAGTAACTTTATGAGAGAAGAAAAAAAAAAGTTGAGACATGCACGTGGCTTTCTCATACCAAGTCATCTAGTACTACTCTTGTCACTGCCACCTCTTCCTTGGCCTCGCAACTTGTCACTCGTACCGTCGAACTCTCAATCTTGCTCACATATAAAACATAAATGCTCACCAAATCCACTGAATGCACGAGAAGATTTCAAAACTTCAGTTTGTCCCATTCTCCACATTCACTTTCTGATTTCCATTTATACCCAAAACCAGACAACACAGACAGAGACGAGCGATCAATTATGGCAGGCTCTTCGGCTACGATGGTGCGAGCTGCGACGATGATGACGTACTGCTTTCTGTGCTGCGTTTTGGTGGCCCGTGCCGGGAAGTTCTACGGCGAGTTTGACCTCGCTTGGGGCGGGGACCGCGCCAAGATCCTCAACGACGGCGAGCTTCTCACGCTCTTGCTGGACAGAGCTTCGGGCTCGGGTTTCCAGTCGAAGAACGAGTACTTGTTCGGGAAGATCGATATGCAAATCAAGCTCGTTCCCGGGAACTCTGCCGGAACCGTCACCGCCTACTACGTAAGATGCGATAATATCCGGCAATTAATTCAAACTGGTTGAGCATTTAACCTAATAATATAATTTATAAACCCTTCAAATTAATACGCGATATACCAATTACGGAATTCCGTAACTCATATATTTGTCAGTTCTTTTGAATACTTTTATGTAACTTTTTAATTTATAAGCACAAGTTTCAAAAACTTGTTCGAAAAAACTTACCAAAATTTATATATATTTTGTAATATTTATCGCATACACATACTTTTCACGTGATCAATTACGACACGTTCGGTGTCGTACGTGCTTTGATTTTGTACGCATTTGTTTCTTTCATGCAATGCAAGAAAACTATATAGTAATATTATTAATTAGATATTATTCATGACAGCTGTCTTCGAAGGCATCGGCTTGGGACGAGATAGACTTCGAGTTCTTGGGGAATGTGAGTGGCGATCCGTACACGATTCACACGAATGTGTACACTCAAGGCAAAGGCGATAGGGAGCAACAGTTTCGCCTTTGGTTCGACCCAACCACTGATTTTCACACCTACTCGGTTCTTTGGAATCCCCAACGAATTATGTAAGTTTTATTGCAATTTTTATCTATATGATACATAAGATATATCTACAATTTTGTTCCTTTTTCTATATATATATTACACGTCAATTAATAAGAGTCCGGATTTCCGATTCTTATATATGTTATTGTAAAATACGGATCTAAAAATAATTAGATCAGCATTCTGTTCGGACCTGAACATTTTAGTTCTAGATTTTTAAATTTGATATTCCGTATTTTATTTATCATCTTAAATAATTAGTTGGATCTTGATTTTAAGTAGAACCAAAATATTATGGTTCTGAGTTTTTTTATAAGGTTAATGACGGCAAAAATATTCAAAGTTTGGTCAAAGAACCTCTCGTTTACCCAAAGTCTAAAAGTGACAGTAAAAGTATCCAAAGTCATATATGGGGAAAGTCATATATGAGGCATTGATCACTCCATTCTCGTAACGCAATTTATTTGTTCACTCTGGCCACGTAGACAAATGTGGTTGCTGACATAGCAATTTTTTGACGTGAATGAGCCTACACTAACCTCGTTTACGATAAAACAACGAATTATACCCCTAATTGGGCTCATCCACGTTGCCAAAAATTGCCATGTTAACAACCCACGTTTGTTTACGTGACCAGAGTTGGCGGATAAATTAATCGTGTTACGAGAATAGAGTGGTAAACTCCCTAAATACGACTTTAGGTACTTTTGTCATCACTGTTAAATTTTGAGTACACGATGAGTTCTTTCACTAAACTTTGAGTATTTTTACCGTTGTTAACCCTTTCTTAAATCAATCACAATTTGCTAGTTCTTAATTAAGAAGATGATCTTTTTCTTTTGTCTTCTTGGATTAATAAGTCAAAACAACAAACATAATTTACGGTATTATGCTGTGTTTACACCATTAATTAAGCTCTTAAACCATAGTCTAGTTTGTAAAAATGTGGACTTTTATATTTTGATCATTAATATATCTGCTATATTCAACGGTTAATTTAATAGTCACTTTGATTGAAACTGTCAATTATTTGGTGGAAGTTTTGATTAAAGCTTTAATTCAAAGTAAATTTCAAATAGATGTCTTAGGATTTGTTATCACAACTTGTCACTGTTCTATTTGATTACATCATCATAGTACGTCGTACGTATATTTTATTACTTTATTCAAGCATAACATTTATTTTTATTTTTATTTTATAGTTCGAGTATGTTGCTTAAAAACTACCCAAATAATTTTTGACAGATGAAGAGTGAGATAAATATGTGCTCATTTATATATATAGTTATTTACAAGTAATAAATTATTCAGGAATAATGCTCACAATTCACATCTTCCAAAAAGCTTTATTGTTTGTAACCTTATTGACAAACCTTTTTTATTTTATTTTTAAACATGCATAGGACAAATCTAATTCAATACATTAAATGAAGAACTCAACTAAATTTTAGGATTATAAAATTTATAATATTGATAATGCCACTTGGATCGGAAAAGTATGAAATTTTACACTTTCCCCTTCAATACTCAATTGCATTATATTTCTTCCGATCTAATATTTTATAGGTGAATGTTTTTGGTTTATTTACGACATAAGTACCCAATATTTTGGCTGATGTTTTTAGTGTTACCTATATTGTTTCTCGTTAAAATTTCATTTATTTTTTAGTTGATTTACTTTCTTACGTGTCTAAAATTTAAAGGTACGTTATAATCTTTTTAATCAATTGAAAAAGTGAACGAGATATTAAAGGTGTAAACTATCTTCGATTTTGAAAATTAATGAAGTTAATTAAATGTGAAAAAAAAACGAGATATTAGGGTTTTTTTTTTTTTTTGTCAATTTAACAAGACAAACGTTATGACTTCTTAAGCATCTAAATTAGTGTTATTGACTTTTAAATATTTATAAGTTTTCTATAATTCATTTCTCATAAGGATTCCACTCTTTGGCAGCTTCTTCATAGATGGAACTCCCATAAGAGAGTTCAAGAACATGGAGTCCATGGGGATCCCATTCCCCAAGAGCCAACGGATGAGGATTTACTCGAGCCTCTGGAACACCGACGACTGGGCAACGAGGGGCGGTTTGGTCAAAACGGATTGGAGCAAAGCACCCTTCACCGCCTCGTATCGCAATTTTAACGCCCAAGCGGCGTGCGTCTGGACTGCCGGCAGATCCTCCTGTGCCGCGCCGAGAGCGAGGGAGTGGCTGTCAGCGGAGCTCGATGCCACGAGCCAGCAGAGGTTGAGGTGGGTGCGGCGCAACCACATGATCTACAACTACTGCACGGACACGAAGCGTTTCCCGCAAGGCGTCCCTCGCGAATGCGCTCTTGCCCCGTGAACCTAATAATTAGGTGCTAAATAATACTATGTAATGGCTGGAGCCTGTGTATAGTTATGTCTATAATTACGTGTATTATGCTATATATATATGCTATATTATAATGTGTTACGTAGATCTGTAATGTTATTACAAAAGGGTAATTACGTAACTTATGCCAAAACAAATGTTATCAACCTAGTTAAACTTCACAAGGTTATAAATTCCGGACGGAAATTTAGAAACAGATCATTTGGGTAAAGTTACAAAATCACGAAGAATGGGTAATTATAAGTATTGAAACGCCACGTTCTTCGGTTATGCGGAAAATAACGACAAATAAACGTGCGCAAAAAAAGAGACACACACGATGTTTTGTTAACGCAGTTCGATACCTATCTACTCTGCGGGGCCCTCGCCCAGATTGATCAACATTTATAATTACAAGATGGACGTTACACAATCGATTTGTTCACCGAACAACAAACTGGAAAATAGACTCTAACCAGTGCGACCAGCGATGTAACAAGACTTATAACCTGCTGATTAAGACGACAACACGGTAGCTCGGCAAGCGGGTAAGGCGATTTCCGGCGAGTTTTGATCTGTGCAAGTATGCACAACTCCGTTGACGATACTGAAGTGCTTCAGACTTCTTCTCGGGCAGAAAACGCCAACGAACGATCCACGGAAATTGTGAGAAAATGCCTAGAATGCTCTCTGAATGATTTTCTCTCACTTTATGGCTGAAAGGATGCACGATTTGGAAGCCTAAGATCAGTTTAAATAGAGACCAAGAAGTCCTCAACAAGATAACTACTTCTTTCTCTTTTTTAGGCTTTTTACTTAGTCTTTCCTAGACTAAGTATTTTCTCCAAAATTCAAAATTTAAATGCTCATTCAACTCTGATATTTGACCAGCAGATAAGGGAGAACGGATTCCTTAAATATCTAGGTCAAGACAGACCAATTCTTCTTTACAGATAAGGAGATCGCAAATATGACTACTCGTATGATCAACAATACTGCCAAATGTGTAATCGCACTAAACTGTCAAATAAAGACAGTTTTTTTAAGTATTAAAAGCTTTCAAACTTAAGTTATTAGCAGTTGACCTCATTCAACTTTTAAAGGTTTTAATGACAAAATTTGTGTAGATTAATAATGCTTAAACTTCTACTTACGGTAAGGATTTCCTCTCGATTAGTATTTTGTCGCACATTATTTATTTTTCTTTTTCATATTAAACAAAAGTATTAAACGTGGTAAAAGTATCCAAACAGTTTTAAGTAAGTTAGTGCTGCGTGATTTCAATTTTTTAATTGCGTGGATCATGTTTTAATTTGAAGGACCATCTTATAATATATATATATAGCATCCACAGGCTCTAAAATTTAAAGAAAAATTTATATAATATATATATATATATATATGAAAAATTAACGGCACGCATTGTAGGAATATTCCCAAGTGCATTGTAGGAATATACTCGAATTAGGAATTGGGCCCAACAGCCCAATGGCTTTTTCGGGGTCCAATTGAACCGTCATAAATAAGTGTCGATCCCACTTGGGATTTGATGAAGACGTGGGAGAAAAACCTTGTGAGAAAAGAGAAACTGTGAGGGACAAAACATCGAGAGGGGGACCGAGCTGGTCTTCACTGATCTCCAACCTCAATTTCTTTGAGCTGCTCTTCAAAAATCGAAGAAATCTACCGGGGCCGTGGCCCTGGTTGAGCTATACATAGTACCATCCAAATAAATTAAATGTCGAGTGATAAGCCGTCAAAGTGACGAGTGGTATATTAATAGGCTAACTTTTGCCACTTTTTTTTCTTCATTTTCACCATTGGCTTAGAGTTTCTAACATTGAACAACTAGCGGCTGAATTAATGAATAAACTGAGCAAAACTTATATTATTGAAATGTTGCGTGTTACCACAAGAATCCGCCATATTTGACATTTAACGATAGGGAGAAATGAAATTCTTTGAGAATTTACAGTAGAAACGAATTTTGAAGTTTGAAAATATTTGCCTCGCAAAAAATACCTTGAGAACATACCGTCCATTTTTATATCTTTTGATTATTTTCCGCTAATTTCTCTAATATATATGTAAATTTCTTTAATCTTTTCCTACCATCAAACTCAGATTCCGGTCACTTTATGAAGGCAAGATGTATTTTCATCCTAGATATGGATCTATGAATTAATATTTATTTATTTATTTAACCCATAGTGCAAAACGTTTGTCGGCATATGCCTGAAGTGTAATATCTAATAAATACTTTACTTTAGATAGGGCCAATAATACTAGTTACATTAATTTCTGACCCTAGTGAACCTAACTCCAAACCATTACCATACCTTACTTTAAGAATCTTAACCATGAAAAATATCACTATATATCTTATAAATCTTCTTATCAGAGTTCAGACCTCTTTAAAAAAAATATGGGTACTTCTCCAATTTCAAGCATTGTTATGATCCATGTATGTCTCATTGTGCTCGTCTCTGGTGGCGGAAATTTCACCGAAGATTTCGATGTTACATGGGGCGGCGACGCCCGAGCAAAGATATTGAACGAGGGCGAGTTTCTCACTCTCTCACTTGATAAAGAGTCCGGCTCTGGATTTCAGTCCAAGGATCAGTATCTCTATGGGAACTTGAACATGCAAATCAAGCTTGTTCCCGGCGAATCCGCCGGCACGGTCACAACTTTTTATGTACACATATACTCACATTGTGAAAGATAATTATCTCTAATGAACTCTATAGATAGTATCTAATGAATTGTTATTGTTTATTTATTTTTAAAATTTTTGCAGCTATGGTCAAACGAGTCAAAGTGGGATGAGATAGACATGGGGTTCTTTGGGAATCGAAGTGGTGAGCCTTACATTCTTCACACCAATGTTGTGACTCAAGGAGAAGGCAATAGAGAGCAACAATTCTATCTATGGTTTGACCCAACACTTGAATTTCACACTTATTCTATTCTTTGGAATCCTCAGCGGATTCTGTAAGTATTTCACTTATTATTACACCAAAATATTCATTATTTGCTACATTATGATCGATATTATCCTACTCTATACTCTATAGTAATATAAATTGTAACCATATGCATATGTCTAGGTTAATTATAGTATTTGCACTGCTAATAAAGGCCAAGATATTAGGAAAAAAAATCAATAAAAAATCGTCATATTTAAATTCGATTGGTGTTAATTGTTAAGAGATGGCTTGAACTTGTATCCCGAGTATTTAATTTAATAATTTTTTTTTTAAGAATTGTTTTTCCGTTTCATATATCGTAACACTCGAAACTTGTACTTCAAATATATAGTAGACCAATTGAGCTTGAGCGATTCTCTATTCACGACTTGATTAACGTTGTTCAAATGATATATAGTTGTGAATTACCCTCAAAATACACAACGATTTTTTCCTAAATATTCTAGCCTTGTAGGAATTATATTCAAGGCCTATTACTATATATTTTGAGCCTTTAACTAAATAAATATTAATTTGTGACGTATTTTCAAAAATAGTACTAAACTACACATTTGTTATTTACATCAATATGTATAATTTAAATATATTAAATTGTAAAGGAGAATGTAACTAAAATTTGTGGCAGGAGACACGAGCCTAGTCCGCCTATAGCTAGGATCACCAGAGTACTATGCATATAACGAAAAGAAAACTGCACATAAACAACTAAGGCACTCTATCTCTTCTTGGTTTGTACAATAGATTTGCCGTGGATGATGCTCCGATCAGAGTCTTCCGGAACTTGGGATCCGATCTGACCATTCCGTACCCAAACAAGCAAGCAATGAGGCTATATGGCAGCGTTCTGAGCGACGATTCCTTGGCTGAACCCGACTGGAGCCAAGCTCCATTCACCGCTTCCTTTGCTGACTTCGACGACAGCGAGTCATGCCCTTTGACCTCCGACGAGACATCCTCCTGCGACGGTAATGGGGACGGTTCCTCCCCCGAGTGGCTGTCGGAGGATATTGATTCGGCGACGGAGGAGAGGGTGAGGTGGGTCCAGAATAACTTCATGATCTATAATTACTGCAGTGACGTCGACAGGTTCCCCCAGGGCCTCCCTCCTGAATGTGACCTTATGGACTAATAATTAATCAATGTATTTATTTATTTATTTACACGTTCTATTCGACTCATTAATCGCATTGATTTTTGCTTTTGTAATACTCTTTCTTGTAAATTTATGAATTCTAAAATCTCTTATGCTTTGAGTGATTTTGAAGCTTAATTTGGTGCAAATGTCATATCTTGTGCATGGTCGACTTTTCTCTTTAAATTCAGTACCATTTTTTTTTATAATTTCAACCAAAATACCTTCTTAAACAAAAAACAAAACAATTTTTTTTACTAATCATATGAACGAAAGAAAATATAATAAATCATCAAAATTACTCTATCTAATTAATTGTCTCATTGTCCTCGGCTCGGGGGCTCATCACCGCTGCAGATCACTGCATTTTATTCTATTCATTGTCGTCGCTTCGTCGTTGTCAAGTTAAAGGTCTTCAAAGTCATTCCTCCGTGTCTCCTCATTTGCTCATTTGATATTTTTATGACTCTTTTTTTTTTTTTTTTGGTAATTTCTTTTATTTGGCTATATAAAGAAAGTACAAATTTGATTTTTGATATTAAAAAGAGATGTTTATGAAAATGACGATAACCCCAATGTGAGTATGGTTGATAGGGTCGATGCTAAGAATAACCCTGACTTTGGTGCTAGGAATTCAATAGCACCAACTTCGGATTCGATGTAGATCTCCAACTTTGATTGTGTGGGTAAATCAACCGATTTCGGAGTATGAACCGAAGTCGGGGTTATGGCTCACCAAAATGGATGTTAACAGCGGACACATTAGACGTTTCCCAAACAAGACTTCAGAACATCTAAAAGTTGCGAGATTATTACCTAAGCTAGAAGAAGAAGAAGAAGAAGAAGAGGAGGAAAGACTGTGTAAACGTAAGCAATGACATATAGGCTGCAAGTTGCTTTGATTAATGTTAATATTTTAATAGCTACTTCTAGGGTAAGAGTCTAATTTTGTTATCAAGCATGAGTCGATAAATAGCATGGGTTTCTCACGTATTTTCATCATTCCAACACTCCCACTTGTAATCCCATTAGGCAATATATACAGAGAAGTTTTCTCTCTTACTTCTTGTACTCTCCTTTGCTAAATTAAAGCCCAACAAAATGCACTAAGTGTGCACTTCATTGTCGTTTATTCCTTTTCTTCATTGAGTGTATATTTAAGTTGTGGCTTTAGTTTCGGTAGCCATTCAATTTCGGAACCAACAGACTGAACGTTTACCATGGCCATGACTAGCTACGTTGGTATGGATTTCCGAACGAATTTGATGGTGAACAGTAAAACATAACGGATGTGAGAGTTAGGGTTCTCGTTGGTATAGAATGAGAGATGCGTTAGAGTAAGAGAGAGAGAAAGAAGAGATACTAAAATTGAACTCAGGGGCAAAAAGAGAAAAAAACGGTGAATATCACTAATTTTCAAATCTTAGAACATTCATGATCAAGTATCGATTTTTGCCTTATTTCATCGCTTGATAATGATTTTTCTCTTAATCTTATATTACATAAATTGAAAATATAATAACCATAAAAATATTTTTTTTTTAAATTCATTGAATGTAAAATTAGGTTGTGATTTTTTTGCTCCTATCCAAAGCTATATTATTGTTTTTTAAAAGTTTATATCTATCTGTAAATTTGTCGAAACTTGAAACTAATTAGCTGTAATACATGTATATATATCAAAGACGGCGATTGGTCCAAACTAATATATATATATATATATATATATATGGATTTTGGAAGAATATATATATATATACTTATATGGGTTGTGTAATGAATGAATATCAATGACAATAATGGGTTGAACGGAAAAGTGAAGAAAGTGGGGCAATCGTTGAACAAATTATGATACGTGCACTTTGTTCTTATCTAAAACGGTACCGACAAAAAAAATTGTGTATCAAATATCAATATTAGCCGATAGATTGTATAGATATATGCGTTTAAGAATCAGTCGTAATTAATACATTTTACAATCTTTAGTACTTTTTTATTAATATAATAAATATGTATACTTGGATTAATTCAACAACTGCTACATTTATTATTAATGGTACAACCAATTAGAAGAAGGAAAAATAAATTACTTAACGATGTCATTGGTATTTTCATTTCGTTTAATTCAAGTAGCGAGATCGAATATATCGTATAAGTTTCTGTTGCGAACATTATCATTCAAATTATTTTTTGTGATATGTATTCTTATTGGTTGTTTTTTTGGCCTATCATTTTGTTTGCAAAGAGACCTGATTTTACCCTTTTATTATCTGTCTCTGTCTGCGTGTCTTTGAATCTTTGAATAATTTAAATCAAATCAACTCGATCGTTACAAACAACTACAAGCCCTTGAAATGTTCAATAAAATGCAAATTAGCCAGGGAATTCTCAATATAATTTTTGTATGCAAGTATTCTTGGTTGGTAATCCCAAAAATGTCGTAACCGTTTTAAATTCGGATCACGTTTTTTTTTTATAAATAAATCCAGACCCGGATCGATTAAAATCCAGATCACGTTTTTTTTTAAATAAATCCGGCCCTGGATCTATCCGGGTCCGGTATAACACGGAACCGGATAGATCCGGTTCCGGGTATTTAAATAAATAAATAAATAAACTCAACGGTTCTTTAATCTGAGCCGTTGGATCTACGATTAGATCTAACGGCTCAAATTAAAGAGCTGTTGGGGGCGGTAAAAGTAAAGTGGTGTTTTTTATTGTACCCGGAACCGAATTTATCCGGGATTTTTTTTTCTAGACCCGGGTTTTAGGCTGCAAAAAAAATGGTCCGATCAGTGGGGAGGTGGGGAATTTGCAGCACATTTTGGGGATGGTTGCCAAATGCAACGTTCTAAATGTGTACGAGTGTTAACATCATGATTTTTTGTCGTGATTCCAAAACTGAATATATAATTATAATATATTATGACATCGATTATTATATTAGTTTATTCTTACGTGCTACACTTGTACGGATTTGAGGAACCATGCAAGACCGATGAATAAAAATAGCTAGGATAATAGCGTACGAAATGTCTAAAACTGAGATTTGAGTCTATTGGATTTTTTGGGTCCGACCAGATTGCAATTAAGGTAACAGAATTTATTGCATTCTCGGTAATTAATTAATTAATAATTAATTATGACCTAATAGGCTTTAACTTTGTCACTGGGCTCAAAAGCCTATTAGGTCATTATACCATGTGGGCTATTTAAGTCACATAGGGAGGCCAAATTCGCAGACCACACACACATAGAACAAAAGAATTGGACCTCCTTTAGCAAAACCCTAGAGGCCGAATTCCTCCTTCCCGTGCTCCCGTCGGTTCGTCGTTCAATCCCCGAGATTAACCTAGTGTTCTTCGAGGAGGATTTCCGGTCTTAAAGACGTTCCCGCAGGGTCCTGGTGGATGAGCTAGATGCTTTAGGCTTGTGAAGCTAAAATCTGAATCCCAAGCACACCACAACACATAAATCGATATTAATTGGTCTGTTGGCAAAAGTATTAATTTTCGATAACATTCGAATCTCTATCTTGATTATAATCTAGATCTTTTAGTTTCGATGACTGCTCGGGATATTCCGCACCCCGAGATCGAGAAAAGTCACCAAAAAACCGAACAAATAGTCGCTAACTAAGTATGAATATTAATTATTGTGGTATAAATCTAAGTATTTCTAAATTAAAGTTTTGAATATTTATTATTTTATTAATTTTTTTATTACTTTAAAAAAAATTGAATGTATCGTTAAAACATGTGACACATTTTATGTTTAAATTTTGTACGCTCATATTGACATAACTTTAATACAGATGAAAGAAATTTGAAGGAAAAAAAAAAAAGTACTACCAAAACACTAAAACATTAAATACATACCCGACGTTACCCTATAAAAATTAAATGACATACGTACAAGTCGATCGTCGATGCAAACAATGATATCTCAACAAATACCAAGTCTTTTTTTCTTTTTCTTTTTCTTTTTCTAAGCCATCTTATAATAGAGTTGACAAGCATTTTTTTTTTTCGAATATTGACATATATATTGATCATTAATAAAGGTTCCTTCTTTTTATATATTTTTATAAAATATTAATAATAATGAATAAAATAATATATGTGATCATGATAAGTTGAATTACATAAGGCTGCATTTAAGCCTTTTCAGGGCATTGAGCACTCGGGAGGGAAGCCTTGCGGGAACCTCTTAGCGTCGGAACAGTAGTTGTAAATCATGTAGTTCTTCTGCGCCCATCGGATCTTCGCCTCACCGGTGGAGCCCAACTCTTGATCGAACCAAGCGCTCTTGGATGAAGGGCACGACGACACCCCGTTGGCCCAAACACACGCGTCCGCTCGGAAGTTCCTGTAAGACGCCTCGAACGGTGCTTTGCTCCAGTCCGTCTTGACCAGACCGCCTCTCGTGGCCCAGTCGTCGGCGTTCCAAAGGCTCGAGTGTATCCTCATCGCCTGACTCTTCAGGAACGGAACTCCCTTAGCCTCGTTGTTCTTGAACTTCCTGATCGGCGTCCCATCAACCGAGAATCTAAAACAAACATACGTTTTTTTCGTTAGTTTAACATCAATAAAATAAGAAAAGCGTCGACTTAAAACAAAATTAATAAAGTCACGGGTTACTCACACGATGTGTTGCGGGTTCCAGAGAATTGAGTAAGTGTGGAAATCGGCTGTGGGGTCGAACCAGAGGTAGAACTGTTGCTCTCTGTTGCCTTTGCCTTGGCTGAACACGTTCGTGTGAAGAATGTAAGGATCTCCGGTCAAGTTCCCCAAGAACTCGAAGTCGATCTCGTCCCACGTCGACCCTTTCGAAGTCAGCTGATCAATCAAACATACATATTAGATACACATATACAAGGCAAGAAACGATAAAGAGTGATGAAGTTAATCAGCATGCATACATAGTAGGCGGTGACGGTTCCGGCAGAGTTTCCGGCAACGAGCTTGAGCTGCATATCGATCTGGCCGAAGAGATACTCATGCTTGGACTCAAACCCGGAGCCGGAGGCTTTGTCGAGGGAGAGAGTGAGAAGCTCGCCGTTGTTGACAATCTTGGCTCGGCCATCGCCCCAAGTGATCTGGAAATCTTTGTTCAAGTCGCTCCCGAAGCCGACCCCGAAGCAGCACGCAACGACGAAGACACAGAGCAGGATAGGAGAAGCCATTGGTAGTACGTGGAAGTGTGTTTACTTGAGTTGTTGGTGAGGAAGTGATGATTGGATGAGTTGTTTGTTGGGGTTGATCAAAGGAGCGTATTTATAGTAGTAAGAAAGAAGAGTGTATGTATGAGTGTGAGGAAGGAAGAAGGAAGTGGCATTGAGTTATAAGCTGTTGCCAGTTGTGGCTTGGTTGGAGGAAATAGAAGAAGCCACTCACTCTCTTCTCTTTCTCTTCTCGACAGTCATAATCACACTACGTAAGCACAACCACTATATCGGAGACGCGGTTTTTGGGTTTCCGGATATCAATATTATATTAATAGGAATTTGTTTTTTTATACCCAAACTTTAATTTTTGGCAACAATGAATATTGAATTTTAAAAAACAATTAAAATATACTTTTTAGTGTTTGATTTGATAATTTTATCCTCCTCTTCTTATTTGTTCAATTATTATTTAAATAATTCAAAAAATAAAATCTAAATATAAGATATATTATGGTAAAAAATGAAAGATGAAATATAAAAATTTCAAAAATTATTAATGATGTTTTCAAAAATTAAATTTATTAGAGGGTATATAAAATAATAACTAATACAAACTTTTAGAATATATACTTTAGCTGTTTCTTAAATTCAACGGGGTATTTTTACCAAATATGAAAATTAGTGTATGAAAATGCAAATTACCCTATTAATACATAAATTTAATAAGACTTATTTAAGAATTAACGGTGGTGTAAGTACCTAATGTTTTTTTTTTTGTTATTTAATTTTTCACTGCCAAATTTCATAAAGCCAGTTCCAACCGATCACTCAAGTTCTCACTCCATTTTTTACTTTATTTTTTAGCAAACAATAATTTCTCTCCAACCGAACTCTATTTCTCAGACTATTTTTCACACTATTTTTATCCTCTTTATCTCTTATTTATACTTATACCCCTGTATTTATTTATTTTTATTACTAATTAGATAACTTGGAAGAATTGTCGTTTCTTAAGCTCTTACTTCTTTATATTTATATCTAATGTAATTGTGTTTGTATTGATTGATTAATATTATTGTGTTTTGTGGAAATGTCATTAGGACTTTTAAAATGTTGTCTTCTAAATTATTTATTTTAATATAAGTTAAATACTTTCGCCTCTCATAAATATTTTTTATTTTAATAATTACTCTTTGTAAGTAATATTAGGGGTAAATATTAAATAATTTTATAAATTATAGATATACATATATATGTATAATTTTAAATTTAAATTTAAAGGAATAAAAACTAAATATAAAAAGTTTTTAGAATTTTGAATAGCGCAGCGATAGATTTAGCGTTGCACTCAGGCACAAAACTTCCACGCTATAATAGTGTAACAAATAGAGCTCCACTGGAGCATAAATAGAGTTTGAAGTTGAATATAGAGCTCTTCTACAGATGCTCTAAGTATCCACTATTTTGATTCTCCTCCATCTAATTGTATTATTAAATTCCGTCGGTACCAAAAAAGAAATAAAATTAAAAAAAAAAAAGTATACTTTGAAATTTTGTTAACAAATAACGTGTAATGCGTTTAGGATTTAACGGCACACTCAAAATTTTGTTACGCCGATTACATAAGAGGGTGAAATTTTAAAAACTAAAATAAAGAATATTGAAAAGTTTTATCAAGAAAAAAAAAAAAATCTATACTACATCAAAATTTAAAACAGCAAGTATTTATACAATTAGTAACCCTAGTTAATAATGTAAAAGAAAAAATTTCTCACTGGTAGATATTTAATAATTTGAATGGGACTATGTATTTAACTTTAAGTATCTAAAAAAAATTGCTACTTGTGATTAAACCAAATATAAAAACCTATATTGGTTTAATAATTTAGTTAAGAAATTGTAATTACCCTAAATTATTGAAATACATTAAATATGATGAGATATTTATTAACAACCACCTCCAAATTCAAACGTTGGGTCTCTGTCACTGGTTGTTGTATGCTAAAGAGAGTCCTAGAGTGCGTATGTAAAAATAAACACTTGTAAATTGTAATTAATGAAGTCTAATATTTAGCGACACTTCTTGGAGAGAGAGAGAGAGAGAGTTGGTGGTCCATGAAAATGATGAAGTTATGCAATTCCCAATCCAAAAGTATAATAAGTTTGAAGGCACTTTTTTCTCGACACTTTATTATCATTCGTCGATTTCAGCAATATACAGCTATCATCAAGAGACCACACCGTCATGCCTGTTTTTAAGACTCAAAGTACACTTCCAAATTAGTAAGCTATTGCGGCAAAAATACCAAAACATATTTCAAATGACGCAGTATGTTCTTAAATTGTACATAATATTCATTTTGTGTTAAACCATTTTAAAAAAATTACTCATTGTCTGTGTAAAAAACTATCCATAATGAGTAGTTTTGTAAAAGGACATACTATTTTCAAAGTGTTTAGACTTTAGATACTTTTTTGTCCATATCTATAGGTTTATTATTCATTGTTTTATTGTATTAATCGTATGCTTAATATATGGCTATATCCTATCGCTACATAAATTTATGGCAGAACTTGCAGTTGGAGCGTAAACATCCCGGATCAAATATCATGCAGCGAATCATATAATACGCTGTTTTTTTTTCTTCTTGCAACATATAATGATTTCCTTACTAATATTTGTTGAAATAAATGGTTTGAGAAAATATATAATTATATCACCGCTACATTTCACCACTCATTTAAAATTAATTGACCAAGTAAAATTCTTTTGCTTTAATTGAAACAAATTGTCAAACAGCTCAGTTAATATCGTGGATATTGTATAGAATTCAATATATTAATATTGTATTTTTAAATTCAACGATCAATCTTAACTTAGCTCAAAATTCGACGACTCATATATTTAAGAAGAAATTATATATTTCATTAAAAAAATTCAAAAGTTATTGATCCCGTTTTGTGAAGGTCCGAAAGTAAATCAACACACTCACAACATGAATAATTGGTGGCTAATTTCCATAATCATAATCATACTAATGATGCTTACAAGGGTGAAATCGTAACCGAAAATTTAGATTTTCTTGTTCTTGTCCCAAAAAACCAAGAAAGCTTTTTTCCCGGTTCCGATGATAAAAAAAAAGGATAAATGAAAAAAATGCCTATTTATAACACAACGTTTAAGAAAAATGCCCATTTCTATTTTTAGTAAAAATAACCACCAACAAATTGAAATATGGACTAATATACCCTTCCACTTTTTAATTCACGTTCTAAATTCGTTTTTTTATATTTAAAATAAAAATAAGTATTTTTCTTAAAAGTAGCAAACTAAATAAATTAAAATTAATCTTTCCTATTTTAACGATTCCAAAAATATTTTTTGAATTAATCATCAATATTTTAACGATTAAAAATAAATATGATTTTAGAATTTCTGGTCCCTATTAATCAGTATTATTTGAAAATGTATATGACAACTTGTGAACGAACATTATTCAAAATTTGAAACATAAAAAAATTAAGAAAATTGTATATGTATATACAAATTGAAACTGTAAATAAAATTACGAAAAACTGATGATTAAAATTGTAGTTATAAAACTACAAGAGAATATCCACAGTAAATCAATTTACAAAATTTTAATAAATCTGTAGTTATAAAACTATAAATAAAGTTACGAAATTTCAATATAATAATGAAATTGTAATTATATATAAGAACATTGTAAAATATATACGAAGTTAATTTTGTAAATATAGATACGAATCTGTAACTATAAGTACAAAATTGTAACTATAAATATGAAACTGTAATGGTAAATGGAATTACAAATATGAAACCGTAAATATATTTACAGAAGTGTAAATATATATACCAATACAAAATTTAAATGAACACGCACATGCTAAATATCTCCTTCGCAGTGCCGGAGAGGTCCTTCTCATGGTCATCGACTTCATGATCTTGGCGATCTTGACGTCGTCGAGCGAGGTGTTCCCACTGTTCTTAATATTCTTGACCTTCTAGAATGTTTAAATTTTAAAATCTAATCCCACAACATGATCTCCAGAATCTTTGAATCTCATTATCATAAAATACAGCCTAAATCTAAAACGAAAAATCAAAACTGATAAATCATCAAGTTTAAATATCAAGAAAAGGATTATTATGTAACCAATTAATTTTGGGTCTTACTTGGATGGCGGTCATAGCAAGACAGAGAAGATAGCAAGACAGAGAAGAAGAAGCAGAGAAAACGGCCGGAGAGAAGCAACGCGAGGAAGAACAAGAGGGTATATTCTCGAATTGGAAGCAGATCTGTGCGAATCAGAGAAGGAGGCGCGACTGAGAAGGAGGTGCGGTGGAGAAGGAGGCATGGTCGCCGAAGCCCGAAGCCGCCGCGCTCTACACCTGAATCCGACGATGATGTTCAATCCGACGAAGATGTCGTGAGATGTCAATGGAGATCGAGAAATCGAGAGAGAGAGAGAGAGAGAGATGGAGAGAAAGAGAGAGAGAGGCTGATCGATGAGAGAGAGAGAAAAAAAAAAGAGTGAGTATGATCGATGAGCGAGATAAGAGAGAAAGATAAAAAAGATAAATGAGGGATAATTAATTGTTGAGTCAACGTCGTAATTGTTAGTTTAAATTTTTTAAATAAAAAAAATTAATAAAAAAATAAAACGAAAATTAAAAACTGTAATTAAGGATAAAATTGTCCAAAATATTTTATTAATGGGTATAAAATAGTTTTTTGAAACTATGAGCATTTTTCATAAACGTTGAGTAGTTTTTGGGAATATCCCAGTTTTTCTAAACAGAGACAAAATATGGAACCAAGACAAAAATTTCAACAAAAACTGACAAAATACAAATACCAAGTATAAATTACCAAAATCATATACAAAATCTAAAACATAAACATAATCCAAAGGGAACTAAAAAAAAAATATTCTTCTTATAAGTTGTGAAGTTAAATGAATAACTAAAAAAAAATCAACATAAAACCTAATATATAGCTTGTATTATTAAGCAATTTGACAAAGAGAACTCTTTGATAATATACTAAACGACAATATTTCTATATTTCGAAAAATATGAAAGACTTCTAGCAATTCATAGTAACATATAAAAACAGGCATCATGGTGACAGAATATTAATTAAAGACTCAACCGGGACAGATTCATGGTAATTAATTTCACTTTTGAATAAATAAACAAAAAGGTAGTCCAAATAAGCCTAGCAAATTTCTATTTTGCACGTGATAAACTTACCCTTTTACATATAACATATTTACTTGCACGTGTAAGTTACACCGACTTTGACCAAGCTCGTTCACTACGCAACCATTTGATAAATCCCACACGAAACTTGCAAAGCAAGTTGAAACGAAGAGGTCGTCATATAGGTCCGCCACATTTTCAACTCCCTCTCCACTCACCAAATCTCACTTTTCCGATTAGAGTAGAACCTCTATAAATTAATACTCGATAAATTAATAGTCGTGATTAAATAATATTTTTTTTCGATCCCAACTACACTAACGTAGTTCAATTTTTATATCGATAAATTAATAAACTCGATAATATAATAAATTTCTCTGGTCACAACCTTATTAATTTATAGAAGTTCAACTGTATATATATATATACATATATATGGAATAATTGTTGTTAAAGTACCTAAGTTTTTCTAAAATAACATATCATATATAAATTTCAGCAATACAGATTAAATACTCAAAGTAGCAAAATTTGGACTTTTGATTTTATTTTTTATTATTATTCATAAGTCTCTAAAAAATGTGTATGCTTCAAATTAAAGTATTTAACAAGATAAATTTAAAAATCTAAAAAAAATATATGTTAATAGGAGTAAAAAAAATTCAATATTAATAGACACAAACGACAAAAATCTGCAAAGTACAAAATTTGAATGTGTACCGCTCTATTTTTCAAAACTTAGGTACTTACTGTAATACCCTCAATATTATATATATATATATATAAAAAAAAAAAAAGGTCAAAAAGTCAAATAAGTTTTGGCAGAGGGGTCATCACTTCCCCTCCACCCTCTCTCTCTCATTTTGTCGCAGCATCCATCTCTCTATTTTTATATTTTTTTTCTTTCTTTCTCAACAAATCTTCAAGACACTATATCTCTCTCACCGGAGCTCCGATCGGAGCGTGGTTGGTGGCGCCGGAAAGCTCTCGAGAAGGCGAGTCTACTTCTAGGCGGAAGTCGACCCGAAGTGGTGGCGCTTGGCCGGAATAGTCGCCGGAAGGTTCGGTTTCTTAACTCGAGATCTATACCGTTTGGGTTCGATTTTGAGAAATCTAACACCGGAATCATGTTCATGAAGCCTATTAGAGTCCGTTGGTGGTGCACCTCGCCGTCGCCGTCGCCGGTTGCCGCCGTCGACCGCCGCGTCATTTTCCGATCCCGAAATTAATCGAGGGGTTTTGAAGCCCTCGTCGAGGAGATTAAAAGCCCTCGATCGTAATTGTCATCGGACTCCCGGTACTCGAATTTCCTTGCCCTAGTTTCTGATTTTAGATGATCAAATTAGGTATGTTATGGGCCTTGATTGATGAAATTGACCTCGCCATTGTGTTTAGAATAGTCGAATTAGGCTAGGAGAGGTATCACATTGTCGAATTGATGCCCGTTTTACTGCCTCGTTTTGCGTGCCCGACGGGAATTCGGCCCGGGTTAAATGTCAGCGTATCGGGTTTTCAATTGACAATTTGAATTCCAATCTTAGTAACAATTGACTTATGGATGGTATCGGTGTTGTAGTTGGCGCGGGTAGTCGTTCCGGGGTCGCCTCAAAAACTGTGTTGCCCGAACCACCAGTTTTGAATAGGTCAACGGATCCCGAAGTCTCTAATCATCAATCTCAGGGCCAAGACGAACCCACATCTTCGACTAGCTAGTCGATCGGTCAAAGTTTCGACGGGTTGAGGTAGGGGCTATTACCTTTTCTCGCAAATTAAAATGAGCGTAGAAACCAATGCTTTAATGAAGATTGAACCGGATAGGTTAATAATGGATTTAATGAAATTATTTGATAATTAATAAAATCAATGTTATAATGGTCGTCGATTGATAGCGAGGCTAGATACCAGGTATGGTTGCATCGGTTCGATGCTTGTTATTTTATTTATGTTTATGGTTACGTCGTGATGACGTGTGTTGATATGGTTCCCGCTTCGGGCGGATGATGATTATTGTGATATGGTACCCGCTTCGGGCGGATGATGTGTGTGTTGATATGGTACCCGCTTCGGGCGGATGAGCTGCTGACGAGCAGCTGGCTACTGCGCAGTAGGCCGGATATGGTCATGGATATGGATATGGATATGATTGGTGACCCAAAAGTCAACATTTCGACCCATGGCGAACTGGCCGTCTTTGGTTGTGATTAGGATCCCGAGTCGAGGGCGAGTTACGGTTAGGGACTTCTAGTCCACCTGTTCTCGTGCCTTGAGGACTCGATGGGATATAGTGGAGAAAAGGCGCGAGCTGACTCGGCATGGACCACCGAAATGATTTGGCTTTTGTAGAGTATATTTATTTATTTATTTTATTGTTGAAAATGGTTAAAATGATGAATAAATGGTTTATGTTGGCGTTTATTTTAATTACTTGAAATTTGACTAATAATGGTTCGGTAAAGAGAATTGGTAATAGATTCCCTACTGAGCATGTGGTGCTCACCCCTTCCATATACAATTTTTTTCTTCTAGTTACAGGTGGTGATCAATATCAGACTCCGGACGAGGAGTAGTTTGAGTTAGGAGGTCCACATGTTGATTGGCTAAACCGTACCTCTAGTGTTCGTCGAGGTGAATTCCGCTTTTTTTTTGGATTGATCTTTTATTCAGACTTGTAATGGATTAAATTAAGGATATTTGTGATGGTGATACGTTATATTTGTCGTTTTATGGTGTTGTATAAACTGTGGTCGTTGATGTTGTATTGTCGTTTTAAGTCCCATGGGCAAAAGTTATGTGTTTGTTGACGTGGACATTGAATATTCAACGATATCGTTTAAATGATGATGTGTCGTTGACCGGTCCAAGTTTGAAAAGTCGTCGTTTTTGTCTTATTCTACTAACCCCCATCTAGGGGCGTTACAGTTTGGTATCAGAGCCTAGGTTACGGCACGTAGGGTACAACACCATAATATTTTTATTTTATTTTCTTTAAGTATTTTGGGTCGTGTTTTATTTTGTATCACCATCCATAATCCTGACATTTTAATCTTTCTACAATTGATCAACATGGTCTGAAATTCCTTAAGTAATCCTAATCTGCTTTCCTAATTCGATAATGATTAAATGGTTGCCGTATATGTTGTGCAACAAGTCGCACAACTTCTAAATTATATTCCTGAAGGAATGAGAACCATTAAAGATTACGTGTTGTAATTCCCTCCAAAGTTTGAAGGCTTTCCCGATGCAGTTATTGCTAAAAGTGATTGAGAAAAATTTGAAGTGCTTGATTACGATTGGATATTGTGTTAGTTTTGCCACCTACCTTTCGAGGGCCTAGCTGCGTAACTGTGGAAAATGTATCAAGATGACATCGAAGTAGATAAACCAACGTGGTCAGAATTTGTTATTATGTTCGTGGTGTGCTATGCTTTAAAGGATTATTGTTTTAACAAGATCAATGAATTCTCCCAGTTAACTCTGGAAAATATGACTGTGGTCGAGTATCACGCAAAGTGTGTGAAATTGTCGCGTTGTAATCCCGATGTTGCAATTGCCCTGAATCTAGAATGGCGAAATTTTGGTAAGAATTATATGCGCAATGGGGTTCATGAGACCTTGGCGCCATAGTGGTTCTTTGATTTCTCAGGACTTGTTTTCTTAGCCAAAAATATCGAGGCTTGTACTATTCTTTTAGAGTTGTGTGCTGATATAAGAAGTTGCCAAAAGCTTTAATGATCTGCAAGTCTTGTAAGCTAGTTATTGAGGGAAGTAAATTATCATTTGACGTAATCGTTCTTCGTATGATCAAGTTTGATGTATCATTGGAATTCAGTTTATTAGGGAAGTACCATGCTGTAGTAGACTGCTACAAAATACATGGGACCCTTAGAAGAAAAGAAAATGAGCATGTTAATATGGCCTCATAATTTTATCTTGAAGTCTATCCTTGGAGGAAAGATGAATTTTGAAGGGTCGGAAGTTAATTGTGCCATTGAAGGTGTGAGGCAAAGTGCAATCGACCCGCACATCCCAATAGTACAAGATCTTGAAGATGTGTTTTCCGCAGAGATTTTAGGATTTTCTCCAAATTGTGGATTGGGTTTGACATTGACATAGTTCCTGGGAGTTTTCCAATTTCTATGGCTCCAACAGAATTGGCAGAATTGAAGAAGCAATTAGACGACTAGTTGAGTAAAAGGTTTATCTGGCAGATTACATCACCGTGGGGAGCACCGGTGTTATTCGCTAAGAAAACTGATGGTAGTTTACGCTTTTGTGTGGACTACCGACAGCTCAACAAGATAACGATTAAGAATAAATGTCCTTTATCGCGCATTGATGACTTATTCGACCAATTGGGAGGATACAAATACTTCTCTAAAATAGATTTGCGGTCGAATTACCACCAATGGAGGATTCGAGATGCCAATATTCTGAAGACAACATTCTGTACGCGATATGGTCACTTTGAGTTCACGGTTATGTCTTTTGGTCTAATAGAACGCTCCAGCGGCGTTTATGGACTTAATGAATAGGATTTTTTTTTACCATACTTGGATCGATTTATTGTTGTCTTCATTGACGACATACTTATCTATCCAAGAACCTTGGAGGAACACGCAGAACATTTGCGGATTGTTTTACAGACTTTGCGGGACCATCGCCTATACGCGAAGAAAGAAAAATGTGAATTCTGGATGACAGAAGTGAAATTCTTAGGCCACGTGATCCCGCAAGAAGGTATTGCCGTAGACCCGTCAAAGATCGAAGATATCTTAAACTTAAGGCAACCAAGAAATGTGAGAGAAGTCCGAAGCTTCTTAGGGCTTGCGGATTATTACAGAAAGTTCGTGGAGATTTTTTTTCGAAAGATTGTCGCACCGCTAAACAAGCTCACCAGAAAAGATGTTCAGTTCATATGAGATGGTAGATGTGAAAAGTCTTTTTTCAGAATTTAAACGACGATTGATGAGTGCTCCTGTCCTTATTGTCCCTAATGTAGATGAAGTGTTTACAGTGTATACTGATGCATCTCAAAGTGGACTAGGTTGTGTGCTCATGCAACAAGGAAGAGTGGTGGCATATGGTTCTAGGCAGTTGAACCCGCATGAAAAAAAAAATTATTATTATCCTACCCACGACTTGGAGCTAGCAGCAGTGATATTTGCACTCAAAATCTGGCATTGTCATCTTTACGGGTCAAGATTTGAAATATTCACCGATCATCAAAGTCTCAAGTATTTGTTCACGCAGAGAGACTTGAATCTACGAGAACGAAGATGGGTGGAGTAAATGGAAGATTATGAATTTAGTCTACAATATCACCTAGGAAAAGCAAATGTGGTGGCCGATGCATTGAGTCGGAAGAACCATGGTTTGCTTGCTTCTCTGAACTTGGAGCCATGGAAGAGATCAGTTACCATTGGCGATTACAATTTAGAATTCCATAGCGACGGGCATAAAGCATGTGAGTATAATGTCATAGCCGTTCCATCAATGATACTTCAAGTTAGATAAAGTCAGTGGAGTGATGAAACATTACAAGAGATATGAAATCGATTACAAGCTGGAGAATAACTTGAAGGAAGGAATGTGGGAGTCGATGGATTCTTATTGTACAAAGGGAGGCTTGCAGTAGCCGATGATGCTACATTACGAAGTGCCATCCTACAAGAAGCTCATCGTTCCAAGTTTACTATTCACCCAGGAAGTACGAAAATGTACCAAGATCTGAAGAGGCAATATTATTGGTACAGAATGAAATCGGATGTGGCGATGTTCGTGAAGAGATGTCCAGTTTGCCAAATAGTCAAAGCAGAGCATCAAAGACTCGGCGGGGATCTCAGGCCACTTGAAATATCCGAGTGGAAATGGGACATCATCACTATGGACTTTGCTTTGGGACTTCCTCAGACTCGAGGTGTATATGATGCAGTGTGGGTGATCGTTGATAGATTGACAAAATCAGCCCACTTTATCCCCATTCGGACAGATTTTAAAGTTCCGAAACTTTGTAAACTATATGTGGAAAAGATAGTAAAGCTTCATGGGGTCCATGTTTCAATAGTTTCGGACCGAGACGCTCGTTTCACCTCAAAATTTTGGATGGGATTAAAAAAAAAAAAAAAAAGAAATAGGAACCGATTTGAGTTTGAGCACGTCTTTTCATCCTCAGACCGATGGCCAATCAGAGCGAGTAATTTAGATCTTAGAAGACATGCTTCGGACATGCGCCTAGGATCTTGGAGGAAAGTGGAAGGAGCGACTACCATTCGTGGAGTTTGCTTACAATAATAGCTTTCAGGCTAGTATCAGTATGACACTGTATAATGCCTTGTATGGTCGACCTTGTCGTTCACCTCTTTGTTGGGCCGAGTATGAAGATCATATTACTCTCGGTCCTTCCTACCTCAGAGAGACAACTGAAGCGATTAAGCTTATTCGGGAAAGACTCAAGACTGCTTAAAGTCGCCAGAAGAGTTTCCCGGATCGAAGACGAAGGCCATTGGGATTCATGGTTGGCGACTATGTGTTTCTGAAGGTTACACTAATGCGCGGTGTTTCTCGTTAAAAAAAAAAAAAAAAAAAAAAAAAAAAAAAAAGAAGTTGGCTCCGCAATACACATGTCCGTTCGAGATAGTTGAAAGAGTTGGGCTATTTGCCTACAGGCTTGATTTTACCTCCGTAATTAACTCATGTTCATAATGTGTTTCATGGTCGATGTTCAGGAAATATGAACCCGATCCTCAACAAATCATTGAGTACATAGAGATGCCCATTCAAGAAAATGAGACGTACGAGGAATACGTGATTCAGATTATCGACCATGAAGGTAAAGTTCCTCGTCGGCGAGAGATCTCTTTAGTCAAAGTGGTGTGTAACCATCACGACCTAAGAGAGGCAACATGGGAGTTAGAGTCGGAGATGATGAAGAAATAATCGTCTTTTCGGGGATTGACTTGTTTAAATTTCGAGGACGAAATTTTTAAAGGGGTGGAGTATTGTAATACCCTCAATATTATATATATATATATATAAAAAAAAAAAAGGTCAAAAAGTCAAATCAGTTTTGGCAGAGGGGTCATCACTTCCCCTCCACCCTCTCTCTCTCATTTTGTCGCAGCATCCATCTCTCTATTTTTATATTTTTTTTCTTTCTTTCTCAACAAATCTTCAAGACACTATATCTCTCTCACCGGAGCTCCGATCGGAGCGTGGTTGGTGGCGCCGGAAAGCTCTCGAGAAGGCGAGTCTACTTCTAGGCGGAAGTCGACCCGAAGTGGTGGCGCTTGGCCGGAATAGTCGCCGGAAGGTTCGGTTTCTTAACTCGAGATCTATACCGTTTGGGTTCGATTTTGAGAAATCTAACACCGGAATCATGTTCATGAAGCCTATTAGAGTCCGTTGGTGGTGCACCTCGCCGTCGCCGTCGCCGGTTGCCGCCGTCGACCGCCGCGTCATTTTCCGATCCCGAAATTAATCGAGGGGTTTTGAAGCCCTCGTCGAGGAGATTAAAAGCCCTCGATCGTAATTGTCATCGGACTCCCGGTACTCGAATTTCCTTGCCCTAGTTTCTGATTTTAGATGATCAAATTAGGTATGTTATGGGCCTTGATTGATGAAATTGACCTCGCCATTGTGTTTAGAATAGTCGAATTAGGCTAGGAGAGGTATCACATTGTCGAATTGATGCCCGTTTTACTGCCTCGTTTTGCGTGCCCGACGGGAATTCGGCCCGGGTTAAATGTCAGCGTATCGGGTTTTCAATTGACAATTTGAATTCCAATCTTAGTAACAATTGACTTATGGATGGTATCGGTGTTGTAGTTGGCGCGGGTAGTCGTTCCGGGGTCGCCTCAAAAACTGTGTTGCCCGAACCACCAGTTTTGAATAGGTCAACGGATCCCGAAGTCTCTAATCATCAATCTCAGGGCCAAGACGAACCCACATCTTCGACTAGCTAGTCGATCGGTCAAAGTTTCGACGGGTTGAGGTAGGGGCTATTACCTTTTCTCGCAAATTAAAATGAGCGTAGAAACCAATGCTTTAATGAAGATTGAACCGGATAGGTTAATAATGGATTTAATGAAATTATTTGATAATTAATAAAATCAATGTTATAATGGTCGTCGATTGATAGCGAGGCTAGATACCAGGTATGGTTGCATCGGTTCGATGCTTGTTATTTTATTTATGTTTATGGTTACGTCGTGATGACGTGTGTTGATATGGTTCCCGCTTCGGGCGGATGATGATTATTGTGATATGGTACCCGCTTCGGGCGGATGATGTGTGTGTTGATATGGTACCCGCTTCGGGCGGATGAGCTGCTGACGAGCAGCTGGCTACTGCGCAGTAGGCCGGATATGGTCATGGATATGGATATGGATATGATTGGTGACCCAAAAGTCAACATTTCGACCCATGGCGAACTGGCCGTCTTTGGTGATGATTAGGATCCCGAGTCGAGGGCGAGTTACGGTTAGGGACTTCTAGTCCACCTGTTCTCGTGCCTTGAGGACTCGATGGGATATAGTGGAGAAAAGGCGCGAGCTGACTCGGCATGGACCACCGAAATGATTTGGCTTTTGTGGAGTATATTTATTTATTTATTTTATTGTTGAAAATGGTTAAAATGATGAATAAATGGTTTATGTTGGCGTTTATTTTAATTACTTGAAATTTGACTAATAATGGTTCGGTAAAGAGAATTGGTAATAGATTCCCTACTGAGCATGTGGTGCTCACCCCTTCCATATACAATTTTTTTCTTCTAGTTACAGGTGGTGATCAATATCAGACTCCGGACGAGGAGTAGTTTGAGTTAGGAGGTCCACATGTTGATTGGCTAAACCGTACCTCTAGTGTTCGTCGAGGTGAATTCCGCTTTTTTTTTTTATTGATCTTTTATTCAGACTTGTAATGGATTAAATTAAGGATATTTGTGATGGTGATACGTTATATTTGTCGTTTTATGGTGTTGTATAAACTGTGGTCGTTGATGTTGTATTGTCGTTTTAAGTCCCATGGGCAAAAGTTATGTGTTTGTTGACGTGGACATTGAATATTCAACGATATCGTTTAAATGATGATGTGTCGTTGACCGGTCCAAGTTTGAAAAGTCGTCGTTTTTGTCTTATTCTACTAACCCCATCTAGGGGCGTTACACTTACGCTATAATTATATATCCATATATACATATACAAGGCTGTGAATATCACAGAAAGGCGCACCAATTTTACGAGCAACGAAGCTACTTCGTCACAAACATTCTAAAACACGAAAACCGCGTCCCATGCAAATGATATATATAGATATACATAATAATATATATAAATATATATATATATATATTAATTTATTATGTTCAATTTACTATGAAAGGCGTAATAGCTGGCAACAGCAGAGACCTCATTGAAAATGAATGAACCTTCCACGGCTACTTCGTCAAATTTGACTATAAAACAACCAGCTTACTTCTCTATCCAAACACACCAAATCTTCATTACTTTCTTCTCAAGCATCTTACTATCTCTCTCTAAACATGTCTCGTTCCTTGCTGCTTTGTCTCTTTGTCGTTGCTTGCTGTTTCGGGGTCGGTTTCGGGGGCGATTTGAACAAAGATTTCCAGATCACTTGGGGCGATGGCCGAGCCAAGATTGTCAACAACGGCGAGCTTCTCACTCTCTCCCTCGACAAAGCCTCCGGCTCCGGTTTCGAGTCCAAGCACGAGTACCTCTTCGGCCAGATCGATATGCAGCTCAAGCTCGTTGCCGGAAACTCCGCTGGAACCGTCACTGCCTACTATGTATGCATGCCAACCTTATTAGTATACTCTCCTATGTTTTGTGTTTATATACATGTATCTAATGTATCTATGTATGTTTGATCAGCTGACTTCGAAAGGGTCGACGTGGGACGAGATCGACTTCGAGTTCTTGGGGAATGTGACCGGAGAGCCGTATATTCTTCACACGAACGTGTTCAGCCAAGGCAAAGGCAACAGAGAGCAACAGTTCTACCTCTGGTTCGACCCCACCGCCGATTTCCACACTTACTCCATTCTCTGGAACCCGCAACACATTGTGTGAGTAACCCGTGACCTTACAAAACTTGTCTTAAGTCGTCGCTGTTCTTATTATACCGACTATAAACTAATAAAAAGAATGTTTGTTCGTTTCAGATTCTCGGTTGATGGGACGCCGATCAGGAAGTTCAAGAACAACGAGGCTAAGGGAGTTCCGTTCCCAAAGAGTCAGGCGATGAAGATACACTCGAGCCTCTGGAACGCCGATGACTGGGCCACCAGAGGCGGTCTGGTCAAGACTGACTGGAGCAAAGCACCGTTCGAGGCGTCTTACAGGAACTTCCGAGCAGACGCGTGCGTTTGGGCCAACGGGGCGTCGTCGTGCCCTTCGTCCAAGAGCAGTTGGTTTGCTCAGGAGTTGGACTCCGCCGGCGACGAGAAGATCCGTTGGGCGCAGAAGAACTACATGATTTACAACTACTGCTCCGACTCTAAGAGGTTCCCCCAAGGCTTCCCTCCAGAATGCTCAATGTTTTAAAAAGACTTAGATGAAGCCTTATTTGTATGTAATTCAGCTTTGTAATCATATATATTATTTAATTCGTCATTAAATATTTCCATAGGATAAAACAAATCTTGTAAAACTAGTGAAATTCAATGAGATTCTTTGTTTTTGTTATGCTTTTTGAACTCGTGAAATATTTCTTTCTTGTGAAAAAAAGATTTACAATAAATGAAAGGGTCATATATGGGTTGGTTCTACTTGGCTTCGTCGGCGGATCCGGATTCGAGTTGGGCATTTGGTTGGGCCTTTTTTCGTGAAAGGCTTAATTAATAATTCGAGCCAAACGAAGATAATTTTATTATTCGGATATATTGAATGAATGAGATTAGTCTAATAAATCGAAAGATAAAATGAGATTTAACGAACATAATTTTATTATTTGGATATATTAAATGAATGAGATTAATCTTATAAATCGAAAGATAAAATGAGATTTAACTACAAACTAATTAAATCACGTAATAAAACATATGACTGGACGATTTCATACACCAACATTAATAAAATTATGTAAGTACGCGTTTATCTAGTTAGCTTAATTATTATATATTTGGCTTAACTTTGTATATTTTTACACTTTTACTTATAATTATATATTAAAAATGAAATGTAGAATGAATACTTACTCGACATACCCACGCTTGTAGAAATATTAAAACGCTCACGAGAATAGAAAGTAACGACTTTTCTTACCATTATAAAAATGCCTCAAATAATACCAAAAAAAACATATACACATTTTTACCGCAAATAATACCACATTTCCAGAATCGTTACTATTTATTAGAAAAATTCAAAAACTTGAACTAGCAATATAGGCACTTTTTTTAAAGAAGCACCACCAAAAATAGGCGTATGCCAGTAAAAGCAGCGCGCACACGGTATTCTTTAGTAAAAGGCGAAAGAATAGTTCGCTATGTGCTCACTGCCTGGCTCCGTGGCCATTTCAATACGGCCTATATTCAAATATATATCAAGTTTTGAACAAGGCAGCGTCTCGTCTATCCAATGTGGGACTTTCTATGACTAGGAACAAACTAGAAGATTGAAGTCATTGAACCATTCTTGCTTTTCTATTTACCTTTTCAAACCAAAAGTAAATACGAGTCTATCTCACTTTTTTAATAGGACCTCAATTCTTACAACTTTTTTCAAAAAAAACAAGACAAAGGCAAGCCACCAAGTTTTTTTTTAGTTATAAAATCTATATAATTAATCATTTTAAGATCATAAATTTTATTAAATAACAGAGACTATCAATTTCTCGGGAGATAATTTAGCAATGTTGACTGTAAAAAAATTATTTATCAAAATTATTAATCTATTATTGAATATCAATATTACAAGATCCTACCGTACATTGTTAAAATTATTAAATATGCGTGTAATTTTTCTTTATAAGTTTCTTTTGTACAAAATTTATTATATATATGTATAAACAATGAAAGGGTAATTTATTATTATTATTATTATTTATTATTATTACTATCATCATCTTTAGTTATGTATTATAACGTCTACTTTAGTCATAAATTAGAACTTACTCTCTGGTTTTAATAACACTAATTTGATTTTTCTCATATATCATTTATTCCGTTTTCATTTTAAGTATCCAAAATTATTATTTACTCTTATTTTGAAATTCCGCCACTCTGTATACCCTCTAAATTTAATCTTCTACATTATAATACTTTTTTTTTTGTACATGTATGTTCTTTTTTTCTCCTCCCTTTCTCATTTCTACAACTTATATGATTTCCCCCTCCTCTCACTCTCTCTGCTTTAGCTTATGCTAATTGTGACATTGTGAACTCGTCGGTTGGAAAATCATGTCTCCTCAGATTCATTGCGAGTTTGCCAAACATAGTTAACGAAAAAACCTTATTAAAACGGGCTAATTATTATTCACCAAAGTTCTAAATGTTGATCGATATCGTTTCAGACTCACCATTTTACAGATATATCGCTCATTGACAGGCATACCGACGGATAAATTGGAAGAAACGGATATATCGCTTGCCGATAATATTGCATAAATTTCACGGATATATTATTGAGAATATAGAGTGAGTCACCACTGTAATCATAGAGTCAACAGAGTTCATCGACAAGTCAAGGTCGATACTTAGTTCACTGATACTTAATTCTCCTCGAGATTCTCTCTCTCGTGTGTCTACCTCATCGAGACAATCTCGTCAACCTTAAGTCGACGACCAACATCCACGAGTAGACTTCATCGAGAAGACGAATAAACTTCATCGAGGAGACGAGCAGACTTCATCGAGTCCTCGAGCGTATTCTACTTCCTCGACATACTTCATCGAAGCATACTTCCTCGAGCAACATACTTCATCGGGCGTCTCTTCATCAGCGACAAACTTCCCTTCGTCGTCTCTTAGTTAGCGACAAGGCTTCATCGACAAGCTTTTCATCATCTTCATCGAAGCTGATCTCTTCACCTTTTATTTCATTATTGTACTTTGTACTTTCATTTACTTGTATTGTTGTACTATACAGAGTGTTGCATATATATAAAGGTCTCTCTTGTCTTCATTTGTAACCATCACAACTGAACCAATTCAGACAATCATGCTGATTCGTTCATTCATTCAGTAAGATTTCAAATGTTCATTCCTGAATTCTCTCTATCTTTTCTTTATTATTTATTCAAAAACTTAATATGGTATCAGAGCAATGTTTCTGCCATTGTCGTCTCTGAGCTTGAAGCTTCGATCTTCGATCTCTAGTTCTCTTCAACTCCGTTTTCTGTTTCGATCATCCCTGATCCGCCCAATCTTGGATGGTTTGGAGAACGGAAGAGAAGAGGCATGTCAAGCGATCGAGAAAGAAAGCTTCAGCCTTTGGAGCGCTGGGTATGAACTTCATCATCTCTGTATTCCGCCATTAGAGCTTTGTTTCAGCCTTCTTCATCTTCTACCTTCCTGCCTGGACAATGGGCTGGTGGTTTCTTCAAATTCAGAAAATCATCAGATCATGCCCACTATATCAGGGAAGTGCCATATCGGAGCAAGGCCTCCTCTTCCTTCCTGCGTGGAAAAATTTGCTGGTCTTTCCTTCGAATTCAAAGAAGGAATCTCATCATATCATGCCGAGGATATCAGGGAAGCGCTATATAGGGTTTTGTTTTCAAGCCTGATTTTTTCGTCGATTTCAATGTTGGACATGGAATCGCAAGTTGTGAGCAAGAACACAGCGAATCGTATGATTATTCAAGATCGTCGATCGACTCTCACTCCGATCATCAAGGAATTGTTTATTGGTTTTCTGGTTTTCAACCGGAGACTCTCATTTTTCTTCATGTTCATATCTGGGTTCATCATCCAATTCGATCAAGACATGGATGAGCAAAATGAGCAGTTCATATTCCACCATTAGAGCTCTGTTGTCAGAGCTTCCTCTCAGCGGTCTTTGATCATAGTCCGAGCAAAAGCTTTTTCCGGCTCTGAGCTCAAATCAACATCGTCTTTCCCTTCAATCAAGATGGAGTTATCGTTCGTCAAAACAAGAATCTGATTATCAAGAATGATTCTTGTTTCTTCATATTCCAGGAAGTTCGTGTTCGTTATCTCCGTCAAGAAAAAGATTAGAATTCTTGACAGGGTCTGCTCTCGGATCTGTTTAAAGACTGGGTTTCTTGATGGATTCCTTCCCCTATTCGTTCTACTAGGATCATCACTTGGTCAATTCGAGGATCTCGTTATAGCTGCAAATTTTATGGCATCGATGCGATGTTCGGTCAGGGGGTGCGAGGCTCTTCGTTCAACATTGATCCCGTTCATGGTACTTTCATGGGGAAGTCCAGGAGGATCTCAAGCTCGCACTTGCGAGGCTCTTTGTTCAACATTGATCCCGTTCATGGTACTTTCATGGGAAAGTCCAGGAGGATCTCAAGCTCGCACGACTCCGAAGATAACGTGAAAATTCTCGGGTTTTCCTCGCGTCATCTACCGAGCACCGAGGAACGTCTCGCGGATGTCTATCTCTCGCCGAACTCGTAAATTCTATCTCAATATTGATCTAAGCAAAAGTCTTGTCGGTCATATTATCTCGTCGACCAAAATTATCCACGAGCAAGTTCTTCGACATCGATAAAGATTCTTCATCGAGCTTGTTAGTCGACCTCGTCGAACTTTTAGTCTCTCGATCCCTTCAACGAACTTCGTCGACACTCCAACATCATGTGGCTCAACTTCATCGTCAGAACCAATTGATATCGTTCACCCCAAGTTACCTCGTCGTCAATACAAAGAGCTTCTGAGTTCTTCGATTTTCATCGCTTCTTCAAGCGTGCGAAGACCAAAATCTCCGACAAAGCATGGCTCTCGAGGAAACTCGACGATTAGCTTCTAAGTCTTCATTCTAACGTTCTCTATGGCAACACTTCGCTTCTTCGATTTTTGATAGCTCCGCAACGATTTTTCAAGTTTGAGCTATAATTCAGGCTCTTTCTTTTTGTTGACTTTCACGAGTTTATCAAAATGATTTGACCACTATTCTCGTGGATCAGTAAAAGCTGTGCATAAAGCCTTCATCAAGATGATCTTATAAAGAAGAAGGTTGTGACAAAATTAGCCACTGGAATGGAGTACCATCAGTTACTCATCGAGATAGTTCTTCAACTCTTCGTCAAGGATTCAAAGATTCTCTCTCTCGTGTGTCTACCTCATCGAGACAATCTCGTCGACATTAAGTCGACGACCAACATCCACGAGCAGACTTCATCGAAAAGACGAACAAACTTCATCGAGGAGACGAGCAGACTTCATCGAGTCCTCGAGCGTCTTCTACTTCCTCGACATACTTTATCGAAGCATACTTCCTTGAGCAACCTACTTCATCGGGCGTCTCTTCATCAGCGACAAACTTCCCTTCGTCGTCTCTTAGTTAGCGACAAGGCTTCATCGACCAGCTTCTCATAATCCTTTATCGAAGCTGATCTCTTCACCGTTTATTTCATTGTTGTACTTTGTACTTTCATTTACTTGTACTGTTGTACTATATAGAGTGTTGCCTATATATAAAGGCCTCTCTTGTCTTCATTTGTAACCATCACAACTGAACCAATTTAGACAATCATGCTGATTTGTTCATTCATTCAATAAGATTTTAGATGTTCATTCCTGAATTCTCTCTATATTTTCTTTATCGTTTTATTCAAAAACTTAATAAATATCGTTATCGACGGATATTCTGAAAAATATTTTTGAATATGTAGGCAGAATTTTACATGAATTCAATTTTAAAATAAATTATTTAATAAATAGAAAGCATAGCTCGTAAGTATTCACCGCTAAACTCGTTATAAGAATTCTCGATAATCTATTCCGTAACGACAAGTCCTCGCTCCTCGAGGCCCTAACTAATTTGTCTCTAAATTTACAAGTGAGTTGGTTTGGGCCCACAAAAAAGCCCAATCCAACTCCGGGTGGAGGCCCAAACCCGAGAGTGTGTGTTTGCCGCGTCATACGAATAATTCCCGTTCCAAATCCGTTGCAGTTCGTGGCTCTAAACAACCCAACCCAACTATCCCACCTCACTCTCCGCCGGTCATGGCGGCCGAGCTCTCCTCTCACGCGCTTCTCCTCGCCACCGCCGCCAATCGCCGCCTCCGAACCCCCCCTCGCACCTTCCACTTCGCTCCGCCTTCTCCTCTCCGTCTCCGCCGCGCCTTCTCCTGCCGCGCCGCCACCGCCGGAGCTCAGTCTCCCTCCGACACCGAGCTCTCCGTCCGAGTTGGCCAGGACCGTCTTTCCAAGGTCGCTGCTCTCTCTTCTTCTTCTTCTTCAGCTCTGTTTGCTTTCGCCTTGAGGATTGCGTTTGTGAATCTCTGTGTGCGTGTTTGTTGCAGGTTCCGATTTCGAACATCAGGAACTTCTGTATCATAGCGCACATCGACCATGGGAAGTCCACTCTCGCCGACAAGCTGCTGCAGACGACAGGGACTGTTCAGAAGCGCGAAATGAAGGAGCAGTTTCTGGATAACATGGATTTGGAGAGAGAGCGTGGCATCACTATCAAACTCCAGGTCTGTCTTACTGTCTTGCTTTGTTTCGAATTTCTCGACTGTTGCGGATCGCAGTCATAGCTTGGTGAGTCGTGAAGCATAATTCACCGGAACCGCTATGAAAATCCGAGCAGAGCGGTGAAGCTGTTTTGGTGGAACCAAATATTTTGCATATATGGCCTTCGGTCAAGCGTGGCATCACTAGCAAACCCCAGGTTTTAGTTGTGAAGCATAATCCACCGGAATTGCTATGAAGATCCACCGCGTGGTGATCGAGCTGTTTTGGTGTAACCCATATGCGATTTGTAGACATCATTGTGTGTGTTGTAGCATAAAAAGAGGGCTGTAACACCGGAAATTTGATCAGATTATATTGTACACGAATTACTAGTGGCGAGTGTATATACCGAGCGAACCACTATAATACCATTTATTTTTGTTTTGGTTGATTTCGTTTGATTTGGGGATTTAGGTCGAAATCCTAATTATATCATGACTGTTGGCACTGGCAGGCAGCTCGTATGCGCTATGTGCACGAAACCAAGCCCTATTGTCTCAATCTGATTGACACTCCTGGCCATGTGGATTTTTCATACGAGGTATGTACATATACCGATTGTTTCATTATTGGTATTTGATGAGAACTACGGTTGGAGGATTATCTGTTCAAATGAATGATGTTGTTTGGTTAATTTGGCAGGTTTCTCGCTCAATTGCTGCATGTGAGGGTGCTCTCCTCGTCGTTGATGCCTCACAGGTGACTCGTCTTCTTAATCGTGCTCCGTTTTCATCATTCTTGCATTAAATCTGATGTGAATATAGTCGGGAATCATAAGGGAGTGGAAGCCCAAACGCTAGCCAATGTGTATTTGGCGCTGGAAAACAACCTTGAAATAATCACTGTAAGTTTCATCTGCAATCTTTTTGACATTCTGTCTCTAACATTGTTCTACATAGTTAAGAAATTTGAATGTTGCTATGCTCCAGGTATTAAACAAGATAGATCTTCCGGGTGCTGAACCGGAGCGTGTTGCCAGGGAGATTGAAGAGATTGTCGGTCTAGATTGCAGCAATGCAATCCTGTGCTCTGCAAAAGTCGGTTCAATACCTCTCGCCGAGACAAAATTCTGCAAACTCTCCTTCACTGTTGTTGACTTGTGAATATTCCATTTGTAATCTAGGAAGGTATAGGGATCACTGAAATTTTGGATGCGATAGTCGAAAAGATTCCCCCGCCCAGTGATACCGCTGATCGTCCATTGAGGGCTTTAATATTCGATAGGTATGTAGTTTTACCCTCTAATTGAACTCGTTATTATACGAACCTCTTTGTTATTTTTTAATGAAATTTCTAGTAGTTAGTTAGTTTGTCTATGTATATGTACTTTTTCGATTCCAATGAAACATAAGGTTTCATGGCGTTACTTTAAATTTAATCAGATATTCGATTTTTTTTTTTTTTTTTTTTTCAGTTACTATGATCCGTATAGAGGTGTCATTGTATACTTTCGAGTGGTTGATGGAAAGATAAGAAAAGGTGACAGGATCTACTTTATGGCAAGTGGCAAGGTAAGATATGTTTTTATGATGAGTTTTCCCTCCCTTTGTTGCATAAGTAGGATTGCTCCTCATTCTAGACTTGGGTACTTTATAACTTCAGGATTATTTTGCCGACGAAATCGGAGTATTATCTCCCAGTCAGTTACAGGTTGAAGAACTCTTCGCCGGTGAGGTAATATAGTATTACTGCATGCCATTCTCTAACGTTTCTATTGTCATTTTGACATGTACGTTTTATAGGATTAGAAATATGAAGGTATAGCACTAACAATTTTTTTTTTCTTTCTCTTGTTACTTTTTAAGGTCGGGTATCTTTCCGCTTCAATAAGATCAGTTGCCGATGCACGGGTTGGTGATACTATCACTAATTTTGTTCGGAAGGCCGAAAACTCATTACCTGGATATGAAGAAGCCACGCCAATGGTGTTTTGTGGCTTGTTCCCTGTCGATGCTGACCAGTACTGTTCCACCGCTTTTCTTATAAGAATAATATTACTTTCTATCGATAGACTTGTGCAGCTTTTTTATGTCTTGCTTTCCTGCATAATTTGGCAGGTTTCCCGAGTTACGAGATGCACTTGAGAAACTGCAACTTAATGATGCTGCTCTCAAGGTAAACTTTGATCCAGATTTTATCCTTACTGATAACTTCAGAATTTTTCCAGTTTTGATGATTTCGGCTTTGGTTTTGCAGTTTGAGCCTGAGACCTCTAGCGCCATGGGTTTTGGCTTTAGGTGCGGGTTCCTGGGTCTTCTCCACATGGAAATTGTTCAGGTATCTCGTTCTGTCGCTACTTATAATTTCAAACCTGCCTTCATGAGCTGCGCCCTTTGAACGTTTTAGGAAAACTAATGGATCTTAAGTTTGGAGTGTTTTTTTTTTCTTTTTTTCACGTGCATTTCATTTTGCAGGAAAGGCTTGAAAGAGAATACAATCTGAGCCTAATAACGACTGCCCCAAGTGTCGTATACAGAGTGAACTGCGTAAATGGTGATACTGTAATTCCCTCTCAATCCTAAGCCCACTTCAATTTCCGAAACAGATTCTAGTTGTTGATGATGCTGTTTTACGTAGATTGCATAACGACATATTGATCATATTCAAGTAATTGGTGCATTTGTTGAAGGTGGAGTGCTCGAATCCATCCGCACTTCCTGAACAGGGACAAAGGAAGTCGATTGAAGAGCCACTTGTTAAGGTAATGTTTCGTTAATAATATTATATCTACGTTTACGTATAAATAGTGCAGTATTATATGACTAATACAGTAACACAAACAGATTGAAATGCTTTTGCCCAAAGATTATATTGGTCCACTTATGGAATTGGCTCAAGAACGAAGAGGAGAGTTCAAAGAAATGAAATATATTACTGAGATTCGGGCCGCGCTCACCTACGAATTGCCCCTTGCCGAGGTTCTCTTCTTTGCTTTAGCAATTCTACTTAGTCAGCTCGTAGTTACCGGATATTTACTATATATAAAAAATACTCAATAAACATACTTAATCGGCTTTTGTAGATTGTAAACTCGTTCTTTTTTGCAGATGGTGGGTGATTTCTTTGATCAACTGAAATCCAGAAGTAAAGGTTATGCCAGTATGGAGTACACTTTTCTCGGGTAAATCTACATTTCGAAACTAAAACAATTATTCTTGCGGTTGATCGTAGCAAATATGTGCCAAATTCAGTTCAAATTATATATCCATGTTTGATTTCAGGTACAAGGAAAGTGATTTGATCAAACTTGACATACAAATCAACGGCGAGCGAGTGGAACCATTATCGACAATCGTGCACCGGGATAAGGTAGTCTTGAACTAGACTCGTTGATTACGCTCTAACTTATGTAAATTCTGATAAAGATATTAAGAATAGATAATCTCTTGCGTGAACTCGTGTTTCAAATTTGGGATGCAAATTTTATTTAAAGTTTGTAATTTCTATTGTCAGGCGTATTCAGTTGGAAGGGCTCTGACACAAAAGCTGAAAGAGCTTATACCACGACAAATGTTTAAAGTGCCCATTCAAGTGAGATTCCTATTCTGCCTTATAACTTACTGAATCACAATTCATATATATCATGATGAAATACTTTAAAATCTAGAGTGAAGATCATTTAATAAAAATGATTGCATCTTCCTTACATGTATCTTTTTAAGGAAATTGTACGAAACACCCATTTAGCTACAAACCTTTTTAAAAACTACCCATTGTGTGTGTTCAAATGGGTAGTTTTTTAAAAAGCTTGCAAAATGGGTGTTTCGTTAATGAACCCTCTTTAATTAAATCAGTCGGAAATAATGAAACCGTATGAAGCAATGGGTTTTAAACAATGGTAAACCTCAACGCCAGACCATTCATCTAATTAAATAATACACCTAGGATCCGCATGATTCTAGATTGATACAACGTGCTCAAGATTCTCTTAAAATTCTCTTAGTTTAGAGTTTCCTGGGAATTCAACAATCTTGGACTGCTCTTCACGACCTTCAAGCAACTCTGACAGACTTTTATTCCGATCTTTTTCTAGACTCTAAACGTCTCTCGGGTCCCTTTCTCTCTCTCTGGCTAGTTCTATCTAAACCTCACATCGGCAACAACTCGATTTCTGATGTTGCTTGGCTGGCACAAGAAACCAAGCTGCGGTTATTGATTCTAGCCGTTAATCAGTTTTAAACTTAATTTGCTGCGCTGTCAATAACTTGAAATTCACTCAACAAGTATCAATCATTTTATCTTAAGATGGATCAATTACTTCATCGAATTAATAGTTACAAAAGCGTATTGATGATAGGCAACCATAGGGACGAAAGTGATAGCGAGTGAGGCTTTATCTGCAATCAGGAAGGATGTTTTAGCCAAATGCTACGGTAACTCTTCTCTTTCTGTATTTTTTTGTGTCTGAATATGTCCACTCGAGCTCACGGTCGCTGATGTGTTCTCCGTTTACAGGTGGAGACATTACAAGGAAAAAGAAACTGCTAAAGAAACAGGTACGTACTCGCACACGCATGCTTAGAGAGGTATTTTACGAAGCGTCGTGTGAATGTTTATTAATGGTATCGGGTTTTGTAGGCGGAGGGGAAGAAGAGAATGAAGGCCATTGGGAAGGTTGATGTGCCGCAAGAAGCGTTCATGGCAGTGTTGAAGCTTGAAAAAGAGGTCTTGTGATCACTCTCTTCTTGCCTTTGTTTCATATTGTAATTCGTACGCTTGGTTTAGTTCAGAGGTCACAACTGTAAGTAAAATATTACAGTTTTTTACTTTGGCTTTTGTCTTCGGAGAGAAAAGTAAATAATTGTATTATTTTAAAGGAAAAATAGAATTCGTAAAGAACAAACAAATTGTAAAAGAGGTCTTGGGTTCGATCTTCATAAATATTTTTATAGAGATATAGTATAATGCTCGTGTAATATAGTATATCAACTAATCTTAGCCGATAATATCACTTTAGCTCAGTATCGAGAGAGTTCTAAAAAAATTAATGATGTATTAAGAATTAAACAAATATTTTTGAATTGTATATTGCATAATATTAGGTAAACAAATTACGTCATAATATCCTTTTAAGAAAAATTACGTCAAAAAACTCGAGCACGACAATACGACAACACGACAATGAAAGCAGCGCTGTCTCAGGGGTAGGCACTAGTGATCTGGATAAAGACTTTTGTATTTGTATTTTATATTTATTATTATTATTATTATTATTATTATTATTATTTAAAAGTAATGCAATGAATTGGTGAAATACATATTTGAGCAGCTATACGATTGCTTGCTGCAGCAAATCCCCCGTGAAGAAATCAGTTTAATTTTAATCTAATTTTTACGAGGTACCAATAAAAGATGAACTCTCGAAATTATTTTCCCGACGTTTTTAAGTATATGCTGGTGAAAGTAATCTTTCCAGACATCCCGGATAACACTTTTACCGACGCTGGTAAAATTCCTTTAGTGACCCTCTGGTCACGCGCCCAAAAGTGTCCGTGAAACCCGAATTATCTTTGACGATGCTTTTAAATACTTCTCCCGGCAGCACTTTTTCGCACGGCAGAAGTACGAGTAATATTTGGTTGATTTTTTATTTTTATTTTTCAAATGTGAAGCCTAATGTAATGAATTACCCACACGAAACCTCCAAAGGAAAGCATGCAAAGAAAATGGTCTGCGTAGGTCCATGCTCACCACATTTTCAACGCTTTTTTCCAGCTTTAAAGAAAGCTCACTTTTGATATTAAATATATTATTACAAGTCGGTGATATGATATGATATGATAGTAGAGAGATAGTGACGCTCTCTGCTCAATAAACAAAGGAAGCCCCACCACCTATGCTATTTTATCACAGCATTATACAACTAAAAAGCCAGAAACCGCGTCCATGCATGCACTTTTATATATAATATATATATATAAAAAACAACTGGCCACAGCTGAGAATGAGACCTCATTGAAGTGAACCTTCCACGGCTACTTCTTCAAGCGTGTCGTTTCCGTACTATAAAACCCCATCTCACTCCGCTATCCAAACACACCAAACTTACTACCATCTTCTCAAGCTTCTCTGATCTTTAGTAAACATGTCGGCTTCTTTGCTTCTCTGTGCTGTTTTTGTGGCGTGCTTGTTCGGGCTCGGTTTCGGGGCTGATTTGAACAAAGATCTTCAGATTACTTGGGGCGATGGCAGAGCCAAGATACTCAACAATGGTGAGCTTCTCACTCTCGAGCTGGACCAAGCCTCAGGCTCTGGCTTTGAGTCCAAGAACGAGTACCTCTTCGGCCAGATCGATATGCAGCTCAAGCTCGTTGCCGGAAACTCCGCCGGAACTGTCACCGCCTACTACGTAAGCATGCTAATTAACTTCACCACTACTATATATCGTTTCTTGTCTTGTATATGTGTTTCTAATATAGTTATATGTATGTTTGATTGATCAGCTGTCTTCGAAAGGGTCGACGTGGGACGAGATCGACTTCGAGTTCTTGGGGAATGTGACCGGAGAGCCGTATATTCTTCACACGAACGTGTTCAGCCAAGGCAAAGGCAACAGAGAGCAACAGTTCTACCTCTGGTTCGACCCCACCGCCGATTTCCACACTTACTCCATTCTCTGGAGCCCGCAACACATTGTGTGAGTAACCCGTGACCTTATAAATCTTAATTGACTCGCTTTAGTACATCGACTTTTAACTAATAAAAGAACGTATGATTGTTTCAGATTCTCGGTTGCAATAAAGAAATAACAAAATAATAGATTACTTAATTCAAGATCATCTTCAAAATTTTAACTAGTATTATAGGCACTTCTTAAGAAAGAAGCACCACCAAAAATAGGCGTATGCCAAAATGAGCGGGCGCGCACACGGTATTCTTTAGTAAAAGGCGAAAGAATAGTTCGCTATGTGCTCACCGCATGGCTGCGTGCTTTCTCTTAAAAGCTTAGCAGCGTAAATATACCAGTTTTGGACTTCACAGTGTCTCTTTGTTTCCCATGTGGGAGTTTGTGAAACTTTCAATCAAAAACTATTCTTTGGTTTGCCCATACCAAAACAATTTTATTTATTTTAAGTGATTGCCATAAATGTCCCTTGAATTTTGTATCTTTACACAATTTGCTTTATAAGCTTTAACGAAATATATATTAATAGCTTTGGAACAATTACATTCCGTGACTGCTTCGAAATTTATATCATCATAATTTAGTGTATTGATTTTTATTTTTATTTTGGACAAAATATCCTCAAGTAAGTCATATGTTCATAACAATTAAGCAATTTTCTGTCTTTTTTAACGGATGAGAGGCAATACACTATTTTTTTAAAATATAAGTTATATTGTTTGGATTTAGCGTTAATTAAGAATTAATTTTAATTAAGCGTTTAAGTGAAGACTTATAAAATTACGAATAAAAGTTATTTCTATGTTTATATGTGGTTGATTTATTGAGTGTTTACGTGAAGACTTATAAAATTATTAAGAATAAAATTGTATTTCTATAAATTTATATGGTTCATTTAATAAGTGTTTAAGTGTATAAAGTTTTGTGAAGTATCTTTACGTATTACAAATGTTTGTGAAAAATATTTTGTTTATCTTCCTCTAGTGTTCGATTTAATTTAGAATATTGGTTTGAGAAAATACGTTATGTGGTTTTTACTATGATGCTTTAATATATATAAACACTAGTGGAGAGTGTTTTTTTAAGCTAGTCTGAGAGTGTTGCTTCTTAATATTTTGAGGCAAAAGTTCCAAATTATATTGTATTGCTGGAGTGAATTGATACAACTACGTGCTGCCCTTTTATAGCTAGAGAAAATCCACTAAAATTACTATAATGCCCATACTTGATAGCCAAGCAAAAAAAAAGTCATTACTTATCTAAGCAAAGTTGCAACTTGCTAGGATAAGGTCAGAATTCAAGTTTATCCCCTTCAGACAATGGTGCATGCAACCATATGACGGGAGATCGACCTAAGTTTCAAGAGCTCGATCAAAAGATCACAGGGAGCGTGAAGTTCGGCGATGAGTCGATCGTCGAAATCAGAGGCAGAGGGTCCATCCTGCTCCAGTGCAAGAACGAAGACCAATGCCTACTGACCCAGGTATACTGCATACCAAAGCTAAAGAGTAACATCATCAGCCTTGGTCAGATGACGGAAGTTGGCAACACAGTGGTGATGGCCGGCTCATACCTGAAGATGTGGAACCAACGCGGCGCCCTGTTGATGAAGGTGAAGAGAACGCCGAACAAGCTATACAAGATACTCCTGGAGACGGGCCAACCCATCTGCTTAATGGCGTCTCTAGCAGACCCAGCTTGGTTGTGGCACGCGCGACGTGGGCACGTAAATTTCTACACGCTCAAGATGACGGGAGAGAAGAAGATGGCCTTTGGGGTACCGAAGATTGAGCACCCCAACCAGCTGTGTAAATGTTGCATGGTCGCGAAACATGCAAGAGTGCCATTTCTGATCAAGGCCAGGTTCCGAGCAAAGCGAACCCTCCAACTGGTTCATGCTGACATGTGTGGTCCAATTACTCCGACCACCTTAGCCGGCAACAAGTACTTGTTTTTGCTTGCTGACGACTACAACCTTTGGATGTGGGTTTATATGCTCAAGGAGAAGAGTGGAGCCTTGGAAGTCTTCAAGAAGTTCAAGAGGCTTGTGTAGAACCAGTCAGAACATAGACTAAAGACCCTGCGAACAGATCGAGGAGGCGAGTTCACGTCTCAGAATTTTGCGGAGTACTGCGGAGAAGAAGGTGTAGAGCGACACCTCACCGCACCATACACGCCCCAGCAGAACGGTGTGGTGGAGAGAATGAACCGGATTGGGATGGACACAGCAAGGAGTTTGCTGAAGAGAATGCAAGTCCTGGAAAAATTCTGGGGAGAAGCAGTACGACATGCGGTCTACTTGCTGAACCGTTTACCGACAAAGGCGCTAGGTGAGAGCACCCTTTACCAAGCGTTGAAAGGGAAGAAACCTCACCTGGAGCATTTGAAGGTGTTTGGGTGCACCGCACATGTGAAGATTATAGGACAACACCTTAAGAAGCTCGATGATCGAAGTTAGCCAATGATGTACCTTGGTGCCGAAGAACGGAGCAAGGCACACATGTTTTAAGACCTCCAACGCGGAAAATTGCATGTGAGCAGAGACGCCGTGCTTGAATAGGAGAAGAAGTGGGACCGGGGAGACGAGAATGGAGAACCCGAACAGAATTTGGTGGAGTTCATACTCAAAGAGGAAGAGACAGTCAAGCATGAAGAGGGTGAGAGTCTGTTCCATGGGCTAGCAACGCCCAGCTCGACGCAAACCGGTTCTTCTGGAACCAGCCCACCACCAGGCTCGCCCAACCAAGGATCAGGAATGAGCACCCCGATCCCAATGACAGCTAGTTCGGGAGGAACCGGCTTGGGAGACTCGTTAATTAAGAATGGACGAAGAGGGTTCCATACCATGTCCGAGCTCTTCGAAGAAGCGAGGGAGCTTGATTTGAGCCCGGAGGAGCTCCTGCTGGTTAGTGAAGATGAACCAACCAACTACCGCGAGGCAGCCACCGAGAAGGAATGGCAGGAAGCGATGAAGCGAGAGTTGGAGTCCATTAAGAAGAATCACACATGGGAGCTAGTCGACCTTCCAAAAGGTCACAAGTCCATTGGTCTGAAGTGGGTCTACAAGATCAAGAAGGACTCAGAAGGCAAGGTCCTCAAGCACAAGGCCAGACTGGTCGCAAAGGGCTACGTGTAGAAGCAGTGAATAGAATACGAGGAAGTCTTTGCTCCAGTGGCCAGACTCGGCACAGTCAGGCTGATCCTAGCCCTCGCAGCTCATCGAGGCTGGAAAATCCATCACCTGGACGTCAAATCAGCGTTCCTTAATCGTTAATTGGAAGAAGAAGTCTATGTTACTCAGCCGGAAGGCTTCGTCGATAAAACCGCAAAGCACAAGGTGTAGAAGTTGTCAAAGGCCCTTTATGGGCTGTGGCAAGCACCTCGTGCATGGAACACTCGACTCGACAGGAGTATGAAGAGCCTTGGTTTCAAGAAGTGTTCCCAGGAGCAAGCAGTCTACGCAAGGAGCTCATGAAAGGAGGCCCTCATCGTCGATGTGTACGTCGATAACTTGATCGTGACTGGATCTAGTGCAGAAGGCATATATGGATTCAATAAACAAATGATGAAGGAGTTCGAGATGAGCGACCTCGGACTACTCTCATACTACCTCGGCATCGAGGTCGATCATAAGAAAGAAAACATCACGCTAAGGTAGACGGCCTACGCGAAGAATATTCTAAAGCAATTTAAGATGGCAGATTGCAATCCGAGCAAGTATCCAATGGAGGCAAAGTTGAAGCTCGGGAAAGACGCAGAAGGAACCCCGGTGGATCCTACAGAGTATAGGCGTGTTGTCGGGTGTCTCAGGTACCTAACCCATACCCGACCAGACATCTCATATGCAGTAAGCATAGTGAGTCGTCACATGAAGAATCGTACTAGTTTACACCAGCAGGCTTTGAAGCACATCCTTCGTTACGTGACAGTGACATAGCCGGTGATGTCGATGACACGAAAAGTAACAGAGGAATTGCGTTTTACCTCTACGGTAATTTGATCACTTGGCAGTCACGGTAGCAGAAAACTATGGCCTTATCCTCTTTTGAAGCTGAGTTTATGGCAGCGAACGCAGCATCTTGTCAAGCGTTATGGCTCAAAAATTTGTTGAGCGAGGTCACCGGAAGCGAGCAGAAGCCGGTGACTCTCTACGTCGACAACAAGTCCGCAATCGCATTGATGAAGAACCCAGTGTTCCATGGACGCAGAAAGCACATTGACACTCGCTTTCAATTTATCCGCGAGTGTGTGGAAAACCGAGAGATTGTCGTGGAATTTGTCAGCACCAGAGAGCAACATGAAGACATACTCACCAAGGCCCTAGCTCGAGTTAAGTTCCCAGAGATGAGAGAGTTACTCGGAGTGAAGAAACTTGAGTCACGTCAAGCTTACGGGGGAGAATGTAAAACGTAAGCAGTGACATTTATCTCTTCATCAAGTACTTATATTAATATTTTATTATGTAATCACTTACTTGACTACCAAGTAGCTTAGGGCAATTTAGTAATTTTATATCTTTTTGTTTCCTGTATAAAGCCCACATGTAACTCTTATTTTCATCAATTCCAACTCATTCGATCTCTCCAAAATCAAAGAACTTTCTTCTATTCTTCCTCATATATATATTAATATATATATAAACACTAGTGAAGAGTGTTTTTTTGTAAGCTAGTCTGAAAGTGTGGCTTCTTAATATTTTGAGGCAAAAGTTCCAAATTATTTTGGAACTAACAGAATCTATTGTTGATGCTAAAACATAGATCAAACATTATAGCGGCCCAAAGCTTCCGTGATGGGTCGGGCCCATCTTTGTTTCTTGAATTTCTTGGGCTCCAGGCTTGATTCACTGTTCTAGTGAAGTATGGCGGATTGAACCCTCTTCTAACCGTCAAACTGGAATCAAGTCCTCTGGCGTGTTAACGCACACTATTAGAGCAGGTCGTCGATCGCGATCTGGCAAATTTGGTAGATCGGACCCTCCAATAACCGTCGGTCTAGGACCGGGTCTTTCGATCTTACACCACCAAGTCTTAGAATGAATACGACTCAGGATATAGATCAGTGACCGCTGAGATCCAGAACCTCCATAGGGCAAGTCAACGATCGTTTGCAGCTTTGACTATGAAGCCGGGAAGATTGGACTCTTCGCTAATCGTTGAACTGGAAGTGGGTCCTCTGACCCATTACCACAAAGTCCTTGTACCTCCTCCAAGGCGGTCGGACTAGACTTGGGATGTAGATCGGCGACCAGTAAGAATCGGAACCTCCGTAGGGCAGGTTGTCACTTGAATCTAGAGTCGTCGATGTCTACGAGAGTTGGGGTGATCATATATGATGTCGTACCGTCACATATAGTGAGGTAGTCTACATACTCGTTTTTGCGAGATCAAGTCATGATGTAGTTCAACGTGGGCGTTAAGGGGTGCGTAAATGGGTTTTCCTGGGCGAGCCGGGCACCAATCACGGAGACAGGGATCGGACTGCCCTCCAACATTGGTCCTTATGTCTCGTGTGAGCTGGAGATGTTTCGGCGCTTCTGCTCTAGGTAGTTCCTCCCCTCCGATGCTTGTCATATATTTATAAGAAAAAGAAGAAACACTGATTTATAATTATAGAGAGGGCTTGAATGACATGAAATTCCTATTTATAAGAGGGTCCAGAGCCTCTGTGCAATTAAAAATGAATTTGTATGGCCCCTCGACAATTAAAAAATTCCTTGCGCGTTTTGGTCCCGCGCCATGGTGAGCCTCACACGCACTCACGCGCGCTACAGAAGCCTAAAAGGCCTCCACGCGTGCCACAACCCACAATGTGCGCCCCAGCACGCACATGCGCGCGTGCACCGCCTTTGGGCGTGCATGGGAGTGTGCCACAGTGTGCCCAAAGCCATTTTAGGGTGTGTTGTTGGTTATGGACATCGATCTGACGCCGATCATTCGTTGTACAATCCCAGCTAATCGGTCTAAACCGATAGAGACTGTATAACATAAATTTTACTGCGGAATAATTAACATTATCTAATTAAGTTAACGCGTAGAATAAACTTTGTTCTCAATGGGCTGAACCTAAAATTGTGTCCTATACCAAAATTCCCATTATTCTATCCAGTTTACGAAATGTAATGATTAATTAACTGGTCCTGATCTTTTTTTTTTTATCAAACAAATAATTAATTCAATCTTAATATGATTTCGATATTGGGTTTGAGCAAATAGATAATTATCTAATCAATAAATAAATATGTACCTTAATTACATTTTCGTCGTTCCGTGTGCTGAATTTCTCTCAATAGTCTTTCGATGTATGCTCCGGAGTTAGACCGCCATGATGTGTGGGCTCCAGGGATGATCACGAATTTCTTAGGCTTGACCGGGATCGAATTCTCTCTCTGGCAATGATCACAAAATTGCAGAGACAGATAGAGAGAGAGAATGGAGAATTCGAATTCCTGGGAATGTGAAGGTTATGTTTTTTTATTGTAAGTCTAGCCTATTTATAGGGATAAACCAAATCTTAACCAACTAGAGATATTTACTCATTATCTTAAAAATATAATGAATAATATCAAATCTTATTAGATTTTTTCAAGAAAGATTTAAATCTAAAGATAAGATAACAAATCTTTTTTGGGATCAAATCTTCCAATATTATATCTCCCTAATATTTGAATTAAAATATAACAAATAGATATTATTTGAATTCGAAAATTATGTTAAATTCAAAAATTTATAATTAATTACTAATAAATATTAATAATGAAATCCAATAATTAAAATTATATTTATTAATTAAATACTCTGGATATAAATCCTATATTTAATTTATTGTCAAATTCGCAGCCCATAAACGTACCTTAATCCGGGTTTTCCCGGATTACTGTTTTGGCCATAACATTGTCTTTGTACTTCAAAATGATGCGATGCAAAATGATAAATTCTTAGAATTTGATTTCCCACAATACTGTGATTGTCCATGCGTTAAATTTCAATTTATCAATTTTTACTTCCCGGACTGTACCAAAACTTTTGTAATTTTGCCACCTAGGATAAATAGACATTTCCTGCCCTAAGTCTCAAATCTAGTCTAATTGGATCCACCCCATTAAATAATTGAATATGTAATGAGGTTTCACTCCTGTGGCGTTACAAAAGGGACTAATGGATATATTATTCAAGCTTAGGTGAAATGAAGATATTTCACCAAACTTCAGTTACATTTCATTATAGCCCGAAGTTGAATACACTCTTGAATAATAATATTAATACATTCCTCACACAGGAGTCCATCGATAAAATAAGATTCTGGATTGATCGGTTTTCGTATTATTATGATTCTAATAAAAAGTTATTAGCTGTTGTACTGCCCTTTTGATGACACTATCTTTATTCTATGAATCTTACAAACTACGCACTCATTGGTTTATTAATTCAATGAGTTGTACATGTTTAGTTGTTTGTTTCTCTCGAAACATAATAGAGAAAATTATAAACTTTTTATCCATATCTTCATTCATGCAACCTATCTCCGTTAACCTTCTGATCCCAAAATGATAGTGATTAAGAATACCAGTGTATTCCGTAACGATAAAATCAAAGACAATGTGAGTTGATCCGTATAAGTTCATGATGCTCAGGACATCAACCGATTCCATCTGATCATCTTTTTGACTTAATCTTACTTTCATCAGTGACGGTCTTACTTGATGATTTCGGGTGTTAAGTTTGTTCATCCAGTATGGAGACACTCCAATACCTAGTGACTCTCAAAGGTGCATGATTAGCACCTAATTCAGTAAAAGATCATCACCTATAATGATTCGAGTTCACTAATGGCTTTTACCAATTAGAAATTCCCACATTCTAATCTAACCATAAATTACCTTTAAGTTCTTAAATTATGCAGGTCAAACCTCCTCACACAATAGACTCTGTTTGATGGCGTTGCATAATTGTAAAACATTTATAGAACTTTGGGATGAAAATTCATTTTATAGTATCATTAATAAGTTGTATATCTTTATAAAGAAATACATCCATAATCTCATTAATATGGGATTAACATCTGAATAGAGGGCATATTAAAAATACGTACAACACGTGCAACATGTCCCAAGGTTATTTTATTGCTTTCAGAGGGCACGTTGATTTACTTTGATTTTTTTTCTACTTTTTGGGCCTCTTGTTTCATAAAAATGCGCTTCAAGAGAGCGTTTCAGGTCGAAATCGATTTATTTAATAAATAAAAAATAATTATATAATTTTCTTTATTATATAATCTTTATATATTTACCTGATAACAATGTCCGACGAAAGAATGAAACAAATATGGTCTACGCAAGGTGTTAAATTTTGCAATTTTCCATGGATTTAACGATTTTTAGTTTTCGAGGATATGCGAAAGGGAAACCCTTTCGTTTTGCTACTTTTTTACCATTTTTCGCGAGGGCACGTGGGTGGAATATCTTTTTTCATTTTTGTGAGTAAAAATTGCGAAAAATGGTTGGAATTTCACAAAAAATCATATTTTTGATAGGTATCGGCAAAAATACTAATTAAACTTTCGGCAAAAATAATTATACTTGTACCCCACCCCACCTCATCTCTCCATGTCACGGCCGGTCGTTTTTTTTTTTAAATACAACTCTTTCTTTTTAATATCTCATTTTATCATATTTATTTATATGTTATTAAATTTTTAAAAATTATTAATATGTTACAAATTAATATTTATTAACAGATCTTGCAAATTAAAAATTAACATATAAATCAAAATTAATAATATGTTACAAAATAATAAATTATAACATACTTAAATTTTTATTTTGAAATAAATAAAGTATAAATATTAATTTTAAATAATTTAATACTTAAATTCAGATAAAAACTAATAAAATTAAACATTGAAAACAAATAAAAACTTTTTCCACAACACTTTTTCTTGTCCTTCCTCGCTTAATTGCAAGCAAGTTGCGATTTTCTTTGATGAGCCACGCCAAGACATATCACGACGACCTTGCCCGCGATTTTGGCAACTTTCGTCGCGACGCGCCGTGGCACCGTGATGTGCAGCTCTAATGCCACTAAGAGCAGCGCGCACACGGTATTCTTTTGCGGAACCCGAAAGAATAGTTCGCTATGTGCTCACCGCATGGCTGCGTGCTTTTTTCTCGTGGCTTATCAGCACAAATATACTCAGTTTTGGAGTACACAGTGTCTCTTTGTTTCTCATGTGGGACTTTGTGTAACTTGTTCTTTCAACTTGCAATAAAAAACTATTCTTTGGTTTGCCCATACAAAACAATTTATTAATTGCGACAATACTACACAAGTTTTGATCAACATGGCTTTTAGGTCCCCAACCTTTCAAAGTGTGGGAAAAAATACACAATGTTTGTTGAATGTAAAATCCGTTGGTCCTTCTGTTAGGGATGTTAAATTCTGATGATTTGGCATAGTTAAACTGCCAAATAGACTGCCAACTTGTAATATTAATTACATAACTTAAGTAATAAGTATAAATTAAATCATATTTTAATTATGATTAAAAAAATAACTAATAAATATTAAGAAATATATAGAGAGGGAATTTATTAGAAGGAAAATGAATTAATTGATAGTCTTAGTTCGTTTTCAAATAGTATCGCTTTGACTTCCGACGTTTGGACCGGTCCGGCGTCGAAAGATTATTCTAATGTTGTTATTCATTACATTGATAAAGATTGGAGTGTTCAAAAACTTATCATTGGTTTTCCGTCTTTAAATGTTAGGCACACGGGCGAGAATATAGCGAATTCAGTATTAGGTGTTGTTATGGGTATTTTTCGAAGCCTAAAAATGTTAAGGCCCAGCCCAATAAACACATTCAAAAAGGCTCAAACGCCAAAAGCCCACGAAGGCAATCCGGGTCCGCCCCGAAAAAGTCAACTCTGACCAGACTCAGAAAAGTAAATGAGACCCGCCCCGATAAAGTCATCTCAAAACCGACTCGGGAATTCTAGTGCAGGATCTATTCCGAAAACATGCTTTTAGGAGTCGTTACCACCCCTAATAAATATAGTATGCATTTAGGGGTCGTTACGACCCCTAATTAGGGGTCGCTGCGACCCGTAATAAATAAAGTATGCATTTAGGGGTCGATACGAACCCTAAAGATATAAACATGGTTTTAGGGGTCGCTACGACCCCTTAAACATAAACCGTTCCCTACGACCCCTAATTAGGGGTCGCTATGACCCCTTAGGGGTCGCACAAGGCCTCTCTATAAATACGGGAGTGCCCCCTCCTTATTCGAGAAGCTTTCTCAAGCCAAAAAACCTCTGCTCGCCAATCTCACTTTCCGATACTAAATCACTCGACTAATGTTGAGCGTCGGAGCGAACGACAGAGGTCCCTCCTATGCCCTCTTCGGAGTTCACGTTTATTTACTCTTTGCAGGAGCGGAAACGGAGGCGGCTAACCCGTAAGTGATTTTTCGGCGTATCAAAGACGAAGAAAGGAGCTTCAAGCCCATCGTGGCCATCGCGCGGTCATTGGGCCCTGTCCAAAACAAAGTTATGGGCCGATTTTCAAGTTGATCCAAAAAACGACATTAACATGTGTTATAAATGAATGGGGATTAAGTGGTAGAATAGTTTCAATCACATTGGATAATGCATCGTCTAATAATGTCGCAATTCAAGCAATCGGTTATAGTATACCCGCACAATATCAAAAATTATTTCATCAACGATGTGCTTGTCATATTATTAATCTTATTGTTAGATCCGGTGAAACATTTGTTAGCAAGCATATTGAAAGGATCCGGGAAAACATCAAGTTTATGCGAGCTAGTAATCACCGAGTCCAAGAGTGGAAGGAGTTTTGCAAAGAGAACAAGGTTCTACCTAGGAAATTCAAGACGGATTGCCCAACTCGGTGGAATTCCACGTACAACATGTTGCACCGAGTTCTCGACTACCGATACTTATTCAACACATGGATCCAAGGAACCCGGGGGCAAGAGTACATCAACGACGACGATTGGATCATGGCTAAGACATTTTACTATTTTCTTAAATGCTTTTATACTAATTCCGTTTTGCTATCTAACGTAAATAGTACTACTTTATATTTATGCATTCCTACATTATATGAAATAATATCCACAATTACTAGGTCTAGTTATGTTGGTAATCCTTTGCTTATTCCTATCGTTACTAACATGATGGAAAAATATCGGTCGTATTGGGATCTGGTTCCGTTTTCTTACGCTATAGCATTAATCTTAGATCCAAGGGCTAGATTTATCGGCTTAGATTATCTTTTACGTGGAATCGGAGATAAAATATTGGGTAATGATGATGGATTGTACTATGCTTCTTATTTTGAGGACATTAAGATTGCTTTTAATAATATGTATAGGGAATACGAAGAACGATGGAGACCACAAGAACCAAGCATGGCGGTAGCGGCTCAACCGACGCAAACTCCAATTTCAACGGACCCGTCACCCTTTGCGTTTATCAACGGAATGGTGAGAAGATACGATGATGTGGCGGATGGAAATCAACCAAGTACAAGTGTTATGGGGCCACCGAGACATTCCGTCGTATGCCGATCATCAAGTGGTGGGAATACAACAAGACGGAGTTTCCCATTCTATCACGGATGGCACGCGATTTCCTTTGCATCCCGGCTTCAACGGTCTCATCAAAATCCGCCTTTAGTCTAAGAAAAAATCTAATTGGTGATCGACGACATTCGGTAACGGAGGACCACATCGAGGAGCTTATGATTTTGAGGGATTGGATTAGAGCCGATCGCCGGAAGCACAAGGGAGTCGAAGAAGTCGAGGCCGAGCATAGTGACGTCGCTCAATTCGACCAATTCTACCAAGACAATGAAGAATAATATCGTTGTAATTTTTATCGTTCTTCTTTGTATTTTTGTTACGACTTTATCACGCAATATAATTATTAGTTTTCATCATCTATGTTTCTTACATAAATCATATAACTATTTTACAAACCATACGCTTAAGAATAATGCAAAATTTAAAATGCAAACTTTCTCAGTTGTAACATTTTTAATAAATCAAATAAAGTAAACTTTGTAAACTTAAAATGCAAACTATGTAAATAATAAGACAAATAAAGTATATATAATATACATATATATATATATATATATATATCTTATTTTACATGAATATGAACTTGCAAAATGCAAACATAATTTCAACTGTCTTCAACACCCGTGCTTAGCTGCTGGGGCGACCAAATATTGATGCTGGGGCGAGCAAATAATATTCAATTGCATTAATGCCAGAGGGCAAAATTGCAATTAGGATTTTTCTAAAAAAAAAAAGAATTAATAGGGGGCGGGCTCGGGCGGGCAGCCCGCGTAGACTTCGGGCTCGGGCTGGGCAGCCCGAGCTGGACTTCGGGTTGGGCGGGCTCGGGCTGAGGCCCGTGGGGCCCGCCCGAGTGCACAGGACTATGTCCACCACATATTCAACGCTTTTTCCAGCTATAGAAAGAAAGCTCACATTTAATACTAAACTTATAGCCTTCAAAAAAAAAAATACTAAACTTATATTACAAGTCGGTGATAGTAGAGAAATAGTGATCTCTCTGCTCAATAAACAATGGAATCATTACAATACCAAGCCAACTGTGTTATTTTGCCAAATATATACATTATAATACTAAAAAGCCAGAAACCGCGTCCACAGCTGAGCCCTCGATCATTGCACTGAACCTTCCACGGCTACTTCTTCAAGCGTGTCGTTTCATCCATACTATAAAACCCCTCTCACTCTGCTATCCAAACACATCAAAACTTACTACCATCTTCTCATGCTTCTCTTCGTTGATAAACATGCCGGCTTCTTTGCTTCTCTGTGCTGTTTTTGTGGCGTGCTTGTTCGGGCTCGGTTTCGGGGCTGATTTGAACAAAGATCTTCGTATTACTTGGGGCGATGGCAGAGCAAGGATGGTCAACAATGGTGAGCTTCTCACTCTCTCGTTGGACCAAGCCTCAGGCTCTGGCTTTGAGTCCAGGAACGAGTATCTCTTCGGCCAGATCGATATGCAGCTCAAGCTCGTTGCCGGAAACTCCGCCGGAACCGTCACCGCCTACTACGTATGCATGCTAACCTCATCACTCTATATATCGTTTCTCGTGTATATATATAGGCACTAAACTAATATGTAGTTTTTATATATGTATGATTGATCAGCTGTCTTCGAAAGGGTCGACGTGGGACGAGATCGACTTCGAGTTCTTGGGGAACGTGACCGGAGAGCCGTACATTCTGCACACGAACGTGTTCAGCCAAGGCAAAGGCAACAGAGAGCAACAGTTCTACCTCTGGTTCGACCCCACCGCCGATTTCCACACTTACTCCATTCTCTGGAACCCGCAACACATTGTGTAAGTAACCCGTGACCTTATAAATCTTAATTGACTCGCTTTTCTTAGTACATCGACTTTTAACTAATAAAAGAACGTATGATTGTTTCAGATTCTCGGTTGACGGGACGCCTATTAGGAAGTTCAAGAACAACGAGGCTAAGGGAGTTCCGTTCCCGAAGAATCAGGCAATGAGGATTCACTCGAGCCTTTGGAACGCCGACGACTGGGCCACCAGAGGCGGTATGGTCAAGACGGATTGGAGCAAAGCACCATTCGAAGCATCTTACCGGAACTTCAGAGCGGACGCGTGTGTTTGGGCCAACGGGGTGTCGTCGTGCCCATCGTCTAACAGCAATTGGTTCGATCAGGAGTTGGACTCCGCCGGAGACGAGAAGATCGGATGGGCGCAGAAGAACTACATGATCTACAACTACTGCTCCGACGCCAAGAGGTTCCCTCAAGGCTTCCCTCCAGAATGCTCAATGCCTTAGAAACACTTAGATACAGCCTTGTAATTTACTCATCATTTTATTCATTATGAAAAATATATACAATTGATTTAAAACAAAACATGTGCAATAGCAAGATTCTATAATATTCTTTGTTTATTTAGTTGCATTTTATTTTAATTTTGGAATACAAAAGTACTTACGTTACAGAAAAATTGATTTTTCTTAGTCAAAAGTAGAATTATCTTCAAAACTTGAACTAGTAATGTAGGCACTTCCCCACCAAAAATAGGTATCTTTAGTGTAAAAGGCGAAAGAATAGTTCGATATGTGCTCTTTGCCTGGCTCGCTGGCCAATTAAGTACGGCTTATATTGAAATATATATCAAGTTTTGAACAAGGCAGCGTCTCTTCTATCAAATGTGGGACTTTCTATTAAAGTCATTGAACCATTCTTGCTTTTCTATTTACATTTTCAAACCAAAACTTATACGAGTCTATCTCACTTTTGTAATATGACCTCAATTCTTACTTACTACAACTAGTCAACTAGAAAACAAAGGCAAGCCACCAAGTGTTTTTTTAATTATAAAATCCATATAATTAATCATTTTAAGATCATAAATTTTATTATCGGGAGGTAATTTAGTAATGTTAATCAGAGTCGGGACTATAAAAAGTTATTTATTAAAATTATTAATTTATTGAATATTAATATTCAAGATTCTACCATATATTGTTAAAAATTATTGAATATTTTAAGATTCCACGTTCTTTACTGTTTATGGGAAAAATACCAAAACTTGAACTAGTAATGTAGGCACTTCTTAAAATAAGAAACACCACCAAAAATAGGCGTATTCTTTAGTAAAAGGCGAAAGAATAATTCGCTATGTGCTCACTGCTTTACTTCGTGGTTTCATCAATTGGCTTATCATTATATATATATATATATATATATATATATATATATATATATATACCCAAGGTATTAAATTTTCCGAATATCCATCGGTATGCCCATCGAAAATCTTTTTTTGAGGTTATGCGAAACGACATATCCATCGGCATATCCATCGATTTATCTATGAGATACCAATCGACAAGCGATATATCCGTAAAATTAAAAATGCGAAACGACATCGGCAAGCGGTATTTAAAACTTTGTATATACCTAGTGCTGGACTACACAGTTGTCTCCTTGTTTCTGATGTGGGACTTTGTAACTTTTGCTTTCAAGTTTCAATCAACAACTTTTTTTTTGGTTTACTTACTTCTTCAAAACAGTTTATTTAATTTTAATAATAAGCATGTATACATATTCAATTCTATGCCGATGCAATTTGCCTAGTAAGCTGTTGGGATTTCACAAACAACCCGAGCAACCGTGAACACCCGAACAAATCCCAGAATGACAAACTATGCGGAATCACGACAAACTTAACAACTTCTTGGACATAATCAACTCTTTATTGATGCTCAACAAGTTATATATACAATTATCGGTTACGAAAATAGGAACTTTAGTCAAAGTAATCTTCCCGATAAACCCCTATGATCGTCCCCAAACACCCTCTTCGGTCCCATGCAGCTTCGTCTTCTTCGATGAAGCTCGTGCCGTCTTCGTTATGGATCAAGACTCAATCTTTGAGTACTCTCCATCGCTCAATCCCTCATACCCACGGTTTTCGTTCCGGGGACACCGTCAGAGGTTTCCGATTGCCGCTCCCGCAAGAGCCCGATTACAACCGTGCGTACTCGCACTTCTCGGTGTGAATCTCTTCCGACGATACGAAGAGGAAGATCCGAATCACCAACCTTTAAGAAGCTTTCCCGACGCCGTGATGTCCATCGTTGAGATGCTCCAAGAGAATTGTGCGTCGCCTCTCCACCTCGGTCGTGGACCTCCCTTCACGTTAACACGTTTCTTCTTCTCTGGCGATTCCTCATAGCGTCTCTTGCTCCTCTGGTTTCCCTCCAACAGATTCCCTTGAGTATTTCTCTCTCTAACCCTGGTGTTTGCGATCTCGGGTTCTTTCTCCTCTGATAATTAATCAGATCTCTATGTGCTCTCAATGATCCCGATGGGTATTTATAGAGCATCCTCGATATCCAAATGATATCTTCGTCGTTGACTGAATGTCACCGACTTGATTGGCTGCCGAGATTCAAGTGACTGTGACTCACCGACTATGTCACTCGTCACGTGACTAACATAAGCTTTAAGGTTTTTTTTTATTATTATTATTAAATAGAATGGCATCAATAGCTAAGATTATATGTCCTCATATTACAAGATATATTATCACAGTACGAACAGCCAGCACCATTGGTTGTAGCACTATCGGCTAAAATTACATATATACGCAATTTTCGCGTCTCAGTAGATTGAACCCAAGACCTCATGAAGAGTCTTATTGTAGTGGATTTATCACTAGGTCAAGCAACCTTAGTTAGTAAATTTTAAGCATTAGCATCAGTCTCTTCATAAATTATTTAACTCTTTGTTACGCTCAACTTTATTGAGTGTTTTTTTAATCTATTTTATGTTTTTTTGTCTTCAATCTAGTGGAATTTTTACCTATATTGCTCCACAATATTCTCATAATCTAGCGTATTGATATTCTTTTATGTTTTTAGACTCTGAAAAAGCAATATCTTACTTTCTAAAAATAAAATAAAAAAATATTATTCATATTCAACGTTCATTAAAAATTGACATTAAACAATAATCCATTAAATTGTATTATTAATGTGACAAAAGATCATTTTAATGAGTATAACTTTCATAACTCGGGGATCTCTGAATCTAAAGACATTCGTGGAGCTAAAGTATGACCATTGAAAAGACATTCGGGAACCGTTTGGCACTACAAAAAATTTCTAGGTACTGAAACTAAATTAATTTAAGAAGTAGCGATTTCCTCATATATTATTATTATATAACCATATGGTTTCCGAGTTGGTTCTTCGCTAGCATATCAGCATTTATATACGCAGTTTTGAACTTTACAGTGTATGTTTCTGGTGTGGGACTTGTGAAGTTTATTATTATTATTATTATTATATATATATGCATGTAAAATATCGCTCTATAACTTACTTGGAAGCATTCTAGTACACATTACAGACATATCTTGTCTAATTGACTTTGATTGTGAAAGAAGATAGTACGATAAAACGACAATTACAAAGATTATGTTGAAAATTCATATTCAAGACTTCCTCCTTGCATCGCAAATTCAAGAAAACGAGACACAAAGATCTCGAACCAAAAAAAAAAAGAAGAAAAAAACCTTGTCTTGTTGGTATTATAGAGACTCCATCACCGTAGTCAAGTGCCCAAAAAGGGTCCTTTCTTCTCTCTTTTGGTCTCAGAATTTTGGAGTTTTTCAGGGAGCTCCGTTTGGGGACTTGGGTTTCATTTTTCTCTCCATTTTTCTTTCTATAAAAGGAAATGTCCCAAGCCCCAAATTTGATCACCGAATGATCGTCTCTATAAATAGATGTATACTTTGTGGGACCCAAGTGATGGGCTATCCATATTTACATCATATATCGATTAATAAATATAATTTACATTACAAAAAATACATGATAACATAATCTTATGGATTGGAGCTACTAAAGATAAATAAAACTAAAATTAGAAACCTGATCAAGCCGAGCCAATTTTCTAACAAAGACGCTTAGTTTTACACCAGAACTTAGACCGGACAAAATTGCACCGCTAACATTGATAGAGACTGGATCTAAATTAGTAAATGAAGTTTACGGTTAGATTTATTATAATATAATCAAATACGACTACCAAATGGTATGTGAGTAGTCGATATTTATTCGACGCACTCATATTTTACCGTTTAGATTTAAAATTTTCAATTAATGGACAATTTGTTTTATAATGTCTCTCAGCTCCTAGATAAGTGCAAGAAGTCAAGAACTCCTTTCACTCATGACAACGCTATCAAATTACCTCAAAAAATACATTTTTTAGTATGTAAGAAGACTTGGTAGTTCTAAAAATACATTTTTTTTAAAAAAAATTATTGATTAAGAACATTGGTTATGTAAGGTTGTTTGACTTTTAGTATGTAAGAAGACTTGGTAATTTAATTTTATTTCTGAGAAGTGTGTTATTTCATACTTTAATTTTCAAATATATCAACCATAAAAGCATTACAAGCATTTATTTATGCATATATATATATATATATATTTATTGGACAAAAAATGACGCATTGAATGCCTGCGCCGTAAGGCATCTTTTATGGAGTTAATTATGTAGTATGTACATAACTTTGGCCAAAAACTTGACCTTATCTTCTTATCTTTCTCGGTTTAAAGGCAGAATTCCCGGTGAAAGCCGACGACTGTAAGGCTAAATATAGTCAAGAGTGACCCAAAAATAGTAAAAAAATTCTAACTGATGCGTAAGCTTTTTGAAAATTGGAAACAAACAAATATGAAAATGGGCAAGTCCTGCTATAATTCAATTCTCTCACCTTTTCTTCAAACCTAGCAAATAAACATACACATCAAAAATGCTTACAATGATAATATTATATCAACCTTATACATCTCAACACGGGTCTTGAAGTGAATCTACGTTGCTTCCTAATTTCGAGAAACCTTAATTCGAGAAAAATCGCGCTACACTAAGAGGATGACCATTACAACCTAATGGGCCGGGCCCAGACCTCCAACAATGGCTCAACCTAAACATAATTAATAATTGAATTTCACATGATTAATTAATAGAGCTAACATAGACTTAAAATAAACATAGATAAGATGCTTCGTTTCGAAAATTAATTCCGTATCTTGGCGCTCACCGTGTTGTGGTTAATCTGATTCCTTACATGAGTGAAGGATCCGAGAAGAAGACGAAGAAGCATTAGTCTCGGAATCGTTTATAGTTAAGAACATAACATCTAGCATGAGTTGGTAGAAAAGTAAACAGCATCTCGTGCCGAAAATCAACTAAAACAAAGAATCGAGTCAGGGCCAATATTAGACAGAATAAATTCCCAAATCAATGAAATAAACGGGAAGATATTGCCTCGGACCCGCTGCCACACTATAGTTACAAACCAATCGTAAGAGTTATTAGATGAGATAGAGGAAAGAAAAGGGTAAATAAAATGGCTTACTGTACAGGCAACTGTACAACATGAGTTTCTCCGCTCTCTATGAGATTTGTCCACATGGATCCGTGAATCGTCCGACGTTTCAAAACCAAGTCTCTTGCGCAGCCTCAGAACCTGAAGATTTGTTTTGCTTTTCAGAAAGATTCAAAAAAAAAAAAAACATTTATCCGTCATATGTCCCCCTAAGCTTGTGTTTTTAAGTTTTCTTACCCGAGCTTGTAAATTGTAGCAATTTTCCCCTAATTAAACGACAGCTTTTATCAAATTTTAGGAAAAAAGATCGGTCCTAAATGTACAAACATGACAAATTTGACAAAAGTCTGTGCCTACTTTCTAACAAAAATGAGAAAAATCGCTCCATTCAGAAGTTCAGGGCCGAAATAGTCTAAGTTTTTAAGTTTTCAAGCTATGCACATGGTAAATTTCCGACAATCTTAAGGAACAACCAATGCACATGGAACAAGATCGTCGTAAATGTACTAGCATGCGCATTGCTTGAAGCTTAAAACTTGACAAAAAAATTGTCTGACTTTTTAAAAACCATGACGAAAAATTGCTAATATTTATAAGTTCATGGATGAAAGTGTCAGATTGAAGCTTCAAACAATGGGCATGTACAGTAACGACGATTTTGAGCCACATCCAATGCAAATATACTAGTATTTTGGAACAAGATCGCCATAAAAGTACAAACATGCTCCTTTGAAGCTTATAATTTGAAAGAATCGCGGACTTTTTTACCATGAATAAATTTGCTACAATTTATTAAGTTCAGGGGCAAAATTACTACAAAAGAGACGTTTCAGAGGAAACCCGTGATAACGCGCACAATTACTCAAAAATCAAGCTAAGAATAATTAAAATAAAATAAAAACCTGAGTGAGTCTAAGGACTAGGTTCTTGATCGTCGTCCAACTCAACGAGCTGCGCCCGTCTCTCGGCGGCTTTCTTCCTGATGAAGAACCCCCATCTCATGGCGGCCTTGATCTTGAGCCACCCGACCACTGCCCGACCCGTGGGCCGATCCTCATCGAATCCCGGCATTGGCGACTGCATGAACGACGGAAAGTGGTACCCATCCTCCGGCATGCTCATGTTTCCATTGCTATATAGCCGGAGCAAGTGTTGCATGTCCTCGTTCTCGAGCATCTCGCTGCTCTTGAGGCGGATCTCCTCCTCCGAGAAGAAGTCATCCACGCCTCTCTCCCGGTTCTGTGACCAGTCCTCGAAGGGGTTGAGGGTGGGTTGTTGGGAGGAGGAATTACCGGTCTGGAATCCTGCTGTTGAGGATTGTGGTGGACCAAGGGCAAGCCCGCCGGGGCTGATTTGGGCTTCGTGGGGGCTAATCAAATGGTCGTTTTGCAGAAATGAAGTGCTTAGATACGGAGGGCGAGCGCCTGGGTGTTGTATTAGGGAGTCCTGGTTTGAGTATCCTCCTGATGATCCGTCGTCATACCCTTAAAATTAACAAAAAGAGTTAATATATTTAGCTTTAATGCCACCAAAAATTTCCTATAGATTTCAAAGTTTCAACTCTCAAGAAAAGAGGTCGTCAAGAAATCGAACATTTACAGTAAGAGGAAAACAGATATATATACATCTTTAAAGCAAAACTAAATACCAAAGAAAATCATGTTTTTATTTTTATTTTTTATGATTTCTCGAAACACAATAACAAAAGCATCATTTTAACTTCGAAGTTATTCAGAAATTGCTTCTTGCAGAAGATCCTTGTAGCCTCATATGGGTTCGATAACCTATTAAACTTTCCTGTATTTTCGTAAAATATCCTACACGGAATTATAAACGACCTATAATTGATCAGAATAACCAGAAAATACATATATATGTATTATGTAGTTAAATGTTCTATAGATTCCAACTCCACAAGTTAGTTAGGTTATTATTATCTAGGAATCCTTGAACAACAAAACACCATCTTCTTTCTTTTATTTGCTTTGCTATCAAAAAGTACGAAAGCGAGCAATTCTTACCTTCACTCTTCAGCTATGTTTATACTAATTAAATACTTAGACATAGACATAAAGAGAGAGAAGGGGACAGAGAAAGCGAGTGCTACACAAGCTTAATAAACTAAAGAGAATTTATAGTAATCGTACCGGCACTTGCCAAGCCAGAGTTTAAGGAAGTCGGCTCAGAAGGAAGAGGGGGTAAGAGCGGGACTTGCAATTGATTATCGGGCGGAGCACGGTAATTGTAAGTGACTATCTGACAGTCGTCTTGGGAAGAACTTGGCTTCTTATTTTGCCTGAAGCTCAAAAGTGACTTCCCATCATACTCGATAACTTGATCCCAATTATCATATGCTCTCTTCACTAATGTATCAACATAAACCTGAAAAAGATAAAATTCAAACATTATATGTACATATATCATAAAAATATTTTAATTGTTAAAAAAAGTTCAGACCAACCTTCTGACTTTCAGAAAGAGAATCAGCTGAATAATACTGGTCCCCGGATATGAGACCACTCAGCTCGAAGATGTTGTTAAAAACAACTCCAACATTCCTTGACTCATCGTGGTAATACACATAATGTTTTCCACTTAGGACACAAGTTTTGGAATGCTCTATTAGGGCTTCCCACATTTTATTTGACATTCCGCTTCCGAGAATCTGAAAAACATCACAGAAAAAACATGTTAAAAAACACTTTCAATATCAACTTATCTAGGAAAAGAGGTTACTACACTCACATGGCGTAATCTCTGAGAATCTCTAACTACGAGACGAAGAAAATCTTCGACCGTCATAATTCCCGCCTTAGTTAGCCTCTTGTGGAATGACCCGTCTTTGCCAATTTTCTCCAGCCTCCAAACCTCATCATTTAAAGCCGGTGGATAATGTTTCTTGTACACTTTTCAATTACAGACAATATATCAGAGCGAGTAAGAAAGAGATAACATAAAGATAAAGAAGATTTACATAGCACACATACATTCTCCTCTGTGATCTTTGACAGTAAAAGCTTCTGTCTTTGCTTCACGTATGCGCATACCCTCACAAAAACCTGAGGCAACCTTTAAACCGAGCCTGAATTTTCTGCTTCTGATCCAACTCGAGTTATCTGTGAACGTAAATTCTCCCAACGTTCCAAGTCCTTCTTTAAGGGTCACCTGAAGTTCGCCGGTCAAAAGAGGGCGTTTCCCTTCACGTTCTTTCACAATGTGAGATTCAAATTCTTCTTGGGCCCAACCTTCATCGTCCTCGTTATTAAAATCACCTTCAAGAACAACTACTTCTAGCTTGGCTGAGGCTTCAGGTCCGAACGTCACGAGTTGACCTGTGCTTCCATCGATCAAAACAACGTGAATTGCAGCACCCTGCTCACCTTCAACTTTGCCTCCTGTGAAGAGAGGAAGAGATAATCTTGACCGGAAGTTAAGCTGCAAGTTTCTACCGTCGGCACCTTCAATGCGCTTTGGGGAAGAAGGCCTGCAATATTTTGTGTACAGATTAACAATATTTATAAACTTGCAAACTGCCCACTTGGAGTAAAATAGTTAACACTGCAACCGAGTCACCGATAACTGGATAACCTGAGAACTCGGGTTTTCTATGAGGAAAAAACCCTCTATTCAATATTTAACCGAGACCGGTTTGGTTTTGGTGTCCAGTGTTTTGGTACTGGTTTTTAATCGGATACCCGGTTTTAATCTGATAACTGGTTTCTATTAAGGAATTGGTACACCAGTTTCCGCCCTACTGCCTACTCAATTGAATAGCTCTGACCTTCCGGTAAGCCTTGCAGGACCTAACTTTGCCAATGCACGCTCTACTTCCTCGCTAACCTGTTCAAATTCAAGTAAAAAAACCCAGAGTAAAACAACAAATCTTATATCAACCAGCTCACAAACACACTACTTTCTAAGATTATGTACTACTAACTGGAAAAAACTAACTCATTTCATTCACTTAGTCAGTAAGCAAAGTCATCTTAAGTAACTGGAAGAAAAAAAAAAACAGTCCTCAGAGAACGTGTGACAGGAATAGCAATAGTTCAATAAACTAACTTTTATTATTGCAAGTCTCAGGCACAAAACATTTATAAACACTGTCAAATAAATAAATTATCAGCATATTAGCATAAAATTCACCTATTTCCTCTTTGTTAAGGGGTAAGAGGCTATTCATCGAAGAAAAAGGAAGAAAATTGAAGACAAAAGAGAGAAGAGAATCATGAATGAAGTCTTACAACTCTACGAAGGATGGGTTCTAATGACGAGCAGAGCTTCTGTAAACTATCCACCTTCAGAGCTTCTACAATGACACTGCAACACAAATTTCCAGTTATATCGATGAAAAATATAATTTTACAGTAACAGAAGCATCACAAATTACAGATGGAATACACATCATCCTTGACGCTAAACCGATTAGCTCTAATTTTCTTATACTAGAAAAATCCGATTATTATGGCCATTTTTCATAGCCAAATTAACACCCTGACTCCTTTTGAATTGCTTTTAATTTATTATCGAAAAATGCTGATTTCCATTTCCCGATAGCTCTCGAATTCAGAGACAAACTGACATCTCGACAAACAATACACAATCAAACAACCCAATTCAAAGCTGAACGAGAGAATGAACGAAAGTAACCGAGGTTACCTGGCAAGAGCCGGCCGCTTCCGCTCCGGCTGGTCGTCGTCGCCGCCGCCTTCCAAAGGCCTCTTTTCTCTCATGGAGTTAGTTCTCTCCATCAACCGGGTGTGCATTTACACAGAATTCCTGCAGCCCGATCGTTCCAAGATCTACAGCAAATCAAGCAACAACAATTCAACTCCCACTCCAACCGAAACCCGAGTATAATAACTAAACCCTAGCTCTTCTAAACCGCCTTTTCGACGCAACAGATCCGCGAGAGCTCAAATTCCAGCTAAAATTTCATCAAACGAGCTAAACCTAGCTTCGCTGAGTACAATCTTCGAATTCTCGAGCGAAAATCGAACTCGGAGCAATAATGGAAGCAAGCTTTGACTATTCTCTCAGGTAGAAATCTCTTTCTAAAGAAGATAAGCAATCAAAGATAGTAAAGCCATAAAAGCGCGAGAAAGACCAGGTGATAAAATCGCGGGAGAGAGAGAGAGGGATAGAGAGACGAACCTTAGATAGAGAGAGAGAGATAGAGAGAGAGAGAGAGAGAGAGAATCCGTTTTCTGTTTGGAGAGAGAAGGCGAGAAAATCGTAGTAAGAAAGAAAGAAGGAAAGGAAAGTCACTCACTGTGGAGGCTAGGCTAATACTATAAGCAGCAGATAATCACCTGCTTCGCGGTCCACCGTTGACTGCGTTCAACTTGTTGACTTTTCAGCTCAAGAAGGAGCAGTGGTTTCGGAGCGGAGCACGTGGCGTGTTGTTATTGGTCGGAGCAGGCGTGCCGTGATTGTAGGGGATTATTGCTCAGGGGCTCGAGATCCACTTTGATGCCTCTGGTCAAACGGTGTCGCTTTGGGTTTGGACGGCAGAAATGGAAGTCCAGATCGAATCTAGGCCGTCGGATTGATGGATTTATTTGGTTTCACTCTGGTGTGCTTATGCCACGTCACTATTTTGTTTGTAGTCGTCTATATGATATCATTTAATGACGTCATTCCCTCTTCTCTTATTTTTTATTTTTATTTTCTTAAAGTAAACGTGACAATACCCAACTTCACTTTTTAATGTATATGTTCAAATAATATTTGGAAAAATTTTCAGTAAATGTCCTTTTATATAGCTCAAGATGAAAAAAAAAAAAAATGTAACGTCATAATTTTTACACTAGGTAATATTATTTAGGGATAAATAGGGCAAAAGTATTTACAAGTGGCTCAAAATATGATTTTTATTCTCATTCTTTTTTATTTTTTATTTTTTATTTTGTCCAGACAAGAGTATATAATGTACAAAAATTATTTTTTATCGGCACTTAAATTTTTTACCATTGTTTTAAAAGTCTCTTCTTCAACGTTATAACCTTAGGGTTTTCATAATTTATCGAATTAATGTGATATTTTTAGTAGGGGTGAGCATGGGTTGGGTTGGGCCGCCCCGATGCTTTTTATAGACCCGACTCGCTCACATCGGGTTACCAAAAAAAAGCCCGATCTGACCCAAAATTTTTTTAATGCCCGAACCAAACCGACCCGATAAAAATCGGGTTAGATTGGTTTGGGCCATCGGGCCCGAATAATTTAAATTTAAGTTTATATTATAAAAAATCATATGAAAAATATGCATCAATGTAAGTCAAAGTTCAATGAAAAATACCCCAAACAAATTTATTCAAACAAACTTACACCAAACAAATTCTATTAATATTTGAACTAAGTAAATTCAAGTATAGTCAAGCATAAAAACTACTAACTTACTGCTCATTTTCAAACATCAAACATGTTTAAACTTATTTTCAAGCATATTCAAACAAATTTGCTTCTCATTTTCAAACATGCTTAAATAAATTCTAGCATATCCAAATAATAATAAATTACTACTAACTTAATTTGAATAAAAAGTAAGAGAGTAGTTATTTACATTGAAAATGAGATATTGAACGGTCCTTTAATTTATAATATTGAGAATGATAAATTCTAAAAAACTAAAGATTGTACTACTTTAATAAAAATCAATAAAAAATAATATGAAATATATATTAATTATATTGGTCAGGTCGGAGACCCCGACCCGGCCCAAGGTTTTGGCCCAGACCCCGACCCGAATAACAATCGGGTCCGGCCCGATCCGACCCAATTTTGATCGGGTTAGATTGAGCGGGTTAGTTTGGGGTCGAGTCTCTAACGGGTTGGGTTGGGCCATCAGGTTGGGTCTAAAGTACTCACCCCTAATTTTTAGTACTACAAAGTCAACTCGTTCGTCTAATAAAACAAAATATAATTGCAAATACTACATAATTTATATTCTCGTTCTTATTTTTATCACGACAAGAGTACAAAAAATGTTTTTCATCAGTATCTAATTTATTTTTTTTCCATTACTTCAGAAGTTTTTTCCTCCAATATTATGATTTCTAAACTTTCGTGATTTATCAAACTATGTAATCTGTTTTTTTTTAGTACTACGATGTCAACTCGTTCCTCTAAGAAAACAAAATATATTGCAAATACATGAATGGGACCTACAATACAACCAAAATTAGAAAGATATTTACTCGTATATCATAGTAAGTTAAGGAGTGTGATATCACTACTCAAGCATAGTTTAGACTTTAGAGGACCATTCCTAAAAAATAATTGAGGACCACATACCAATATATCCATTTATCTCTATTAAATAATAATAATAATAATAATAATAATAATAATATCTAGTGACCTACATGCTCAAAGAATATATAATAAACTCATGAAATGCCCAAAAAACACCTTAAGTTTGAAAGAAATGCCCATACTTTCAATTAACTCATTTATACCCATTTCAAATAAATTTTGGACGATAATAACCCTAATCTTAATTATATTTTTTTTAATTTCGTTTATTAATTATTTATTATATATTTTAATTTCGAATTTATATTTTCCTAAAATTATGGTTGAATTCTTCCCATATTTATCAATTTTTTAATTAATTTGTTACTTTGACCTAAAACTTTTAAAAACGTACCTATCATTAATTCTCTCTCTCTCTCTCTCTCTCTCTCTCTCTCTCTCTCTCTCGCTCGCTCGATCTCGACTTCTCACGATATCCTCGTCGGATTCACCACCATCGCCGGAATCGGGCTTAGTGCGAGGCGGCTCCGGGCGTGGCTTTGGCGGCCGTCGCCGCGGTGCTGGCCGTCGCGAAGAGAAGGAGAAGTGGATCCATGGAGCAGACCTTCATCGTCGTCGGTGCAGAAGCAGACCCGTGCCAGTCAGAGGACCGCTTCAAGGCCTTCATCGTCGTCGGTTTTGAAATTGGTATTGGTATATATATTTACAGTTTCGTTAATTTATTTACGGTTTCATATTTATAATTATATTTACCATTGCAGATTCATATTTGTAGTTACTCTTTTGTATTTATAGTTACGGATTCGTATTTATAATTACAAAATTAATTTCATAAATATTTAGAATTTTCGTTTATATAATTACAGTTTCATACTTATATGTAATTTCGTAACTTTATTTACAGTTTTATAACTACAGGCTACAGCTTTATTAAAAATTCGTAAATTGATTTAGTGTGTGTACAAAATCGTAAATCTAGTGACGTAAATATAGAATCGTAAATATAATTACATAAATATAACTACAAATTCATCAAAATGCAAAGAAATAATTTAGATTAACAGGGATAGAAATTCAAAATTAATACTAACTATAGGGACAAAAAAATCAAAAATAGAATTAGTTACAAACGTTAAAAGGAAGAATAAATCAAGTAATATTTGTTTAATCCTAAAAATAGGAAAGATTTATTTTAATTTATTTAGTTTGCTACATTTAAGGAAAAATGCTTTTTAATTTTAATTAAAAAAACGAAATTAAGATTAATGTGAGTTAATTGAAAGGGCATATTAGTCCATATGTAAATTTTTTGGTGGTTATGATTACTATAATTAGAAATAGGCATTTTTTTTAAACCTTGAGTCACAAATGTGCATTTCCTTCATTTATTTTATTTTCGTGAATAGTGTTTATAATGTAGACATTGGCAGACAAATCCCTGGAAGTTAAATAATGTGATAAAAGCTAAAACGTCAATTAAAAAAAAACTGTTAAAATTTAAGGGGGAAAAAAGTCAAATAAATTATAAAAAACATAATCTAGACTTAAATACATGTCTACATGTCTTCAAACTTGAAATAAAATCATGTTTGATAGAAGAGCGAAAACCCGGCTAATACATTGGCTCGACGATTACACTTAAATACATTTAGACTCGTTTAATTTTAATAACAAAATTAGGTAATATTAAATAAGACTCGATCCTTTTTACTTCGAGTCATAACCTAAAAATAGCTAACGCACGGGTAATGCCGTTACTAAATGGACACGAGATTGGAAAAATAATAGCAATGACATTGCTTTAAGTATCAAAACGTCGACATGGATATCGAGAGATAAAACTCAAAAGGAAAATGAAATCGCTCTCGAAAAATTGTAGTATCTAGATTTTTCTCGGATTCAATAAAGATTAATGCTAATAAAACAAGCTTAAGCTACTAAAAGTTTGGAATTTCTTTCATGAGTTCACACTTCAAATCTCTTCACCCATAAGCCATATTGAAAAAGCTTATTCACTGACCTCCGCCGAACTCATCGAGCCGTCGGTAAAGCTTGAGGAGCACTTGGTGGCAGATCTCGGGAGATGTGAGGGGCCCACACATAAGGTATACGACATTGCCCAAAGGCCTCATGAAAAGCCCGTCTTCACGGAGTTTTCGGATGAGTGATGTAGCGTATGTCGATGCGTACCTAAACAGAAGTGCAAAGAAACATGTTTTATTGGTAGTGAAAATAGCATCTGTGCTCCATTAATAAAGAATGAGCGGAACACTTTGCTCGCCCGTATACCTCGCCTTGCTCGCCTCACGAATGCTTAGCTCTTTCTTTTAGAGGTGTACCCTCTTCAACTAACCTTATGCTAACCGGCTAATATAAATATTTACTAATTATAAATAACCTAATCAATCCCTATTACTTTCTTCATTACCGAATGAATAGTTCTATCAACATGTCTCATGGGATAAGTTACACATTCCTTTACTCAAGCCTACTGATAGAACCCGGACTAAGAATCCAAGAGAACGAGAATACGTTATTGATAAACATAACCCGATCAGTGATTCGAGAGTTAGACCAGGAAATCTCTCCCAATAATGTTTAGTAAAAAAACTCGATAATCAAATATGATAAAAATCCTAGAGGTGGAGACCCTGTATAGAATATAAATCCTAAAAACCAATAAACGTAAGATGGCAATAACATTCCTACTTATTAAATACCTCATGACTTAAAAAAATTAAATAAAAAGGTTTAACACCCACCAATTGGGTAGCCATCAAATGATAATTACGAAGAAATCATACCCAGCATTAGCGCCTTCTGCTCGGAGTTCTAAGGCGAAAAGGGTTCCCAAAGAAATAACTCTTTTAACAGCACGGTGCGACGAGATCTGAAGCACTAGTTCTTCATCCCATAACTACATCCATAAGATTTAAAAATTACTTTGACGTCACAATCTCAAGTAATATGATATCGAGCATAAAAAGCCTTTATCAAAGTGAAGAAAACTGATTGAACATTTCTTTAGAATAATAAGACAGAATGATATGAAGTTATGAACTGATGATTTACTAAAAGATTCCGAAAAATAAACAGATTAACATTTTCATCCTACACGATTTCATAATACCGTGACCCTGTAACGAACTCATATTGATTTCTCCAGAAGTTTAGATCCAAGAGATAGGTAAAACTTCTGAAATTTCATGATAAGTTAAAAATTTATCATTTATCAATGTTAAATGATTTTTTGGAATTATAGAACTCAGCTATTTTAGCACCTACAATAGCAGTGTCTTACTTGAGCTTTGAAAAAGCTGTAGTAAAAAATTTAAGCCAAGTAATCTCGATTTTTTATTCCTTAACGAGCGACGACAAAATCGAAATTTATCCTTACCTCTCTAAGCGACCTTTCATCAGATGTTAATGTAATATTAGCATTGGTTTGAGGATCTTTGAACCACTTTATCGATTTAGTAGCCGCCGTGCATCCCATGGCATGCGCCGTATACGAATGCCCGTGCAAAAGCGCCTTCAGCTGAATTCAACACAGAAGTCAAATCTTATAAAGAAGCAGTCACAAAATTCAGATTTTATCTAGAAATAACATATTATACTAATATCTATTTAAATACCTTTGTATCTCCAATAAATGCGTCAAATATGGCACTCGTAGCCAATGTAGCAGCTAACGGTACGATGCCACCTGTCATCAGCTTCGCAAAGCAGGCTATATCTGGCTCACAAGAGAGAATTTCTGACGCGCTCTGTCAACAGAGGTAACTGGAGATCAATTTGACATGATCTTTGCAGTAATATAACAGATTTATAGCAATATTACTGACTAATTGCTGTATATTTATAAGAATTAAATTCAGAGACCAACCTCTCTACCCAGACGCCAGAAACCCGTAAAAACCTCATCAAAGATAGCTGGAATTCCTCTACTCTGGCATATTTTGACGAGAACGCGCTGGAATAGTGGATCAACCAAATGCATTCCTCCAGCGGCTTGTATGACTAAAAAATTCAAAATAATTTAAATAATGTAATAAATATACATAAATTCAAACAAGACATAATAGCAATACAAAGATGTTGTAATAATTTAGGAGATAAAAAATATTTTCACGTCGGTGTTCAGACAATTTTTTGTATGCGAAATCGGAAAAGCTTAAGAAAATTGTCTTGCCTGGTTCGATGATCAGAGCTCCGACAAGCCCTTTCGATTCAGGGTATTGTTCTAATTCACGGGATATATACAAGGAATATATCTCTGCTAGCTTTGAACTGTCCCTTTTTGGGTCGAAAACTTCATTTCGCGAAGTGAAGGCTGTAAGAGTGGCAGGACATGTATGAGCAAGGTATTAAGTAAAATTTAATACATTGGCAAAACATATATATATATATATATATATATATGAAAGAGAGATTTACTCATATTATTGGATTGCATTCCTTCAGGTAAGGCAATATTCCATACATTGTCAGACAAAAAGGCGGTCGGAGGGTCCAAAAAAAGGCCTCTTCCAGTGTACCTGTTCGTATAATACATAATGAGGTTCCAGAAAATAGAAAACATTAAACCTTAAAGAAAAACATATGAAATAATGAAGCATCCAAAGTTTGAGGCATAAAAGAAAAAAACATCGAGAGCTCGTGATTAGTCATACCATGGTTGTTGGAGGAAACCCGTATAAGATGACGGGCCTTGCGCTTCCATAGCACCCAACGTATCGCCATGATAAGACCCGCTAAGAGCTAGGACCTGACACAATAAAACCGAACCGTCACAACAGATTGTAAGAGATAGTTCAGTAAAATCATTAACACCATATGCTTTTACGAGGACGAGTTTAAATTCTCGAAGTAAATAGCACATTAACGGTATTTCGAGAATTGAAAAAATTAAACTAAAAAGTTATTTGATCAAGGATTAAGAATAGTCACCATGAGCTGAGGACATCTTTCAGCTGAGTCAATATTCCAATGGCTTCCATGGTCAAATGAGAATTTACGAAATGCCATCTTCAGAGCAATTTCAATTGCCGTCGACCCGTTATCCGAAAAAAACGCTCGAGAAGCCCATCCTGTAATAAAATGCAAAAATTACCGATAAAATCAATATACACAAACAGGAAACTATACTTCCTATACATCGGGAGCAAATAGATGTGTTAGAATGATTTTTATTCTTTCAGATTGTATTATTTACGAGCCTTAAATAAATAAATATACCAACCTTTTCCAACACCTTCAAGCAAAAGCTCAGCGCATTCCAAGGCCGGCTCGTAAACATTCTCGGGAAACATGACATGCCCGTATCTCGCAGCGGCGTAGCCCATATCCCGTGCAAGCTCAGTCTGAAACCACCTAAGAGAAACCACATTAAAGGACTTCAGACATTAATTCTTAAATTATATTAAGATTAAGAGAATAAGATCAAACTAAAAATAGTTAAAATACAGAATTCGACACAATGTTGAACTCAAAACCATCGATTAATTACGAAGATTTAAACATAAATTAAAAAATTGAATTTCTATCGAAGATACTCGTAAAACATTGACCTGTAAAGTAGCATCGGGTCCTTGCGTCCACCAACTAGCACAAGCATCGAATTGCTGCGTTATACTGTCACTGTCTACCTAAAGTTCGATACAGCAAAATTATCAAATTTAGCGAAGAAAAAAATCCCATCATGACTACTGTAGAATAATCGAGCATTAGGGAGTAATTTTTACTAGCAGTTATATAAAATTAGTTAGTGTAAGTAATTATAGCTAATTAGTCAGGTTCCTTTAGTATAGAAATTAATTAGAGTTGATTAAATTATCATATAGATTTCCTATTAATGAATAAAAATATTATTCCTAAATTCCCAAATATCAACATTTACAATGACTACTTAGGAAAACAAATAAACGTGATCCGTGCCTTTTCCAGTGAAGAAAATAGAAGTTCACCAACTATCTACAGTGCATGCAACGCGGCCCGGATATTTTCATTCTAAAATCTGAAAATATAACCCAAAATATAATATTTTCCTTTTCGAGTTTCCACTCATTCACTTGACTGTCAGAGTTCATACCTTAAAGACTGAAAAGTTCTCGCCGCAACGCGAATCAATGATCGTCACATCTTCCTCTGCCACTAAACCGTGCTGAGTAAAAGGCCACCATAGCACATCCCTTGCCTTCTTTGGCATTTCGTGCAGTCTCTTAACACGTGTCGAGTGAAACGACGTCATCGTTTCCACGAGCGAATCGAATACGCCACGAGCATTATCATACCATTCCATCAGATCATCCGAAAGATCTTGTGGGATAGACGGAAGAACGAGAACTGGTATCCTAACATAAAAAAATTCCCCAATAATAACAAAAATAAAATATTAAACGCGTTACACTATAATCGAAAATAATATTCAAATTTCTTTGATTTACTTTAAGTTTAAGAACCTATAACTAGAAAAGAATAAGAGCATGTGTGCAATAATAAGAAACACCCCGAACTCCCGACACTGTGATTGAAAATATCTTGTTCTGCAACACGAATATACGCCAAGGGAGGACATTAATTACCTCTCTTGAAGGTACGCCTTCAATGGAACCTCGTTAACAAGACCATGGTCCTCTATAACAACTGCCGCAATATCATAGCCCCGGAGTTTCAAAGTCTCGTAAGCTGAGATAGTTCCCGAAATACCCCCCAGCTGTCCATCACCGACGAGGATCGCAGGTAGGCGGAAAGGTCTACCAGCAAAATAAATGAAAAGGAAAACACGAATTTGAGTTATTCTAACTTTGACTAAACGGGACAAAAACCATCTGAATCACGAATCACCAATACATGATTTCGCCTTTCGAAACACATAAGCAAGTCATAAAGAGAGAATTAATTATTTCTTAAATGTTTTCTGTGTCAAATTTATCTTTTGTGAAATCATATATATTATCTTCCAATTTTGTGAACTGATAAGCATTATGCAGTTCATTTGTTTTACGATCGATTATATTATACAACTAAATTAATATATTTCCAACTTAATTAAAAATATAAAATCATTCATCACTTAACAGCTTATAACCAAGGTTCTTTTTTTTAAAAGAAACATCGACTATATTGATAAAAATAAATTACAATGCAAGACTAGAGATCAGCCATTCTAAAAATCGGTCCGCCTATATAGACACCTACAACCAAGCTTCTATAAATACCCCGGGTAACTCGCAAAATACGACACCCACCAGTTTTAAGGTATACTGTGAATCCAGATCGACACAATCACTAACGGTTTTTCAAAATCTTACGCAAATCCCATCAATATAACCGAAATACACTCGGTATACCGTAAATTGGACTTGCCGGCTGTTTTTGACAAATAATTTCTAAGACATTGCCTGTAACTAACTCTAACTACCGAAACTAACTAGAGACTGAGGACTTTCTCGTCTTTTACTTTACCTAAATGAATTCAAAAACAGAGGAACAACACCACCTAGAACTCACCTGTACAAGTCACACTGAAGAGTCCCCGACGGCCCCGGGCTCGCCACCCCGCCCGCCGTCTCCACCACGCAGAACGTCCCGCCTCCCCCACTCTCCAGCCGCCTCCGAAGCACCCCCCGCACAGCCTCGTCCCCCACCGCCCCGCCCTCCCTCTCGGCCGCCAGGTGCGGCGACACCGCCTCCCTCCACGCGTACATCGTCTCGCACACCAGCTCCGGCCCCAACCCCGCCCCGTCTCCCACTGACACGCTCTCCCCTCCTGCTCCGGCCGTCTCAGAGGCCCAGAGGACGCGGTGGGAGGCGCGGAGGGGGCGAGCGTGGCGCGCGGCGAGGGCGGCGAGGCGGCGGAGGACGGAGCTCGAGTCGGAGTCGGCGGGGAAGCCGGTCTGGAGGGGCTTGAGGTAGAGGAAGCGCGCCGGGGCGGCTCCGGCGGAGAGGAGGAAGGAGGCAGCGAGGCCGGCGGAGACTAGGGTTTTGCCGAGGGAGGTGTTGGCGGACCAGACGGCGAAGGCGGGGTGGGAGAGGGTGGAGAGGGTCTGGCCACGGCGGAGGAGGAAGTGGCTCCGGCGGCGGCGGAGGGAGAGGGAGAGCATTGGCGAGTGCGACAGCGTACTACAGTCTACAAGGGAATGTCGACGGGCACAGTTGGATATTCTTACCAAACCCAAATCATTTGTAAAAACGTTTCTAAGTTTCGACAGGCCAAACCGCCGGAATAATTTTATTTGGAATTTGGTATTTGGTTATACTCTCGGTATTCTTTACATGTTTGGTTCATACCTTATTAAACGAAGTAGGGTTCATTTATAGTTCGTTAGGCTCGATTTTCTATCTCCTCTTATTTATTTTTTTTTCTCTCTCCTCCTTTTTAATATTATTTATTTCCCTTCTTATTTCTCTCTCTTCTCTTATTCGTCTTCTTCTTCGATTCCCCAATTGCCGAGAAACACTAATCTCCCATTGTTTCTTCGCCGATTCACTGTATTCCTTCTCTTCGTCTTCTGCGTTATCTAGCCAATGATTAGCAAATCTTTCAGTTTGATTGTATCACAAGAATTGACTCATTCGAAGGTGTGTAATCAAACTTTATTGTTGTTTTCAATTTGTGGATTAATAGCGGTATGTATATATTATATAGAGGTACCGATATCTGTAGGCAGAATGTACTCTCTGGATCCTTAAAATATAAGGTAAGATTATCCCAGTATAATAAAGTAATTTTATTATTGTTTTTAATTTGTGGAGAAAATATAGCGATACGGATATATTATATAAAGGTACCGCAATATGTAGGCAGAATGTACTCTCTGGATCATTAAAATATAAGGTAAGGTTATCCGAGTATAATAAAGTAAATTTTATTATTGTTTTCAATTTGTGAAGAAACTATAGCGGTATGTATATATTATATAGAGGTACCTCGATATGTAGGCAAAATGTATTATCTGGATCCTTAAAATATTAGGTAAGATTATCCCATTATAATAAAGTAATTTTATTATTGTTTTCAATTTTTGGAGAAAATATAGCGGTATGGATATATTATATAGGGGTACCGAGATCTGTAGGCCGAACGTACTTTCTGGATCCTTAAAATATATAGTAAGTTTAGCCCAGCGTAATAAAATAAAGTAATTTTATTATTGATTTCAATTTGTGGAGAATATATAGTGGTATGGATATATTATATAGATGTACCAAGATCTGTAGTCCGAATGTACTCTATGATCCTTAAAATATAAATTAAAATTAGCCACTGTAATTAAGTACCAAGTTGTTGTTTTCAATTTTTGATAAATTATGCGCTATGAATACGGTATGTAGCGGTACCGTGATCTGTAGGCCGAATTTTGTTCGTACTATTTGAATTCTTAAGTATAAACTCGGTTGTAAACTTACTGCTACAAAACATTATAATATAGTTGTATCATATAAGCATATAGTAGTTTAATTTAAGATTGAAGTATTTTTTTTTTCATTTGCAGGATGAATGATTACCTTTTGATTGTCAGTCTTGGCGGAGAATGGAATTTCGATAGATATCGTTACAAGTAGGGGTGAAAGCGGAACCGGGATTCGGGAAATTAGTTGTTTTTGGTACCTATTCCAAAAAGTTGGGATTTTTATTTTTGGTACCGGTTCCCGGTTCCGGTTGTAAATTTCCCTATTTTTTTAAAAACCGGTACCGGGAAAAAGTAAGAAAAGATTCGTGAAATTTTTTGGCACTAACACGAGACAAAAAATAATGGCCGAAACAAAAACTTAACACAAGACAAAAATTATTGGCCGAAAAAAAAACTTAACACGAGACATAGATTTTGCTTGCGAGTGAAATCTTCTAGTTGGAAGACAATGACATGTTATCGACGGTGGAGGGTTCTCGGCGAAGAGAAGAATATGACGTCACAATGGATGAGAGAGGGAGAAAAAGAGATTGAAAGGGTCGAGAAAGGAAAATGGTAAATATTAAACCCTAATAACGAAAAAATACGCATAGTTTAAGTCATAAAAAACGACATATAACCCAAAAATTAGAATAAGCATACAAAATATTTAAAAACAACATACTATGAAAACATCTAAAACTACATGTAGTTTAAAACCGAAACCGGTACCAAAAATCGGGAAATTTTACTTATGGTTTCGGTTCCAGTTCCCGGTTCCATAAACCGTGAACCGGGAAGTACCGGTTCCCAGTTTAGAACTAAATTTCCCTTTTTTTTAAAAACCGTTCCGAGACCGGTAACGGAACCGGGACAAAATCGGGAAACGGTTGCAAAATTTTCACCCCTAGTTACAAGTGGTGGTGGGAGGGAATAAGTGATACTGCAACTGCTTTAACCGTTGAAAAGTCTGCTTTAAACAATATTTCTCATTTAAAGGAGTTGTTGTGTAACAAATTTGATATTATCCGACAATTTGATTTAAAATTAACTTATTACCCAGTTGATCACAGTACTCAGCCAATAGTCATTGCTGATGAACCTGACTTCGAATCATATATTCCGACACCAGATAGACCGTCAAGGTTGAAACAGATGTACGTCGAGCTAGTGAAAAAGATATCTCTTGAAGTAGACACCATATGTATCCGCTACATGACATTGTGTATAAAGTAGCGGTAATATGTATCGTGGACCGTGGTGCAGCGGTATCGTATAATGTTAAAGTATTTGAATTTGGATTTGAGTCGTTTTCATTTTCTTGTTGCATTTGTCTTGGCGAGCGTCAGTTGTTGAGGAAAGTAGATATATAATGTAGATGCTCATAGGTGGGACGAAGTGCTTCGTATGGTCGGCGGTTTGATGTCTCGTGGTTTTTTTTATGGAAACTAAACCTTTCGTAGTTTCATTAAATGTATGTGTAACGGATAATTAATGTTATTAACGCTTATACCGCTATTTCTCCATTGTGTAGAATGGGTAAATGAAAAAATTATGTAGAATACAAAACTAGTAAATATCATTAGCGTTATGTCATAATAATATAATTACCGCTATTTTACAATTTGTATAATACAAGAATATTATTTGTATCGTTTAGAATACAGATACATTAATACATTAATACAAATATCATGAATCCACATGATATAAACACTCAATTTCCCCGTTCCTACTCTCATCCCGCTACGATACCGCTAGGTGTTTAGTGACCACCTCTAGTAGGGAACACCTGGCGGTATTGCTTCGGGTGTCTAACGGCGGATAAGACAATCAGTTAGCGGTAATTAGTTTTGATGGAGAAATTAAGGTTATTTAACCTTATTTAATAGTGTATTACTTTTTTAAATGGAAATAAGAAAGAATTGATCGAGTGAAACATGCATTGCTTCGCATAGCACGACTGATATAAATTTGTTCTATGATCCAACAAACTTGCTAGTTCTATTATCATACTCATTATCATTCTATTATCCATCTCACTTACCAATAGTTTTCACGGTGAACTACATTATGCACATTGAGGTCAAAATGAATCCATATGATGGAAACACTCAACTTCCCCGTTCCTACTCCCATACCGCTACGATACCTCTAGGTGTTTAGTGACCCCCTCTAGTAGGGAACACCTAGCGGTATTGCTTCGGGTGTCTAGCGGCGGATAAGAGAATCAGTTAGCGGTAATTAGTTTTGATGGAGAAATTAAGGTTATTTAACCTTATATAATAGTGTATTACTTTTTTAAATGGAAATAAGAAAGAATTGATTGAGTGAAACATGCATTGCTTCGCATATGTGCACAAGTGATATAGACTTGTTCTATGATCCAACGAACTTGCTAGTTCTATTATCATACTCATTATCCGAATATTATCCATCTCACTTACCAATAGTTGTCACAGTGAACTATATTATGCAAATTGAGGTCAAAATAAATCCACATGATATAAACACTCAATTCCCCCGTTCATACTCTCATCTGGTTACGATACCTCTAGGTGTTTAGTGACCACCTCTAGTATGGAACATCTAGCGGTATTGCTTCGGGTGTCTAGCGGCGTATAAGACAATCAGTTAGCGATAACTAATTAGCGGTATTCAGCTATTATCCATCTCACTTATCACTAGCGTATTATTAAACATACTACAAAAGGTAATATTAAACATACTAGTCCAAAACATAGCGTTTAGTAGCGGTATCCGACTTTTATCCATTTCACTTACTACTAGCATTAATACAAGGGATATAGCGGTAATAATAGTTTAACTAGCGGTAGTTATATTATAGGTAATATTTAGAATAGTACTACGTAATTTTAAAATACTACTAGCGGGAATCAAAACATACTACTAGTCCAAAATAAAAACATGCTAGTAAAAAAAAAACTAGTAAAAAAAACATAGTTTAAAACATAGTCCAAAAAAACATAGAATTATCCCGATGAGGAAGTAGCTTCTTCGGTCTCCGCTGGTGACTGTGGAGGTGGCGATGGCGGTGGCAACAGATAGTACGGTCGCTGGACGATCTTTTCACCACGTTCCAATGCCTGCACGAGCTCTCCAACATGGGGTGTTGAGGAACAAAGGGATGATCTAGGGAATTAAATATATGCGGCAACACATCTTCTATCTCCGTAGGAATTAGTACACTCAATTGTCCCTGCAAATTAAAGAGTATTATTATTTTCCCAAATCATAGTTGATATTGATAAATTTACAATAAAGCAAACTACCCTCGGATCCGCCTATGCAAAATAGCATTTTTAATTGACAGACGGTGAAGATCAATATTCCCGACTGGACGCGTTTTCCATTTGAGAGGTTGACTGACATATTCAAGGGTCTACGTGTTGAGGTTGTTAAGGTGACCGAGCAAGGCTCGAGGTCGTAGGTGGTGAGGTCGTCGAGGCGATCGCGATGAAGCTCGCGGTGACTATATAGTGTCGAGCCAAGGTGAATCTGAACTCACGGCGCGGTAGAGCCGAGTTGAGGGTTCGCACAGTGGGAGGCTGCGCTGGCTTTGCAGTGGCGCGGCAGAGATCTCGTGGACAGCGTGCGTGTCTCGTACTTGGTGTGGAGCGACCGTGACGGTACCGAGGTCGTTGAGCGACTGTGAAAATTCCGAGGTCGTTGGATGTGCTGGTAGGGACTCAAGGCTTGAACTTGTCGGGAGCCCCTCCTTCTAGCGCCAAAATGTTGATGCCGAAAAATGGATCGAACAATGTAGCGGCCCTAAGATGGATATTGGGCCAGGCCCATCGCCGTTTGTTGGCTTTCTTGGGCTCGATGCTTGACACACTATTCTTGAAGGATCTGACGGATCGGACCCTCCTCTTACCGTTGGCCCGAAACCGGGTCCTCCGACCCGTTACCGCAAAGTCCTAAGACTCGGGATATAGGTTGACGACCGCAGAGAACCAGAACCTCCGTAGGGCAGGTCGACGATCGTGGTCACAACAGTCGATGACTGGGAGAGCCGGGGGGTGATGATGATGTGATGCCGCGCCTCGTTTACTATAGTGAGGCTGCCTACGTACCCACTTGTAGCAAAGTGGGATCAAGTCATCTCGTAGTTCAAAGCAGGCATTGATAGAGTCGCTCCTAGCTGGCCTGGACGAGCCTGGAGTTGATGGTCATGGAGACGTGGATTCCCCTGGTGCTTATTCTATAGGAGTCGTCGATTCCTCCGGCATTTTCGCTCTAGCTGGTGGGAGTAGGACGGCGCTCGGACCTTTCTTCTGGGATTCAGCGATTCCTCCAGTAGGCCGGGGATTCCTCCAGCGCTTCCGCTCTAGCTAGATCCTCTGGAAAATAGGACCCTAAGCTTACCGTTGGGCTGGAACTGGGTCCTTCGACCCGTTACCGCAAAGTCCTAGGACTCGGGATATAGGTCGGCGACCGAAGAGAACCCGAACCTCCGTAGGGCAGGTCGGCGATCAGGCGCTTCTGCTCTTACTGATTCCTCCGCTCCGACCTTAGTCGGGTATTCCTGCCGGAGTTTATATATATAGAAGAGAGAAAACGGTGTTTATCGCTATATAGAGCATTTGAATCGGAGTTACCGTTTGAATGAAATCAAGCTCTTATATATATGATGGGTCAGGGGCCTCGGGATAAATAAAATTAACTTTTTTAGTCCTTCCCGCGCCCTGACACACACCCTAACATGGCGCGTACGCGCTCTAACATGGCGCGTCAGGGTGCGTCGAAGCCGTTTAGGGCGCGATAGGGGATCCGGGATCCGCCAGGGCGCGTGGAGGGCACGCTATGTTGCTCGACCTTTATTCTACTAAAGAAAAATTGTTTTCACACTTTATGGCTTTTCGTCTTTTAGATATGGGCCTCCGGGGGCGATTTTAGGCCGAAATTGATTTGGGAAAAACCACCCATAACATATATTATTTAGTATTGCTCTTTGTTCAATAACTTTTTTTTGTGTTGATAAATTATATTATATACAATATTTCTGAATGTGTATATACTGTACGATTGATTTATATAGGTCCTACTTATAATTAAAATTTGACGTGCCCGGCATAAAGTATCATATTTAAAATTTATGTATATTATTTTAGCCTTTAGATGGCCAGCCAAAACAATCAGACTCAGATAGAAAATAAGAGTATTAGAGTGAAGGCAGTTTGGGATGCACATATTCTAAATATTTTGTGAGTTGTGCGTTAAAGAAGTTGAAGGAGGGCAACGACCAGGAACTCATTTTACAAAGGTTGGATGGGATAACTTGATCAAGACCTTTAAGATTAACACCGGGAAGAGGTATGGTAAAGTTCAATTGAAAAATAAATGGGATTCTCTCAAGAATAATTGGAAATTGTGGAAACAACTCATTGACAAAGAAACTAGTCTTGGGTGGAACATTCAAAAGAGAATAATCGATTCAAGTGATGAGTGGTGGGACAAGAAATTATAGGTAATTACCAAATATTTCAAAACAAAAAATCTATATTTTATGAGCGTCTATCATTCTAAAATTTATCATTCATTTTACAGGTGCACCCTAATGCAACGAAATTCCGGAAAGAAGGTTTTCAACCGGGATTTGTACAGATGCTAGATATGATGTTTATGAATACCACAACAACTAGCTCTGGAATTATTTTGAGTGAGATTAGCAACAGATTAGATGATGTCACTCCGCTTGAGAGTGATAACGAGTCACCTGATTTGAGTACAAAGAAAAAAATTTATTCTAAATCATGCGAATTTGGTTCCTTGAAGAGAAAAGAGAAAGAAAAAAAAAAGAGAAAACCGGAGGTGCGATGAAATTATCTACAAAAATTGATCATTTATGTGAAGCTGTCGAGAAAAGGAGTGCACCGGCAGCAACACTAGATGATCGAGTTGATTGTAGCATAGCCAATATTATGAAAATTGTCAATTCTTTTCCTGAATTAGAGATGGGTATGCGATTTATATTTATTCACTACTAGGTTGTTCTTGATCAAGGAAAAAAGAGATGTTCATGTCAATTGAAAATCCAGGTATAAAACTTATATGGCTCAAATTTGAAAAGTTTGAAGGAATTTGATGTGTGTTTTTTTTTTTTACTCATTTTCATGTTTTAGGGATTTCTATGTTTGTAACGACATTATTTTATTTATTTTTCATGTTATTTGAGTTTGAAAACTTTGAAGGAATTTGATATGTTTTTTTTTTCTCACTAATTTCATGTCATTTAAGTTTGAATGTCATAATTTTTATTATTATTATATTTCATACTTTATATTTTTTATCTCTTACAGTTTGACTCTGTGTTTTATGAAACACTTGGAAGATGAATATTGAGGAGGACGAAGAAAGAATCACAGATGAAATCATCTGCACAGCTGCACATCTTATTCAACAGTATTATACGACTTACATATACAAGACTCTTTGTATGACTTCTTCTCAAACAGGACATGTGTGTGTGGTTGATAGAGATGTTAAGATGACATGGACACAAATGTTATAATATGTTCAGAATGGACATAAATGTGTATCAAATTAAGCAATGATTTACGAAGCAACTATGGATTGAAAGACTTAAGAAGAATGACTGTTGATAAAATGTTGGCAATGTTTTTGTTTATGCTAGGTCATGGAGCTTCAAATAGACTAGTCATCGAAAGGTTTCAACATTCTGGAGACACTGTGAGTAGATATTTTAATATAGTGTTGGATTGCATATGTGATATGAATGTTAACATTCTGAAGCCAGAAGATCCATAATTTAAATCCACTCCGAAAGAAATTTTGAAAGACAACAGATATACGCCGCATTTTAAGGTAATTATGTTTTATCTTTTTACAAGTTTGATGATTAATTTTTCCTTTTTTTTCTTCGTTTACCTACTTTATTGATTTTCAGGATTGCATTGGTGCTATAGATGGTGTCCATGTTTCTGCTATCATATCTCCAGAAGATTGGGTACCATTTATCAGTAGAAAAGGAGTTCCAACTCAAAACATCATTGCAGTGTGTAATTTTGATATGCAATTTACCTATGTATATGCGGGGCAGGAAGGTTCAGCTCATGATGCCAGAATATTTTCAAAAGCTTTGCGTGATCTTGATCTTAAGTTTCTAAAGCCTCCTACATGTTTGTTTCACACTGTGTATCATTTTTTAGAATTTAATTATAATTTATTATTTTTATGTTCTAAATTTAATTTTTATTCATAGGTAAATACTACTTGGTTGATGATGGATATCCACAAATAAAAGGATTTTTAGGACCATACAAAGGGGAAAGATATCATCTTCCAGTATTTCGCTTAAGTGGACAACCAAATGGTTACCAAGAAGTGTTCAATCATCCGCATTCTACTCTTAGAAGTGTGATTGAGAGAACATATGGGGTTTGGAAGAAAAAGTGGAAGGTACTACGTGATATGCCTATCTACTCGTTTGTTTGGCAAATAAGTAAAAATAGTTATCGCAACAATGTCTTTGCATAACTTTATCAGGAAGTACGCAAATTATGATATAGATTTTGAAGATACAACAGATGATAACATTACTATAGATGATGATCACAACGGTGATGATGCTTTAGGAACATCAGAGATGAAAGTTTTAAGGGATTATATTGCTGCAAGTTTGATGGGACAATAATTTTTATTCGTTTAATGATGTTTTTTTCTTCTTCTAGAGATATGATATTTTATTTTATTTTATTTATTAAATAATTGCATTATTTAATTTTTTATTTTTAGTTCATATATTATTTAGGTTTACTTTAATATGTTTTGACAGTTAGAAACTAATTAAATAAAACTGATTACCAAACACGAAACTGAATCTTTATAAGGAATTAACTTTTTTATTTTGATTAATAAAACAATTGATTACTTTTTTCTGACAACACTTTCTCTTATAGTGTTTGTTAAAAGGAATTCTGAAAATAACACCACAATTAGGGGTGGCAATTCGGGTGGCGTGTCGTGTTCGTGCCGAGTCTTAATCGTTTTTTACTTATTTTATGTAGACCCAGACCCGCCCCATTTATTAATCGTGTTAGAAGATGAGACCCAGACCCGCCCCATTTAAATAACGTGTTTATCGTGTCTACCCATTTAACCCATTAAACATATTCACATATTTTAAAATTATAAATTAATTCAATTTTCACTCATTGTACTTAATTTATTTAATTATATGATCTAACATTTCAAAGTTTACTAACAATTTTTTATGTTCATCAATTGTACAACGTAATTAATAAATTAAAAAATATAAATGTCATATATAATAAGTAGTAAAACACTTTATAACATATATAAATGCATAAAATGCAGCTCTTTGCTTCTTAATCGTGTCTAATTGGAACCCATCGTGCTATCGTGTTCGTGCCGTGTTTACCCGTTATTTAATCGTGTTAAATCATGTTCGACACGGATTGACTCAGATCCATTTATGATAGACCCAAACCCATTTAAATCTTGTCCTAACTGTTTCATATTTCGTGTCCAGCTCCAAATTGCCACCCCTAACAGCAATGCCAAACTGGGCCTTAATCCCAAAAAATTAAATAGAAATTGTAAGAAATGCCCATTATGTGTCAAAGGTTTAAGAAAAATACCCATGTGTGAGAGTAAAAAATACACACATTGGACATTTTTCTTAAACCTTTAACACAAAATAAGCATTTTTTAAAATAACCCAAACTTAAATTATAAAAACTGGACAAGTTTGATCCTAATCCATTTTTAGTTAGTTAAGCTCCATTGCTTCGATGATCTCAAGAAAGCCAACACATTCCGACAAGATCGGATTAGCCACTAATCATCACAAATTAGCCACTAATATTCACGATTACTCTCTCAAGAAACAAGCAAAGCTCAGCTACAATCGAATCAAAGATAATTAAAAAGAAAAAAGTAAAAAAGAAAAGAAAAAAGCGAGCAATAATAATGTCAGGTAAAAGAAGAGGGTGGTCCGATACGACGCCGTACTTATCACCTCAAAACTCATCTCAACCGTTCCTCTACTCTCAGATTCCCTCTTCCCTAGAGATGACCTCCTCCTCCTCCGCCGGCGCCGGCGCCGGAGATTCTCGCCGGGGTGTTTTCCTCGGCGTCGACGTCGGGACTGGAAGCGCTCGCGCAGGTTTCCGTAGTTTCTTATCTCGTGATTTCGGAGGAATTTTTGGGAGATTTCGGAGTTGACTTTTTTTTTTTCTTTTGAAATTCTCGCAGGTCTGTTCGATGAAGATGGGAAGCTCCTTGGCTCTTCGAGCAGCGCGATTCAGATATGGAAGGATGGCGACTGTATCGAGGTACTATATAATCTTCGTCTGTTTGTTCTAAAGCGTGGCGGTTTTTCCTGGTGAAGAGCTGGGGATACACTCGAATTGAGAGAGAGAGATAGTCTCGTTGTGTATGCATAATCTTGATTTTGGCAGTTTTCTTCTGTCAGCAATCTTCGACGGATATCTGGCACGCGGTCTGCGCTGCCGTGAAAGCGGCGTGCTCCAACGCTGACGTTTCCGGCGAGGAAGTGAAGGGGATTGGATTCGCGGCCACTTGCTCTCTCGGTAACGTGGAATCAAAGATTTGAACTTTGTGGAAAAATAGAACAGGGTATTTGAGTTGCTTGCAAGTTAAGGTATTTGTCCTTGCAGTTGCTGTGGATGCGGATGGCTCCCCTGTCTCCGTGTCTTGGAGCGGTGACTCGAGGAGGAATATCATTGTGTGGATGGACCACCGAGCCGTGCAGCAAGCTCAGAGAATAAACGCGTGCAATTCGCCTGTGTTGCAATACTGTGGTGGCGGTCTTTCCCCGGAAATGCAGCCCCCGAAGGTACTAATCTAGTTCTGGGATTTTTGTACTTGGTAATTTTGTTAGGACTTCTTTTATATGTTTGTATTAGGTAACATATATTGCATATCGTGATTAGCAGTGAACTGCTGCAAATTCGGTGCGGTTTTTGCAATGTTAGTGCGATAAATGCATTAGTTTTTTTTTTTTCTTTTTCCAATTTTATTACCACTTAATAAATATTTTGTGAGGATAAAACCGAATTTCATAGTAAATTCAGTACTACGGTACGGTTTACCGTACCTTAGAAAGTTAGAGCATAACTTGCGTACTAATATAAAAACGGAAGTCCAAGATCCAAATAGTTCTATATATACAAAAGCATAATGTAACAAAATAACAAAGTCAAGATAGTCATTGGTCTAGAGTTTTGGGAATTCGGCATTTCGGTTGTCAATTCGGTTTTTGGGTGGTTTTTCTTCTGTCCTAATGGTGGGAGATCATAATTTATTTTAGCAGAGTGCTCAAGGATTTTATTTCTTTTCTAATTTTTCATCACTGCTTCTTTATTCTTAATTTCATTATATGTGAACCCGAAATTTGTGCTATAACTAGCTTCTTTGGGTGAAAGAAAACTTGAAAGAATCTTGGTCAATGGTGTTCAGATGGATGGACTTGAGTGATTGGTTGTCATACCGGTACGTTTCTCAAACGTATTGTTGTATAATTGCCAATTGGTCATAGATTCTTATATGTATTTTAATACCATGAATTTTTCAATAAATATGTGCTTCTCTAGAGCTACAGGAGATGACACTAGAAGTCTCTGTACAACGGTTTGCAAGTGGACGTATCTTGGCCATGCACACATGCAACATCAAAACGAGAAAGATTCACGAGGTATGGAAGCGTGTGGATGGGACGACGACTTCTGGGAGGAGATTGGATTAGGCGACCTTTTAGACGGTCATCATGCTAAGATTGGTATGTGCTAGGGCTGTATTATATGTATAACTAATACAAAAATATATATATATCAACTTGATATTATGTATCAATTAGATTCTAAGCTCGGTAAGAACTCCTGAGTCTTTCAATAACACATGTATTGCTTCAAATTCTATTGTGTTCTCCAAAAAACAAAAAACGATATTATTTATTTTTAATTTAAGGAATTTCTGTAGATCCTTATCCTACATAATCTTTCATTAAATGACTGTTTTAATTACTTATCCAACAAAATCTTATAAATTACTACAAGAGCTTACTGTAAGAGTTAGTTACAGTATTGCATAACCTAGCTTGGATCGTTGAGTTCGGATTCCTTATATTTATTTTGGTTATGCAGTAATATTAAATTAATCGTCATTACTTCTTTCCTTAAAAAAAAATCTAATGTAATGCTCTAATCTCGTATTCCTACAGGACGAAGTGTTGCCTATCCCGGCCATCCATTGGGCTCTGGTCTTACTCATACTGCTGCAGAGGCAAGCAGTTTTTTCTGAAGATCTTTTACGAACACTCAACTTTCATATATAGTTATATATATATTAAAGCTTGTTTTATTTTTTTTAAAATAAATAATTTCATTTCCAGGAGCTAGGTCTGGTGGCAGGAATTCCGGTTGCGACTTCTTTGATCGATGCTCATGCTGGTGGTGTGGGGGTAATGGAAAGCATGCCTGCTTCAGATTCCGAATCTAAAGGTTGCTATGATGTCTATGATAAGCCCTTACATACGGGCGTAGAGGGAACGTAGAAAAGGGGGATTAGTTTCTTATTTTGTGTCCTTTATGGATTTTATATTTATTTTCGTTAAGGTGTCAAAGTCTCTCAGAAATAAGCCTAGAGTAACCAAATATAGCCACCCACATCATTTGAGAACTTGTACCTTGTTCATGAAGGAAAAATCGGTGTTTTTGGTTGATTTGGAATTAATTTTCTGGGATTCATCACCTTGGTGAATCCCGATGCGGTTGATTGTGTTTTTTTTTCTTTCTGCTTCATATCGGGATTTATCAGTCTACTCATATATTTCTATGTACAACAGTCATGAGATGAGAAGTGACATGCGTCTATGTTTCAGCAGATGACGTTGAAGCTTTATGTCGTCGTATGGTGCTGGTATGTGGGACCTCGACTTGCCATATGGCTGTGTCTCGGAGCAAACTGTTCATTCCAGGCGTGTGGGGTCCATTTTGGTCCGGTAATTATAGCCCGAAACTGTGAGCATAGGTTTAAATAAGTAACTTAAGTAGACAATCTAAAGAAATCTATAATAATTAGCAACTGTCCAACTAAAACAAATCAAATTAATTAATAACTATCTATCTCTTGATGATAATTATTTACGTGAATTAGTCACGTAATATATTTTTCTGCTAACTGGACATAATTTATGTTTTTAATTAACACCTATTTGCTCCTCAAATGTCAGCCATGGTACCGGAATACTGGCTCACTGAAGGTGGCCAAAGCGCTACCGGTGCATTGTTGGATCACATCATTGAAAGCCACATGGCTTCTTCTCACCTAGCAAACCGTGCTGCATTTCAAAGTGAGCTTTTGCTCAAATAATTTTTGTGGATTATGTATTTCTGGTCTCTTACTCTTTATTTTGCATCACTTTGCATTTGCAGACATCTCTGTGTTTGAACTTCTGAACAAGACATTAGAAACAATGACGCTCGATCTAAAGCTTCCGTTTGTTGCCTCCTTGACTGAAGATACACATGTGCTTCCTGATTTTCATGGAAATAGGTGAAATATTTTAGCTCAATTTCTCAGCTTAGTGTTTGTATATGGTATCGACAGCTAATTCTGCAGCTCGTTTTGATGGCTCAGATCACCGGTTGCAGACCCGAAAGCTAAAGGAATTGTTTGCGGCTTAACTCTTGACACGAGCGAGAAGCAGCTGGCTCTTCTGTACCTTGCGACACTCCAAGGTATTGCATACGGCACACGTCACATTGTGGAGCACTGCAATACCCATGGTCATCAAGTAAGAATATAGCTTTAATCTACCATTTGAAGCAAAACTTTGACTCCTTTATGCTCAAATATTTGAATATATATAGCTCTTAATATTCCGGGTTCCTCACTAATGATTATCCCTTCTAACCGTTTTCCATTTTAACCCGCTGTTTGTAGATCGACACATTACTTGCATGTGGTGGTCTTGCAAAGAATACATTGTTTATTCAAGAGCATGCAGATATAATAGGTAACTTTGTGATCCTTCTCGTTTTTTAATAATCATTGTGCTACGAACCAAAATCGATGACTCAGAATGGAAAGCTTGGCCAACTGTCACTGAACCCAATCTTCTCTCTTTTGAGAGTGATTAAGTTCTATGATTGTTATTCACTACTTCTTCATTAGCCAAGCTCTCTGAAATAGAGCAAAAATTACAACCTAATAGATGATGGAGTGGGTCAGACTCAATTAAACCTCCGAACATAATTAACTAAATGAAACATTATTATTGACATAGTTAAATGATTTAAACGGCATAATCAAAGCTACAAACTCAATTTAAATATCCTAAATTACTTGATTGAATAACGACGTAACTTCCTAAATACTCGGGATGTATCAATTGTTTAGTGCTGAATTTTTTTTAATTTAATTTATTTTCGCATACACCTTTCCAATCCGATTTTTATCGCCTTAGTTTAATTAGAGCTGAAACTCGCGACGGGAAGGAGGGCGTCGCGACGCCTCGCGACGGGAAGGAGGAGATCGCGATCATCGCGACGGGAAGGCTGGAGATCGCGATGGGTCGCGATGAGTTCGAGCCGTGGCGACGTCCTCAGTCTGTGTCTCTCTCTCTCTCTCGCTCGCTCAACATCGCGACGATCGCGACTCTCGGAACCACGACCCGTCGCGACGCCAGGGTTCGCGATTTCCGGCGACTTGGTCGCGACCCATCGCGACGTCGGCAGTTTCAGCTCTAAGTTTAATGTAGGAGCTCTGGTTGGTTATCATTTACAAACAGCTCTATAACGTTCTACTGTTTTAAACTGTTTGCTCTTATAGCTCGCACTCTAAACAATCAAGTCAAATGTATGGTTAAAATGTTCTTTCATTTTCTATATAGACTCGATAAATCTTTTACTATTAAGAGGCGCTGTCTGTAATCAAGATTCACATGGCTACGTCGAAAACTTCATTTTTTACTTTCTTCAGGTTGTCCTATTATTCTACCACGAGAAAACGAGTCTGTGCTCTTGGGTGCTGCCATTCTCGGTTCTGTTGCTTCAAGAAACTATTCCAGTGTTCACGAGGCGATGAAGGCATTAAATGCAGCTGGTCAGGTATGATTACGAACATTTTCTGTATCACATTTATCTTTATTTTTCATGTCTTCTTTTGCACTTGTACAATTTTTCGCTGCCTGTCTTTGCTAAACCCTTCACGGCGTTGAGATAAATCTGAAAGTAAATGAAACCTTGAAACTTTCGTGTTTTTGTAGTTTCTCTCCTTATATATATATATATATATTATATATATATTTTTTTTGTGTACAGTCTTCTAAATTTTTAAATTATAGTATTTTTTCCCCTGATTAATAAATAATTAACGTTTTTCATCAAATTAAACCACGTGCAACGGACATATTACTGCTGCGGAAATCATAATAAATGTACTAGTATGTTCATTGCTCGTAGTTTATAATTTGAAAAAGGCAGTTGATTATTTAACGGTCAAAGGGGTAATTGCCACAATTATAAGATCAATGGAAAATCGCAACATCACGATAAGTTCAGGGGTATCGTTGTAAATTATTCTTAACTATTAAACTATTCTAGATTTTGATGGAAAAATTTTAGTTTCAGCATTATTCATCATCCATATATATATGTGACTGAATTTTGTAGGTCATTAAACCTTCGGAAGATCCGAAGGTGAAGAAGTATCACGATGCCAAATACCGCATCTTCCGCGAGCTCTACGACCAGCAGCTTTCCTATCGCTCTCTTATGGCCCAGGCATTGGCTTGATTTTACATTTTAGTCCCTTGTTCTCCACTATTTTTACCCCTTGGTAGTTCTATAGTTCTTGTGTTTCAGTTTTGGTTACTGTCAAACAATAAAGAAGCTATAAGAACAAACAGAAGCCACAAGAATAAATCATTAAACGTAATACGAGTAACCATGATCATGTCACACAATCATCGTCAAACATTTCTAGATTATTTGAAATAAAATTTTCATTAACAGCTTTCATGTATATTATTTTTTATTAGTAAGCTTCTACTAGGAAAGAGTGCTATGCTCCGGGTGGTCAAACCAAGGCGCCCAGAAAAAAGAAAAAAAAACCACGACCGTTCCAGAATGCGTCAATTGGCGCAACAAGCAAGGACCACCTCCGTACCCTGACATGTCGTGGATACCTGCATAAGCAATCTTGTCGGTCAAACTTGATATTGGCGACTGCGTGATCGTAGTACCGGCCTAGGGTGAGGCAAGAAAAATGTATAATTTGACACAAAAGACCTATCCGAAGAATTTGCGAGCTGCTCGGGTATACCTTGGAAGGCATTCACGTGGGCCTCCTAGAACCCGCCAGATCCTAGAATTCGAGGAAATGGTTTCTCAGCATGCTCTCGGTGCCATTTTACTCATCCCCTAGAGAGTTTTAGACCATGTGATTCATTTACCCAAATATGTTTTTAAGACAATGGAACCAAACTATTTATTTGAATAGATCGCTTTTCTTAATATCACACTTAGAGATATATTTTCGTAATAATCTAAATGAGACCAAACTTTGATGAAATTAGTCATGCCCCTCGAAAATAAATAATCAAGTCGTCCCTCAGAGCGTATCATAATGTGAGGATTCATAGGAGAGGAAGTTCAAGCTCCTTGTCGGAAGAGTCCCATGATGGCTGCATTTTATCCTAGTACCCTAGGGTTAGACAAGGAGATGTTTGATCATACAAGGACTTACGGTTGTAACACAAGGGGTACTCGGAGAATTAAATAAATAAAAGTAAATATGAAATATATTGTTTATAATACAGATAATATTTATATTAAATTTATCGGATTCTAATCTTTATCTTAAATAAATAAGGTAAGAATTATATTTGTTTTGTAAATCTTGTAATGATAATATTTATTTGATTCTTTAAAGATAAACTGAAATGCTGAGAAAATGAAAGAGTCTTATAATTGTACGTCAATTTCTATTTATTAAGAATAAAATCGAAGTGTATTAACTTGACAATTAATTCCAATTTGAATGGACTAATCCGGTATATTTTTCACATTACATTAATGGGGGTACGTCTCTGTTCCTGCTTTACGAATATGATATTTTCTGGGTAGTTATGCTAATATATATCAAGTGCTATTCCTATTAATTTCGCATTTCTAATTTATGGGGTTTTATCCCTTGTGCGAACGGCTCAGGTATACCTCCGAAAGCCCAAATGAGGGCCTTTAGGAACCCGTCAGCTCCCAAAATTCCAAGACATAATTTCTCTTGAGCCGCATGTTCTTGAGACTATTTTACTTAGCAACTAAGGGGTTTGACACCCTCTAGTTTATGAAAACATGTTTATGATTTAACAAGTAAGATGTTTTCAAATAATGGAACAAAACTGTTGTTATGAATTGTGTAATGTCAGGGAGTTTCACCTTAAAACAATACGCAATGAGAGGAGTAGTTCATGTCTTTTTCATGTACGACGTAACATGCCACCTCAATATGGTGGCTCTTTGGGTAACTCATTTTGGGACAAATTTTTTTTATTTTATTTTTAGACCGATATTTGTTGGGTCTTAATGAGCTCTGATACCATGTGAAGTATCATGAAGTTCCACCTTAACCCATGACTATTCTAAACTATGCTAAGTCCTCAATCCTTTGTTTTTTTTTTTTTTTTTTTTTTTTTTTTTTATTTTACGTGAGACATAAACGATTTTTTGTGGTAATTACTACCACCGTTATATTAATACAGCATTTTAGAAAATAATTTATTGGAGAAACTTAATACACAGCATTCTTTTATTGAAAATTGCATAGACCGGCTGCTTTGAAGACTACAAAATATAGAAATTTTGAATGGAAGGAATTCAAATTATACTATTATTATTTTTTGCAGAAATTCTTACCATGGTAACATGCAGGCAACTTACAAAAAGGACAAAACTTATTACTAAAAAGACAAATTGTCGACATTTCGTAGATATAACTCTATATCAGTATTTATTTATTTGGATTAGTGTCATAAGAGATTAAATATTTAAGCATATCTATACATAAGAATATTGCTAATCACAATTAGCTTGTTCTTTTCGTTGAAAACCAAAGTAAAACCACTACTACTATTTGTCAACGGAAGAAAAATAGAACATATATATATATATATATATATATATATACATATATCTTAAGTAGATTATGTTCTAGAAGTACATGTTCATTTTTCGTTATGATTAGATATTATTAGGATTAAACAAATATGATTTTATTTTTGTCAAACATGAAAACTATGTATGAAATACACCCGCATTTTCAGTAGACGCAAGAAAATAACACAGTATGTATTTAAGTTATAATATGTTTGTTGACCCCACTGATTACCCACTACTCAATAATTATTTGATTAGAAGCTCCTGATTCGCTTAATTATAAAAAATATTAATTAATGTTTGACTTGCATTATCTCTTAAGAATGTCTTTGTTGTTCTTCAATGAAGATAATATCATACCTCTTCGTGTATTTTTTTATAAATATTATTTGAATGTACATATTCAAATAGTAAATCTGTATAATATTAATACATAGAAAATCCAAGGAGGTCAAATTCTGTGACACCATCAATAAGCTCTTAACAATATTATTAAGCTCTATTATTATGGCTAACACCTAACACGCGGCAAAAGACTTTTTGTTTGAAAAGTCAAACCTAGGTTTGACTTATATCTCTCGCCATAGTGCACGTCAACATCATATATATATTTACATATTCACGTCCATAATTAGTTTAATTCTAGGTCTCACTGACCTATCTATATATGAGAATATTGCATAATGCATTGCATGAGTACAAAATCAATGTACGACAGACAGTGGTTAGACTTGAGTTTGAAATATTAACCGAAACCCTAATCGAAATATTCATGCAAGAGATTATACCAAACTATCTTTGTTTAATTAATGACGAATTATTTATGCTAATTCATTTTGACACTCGTATAATTTTTCTCATATAACACAACACGTGCATGCTTTGACTTTCATAGTTTTAATTAGACTTATAGTGTGGTGTGCATTATTTGATTGGATTAACTGTTAATGGCTAATTAGTGCCATTTGTGAAAAAATAAATAAATTTAAATCCATAAATTTATATAGACAAAGTTCAATTCTAGCCACTCGTGTGGGGATAAGTCTCTCTCTCTCTCTGTGTGTATAAAGTTATATCTTTTAGATGATGTAATAGTATTAATTTTAATTTGCTTAATATAAATAAGAAAGTTAAACAAGTGGAAGTAATATTGTATTTATCCATTTTACTCGTATTTAAATACATAAATGGGAATGTAAATGAGTTTTCTTCTTATCTAAACGAGTTGGACTAAACACTATTAATAAATAAGGTGGTTGGCTAGGTCTATTTTTCAAATACGACGAACGGAGCGTGTTTGGGTCTACATGAACTAACTAATTACGTGGTTAAAAAAATGCATGAGACACAAATTGTGAATCCTAATAAGCTCGGGTTAAATCCGAGCACTACGCACATACGATTAAAAATAGCATGGTTCTCAAGAAAAATATATATTGGGGATTTAGTCCAGTGGTAGGATGCTCGCTTAGGGAGCGAAAGGTCCCGAGTTCAATTCTCGGAATCCCCATTGATAATTTTTCAAGAATTTTTTTTTTCTAGGCCAAGAGATAAAACAAACAAAAAAAGGAGAGGAGAAACTAATAAAATTCTAACTTATATTTGAATTCTTTGTATTTTGTGCATAGACACTGTCTTGATGTATGGAATGGACATATAAACAACAAAAAACAAAAATAAATATTCATTTCAGTATTGAATATTTGCCCTCTATGTTTTAGAGCTTATTAAAATTTATATAATTTATTTGTTCATGATTGTTGTTGCGTTTATATGATATATATGATGTAATTATTTTATTTTTAAAATTTATATTATTTTATAGTATTAGTATAGTTATTCAAGGAGTTAAGTGCCTTTATTTATCCTTTTAGACCTATATAATCAAAGACATAATAAATAAATGAAAATCGCGAGCTTGTAAATCTCAATCATGAGAACACGATTTACAAATAAGTAATGCCTGGTCTTCACTTCAAATTTATTCATAGCAGGAGATTTGGGTCTATATGTAAAGTATTCAAAACGCTATGAAATACACTTTACGAAAACCAAGCGAGACACAAATTACTACTTCTTAGCTCGGTTTAAATATATATCACGCTTCATACCACTACAAGAAACATCATCTATTGTAATGACATTTGTCGTCGCTATAGTTTAATTTGTCGCCGCAATATCTTATAGCAACAACAGATCGTTACAACGTGATCATTGCAACATTTCCTTTGCAATAGGTTGGCTACTGCAACGACAAATCGGTTGTTGCTATAGACTTAGTCAATAGCAAAAACATAATCATTGCTATAAAGAAATCAATAGCAACAACATAATCGTTGCTACATACCAATCAATAGCAACAACACGGTCATTTCTATTTGTCCATCAGTAGCGACAAACGATTATGCTATAGCAACGACAATTTGTCTCTGCAATATTTTCTTTAAAAAGTTTATAAAACTTAAAATTATTATTTGTTAGGCATTTAATTTAAATTTATTAATCACAAAGTCCATATTTAAATTACTATAAACAAAACGCTATTCATTAATATAATAACCCGTAAGAAGTTGAGAATACATAAATTACACTAAAAGAGTTGAGTACATAAATAAACACAAAAAGTACACAGCTATTCGTCTTCGTCCACCGGCTGCGGAGGTGGAGGTGGCGATGGTGGTGGCGGCGGCGGCGGCGTAGCGGTCGGAAAACTCGGTATGTGTATATTCACACCCTCGGGAAGAAGTTCAGACATTTGACGCAATGCCGACTCCACACTTGCAGCCCATTCGAGCATGGCCGGATTTGTAGGTGTTGGTGCAACATATGGCGGTGGAACTCCGTCAAACAGTGCGCCACGAGAGCTTGAACCATCTCTATAGCACATTCCTTTTAACTTGCGCCCACGGCTTTTGTAAAAGCCTCGACTAGTACCTAACACTTTATCGAGCACCATATCTTCGTCGACTTCAGACTCCGGCATGTTTTCAATTTGCGAAACAGTCTCGATTTCTGACAGTATTTGACACTGCAATTTCATAATTACAAATATAAATAAAATACCACTATTATAAATTGTTCAATTATAAATCAAACTGTGAAAAAGGAGGCACACTATTATTATTTATCAAGCTTAATGTACGGATGATGAATGCAATTATACAAATAAAATAATTGCTATTACTTTTAGTAAACGAACCAGAGTTAGTAAATGAACCAGAGTAAGTACTTACATGTTTTTCGGCTGCATAATCATCGACAAAAGAACCATCGGGCTTTCGATGCATGGTTTCCCAATTCTTTATTGCACTTGGCAAGTAACCAGTTTCAGGATCTCTCTACAAAAAATATCATATTTGTGTAAAAAATGCAATTTTTAATTAAACAACATAACTACCATATTAAAACTTACAAGCTCATGTCTATGTGCGCTAAATGACTTGGATCCTTGACGGCTAGTAGAGCGTTTCTTGCTTCGATTTTCGGAGTTCCGCGCTGATGCAGCTATGGTTTCCGGCAATAGAAAATAATCAACGCATTTCTGCCAGTCATCATGCTCTATGTGTTTGGGAGGATTCTGTCTAAGCGTATCCGGATGCTCGTACCCTCCATCCATTGCAAATTTCTCTTTCAATCTTCCTTTATGCCCGCTGTACCTATTCCTGAGGATTCGTTGAATAGATTCGTCTATGATATGCTAATCCTGTGAAGATTTATCTAACTCGAAACATTTCTGCAAGAGAAAAAATTATTAATAAGTAAAACTAAATTTTGGAAATCTATATTAAAAGTAAACACAAACTTACTTCTATTTGAGGCATTATCGGTGTCTTGTACTCGCTTGGAACATTTTGCCATTTATCGTAGTGCATAGGACATCCCTTCCGAACGATATTACCGAGCAGCCGCGTGAATAGTTTTTGGTTCTTTCCGACTGGCACCCACGTGCCATCTTTCTTAGCAAACTCAATAGGAATCGGCCTTCCACCGTTTGCTTTAACTTTCTTTTTTAAGTTCAAAGACCTAGACACCCCTCTGGCATTTTTTACTCCTACATAGCAACCGTATCGTATAAATATTCGTATAATTAGATAAATTATTCAGACATTTGAAAAAAGTAAATTACCTGCTTCGCAAAAAGACGGTGTTCTTGCCGGATCACGATTGGGGTCACTCCCATCATCTCCTCCGTGGGATCGAGCAATACTAGCCGACATCACTACATTATAAAACTATTTGTAATTTATTTAGAAAAAGAAATCAACGATGCAAAAACTTATAGAAACAAAAACATCATATAATACTTCCACATATAAACTTCGATATTATCATCTTTCTTCAAATACAATCTTTATTTTCATTTTTCTACATTGACCAACCAATTCAAAAAAATTGAGCTAACTTTTATTAAAACAAAAATAATAACAAATAATAATGACGAGAATCGAGCGTTACGGAGTGGCGCAGAGATGGTTTCAGGACAGCAAGAACGAGACCGGAGCGGGGCAGCGAGTGTTAAGGGACAACGAGCGAAATTCAAGCCCCAAAAACTCCAGAAATTCACGTCCCTGGGCTGCACAATATGAGATGAATTACAGAGTTACAGAGTCATCATAAAAAAAAAAACGTACAAGGTCTCGATCACAGTTAATGAAGATACCGTCGATGTTGAACGTAATTGGCGGTGAGGGCGGAGAGGGACGGCGGCACCGGACACGGAAACGGCCAGATAGCTACCGGAATGCTGGAGGTAGTCAAGCAACAAGATGGAGTGCGGTTGGAGATGGTCACCGGAGCTATGGCGGGGAGCGGCGCAGAGACTAAGAAAAAAGTCTGATTAGAGAGGATTTTTTTTTGGACGAACGAAAGATATGGGAGAGAGGTTATCAAAGAATAAGTTTTGGTATTGTCAAACGTGGGTGTGAGTCGAAAATTAAGCGGCATAAATTGGCGGGGTTAATAAATATTTCAGTGAGATACGAGAGGGAGCCGTTAATATTCTTCGTGGTATCAAATACTGATAGCCACGTCATGCTGGCCAATTCATCTCATGTTAATACTCGCTTTAAAGCTATTTTTTATTTTTTTAAGTTGTTAACCGCCTCAAAGCTGGTCATAATGAGTTAATCACTTTGTTGCTATCTTTAATATTATTGTCTTATTATTTTTAAAATTCCTAAAGTTTAAGCTGTCATCTTATTAAATTTAAAGTCTTCAAGTAAAAACTTTTGTGTAATTATTTATCATATATTTATACAAAATATGTAATTAATCCATTTTAATCTTTAAGATAGTGTATAATTAATACCCATATTTTTTTTTTCAATAAAAGTATTGACTTAAATTAAAAATTAGAAATTTTATTCAATTAAATTATTTATAAAAAAAAGAGTCTTAGATATATAATATGAAATATAAATTATAGATGCTGCGTCTTGAAATTTATCACCGCCTTGAACTATTTTAATATTATAACTCTTAACACATATATTAAATTATGTCCTTGAACTATATTGAATTATATACATATATTAAATTGTTATAGCCACGTGGTCACGTTTTAAATTAAACTTCGTCATGCTTGCTACTCAAGAATAGGATATTTGGTTATGCATTTAATTAAGCATTAGGCAAAAAAAAAAATATTAACACAATCTAAAAATACGGGATTATTATAAGACTGTTTTGTTAATACTATTACGTATTATGAAATATTAATTATTTATTAACATTAGTAATGCCTAAATCCTAAACAAGATTCTATATTCAGTGAAAATTATATCCTAATCTCATAGGGGATTTCAACTCTTGTATTTATCAGCTTAATTATTTAACATATTTCGACTATAATATATTATATATGTGTGATAGTATTACAACAGACTCCATTGCAAAAACTAAATTACCTGCTTTGCAAAAAGACGGTATTCTATTCGGGTCACGATTAGGGTCACTCCCGCCATTTCCTCTATGACTGAGAAATATTAGCCGACATCACTACATTATAAAAATATTCGTAATTCAATATATGTTAATATTTGATAAACAAATTTTATATTGATAAGAAAAAACACCTGTTAATCTATGTATGAGTCATCATCGCTTATTTGTAATATCTCATCTCCATCAACATCGTCGTTATTTTCTTCTTCATCATCATCTTCATATTCGCTTGTTGGTTCATCTTCTAATTCGTCTTCGTCAGATAATGGCACACTCGATTGGACAGAAGATTGCACTATAGGTTCATGAGCCATACCCACATCCAAATTTTCAAACATTGATAAATCAACAACCAGCTCAAAATTTGACGAGATAGTATCATGAACGACATCAGTAAGCTCAACCACTGGCGCTGTATCCGCTGAATCCGGTATATCCCAAATTTGACGATGATTGACATTTTCAACTACTCTCCATTGATCACGCGGTTTATTCACATGATCGGCCAAGTAAAAAACTTGCTTAGCTTGAGTAGCAAGTATGAATGGCTCTTTTTGATACCACTGCGAACCAACGTAGATACTAGTTATGTTATTCTTTTTTGTGCACCGTCCGCGTCTAATATCAGTGTTGAACCACTTGCACCGAAATAACGCAACAAATAGTTCGTTTAAATAAGATAATATTATTATCTCTTGTAGTTGACCGTAAAATGTCTGGCCATCAACCTCGGGAACTGAAACTCCACTATTTTGAGTAGTTCGGTATCGATCACGACTTTCCACCATAAATTTAACACCATTGACTACACAAGCACTGCAAGATTCTGCAGTCATTTCAGAACCATTTGCTAAAGCAAAGAGTTCGTCAGTGCATTCAGAAGACTTCGCGTCGTGTAAACCGTTTATCTATAAAGAAAAAAACATATTAGTTTTATAACTTTAACCGTAGCACAATAAAGCCCTATTATTTTATTTACCTTCCGACGAAACCATTTAGGAAACTCTCTTTGAAGATCTCCGTGCGGCACTTCATTTTGGAACTCGCTGGATAGGAAATTTAATTAATTAGATAAAAATTACAGCGCATAAGAAGAATTCTAAAACAAAACTTTTTAAATACTTACTCTCTATAGCATTGTATTTCTGGACAATTGTTGAGTATATACCATTCTGCCGCAAGTCGATCTGGAAGGCTCAGCGATATGAATTTACATTTGCTTGTAGGTCGACACATCGATTCAAAAACGGATAATTGCCTTTTTGGAACCAAGACGTCGAGATTTCTATCTGGGCGATTGAACTTTGTTTGAACATCATTCAGGTACATCGAGCAAAAAGTCAACGCTTCATCTGCAATGTATCCTTCTGCTATACATCCTTCAGGGCGTGCCTTGTTCCGAACATAATTTTTAAGTTTTTTCATGTACCGCTCGAACGGGTACATCCATCTTATCCAAGCCGGTCCGCTTAGTAAAGCTTCTTCTGGCAAGTGCAAGATCAAGTGAACCATGATATCAAAGAAGGCTGGTGGAAAAATGAGCTTTAGCTTGCAAAGTAATATTATCACCTCGTCTTTTGCTCTTTCCATATCCTCTCTCTTTAACGTCCGCGCACATATTTTCTTGAAAAAATTACAGAGTTCAACGATTGTCGTGGAAACAGACTCATCGGACAAACGACCGCGAACCCCAACTGGCAGTAGACGTTGCATCATTATATGGCAATCATGCGACTTCAATCCAGTGATGTTACTATCGTTATCTGCCACTTTCTTCTTAAAGTTCGAGCCAAAACCGTCTGGAAGCTTAACGCTTTTGATGAATTGACAAAAAAGTTTTCTTTGATCGGGCGTAAAAGAAAAGTCAGGATGTGGTTTAACGATCTTACCGCGGACTTCTCGCAAATGTAGTTTCTCTCGTATGCCCAACTTTTGTAAGTCTCGTCGAGCATTGTCTGTGTCTTTCGAATTATCGTTCATCAAGAGGGTCCCAAGTAGACTTTCACACACATTTTTTTCAATATGCATCAAGTCTAAATTGTGCTTCAACTCTAACGATGACCAATATGGAAGCTCAAAGAAAATACTCTTTTTTGTCCAATTCAATTCCGTAACACCACGTTTTCGTTTAACTCCTCCATAAGCAGAATGCTTACCTGGTAAGACATTAGGCAAGAAAGACAATTGCTCTAAGATTTGTTGTTCGGTTCGCCGTCTTGGTGGACGTTTCTTTCGGTATCCTTGTATAATTTTTTCTCATTCCGGTAGCGATGAGTAATCGGTAAGAACATACGATGCCCAAAATAAACTACCTTATTAGTAACTTTTTGCGAAGGAGTATCGTCGTTACAAGTCGGACATGCTTTATAGCCTTGTCCACTCCAACCAGACAAACTACTCCTTGCAGGAAAATCACTGATAGTCCACATTAATGTTGCACGCATAGTGAATACAGTTTTCGTCGCAGCGTCGCGTGTGGGAACGCCAACATCCCACAGAAATTTCAACTCGTCAACTAAAGGCCTCAGAAAGACGTCCATATCCTTACCCGGCGATTTGGGACCGGGAATCAGCAGTGTAAGCATGAATCTAGACTCCTTCATACATAACCACGGTGGTAAATTGTATGTCGTCAATATTACGGGCCACATACTGTAAGGTGTAATCATATTGCTAAAAGGATTGAAACCGTCAGCTGACAACCCCAATCGAACATTTCTCGGCTCTCTAGCGAATTCAGGATACCTTGCATCGAAGTCTTTCCAAGCAGCCGCGTCAACTGGATGGCCCATTAAACCGTCTTCTGGGGACTGCCTTCTCTTATGCCAAGTCATATTTCTTGCCGTAAGTCTTGAACTGAAGAGACGTTTAAGCCTCGGTGCTAATGGAAAATACTTCAACGTTTTATGAGGAATTTTTTTCCCTTTTGTATCCTTGTCTTCCCACCGACTTTCTCCGCACACTGGACAATTCTCTTTCGAAGCATTTTCTTTCCAATACAAGCAACAATCGTTCTTGCAAACATGGATAGATTCGTAGCCCATCCCTAATTTTTTTAACTTCTTCTTCGCTTCGTAAAATGACTTCGGTACCCGATTTTCCTTGGGAAATGAGAATTTCAAAATCTCCAAAAGTTGGTCAAATAAACTATTTGTCCATTTATTGTTGAATTTCAAATGCATGATCTTAGCCAAGAAATTGAGTGAAGACAACCAATCACATCCTGGGTACAGCTCTGCCTCTAACTCCTCTGATAACTCATCAAAATAATGGTCGGTTGATACCTCTTCCGCATTGTTGACACCACAATCGCCTATGTCGTATTCGCCGATCAAATCTTGCAAAACATCGCCCATCCCAGTTGTGGTCACGTCATCTTCAACAAAGGCCGCTGGCGGATCCAACTCACCATGATGAATCCAATTCACGTAAGTAGTATCAAACCCAAATATGAAAATATGGTCCCCAATTGTTCTAGGGGTATGTCTAACCATATTTACACAGCGTATGCAAGGACAATAAGCCTTGCCACTGTTATTGACGTGTTTTTCGGCAAGATGCTCAAAAGCATTGCACCCCTGCCAATACTCGTTCGTTCTACGGTTTGTAAGGAATATCCAACTCTTTTCGGGTGGCAAAGACATATCCTGTAATTGAAGAAAATAATATACGATGAAATTTTAATAAATTCTCTACAATTTTTATTTTAACTGAATAAAGTTAATTACAAAATTTATAAGATATGAATGTTGGAGTTAATTTTAACGATTAAAAATCACTCACTCTCAAATACAAATTTCTTTGATAATGACATTACCTTATAATATAAGGTAGTGAAAACAAAATGATAAATATATATTTTTTAGCACAAAAATAAGGAAATAAGCTAATGTATGACTTGTAAGAATAAATATATTGAAGAGACAATAGCTGCAAAAAATACTCAGATTATGGTCGATAGTAGACCCAAAATTTCCCCAAATCACTATTCACCATATGCAATTAATAATTAAACGTACTAAAAAACAATACCGAGAGCAACTCGAGCCAATAGGAGTCAATGGGGCTTCTGGATTGGGCAACCAGCAAGAACACGTCTGAGGCAACGGCTAGCTTGAGTTTCCGAACCGAAAAAAGAAAAAAGAAAAAAGAAATTAGTACCAAAATACAAAATTAATTACTAAAACAAAAATATTGAGAGACGAGTGTTACGCAACAGGGCATAGACACGACTATGGAGCAAGCACGGGACGAGACCGGGGGAATAATACGAGACAAGAACAAGCTTCTAAATAAAAAAAGAAGAACTTTTGCCTCTAAGTTTTCTCCCAAAAACTTGCGCCACAGTGGGATGCAAGTAGGAGAAAGAAATTTGTCGATGCTTTTCCAATCTCTCTCTAATATCATGCGCATACGTGATATGCGAAGGAGAGAAAAAATCTTCTTCTCTGACTGCTTTCTCAGAGGCAGCTTACAAAATTGGAGAGAGAGATTTTTTCTTCTTGCTTTTACTAAAGCATGCGAATCAGCCTTGTTTTATTTGATTGTATATCATATATATATATATTGCTTTTAGGGTTTAATCTAATCATTATTAAATTCCCAAAAGCCAATCTTTCTCCTACTAATGTGCGTTAAAAGATAACAACAATGACCAAATCTTTTTGTCACATGCGAATAGGGTTTGGTATTTTAAAACAAATATCCAAAAAATCAAATAGTATAAATTTGAATTTTCTTTTTATAATTTTTCTCTAATAATTCACATGCCATGATCCAAGGAAAAAGAAAATGACACGTCAATTATTCTCATTTTCTTAGATTAACCAATGGAAATTAAGTCATTAATTTTCTCTACCTTTTATTATTAAATTCGCATAGTATATAATTATCAGTATAATTATACAACTTATTTCATTTTAATAAAAGTGATTAAACAAAATAACTATTTATTTATTTAATCATGAGAAAATAATTAACATAGTATGAATCCCAATTTATACATTAGAGAAATTATCAAACCTATTTAGTACTTAAAAATTATTTCAATTCAATAATTGAACTTAAAGTGTGATTTCAATAAATCAACTTTACATATAGTAACGGCATTGCGTCGTCGCAATAAATGTCGCTGCTATAAAAGAATATAGCAACGATATTTCGGCGTCCCGATAGATGTCGCTGCTATACAAACATAGATAGCAACGACATAACGTCGTTGCAATACATGTTGTTGCTAAATATAATTATAGCAACGACATTTTGTCACCGCGATAAATGTCGTTACTATAAAAACTTATAGCAACGACATTTGCCGTCGCGATAAATGTCGTTGCTACACAAACATATAGCAACAATAATAGTGTCGTCGCAATAAAAGTCATTGCTATATATGACTTTTCTTGTAGTGTACTAATTACGATTGAATTGTTAAGTATGAAAGAAAACAAATCGGGGATTTAGTCCAGTGCGGATTTTCGCTTGGAGAGCGAAAGTCCCGAATTCAGTTCCTGGAAAGACATAATAAAAATGAGTCATGATTTATAAATTGGTCATGCCTCTACACCTCAAGTACTATAAAAAAAAGGTTTGTTTCCATATAATTAACCTAGTAAAACACGATTAAAACACTACAAAATTATGTCATGAGAAATAAATTACTACCCGCTATAAGCTCGGGTTAAATTCGAGCACTCTTACATGCGATTGTAAATGTGGTTCTCAAGAAATGAAAAAAACCGGGGAATTTAGACTAGTGTTAGGATGCTTCTTTAGTGAGCAAAAATCCCGAATTCAATTGTTGGAAAGACCAACAAAAGTAAATCACGAACTTATAAATCTGAAAGGAAACACAATTTATAAATGGATGTGCCTAAGCAGCATACACTTATAATACAATTAAGATACAAGATTTGAATCGTGTTTGGGTTAAAACAAAATTAAAACACTATAAAAATATGTTTTGAGACACAAATTGCTACCCGCTAAGTTCGGGTTAAAATCAGGCAACTCCTACAAATACGATTGAAAATAGTGTGGTTCTCAGTATAATATATCGGGGATTTAGTCCAGTGGTAGGATGCTCGCTTAGGGAGCGAAAGGTCCCGAGTTCAATTCTCGGAATCCCCATAGAAAAATTTTCACAAAATGTTTTTTCCCCTTTTCAACCAAGAAAATAAAAAAACCAAAACAAGAGACAAAAGAAAGCAAGAGAAGCAATAATGTAAATTCTGTTTCATGCTTTGTATTTGTGTGTACAGAAACGAAGGAAACGAGAAGATAAGATCAGGTTTGTCATTTTCTTGGATGCTCCAAAAACTCTATGGTTTTGTTACCAATTGACAAAGTAATAATAAGAGTTAATAGCAAAATAACTACTTAAAATATTGATTTTTGTGACGGCATAAATTTAATTTATTATTCACTCTCAAAATTTTTAAGTTACTGGTTGCGCTTCACCTAAAATTTCCGTTTACTTCTAAAAGAAATTCATTTAAAAAATTAAATATGTCGTTAAGTCTTGGACACATGTCACTAACTGATCACTTCTAGAATGTTCAAACTTTCATTTTTTTCTCTTTTCAGATACTGACGGAACTTCAGTTATTTGATGAAATTTTAGAGTAGAATAAGTAAAGTAATACTTTGGCCATGAAAATAAAATTAAGTTTATATCACTACACCAATAATATATGTATTTATGCCGCTATTAATCCTAAATCCTAATAATAGTCGTTTGACAAAATTTGAATTCTTAGAATTAATAGAGTGGAGGGTCTGAGCTCAGCAACTGCGTCGTTTTGTTGCGTCTTTACTGATTAGTTTACATAAAGTGCATGGAGAGAATATTGATAGTAACAGCTTCACTACTTTCATATATTAATTAAGTTATATCATTTGGTTTTCAAAAGTCAAATCAATTTTTATAATTATTATTTATAAATATCGTTTATGTTTGAAGAAAACCTATAGTTACATGTCAACCCTAGTGACGACACCTTATTTTGTTTTTGTTGATTTCATGAGAATTTAATTTCTCTATTTAAGGATGATTATGTGAATGAGCCACTTATTAATTTGGTGGTAAATAGACGCAGTTTTAGAAAGTTAAAAGAAATTTTGAACATGGAAAATTTTGCAGTAGTTTTCTCATTCTGTCATAAACTTAATAACACAATAGGTTTTGTTCTTAATATTTAGAAAATATTAACTAGATATATGCTCTTATGAATTAAAATTAGAAAATAGCTATTTATACAAAAAATGTATTAAAATAAAAGGGTAGTTTTTGAACCAAACCAGTTCCCCGGTTAATTCATTTGTGATTTTATTTATACAAACACGTACACACATATATACACACGTAAACTTTGTAATCGTATCCCCAGTATAGAGGAGGACGACACATATAAAGTTTTGCTAAAAAAATTAACAAAATTTGAGTGAGAAGCAAAATAGTAAACCTTAAGAACTCTAGCCGTGAAAAAAGATGGAGTTTATGTCATCAAAGAATTAAAATATTAAGTACTTATGTTGCTATCATATATACAAATTATGTAGCATTTATAATTTTTAGCTTCTGATTGCCTAATTGATTAGGGCAGGATATGAAGAAATACTCTCCAACAATTCTGATGCGGGATTACTCGGACTTTCCTTTATGGAATTGTGGGACCGCAAAGTTCGGAAATAGAAGAAACCTGATCATGGCAATCCCAGGAGATCCTTGATAGCTTTGGCGCATTTGTGGGATTCAAGGAGATTTATTTAACTGCTGTCTACATAAATCTAAAAATGATTATTATGTGCCCATGATATTATATGTACTAAAAAAAAAAGCTCTAAAATTTTGGTAAGTTTGGACTTTAAATAGAAATACACATGAAACTTTTTTAGAAAATACACAACTAAATTTGTGGATTACAAAGTAATTAATTAAGATATTTTGTGAATAAAAAGAAATTAGAAGTTTTTTTAAAGATATCTAACTGATAAATAATTTAAGCACATTTTTCTCACAATTGTAAATATATGAGTCACACACAGATATAGCTAGTTTATCATTTATCACCTATCATACTTTTTATTAAGTATATATTTCACATCAGTATAATTTACCTAAATAAGATGTAAGACAGTTAGAGATTGTGGGACTGGGCATTGATTATATATCAGAGAATTTTAGGATGGATAACAGTGACACATTAAGCACAATTATCTGTTAAAGGAAATATTTATAATGAATTAAGTCTTATTTGATATATATTTGTGTAATTAATTTCAGAAAAAAATGAGACACGGATGCACAAAGTCCATATAAACTTAGCTAGTCAATTGTTATTAGGGAACTTTTGATTTGGGAAGAGATAGTAAGAAACTTCCAATTACACCCTTGACTTTTACAGACTAAATTACCAACCACTACAAGACCTTGTTTGAATTTTTTTAGCATTCAAACATCTTTTGCTGAAATATAATGTAACGGTTTGTGTTATAAATATAATATATACAATACCAATTATCTGATCAAATCAATGGAAACAATGAAAAAATAATATAATTTTATTATGATATATCTAAAGAATATTTGTGACAAAAACACCCGAAAGATAAGTTAAAATAGCATATTTTATATTTTTCAATTTTTTTTAGTCGCAAGGTATAAAATATATACTCATTGTATTTTTAGGAGGTACACTTTTAACAATATTAAAAATGTGTGCTTATCACCAAACTTGTACGGGTATTTTTTTTACCATTAATATCCCTAGTTTTTATGAGTTAGCAGTGAGTTACATGTATGCATATTGTTAATTAAACCCAGAAAGAGTATATATCTTCAAAATTTTATGTATAAGAAGTTGTTATATACTAGGCCAATGATAATGAGTTGTGAAACATATTGATCATTTAGCCAATGAGATTGAAGATTTTACCAACTAAAAGTCAACAACAATTGTAATTTGCATGCTATTTTTTTTTTAAGAGTGATATTAATAAAATTGTTATCAAAAGAGAGCTAGGTCAAATAATTTTGCCTCAAAAGAAAAAAAATGTTATTTATTATTAGGAAATTAATTAATTTAGTTATAGCACCTAAACTACGAATCATTGTACTTAGCAAGGGATACATATCCATACTTATCTTCTGAGCAGGACCACATTTATTTGCTTTATATTACTTATAATCTTGATCAATGAGCTTGGTCTTGTTGATGATGAAATGCTTTGCCTTTTGATCTCTATTTAATCCCTAATATCTTTCCCATTGCTTCAATTTCAAAGAAGAGATTCTAGGGTTTAGAGAAAGACAAGCAGAAGCATGTTTTCTTTGCCTCTTGTGAGTCACTAAAATATTAATATTTTGGGAAGTGAGTGCTTTTTGAAATTTGATAGTTTCCTCTTGGTTATTTCCATGTGGTTGTGGTTCTTTTCCTCTCTTGATTATGATTTTTGATTAAGATAATCTTAAAGTAGGAAAACCAAGGTCAATGAGTGATGCTTCTTTTAAAAGCGTTGTATTATATATGCCTTTATGTTTGGTTTTCCACTCTTTAGCTTCTTGTCAAGTATTTTCTTATCCCTAATCTTATTATAATCCCTATAGCCAACTTGTCACACAATTAGGTCTTCCTAAAGTTTGATATTAAATTACAATACAATAATTTAATTTATAATTGAATTGATATCAAAGATATTGTGTGACAGAGCATACCATACTAATAACATACATATTTTGATGATGATAGTATAATCTATATAACTAAATATATATAAAGAAAAAATTGACTTGATAATTATCACTGATATAATAACTATTGGGAGAGATTTAATATATATAGTGACCTAATCAGAATTTATATAGTCAACACGCCAATATAAGGTATATCAGACCAATCTAATTAAGTAGATTTAATTCCTTCAATTCAATTTAATTCAACATGATCTCATAGTTATGAGCTAAGCTAATTTGCTTCCTTTTCGACCTACAACATTTTTTCTCTTAATCAAAGAAAATCTTTAAGGCGTGTTGATCTCATATATATGTGTGTGTGTGTGTTTGTACAAAATTTTGAAAAGGGTTTTTGCAAAAAGAAACTAAATGTTTTAATGTCAATTTAAAGATGAACTAGTCACCACAATATTATATAGAATATAGATGTTAAATACTTTGAAGATAATTAAAAAAATAGAAAGATGATAAAGAGGTACAAATCATGCACAAATTTTGATGAACCATATAAAGAGGAGTGTTTCCCTATGATAATCTTTTTGTTTTGTCATCGTTCAAAGGACGTAATTAATTTTATGTAGGTTTTCTAATCCCTATGCCATAGATAAATATAATAGTTGATTGAACACATATAATTGATCAACATGAATGGCATGCATTTCTTAGCATAATTGCCGGCTTGTACATCGATTCATCTAATTACAAGTGTCATCTCAATCAAAAAGCGTAATATTAAATACTTAATCACTAAAGGTATGATATTTGATTAGCGATTTATTTAAAAGAATAGATTTAATTATTAAATACTAAATTATACATAAGAATTCATATTATTCATAATACTAATAGTATTACACAAAATGAAAAATAAGTAAGCATACGTGAAACGTAATTATATTTAATTATAAGAAAATATGTATAACTAACGGATATATAACCTAAAATCTAATTATTTATATAATCATCTATCGAATGAAGTGACTAGAGCTCGATGGTCTAGAAAGGCATGAAAGTTCGTGACCCCGACTTTTACACAAACGATTCAATAATGATATTAGTATACACAATTCTCATTTTTATATTTTATTATATTTTGTTAATTCGATTGTATTTATATTCTACAAAAATATGGTAAGAATTGAGCCCTAATTCTCAAATAAAAAAACAACAAAAACTATAAACAAATTGACACTTGACACAAAATTATAGTGGTTCGCTTTCGGTTTAGGAGGTACGCCCACTCTTGTAAGCATGCTTAACTTCGGATGTGATCCGGTGCATTAGTGTTGGCTAGATCGCTCTCGTCAACATGTGCAGCGAAACGATGTTTATGTACACTATTCTGCCGATTTTGTGGTAAAACTACCATTTCTTTTCACGCCAAAGAAAACGACGCACTAGATCAGTAAAAAATAAATTACTTTCACGTAAATTCTAATCTTATTTTCTAAAATAAATAACCGTAAGAACTCTAAATTTGGTAAAGGCGTAAAAATAAAATTCGGCAAAAAAGAAAAGGTGCAACACGAAGACTTCTCAGGAGGTCACTCATCCTAGTACTACTCTTTTACTATCAATCTCTCAATCGAATTTTTGGTTACACCCTTAATCTCGGCTCTCTCAGTTTGTGCTACAAAACACACTAATGATAGTTTGACTGCTCCACGTTGAGTCTCTGTAATACTTCCGTAACGCTTCACACTCAACAATCTCGCACTTGAAACTATATCGTTACCTTCAACGCAGTTTTGTTAGCAAGCTAATTTACCACATGTATAATCCATATATATAAATATACATATTAATGTGTAACAAGTCTGCTTGCCATATTTCAAATACTCTATTAATTTTAAAAGATTAGAGAATGTAAAGATTCTAGGTACTATAATATATATATATATATATATATATATATATATATATATATATTGTTATGTAAGATTGGCACGCAAATAGGGGTTTGACGCACAAAAGAAAAACGAGGAAAAGTGTGGAGAATTAGCGTATAACTTTATATATCGACACAAAATAATATGGTGTGAAAGTTTTTCTACTTTACTTTGATACCATTCTTTATTATATTACTTAAAACATATATGTTACCTTTTCTAGTTCAGAAAAGCTGGTATTACACGAAACATTCAACTACATTAATAAAGGTATCTAATATCTTACTGCAAATAGTATTTATTTAATTATATTTCCGAACAAGTCATTTGAAGACCAGGTAATTAAATCCAATGAAATTATGAAATACAATCCATGCTAAATTATAATACTACTGAAATCATGTACTATAATATAGTCACATATTTCGGCTATATGTATTTTGTGTTTATAGTTCTGAAGAAGCAAAACTTCAGAGTAGCAAGGCTTTACAGTTTCGGCGTGAATGAAGCTAGCCGCGGCGAGCTTGCTCCAAAATACTGACGTTTTTTTTTTCTTTCTGTGGTCTAAATTGATACGATGGAGGATTCAACCACTCATAAAAAGTGTAGGCGAAACCTTTCAGCTATAGTTTTTAAGTTTTGTAGAATCCAATGAAATGTACTAATTCTTTGAGAACTTATAATCCTTTGACTCGGGTGGATGTAAAACGTACTTACCGAATAAAAGCTCGAGACTGCTACAACTTCACGAAACGGCTGATTTCGAACTTATGAGGCCTAAGAATGTTGTTCATCGTGTTTGACATGTTTTAGTATTCGTGCGCTAATATATTTTTGGGAGAGTGTAAAGTGGTATCTGTATGCGAATAGCCAACTGAGTTTGTTTGTCTTTTCTCGCAAGTTCCAGTTGAAGAGCGAGAGAGAGGCCAAGTCTTTTGACTCGAATGTCCGATTTTGAAAATATAAAGACTAAAGCTTCACTAGACCCAATTTAGCTTTTGAAGCCTAAAAATGTTGTATTAGCACGTTTGACGCATTTCAGGTTTTTTTTCCGCAAATCAATAATTGTTCGAAAGAGTTTCGGTCGATATTCATGCATTAAATACAATCGAGTTCGTTCGCGTTTCCTCCGCTGCATCAAGTTCTAATTGTCTTATTAAATGGCGCTCCTAGAAACTTCAAATATGAGAGAGAGATCTTAACGTATAAATATTAAATGAGGGAAAACTTTAGCATGTAATATATTTTACTATATATATATATATGTATATTCTGAAACACATAATAGAAAAAGGAAAAGCTAAGCAGCAATTAGGGTGACTCGACAAGGGAATACATTTCAAGGATAATAGTGACAAACCGAGAGGATGGATGCTTCTTCTCATCAATACACTGTAGCACCCTTTGTTTCAAATGAAATTCCCATTTTTTATTGGACAACCAAAAAGTTGGTCATTTTAATACACAATATAAATGCATATTCGTGGTGTACTTTTGTCTACTTGCAACCATTGTTAATTATAGATGATTGAACTAATCCAAAAGTGTGTGTATGTGTGAGAGAGAGAGAGAGAGAGAGAGAGAGAGAGAGAGAGAGAGAGAGAGAGAGAGAGACTTTTGACACAAACCCTAGAGAAGAGAAACCCGGTTGATGAGGTGTAAGACTTTTATTATTATTTTGTTAAATTAATAAGCATCACATCACCCACTCTTCCGACCTATATAACTCAGGTCCTCTTTCCCAAGTTTTTCCCAACATCCACAAAGCAAAGACGACCTTTCTTCTTCAAGTATTGACTTGCTTGCCGAGACACAATCCCAAATTAACAGAGATCATCCGATCAAAACAAAGCTTATCAACGATGGGCCGAGCTCCGTGCTGCGACAAGGCTAACGTGAAGAAAGGGCCGTGGTCGCCGGAAGAAGACACCAAGCTCAAGGCGTACATCGAAAAGTACGGCACCGGTGGAAATTGGATCGCCCTTCCTCAGAAAATCGGTACCCTAAAGTCTCAATAATTACACCCTAGCTAGTGCATACTTGGTTTCTTTTTGGAGCATGTGATTGATCTTGAGTTTTGATGTACATGTCTAGGGCTTAAGAGGTGTGGGAAGAGCTGTAGATTGAGGTGGCTCAACTACTTGAGGCCTAACATCAAGCATGGTGGCTTCTCTGAAGAGGAAGACAACATAATCTGCAGCCTCTACATAAGTATTGGAAGCAGGTACTTTTCCCTCTCTCTCTCTCTCTATCTACTCTGAGAAAAATATACTTTTTTAGTTAGAGCTTGGGGAAACAAGTTTCAAGATGGATTTTCATGTGTTGTCTCCTGTCCCTTGTCCAGATTCTTTGCCTAGGAACTCTTGCATCTATTCTTTTTCAATTAGGGTTTCATATATCCTATCAGAATATTTAAGTATTAGTGATTAGTTTAGTTAACAAAAAATAATTAGGGTTTCATGTATCTGATCATCGTGTCTGTATTATATTAATTGTTTTTAGGTGGTCCATCATCGCGGCCCAGTTGCCGGGAAGAACGGACAACGACATAAAGAACTACTGGAACACGAGACTGAAGAAGAAATTGCTCGGAAGGCGTAAGGCTAGCGGCGTCGCTGCTCGCTTATCGTCTGTGAATCCGGAGCTGAAGGACTTCTCGCCATCGGGCTTCGAGGATTCGGAGGCTCTTAGCAGCTCCGCTATGGAGAGGCTTCAGCTTCATATGCAGCTTCAGAGCCTGCAAAACCCTCTCTCGTTCTATGCCAACCCGGCTCTGTGGCCAAAGCTTCACCCGTTTCAGCACAAGATGCTCCAAAGCTTCCACTCTCTCGACGGGGCAGTAAACCCTAGCCCTCACTGCTTGACTCTCGACACTCCGGTGGCTCAAGCACAAAAGGTTAATTTCTATGGCGAAGCGCCAGGTGGCAGTGACGTTCTCGGCGTTGGAAATAACATGGTAGCGGAACCGTCCGTCGATCATGTTCTAGCGAGTAACGGAAATCACTCAGCTTTCCAAGACGAGCTAGAGAACATTCTAAACGGGGAAGCAGCCAGTTTCAACGTACTATCTGAACATCATCATGATCATATTAATCATCACCAAAATCAAATATCTGAGTTTGATTGCTTCAAGGACATGAGCAATGTCTCCAAGGAAGCCATGCTCTCGTCGTGGTGGTCGACGGAGATGGTCAACGACGCGAAATCCGCTTCGTCCAGTTCGTGGGACTCGTCCTCTGCAGTTCTCGATCACGATCAGTCCAACGCAATGTTTCACAGCTACGATCGACTAAGCTGCGGTCTCTGATGATAGTAATCAAAACGGATTTTACAAGTAATACTATAGGGATTTGTGAAGTTAATTATTGTTTAAAGTGGTTTATGGTGATTTGTTATGGTCATAAGATGGATATCACGAACGAGGAATATTAATGTGATATACTATATAGTTTTGTAAATTATGTTAATAACAATATGTGAATGTTTTTATCCGTTTGGATCTTCCCGAATCTAGACTGTTTTTTCAATGGTCAAAAGTATATTCTTCTGTCCGAATCTCGACTTCATATATATACATGTTTATTCTATATATACATATAGATCTGGAGAAGAATAAGTTTCTGTTAATTGCATTGAATTCACCAAGCTAAAATACTTTTACAAGTGTCTACTAAGCATATATTCCTTAAACTTTAACAGATAGCTCCTGTATAGAAACAAACAAAGCCATTAACTCCCATGCACTAAATTAGCCAAATCTCACTGCATATATATATATATATATTTATATACATAGTTATATGTGTTCTAACAAGGCAACAATTAATTAAGCAAGCTTTTCTAAATATTCCCAAATAAACAGGCTATTAATAGCGACCATAAGTTCAATTTTAAGTTTTTTTTGTTTGGATTTGGCAGTTGATTTTATTCTGAAGCATTAATTATGTGTGTGTTGAAGAAATGTTTGAATTTTAGCCTCGGTTTGCATTAGGGTTTATTAATTTCTATTCTTATATTTGTGTGTGTATTATGGCAAATTTTTTTTAAGGTTAATGTACCAGGTCCAACATTAATGCTGAATGTATATGCTGATTTCAATTTGTTTGTTTGTTTGTTTTTTTTTTCCTTCAAAAAACTTGTTATACAGTATGTTGAGAGTAAATATAAAATTGTGATCACGAAAAATACATGGTAATTCTATTTTTTTAACTTCAGTGTTTAAGGGATCGTTGCCTCTCTTTAAAATTTTTACCTACGTATGCAAGAATATAATCGAAATACTTACAACAGCTCAATGGGATTTTTGTTAAGCTTTTTGAAAAAATAAATAAATAACGACTAGTCGTTTATAGTAATTTATAAATGGGAGTGCTATATATTAATTATTACCTGGTATTATATTATATTATATTATATTATTGTTTTTAAATTATAGTAATTTGTTCAGATTATTTTTCTCTAGACAAAATTTTAAGTAATAGATTTCGAAATGAGGCAAGCACAACCCTTTTTGGCGTTGGATTTGGGCCTGAGGCTCTCAAAATCTCTTATTTTCTTAAGGAAATGGTCTTTTTAAGATATTATTATTACTATAAAATGATGATAAAATAATATATCCATTTTCTATTACCGGTAAAACCCATATATTTTGTTAAAAATGCGATGTCTATTTAATTATCGGTTTCTGATAAGCTAGTGATAGAACATCGGTAACTCATACAACAACATTGAAATGCATTATATATAATTAACATATTTAATTTAATAAAATATATTTAATAATTTGATTATAAGACTAGTTTAATATTTTTATCTGAAAGATAATACTAGTCCAATATTTATATTCATAACATGTATAATATATATAATAATAATGTGCGGATGAAATATGCATAATCAAATTATGCAAATTTGGAAGAGTCGAAAGAAGAAAAGTCCCACGTAAAAAAAATTTGAGCAATTTGCAAGAATCGACGCTATGAATATGAGCAACTTGCGGCAAAGCCTTATTGGAAGAGCACACATAAAGCAAATTTATTTATTTTTTAAATCGGTAACACGCCTATGGTAATAGTTGCCAGTTTCAAGCCAAAGTTTTTAATAAAGGAGATCTTCATACACAAAAAAATCGTTTGAATCTCCTACTTTAGAAACGGAATTTAAGTACTCTTAGAAACGACAATACATAAAATATTTATGTAGCTCTCAGGATTCACAAAAATGACAACAAAATATTTTTTACTTTAGAAACGGAATTTAAGTACTCTTAGAAATGACGAGACCCAAAATATTTATGTAGCTCTCAGGATTCACAAAAATGACAACAAGACTCGGTTAACTACTTGATGTAGTACTATAGACTATAGAGATAGATTAGGATGCAATTGTGTCTCTATGTAGTACGAGCTATTGTATCACGTACGTTGGAAACAATTTGGTGAATTACCATTACAAAAGTCAGCCAATTTAATTAACTTATTTATAGAATTTATTTTTATTTAATTGTGTTATTTTAATTATTTAACTATGTTTAAGGATTTATTTATTCGGTCTTAGACAAAAAAGACAACTAATAAATAAATTACAAAGTCTAATCTCTTTTAAAAAAAAATTAAAAAGAAGAAACAATAAATATTATGAAAAAACTCCTATTTTGCTTATCTATTTTGGGTCATATCACCATTGATATATAAAATTGGGTTTTTCTAAAATTGAGGCCTGATTTTGGTAAACACGAAACAGTTGAGACCTGCAAAAAAAAAAAAAAAAATACAAAGTCATTCCCGGTCTCCGGATGACACAAATTTTCACCCATTGTTGTTAATTTTATATACAAACTTAGCGCTAGATTAATTTTCAAAGTTTCAAACTCATACCAACTTATTGAAAAGATGAATCTTTGAAGAGGAATACTTTCACCACCAAAAGCACTTCGTTGTCATCACGATAGAGCACCACTTGTTGGTTTTGCACCACAATGAATTCTCTCACAAGCATTCTTAGCCTAGAAAATGACAATAATTAAAAAAAAAATACTTCAGACACGCTTCATTGTAAAACAAAGGGTTATTCATGGCACAAGTAGTACGAATTCTCTTTCAATTTTTTTACCTTGATAGAAATTTCGTTTCGGAGAAGGTCAATGGTGTCATCATCGACTTGTGCCACATTTCTTCCAAGCTTTATATTGCGAACATCTTCACCAAAGCTTTACCTCTGAGTTCTTTTGATGAACTTAATTCCAAGTTTGGCTTGTATAACATATACTACCCAGTTTGAGGGGGAGTGTAGAATACTGTATAGCTTTGTTAGTGTTTAGAGATTCGGTACTTTTATCATTATTGTATATTGTTGAAACAATGGTGTATATACCTCAGAGAAAACACTTTTTTCCAATTCCATTTTACAGTATGTAAAGTCTACTCCCGGTCATGGCCTATTATTCAAGAAATCAGAGAACCGGGAGGTCAAGATCCTCACCGATGCAAGTTGGGCTAGAGAAGCCACTGATCGAAGATCAACCCCGGGCTATTGTTTATATGTTTGGGGAAACCTCGGTACTTGGAGAAGCAGAAAAAAATCAGTTGTTTATTGCCAAGAATCCAGTTCATCACGACTGAACAAAGCACATTGAAATTTGATAGACATTTTATTTCGGAGAAGGTCAATGGAGGCATCATCGACTTGGACTACATTCCGTCCAAGCTTCAGATTTTGGATATCCTCACCAAAGCTTTACCTCGGTGTCCTTTAGATGATCTTTGTTCCAAGCTTGGGTTATATAATATTTACTACCCAGCTTAAGGGGGAGTGTAGAATATGTTGGAAATCGGGGTATCAGTTCCGACTTCCTTACCACGATAATAGCCTCCGAGGCGTCCTAGTAACATTTTAAAAATTATTTTAAAGTGGAAAACTTGTTACCGTACCGACGACACGGATATCGGGTAATCACCATTTCGATAAGACCCGATAAATATTTCAAATTTAATATTTCACAATCATTATTAATAATCTAGTCGAATAGGAAATAAATAGAAAGCAATAAATGGTTGCATTTATTGACCCAATGCATAAGGCCGTTCCTCAAAGACGATTCCAGCTGCGCATTCTGAACTTGGGCAGGGCTCCGCCGGTGCTGAGGGAAACTCCCGTGATCTTCCGGGATATTCTCCTGGACTCCTCGTACCGAAGCGTGGGCTTCGCAGGCAAGACTCCGTCGCAAAATTTAACTGACGGTTCTTTTAAAGCTACCTGAGAAAATATCTCCTAAGCCGAACCAGAAGAGAGATCGGAAGCGGAAAACTCGCAGACCCTAGAGAGAGAGGGAGAGCTCGAGTTTTTGATCTAGGGAAGGTGTGAAAAATGTGTAGAATGAGCCTCCTATTTATAGGCTCAAGTTGTAACCAATTCAGACATTTTCCTTCCCATTTTTCAAATTTCATTAATTAAATTTAATTAATTATTTCAATCCAATGGTCAAGATTCAATCTCATCTAAATCCAATGGATATAATTAATCAGGAATTTAATTAAATAATAATACATGATAAGATCAAAATATTTAATCTTATCATCATATTAATTAAATTCAAATTATATATATATACATATTAAAATTCGAATTTGTTAATGATTATCTAGATCCAATGGTTAAAATAAATCTTAAACCAATCCAATGAATCAAATCAATTAGGGATAAAATCAAATGCCCTAGGGTTTTACTGAAACCCTAATTCGAATTCTTATCCTTATATTTATTCGAATTATATATATTATATATATATAATATTAGTTAATTTATAATCCGATGGTAAAGATTAAATCTCAAAATCGATCCAACAGACATAATTAATTAAGCAAATTCGAAATACCTAAACTTGGTAACCAAGCTTTCAATTTTGAATTACATTTAGGGTTTAAATCAATTATGTCAATCCAACGGTTGATATTAAATCATAACCGATCCAATGGATTAAATTGATTTTAGGGTTTTACTAAAATACCAAAACATTACGTACTTATGCCGCAAATATGGAATATCCAATTGTCGATATTCGAATTAGCTAGGGTTTCAATTTAACCAAACCCTAATTTGAATTTACACATATATAAATATATAAATATATATTTTTAGTTATTAATATAAATATTTTAATTATTAATTATTAATTAGATATTAATAATTAAATCGAAATAATTAAATTATATCAATTAAACTTGATCTTAATATCAAACAGTAAATATAGTGCCAAACCATCATTTAAATTCCTGACATGTGATTTAATTTCATAGTTTATCGAACCGAGGCATAAACTTAGAAAATCCATAAATCACAAACCGTAAGTCAGAATGACTTGGTTCAAAAAGAAAAGTTGCTTAGAATTTAATTTACAACAACATGGTGCTGATAGAAAATCTAAATTTTAACTTTCTTTTTATCAGTTAATTCCGTGTACCAAAATATGGTACTTTTTCCACGCTGACGATAAAACTATCTGACGTCGGACACATACCTGTCAGTTTTATAAGTCGAGCCAAATGGTTAAACATTATCCAGAATGTATTTTAATCACATACGTATCATCCGTTACAGAGTTATCCTGAGGACCATGAACCTGTATCACTTAAGCTCCAACGAACTGCTAGTTGTTTGTCAAACCTCGAAGTGATTCCACTATAGACCCGAGGCTGCACTCTTTAGTGATACGGTACATATTATTCCTATATAACAGCAGGGTGTCCATTGATCTTTCACTTGATGACTCACACATGAGTAGACGGTTTTTATCGTAATGCCCCTCATTGCATTTTCCTCCTTGACTTAGTCAGTAATATTATGAGCAACCCACTTATGGTTTGGATTCATAAGTTGTGCACGGGTACCTCTCACTTCTCACCACTGATAACCAAGGGAATCATCATGAATCTGAAGAGAGCTGTGTGATGCCCATGTCTATGATCAAGCTGTCCTTACTACTGAGTATCATGGTCCCAAAAAAATAGTGTTAGGAACAACGGTAATATCTTGTGTTCTTTAACGGTTAAATAAAAAAAAATCAAGCCAATAGCTCGGACTCAGGATCATTCAAGACTTAGAACTAATATCTATTTGATCACTATTTTGGAACTCAACTTCAAGTTATCAGTGACGTTCTTATATGATAACTTCTTGAGTTTAAGTCAGGTCCAGTCCAGTATGAAGACGCTTCATACCTAATGCACTTCTAGTGAGTGTGACACACACATAATCCATAATAGGATCGTCACTTAGTCACAGTAATGACCTTACACGATTAATGGGCTCCCACCCAGTTAATCAGGTCATGGACATTTTAAGTTCATTTATTATGATTATTAATTCTTCCTCACATTGACTCTGTTGTGATAATAATAATATAATTGCATCCTTTATGAACTAAGGAATCAAACATTATATTTTACTCTACCAGAAACTATAATAAGATTAACATAATAAGTATCATCTTTATTCAACGACTTGTCATAATCTTTTACAAATGGATAAATATCTTGTTTAAGGACACATATGTCCAACATAATATTGTACTGCTAGCGAGTATTTATTCTTTAGGAACTTTGATCGTTATTGTATAGTCTTAACACAATAGTGTAAATACCAATTCTTCATGAATGAGAAAACACTTTTCCCAAATTATCCCACATGTTTCCACCTCCACCACCCGCTACCCACGCTCACGGACAAAAAAGAGTCAAAGAAGGATTGCAAGACACTCGGCGGACACTAGTGAGCTCAGTGATCTCACCCCGGTGGTTTCTCACAATGCTGTATATGCTGATTTCAATTTTGTTTATTTCCCTTTAAAAAACTTGTTACTGTATGCTAAGTGTGAAAATCACATAGTCTATCACGAGAAATACATGGTTATTCTATTTTTATATTTAAGTGTTTAACGGATCTTTGCCTCCCGTTAAAATTTCTCTTCGACGTATGCAATAATATAAGCGAAATAATGTGGTACTATTAGCATATATTATTAGTGTTATTGCCAAGCGTAGTTTAGTCATTTATCTTTTATTATGTTAGGCTTATACTAAATCCTCTATTGTAACCTAAAATATTTATGCTTCATCAATAGAGTTCTTTCTTTCTTTATTCTCCTTGATTTCTATATGGTACCAGAGCTACAATCATGATTCTTCGTTAAATATTTCTGCTCAGGTATGCTCCGTTCATCATCGTCATCGTCACTCTTCGGGTATGCAATCTTGGGATTTGGAGTTTTTTGAAGTTGGAGTTTTTTGCTTGGGTTTGATTTTGGAGCCTTGAATTTCGGGTATTGAGTTTGGAGATTGGATCCTTGAAGTTATTGATTTATTTGGGGTTTGAAGAGTTCATGATTTTAAGTTTTTTGTTGTTGTTGTTGGGGTTTTTAGATTTTAGGGTTCATATTGCAGATTTGAGGTTTGTTTGGGGGGGGGGGGGGGGGGGGGGAAACAAATCAAAAAAAAAATTTGCGGTTTTCGGACTGCAACGACGGCCCTTGGTAAAATTGAAAGTACACATCGTTCACCGTTTGATCGTCTTGAAAGTTTGGCAGATTGTTCTAAGAACATAGACGCGTGTTTTGATAGGTGGAGATGTGGTTTAAAATGTTTCTAAGGTTGTCTGACAAGCAGAATCCAGTGGGTAAAGTTTGAAGAGTTTCTTTGATTTTTTAATATTTTGGCTTTGGATTTTTTGGATTTCCTTGGGTTTCAACCATGACTTTCAAGGAAAATTCTCCTCGATCAATCAGTGTTCACTTGGATGGATCGTATTGGATTTTTTTTGTGAGAAATTTCCTAAGACGGAATCGAATATGGAGTAATTTTTCTAGCACTCTTATGAAGAGCAAAATAATCGTTGGAAGGCCTAATGTTTGGAGTTGTAAGCCAAAGAGTCGGTTGCAATCGCATGCTTTATTTGTCTCTCCTCTTATTGGATTGTCATCGTTCAACATTTTGGTTCATCAGGTATACCCTCACCTATTTGGATCTTAGACTCTGGGGCCACTCAACATATGTCTCCCAATTTAGCATCATTTGATTTTTTTATCTCCTAATTCATCCATATCCATTATGACCGCTAATTGTAATCCAATGCCTTCGGAAAGTGTTGGTTCCGTTGTTACCCCTCACATGTTTCTTTCAGATGTCTATTATGTTCCGGATCTGGCTCTTAATCTTGCATCGGTTGGTCAATTGTGTGACTCTAGTTGTTCTTTGGTTATTTTCTCTTTTACTGGTTGTTGGGTTTACGAACCAAATTCTAAGAAGGTGAATGGGACAAGCCGTAGGCAAGGGAAGCTCTACGTTTTGAACGATCTTAAAGCACCAGATATTGCAACCTCTAGTGTGGATTTATCTTCTTTGTTAGGTTCCCAAAACGAGATCGTTGAAACTACAACGAATATGCAAAACGACAATTGCTAAACCCACACAAACCCACGCAACGTCACACACACACAATCTCTAAACATGTGTATATGGAAAATGATTCAGCCAACAAGAAGAGAAAGAAATTGAGAAGACTTTTCTATTTGGTAAAATTACAAAGCTGGAGTGGGGGATGATTTTTTCATTACATCCCACATCTATTTATATAGCCATAGTTACTTAGGGAATTACAATCTTACCCTACAACTAGTGCATCAAGTTGAAGCTATGTAATAATAAAAAAATTATTAAACATTGTTATGGATAAGAGCAAGTGGCTATAGCAGATAAAACTTGATGTCTAAGTCCTTTATCAAACGTCATTGCTTACGTTCTATATTCTTTTCATTTAAGTCATTTTTCCTCGGACTTCTATTTATGGCACTCTCGTTTGGGACATGTTCTTGTGTTTCGTTTGCAGTTTTTAGCTTCTACAGGAGCTTTGGAACAACTGGACTTTCACAATATTTCATATTGTTGTGGTTGCAAATTGGCAAAAATTTCAGCGCTACCTTTTTATAGAAATGTTTCATCATCTCTTGCCCCATTTGATCTTGTGCATTTTGATGAGTGGGTAGCTGCTTCCGTATCAACAAAAGGGGGCTCTCGGTATTATATTTTGTTTTTATGATGATTTAACTCGCTATTCTTGGGTTTATCTTATGAAACGCAGATTAGACTTCCTTGCTATCTTTAATGACTTTGGAGCTCTCATCCAAAACTAAGTATTCTGCGATCATTAAGTGTTTTGGTTGCAACTTGGGGGGTCAATACACTTTTAATGGTTTCTCACATCTACTTGCCTCCGATGGGTCTGTTCGTCAAACTTCATGTACATACACTCGTCAAACTTAAATTATCTAGATCCAACGGTTGAAATAAATCTTAAACCGATCTAATGGGTCAAATTAATTCAAGATAAATTCAAATGCACTAGGGTTTCATTGAAACCTTAATTCAACTTCTCCTTTATCATTTATTCAAAAATTATATATAATATATAAAATTAATTAATTTCTAATCCGATGGTAAATATTAAATCTTAAAACCGATACAACGGATATAATTAATTAACCGAATTCGAAAAACCTAAGCTTGGTCACCAAGCCATTAATTTTGAATTACAATTAGGGTTAAAATCAATTATCTTAATCTAACGGTTGATATTAAATCCTAACCGATCGAATGTATTAAAATTGATTTTAGGGTTTTGCTCAAATACCAAAATATTTGGTACTTATGCCGAAAATATAAAAAGACCAAATCTTATCATTCGAATATATTAGGGTTTCAAGCCCACGAGGCCCAATTCTAATTTACACATATTATATATATATAAATATATATTTTTATTTATTAATATAAATCTATTAATTATTAATTACTTATTAATAATTAAGTCCAAATAATTAAATTATATTAATATCCTCTGATCTCAACCACACATTCAAATGTCATGGTGACACACCATCATTTAAATTCGTGACATGTGATTTAATTTCATAGTTTACCGAAATGATCATAAACTTTGAAGTTCTCTAAATAACAAACCGTACGTCAAAACGACTCGGTTCCAAAAGCAAAATTTCTTAGAATTTAATTCCAAATAATTTCATGCTGACAGAAAATCCAAATTCTACTTTATTATGTCAGTTAATTTGGTTACTAAGATATGGTATTTTTGCCACGCTACTGATAAAACTATCTGATCTCTAACACGACTTCAGTTTTATAAGTCCTGCCAATTAAAATATATCAAGATGTTTATATCACGTACGTATCATCCGTTACAAAGCTATCATGTGGACCTCAGACTCGTATTACTTAAGCTCCAACGAAATGCTAGGATGTTTGTCAAACCTTGGTGTAACTCCACTATAAGCCCGAGCCTGCACTCTTTAGTGATATAGTATATATTATTCCCTTAATTACAGTATATATTATAAGTCCTGCCAATCAAACTCGGGTTATTGATCTTTCACTTGATGATCCACATAGGAGCAGGCAATTTTTATCGTTTTTCCCCTCATTGCATTTTCATCATTGACTCAGTCAGTAATATCATGAGTAACCCTCTTGTGGTTTCGATTCATAAGTTGCGCACGGGTGACAACCAAGGTAATCATCTTGACTCTGAAGAGAGCTATGTGATGCCAATGTCAATGACCAAGCTACCTTCACTGATGACCATCATGTTCCCAAAGTAATAGTGTTGGGAACAGCCATAATATATTGTGTTATTTAACGGTTAAATCAAAGAACAATAAGGCCAACAGCTCAGACTCAAGATCACTAAGGACTTATATCAAATATCCATTTGATCATCATACTAGTGACTTAACTCCAAGTTATCAACGACAATCTTAAATGATAACTTCCGGAGTTTAAGTTAGGTCCAATCCTTATGAAGACACTTCATACTTAATGCACTTCTAGTGAGTGTGACACACACAAAATCCAAAATAGGATTATTACTTAATCACATTAATGACCTTATATGATTAGTGGACTCCCACCCAGTTAATCAGGTCAATGAAATTTTAAGTTAATTTATTATGATTATTAATTCTTCCTCACATTAACTTTGTTGTGATAATAATTGCACCCTTTTTGAACTAAGGAACATGCATTATGTTTTACTATACCAGAAACTATAATATTATTAACATAATAAGCACCATCTTTTATTCAACGACTTGTCATAATTTTTTACAAATGGATAAAAATCAGCTTGTTTAAGGACACATGTCCAACAACCTTTACCATCTGGAAAATGCAAAATATGCTCTCGTTGGGTTTACAAGATCAAAACGAAATCTGATGGAATTGTTGAATGGTATAAGGCCTGACTCGTTGCTAAAGGCTATTCCCAACAGTACGACATGGACTATGAAGAAACATTTCCACCCGTTGCAAAGATGACGATTATCCGTACTCTTATTGTTATTGCTTATGTTTGTCAGTGGAGCATATCTTAGATGGATGTCAAGAATGCATTCTTCTATGGTGATCTTCATGAAGAATTTTACATGACACCTCCTCCAGGTATTGCACACACACCCGATCACGTTTGTAAACTACGAAAATCATTTTATGGCCTGAAACAAGCCCCCCGTGCATGGTTCGAGAAGTTCTCCCTTGTAATCAATTCACTTGGTTTTCATCCGAGCCATCATGATTAGGCTCTATTTGTCAAACGTACGAGTGTAGGACATATTCTATTATCCTTGTATGTTAATGACATGATTATTACTGGCGATGATTGTGATGAGATTAAATCTTTGAAGTGTGAGTTGACTCGTTGTTTCGCTATAAAAGAATTGGGCTTGCTACGATATTTTCATGGTATTAAGGTTGATAGTTCACCAAAAGGCTATCTATTATCGCAGTCCAAGTATATAGCTGATTTATTTGAGCGTGCGGGCCTCATTGACAACAAGAATATTGATACTCCCTTGAGAACGACGCTCGATACTCTCCTTCTGGTGGCACTCCTTTGCGTGACCCTAACATATTTCGTACAACTGTTGTAATTTTGGTTTACCTCAGCATTACTCGCCCAGATATTGCACATGTCGTTCATGTAGTTAGCCAGTTTGTCACTGCTCCTACTACAGTTCATTGGGCTGTTGTTCTACGTATTCTCATGTACCATCAAGGCACTTAGTTTCAGAGTCTCTTGTTTCCATCTTCCTCATCTTTAGAGCTGCGTGCTTATTATGACGCTGGTTAGGCTGGTGATCCACGAATCACAAATCAACTACTAGATTCTGTGTTTTTCTTGGTGATTCTCTCATCTCTTCGAAGAGTAAGAAACAAGATGTCATTTCTCGATCGTCTACAGAAGCTGAGTATCGTGCTTTGGCCTCGACCACTTGTGAGATTGTTTGGTTGCGTTGTTTATTCCCTGACATTGTGTTGCCTTTCCCAACTAACACCATTGTACTGTGATAATCAGAGCGCGATTCAAATTGCGCACAATTCAATTTTTCATGAGCTGACCAAGAACATTGACATTGATTGTCACGTTGTTCGCCACCATCTTCAGACTTGCACCATCACGTTACCATTTGTTTCTTCCATTCACCAGATTGCTGATTTGTTCACAAAAGCTCACCCCCCACCTCGCGTTTTTGTTTTTTATCTGACAAACTCTCAATGTCTCACGCTGTAGCATCATGAGTTTGCCGGGGGATATTAGCATATTACTATTATTATTATTATTATTATTATTATTATTATTGTTGTTGTCAAGCATAGTTTAGTCATTTATCTTTTGTTATGTTAGGCTTATACAAAAGCCTCTATTGTAACCTAAAACATTTATGTTTCATCAATAGAGTTTTTTCTCTGTTTCTTCTTCTTGATTTCTATAGAACGTAAAGTGACACAGGGATTTGTATAAACAGATTTACTCGTAGTTTGCTATCCGCTACTTCCTGTTGTGTTGATTAATTAATCTTTGAATGCAATCAAGAAGTCTACAAAGATTAAGAAAATACTAGGAGTGTAAGCAAGCTAAGAGCGTAAATTCACAAGTCATATGCCTTATAGTTTTAGCGTTTTGATTTTGGTAGCCTTGGATTCTCGTCCCATTCAAAAAAGAAAAGCCCATGTTAATGCTACGAACTTCTCATGTTTCAGATGCTATCTTAATTAAAAAGGTTATTCATAATTTTTAATCAATTCATTGTTTTGTGCTTAAACTATATCAATTCAGATCCAATGCTTGCTTTGTGGCGAGTTGACCTATGGGAGGTCATCGGCGGAAGCGAGACTACGGCGTCGGAGGAAGATGCTAACGGCACGTTGCGCAAATGGAGAATCAAAGCAGGCAAAGCAATGTTCGCCCTGAAGACCACCGTTCAAGAAGAGATATTGGAGCACATTCGGGATGACAAGATGCCCAAAGAAGCATGGGATATGTTTGTGACGCTTTTCTCAAAGAAGAATGATCCGAGGCTGCAACTCTTCGAGAACGAGCTACTGTCAATCTCACAACGCGACGTGACGATTGCTCAGTATTTCCACAAGGTCAAGTCGATATGTCGTGAGACTAGCGACCTTGATCCAAAGTCTGTCATTGGAGAGGTTCGTATGAAGAGGATCATCATCCACGAGCTGAGATCAGAGTACCGAAGCTTCGTGATTGTTGTACAAGGATGGCCCGTTCAACCATCGCTCGTAGAGTTCGAGAATTCGCTGGCAAGCCAGGAAGCGATGGAAAAGAAAATGGGAAGCGTCACAATGAAGAATGAAGATGAGAAGCACCTCCTGCTGACACGTGAAGAATGGGTGGCCAAGCAGATGAAGAACTATGGAGGTGAGTCTTCTTCAAGCTCGTTGAGTGGTGGCGGATACGGCGGAGATAACCGAGCACGTGGTAGAGGCTGAGGACGAGGACGGGGTCGTGACATGCGAGGTCACGGTATTAGCTCACCCCGTCAAGATGGCACCACAGCTCGAAGAGATAAGAGCACGGTGAAGTGCTACAATTGTCAGAAACTCGGGCACTATGCATCGGAATGCCGCAGTAAGAAGCACGACGATAGAGTAAATTTGACTGGATTCCACGAAGACGAGAAAATACTGATGTTCGCTCAGCAGGAGATGAATGTTGAAGTGCGGAGAGATGAGGAGATGAGTGTCGAAGGCGAGATCGACGCCGATCCCGGGCGAGAACCGGTTAGAGAGAAGACTGACCTGGAGGAGCCAGTTGACGTAAAGTAGAGCCCAGAGTTTAAGCTGATGATGGCCGAGAAGAGGCCTATCCTAGAGAAGATGACCGATGAGACGGTCATGCTTGTCGAGGACAAGGTTATTGTGAACCTCCTCTTAGACGGAGAGAAGAATGTCTATACCGACGTCTGGTATTTAGAGAATGGTGCAAGCAACCACATGACGGGAGATTGAGCTAAGTTTAAAGAGCTCGATGAGAAGATCACATGCAGCGTGAAGTTTCGCGATGAGTTGATCGTCGAAATCAGAGGCAGAGGGTCCATCCTGTTCCAGTGCAAGAACGGGGACCAGCGTCTGCTGACTCAGGTGTACTACATCCCGAAGCTGAAGAGTAACATTATCAGCCTTGGTCAAATGACGGAATTCGATAACACGGTGGTGATGGCCGGCTCATACCTGAAGATCTGGAACCAAAGCGGCGCCCTGTTGATGAAGGTGAGGAGAACGCCGAACATGTTGTATAAGATAATCCTGGAGACGGGCCAACCCGTCTGATTAATGGCGTCTCTAGCTGACCCAGCTTGGTTGTGGCATACACGACTTGGGCATGTAAATTTCTACGCGCTTAAGATGATGGGAGAAAAGAAGATGGCCTTTGGGGTACCAAAGATTGAACACCCTAACCAGCTCTGCGAATGTTGCATGGCCGCGAAGCAGGCAAGAGTGCCATTTCCGATCAAGGCCAAGTTTCGAGCAGAGCGATCCCTCCAACTGGTGCACGCTGACCTGTGTGGTCCAATCACCCCGGCCACCCTAGCCGGCAACAAGTACTTCTTCTTACTTGTTGATGATTACAGCCAGTGGATGTGGGTCTATACGCTCAAGGATAAGAGTCAAGCCTTTGAGGTCTTCAAGAAGTTCAAGAGGCTCGTGGAGAACCAGTCAGGACATAGACTGAAGACCCTGCGAACAGATCGCGGAGGCGAGTTCACATCTCAGAATTTCACAGAGTACTGCGGAGAAGAAGTTGTAGAGCGACACCTCACCACACCATACACGCCCCAAGAGAACGGCGTGGTGGAGAGAAGAAACCGAACTGTGATGGACACAACAAGGAGTTTGCTGAAAAGCATGCAAGTTCCGGCAAGATTTTGGGGAGAAGCAGTACGACATGCAGTCTACTTGCTGAACCGTCTACCGACGAAGGCGCTAGGCGAACGCACCCCTTACCAAGCATGGAAAGGGAAGAAACCTCATCTGGAGCATTTGAAGGTGTTTGGGTGCACCGCACATGTGAAGATTGTGGGACCAAACCTCAAAAAGCTCGATGATCGGAGTCAGCCGATGGTGTACCTTGGCGCCGAAGAAGGGAGCAAGGCACATAGGTTTTACTACCCCGAACGCGACAAAGCGCATGTGAGCAGAGATGCTGTGTTTGAAGAGGAGAAGAAATGGGACTGGCGAGACGAGAATGAAGAGCCCGAACAGAACTCGGTGGAGTTCATACTTGAAGAGGAAGAGGCGGTCGAGCATGAAGAGGGAGATAGTCTGTTCCAGGGGCTAGCAACGCCCAACTCGACGGAAACAAGTTTGTCTGGAACCAGCTCACCACCAGGCTCGCCCAACCCATAATCAGGATTGAGCACCCCGATCCCAATGACAGCTAGTTTGGGAGGAACCAGCTCGGGAGACTCGTTGATCAAGGACGAACCAAGAGGGGTTCCGTACCTTGTCCGACATCTACCAAGAAGCGTGGGAGCTTGATTTGAGCCGGAGGAGCTCCTGCTAGTTACTGAAGAGGAACCAACCAACTACCGCGAGGCATCCACCGAGAAGGAATGACAAGAAGCGATGAAGCAAGAGTTGGACTCCATTGAGAGGAATCAGACATGGGAACTAGTCGACCTTCCAAAAGGTCACAAGTCCATTGGTCTGAAGTGGGTCTACAAGCTAAAGAAAGACTCAGAAGGCAAGGTTCTCAAGCACAAGGCCAGATTGGTCGCAAAAGGCTACGTGTAGAAGCATGGAGTAGACTTCGAGGAAGTTTTTGCTCCAGTAGCCAGACTCGACACGGTCAGGCTGATCCTAGCCCTCGCAGCTCACCGAGGCTGGAAAATCCATCACCTGGATGTCAAATAGGCGTTCCTAAATGGTGAACTAGAAGAAGAAGTCTACGTCGCTCAGCCGGAAGGCTTCGTCGACAAGACCACCGAGCACAAGGTGTACAAGCTGTCAAAAGCTCTTTATGGAAGAAGAAGTCTACGTCGCTCAGCCGGAAGGCTTCGTCGACAAGACCACCGAGCACAAGGTGTACAAGCTGTCAAAAGCTCTTTATGGATTGCGACAAGCACCACGTGCATGGAACACTCGACTCGATAGGAGTATGAAGAGTCTTGGTTTCAAGAAGTGTTCCCAGGAGCAAGCGGGTTACACGAGGAACAATCGAGACGAGGCCCTCACCGTAGTTGTGTACGTCGATGACCTGATCGTGACTGGATCCAGTGCAGAAGGCATAGATGTATTCAAGAAGCAGATGATGAAGGAGTTTTAGATGAGCGACCTCGGACTACTCTCATACTACCTTGGCATCGAGGTCGATCAGAAGAATGAATGCGTCACGTTGAAGCAGTCGTCTTACGCGATGAAAATTCTGAAGCAATTCAAGATGGCGGACTGCAACCCGAGCAAGTATCCGATGGAACCGAAGTTAAAACTCGGGAAAGATGCTAAAGGAACCCCAGTGGATCCCACGGAGTACAGGCGTGTCGTCGGGTGTCTTAGGTACCTAACCCATACCCGACCATACATCTCATATGCAATTGGCATAGTGAGTCGTCACATGGAGAAGCCAGCCGGCTTACACCGTCAGGCTGTGAAGCACATATCCTTCGTTACGTGAAGGGAACGACGAGCTACGGGATCCAGTACGGAAGAGGAATCGGAGCTAAAGAGTTAGTCGGATTTATCGACAATGACCTAGCCTGTGATGTCGATGACAGCAAAAAGTACCGGAGGTATGGCATTTTATCTCAACGGGTATTCAATCACCTGGAAGTCTCAAAAGCAGAAAATTGTGGCCTTATCGTTCTATGAAGCGGAGTTCATGGCAGCGACCGCAACGGCGTGTCGAGCATTATGGCTCAGAAATTTATTGAGCGAAGTCACCAGAGCCGAGCAAATTCAGTGACTCTATACGTCGACACCAAGTCCGCGATCGCACTGATGAAAAATCCTGTGTTTCACGGACGCAGTAAGCACATCGACACTCGTTTTCACTTTATTCGCGAGTGTGTTGAGAACCGAGAGATCATCGTGGAGTTTGTCAGCACAAAAGAGCAACGAGCTGACATTCTCACCAAAGATCTAGCGAGAGTTAAATTTGCGGAAATGCGAGAACTGCTCGGCGTTAATAATATCGAGTCAAATCAAGCTTACGGGAGAGAATTTATTGGATAAACTTGGTTGATAAAACTTGCATAGCAAGTTGATAATATCTTTATTATTCTATATTACTTGCTTGGAAAGAAAACGTGGCTATCAGAGTTAAACTTGATGCCCAAGTATTGTTAGTCTTCCTTGCACTATAAATAGACATGTAGTATGCTTAGTTTTTAATCAGCTTCAACAATAGCAATAAAAAATCTCTTCCTCCACTCACTTTTCACTCGTCATTTTGTATAAGGCAGATTCAATTTTTATACATATTCGTTGAAGAGTAAGTGGTCCTATATAGTGTCGTTTTTCCTATACGTCATTCGGTGGAGATTAAAATTGAGAACCAACATTCTTTTATTTATTTTTAGTATGTTATTTTTTAAATATGAAAAAATATTATTTATGAGTTTTATGATATAAGTTCTATATTAAAAGTGAAAACTTCAAAAAAAAAAAAAAAAGATAAAAAAAAATTACTTTGAAATTTAAGATTATATATTTTGCTTCAAGATTCAAGAACAAAGTTATATCTTTCCTCCATACACTTATTGTGCAGTGATTTATATTTTCATTAAACTAGATAATTGTGTTATTATTTGTTAGCTTTGTTGGAGCAAGTATGTCTAATAAACTAAAAGTATTTACTAAAAAAAAGAATAAAAAGATTAAGAAGAGGAACATGCTCAATAGAAAACTGTACGAATTTGTTTTAAGAATATTCAATTTTATTAAATTTATTAATATTAAAAAAATAAAAAAAGCCTAATTTTAGTCGTTAGGCCGGCACTGATAAGTCCCTTGGATTTTTGTTAAGCTTTTTTGAAGATAAAAAAAAAAAACTTGTCGTATATACTTTACAGTAATTTATAAATGAGAGTGCTATAGATTACCTGGTTTTGATTTATTATATTATTCTTAATCAACTTGATTTGTTCATAATATTTTTCTCAAAATCTCTTATTTTCTTAAATATGTTGTCTTTTTAAGATATAATTATTACTATTAAATGATGATCAAATAATATATACATTTTCTACTACCGCGGGTAAAACCCATATATTTCATTAAAATTTGGGAAGGATTCAATTATATGATTTGTCTATTTTATAATCGGTTTCCGATAAGCTAGTGATAGAACATTGGTAACTCATAAAACGACATTGAAATGCATTATGGATAATTAAATTAGTAATATTATATATAATTTATATATTTATTTTAATAAATATATATAAATATTTGATTATAATACTAGTTCAATATATTATTATGTTGAAAGATAATAATACTCTAATCTTTTATAATAATAATAATAATAATAATAATAATATTATGCATGAATCAATTTTAGTTTGTGAGAAGAAAAAACCACATGGACAAAAAGTGTGAAAATTTGGAAGAATTGAGAGAAGAAAAAAAGTCCCACATAGAAAGAGAGTGTTAAGCAATTTGAGAGAATTGACGTTATAAACTTGAAGGAATTTGGAATTGAGCTTATGGATAAAGCCTTATTTTTATTTATCTAAAATAGTAACACTACTATGGGAATATCTTTAGTAGGTAATTACTAAAAAGAAAAAGAAAAGAGGGATATTATTAAAAAGAAAAGAAATGAAATTTACTAGTATGGATTTAACCAAAAAGAAAAGAAAAAACTAAAATAAGAACGAAATTGCCTCCTTCAATAAGAAGACACGTAGAAATGAAATGATTGTGTGTACTGACGTTGCAGAATCCTTTAAATTTTTACTCTTAAAAACGAAAAGAGACTATCTATTACGATATAGATAATAGTTGAAACATATTATGTAGTTCTCAATTTCTTACGAAAATGACAATAAAACTCGGATAACTACATGTTCTGTAATTTTTGATGCACTTACATAGACATGCTCTTTAATTTCCGATGTAGTACTATAGTAGATAGCTTAGTAGGCAATCAACATTGTCAATCTTGAATATTTGTTGGTGGATGTAGTACGATCCGTGAGTTTAACCTAGATTGTTCAACTAAGAATAGCAGAACCACTTTGTTACTCAAACGAAAAGTACACGCTAAGATGATTGAATTAGTCTTTATTGTTTCCTAATTTAGTTCTTATTGTTATAGACCTAGCGTACTATCTTTTTCCCACTACTACAAATAGTGGATTATACTACGGAGATTCAACTATGGAAGACAAAGACCGTAGTCTAATTATGCGTGTAGCCGCATTATGTTATTTATCTCCACTATTGTATTTGGCTTCATTTATTAATCAGAAAAATACATTCTCCACTGGACCACTTCTCCATTGTTTTCTTTCTTGCACTACTTAATTACGTTCATATATAATCCTACGTATATATAATATATACAATGTGTGGCTTTGTGAAGGAAGTGTGTATTCCCTTTGTCGTTTCCTTGTGCAAAATGTGTACACAGATTTTCTTTATGTTCTTTTTGACGCAGTTCGGTAGATCGATCAGTTTTGGGAACCAACACGATCGACTGTATGATGTAGGTTGGAAACACTTTGGTGAAAGATATATTTAACAAGAAAATATGTACAACTAATAATCATTTACATAATCTAATCTCTTTTTTTTTTTTAAAAAGACACTATGAAGATTTTGAGAAAAAATCCCATTTTGCATGATCATATCACCGTTGATATAAATTTGGGGCCTGATTTTGGAAAGCACGAACAAAATTGAGACCAAACCAAAAAATAACAAAAAGTCTGATTCCCGGTGTCGGTTTTATCATGAATACCACAAATTTTCACCAATTATCGTTAATTTTATATACAAATTTAGTGCTAGATCAGTACATTCATGCTAATTTCAAAGTTGTTAACTCATAGCAACTTATGGAAAACATGAATCTTTGAAGAGGAATATATTCATATGATCATCACCAAAAGCACTTCGTTGTCTTCACGATAGAGCGTCACTTGTTGGTTTTGCACCACAATGAACTCTCTCACAAGCATTTTTAGCCTACAAAATGACAATAATTAAAACAATACTTCAGACACCTTCATTGTACAACAAAGGCTTATTCATGGCACAAGTTCGAAATTCTGTTTCAAAATGTTTATACCTTTTATATAATATCAAAATTTTAGTACTATAATAGGCTAACAAAAATAATTTAAACTTATCGTTACTTTTTGAAAAAGAATTAGTATTATATTGCATTATCCTTAAAAGAAAAGTACTTACTTCTTTGTCCCAATCGGTACATATTGTAAGGACTAAAAGACATAGCGCTTGGACGAATAACGCCACAATAATCCCCATCCAAAGCCCCTAAAACAACACAAATTCTACACTTTAAGCATAAGAGTTCTTGCCGCTATTGTCTTTCTTATTTTATAAATAGCGGAAATGACCCCTCTTTATGATATTGATCTTCATTTGGCCCTTCGGTTCCAATAATCGCGAAACTAATTCCTCCTCTATGATTTTAGTGTTCATTTAGCCCTTTTGATACACTTTAAGCATAAGAGTTCTTGCCGCTATTGTCTTTCTTATTTTATAAATAGCGGAAATGACCCCTCTTTATGATATTGATCTTCATTTGGCCCTTCGGTTCCAATAATCGCGAAACTAATTCCTCCTCTATGATTTTAGTGTTCATTTAGCCCTTTTGATGGTCAAATAATCGTAAATTTAACGATTTTTCTAATGTAAAAATATTTAAAATTAGAGAAATTATTAAATTTTCTGTTCATTGATAGTCAGAAGGGTAAATCCACATAAATTATAAAATCGGAGCCATTTCTACTTGTTCTACAATGATAAGCCATATATGCACATCTATGGTAAAACATAAACCATTTACACTATTTGTGAAACGAATTGGTTACAATAGCACATTCATCATAAAAATAAAAATAAATATAAATATAAAAATAAAAATAAAAATAAATCAATAGCATCAACTCAAAAAAAATAAAATTGTTACCTTTCCGCCGATGTGATAAATAAAGGCTAGCAAAATGGCGAAAGGAATGCCCGTTAAATAGTAAGCTGCTAGATTGACGATTGCCCCGACTTTTTGCCTCCCTGAGCCTCTAATGGTGCCTGAAATGGTCATAACAAATAAGTTGTGTTATCATAACATTAGTGAAAAAGTGTGACGATAAATAAGAAAAATTGTCTTGACTCTAAAGTCTACTTCGTATCGTGAGTCTCAGCGTCTTAGGTTGGTATAGTTTTCGGTAGTGTGAGCGTTTTTCAATTTTTGTATGTCGTGGGGCTCGAACAATGAGCCTCAAAGATAAAAGCTCGAATACTCAACTAATGAGCTAGCTGTCCCTACTCCTTAATCTTATTGAGAGTAAAGTTTCATCGGTTTATTTCTTCAGTTTACGATATGAAACCGATTATCTTCCATGTGAATGCCAGAATTAAATTGAGAAAATATGAAAACAATTCTGGTGAAAAAGTTGTAACCTGAAAGCACAGATTGGATTCCGTCGAAAAAGTGCGAAACCGAGATCAAAACCAACATTTCACCCACATATTTCACAACCCTTTCTTCTCCACTATAAAAATAGCCCCACACGTTACGGCCTAAGATCATGACGGAGGCTGCGAAAGCGCCTTCCAGGACAACCATGCATAGCGCGACGCACATCGCCAAACGAGCTATCTGCGGCCTCCCACCGCCTAACTCGTTGGAAACTCTCACGCTGATGGATAAAAGATGCAAAGAAAGAATGATAAAAAATAGTTGTGAGATTAATTAGCATAATAGAGAGCAAAATTTTAGCTACTAAACTCACCTAATTACGCCACTGAGCCCGAGGGGTATCATGTAAACCATAGAACAAGTGTTCAGGCTGCGGAAATTCGAAAACCGTGAGCGAAATTTTGTTGCATTGACATAATATTTTTTTATAGTTTTTTCTTTAAGCGATCCATGGTATACCTGATCGACAAAACGGACGTTTCAAGTTGCGGATCAGGAAGAAGACCGGACAACAGAACCATCATTTCAAACGACCAAATTTCCAATCTGTTCAAACACGAAGTTTTTCATTGTCAGAACAGCGGGAAAACCCGTTTACAACAACAACAAAAAAAATCGAGCATGACAGAAAACAATACGTTAACATCACAGCTGATGGGATAGAAAGCGTAAGAAACTTGGGAATCCCGCGAAAAGCTTCCCACGAGAACCCCGTCCACGTAAGCTTACAAGAGGGAGCGATTCTAACGTAAAGCATTAAGGACAATGCGTTTATCCAATTCGAGACCGCGTTGGCCAATGCTGCTCCTCTGTTTCCGAGGCCGGACTTGAACACGAGAAACCAGCAGATGAAGAAGTGCAATACTGTTGTGAGGCCCGTGAGAAACATCATGGGGACGACGTTGTTCTGTGTTTGCAAGAATCTGGTGTGGCTCTGAGTGATGGCATAAGCGAATATGCTCGGTATCATGAAGCGGGCATAGCGTCCGGCCTCAGCTGATATCTCGGGATCTTGCCCCAAAACAACGAGAATTAGGCCTGCGTTCTCCCATATGAGCGCGAGAGGAACGCTGACGAGCAGAAGAACGAGCATCGCTCTCTGCATGTGTACACCGAGCATGTGGTATTGCTTTGCTCCGTATGACTGGCCGCAGAACTTTTCAAAGCGCTCCCCATACCAATCTATCCGAAGAAGTCAAACAATTTAGTACAAATGTTTACAATTTGTTACAAAGTTAAGTACCTGTTATAAAATGGGCAAAGTTAAGGACAATATTAGCCCTTGATAATTAAGTTACAAAAGTGAAAGCTAATTAGTATAAATTTTACATCAATTAATCATAAGACATGTAGTTCATTTATAGTCAAATCTAGTAAAATACAAAAACATTACTCAATAATTAAATGCATTTTTTCTGTATTACTTTAATTATGCTTACTCTGCTCCTTAGACATTTTTTTAAAATTTTTATTTATATTGCTGATTTACTTTAAAATTGTGATTGATGAAGATTACCCTTGTCTAAATTGACAAAAATAAATGGTACACTTTAGTGATAATCTAATCCAATTAAAGACAAAAATCAAATAAGATATATGGCAATCTCAACAAATAGAAAATCTCTTTTCGCATCATTTGTAAATAAAAAAATAAAAAAATCATCAAATTATATAATTATAATTATATAGATAATTGGTACAAACACTCCATCAACTTCACTACAAGGTTGATTTTGTTAGACTTAAGAAAACTACAAACAATATCTCATCAAACACATAACTAAACACACAACATCAAATCATAGTTGACTTAAAAGTTAACTCAGATCTAGCATGTATAGTAAAAAGTCAACCGACGTACCAACAAGCTGAAACCGGTGACGGAAGCGAAGGAAGTGGCCATGGAAGCCCCGGCGAGCGGCAGTTCTCCGAGATGGCCCACGAACATGACCGAGATCACCTGCAAGCTGTAAGTCAACACATTGACACACACGAGAGGGCCCGCCAGCCGGAGCTGCTTAGTGGCCTCTGCTAGGACGTCGGCTCGGCTCAGACAGTTTGCGTTCAGTTCCGCCGCCGCAATAAGCGGCTGCGAGAGGGAAGATTTTTGCTCTTCCAAATCCATGGTTGGTTCTTGCTTCGAGAGCTCACAAGGGTAATGAGTAACGAGTGAGTGGAATACTCTGTGCGTAAAGCTTTAAGGAACTAATTTATATTAATTATTTATTTTCAAACTTTCTAATGGAGAATTTTATTAAGGTTGACAGCCGCGAACTCCGATATTTTCTGGGGACGAAATTTTTCAATGACATCATATAATAACGGCAAAAATTCTCAATCTACATCGTGACATTAAATTACTAAAATTACCGTTCTGTTACGTATATGTAACCATTCGAAGCAAATCTGAAAACATTTAAATCTAAATCTAAAACAATTTAAATTCTTTTTGAATTATTTTAGGGTCATATTTACTTAATTGTTGAAATTTTAAATATGAAAATGTGAAAAATAGTAAATCCTAACTGAGAGTCTTAAACTAAATTTTAATATTAGGTATTTCTTAGCTACAAAATTTTAACACTAATAATTTAAGAACTCAATTTTAGTATTATATATTTTTAAAATTGCTAGAAATTCCAAAACAAAAACAAATCTTCGGCCAAAATATCCCCACTTTTTTTATTTAGGATATTACTTTTTTTTTTTTAAATGAATATTAATCTGTTAGTGAACGTCAATCACTATCAGTTTCGTCGGCGAGGAGCGTCAAAATTCGTAGTCACAGAAATATTTGTCTAGATAGGAATAATATCAGTTTAGAAAACATTTCAGAACAATAAGATACTATTATAATAATGAAAATATTATGGTTCATTTTATTAATTTACAGATGTGACTTGGGTAAGTGGTTATCACTAAGGTTTTAAATACCGCTTGCCGATGTCGTTTCGCAATTTTTATTTTACGGATATATCACTTGTCGATGTGTATCTCATAGGTAAATCGATGGATATGTCGATGGATATATCGTTTCACATATCCTCGAAAAAAGATTTTCGATGGCCATGCCGATGGATATTCGAGAAATTTAATACCTTAGTTATCACTAAGTCGCATTCTCTTTGTTCTCCTTATTTGTAATTCCATACATGAGGATCTTAAGTTTTTATGTCTGGTATCACAGTACAATCTATTTCAGCATAATAACTCTATATCGGGTTATTAAACGGATATAGTTTGAGATTATACTTTAAAATCGGTTAACACATCAATTTCGATCATAGTAATATGCAATTTAGCTTCATTCGTCAGTTTTATTTATGAAAATCAACTTTATCAAAATCGCGTAGAGGCACCAAGCTATCTGATATTGGTCTAATGCGCCAAAATTGTTAAACGAATTAAAATTAGAAACATACAAAAATCGAAGGATAAGATGTAGAAATAGATTTTCCCTTTCATTTTATTGTGTCAGAATATCAAAAGTATAGATTTTAATCAATGTGAGACCTCAAATAATGAGGATTCACTTTGTATGCTCAAACTCCAGCCAATTTTTTATTTTTATTTTTTTTAGTTTCTAAGTTCAAAATGGATATTTCATATGTGGTTGGAATCTTTAAAGCAAAATGTCTTTTAGATAAAAATATATTATCTTTCTTCTTGAACTCATTTTGGCTCGCCGGCTTTCATCTCAGCACTGGGATGATATATCTCTATGTTCTAAAGGGGATTATTTTTAGAATCGAAAATAATCCTCGATTTGTAACTAAACACAGTGTAAACCAACATCTGATTTTAAAGATTATAAGTAATTTTGGATGTGAAAAGTAATTTTGTAGATTAAAATAATAATAATTTGTTGAAGTGAAAAATGTAGGTTCTACTCTCGGGATCGCGTTACCGAAAAGCCTGCTCGCAGAATAAAATATGGGCAAACGACAATAAGGGCACCACTTGAACACACTCTCTTGATAATAACACCAGTGCACCACACTCTCTCTGTATCAATATATATGTATAAAATATATATCAATCAGCAAGAAGTAAAATGGAAATGAGAATTTTTTATTTGAGTTGTCTTCGAATATAACATTGGAGTTGTCTTTATATAGGCAACATTAACCTGCAAAATTACTAAACTTTCCTAAGACTACTTGTACTTGATAGGCAAGTAAAAAAAAAATCATCAATTAGCTAAGCAAGATTACAACTTGCTATGGATAAGACTTCAAGTTCGAGCTTATCCACTTCATTCTTCTCCATAAGCTTAATTTAGTTTGGGGTTCTTCACGCCGATCATTTCTCGCATCTCCACGAATTTGACACGAGCTAGGGCTTTGATGAGAATGTCAGCTCGTTGCTCTCTGGTGCTCACAAACTCCATGATAATCTCTCACTTTTTCACACACTTGCGAATAAAGTGAAAGTCAGTGTCTATGTGCTTGCACCGTCCATGAAACACTTGTTTTTTTTTTTTTTAATCAATCCGACTGCGGACTTGATGTGGGCTAGGTACATGAGGCACCCGATGACACGCCTGTACTCTGTGGGATTCACTGGGGTTTCTTCTGCATCTTTCCCGAGCTTCAACTTCGGTTCCATCGAATACTTGCTTGGGTTGCAATCCGCCATCTTGAAATGCTTTAGAATTTTCTTCGCATAAGTCGACTGCTTCAGCATGACACATTTCTTCTTTTCATCGACCTTGATGCCGAGGTAGCGTGAGAGTAGTCTGAGGTCACTCATCTCGAACTCCTTCATCATCTGTTTCTTGAATCCAACTATGTCTTCTGCACTGGATCCAGTCACGATCAGGTCGTCGACATACACATCGACGATGAGGGCCTCCCCTCCCAAGCTCCTCGTGTAGACTGCTTGCTCCTGGGAGCACATCTTGAAACCAAGACTCTTCATAATTCTATCGAGTCGACTGTTCCATGAACATGGTGCTTGCCGCAACCCATAAAGAGATTTTGACAACTTGTACACCCTGGGATTTGTATTCTTGTTCACGAAGCCTTCCGGCTGAGCAACGTACACTTCTTCTTCCGGTTCACCATTCAGGAACGCCAATTTCACATCCATGTGACTGATTTTCCAGCCTAGGTGAGTTGCGAGGGCTAGGATTAGCCTGACTGTGTCAAGTCTGGCAACTAGAGAGAAAACTTCCTCGAAGTGTACTCTTTGCTTCTGCACGTAGCCCTTTGCAACTAGTCTAGCCTTGTGCTTGAGGACCTTTCCTTCTGAGTTCTTTTTAAGCTTGTAGACACACTTCAGACCAATGGACTTGTGACCTTTTGGAAAATCGACTAGTTCTCATGTTTGATTCTTCTCAATGGACCCTAACTCTCTCTTCATCGCTTCCTGCCATTCCGTCTCAGTGGATTCCTCGGGATATCTAGTTGGTTTCTCTTCACTAACTAGCGACAATTCTTCTGGGCTCAAATCAAGCTCTCGCGCTTCTTCGTAGACGTCGGACAGGGTACGGGAACCTCGTGGTCCGTCCTTGATTGACGAGTCTCCCGAAAGAGCCATGAGAAGCTCGAAAAAACAGCGACAAGGTACCAAGCCCTTGACGCATCTATAGATTCTCCTCGTCTTTTAGCTGGGTGTGAATATAACATTTCTCTCGTCGAAGGTATCCTTGCAGGTACGGCAGTCGCCGAGCTCCTCCTTTGAGTTGTGGAATGGCAAGCTTTCCGAGAGATGTATGCCCAAGACGTAGAGGAACTTGAGAAAATGACTGCCGAGACTCTAAATTTTCTGCCCCTGACTCCAAATAATCCCTCGAGGGTAAGGCCATCCCCTCTTCTAGACATCGGCGCTGGTTGCATTGTCCAGCACTTGCCTCCACAAAACCACGAGTAAGGCTCCAACTTTGGATCACAAAATATAACTAGATAGGTTTCCAGGCGCCATCCTTAGTAGGAAAATTTGTAATCACTTGTACTTTTATAAAATAAAATATAGATTGACTGCCTCTTTTTCTTGTTCATTTTGCCAGACTTGCTGAATGAAAGAAACTGTTAGTCTAATTTTGCTTATGAAATATGATACGTTAAGAAATATCTTGAAAAATAAGTAATTTAATAATGTATTATTTGTCGAAAGCCCGTACTACAATTTCAAATAATCTTCAAAAATAATGTTTTAGAAATTATGTTGTCGAGAAAAAGTAGACCATCGCATAACTCTGGGCGTAAAACTTGTAATTTCCAATATTGGTAAAAAAAAGGTTTTGATAAAGCATGCTCGCCATATAAAACCCGTCACATTTTTTACGATACTTCTTTCAAGATTGTGCCATGAATTATGCTCGGCGTAAAAATCGTCGCATAATTCATGATATTGCTTTCAAGAATGTCTCATAAATTATGCTCGTCGTGTGAACTTGTTGCATAGTTTATAAGTTCTATACTAGTCACCTAAGCTCTATACAATTTTTGTTATTTCTTGTATACAATATGTCATTTTTCACGTTTGTAGTGTCAAGAATTCTTCGCAAGTTTTTCTCGTCGCGTAATGTTCGTCGCACAACTTGTTCATCTGGTTTAGTAAAATTTTCCAAAATCTGTTTCTAGCAAGATGCTTGCAACATAATTTGTTTCTTGGGAGGACTTTTTTCTTTTCTTTGGGTGTGGGAAAGAATGTAATGTTGGCAAGAAAACACATTTATTCGTCTTTCATGTCAAAGTTAGCAGACAACATGCTTTTCTCATTATTTATCAAATGAATGTTAGAGCCAAAGATCAACAAATCATCTACATACAAACAAATAATTGTACAAAGACCATTTTCTGGTTTATAGTTAATGCATTTGTCGCTCTCATTAACTTTGAAACCATGTGACAAGATTAAGTTATCAAACTTTTCATTCTATTGTGTAGGAGCTTGCTTTAAACCATAAAGAGACTTGTCAAGTTTGCAAACCTGGTTCTCATGAGCGTGAAAAACAAAACCTTCAGGTTGCTCCATGTAAATATTTTCTTCCAATTCACCATTGAGGAAAGCTGTCTTCACATCCATCTGGTGTACAACAAGATCATGCAAAGCAGCTATAGACAGAAGAACCCTAATTGAGGTGAACTTAGACAATGGCGAATAGGTATCAAAAAAGTCTACATTCTCCCTCTGCCTAAATCCCTTAGCTACGAGGCGGGCCTTATATTTGTCTATGGTTCCATCTGGCTTCAATTTCTTCTTAAGGATCCATTTACATCCAATTGCCTTACAACCTGGAGGAAGATCTACCAAATGGCAAGTCCTTTTAGATTCTAGGGAATCCATCTCATCATCTATCGCTTCTTGCCATAAGTTGGCATCTACCGAAGACAAGTCTTCCTGAAGACTAGTAGGATCTTCTTCTACGTTGTAGGTTTGGAATTCTAACCCAAAGTCCTTAGCGGTACGAGCTCTCTTGCTCTTTCTAATTTCTGGTTCTAACTCACTAGTAGGTTCCTGAACTCTAACTAATGTCGAAGAACTAGAACTCGAGCCCCCACTATTCTTAGATATAAATGGAAACTTATCTTCAAAAAAATCAGCATCATTCGATTCTATAACTACCTGATTTTTGAGATCATAGAACCTATTGGCTTTACAATTTACGACAGACCCGATGAAAACACACTCATAGACTCTACTGACTAATTTCTTTTTTTTTTTGGATCTGGTATCCTAACATAAGCTAGACAACCCCAAGTCCTAAAATAAGGTAGGTTCGGTTTCTTACCATTGAATAGCTCGTACGGAGAAACACTACTTTTCGACTTAGGAATTCTATTTCAACACATAGCAAAGAGTCAACAAAATTCACCCCATCAATACGAAGCGGCACCAGAACTAAGCAACGTAGCTACAATTAATTCAGCTAACGTCCTATTTTTTCTTTCCGCTTTTCCATTCATCTCCGGAGAATATGGTGCATTTTTTCATGAATAATGCCATGCGATTTGTAAAATTCTACGAACGGATCAGAATTATATTCGGTTCCCCTATCATTACAAAATCTCTTGATTTTCCTATTGAATTGATTTTCTATCTCCGTAACGAAAACTTTAAACACATCAAGAGCATCACTTTTATTCTTCAATAAGTAAACATATGTATAATCCGAACCATCATTGATAAAGGTTATAAAATATCTTTTTCTGTTTCTAGTCAAGACACAATCAAATTCACACAAATCCGAATAAATTAAATCTAACGGTTCTGATTCTCTAATTACTAATTTATGCGACTTTTTGGTGATTTTAGCTTGACTACACGATTAACATTTTTCAAAATCATTTATCGATAATTTTGGAATCATATCTAAGTTACTTAGGTTACTAATTATTCTTTTGTTAACGTGACAAAGCCTAGCATGCCAAACATTAAACGAACACAACGAGTAAATAGAAGTATTCACTTCAACATTAAGCTTAAACATCCCATCTGTAGCATAACCATTTCCCACAAACACATTATTCTTAGTAATAGTGTAAAGATCTACCCCTATAACATGAGTGAATCCCGCCTTGTTGAGAAGGTAGCCCGAAACAAGATTCTTCCTAATCTCTGAAGTGTGCAGCACGTCTTTGAGAACGACCATTTTTTCGTAGGTAAACTGCAGCTCGACCTCGCCGGTGCCAGCAACAATAGTGGAGTGCGAGTTCCCACCAGCACTTTCCTATCCTTCACCTCCGAGTATGACTTGAAAAGATCACGCTCAAAACACACGTGGCGGGTAGCCTCAATTTCCATCCACCATCCCTCAGATCCACCTGCGAGGTTAACCTCGGAAATCATGGCAACCAGTTGTTCTTTAGCCAAGTTCGCATGTCAAGTAAGACGACACTTGTTCCTACAATTCTGAGCCATACGCCCGGGCTTGCTATAGTTGAAGCAAACAAACTGGAAAGAATCACCTGAGGGGGGTTTCTGGGACGGAGCACTCTTCGCCTGGTTGTTGCTTGGCGCGCGCTTCCGATTCTTCATAGGTTTGCCTTTAGGCTTCAGAACCGCCGAGGACTTGTTAAAGACAGCAGTGATCTCCTCTTTCTGGTCTTACTTCCGGGCTTCTTCCTCGATCCAAAGACGAGTGATCAGGCACTCCAGAGAAACCTTCTTGGTTTTGTGCCTTAGAGTATTCTTAAAATCTTTCCAAGACGGAGGCAGCTTGTCAATAATAACAGCAACTTGGAATTGATCGTCTAGGACCATACCTTCAGTGATGATTTCGTGGGCGAATTTCAGAAGCTCGTGCGATTAGGCTTCCACGGACTTCTCATCGGTCATCCTGAATTTGAGGTAGCGGGAGACAGCATACTTCTTTGCGCCAGCCTCCTCCGTGTCGTACTTCTTTAGGAGCGCGTCCCAAATCTCCTTGGCGAACTTGTTGTTGATGTAGTATTTGTACAGATCGTCGGAGAGGCCATTAAGGATGTATTTTTTGCAGAGAAAATCTGCCTCCTCCCAATCGGTGAACGCCTTCGTCTGTTCGGCAGTGGGCTCTTCGGGCAGCGTCGGCTTCTCGGTGGTAACGGCATGGGCGACTCTCTTGACTGTAAGGAAGAAGAGTATCTTCTGACTCCAACGCTTGAAATGAGGTCCTTCGAACTCGAATGGGCGGTTAAGGTCAGCAGCGGCAACATCGGTGTGGGCGGCCATGGCGATAACAGAGGAACGTCTTAAATTTTTTGTCGCCGAAACTTCGTTGTCGCTGCGGTAAGAAAATCTCCGGTACCTGCAAAACAAAGATTAGCAAAAAAATCGCCTCGGCTGAGTCGCGGACTAGGTCGCTCTCTTTAAGGCGTTTCGCGGCTCTGCCTCGGTGCATTAGTTCATATTTTCCCCGTCGTCCCAAGGATAAAACAGCCCAGTAAAAAACTGTCTCGACCGAAACCGTGCACTCGGTATCGATCGAAATCACTCAAACTATTGCTCAGCAAACACTCTTGAACAACTTTTGACGAAGCACTCACTCTCTGGAAAAAACTTTTTGTAAGCAACGACTCTTGTATTTCGATCTGATGATAAAATGACCAGCCAATGCCACTATATATAGGAGAATAAATGTTTACGTTAATGATAACGTTCATAAAAAAGTGGAGGCTGAATATGGACTTCGTGTGCTAACGTTCATGAGCAAGAATAGGAAGAATTGATCATGTTTGAATAAAATGCATGAAAAAATAATGGGTAATTATTCTTTGACTGACCAAGTAAGAAAGAACGTGGGCATTTCTTTGGTCTTCGAATAGGGTCTGACCATTTCAAAAATTCAATTCTATCAGCAAATATTTTTTGATAAATTAAATGATAGAAAACAATTGCAGTAAGGAATCCAATAAATAAAAAATATGGTATAAGTACCAAATAAATATTTTAGGTAAAAGCACTAAAATTTCACTTAACTTGTATACAAGTTCCAACAGTGACCTCGTTGGTATCACAAAATCTCCACCATTAAAATGTGCAACAGGTATGAGCCATGATCCTCATCGGTATCACAACCTTGCCTCATTTAAATGTAATTCGTGATCAAGGGACCACTAACAAGCCGTGAGAGGCGTACTTGCGACCAAGGGGCCAGATATTTGTATTTGTTTTTTGAGGTATCAAGACCCTTGTCGGTATTAAGACCCTGATTTGGATAAACAATCTAGTACTTCCCTCGATTTATCAAAAGATGTTATGACCCTCGTCAGTATCAAAAATCTATTTATCCAAGTGTGAAATAGGTACGAGCTATGACCCTCGTCGATATCACAACTCTCCCTTGTTTGGATAGTTCAGGTAAGCTAGCTAGTGCCCTCCTTAATATGTACTGAGGGTTGCAACCCTTGTCGGTATCCGAAACTCCCTTAGATATCAAGACCCTCGTATGTATCAAAATCCCATGTTTTGGACGAATAGATTCGTCAATAGTTGTTAGAATGTGAGAATGAAATGAAAAATTGGAACCTTTGTGTTTCTCCAAATTAGAGTTCTTCAGATGATATATTTGATGCCCGAGAGCTGAAATTTGTGCGCGAATCAACGGTGATTGGATGCCCGCAGTCTAGCATTCGTTTGCGAATAAGAATGCGAAGGAAGATTATTTGATTGGATATTTGTGTGCTGAATCAACGAGGGGTTCGACTATCGTTATTACTTTTATCTAGTTTGATATATTTATGTTTCCGCTGCAACATCAGTTGGTATCAGAGCAAAAAGATCTTGAAGCATGCCACTATACCACGATATTCTCGACAGCGGTAACCCTTGGACAAAGAATGGCATGAAGGCATGAACATGATGATGGAGAAGTTTGTAACACTCTCCACCAGGATCGATGATTGGTTGACAATGGAGGAACAATATTTTAGGAGAAAAAAGGAGGAGATTCTACAAAAATTGGATGAAGAAAATCCTAAATTCGTCGAAATCAGAATTTTCAACTCCACATGCGTAAATTAATCGATAAAATGTCAGAGTGCACTAGACAGCCCCAACACTGCATTTATGTGCACCCACAGCGCCCCGATGCACGTGCATCAGTGCCCTAAAGTCGCACCACGACGTGCTCCACTGTGCCCAAGTTTACCATACACCGTTATACAGCGCCAAATACGTGCCTAACGTGTCCCTCATAGCCCTAATTGTGCCTCACAATTCACAAATAGCTTAAAAATATACGTGCCCCAAGTGTTTGACAAAATGCGCGAGTGACTCTATAAGTCACATTTGGCCACAAGTAGAGTTCATTTTCGAAGAGCCAAAGTGCGGAGATCCCGTATACGATGAGGCCATATATGACGAGATAGAGTACATCGAAGCCGTCAAATATGAACTCATGCTTGACGAGTCCTTATACGACGACGTTTACGCCGAAGTCGTTTGCAATGAGTCATACTGCGGCGAGCCCATGTATGACTACCCTCTTTACAACGAGATGGAATATGGCGAGCCCATATATGATGAATCTGTATTTGACAAGACAGAGTGTAGAGATACCATGTACGATGAGATGGAGTGCGGAGAGGCCGTGTACGACAAGGTCGAATATGACGCAAGTATGTATCTCGTGGTTTGTTAGTCATTTTTGGCCCACAACGAAGAAGTTGGACATTGTGTGGGCTCCGAGTACGACTACCAGACCGAGCAAACCAGCCGGGCTAAGCAAGCCCTGAGCGAAGACAATTCTCATGGCTTAGTTCAAGGATGATGTTAAAGCACATGACATGAAATTTTTCTTAGTCCTCGATGAGCTTCTTAAGAAGTTGTCCAAGCAATCTTTTGAATGATCACGTGACAAGTCAGCAAAAACCTTTGCAAAAGAGCCGCCTAACAAGCCGTCGGGCGTGACAATGTCAATGATCAACCCTGAGGCGCCACTCGACTTAACTAATGCCCGCACAGCCCAAATAAATTCGAGGACGAATTTTCTCAACACCGTGAGAATGATGGCTAACAACTATGGGGATTCCGAAAGTAATGCCGATATCATGCTTTCTTGATCTTGAAGATTCTACGTGATTCTCAACCTTTAATATTTATTTTATTTGCTCTTTATTAGCGTTTTTTTTTTGTTTGTTTAAGACATTTTTTTTCTTCATATTGATGTCGTTTATTATTTTTCTTAGGGCTAGTTTTTTAAATATTAAGCTCGTTAGTTTGTAATCTTTAGTTTAGAATGAAATGAAAAATTGTAACCATTGTGTTTCTCTAAATTCAATTCTTGACAGGATACGATTTTGATGCCCCAAGTCTAGCATTCGTGCGCAAATAAATAGGCGGAGAAAGATTCTTCGATCGAATATTACCGAATCAACGATTGAGTTCGACTATCCCGATAATATTACATCTATCTAGTTCGATTATCTATTTATACTTCCGCTGCTACATCAAGTACTCACGGATAAAACTTATATGACTAAATTTCTTAAGACGTAGTAGAATTTTTATACCGCTTATAATTTTCCTCTTAACATAATCTACGTACACGGCTTAGCAACTTGACAGGTCTCTTTCCGAGTTTTCAGTGTGATCTGGCTAGAGAGCAACAATAGTGTAGGTGGAAAAAGACTCAACAAGTGTTGTCAATGAAATTAAAAACAAGGATATTTGTGGTATAAATACCTACTCGTATTCTAAGCACCCAAATATGCTTCCAATCTTTATTTTTAGCTGCAATAGTGCCAAAATGCCACAAAGCAGTATTGATTTCTATTCAGCTCATGTCATGTTAAGGTCTATTCGATTACATAAGAGACGCGTACTTTACGGTCGATCTTGCGTTGGTAGAGGCCCTATGGAAAGATCCAAATATATGATTTCTTACATCTCTATAAAATGCAATATTAAAAAAAATTGAGGCCTACATGCATAACGTGCCTTAGTCAAAAGGCCAATCTCTGTGTACATCTACGATTGAACTCCAAAATTATTTGTTGACGTATGCGTGTTTCTAACTTAGCAAACGTTAACTGAATGCGGATGAAATTAAATAGACATTGTTTTGTGATTTTTTGGATACTATTATTATTAAAAAATAGCTTTTAATGAAATTGAATATTTATGCCGTAAATATCTCTTAGAAAATATAAGAAAACCTTTTCCGATAGAGACTCTGTTATAAAGTGTCTTACTTTCAAATCTAGTTCTAGAACATTGAAAAATGACCATAATCATCCTTTTCAACAAATATTTTTTTGGTTTGCTTTGAAGAAAGTATAATTTATAATTAATAATATTCATGATTCCAATTACCTCTTCCACATTTTTAGATTTATTTTTTTATATGTTCAACATTCAATTTTGAATTAAGAAGATTTATATCGTATCCTACTACACCAAAATTAATTAATGCGTTCCATCTTTTCCCATTTATTATCAAATCGACGCCAAACAATAATTTATTGTATTTTCTACTCGTTGCAGTATTACCATTACACCCTTTAATAATTCAGCTTCTATATATACCGATGATAAAGCGCTCTTTCTGTACAAAAAATGGATCTTGAACAGCAAAAGGCTCACCTATTATCATCACAAACAGTTCAAGTCATCGCAGCAAGTTCAAATGCATTTGGGAGAGATGAGATCATTGCCGAGGCTAAGAAACAGCTCCGGTTAGCCGGGCCTCTTGTTTCCATCAACCTTTTAACGTTCATTTTGCAGGTAATCTCGGTGATGTTCGTGGGTCATCTCGGGGAATTGCCGCTTGCCGGGGCTTCCATGGCCACTTCTTTTGCTTCAGTTACCGGTTTTAGCTTGTTGGTAAGTTTTAATGAGGCCTAGCCTAGATCCAAATGAACTCTTAAATCTTTGTACATTAGTCATGTCTTCTCTAAATTAAGAGTTTTTTTCTTAATAATTTATTTATGAAAACCAGACCCTTTTTCTTAAGAGATTTTTTTTTATAATTATTTGAACAAAAATTGAAAGCTTAATTCAAATAATTTAGTTAAGGACCGACTCTAGATCAAGTGATGCTCATTAAGAATGGGCATGCCATGGCTATGTGAATGTCAAACGCGGAAAATAAAAAGGGGCACAAAATCGTCCGTGGGTGGTATTTCCCGTCCTCTTTAGTTGTTACAACTATTAAAACAAATACGTAAAAAGAATAAAAACGAGATAGCGAAACCCGCATGCGACTATAAAGGGACTTACGGTTTGCTTGTGCTGGACTGTGCCCGTTTTGAATCTCACTAATATTATTACACACATAGAAGATAGGGAGTACGAAAAAAAAAAAAAATTCGAAGCTAAAATTTAGATTTCAGATTTTACAAGAATCATATGTTTCGATTTTGATTATATTTTTAAAATTTATTTTTTAGGATCACTGGACCTTAAGTTCCAACCGTTCTGATTCATATATGTATTAAATCATAATATATAATTAAGAAAATAAAAATTAGAGCCAAAAATTTCATTTCCGAATTTTTCCGAATTCAAAATATTTTCAACAAGAAAACATTTGGAATCAGAAGTTTTCATTCCGGATTTTTTGGGAAAAATATAATGATCCTGTTTCCGGAAGAAAAACAGCATATCAGAGACAGACATCATTTTTGCACTTTCTGTTAGAGTGTGGGCCTCACGTTTGGACACCTACCTGGTGATTTTTCTACGCATTTCAAAGCATAGGCCAATTTTTATATTTAATATTACAAAATGCCATTTACATTTATATATTCATTTTGAGTTTTATATCCTCCACTTTAAATTATTTTTTTGACTTTTTTTGTTCCTCAAAAGTTACTTTTTTGTATTTTTTAAAAAGTGATAATCTTCACAAAAAGGGTTGATAGAAAATAAATATTTTAGTTTTAGTGACAAAATTACTAATTTTTCCACAATTAAAATTCTTAATTTTTACTTTTTTGTTGCACACCAAACTTATATATACTTTTCTATTTCTTAAACTTTACTTTATTTTTTGTTAAATTAATTGAAAAAATATAATTTTACGGATAAGTAAAATAATGAACATATAAAACCTCGATCTTAAAAAATAGTATATTCAACTACAAATATAAAATATTAGATATTTATGTCACTGTTGAACCTCATAAAAATTAAAAGATAACACCATCTCGTATTAATATATCTTTGCAATTAAAAATTATTCAAGGTCGCCGGTTTTTAAATTATTCTACTCACACATTTCTGTTTCTAGAAATATTGTGCAGTTTGTGATTTTTTTAAGAAAAAATTGTAAAATGCCTAATTTTGTGTCAAAATTTTTTAAGAAATACTCATTTGTGAGAGTAAAAAAATACACACAATAGGCATTTTTTTTTAAACATTTGAAACAAAATGGACATTTCATTTATTTACCATTTTTTTAATTCAGTCACCGCAGTTCGGTATTACCTCATGAATTGTGACATTCAAAAATATAAATAAAAATTTTGAATTCCAATTCTTGATAATTTCACACAGAGAGGACTATGCAGCGCACTGGAGACGTTCTGCGGGCAGTCATACGGAGCCAAGCAGTACCACATGCTCGGCGTCCACATGCAGCGAGCCATGGTGGTCCTGCTTGTTGCATGCCTCCCGCTCGCCCTCATCTGGGCCAATGCCGAGCGACTCCTGTTGCTCCTCACGCAGGACCCGCGCATCGCTGCTGAGGCCGGCCACTACGCACGCCTCATGATTCCAGGAATCCCGGCTTTCGCCATCATCCAGTGCCAGACCAAGTTCCTCCAGGTAAATTTATCGTATTTCGGCTAGTCTAATTTTTACATTTCTAGAAGTCAATGATTGTGATGTAACTGAAAATCGAATTTACCGCCGTCTAAATAGTAGTTTTCACTTTTAGAATTTCGTCGTATAAATGATGCTAAAACTACATTGAAGTTGCGGTTTTTGGCATTACTACTTATGAAAACCGAACGAAAGACTTAGTTGTCCACTTCGCACCTCCAGGCGCAGAACAACGTCATCCCCATGATGGCCAGCGCGGGGCTCGCCACATGTCTCCACGTCGGCCTCTGCTGGGTCCTGGTCTTCCGGTCAGGCCTCGGGAGTGGGGGCGCCGCCTTGGCCAACTCGGCGTCGTACTGGGTCAACGCGTTGTTGCTCGTGCTCTACGTCAAGCTCTCACCGTCTTGTCGGAGCACATGGACTGGATTCTCCTGGCAGGCGTTTCACGGGATACCGCAGTTTCTGAAGCTCTCGGTCCCATCGGCTGTGATGTTGACGTGGGTTTGTTCTCGGTTCCTTGTTTGTTGCCATGCTGCATTATCATGCGTGAGTATTTCTCATGTCGTTTTGTTTATCGAACAGCTTGGAGATCTGGTCGTTCGAAATGGTGGTTCTCTTATCTGGTCTTCTTCCCAATCCGACACTTGAAACATCAGTCATGTCTATTAGGTATTCAGCCTTGTACTCCCGCGCAGTTAATCCGGAAACCAGTGACGGAACCAAGATTTATATATTTAAGGGACTAGATTCAATATCTTGTAAAAACTATATTTGATAGGTTATACTTAAATTTCATAAAAATTTAAAGAGATTTAATATAATTTTTTATATATATGAATTTACGCTAAAGAAATAAATCTAGAGTATAATTGTAGAAGACTCTGCTTCCGCCACTACCCCAACTTTGAACCTCAATTTGAAAACTAGAACCGGGTTTTTTTTTTTTTTTACGATTTTTGGACCTGTTTCAAGATTTTGGGCTTCATACAGTGGGCTTAGTTTTGGCTTTCCCATATCTAATGTCAAAAGTAGGTCTATCGGGGGCTTCCATTTTTTGTATTTTATTTGTTAATATATATTTTAATTTCATTTTTAGTGTAATTTCATACAAAATTTTATTTATTTATTTGTCAACTACTCAACTATACTTATTGATTCGGTAGTAAATATAGTAAAAATTTTAAATAATACATAAATAAAGATTACCAACAATTAATTTTTTAAACCAAAATTGAGAGTAGACTTGATTTCCTCGTCCTGGTCAAGATTTATTAAACCTATATTTGAATCCGAGATTTGGACTGAATTATTGAGGGCATGTAATGACGTAGTGTATGATTTTTAAATTTTTTCTTGAATAGTTTGAATCTCTTAGGATTATGGAGATGAATCCAATAAACATATAATACATATTATATATATATATATATATATATATATATATATTTATTTATATTAAGCACTCCATTTTAGTAACCAAGGTAAGAATGATTGGCAGCTTCAACACATGCGTGATGGTTTACATGATACCCGTCGGACTCAGCAGCGTTATAAGGTGCCTTTTTTTTTTGCATCTTTGCTCTTCAGTATAGTGATTAATTATTGTACAAGACTAACTGAGACATTTTCTTGCGCATTGCATTATAGTGTGAGAGTTTCGAATGAAGTGGGCGCTGGGAGACCGCGAATGGCACGCCTAGCGATATGCGTAGCGCTAGTTATGGTTTTCGCAGAGAGTGCCTTTGTGGCAGCGGCGATGGTATTGGGACGCCGCTCTTGGGGCTACTTTTATACTACGGAGGAAAGGATTGTGAAATATGTCGGAGAAATGTTGATTCTGATTGCAATTCTTCACGTCATTGATGGAATACAAGCCATACTTTCAGGTTATTATCGACTCTCCTCGCTTTATTTGTTTCTTTGTATATAAGTAATTGAATATTTGAACTTCTATCTTTACAATACAAGTTCGAATCTAACAACATAAAAAAAATGCTCACTACAAGAGAGGAACTCTATAGTCAACCAACACGTAAATACGCAAATTATATAAAAATTAACAATTAAATATATTTTGTCGTAAAATTTTAAAAACTTAAATACAGATTTTAGATAAACAATTTTAAGACTTATTCATGAAATGCAAAGAGGTATATACACTAAGAAACCTTAATCGGAATCTTTGAAGTTTCTAAGTTGAAGTGTTCTTTAAGGTAAATTATGGTAAATGCAAATTGCTAGAGGTCAGCATAGTGTTGACTGACCCGAAAAAAAAAATATGAATAATTATATTTAAAAATACATACTATTTATAGTTAATTATTAATATTTATAAATATAAATATTATTATTTTACGTAATCGTTGGTTACCGATTAACCCGTAAAAACCACTCGGCCAAAATGATATCGGTATTTAAAAATGACCAATTTACCCACTAGCCAACACGGCACCGTATAGGCCAGTTGAACATTGGTTTAAAGGGACCTAAAATGTACATTTCAGTAGGGTGAGCATTTTAGACCCAACCCGATGGCCCAACCCAAATCCGTTAAGGACCCAACTCTAATCTAACCCGCCCAATCTAACCTGCTCAAAATTGGGTCGGATCTGGCCGGACCCGACTATTATTCGGGTCGGGGTCACCGACCCGACCAATATAATTAATATTAATTTCATATTTATATTTATTTCAAGTAGTGCAATCTTTAGTATTTTAAAACTTCACATTCTCAATTTATTTACATTCAAAGACCATTTAATCTCCCATTTTCATGTTTTACGTTGTTTGGTGTATGTTTGTTTGATTAAATTTGTTTGAGGTATTTTTACATGAATTTTGAGTTATATTAATGCATGTTTTTCATAACATTTTTTATTATATAAGATTAAATTTTAATTAATCGGGTCATACCGACCCAACCCAACCCAACCCGATTTTTATTGGGTCGGTTTGGTTTGGGCATTAAAAATTTGGGTCGGATCGGGCGTTTTTTAGGAACCCGAAGTGATCGTGTCGGGTCCATAAAAAGCATCGAGGCGGCCCGACCCAACCCATGCTCACTCCTACTTTTCAGGCACGGTTAGAGGCTCTGGGCTGCAAAAGATTGGGGCAATTCTCAATTTGGCGGCTTATTATCTTATGGGCATTCCTATCGGTATAGTGTTAGCCTTTGTCTACGAAATCGGTGGAAAGGTATATGTCAAGTCATTACTATACTAATTTATATTTTTATATATTTAATGCTTGTTATACACTTAATAGTGATAGTTTACACAGAAAGTTTGCAATAATTAATTGCGGTAATAACGGTGAGAGTATTCAATTTTCTACATGATTGCAGTAAAAGTTTTTTTTTTTTTTTTTTTGTGCGGTGAAAGTTCCCGATGTCATGAGAACTTTTGCCGCTATTATAGAATAATGTTTAGAATTTTTACCCTTATCTATGATGATATTAGAAACTTTTGCTTCTATTAAGTAAGAGATTGTTACTTATCCAACAAATATGGTTTTCTTAGGGACTTTGGATGGGAATCATAGTGGCATTGTTGGCTCAGTCAATCTCTCTTGGAACCCTAACAATCTGCACGGATTGGGACAGAGAGGTTAAAAATTACATGGTCCTAATTTTTATTTTTACTCTTTTATTACGTGGAGAATTAATCTAGTTTTTATAATTTTAATTTGTTTTACAGGTGGAAAAAGCTTCTGAAAGAGTGCACTAAAAGAATAGACAAGTTGGAACCTTGAAACTGTCTTTGAGTCTTGAACTCTCTCTGGCGTTCAAGAAAATAAAATAGAGCTATTATTTTATTATTTGCTTATCGTTTATCGATGAATGTGGGTGTGTTGATAAAAAAAATAAAAAAAGCTGCTACTTAATCTAAAGGATAGTAAATCTAAGCCAAAATAATACGAAGATTAGGGAGTAAATGAGAAATTGACACTCATAACTGAATAGAATAATACCGTACTTAGTTGGTTGTTGATAGTGAGCGGGTTGCTCCGAACCAGAGGCGAAGCTACGTGTGGCTTAGGGTGGACACCTGCCCACTCTCTCTTTTTTTTTTTTTTTATAAGTATTTAATACTTAAACTCTTCACCCATAAAAATAGTCAAATAAGTTAAGAATTCGATAATTAACCCATAGAAATCGGAACAAAAATTAATTATAGAGAATAATATGTAAGTATGAGTACGTGTAATTGTGTACGCTAACTAAACCATAGAAATAGTAACAAACCTAAATGTTATTGTGTACGCAAACTAAACCATAGAAATAGTAACAAACCTAAATGTTATTGTTTCGTGCATTATTTTAATCAACCTACAAATATATCATATCATAATGAGATTTAATTTACCCATAAACATAGAACTCAATAAGCTAAAAAATAAAACTAAGTTATAAGTGATTTTTTTATGAAAAAAAATATTATTGAATCTGGATTAAGCATACAAATTATGTGTGATATTTTGTGAGATAATTATTATTTATTTTTAGAAGTATTATTATTATTATCGGGTGCTCTACATATAGCATGATAAAACTTTAGGAAAAATTAAATTAATAAAAAACCGTATACTAGAAGAGACATTATGTTAATATACAGTGGCGGATCCAGAAAAATATTTTGGAGGGGGCTAATTTTTTATTTTTTACCTCTGCTTTCGATAACGACAATATTTGTTTGATAAAATTTTAAATATTTTTTTAAAAATAAAGTATGATTTTAGATTTCTTTACTTTTATTTGTTATTTTATGATTTGTATAACTTATTTTTTTAATTTGTGTTTTAAATTCTAATTTACTTAGAGATTCTAATTCGCACCTTGTGAACTCGAATTTCTATCTTTAATTAAAATATATATTATAAATGTGAGGTCTTCCATCTTTAATTGAAATATATATATTATAAATGTGAGGTATTAGACTTTCTTCCTAAGTTTTATTTTTTCAGGCCTATTAAAATTAGATTCGGTCCAATTCCTAGTTTTTTTGTAAAAAAAACAACTATAAATCTTAAGTAATTTTCAAAATATTTTTACTCCTTATTAAGTTCAAATTAGATTGTTTGATTGTCTTTCAAGTTGGTAGTATCTTCCGAGATAGCATTGAGCCAATTCTCAATGTTCATCAAAATAAAAATAAAAATAAATAATCAGCCTAGAAATCAAATTCAATAAATAACATTTGTCAGTTTTGAATCAAAACAAGCTGTGAAGAACAATATACATACATATCCATTATTATATATTATATTCCATTCTGTTTTGTCAAGGGTGAATTTGACTTTTGACTCTCCAATCGAAAATTTAGAATAGCTCGAATTCTTTAGTAGTATTATTATATTGTATGTCAGAGTGTAAACAAAGCACGTGGATCGAGATGGATCGTGAGAGAGAGTGAGTGACTGCAGTGTATGGTATTGAGCTGAATAGGGGGGCTAAGTTTATTTCTTTGGGAGGGGCTAACTGGATTTGGGCTTAATTCTTAATGTGTTTTGAAAATGGGCTGGGGGGACTATAGCTCCTGTTGGGCCTAATTAGGTAAATCCGCCCTTGTTAATATATATTAGTGCCCCTCCCGATTGAAATAGCTAGCTTCGCCACTGCTACGAACTTGACTTGCGCTCTTTCTAAAAGGACATGGCCAGACATAAATGAGTTTTACTGCTAAATGTATAGAAATAAATGACTTAACGCTTATACTGATTTTTAAAGTACAAATAATAAAATAGTACATCAACAAACACCATTATGGGTGTAAAAAAAATCCTAAAATGAATTAGAAAGAGAAAACATTATTTTACTAAATTTTCAGTACCTTGTTTTCAAGCTTTTCATTAAGATCAACAAATACAACTACAGTTATAGGTGTCTTTCGGAATTAATAAAAAACAATAACGGCCCAAAAAGTCCCTGGAAGTCCATATCTCAAAACCGAGAGGCCCAGAGTGGCCCAACGTAGCCTAGTGTGGCCCAACATGGCCTAGCGTGCCCTAACGTGGCCACGCGGGCCACGCAAAGTAATATTTAATTACTTTGAGGCTTTTAATAAGTAATTATTAATTAATTAGAGGTCCATGGGCCCTCTTATAAATAGAGCTCATTTTGAACAAATAATAACTCCGATGATAACGCTCTATATAACGATAAACATCATTTCAATCTTCTATATATGTATATATATATATATAAGGAAAATTACGGCAAAAATACCCAACCTTTGGTCAAACTGCCTCCCGTGCACCCAACCTTTAAAACCGACGGCAAAAATACCCAACGTGCGTTGACCGTAACTTTGGCATGAAAACGTTAATTTTTTCATTAATCCTCCATGTGGCCGTTAGCGGCAAAAATACCAAACTTTTTTTTGAAAAAAAAAATTAATTTTTTAAAAAATTAATTTTTTTTTACTTGATTTGTGATAATTACTTGAATTCCAAATACATGGAATAACACACACGTTAGTCAAAACATCAATTGATTTCTTAATGTGCTTGTATAAACTACATTTATAGATAAAAATCTTATTATTATGAGAAATTTCAAACATAATGTTACGGCTTTACCAACTAAGGTCGGAACCGGTTCTTAGCGGTCGTCGGCCTATATCCCGAGTCATAGGACTTTGTGGTAACGGCTCAGAAGACCCAGTCCCGGTCCGACGTTTAGCGGAGGGTCCGATCGTCGACTTGTCTTACAAAGCATCTGATTCTCAGCGGCCATCGACCTATATCCCGAGTCTTAGGACTTTATGGTAACGGGTCGGAGGACCCGCTACCAGTCCGACGGTAGTGGTGAGTCCGATTCACCGGATTCCAGCCTTAGGCCCAGAAACAAGGCACCGGAGGAATTGCCGATTCCCAGAAGGAAGGTCCGAGCGCCGTTCGACTCTCGTCTCCACCGTTGACCTCCCGGCTTGCTAATGGTATCACCGACTCCTTAGAGAGAAGACGCCGGAGGAATCGCCGACTCACCGGAGGATGGTCTAAGCGTCGTCCGACTGCCAGCTCGACCATTGCCTCCAAGCTCGCCGATACCACCTCAAAGAACGGCTCCATCAATGCTTGCTTTAAACTACATATGGGTATGTATGCAGCCTCACTACACTCAACAAGGCGCGGCATCACATAACCATCACCTTCGTAATCCAAGAAGTCCAAGCCCCAAGCCTAGGAGAAATTCAAAGAACGACGAGGGGCCCGGCCCAATCCGCATAAGCGGCATCATTATTGAAAATCAATTTTATCATTACATGTTCTTTTATTTACAAATATATTTTAGAGATAATTGAAATCGGGTACCAACGATATTGGTAATAATGTCTGGACAAGATTGTCTACACAACAATTTAAAGCACACAAAAACCAAATATGCGTAACAGTAACGAACAAGTGAACACGCGATATTTGGTAACGCAGTTCGCGAACCCTTCATGGGAACCTACTCTGCGGGGCACTGACCCAGAAGCTTTATTCCACTGGAAAACATTTACACAATTTTACACTATCATACATGATATTTAAATGAGTTTCACAATGGAATAGACAACTCACCCTAAAGAGGAGGCGCAGCTGGTGATTCGACTCTAGGGAAAAAGGCTTGCTTCTCTTCAGAACAGTCTTGTGATGTCTTCAGCTGTCTACAACCAGTCGTCACTTCTCTCAAGCAAGATCTTAAGACTCTCATGTCTTGATTTAAGCAAATCGATGTATTTCGTTCAGATCGCTCGATGTTCCTGTTAGGGGTCTGATTCGCCTGAATCCCCTTTGACTAATAAACGAACATCCGATGAGTGCGTAGAGTATTCTTTTAAAAAAAATATGAGATTAAAGTCCCATACCAATAATCTCAATACCCTATCCGACTCAGCGAACTCGAGAATATTAATCTCCCGATCGTTGATATTCAATTTTCGATTTTAAGAATGAAAAATCCCATAATTAAATTCAAGAATCCATGAGTATTAATAAGTAATTATAATTCACGAAGCACAAAAATCACATAACTTTTTTTATTTCGCTTCTGCGGCTTGATCTCTGAATTCCGGGCTCTCCGTACTTTGAGCTTCTTGCGAGTTTTATAGAGTCTGAAGATAGCTCCCACGTGCCTTCGGATGTATTCTCAGGATCTTGACCGCGGGGATGTGTGGGCTTCCACTGAATAAACTATAAAACCCTAAATCGATTTTCCCTGAATAATGGCTCAGAGAAAATCGCAGAAACCCTAAGTTAGAGAGAGAGAGAAAATTATTTCTATAATGAAGTGGAGTGAATGATTTAGATTTTACCCTTTCCTATTTATAGAAAAAAGTGCAACCAACTTAGAGAAAATCTCTCAACCACTTGTGAGAGATTTACTCAACTTCTTGGAGATATTCACTCTAAGATTTGCTTTGATTCAAATAAAGAATAAATCCAAGATTTAAATCTTTTCTTGAAAATACCCTAAAAGATTTAATTAATTAAATCCTTATATTTCCAAAGATTTGAAATAAAAAATATATACAAATATATATTCAAAATCGATTTCATCATTCTATTTCTGGTATAAATACGAATATATAGTTTCTCTTAATATCGATTTCAATATTAGTATCAAATTCAACCGAGTTGAAAACTGATATTATCATAACTATCTAACCATAAGTCATAATGACACGGTTCAAAAAGTTATTTTTATCAGAATTTAATTTCCTATAACCCTAGATTTGATCTAGAAACAAATACATAATTTTTTTATCATAGTTGCTGTATTGACATAAAGTTTAAGTACTTTTGACATTTTTGGTAAATAAAGTTTTATCAAATGACCAAGTCATAAAATCTTATCTGATTAGTTTATTCTATGTTATTTAGAATACCATATTTAGATTTGTGATTTCGAACTTATGGAGCTACAAAGGGGACGAATGGACACACATACTTAAGCTTCGATGAAAGTGAAGAGCTTTCATCAACTTCGGATATATTCCACTATACCTCGAAGCTGAACTATTTAGTATGTGCTAGATACATCTTCCTGACTCAAGTGTCCATCGATACACTCAGACTATTTGAATCCAGTTTTTGTATTATTATTATTCTTGTCTCCACTAAGGCTGATCTCCGTGTACCCGTTCAGACGATGCTACTAATGTTTCTATGATTATTGTAAAGTCACTTACCTAATGGTTTATGAAGTCTTTAGGCTCCGGATGAGTACATGTTTACCTTCTAAATCATAACTCTACTACAGTTTAATCTTTTTGATCCCAAAATAAAAGTCTCTGAAAAACATAGTTGTAAACTGTAACTCTTAAATCAAAGATCGTATAAATTAAATCGTATAAATTTTTACCTCAGGGCATCAATTGATTCTATCTGACCATCTTTTGTTGAATTATCTATTCGCTATCATTGACGGCTTGATGCTTTTGAAATAAAGTCATTTCCGTCCAATATGAAGACACTTCATACTTGATTTAATCTTAACGGTGTGGACCAGAACCATGACCCGCTAATAGATCATCACTCTACAGTTTTTGAGTTAATCAATAGTTTTTCACAATTATTATATTCCGTTTAATAATCTAAACTATGGACTACTTTTAGTTATTATTCATATCGCGTGTGTTAAGCCTCCTCACATAAACCACAGTGATAACGAGTACACGATTTGCAAGGTTATATAATAACTATGGAACCAAAACATTCATCACATTCATTTAAGAAAAACTTGAACAAAATTTTCATTGAGTTAAACCTCCTCACATAAACCACAGTGATAACGAGTACACGATTTGCAAGGTTATATAATAACTATGGAATCAAAACATTCATCACATTCATTTAAGAAAAACTTGAACAAAATTTTCATTGATAAATTGAAAACTTAATCTTTGAATAAGGAAAAACGTCACGATCTTATACAAGTGGCATTGACATCTGAATTTAAAAGGGTATACTTATCAGGTACGTCCGACAGTTCCAACCACATCTAGGAAAGGCTTTATACGCCGGTCTTCTTGGCATCCAATTACAACAATCAAGGCACCACAATAAGCAGGATTAATATTACCAACGGTAACATCAATCAAATCAATTCAGACTCAATCAAATAAAGATATCAAATTGAGTTGGTTGATCGTGGTGATAACTCCACGAAGATCTTTGCCTGCAGCAGCATATTTCTTCAATAAAAGTGCACATCTTCAGCAACTTGTTGATCCATCTAATGTCTGGACAACCTGTTAAAACAACACTTAATGACAAAGACAAAAAGAACAAACAATGTTCTTACAAACTCCACCTTTCGGCATTATGTGGATCAATAACTCAATCATCACACAAACCAAAAGTAAATAGTTTTGGAGAAACAACAAAACAAACACACGAACAAAGTCTTAACAGAAACAATAAAAGAAAAAAAAAGGTCTTAACCAAAACAAACAAGCTAAGCTATTACAATCTTCTCCCCTTAATTTATTGACGTAGATGCCGAAGGGGTCTTCGCATCAACATGACTTCATTCCTGAGTGTGGGGCTTCTGTAGCTCGGCGAGGCTCAGCTTGGCTTGACAAAGTGTGTACTGGAATCCTTCAATCAAGAATGTGATCGTGGAGATGAGGCCTTGGAGGTGAGTGATTTCTACATTGATCGCTGGAGAGGAAGACTCGAATATGGTGGATGAAGATGTTCCAACATGAGGGCCAACAAGAATGAGCTCATAATGTTTTCCCTTGATCATGGAGGGGTGGAGCTTGAAAGCAACCACATTTATGCGAGCATCAGAGGCTTCACAACGTATGTCTTGATCCAAAATCATGGAAGAGATGAGGCAGGGTAGCCCAACAACCATCCTGTGATCTTTAAAGGAAACAACCCAGCAAAGTTATTCGAACATGACAAGGACAAGGTTGAAAGGAAGGGACTCACCCAAATAGAAGAGGAGCTCGACCGTTCATGAAACACTTTAGAATTGTTGGACGTCAGTATGAGTAGGAAAGTGGCCAGCCTAAAGAGAAGGAAGTACCTGTCGGAGAGGTCAGCGGAGCTTAGAGACATGTCCTCGTGGCCAGTCTGAACTTGACCATGGGTTATTGTGGACACCATGTCGGCGCGACAGTAGGAATCTTCATTGGAGTACTTCTCAAGAATTTTCAGGGCATCCCAATCAATGTAGTGATTGATAAGAGCGGCGCTGAATTCCACAAGCTGGCATCCCAATCAAGATGTTGGCCAGAAACTCCTTGTAGATGGTGGGATAGTACCCACTAGGAGACGTGCAGTATTGGAGGAGGCCCAGATCATACACAAGCTAAATAAAGCCACACGGGGTGAAGCTCTTAACATCAAAAGGGCGATCGGGATATCTTGGGCGAGAGGCAATAAAATCATTGAAACGTTGTTCAGCAGATTTACTGCGAAACTTGTCACTGTAGGGAGCAATGACCTTGCGAGCACCCGCAAAAACTTCAATGTCAGGATCCTCAGTGGAGACAGGTGATGTAGGCTGAATTGTCTAGACATCAGGGTTGACCGCAGGAGCTTTGTTTTGAGATGATGATGGACGATGAGCAGGCACAGTAGGGGGTCTGAGATGAAGTTTGGCTTTCTTGGCTGGAGTTGCAGAGGAGTGAGACTTCATGGGAGCCTTCTGCTTTTTCATGGGAGCCTGAAAAGAGACCTTTGAAGATGGTGCCTTCGAAGGCTTCGAAGCTTTGGCGGGTACTGAGGGCTGAGCACGAGAAGGTTTCTTCAAAATCTTAGAGATTGGAACATCGTCATCAGTGACATCAGCCTCCAAACGGCAGGAGATGGGTCAGAGAAGACGGGAGACATCTGAACAAAGGGGGCTCCAAGAGGTTGAAGATGTTCACCAGTAGCTTCTTCAATATCGGCGGCTTCATCAACGAGAAATTCGACAGGAGTGGCATCAGCAGGAGCTTCGGAGGACCTCTCCGATGTCTGGGAACTTGTCGGAACATCTGTGGTCACTGACATCGTCGTACAAGGAGGTACAGTGAAGGTGACGAAAATTCATTAGCGGCCACCGACACCTCAGACACAACATCTTTCTAAGGTACCGGTGGAGGAGACGGATTGGCTTCAGGGGTCACCAACACCACCAGAGAATTACACGGTAGGAACAGCGAAAGTGAGGACTCTTTGGTGCCTTCGTCAGTTGTAGTGGCCACCGCAGGAGTTGGGGGAACAAGAAAGGCTTCAGTGCCCAGACCAAGGAGGAGAGTGGCATCTTAACAGGCAATTGAGGAAGCCAGGTCAGGTTCATCAGAAGGATGAACATCATGAACCATATTGCGAGCATGTTCTTTGTGCATAGACCTGTAGGTGTAGACCGGAGAGCGTCCCATGTGAGCACTGGTCTTCTTATATGTCTTACGGCTTGCATCGAGAGAGACCACGTACCTCTTCACTCTTTGCATCAAACTTTCCACGAGGATGCCTGTCATTTAGAATGTAGCACTTACTGCCAAAAATATGAAAGTAAAAGAGATTTAGTTTCTTTCCTTTCCAAATTTCATAGGGTGTCTTTATGGTAAGAGGCCTGAAGTAAACTCGATTGATCGTATAGCAAGCTGTATTGACTGTCTCAGTCCGCCATTCAGGTTTCATCCATATGGCATGCATCCTTACCCGAGCCATTTCCTGAAGAGTCTTGTTCTTTCGTTCAACAATCCAATTCTGTTGAGGAGTTTTAGGAGCAGAAAATTCGTGAGAAATACAAGAGGAATCACAAAAGTTTGAGAAAATATTATTTTCAAATTCCCCACCATGAGAAAATTCGTGAGAAATAATGCGAATGATTTTTCCGATGGTGGACTCTTTTTTTGTTTGAAGTTTTAAACAGGGACGTTTAAAATCTTCAAAGGTAGAGGATTTATATTTCAAAAAATTTATCCAGGTATACCGGGAAAAATCATCCACACACACGGAAGCATACCTCATACCATTTATACTCGGGTCAGGAGTAGCGCCAAACAGATCCATGTGAAGTATCTCCAGCACACGTGTGCTGGTAATTTCATTCAGAGCCTTATGAGGAGCACGATGTTGTTTTCCCAGTTGAAATGGACCACAAAGTTCATGAGTTTTTTCCTTCAGCTGTGGAAGACCACGAACAACTTCAGTTGATACCAATTTCGCAAGAGTTCGATGGTTCACATGTCCCAACTTCTAGTGCCACAACTCTATAGTCTTAATCTGAGACATCATAAACACGTCAGTTATTTCAAGCACATAAAAATTATTTGAAGAACGTGTACCTTCCAGAATGCAATTTTTGAGTTTTTCTAGGACTTCAGACCCAATTTTGGCAAACAAAACTTTGCACTCATGATCACAGAAATGACTAATGCTGAAGAGATTAGCATTGAGGTCTTCAACAAGAATAACATTGAAAAAACATGGAATCCCTGGGATATTCAAGTCACCTTTTGTGACAGTACCATGAGATTTGTCTCTGAAGTTGACAAGATAAGATCGTGTGCCAGTCATATGGCGAGAGCACCGATTGTCGAAGTACCATGAGTCCAAGGAGCATTCTTTGATGGAGGTGTAGGCAACATGAAAAACGTAATCTCCTTTCTTCTTCCAGACCTATTTCGTTGTTGTGATTCTTCTACGTTTATCATTCATTTCATCGGGGACTTGAACAGAGGTTCATCTTCCTTCGGAGAGATGCTTCCACAAGTTTTTACATGAAGATTTATTGTGACCGCGAATTCTGCAAAACTCACACATTAGTCCAGGTTTAAAAGTATTGAATTTTCGTATACTTTATCGGTGTACTGGGTGGCAGATTCTTTTTGAAAAATGATCTCAGTAGATTGAGAGGATGAAGCCTTCTGAAACACAGCGACATGAGGCTTGTTTGGACAAGTGTTTTGACTGAATTTATATCCAATTCTGCCTTTTTTTGTTGGCTTCTGTCCCATCATGAGGATATCATCCAGTTTTTCCTCTCCAGTGTTGAGCTTCGTGATGAGAATGTTATACTTGTTGGATTTTTCAGTGAGAATACAATCTCATTTCCAAGACTTTTGAGTTTGTCTTCATATTCCTCACTTCTAGTGGTAAGATTGCTTAATTTCTCTTTCAAGGTGTTGCACTCCATCTCAAGGACACCATTTTGCTCCATTTGTTGAGAGATACAAAGTAATGCATCGTTTCTTTCTTCAACAGTATCCAGAAGCGTTCTTTTAAGCTTTGAGTTTAGATCACCAACGTGAACCCACTTCATGAACATCTCATGATACAATTTTGAAATGCCGAGGATTTATGAGTTCGTATCATCTTCAACTTCATTAGAACCTGTTGAAAACTAGTTGAAAAATGTAACTCATCATGGTCAATAGAACCATGAGTAATAGATAATGATCCATGGAAAGCAATGTTTTTCTGATCATCATCAGAATCATTATCATCGTCATCGCTCCATGAAACATTCGGAGCCTTCTCTTTAGCTTTCAGATTCCCACACTGAGAACGAATATGACCATATCCCTCGCATTCGTGGCATTGAATCCCCTTTGGTTTCTTCTTAGCATCCGACCTGTTGTTATCACTCACATAGGAATTTGAAGATTTTTCAGATAAGTCATTTTTCTTATACGATGAACGATCATTTTTAAAATTTCTATTGTTTTCTTTGAATTTATTGATAAATTTTGAAAAACTTTTTGTCAGCAGAGCAATATCATCATCAGGATCACCCTCATCAAATTGATTGTGAGCAAAGTTGTTAGCCGCTTTAAAGGCAACTTATTTCTCACTTTCAGTTTGATTCATGTCCATTTCAAAAGCTTGTAATTGACCAACCAAAACATCAAGATTCACAGAGCATAAGTCTTTGGCTACCGTTATGGCTGTTGCGATTGCTTTGAACTTTGGAGTAAGCGAGCGGAGAGTCTTTTACATGAGCTTCAGTTGAGGGTACGGTTCTCGTAAGATGTGATACTTGTTTGCAATGTCACAGAGCCTTCCATTAAACGATCTAATTGTTTCATCATCTCTCATGCGATGATTTTCAAACTGTGTTGTAGGACTTGGAGTTTTGTATCACGAACAGAGCTTGTTCCTTCATGAGCATTATGAGGATGTCCCATGCATCTTTTGCAGATGCACGCGTTGAGATGAGATGAAATTGCTCTTCAGAAACACCAATAAAAATTGCATGGATGGCTTTTGAGTTTATCTGACTCGCAATATGCTCTTCAATAGACCATTTTGAGGATGGTTTGATTACTTCAATTTTTTCATCCCCCATGGCCACTGGATAAGTCCATCCTTCGCAAACACAGTTCCATACTTTTTCGTCTTATGATTTTATAAAGTAATGCATCCTAGCCTTCCAGTAGGCATAGTTATTTTCTTCAAGTAAAGGGGGCCTTGTCACAGACGAAGCTTCTCGTGTTCCCATCGTTGATAACAGATTCTCCCAAGATCACACTTTCCTGAAATCAAGAACAAAGAACTGAACTTGCTCTAATACCAATTGAAATCGGGTATCAACGATGTTGGTAAGAATGTCTAGACAAGATTGTCTTCACAACAATTTAAAGAACACATAATCCAAATATGCGTAAAAGTAAGGAACAAGTGAACATGTGATATTTGGTAACGCGGTTCGTGAACCCTGCGTGGGAACCTACTCTGCGGGGCACTGACCCAGAAGCTTTATTCCACTGGAAAACATTTACACAATGTTACACGGTCATACAGGATAGTTAAATGAGTTTTACAAAGGAATACACAACTCCCCTTCAAGACCAGGCGCAGCTGGTGATCCGACTCCAGGGAAAAAGGCTTGCTTCTCTTCAGAACAGTCTTGTGATGTCTTCAACTGTCTACACCCATTCATCACTTATGTCAAGCACGATATCAAGACTCTCAATTCTGATTTAAGCAAATCGATGTATTTCGTTTAGAGTGCTCGATGTTCCAGCCACATCTAGCAAAGGCTCTATACGCCGGTCTTCTTGGCATCCAATTACGAAAATCAGGGCACCACAATTAGCGGGATTAATGTTACCAACGGTAACATCAATCAAATCAATTCAGATTCAATCAGATGAAGATATCGAATTGAGCTGGCTGATCGTGGTGATAACTCCACGAAGATCTTTGACTCCAGCAGCATATCTCTTCAATAAAAGCGCAGATCTTGAGCAAGTTGTTGATCCATCCGATGTCTGGACAATACATAATGACAAAAACAAAAAAAAAACGAATAATATTCTTACAATAATAGCATCAAATGTCCTTAAGTTGTAATCAATTGCCCTGGCAGATTCGCTGGTTCTTTGTTAATGTGGGAAAGTTTCCCAAATTCAGCAGTTTTGTCAAATTTCGTTCAATTTCTTAAAAGAAAAAAAAAACATTCATGAAATTGGAATCAAAATAATTAAAATTAAAGTAAACTTTTGTGAAAGTATACACATTCCTCCACTAAAGTTTAAAAAATAAATTAGACAAAATTACTATTTTAATAAAACTTGAGTATTTTCCCCTTATAAAAGTAACTTAGACTACTTGCTGTGGCAGACTAAAACTTAGATACTTTTGTGACTTATTCTCCTTATATTTTTCACTTCTTCAATGATAAATTTATATTGACGTACGGTTTGCTATTCTCTGTTACTTGTCCATAGTTTATAAAGTTATAATTTTGGTTTAGATTGATCATATTCTGAAATATTGGGATGATAATTTGTTGGGTTTTTTTTTTTTTTAATATATTTGTTGGGTTAATATGGCAAAAATACTTAATTTTAAGAAAAATCGCCCTTTAATAGTTAGTGGCAAAATCTTGTGCTACTAAAATTAGCAAAGTAAAATATCTTGAGATGCACATTTAAAGCATTCATCATGGACAGAAAGCTACCATTGATGATTGAAGAAATTAGATCTCCCAATGGTAGACCACCATTGAATGCAATATTCAACGAGCACCTTCATATAGCATAAACCGGTATATGATTCAAAGTAGGGTTAATTGCGGCAATAATGCACAACTTTTGGTCAATACGGGTTTTAGGTCCTCAACCTTTCAAAGTGTGGGAAAAAATACACAACCTTTGTTAAATGTAAAATATGTTGGTCCTTCTATTAGGGATGTTAAATTCTGGTGATGTGGCATCATTAAACTGCCAAATGGACTGCTAACTTGTAATAATTTAATTAATAAGAATAAATTAAATCATATTTTAATTATGATTCAAAAATAATTAATACTTTAAATTAAATAAATAATTTTTACACCCCTAAAAATCTAACAGACTCTTCGTCAAACATGAATAATTTTTTTGAAAAATAACGGATTATTAAGCACGACAAAATTTGCAAAGATTACATAACGACAGTTTATTAGAAACGCGACTAAAATTTTGAAAAAACGACCGATTATTAAAAACAACTGTAATTTAAAAAATGACATAGTAAAGATGTGAATAATATTGAAGCATGAGTTCAAAAATAAGAATTACACGTTAAATAAGTATTGCTTGTTAATTTAATTTAAAGTTTTAATTTATTTTTTGAATCATAATCAAAATATTTTAATTTATTCTTATTAACTAGGTTATGTAATTAATATTATAAATTTGCAATCCATTTGACAGTTTAACGATGCCACATCAGCAAAAGTTAACATCCCTAACGGAAGGACCAACGGATTTTATATTCAACAAACGTTGTGTATTTTTTCCCACACTTTGGTTGGGGACCTAAAACCCCTCTTGACCAAATGTTGTGCATTATTGCCGCAATTAACCCTTCAAATTATATGGCAAAATACATCCTTATAGAAAATTTTCATTTATAGTTGCTTTGAAAAGTTCCAGATCTTCGAAGATTCTTTAAATAAAAATACACCCATGTGAAGTCTCAGTACACATTTCCACGCAATGTAGCGTTTATTATGCAACATTTAAGTGACATAAAATATTTTTGCTGTTAAGAATCGAGCATAGGTATTAAAATGTAATTTTCATCGAAGTTAAAGTATTTTTGCGGTAATTAACTTTATTTTATTTTTGTCATGACGCGGTTAAAACAAAAAATTCAGTAGTTATTCTTAAAATAACTTTATACTTCAATAACCTGGATTTAGCTTTTAAAGTGAAAAAAAAAAAAAAGATCCCTATACAATATAATGGTTTTGAAACTAAATCGTATTCCGAAATCAGAACCCATTTGCTTTCAATAAATTTTACGAGTAATTGCTAAGAATTAACACATGCCAATTTGCATATAGACTATATAGTAGTTTATAATAGTAGTGATTAGGGTCATACTATATGTATAATAGTAGTAGTTTTAAGTTGAGAATTGACGACCCCTCTTTTAGATTCAGAACTTTTATTACTAAGAAGTCTGTTTAGGACCAAATTCGATTCTAGCTTTGGTTTTGAATTTAATTAAACTCTTTATTTATTGTAAAAGAAAATTATGAAATTTTATTTTCGTTAATAATTTATTTTTCTTCCTTTTTTTCAATTTAAAATAATACATAAGAACACATTTCATGCTAACTCCACCCAACAAAAAGTGACGACATGATACTCCAAAGATAGTTGAGACTCGAGAGAGCAAACCACCGTTTCCCTACTAGTGAATGAAAACTAAGTACATCATAAACAATACAGTAAGTTAAGTTAATTATAGAAGTTACCTTATTACTATAATAATTCATAATAAAATAAAAAATAATTATTAAATAGGGTCTTCGGTTTAAATGAGTTTTCGGTGCCGGTTCTTAAAGTTGAAAACGAATATTGAAGACCCAATGCGGTCCAAATTGATCGAAGACCTTGTTTAATAGACGAGGACCTTATTAGTCGGCCTGTAAGGTCTTCGATAACAATATTTTCGATGATAATGTGGTTTTCGATTTCTTCACAACCCTTGGTAGTGAGTGTTTCAATGCATATCACCTAGAGTGCCTTGACAATCTCTATAAAGGCCTTCAAGTCTGTGGCAGAGGAACCTCCGACAGCCTCCGCAGCAAGCCTCTTCAGAACTCCCATCCTTTCTCGCATCCCCTTCCCGTCCTCCTCCGTCACCACCCGCCTCAGCGCCCGCAGATACCCGTCCTCGGTCGCCCCCTCGACGCACGCACCCACTCGCCACACACTCGCAGCCGTGCGTGCGTTGAGCTGCTGGTCTCCGAAGAAAGGACGGCACACGAGCGGCACGCCGCTCGCCACACTCTCCAGCACTGAGTTCCACCCGCAGTGCGTAACGAACGCTGCCACCGCCGGGTGCCCAAGCACCGCCGTTTGCGGCGCCCACGGCACGATCTTCCCGTGCCTGCCGCCCTTCGGCGCAGGGGCGCCTCGGAATGACCAGAGGTAGGGAATCCCGAGTGCCTCCAGCGCGGCGGCCAGCGCGGCCGACTCTGGGGGCGGGAGCGTCACGACACTGCCGAAGCTGACATACACAACCGAGGCGTCTTCGTAGCGGGAGAGCCAGTCGAGACAGCCGTGTTCGTCGGCCGGCGGGGATGCGAGGGATTTGGGGGGCATGGTGAGGGCGAAGGGGCCGAGGCTGAGGAAGCTTCGGAGCCTGCCTTTGAGGTGGTCGCAGATTTCGGGGTCGACGTGGTGGAAGGAGTTGATGAGGACGGCGGTGGCTTTAGGGAGGGAGTTTCCCATCTTGTGGAGCATGTTGGGGAAGGGGTTATCATCGAGGTCGAGTGCCACGCCGTCGGGTAGATCCGGGACACCGATGCCGGAGAAGCCTGGAAGGAATTCCAGGGTCTGGTCGTCGGAGCCTGCAAATTGAGTTATCAGAGCATGCTCACAATATATCAGCGGCAAACTTTTATTTCATGAGTGCGTGTTTTTTGCGTTAACTCCTTTTTAAATGTGTTTTCTTTCACTTTAAAATTTGATCTTTAATCGAGCAAACTCTATTTTCTAATTATTTTTATTCATTTCACGAGGAAAGAAAGTTGAGTTTTTCTTAAATTGTATTATTTTTATTTTGTAAGAATATTTAATTTAAACAAAAGAAAACCGCAATATACCCATGAATTTGCGGTTTAAATCTTACGACAAATCAATTGGTATACATGGACATGGTGTGTCCTCCGCATACTCATAAATTAAATTTGCGGTCAATTTAGCTCGCGAGGATTTGAACCGTGGTTTCAAGAATATATCTAATAAATTATTTAAGAAAAGTATAATCCATGACATAGATTAAAAATAAAAGTCAAGAAATAAACCTTTACATAAAATTATTTGTAGGCCTGAATTGGGAATATGGTTTCCGATTTTAAAAAATCCCAGTTATTTTTAATTAGGTAATCGAAGAGGGATCACAACTAGAACAAGAATAAAAAAAAATCTATTATTCAATATAATCGGGACAGGACAAATTTTGGGATATCATTGAAAAAAGACCTATTTTAAAGATATCCGTGTAAAAACGACATAAAATCTGCCAAGAAAATCCAAAATTGAGACAAAGAAAAAACATAAAACCCAAGACCGGGACAAAATCCACGACCGCGACGAAAAAAAAAAAAAAAAACAGATTAGGGAGAATAAAGGGGAGTTTTAGGAGTTGTCCCCGTCCTGTTCTCAGTTTTTGAACCCGGGACGTCTCTTTTCCCGATATAAAAAGAAAAAAATCTGGATTTTTAACTAAAGATGGTCCGGGATCGAGACCAAGACCGTGAACCGGAACGAAACCGGAAATCAAATATCGTGTACAAAATATTTAGCCCTAATTATTTGCCCATCAAAGCAGTAATTTGACATACATGGCCGATAAAAACTTGAACAGAGAAAAAAGAATATTCTACAATAGAATCTTTAATGTATCTCGTACTTAGTCAACAAACTCAAGAGCCATCCAATAAAATATCGACAGAAAGACAGAATCTTCAACGGATCAAAGAAGTAGAAAAAACCAATTACCTTGGCCTCCTAAACGCTGACGGATCTCGTCGGTGGCGAGGTGAACGAACAGCGACCTTGGCGCCGCCGTCCAGAGCGGGAACCACGGGACGCCTCGCTCGGCGGCGAAATCGCCGGCGAACCAGATGAACGCGTCCGAGATCAAGCATGCGGCCCGCACGCCGACCTCTTTCTCCGCTGCCTCAAGCGCCTCCGCAAAGTTCCCGGGCGTGGCCCGCAGGAACATCTCCACGCGCTCGACGGGGTTCCGCGTCGGCGCGCGCCCCTCGGGCCAGCCGTCGGCGACGTCGCGCGCCTTGATCACGTGTCCTGGAGCGCGGTCTCCGCCGAAGAGCGCTGCGTTGGACTGTGCGGAGCTGAGGAAGGAGAATGTGACGGCTCCGGTGGTCGCTGCGGCGAGCGCCTCGACGAGCTGCAGGAGAGGTCCGGCGTGGGTGCCGAAGGGGAAGGCGAGGACGGCGATGTGTGTGGGTTTTAGGGAAGAAGCCATGGCTGTGGAGTCTCAAGGAATGGAGAGAGAGAGAGAGAGAGGGAGAGAAACTGTTAGGTAGAGGGAAGGAAGGAAGCTGTTATGTATTAGAGGGAAAAGCCAGACTTTTCTTATTTTTTTATTTTAGTTTAAATTAGTTTAGTTAGTTACTTAGGGCTAGCTATTTACCGAAAAAATATTCATAAGTTACAATTCAAAAAATGGTCAATTTTTTTTTTTCAAATAACAAAAATGGTGAATGTAATTTTATTTTACATAAGTAATTATATTTACCTTCGTGATATCGTTTAATTTAATACTTTCTTGAATATTTGGAACAATATTCTACATACTTGGAGTTGGATGGAATCATTATTGTACATAACTTTTCTTTTCAAAATTTTTCATTAGTTAAATTTGTGTCATTTTTTCTTTCTTTCAGAAAAGTCAAAATCATGGTGAGTTATCAGGATTTTCGTTTATGGCTTAAGAGTTATGGCCGTAACGTAACTAATATTAATGGTAATATTATTAATATTTTTCCTTCTTCACTAAACCCTAAAATTTAAGGTACAAAAAACGACCTTTTCATGTGGTGTAATCTACACCGTGTAAACGGATGGCACAAATGTGGTTGGGAGAAGTAGAAGTGTACAATTACGTATTATGGTGAATAGCGTGGGGCCTCAACTTATTAAAGGGAGGTATAAATACCTAAAGTCTTTGAAAAATTGACATTAAGTTTTCATTTTCTTTTAGTTGTGAAAGTTGCCAAAGTCTTATTTTGTGTCTTCTGTCATGTTTCCGCCCCGAACTTTGTCACGTTTTTAAACCTATTAAATATACCAATTTTTAATTTAAAAAATTAAAATGATTTATCAATGATGAACAATGGTATATTCAATGAGTTTAAAAACGCGATACATAGTGTAGTTCTGGACGAAAATATGACGGTATAAAAAAAATAAAAGTTTAGCAACTTTTGCCATCGAAAAAAAAAATGAGAACTTAATGCCAACTTTTAAAAGACTTTAAGTACATATGGCGCCACTCTATTAAAAATGCATGGGGCTACTAGTAAATTATAACTAACGATTAATTAATAGTGGTATAAGTATTAAATTTTTGTAATTTTATTTTATATAGTCATTTGTAAAAATGTTCACTATTTTAATTTTAAAAAAACTCTTTCCACTTTTGCAATTAATTTAATAAATTTTAAATATGTTATTAAGTCTAACTCTCGTGCTCCAATCTAACAAATATTTGCCATCGATAACTTTAGCAAAGAGCAACTTTATATTTTTCCAATCTAACAAATATTTGCCAGGCCCTTCTAAGGTCGCTTGCTCTAATTTTAAATGTGTTATTAAATCATACTTAAGTGTAGCAATGAGCGTTCATTGATATAAAGTCAAATATTTTATATAAACAACCTAAGTGTAGCAATGAGCGTTCATTGATATAATATTTTAGTATATGATGTTCACGCCCAAAATCTATAATGATTTGCATATTTTTCGACATATTAAAAATATAGATTTAAAAGACAAAAGTCAAGGCTCATTGACCAAAGTCAAAGCCCTTTGATCCAAGTCAAGGCCTATCGGCCCAAGTCCGAGCCCATCGGGTAAGGCTCCAAAGACAAAACCCCAAAAGGAGTCTAAAAGACAATTCCATCCTTAAAGGACCCCCGACGGTGACCTAGAAAAAAGCCCGACTACCAGCGTCGAGCAAGCGACCTTAGAAGGGCCTGGCAAGGTAACAACGAGCTCAGAAGATTCTTGGCGACCCCAGATGGTAACTACAGAACAGAAGTCATCGACGACCATCTGGACGAGGTAAGCTCTCTAGGTGACCCTCTTGACGAGGCAAGCCCTCCAAGCGACCCTCTCGATTAGATGAGCTCTTATAGAGACGATGACCTCTCTTTGACCTAGTCATCGACGATGTCATCGTCTAGGAAAGCTTCCCTCACAATGACGACCTCCCTTGGACCAAGTCAACGTAAAGGTTTTCAACACGGCGTGCTCCCACCAACAATGTGAAGTCTCTCGCCTACAAGACTCGCCAAGGAATAAATTCACAACAAATACAAGCAAATATACAATCCAAGATGATCATCGGAACATCAAGGACGCTTCAAAGACGCCTTAGAACTTGACAGAAAAGCTCTCAAGGTAATGGAACCACGAATTTTGAGGAAGAATATTAAGAAAATATTTCCTTTAGATGTCCCCAAAAGGTAGAAAAGTGGTTACACTTATTTCCTATATATAGAAGTCATCATTCTACACATTTCACACAAAATTCTCTATAGAGCTTCTCTTTCTAGTTTCTCTCCTTAGGAAACTAGAGTTATCTCTCTGGCATCTCTTAAGAAATTCGTTATCCCGCTCTAGTGCGAGAGTCGGGAGAATTGCTCGCCAAGGGTCCTCGTTAGGGGATTACCCTTGAGTGACCGCTTGACAATGACACAATTATGGACATAGTTGTTGCTCCGACGCTCGCTAGGGATCTTAGTTTAACCTCAACACCCGCTTGGTCTCACTGGACCCTCTCCGTAACTCTCCACCCCTTGCCTATAATACCCTTGCCACTACGACGGTCAACCCTGCGCCGCCACATAAGGCACCCTCGCCGGTAATACTCTCGCATCTGTGACAACCACCCCCACTACCATTATCGGCTCCAACGACGACAAACCACGTCATCATTCCTCCATTTATTACTGACCCTAAACTACGTGATGACTCTATTCCTCTTGACTACAAGTGGGTACATAGATAGCCTTGCTATAGTGAAAGGGAGTGGCATCAATTATTCGTATTTGTAGGCCCTCCCTCGCCACCGAGACATCGGCGAGGAAGAAAATACATCAAAGGGATAGCTCATGCCTCGCCGAAGACGACTATTCGACTCCGCTACATGACATTAGTTAAACCTCCTTGACTCCACCCTTGACTGCCTACGCGACCACATGATCCGATTTTATTGGGTTTTTGAAAAGCGACCCAATCCGACCCCAATTATTTGAAGGCCCTATCCAACCCAACCCAAAAAACTCAGGGTTGGGTTGGGTTAGGCTGGGTTATTGGACTGAACTAAATTAAAATAAAATAAAATTACTGAATAACCCTGAAATTTAAACCGTCAATGAATAAACATAAGTTTAATATAATGTTTTTAACATCCAATTCAAATTTAAACTTAATAATCTTAAACATTCAATAACAGGAATAAGGAACATAGTCGTTAACTTGAAATGTGGTCGTAAACATAAACTAGAAATGTAGTCATAGTCTCATAGACATTAAATAATAACTAAATATAAAGATGAAACTATATATGCATTTTATTTTTTACTTATGTGTTTTTACTTACTTAAAATACATAAATATATTTAATGATAAGTAATTAATTATTAAAAAAAAGAGACTTGATTAGGTCAATTGGGTCGGCCCAACCCCAACCCTAACTATTTATTTGGGTTGAACCCAACCCAACATGATAACTATTGGGTTAATTGGGTTGGGTTATATTGGGATTGGGTTCGATTGGGTTGGGTTAAAATATTGAGTTCAGATTTTTTTCACACCCCTAGTGGAAATATTATTTGAAATCTAATTCTAAAATCGATGAATCACATACTCTAGGATATTGTACCTCTTGTTGCATGTTTGATGTTTTTTTGTATTGCTCATTCTTTGATCTTGGTCATGAAGCCTTAATCATTGAGTAAAGCCTTTATTGGTATTCACCTAGCGAACGGAACACCAACGAATGTGTCTACATCGAAGGCCGAAGTATCGCCCGATCGATGCTAGTCGAACGCCGGAGATATGACAAAGAACGGATTCTCCATTGAAGAAAATATGCGACAGCGCGAATCCCGATGAGGGAGGAGGCGACTGTTGATGTGAATAATCGCCATCAACCGTCGCGGATTAATCGTAATCCGTTTTACTGTAGTGTCTGCGTATGTTGCCGTATGAATCCCGATACTTCGTCTTACTCGCCAAGATCACTCCGAATATATCATAAACATTGCGATAATATATATAATATATAAAGCGTAAAGGAAAATAACACCATGGTTTTTTATAGAGGTTCGTCCCAAGCGGTAGTTGACTACTTCCTCTTTACTTTTCTTATTGAAACGAAGTGAATACAAAATAGAAATGGTGAAAAGAGATTACAACAATGTGAATATGACCGTATAACGAGGGAGAAATACGAGGTGAAATTACATCTCATAAAATGAGTAATATGAAATATAAATCCTCTCTAGAATGTTTGTGGTGATCTTCCTTCCTCTAAGTTCTCTTCTTCCTTCTTGAATCCTCTCTTCATGTATTTATAAGGTTCATCTTTAGCTTTCATGTTTCCTTGATACAAGGAGTGAGTGGGTGGACTTGACCAAGCTTGCTTCCTCTTGTGGTGACATGTGTAAAGTGCCACAATTTTGACTACATCCTTCTTTTAATAAAATCGTTGGAATGAATCAAAGTCTCAGTCCACCTTCCACTAATTTAGGAAGACTAAGCCCAATGGTGGCCTAGACGTATCAACTATAAACGATCACATGGGCCTTATTTAAGGCTGAATTTTCATGGGCCAAAGTTGAAAAATGATCAAATTTACATTATTTATCGAAATATGATTAATTAAATAACTCGGTTATTTAATTGTTACGCGTACGGTGTCGTTTTATCCCACGTGAGTGTAGACGACATGTCATTTTGTCAGTGGACGAAGGCCTATATCAACATCGACGACGGCTAAAGAAAGAGGGAGGTGGAGGCTATGGTTTCTCCGGTTTTTATTTAGTTTATGAGGTGGTCAAATCCTCCTTATATAAGGAGAGGAGACTAAACACCATTAATGAGAATAAACACTCATTAATGTGTATCTCGTACGGTAAGTTTCCCTTTATAAAAGATCCCATCTATAAATGTAGGGATATATGTAATTAATATATTGACTCATCAAATAAGTCAACTATATTAAATACACATGCTTCTATAATTAATACCGTGAATTAAAGCATTAACTCACGTGGACTTTCCTAAAGGTCCACTTCTAAAATTTTGGGTACTTATACCGCAACGATTCTAACAGATAAGAGAGATTCGATACAACGATAAACCAAGGAGAGGTATCAACTAGGGGTGCAAATAAAACCTGGAAATGCGGGTTTTAATCCGCATCCGGACCGTATTAATCCGAGTTAAACCGGACCAGTTTAATAAAAAAATTGCATCCGGATTAAACCGAATCCGGGTCCCGGATTTAAAGAATAAAAAATCCGAAACTCCGATAGTAGGTTACTAAAACCCACTTATTAAATGTATGCATATAATATATATAAAAAATTTACAAAAAAATACCTTATTATTTATATTATTATATGTCTTTCATTTAGTGTCGTTGGTTGGTTCATTTCATTTGTTTTTCTTGCCAAAATGTGGATGTTTTTTAAGATAATTGATGATTTTTTTTACTATAACTATTTCAAGTTTTTTTTAATATAAAATTCAAGTTTAAAAGTAAAATTGCAAAAATCCGAATCTGCTTTTAAAAACTGGTTTTATATTTCAAAACCAGGTTTTAACCTGGATCCGAATTTATGGCTTTTTCGACAAAAAAATCCGAATCAAGTTCTCAATTTCAAAAAACCCGGATTCCGGATCTGGGTACCGGGTATGGCAAAAAAAAGGGGGCACCCGGTCCGCTTGCACCCATAATCCACGATAACATCATAATTGGTGTTAGTAACAAAATTTTAAAGTAGTGAACTATCAAATAGAATATATGGACAGAAATATATAAAATCAAGCCATACACAATTTTTTAAAAAAATAATAATTAAACATAAGTTGATGACAATTCAAGTTATAAAATATTTTAAAACGTAAAAAACTGATATAGTTTTTGAACTCATCAGTTTTTATTTTAATTCATTGTTGACTAACTTTTATTTTGGAATAATCGTTGTTAAAGTTCAATAGACTTTCATTGTCTTTATTAAGTTTTTTGTTGTTGTTAAAGATCCTATTTTTTGAAATTATTAGACACCTAGTCTTCCATTCACTATTTTCAAGTCAAATGTCACGTGGCATCATGTTGTCCATCACGTGACATGCCAAATAGATTTATTAATAATTTAAGTAAATCCTTGAGAAAAAACGCCACCCGGAGACTCATTTTAAAACCCGAAATGCCCAAAAAGACAGAATAAAATATTATTTAATAACATTTTGAAAGTGCACCTTAGGGGCATAAAGCGCGCCCTAGGTTGTTCAGTATTGTAATTATCAAAAAATTATGATATCACGCGGCATCCGACTTGAAAATAATGGACGAAAGATTAAGGCCTTACAATTTCAGTGAATGAGATCTTTACCACTCACAAAAAAAGAACGGGAAGTTATCGACGACGATGAAATGACTATTGATACTTTCACCGTGGTTATCCCTTTTATTTTTATCCTCATGCTATTCAAGTTGGCCGAACGCTGGAGTGACGCCATGTCGCCAAAAATGCCTTTGTAGAACGCTAGAAATGTTGTTGTGGAGCTTTGTAGTGAGGTAGCCCGCAACGCAAGAGTCGTCTCGCAGTGACGCCGTGCTGTGGGAGAAATTATCTTCTCTCTCGATAACTTTTTCGCCACAGGGAAGCCAATAAAGCCTGTGCTAGGAACCACATTAATTTGCGGTGGCGAATGCCGCAAAACATGAGTTCTCATTTGCGTTTCGATGTGATTGGCGCCTGGCGGAGCATGACGAGCATCATGTGGCCAGTTTGAATTGCAACTAGGGTTTTCCAAACCCTGTTTGGAAACAATGTTGGTTCATAATATAAAAATCTCCAAAACCCATGTCAACAAACAAACACACCACAAGAAACAATAATCAGTTACTATCACAAACACTCATCTCCTGTATTTATAATATAAAAGAACATGGTTATGTTAAAGAACGTAGATGAACAAAGAAGAAAATTGGGAGAAACAATCCTCTAATTAATGTCGAAGGCAAAAATACGATAAACGAGTTCCAAGAGACAATGATAAACACTAGTATTTAAAGGTGACAGAAAACAAGTAAACCTAGCTCAAACTTCTTAAAATTCATCTAGTCAAATCTCTACAATTACAGACATATCCTAACGAAATTGGAAACCAAATCGAATCCCCAAACTTGGTCCTCAAATTTGGCACCTTCCCGGAATAACTTATATTAACTTCTCGAGTGTGCGTAACAGACCTGCTATGGTTCATATCTGAGCAAAGCTGCTAGGGTCCACTTCCAATTCTGCTCGGAAGAATACGCATCTTGCAAGGATGTGTTTGAGCAATCCTGCTAGGGCTTGTTGAGCTTTTCTGCTCGGCTCCATTCTGCTAGGCTTTGTTTATGCTCGGGAGCCTTTCTGTTGGGGAGTGATTTAGCCAAGTCAGGCTTAAACTCACAACTAACTAAAAAAATTCAATTTTTTATTTTTCAGTTCTTTAAGATTATAGTGTAATAAATTATTGTAGTTGTTTTCAAATAGTTGTTTGGTACATATTTTTTTCTTTTTTATCTAAAAAAAACTGAAGAAAAAAAAATTGTGTGATAAATGTTTTTTTTTTCCTTCAATAAAATTTATTCTTAAAATATCAACAATATAAATACATAATTACGTCAGATATAGTAGTGTCACGTACATGAAGTGTGATCACAATCCCTCTTGAATTTGAATATCATAATTATTCAAGAATTATTTTTTTCAAATTTACGTACCTTCAAATTAATTCACCAAACATTCAACTCCTATTCTTTCTTATGTTTCCACTAGAAAAATAGAAAAATCTTTGTCAATGGAGAACCAAACAGGGCCACATTTCTGGCAAAAATCGTCTATTTCTGGCGACAAGAAGTCAAAAGGCAAAAATCAACTGATCTATTTTTATTTTTATTTTTATACTTTTATATATCATATTAGAATTTATTTTTTTTTCTTCCATAAAACCTTCTAAAACTCACTAGAAAATATGATACTTTAAAGTAATTTCAAAAGTATTCCTTAAATTATTAAGTCTACTAAATGATAAGTATTAGAAATAATAATAAATATTTATATTTTAAGAAACCTGCATCGATATATCCTATCGGGCAGTGGCACTTATCAATTACGCGATTCTTAAACCTTGACTGATATAGTTTTTATTTTTTAAGTTCTCGACTAGTTTCCTCTTTTTAGCGAAGAAAGCCTTAATTTATAGACCCAAATCGGACTGCGCCGGGCCAAAATCATTATCCAGGGTCAAAATTTCTAGTGATACCAAACAAGTTCAAAAACTTATAACATTATCATTCACCATATATCTAAATTAGACTTATGACATTTTATTTTTTCGGTATTGGCATTTCTCAATATTGGTAGTGATGAGCTATTAGTTTTTGAGAGCACAACCTATATTTTAAAAATGCTCGTATATATCGATTTGACCTAATATTATGCATGCAAGTAGTCCTAAAAAAAATAAGCAGGCAAATAATTAAAATAAGAACATTATTTAAAGAGGAGCAAGCCAGTTCTCTTAGCCGACTTTGGCTATTGACTAATCATTTGATTGTATTTTATTGGTTAGAAAAATGAGAAATGGATAATATCCTTACAAAGTAGTCCGAGTCATAAAGAGTAAACTACTAGATTCAATGTATATCAATCCTCATATTATCCTATATAAATTAATCTGTTCAATACTATATATTATACATGAATATTGTCGACAATCCCTTTTCGTTTATATAAATAAATGAATTAATTAACACAAGCAGGCAAAGAAAAATAAATAGTTAATTGGGTTACTAGTAGCTTGTATCCAATATTTTACTTTAAGCAGTGACATAAATGATATATTTGTATTTTTTAGGGTTAAAATTTTAATGCCTACTACTTTACTTCTTAAAAATTCGAACCGTCAAGTCTCGTAAGTATTAGAAAAGAGAAAAGAAAAGTATTTAAAATTATCAAAAACTAACACGTGCTCAAGACTTAACGCACTTACACACTTCTGTTAAAATGACTAATAGTGGACAAAATTTTAAAGAAAAGAAAAATAATGAATTCAAAATTTTGGGCATGAAAATAAGGTTTATGCACAAAATATATATTAGATACTTATACCGCTACTACCTAAGATAATTAAAATCAACGGCTTCAAGGGTTTTAGTTTTTTTTTTTTTTAAGAAAAAAAGTTTAAGAGGTTTAAATTTTAATTACTTACGGTGGTAGATCCACGGTCAACGGTAAGGTGTTAATGAGTTGAATGCCTAATATATTATTATTCATGTAAACGTGTAGTTCAAAGTTATAATATCTTTATTTGTGTTAATGACTTTGTATATTTATATCTAACATAATGCTTATAGCTATGGTATAATAGTAAATAAAAAATTTTGTAAACTCTTTGATTATAAATCCATAAAATGAGATTTTTGAACGGATTTCAGTTTAAAGATTCTTAAACATTAGATGATATAAAAATAAATAAAAATAACAAACAATTTATTAAAATTTATATAGCTAGAAAATTATGATAACGACGGATATAAAATAATATTAAAAAATAATTAAATTTATGTTTATATGTCATTGAAATTTTTTCGGCCCCCCTATCTATAATTCCTGGATCCGCCATTGATTACTTACTAAATATTTTATGGACATAATATTGTTGTTTTATCAGGAATGTTTGACACTAGAAGTACTAACTGTAAAGAAGCCTAAGTATCTAATGCTTTAATTCATTAAGCTTTATCAACATACTTATTATTTTCATTAATTGAAAGTTCCTGAGAATAAACCTAATTAATTACTCAAACTATTCACATATTTGAAGTCACACTTACTTTCCATGGCACTATTCATTTGAAAGAATTTATGATGTTTTATTTAGCATCAAGTTTGTTGGAAATCACCTTGAATACATCTGAGTCTTTAAGAATCACGCAAGTAGTGCCTTCTCTAATAGTGTTTCGAATATTCAAAACAACATCGAAGAAAGTAGTGAATTCGGTAGTAAGGAAGGACCATGTTTCCTAAGAATTAACAGAAATCGTTGGGGGGAAATAGATTTAGAATTCAGAAAGCAATTACTATTTGAAATGAATTCTTCAGGTTTAATAACACCCAATGTTGTTTCATGAAGACGACTTTTTCAGACAACGCATTGTTTCAGGATTTAAAACAAAACGGTAAGTAGCAGCCGCCAAACCATGTGTAACTACTAGTAAGTGCCTCGACTATGCTTACAAGACGTCACTAGGACCTCTACTCCCATGCCCCAGTCCCGAGTCAGTGTCTTTGTTGGAATAATCTCGCTATATATCTCATATCAACTTCACTTTCGTACAATATGCATTTCTTATACATACCATAAAATTATCACGTGAAACTCTTTTTAAACATTACGTTGTAACATTGACCAATAATGAAAAAAAAAACTATATATTTTACATATACTTATTTGTAGTTGTACCACTAATTATTCCGTTTTACTCACTATATATATATATATATATATATATATATGTGTATAAAAAAAAAGCCACAAAAGCACTAAAAGGATTAATAATATCCTAGCAAAACCTGATCGTAAACAATTAAAACCCTAGATTGACAAAAGTACATATCATTTGTTCATATAAGAAACAAAAACAAAGTACACCTCATAACATGTCTATATTCTCTCAACAAAAGTGAGAGCGAATATATTGAACTCAATATTAATACACAGTATTCCCTTCTAGTTGATGAATTAAGAACCACAAATTAATTAACCTAAAAATATAGTATATATAACTTCCCTAAAAGGAAATATATAGCACTGAAAATAGCATACAATCTTTGTTCCTTATCATCTTAGTCAACTCCAAAAATTAGTCAACTCTCAACAAATACGAACATGGGTACCACGACACAGCTTTGAATATTTCACCCTAACACTCTCAACAACTCCCAAACCCTTATAAAACCCTACTCAAGACCTTGGAAAAACACACTAACTAAATTGAAAAACGCTCACCTTACAAAATAACGAGATGACGAAAGCGCACTCGCTATGCTTTGCCGTTTTCCTCCTCTTGATCGCCACAGCGCGTGGCGGCTACACCTATACGTACCCGTACTTCTACCCAACCCCGACCCGCGTCCCGACCCCGACCCCGGTGGTGAAGCCCAGCACTGTCTCTGTCTCAGCCAGCCAGTTCCTTGCGCCACATAACGCGGCGCGGAAGGCGGTGGGGCTGCAGCCACTGGTGTGGGACGCACGGCTGGAGCAGTACGCGCGGTGGTGGGCGGGACAGCGGCGCAACGACTGCCAGCTGGAGCACTCGACCGGGCCGTACGGTGAGAACCTTTTCTGGGGCAGTGGGGTCGGGTGGGCGCCCGCGCAGGCTGTGTCTGCATGGGTGGAGGAGCGGCGCTCGTACCGGCTCGGCTCAAACTCGTGCTCAGGCGTGTGCGGGCACTACACCCAGATCGTGTGGAGGGAGACGCGGCGGATTGGCTGCGCCTTGGTCACGTGCAGCGGCAATAGGGGCACTATCATCACATGCAACTACGATCCTCCAGGGAACTACCTCAACCAGAGGCCTTACTGATTGAGAGATAATTGCTTTTTATTTTGTTTAATTTCATATTATAATTCAACTAAAATAATATGCTCAACTATATATATGTAGATGAGTTTATAAAACTGTGTTTAGCAGTTTTTAATATAGACCATAATTATGTATACGTACGTGTTTAATACAGCACATATATAATGTATCTAATTTGTCTGATTAATTTTGTATTTTTATTTGTAATGTGTTCAACATCAAACCAATGTATGACTCGATTAGACATATATTCGGTTTTAAGAATCAATCAAGACACGTTAATTTCATGTTTATTGAATTTGTGCCTAAACTTGATATAATATTGGACTTTATTGATTTTTGAGAGTGTGTCGATTACATTTGTAGCATAAGCTATATATACATTTTGTTCCACATATTGTGTAACTGAATATTAAAAAGAGATGTTGCCAAATGGGTGAGCTTCGGTGTGCTTGGTCAAAGTCCATCATCTTCAGTCAATGGCCCTTCCTTCTGGTCTTGCTGATGGAATAGATCAACACCCCCATCAAGTTGGAGTCGGGAGAGATATAACGATCACGCCCAACTTGCAAAGTAATCGTTGAAAATTAGTAGCACCAAGTGGTTTTGTGAAGATATGTGCGATATGATTGCGGGAACGAATATAAGAGGGAATAATGAGCACAGAGAGAATCTTTTCTCGAACGAAATGACAATCTATTTCAATGTGCTTAGTTCGCTCATGGAAGATGGGATTTGTAGCTATGTGATTAGCAGCCTGACTATCGCAGTGAACCGTTATTGGTGCAGCGGCGGAAAACCAAGCTCAGATAAAACTAAATAAAGCCATTGTAGTTCAGAACTAAGCGCGGCAAGAGAGCGGTACTCGGCTTCAGCAGATGATCGAGAAACAGTAGGTTGTTTATTTGAATTTCATGATATAGGACAAGAACCGAGCATAGTAATATAGCCGGTAGTAGAACGGCGAGTGACAAGGCAACCAGCCCAATCAGAATCAGCATAACCGACAACAGAGAAAGAACTAGATGCCGAAAGAAAAAGACCATTACCTATAGAACCTTTAAGATAGTGCAAGACTTGATGTGCAGCATCGAGAAGAACAAGGATTTTGCATAAATTGACTAAGATATTAACATCATAGTGAATATCTGGACGAGTAATAGTAAGGTACAAAAGACGATCGATTAGGTGACGATATATAGAAGAATCAGGCAACGGATTACCATCGTCTGGAAGAAGATGAAGATTTTGTTCCATAGGAAAATGAGATACGCCTAACATCCCGGAATCATTTAAAATGCCAAGTGTATATTTGCGTTGACATAAAAATAATCCTTTCTTGGAACGAGAAACTTCGAGACCTAGAAAATACCAGAGAGGTCTGAGATCTTTAATAGAAAAAGATTCGGCGAGGAATTTTTTTGTTTTGGAAATAAAATTATCATTATTTCCTGTGATAATTATATCATCGCCATAAACGAGAACGAAAAATAGAAATATCATCACGAGTATACGTGAAAAGACTATAATCAGAGACAGATTGACGAAAAACCTCGTTTTAATAAGGTAGAAGAAAATTTAGAGAACCACTGACGTAAGGCTTGCTTCAGTCCATAAATAGATTTATGAAGTTTGCAAACGTTATTTTTATCAGCGTGTTGGGAAAGACCAGGATGAAGCTTCATAAATACTTCTTCATGAAGATCACCTTGCAAAAAAGCATTGTTAACATCTAGTTGATGAAGAGACCAATTTTTAATGGTAGCAATAGAAATAAAAAGACCAACAGTTACCAATTTGGCTACTAGGGCAAATGTATCATGCTAATCAATGCCTTCAATTTGAGTATATTCTTTTGCAACTAAGTGTGCTTTATACCGTTCAATACACCCATCAGAACGATATTTGATCTTATAGACCCATTTATAGCCAATTGCCTTTTTATTAGGTGGTAATGAGAAAATCGACCACGTTTTTTTAGATTCAAGAGCACGAAGCTCAGAAGACATATCGTCATGCCATTCTGAAAATTTATCAGCTTCAGAATATGTTCAATGACGTGAGATAAGAAAGAACGATGGGGAGCACTCAAATTTTCTAAAAAGAAATTTTGATAATGGAAAAAAAGTAGATGAGTGAGAAACCTCCTAAACATAATCACTAAGATAAGGTGGTGGGCGTCGAATGTGTTGAGGATGCTCCGAAACGACGGGTGTCAGAGAAAGTGGACTAGAAGAATTATCTGTAGTTAAACAAACATCATCATTAAGGGAAACAGGAGATTGAGTATCCAATGCTAAATATGAATCATTGCGGGATAATGTCGGAGTTGTCAGTAAATCTTCATTTAAGGGTGTGATGGAAATCTCACTAGTATGATGATCTGGAATATCTTTAAATGGAAAAATAGATTCATGAAAAATCACATCACGTGAGCCTATTATGCAATTAGTATAAGGATTATAAAGGCGATATCCTTTTTGACCATAAGGATAACCGACAAAGATGTACAGTTTACCTCGTGCATCGAATTTATTTTTAATATGCATAATTTTGGCGAAAATAAACAACCAAATACACGTAAAGAAAAATAAGCGGGAGCTTTTCCAAATAATAATTCATGAGGATATTTAAAGTTAAGGATGCGTGCCAGTATGTTATTAATGAGAAACGCAGCAGTGAGAATACATTCGTCCCAAAATGAAACGGGAAGATTAGATTGAAGACGTAATGAGCGAGCGGCGTCAAGTAAGTGTCGAATGTTTACGTTCCATAATACCATTTTTTTGGAAGTAGTGATGCAGATTTGTTGGTGAATTATCCCATGAGAGTGGAACCAATTTTCAAAATTTGATGACAGAAATTCAGTATTGTTGTCGGATTTAAGTACTTCAAGTTGTGGAATAAAAATACCACCTTTGTCAAAATGAATAACAAATATAGATTGTTTAAATTGGTGATTAACTTAATTACAAATATATGTCATCATATAAAAAGTTTGAGACTTGTTTTTCATTAAATATACCCAAGTGCATCTTGAATAATCATCAACAATAGTGAGAAAGTAACGTGAACCATTTTTTGAAGGAATACTGAATGGTCCCCAAATATCAACGTGAAGTAATTCAAAACATATCGATGAACGACATATACTTTGCGGAAAAGAATCACGACATTGTTTAGCTTGTGGGCAAATATCACAAATAAAATCTTTACTGGCGGATATCTCTGGAAATTTATTAACGAAAAACTGGGGTAACAGAGGCGTGAGCGCCAAAGATCAAATTTATTTGGAAGATGAAAAGAAAAAGCAGGAAAAACAGAATTCAAAAAGGGAGCATTATCCAAGTAGTAGAGACCGTGATGGAGATAACCGGGACCAATCATCTTCTTGCTCGAACGGTCATGAAAAAAGCAATGAGATATAAAGAAAATTACGTCACAACTTAATTGCTTTGTTAGTTGTGAGATAGATAAAAGATTGAATTTGTACGATGGAATAAAAAATACATCCTTGAAAATAAGAGAATTGGAATATATAACAATTCTAGTATGAGTCACCGATGCAGTTGAACCATCAGGTAATTGGACAAAAACATGTTTTTGTAACGGAGCATATGATGAAAATTAAGATAATGATGTAAAAATGTGATTTGAAGTGCCTGAATCAATAATCCAACATGTTGACATAAAAGAAAGAATTTTACATGCTAAATTAGCCGAAGGTGCAGCGGGGTTGTGTTTAGCAAAGAGTGCAAGCAATTTGTTGTATTGATCGCATGTCAGTTGATTGGTTGTGGCAACAATCGGAGTCGGTCCATGCTCGATCTGTTTTCCCTCTTTGTTTGGGAAGCCATGTAAGTGGAAACATTTTTCTCGAGTGTGGCCGTGTCACTTACAACAATCGCAAAGCAGACGTTGCCTTTTCGATGCTCTGTCGTAAGGTGCTCTGGATACACTGTGATATGGTGCTTTTGATATTTTAAAAGCAACAGATTCGACAGTGGGAGCTAATTATACATTAAATTCTTGTTGTTTTTCTTCTTGGCGTACGAGATTATAGATACGTTGAATAGATGGAAAAGGTTCCATCAGAAGAATCTTACTTCGAATTGCAGCGAAACTATCATGAAGTCCTTGAAGAAACTCCATGGCGCGATCCTGATTTTGTTGTTCAATAACATATTTTCCATTTTTGCAGGTACACGGGATAACCAAAACAATACTATTTAATTCATCCCAAAGATATTTGAGTTGGGTGAAATATAACGAAACAAACATTATTTCCTGTTTGAGAGTGGAGATGGAGTGCTTCATCTGATAAATTTTTGGCGCATTTGATTGACAAAAACGCTCCTTACGATCTAACCATATTTGAGCAGCAGTTGTAGAATACAGGATGCTTGGCCTGATTTCTTGAAGATAGAATTGAGTATCCAGCTACTAACGAGATCGTTGCAGCGTTGCCTGTTACCGATTTCATATTCATCTGTTGGCATCGGCAAGGAACCATCAACGAAAATACATTAATTTTTGGCTCGTAGTGCCATTGTGACAACACGATTCCAAGATCCATAATTATCACCCGTTATAAGAGGGGTAACGTGGACAGTAGTAGGTCTATCAGAGTAATGCATATCATAAGGGTTGAATTTTCCTGAAGCGGCTACCGAAGGATTAGATTTTTCTGGAGTGATCAACGACATATCTTCGTCAGACATGGCAAGAGACGAGATCGTGGAATGGACCTGAGATGATAGATTAAAAATTAGATCGTGATATAGATCTGAGAAAGACAAAAAAAAAAATGCTCACCAATTTTGAGAAATATTAATGGAGAAAAAGAGAGAAGTGACTGACTTTTTATCAGTGCTCTGATACCATGATAAAATATTGGACTTTATTGATTTTTGAGAGTGTGTCGATTACATCTGTAGCATAGGCTATATATACAACAAATTTGTTCCACATAATCTGTAACTGAATATTAAAAAGAAAATAGATAATATATTATAATACAAACTAATTCCCTATGATGTTGCTGAATGGGTGAGCTTCGGTGTTCTTGGTCAAAGTCCATCATCTCCATTCAATGGCCCTTCCTTATAGTTTTGCTGCTGGAATAGTTCAACAAAACTATTGCCTTTAAATATTTAATATATTTAGTCTTCCTCTTGACAACAAGACCTGGCCAGCCGTGACCAAGAGTGTGGAACGTATGGCCGTGAGGGAGTTGGAGTCGGAGTTTCCGGCGGCACTCCCAATTAGCCGTCTTTTATTTTTAAAAATAAGAAACCGATACATTATAAAATTTCATCCCAATGCAAGTATAACTCCGCCTAAGGCAGTGAGGTACTCACTATAAGAAACCGATACATTATATCCTCATGCAAGTATAACTCCGCCTAAGGCAGTGGGGTACTCACTATGGGGGCGAGTTTGTATTTCCAGTAGCTTCTATCGGCGTGCACCTCATAAAGATAATGCCTACGCACGTCTCTACGTTCGAGGCCGAATTATCGTCGGATCGATGCTAGTCAGACACTGGAGATATGACAGAGAACGATGACTCCACCGTGGAGCCTAAAGCGGTGCGCGAATCTCGATGAGGGGAGCTAGGGCACAAATTGCTAGAGAAAACGGGGAGGCTCGATTTCGGTTGCTAAAACTCGTAATGATGTTTAAGCCTGAACCTCATATTTATAGACCTAAGGTTTCTTGGTCGGCGTGGCCAGTCCGCTAAAACTTTGACTAGCCTTTCTGTGACTAGGTCTACGACAAGGTCCTCCTTACTTGATCGACTTGGTATTGTTGTCCTGGTCGCTCTTCAACTCTACGAGCTTAACGAGGTTGAGCTTAACCTCAAAATATGTTTGTAAAGATTCGATAATAAATATATTTGTTTAATAATTGTATAATAATATATTTAATATTAGTATAATATTTCAAACATTAATATTATATTAGGGGTGAGCATTTTGGACCCAAGCCAATGGCCCAGCCTAATCAGTTAGAGATCCGACCCCAATCTAACCCACTCAAAATTGGGTCGGACCGGGGCGGACCCCAATATTATTCAGGTAGGGATCGAGTCCAAAACCTTGGGTCGGTTCGGAGTCTCTGATTCGACCAATATAATTAATATATATTTTATATCAATTTTTATTCAAGTAGTAGAATCTCTAGTCTTTTAAAATTTCTCATTCTCAATTTTATTTGCATTCAATGACCGTTCAATCTCTCATTTTCAAGTTTTACTTTTTTTTTAAAGCATGGTTTACATTGTTTAGTGTATGTTTGTTTGATTAAATTTGTTTGGGGTATTTTTACTTGAATTTTGAGTTACATTGATGCATTTTTTTATATTATTTTTTTTTATATAAGATTAAATTTTAATTACTCAAGCCATGGCGACCCAAACCAACGCAACCCGATTTATTATCGGGTCGGTTTGGTTCGGGCGTTAAAAAAACATTGGGCCAGATCAGGCTAGTTTTTTGGAGCTCGAAGTGATCGGGTCGGGTCCATAAAAAGTATCGGGGCGGCCTAACCCAACCCATGCTCGCCCATATATTATATATTTATTTTGTTTTATGTGTAAGTTAATAATAATAATAATAATAATAATAATAATAATAATAATAATAATAATAATAATAATAATGGAAATCTTGTAAGGCATTTGGGGTATGCGCCATGCCCGTGAAATTTGTGCGGCATTTGCATCGACATTTCAGTCGATAGTCGACATTTCCGTAAAATAGAGGGAGCGAAACGGCATCGATATTTAAAACCATGCTTTTAATGATAGGGGAATTCTCTAAAGTTCTTAAACTCATCTCATTCTAACGAGTAAGTCCTTGAACTAAATTTTGGCGGCTAAAGTCCTCAAACTCGTCGAATTCTAACAACTAGATCTCGGACATTAAATTGACTATTAAGTTTCACATGGCATCCAACTAACTTTGATGTAGCGATGTCACGTCACTCAATTAACAATGTAAATTCATTTTTATAAATTAACTTTATTTTTATTTCTTAATAATTAATCAATAATTTTTTAATTATAAAAATATTATCAAAGTAAACATATAATTATTATCAATATTTTTATAACTATAAATTTATTAATTACAAATTACAATTAAAAAATAAATAAAAATAAAATAAAATAGTGATCTTTAATTAAAAATAAATAACAATTAAATATTTTCTATAATTATTGTTAGGGAAACTTCAATAAGTATGTCCAGTGGAGTAAATGTTTTTGGAAAAATACCTGAGTTTGATAAATTACAAAACTATGCTCCAAAACAATTTTAGTTTTTAAGTCAAAACACTTGTGTTCTCCAAGTTAGACAGTTTTTTATTTTAGACACTTTTAGTCGTTTATCTAAACACTTTTGTTCTTATGCTTAGACAGTTTTAATTTAAGATATTATACCAAAAAAAAACTGTTTAAATTTTTTTAAAACACTTTTTGTCTTTAAGTCACACACTTTTGGAGCATAATTTTGTAATTTAGTAAACTCGGGTACTTTTCAAAAAGACTTACTCCACCGGGCATACTTATTGAAGTTTACCTATTGTTATATATAAATTAGCAAAGATTCGAAGAAGAATATCTATTTACTTTTTTTGTTGTTGTTATTCTTTGTGACATTTAAATTTTGGGTTAATTGCGGCAAAAATACCCAACCTTAGTAAATATTCTTCGACCAACTAACGTTGTTAGACACTGCCTACGTGGTCGTTAGGCTGTCTCATGTGGAATGGCCCATGGCCAAAGGTTGGGTACTTTTACCGCCACGTGGCCAAAGGTTAGGTACTTTTGCCGCCACGTGGCATTTAAAAAATAATTTTTTTAATTATTTATTTCCCGTAAGCCAATATATTTTTATTCTTTTACGTATATCAAACATGATCAAGTAATTTCATAAAATATGTACTTATAAAAAAATTATGTTATTTTTTTAAATAATCAAATAATTACTTAAATTTATTAGTTTTAATTTATTTAGAAAGAAAATATTTCCCGTGGCACATATTTTTATTGTTTTACATATGTTAAATATAATAAAATATTTTTATAAAATATGTTTTTATAAAAAAATATTTTTTCTTACAGGAATAATTTATAATTTTTGAATAGATTATATTAATATTTTGAAACTAAAACATTATTGTATATAATAACACGGGAATTTTAATATTAAAATTAAGGCATGATATGATTTTTGAAGACATATAACATATATAAAACTAAGGCATGATTAAAACAAATAATTGTATCAAATACGGTTCAAGCTTAATTGAAACCGAAAGTTTGGTGATTGATAAAAATTATGTTTAACCTTATTATTTTGTGTTTTAAAGTGAAAAAAGAAAAATAACATTTTTTAGTTTTTCTTTAACATATTTTTTTTATAAGTACATCTTTTATAAAATTATTTGATCATGTTTGATATACGTAAAAAAAATAAAAACATATTGGCTAACGGGAAAGAAAAAATTATAAAAAAAATGTTTTTTTAATGCCACGTGGCGACAAAAGTACCCAACCTTTGGCCACATGGCGGAAAAAGTACCCAACCTTCGGCCACGTGGCGGCAAAAGTACCCAACCTTTGGCCACGTGGCATTCCACATGAGACACCCTAACGGCCACGTAGGCAGTGTCTAACGATGTTAGTTGGTCGGCGACTAAAGTGTGACGTTGGGTATTTTTGCCTACGTTTATTGAGGTTAGGTACCTATCGGAGAATATTGACAAAGGTTAGGTATTTTTGCCGCAATTAACCCTTAAATTTTTATTCTATTAAACTTTTTTTGATACTTTACCAGTTAATTTTAAACAAAAAAATTATTAATTATTTTTTAAATAAAAAAATATTTTAAAATAATTTCCATGTGGCAATTTATTGACGTGGCATTGCCATGTCGCAGTCAACGGGAAACCACGTGGCACTTAATAGTCAACATAAGAGTCATGGACCTTTAGAGAGCAAAAAAAAAACTTACGAGTTTAGGGACTTTAGCTGCTAAAAATTGATTTCAAAGACTTAAAAAAAAAAAACAGTGGAGTTTGGAGACTTTAGCCACAAATTCCCCTTCGTGATATAAATTATTTATTTACTCGTCAAAGTTTTTGTTTTATTCCATCGCTTTTAACATTTTTTCAATTTTGGCCTAAGGCCTTTGCATTCTCAGAACCGAATTATCAATAATTGATTAAAAAGATTTGAACGATATGTTTTTTTTATTATTATTATTAATTAAGTAATGTTTGTTTTTTATTTCTTTACTTCTTTCTCAAGCTGAAGTGGAGAGTTAGTTCAGAGACCAGGTTACTTTTTTGTTTTGTTTTAATGTTAAACTTAAAAGGCCCAGTTTAATTAATGCAATTTTTTTGTTGCTTTGTTTTTTTTTTTTGTTTTTTTTTATATAACAATGCTACATAAAATAAGCAGTGTCAGATGTTAACAATTCAACATGTCTTAAAATTATTCATCAAAAACTTAAAAGCAAAATTTGAATCTCAAATCCCAAACAAAACGAAAAGCACAAATCATGGGCTTCCAATATGAAAGCCCAAATAATCACACAAATAGGTTTTTGTGGGAGGAAAGAAATATCCGTTGGTGTTAAAAGAAACAGAAAACAAATTGAAATATCTATTTTTTACTTTTCAGTTACTTTTTTTTTGGATATTTGTGATATAAATACCTAATTCTTACTAAGTGCATTAGCATATGTTCAACGTCTTTTTTATCGACAATAGTACCAAAAGGTTAAAAACAATGTCGGGGTCCAATTCTATCTATGTCCATTTAAGATACGTTATATGAGAGATACTTACATCTATTAAACATCAAAATTATCAATTGTTCAACAATTCTAATAAATATAAGACGTATGCATATCTTTAACATAATATGCATGATTCGATATGGACGGAATTGGACTTCGACACTGTTTTGTGATCATTCGGGTATCGGCAATAAAAAAGAGATTAGGAATATGCCGACACACTTAGTAAAAAATAAAATATTTACGTCACCTTGATTCTTTGCTCAGGCCTCGGAAGGTTGTTGAATCACAATATTTATCAAGGCAAAGTGGCAGAAAAATATTGAAGAGGAAATGGCAGTGGAGACTGGAGAGCAGATGTTTGAAATAATAGGAGAAGAATAAAAAAAATAAAAAATAAAAAGCGGAACGGTAAACCTTGACACCGAGATTCGCACGTCCTCGGGCAAACACAAGTTTATTGCACGCGATTCGACAGAAACATTCAAACTGTCCGAAATGCTAACTTCGTCGCGGCAAACTAGTGCCAAAACACCACTCATTTAAATGAATTGATAGCGACCATTGGAAATTCTGAGCAACTGCCTGTTGGTGGCCGTCTTTGGAACTTGGGGTCAATTAATTAAACTAATGGACTGACATCGCGTGAAAACAAATATGACCTATAAATTTAGATGAAAATATTATTATTTTAGAAAATATTAAAATTCTGAAATAAAATTTAGACAAATAAATATTTTAACTTAAAATGAATAATAATGGACGACGGGAAAAGCAAATCCAATTACAAAATTCATATGGCTTGAACCTTGAAGTTATGAAATTGCAATTATGAGAATTGTTCCCCTCTTTATATTTGTAAATTAGTAATTAAGTTTATTTTTTTGTAAGAGAAAAAAATACTTACAAAACATTCATTAGAAGTAAAGGTACTGATAAGATGAGTTTGTTAATTTTAGTATACATACTCTATTTTACTGTAAGCCATCTCTCAATGATAGTGCATGCTTCAAACACATTTAAAGCAAAATAGTGTTTTGCTATAAATCTAACTCGCGTCTTTATGAGGTCGTGAGTTCAATCCTTGAGAATAAGAAATTGCGTATATATGTAATCTTGACCGATAATGCATGCAACCAATAGAGTCGGTTATTCTTACCGTGACCATATATCTTGTAATACGGTACATGTAATTTTGCCAATAGTGTCACCCATTCAAAAAAAAAGGAAAATAATGTTTGTTATATAATGAGAAATATAATTTAAAAAGATAATTAAAAAAAAAATCTCCAAGAGTTATTAAATTACACGATCAGTATATTGACAAATAATATTGTTTTTCACTAAAATACTACATTTTTATAAAATAGGAAAACCATATTTGACTCCATATATATGTTGAAAAGGCGAAAAAATAGCTGATGTTATATGTTTTTTAATAGCTAACTGATATCCACCTATCTATTATTTATAAGGTTGAAGGTGAGATTAAGCAAAATTGCAATTTTAATTTCAGTTAACTAATTTATACAGTTTATTAAACATTATATGCCTTTATCATATGACTGTTTTAACTATTTTTTTATCCTTAAACTTAAAATTTATTGGGAACGTTCAAAGGATCGATAATTAATACGACTAACTAATTGCATCCAATTGTTTTTCGAAAATTTAGATTTAAAAAATGTTTACGAGTTTGTTCGAACCTGTTTTCTGACTTCAACAGAATTTTGCTAAAGACAATCAGTGTTTGAAAAATAATTTGAAACTTTTGAAGTTTTTTTTTTTATCAAAAGAAATTGAAATACAGCAACAACATTCTTTTATGTTTTTCACTATTTAAATACGAAAATCAAATTTGCAATCAAACAGTCATTGAAAATATTTGAAAACTTTTAAAGTTGTAACTCATTTTTTACAAAGATAATGAAAATACAACAAATGTTATTAATTATCACTTTTTGAATACGAAAATCAATTTTTTTTTATTTAACAATCATTTGAAAATAAATGCAAAAAACTGAATAGAAAATTACAAAAACTGTTTGAATTAACTATCAAACAACACTAGTCTCAATTTTTTAGTTGACTTTTGAGTAGCAAGTAAAGAATATATATATATATATATATATATATATATATATATATATATATATTGTATATACGTGATTACAATACTCTAACATCAATCGTTCCACGTTTCTATACTTTGGACTTCTGTAATATGGCTCTTCGTATTTTTATAATCAGAATGTCAACGGGAGAGATAGAAAACTACAAATATATATATATATATATATATATATATATATATTTATATTTGGTGGCAAAAACTACATATATTTCACATCCCTTCTAATACTAATGGTAATAGGTCTCTTACTTATTTTTAATTCATTATAGTTTTTGCAACTTGGGTGAACAATTTAGTGTTACACCCAAATCCGAATTTAAGACTCATTTCCCATTTTAAATCAATTCTTTTTCCTTCTAAAACCAGGTTCACAGATCCGGAAATCCTTGCTTTAAAATATAAAACCGGATCTTGTTTTATTTTTTATTTTTAAGACTCAGAAGTCAGAACCTGCTTTTAAGTAGTGATGTCGGTTTCATCCGGATTATTATTATTATTATTATTATTATTATTATTATTATTATTATTATTATTATTATTATTATTATTATTATTATTATCATTATCATTATCATTATCATTATTATTATTAATTATAATAAGTGTTGACATTAACTTTGGTAGACAATTTCATATTATACTCAAAACCGAATTTTAAAAACTATGTCTTGTAAATATTAAGGTTGTGCCTGGGATTTTAGTAGTCCGAAGCAAGGAGTTATTTTAGAGTCCTTACTGAAATTATAAAATGAAATTTTGATGAAAAACTGTATCTTAGATATTTGTATAATAATTAGCTACTCGTTCAAATATACCGCTTTTAGTATTTTTAGAGGCAAAAGTACTTCTCAAATATAATTTAAATTGTAAAGTAATTTTGGTGCCCTTAAATTGAGTTTTTAGCGGCTCTAATTGTAAATATATTTTTTTATTGTAAGCGCGGGCCTACTCCGCATCCCCTAAGCACAGCCTTGCCTGTTTTCAAACCCGAATTAAACACGAAGACGAAGAACCCGTGTTTTAAAAATAAAAACCATGTCTTATTTTTATTTTCCAAAACTCAGAATCCGTATCCACATATTTTAAAAAAAAAAAAAAAAAAAAAAAAAAAAAAAAAAAACCCTAAGTTTTGGACCCTGATTCATCCGTATCATTTTTTTTTTATATAATCTAGCTTTGTGTTATTGACGTTTTCTCCTTGATCATATTAGTTTAGAAAACTCACAATATCATTTCCCAATGATTAAAAGAATTCTTCAAGGCCGACCGAGACTCAAGAAACCCTAATCAAATAATAAAAAACCGTCCCATGAATTCTTTGCCCAAATCACAAGAACAAGATGTGGCGATCATTATCGAACATGGGTGCAACCACACATGCCTTTGACTCTTCACCAACTACAAAGCCACTACTATAAAACCCTAGCTGACACTATTCCCAGACACACAGCAAAGCCAAACACAGACAGAGAGAGAGATGGCCTCAGCGCGCTTGCTCGGGTTCGCCGCCTTCTTTCTCGTCCTGGCCGCCTCGGTGCACGCCTACGACATGCCGGGCGGCCACTCGATGCAGCCCTTCAGCTTGAAGAGCCAGTTCCTGGCGCCGCACAACTTGGCGCGACGTGCGCTGGGGCTCCACCCGCTGGTGTGGAGCGAGAAGCTGGAGCAGTACGCGAAGTGGTGGGCGGACCAGCGCAGCTACGACTGCGAGCTCGTGCACTCGAGCGGGCCCTACGGCGAGAACATCTTCTGGGGCAGCGGCTACGGGTGGACGCCCCTGAGCGCCGTGACCGCGTGGGTGGACGAGCGCGCCTCGTACGCGTACGTCTCCAACTCGTGCAACGGCGTGTGCGGGCACTACACGCAGGTCGTGTGGGCCGAGACAAAGTTCATCGGCTGCGCCGTGGCCAACTGCGCGGGCGGGCGGGGCACTTTCATCACGTGCAACTACGACCCGGCGGGGAACTATCTCAACGAGAGGCCGTATTGATTGAGAGGATTTGTTGTTGTTGTTGATCTTGAGAAGTATGTTTTGAAATAATAATTAGCATGTAAATGTTGGTTTGCTCAATTATGGCATGCAATAGATGAGTTTTTTTTTTTTTTGGTAACTTCTCTTTATTGTTTATTTAATTACTAATCTGTATTCCTCTTTTCAGTCTTGTAACTGTACTGTAATGAAATGGTTTTTTGGATATTTGGCTAAGGAGTTTCATGACGTCAATATTTTTTACTTTGTCATGCTTTGTTTGAAGGGATAATAGCGGAAAAAGTAGCTAAATATATGCCAAGTGTGCAGATAAATAGCCAAAACGATCTAATATGGCGTAAGTAGCCAAATTTTGCCAAACCGCGGTCAAGGAAAATTCCATCATTTCGGCTAACACCATTTGCCACATCATCTCCACGTCTGCAACCTAACCCACTCGTTTTGCACGTGTGGATTCACATTATAATAAATAATTAATTATGTAATTGTTTTATTCATGATTAGCTTAAGTCGGCAAATTAGTTTCTCCAAGCACATTAATATACTATTGATAATTGATATCATGATCGACTGTTGTGTAATGCTATGTTTAAAATTCTCATAATAATAAGATTATTATTAGCAAATGTAACTTATACAAGTACATTAAGAAATCAATTGATGTTCTGACTAACTTGTGTGTTATTCTATGTATTTGAAATTTCAGTAATTATAACTAATCAAGTAAAGAAAAAAAATATAAATTCAAAAAAAAGTTTGGGTATTTTTGCCGCTAACGGCACATGGCGGATTTTAATGGAAAAATTAACGTTTTCATGCCAAAGTCACGGTCAACGCACGTTGAGTATTTTTGCCGGCAGTTTTAAAGGCTCAAGTACATGGGAGATAGATTGATCAAATGTTGGGTATTTTTGCCGTATTTTTCCCAAATTAAAAATCATTTTTTATTTTAATCGATTTCGGTATTGTGACTATCGTCTAATTTCACTACAATTTGATCACTTTCTTTTTCATGTCATTGTACACTTACTTTATTAATGTTATGATCAAACATACTTTTTATGTACGGCTTTTCTTGGGTAATATTAAGTTTCTCATCTTCTTTATATATGTTGTTAAGGTGGAAAAAAGAGTCTCTAAAGCAGTTTTATTTTATTCATTACAAGTGTCTAAAAAATAAGAAATTATATTTTGCTTAAGGACAAATATTCTTAGGCATCGTTTACTTTGTATTTTTGTCCGCATCACATTTCTGACATTAAAATTTTATCACGAAAAACTCACTAACTTCTGTTTAATTTGCAAAAATTGAATAAAAAAATTTATAAATTAATTTGTCTATATTTTCGTATTTTTATCCTCATATAGCGAATAGTATAACAAGACTTTCATTTCAAGTGGAGCACAACATAGATTTATATTCATTTCTTTTAGCATGTCACCTTAAACAAACGCACAAATTGAACCACGAACACTAAAAAAAAAAACATTATAAATTTGAGCATATAAAATATTAATATCCACAAACGATTACAACAAAGCTGCACTACAACGAGATAATTTCGAAACCTTAATTTCATTCTTTCGAAAAAACTGTCATTATTACTCATGAGAGTAAAATTTTATCTTCTTTAACAACATGAAGGGTAGAGGGTAAACAAGGTTAAATTCGGACAGTATATTCTATGTATAATCTAAGAATTTTTTATAAAACATGACAATATTTTTTTTTTTTTTCAAACATGTATATGAATTGGCACAAACTTGATCAAATCACTACCAAGTACCAATAAACTTCCAAACAATTTAAGGGAATCTCGTGCGATAATGTGTAGGCTTTTTACGGCCAATTTATTAACCAATTCTAATTTGAATTAGGAGCAAAAAAACTACTTATACGAGAAGGAAAAAAAAAACATTCTTATCCTCTGACTTTGATATTTTTTAAACATTGATGCTGCACAACATAAATTTAAATGGGTAGAAATACACACACGAGCACAATAACACGAAAAGACTCAATTAAACACGACTAATGAGCAAAAAAATCAATTTTATATGTTATCAAGTGTTTTAATGCTTATTAGACACGATTTTTTATTATTAGTTACGTCGTACGATTGATGAACATAAAAAACTTTTAATAAAATCTAAAATCTTAGATAATGTAATTAAATAAATTAAGCTAAATTGAGTATAAACTAAAGTAATTTATTATTTTAAAATACATGAATTTGATAAACGGGTTAAACGGGTAGACACGATAAACACAATATTTAAATGTGACGAGTCTTGGCCTACATAAAATAAATATAAAATGATTAAGACCCAGCACAAACACGAAACAGAACTTCCACCAATGTCGAGAATAATAATATTTTTTAGTAGTTTTTGGAGAATTCTCGATTGACTTTGTATATATTTCATGTGGGCTGAAACCAAGGTATTAAATTTCCCGAATATCCATCGGCATGCCCGTCGAAAAATCTTATTTCGAGGATATGCGAAACAATATATCCATCGGTATACCCATCGACATACCTATCGAGATACCCATCGACTAGCAATATATCCGTAAAATGAAAAGTGCGAAACGACATCGGCAAACGGTATTTAAAACCTTAGCTGAAACAATTTAAAGAAGGGCATTATAGTGTAGTAGCCTAATAGAAAGTTGATATTTGTTGAATAGCCAACTTTTGGTTTATATTTATCCATAGCAAATTAACCATGTTAATGAATATAAAATGACTTATATTCCCTTAAACATTATATTTATACATTCTGATTTTAATATCTAATTACAATAACGATATTTTGTTCCACTATTTCATCATTCGAATTTTCATTTTAATATTAAATTAAATATGAAAATCATAAGTGAAATTGAAAATCCCTGAAATTAGGGAATACAATCTTTCACGCTTCCATTCACGGCGATTTTTGAATCACGTTTTTAATCGTTGGTACTTGGGTTTATTTTGAATCTGTGTTTTTTAACTTATTTCGATTCTTGGTATATTAACCGTTGCTATATTAACAGGGTTTATCAACATGATTTATTAGCAGTTGGTAGGTTTATTTTGAATCTGCGTTTATTAACTTGTTTCGATTCTTGGTATATTAATTGTTGGTATATTAATGTTATTAAACGTTGGTACATGGGTTTATCCGAAAGCAAACAACCATAAAATCTAAAGAAAAAAAATAAACGAAGATTTTAGTAGGGATCTATAGCACGCCAGTGGGACCTTCCTCACCACCGGGTCGTGGCCTTCGTCGTCGCTGGAGCCATTGTAGATCGCGTGGTACGACGAGCCGGATCGCCGTCTGCATCGGAGAGAGAAGCGGTTATGCCTTCGCTACCAGCGGAGTGCGACTCGAGCGATCTAGCGACTCGAAAAAGAGCAGCCTCCTGCGACTCGGGTCGTAGGATCTGACGAAAGACAGAGTGCTGGATGGCGGCTAATGAGGTCTGCTGCAAATGAGGGAGAGAATTTTTGGTGAGGCTCCATGGAAGAACAGCTCGTGTGTAGGGGGAGAAGAAAAGAGATGAGAGAAATTAAAGAGAAAGAGAGATAAGATAATAAAAAAAAAGAGATCGAGAGAATTTTAAAATTTAATACTTAAAATTTGGCATAATTAATAGCAAATTTGTAAAAAAAAATTATTAAAAGGACAAATTCAGAATAGAATATATGTTGAAAACACCACATCATCAAAAGTGACTATTTTCTAAAATTAAATAATAAAAAAATTAGTTATTTTGCAATATTAGTGTTTACTAGGTGCAATTTAATATAATAGCTTATACGATTTGAATGTTTACACTACGATCAGGTCCAAATGAAGGTGAAACAAACAGTCAAACACACTATCGTTTTCTCTTTTTTGCACTGTCTTGTGATAGGAATAGGCAATCTCATACAAAGAGTTAATTCCAATTCTTAAATTAAAACAAATAAAACCAACTACAACAAATAACTAAACTCACAAGGGTAAGGATACAACCGTAATAATATTAATAATAATAAGCATATTAAATATGCTCAGACCTGTTGTCTTCTTCACCCGCTCCATCCCCTGCGTGCCTGCAATTCCTTAATACGGTTACGAACTTACCCCAAACATTTTTCCGGTTTTCTAAAGTTATCATAATCATGATGTTATGATTACTTACAATTTATAGTTGAAAGTTATTAAGTTATAAAGGCACTGCATAATTAAGTGTTTAGAAGAACAAACCGCCAAGATGTGGTTAAATTGCGAGCTTTTCGGTCCAGTTGAAGGTTTTCCATGGCGGTTGATGCTCGGATTACGTCCTCCGGGAGTTCGTCGCTGTCATATCTCCAATTATAGTCGTCTTTCCTATAGCCTGATACCGAGGTTCCGCCTCTCCTGTCTAAATGCTCGTGTGTTTCAGGGAAGAAAATTAAAAGCATACATACAGGTCTAGAAAGATGGTCTCTTACCAGATGTTTGTGACGTCGGAAGATGCCTAGAATGAGATTTCAAACCAATAACATCAGTTAGAAGCCGGAACCAGGCCAGAATACAATTTTATAATGTAGAAACAAAGCACCTTCCTAGCGGAGGGAGGCCCCCGGCGACGGACGATGAAGATGGTCGGCGCGTGTTCTCTGCTTCTGAACCGGTGAGCCTCCTTCCGGTACTTCTTGCTTGAGATAAATTCTATTCGGAGAGCATAGAGGTGGTTGTGCTTTAGCTTTACATTCAAGGTGAGAACATAATATGTTTCGAATGAGATTTAGAGCCAAACCTCGAATTTTAAGAACCCTTCAAGCACATCCAGAAGCAAAGGACCGCTGTCTCCGTTTCTGTTGAGATCATACCCATTCTTGCTACTAAATTCTTTTAGCTCCGTTTTCCATGAATCTTTTTGCTGCAGTAAGCAATAATAATATTAGATAACCACAAAACATCAAGTTTAAAACCAAATTCCGTTATTACCAGGTTACACTCTGGCAGATAAACTTTCATTGTGTGGTTAAGTTGCGCCCAGTCGAGGTACTCGCATATTAAAGCAGTGAGCAGCCTTCCTGCAGATCAAAGTAGCATTTTACATCTTCATAAATTGCTTGAGAAACAAGCAATTCATTGCATATTCCACTTTGTTTCTCAACCGACCGAGCCTCTAAGCTAACAAGACTTCACCAAGGGGCTAGTATTTCTCATTCGAGAACAAAGTCTAACAAAAGCTCTCATGAAACTCCGAAATCCCTAAGACAAGCGTCTATAGGGCTAACCCCAAACCGTAATGCCCAATTAAAGATAAACATAGCTAATAGCCTAAATGAAGCAAGATTGAATGACTGTCTTGCCCTTCCTAAACAATTTCTTTTATTTTGATAACCATAATATCCAGGTATACCCGACTAGTAACCATGGGACCAGGAGACTACCCAGCGGGCCTAATTGCTGCATGACTTGCGTCCGATGGGAACCGAACCTGCACGTATCGCCCTTACCACTAGACCCCGAGGCTTGCGTTTCCTAAAAAAAATTCTTTTATTTTGATAACCATAATATCCAGGTACACCCGACTAGAAACCATGGGACCGGGAGACTACCCAGTGAGCCTAATTGTTGCATGACTTGCGTCCGATGGGAACCGAACCTGCACGTATCGCCCTTACCACTAGACCCCGAGGCTTGCATTTCCTACACAATTTCTTTTATTTTAAATTTGATAACTTTAGTATCCGGTACACCTGACTAGTAACCATGGGACCGGGAGACTACCCAATGACCCCAACTGTTGCGTCAGAGGGGAACCGAACCCGTACTTATCGCCTTAACACTAGACCCCGAGTCTTGCCCTTCCTAAACAATTTCTTTTATTTTGATAAACATAGTATCTGGGTACACCCGACTAGAAACCATGGGACCGGGAGACTACCCAGTGGCCCCAATTCCTGCAACCGAGGGGAACCGGACCCATACATATCGCCCTCAACACTAGACCCCAAGTCTTACCCTTTCTAACCAATTTCTTTCATTTTGATAACCGTAGTATCCGGGTACACCCGACTAGTAACCACGAGACCGGGAGACTGCCCAGTGGCCCCAATTGTTGCGTCCGAGGGGAACCGAACCCGCCGTATCGCCCTTGCCACTAGACCCTGAGTCTTGCCCTTCCTAAACAACAAGTAATCCATCTTCTAGGTAGAGATTGTGACCTGAAGGAGAAGCGTGAAGCTGCTTGGCGCGATCATTGCAGCTCCCAAGTAGAGCAGGAGGCAAGCCTTCTTCCTTCTCAACCACGCGATCCTCTTCCTCAATGGCCTCAAACACGCTCGCTCTCAGCTCAGCCTGTACACAGCAAAACCCTAATTCGAAATCACTCTCACAAGATCTTCAACTAGTCCGATTCAAGCAGGATCTTTCGGTATGAGAGCTGAACCGACGCGACAGATCTCAGTAAAGCGTACCCGGATCTTGGCGAGGACGCCCTTCTTCTCGAGGGTACGAGTGACGAGGGTTTTGAGGTCCATCATCTCCCTAGTGTAGTCGTCCATCTTCGTCTCCGGTCAGCTTCCTCGGCGAATTCCTCAGTGAATCTCGGAGGAGGGATCAGATCTCGAAGCGTCGCAACAGCACGGCCATGGAGGACGGAGAAGAGACATTCAGCATCGAAGAAGCGTTGCAGAGAGTAAATGGGGGCTTGTCCAAAAAGGATTATTTACGGTAAAAGTACCAATAGTCAAGTTTATTGGTACCTTTCTTATATATAATATCAAAAGGGTTAATTGCGGCAATAATGCACAACCTTTGGTCAAGAGGGGTTTTAGGTCCCCAATCTTTCAAAGTGTGGGCAAAAATTCACAACATTTGTTAAATGTAAAATTCGTTGGTCCTTCCGTTAGTTAACTTCTGCTAATGTGGCATCGTTAAACTGCCAAATGGATTGTCAATTTGTAATATTAATTACATAACCTAATTGATAAGAATAAATTAAAATATTTTAATTATGATTCAAAAAATAAATTAAAAATTTAAATTAACGAGCAATACTTATTTAACGCGTAATTCTTATTTTTGAACTCATGCTTCAATATTATTCACCTCTTTACTATGTCATTTTTTAAATTATAGTTGTTTTTAATAATCGGTCGTTTTTTCAAAATTTTAGTCGCGTTTCTATTAAACTGTCATTATGTAATCCTTGCATATTTTTTCGTGTTAAATAATCCGTCGTTTTTAACAAAAAATTATTTGTGTTTGACGAAGAGTCTGTTAGAGTTTTAGGGGGTAAAAATTATTTATTTAATTTAATGTATTAATTATTTTTTAATCATAATTAAAATATGATTTAATTTATTCTTATTAATTAAATTATTACAAATTGGCAGTCCATTTGGCAGTTTAACGATGCCACGTCAGCATAATTTAACATCCCTAACGGAAGGACCAACGGATTTTACATTTAACAAAGATTGTGTATTTTTGCCCACACTTTGAAAGGTTGGGGGACCTAAAACCCCTCTTGACCAAAGGTTGTGCATTATTGCCGCAATTAACCCATATCAAAATAATATATTTTTTTCGGGTAAAAAAATAATTAAAAAATGGGTTAATTGCGGCAATAATGCAGAATCTTTGGTCAACAGGGGTTTTAAGTCCCCAGCCTTTCAAAGTGTGGGCAAAAATACACAACTTTTGTTGAATGTAAAATTCGTTTGTCCTTCCGTTAGGGATGTTAAATTCTACCGATGTGGCACCTTTAAACTACCAAATGGACTACCAACTTGTAATATTAATTTTATAACCTAATTAATAAGAATAAATTAAATCATATTAAAATTATGATTCAAAAAATATATTAAAACTTTAATTCAACGAGCAATACTAATTTTAACGCGTAGTTCCTATTTTTAAACTCGTGCTTCAATATTATTCACATCTTTACTATGTCATTTTCTAAATTACAACTGTTTTTAATAATCGGTCGTTTTTCCAAAATTCTAACAGTTTCTAATAAATTGTCATTATGTAATCTTTGCAAATTTTAGTCGTGTTTAATAATCCGTCATTTTTCAAAATTTTAGTCATGTACGACGAAGAGTCTGTTAGATTAAAAATTATTTATCTAATTTAAAGTATTAATTTGTTTTTTGAATTATAATCAAAATTAGGTTTAATATATTCTTATTAATTAAGTTATGTAATTAATAACAATTTGGGACTCTATTTGGCAGTTTAATGATGCCACATCAGCAGAATTCAACATCCCTAATGGAAGGACCAACGGATTTTACATTCAACAAACGTTGAGTATTTTTGCCCACACTTTGAAAGGTTGGGGATCTAAAACCCCTGTTGACCAAAAGTTGTGCATTATTGCCGCGATTAACCCTTAAAAAATTTATAGTTTTTTTTTTTAATTCTATTGGTATTTTTTTCAAGATTAACCTTATAACTTATCCTAATCCAAATTGCAACATAAAGACTTCATATTTGCATTTTGTTTGAAGCATATTTTTTAATATTTATTTTAGCTGGCATAAAGACTTGTTGCTTTATTATTTATTTTCTTGTATAATTTGAAGTCTTCGTCGTAATTGAATAGTGAACGCTTAAGTTTTTGCAACATACTTGGTGTTTTCGACAATGTCAATGATATACGCGATGGTATTAGCGACAGGCTCGGCGTTCTATTGATAACATAATTTAGCCGTTTATTTTAAAAAAATCAAAATAAAGAGAAAATATTAGTGTAGGATCAATTGAGCATTTTCATTTACAAATTGTACACTCATGGACCAAAATTATAAACATCAAAATAGATTTGAAGTTTGAGGTTTTTTTTTTTTTTATCATTACCGAAAAGATAAAATAAATAAACAGTTCAATAGAACTGAATTCCTTATATCAATATACCCGATTCCAATACATATATTCCTATAAATAGGCAATGAATTAAGAAATACTCGAATTGGTTAGAGTATAGTGAATCAAAAGATGCCGTGTTATTTATGTTGATATTTATTTAGACCATGTCATGGGAATCAATCGAGTAGCGATAGGCAAATGATTCAATAACTGGATGAATAGTAAGAGATTGCAAATTCACATGGGAAATTTTGATAGTGCGCACAGCACGACTTCAAGAGATTTTGAAGCTATGAATAATTTGAAGCAGAATATTGAGCATGTTGTCGCTAAGAAAACTAGTTGCGATAAAAAAAGATTGTCATATTCGTTTGAAAGCTTAAGTGGGATTGTGTTTGTTGGCTTCTGCAGCAACGTCTTGCATTCGTGGTCACGATGAACATGAAGATTCAAGAAATCATGGTAAGTTTGTAATAAGATCAATTAAATGACTAATGGAAATTAAATACTAAAAATGAGAATTTTTTGTTAAATGGAGAAATATATGATGATAAATCAGTCCTCAACACTTCACACGATTCTCCATATCGTTCCTTTGATCATCAAATTGCTACAAGTTGTTAACCAAGACCCCTACTGCATCAAATATAACTCTTCCGATATTCATTTTGAGTTGTCTTTCTTAATTAACTCGCTATATTTCTATGTGAATTAAATTGCAAACGATTCATTAAGCATGTGTTATTAACGGGTTACATATGTAAATTCCTATCGTATATAAACTTAAGATTTCTATCGTATGTAAAAGCATGAAGAAAATTATAGAATAAACAAACTTATGTAATTATCATTAATCAAAGAAATGATAATCCAAATTAAGCTACATGAGAATTTCGGTTGCAATCATGTGAACAGTTTAGGTCATGGTCAGTGGCGAAGCCAGCTTTTTTAATCGGGAGGGGCACTATTATTTAACCGGGAGGGGCGCCAGCTTTTTTAACCGGGAGGGGCACTATTATTTAACCGGGAGGGGCACTATTATGATGGAGTCAAACTTTCGTTTATAATATCTTTCCATTAATGATAGCAGTTTTCTGATTGTCTGCAAAAAATATCTGCAAAAGTTAAAAAGATTTATAAAAACAGTTTTCCGCTCTTATAAATCTGCAAAAAAGAGAAAAAATAAATATCAATAGGATATCCATTAAGAAACTAATAGAGATATCAATAGGATATTCATAATTTCATTCCATAATCAACAAATCTGTTAAATCGATAATAGATAATAGATTGATATTTTTTGAAATATTACTAGTCTGAAACTGACAGAACATAATCTTATGTCTTTCAACAAAACATTCAAAATCCAGCATCGCACTTCAAAATTCAGGAAATTGAATAAAAAAAATAATATGAGCGATCTCTCTGTTTTCAATCTTTTTATCACCGTGATTTTCTTGAATTTCAATCTCATCAATTTGGAATCAATCTGACTGTGATGAGATTCAAGTTGGAATCGAGCATTCGAGTAGGAAACAACTAATCAATTTTTAACTTTGCAACAAAAAAAAATACCTATTTCCTTTGAGTCACCGGAGCTTCTTCTCGCCGCAGGCCCGCACCGTAGTACGCAGTAGCCCCAATCTAATTTCAACGCTCCAGAAAATTCTCGTGCAAATCAGACCGTGAAAATCGAAAGACAAGCTATGGACATTGGGAGAGAATGGTGAGAGAGATCGATGGATTTTGGCAATGTCTGCGATAACAAAGCTTCGCTCTCCGCGAGCGATTCTCGGGCCCAGCGGGAACCGATTTAGGGTTTCCGACGAGCCTCCGAAGCAGAGGAAGACCGAGCCTTCGCCGAAGAATCCAACGACGACGAGGAAGACGATCTCGGAAGTGCCTCAGTTGGTGATTCGGAGCAATGGCTCGGTCGATAGCGCGTGCTCTTCGAACTCTTCGTCGAGCGGCTCCATTTAAATATATTAAAATATGAATCATATCTCCATTAAAATATAGGGTTTTTTTATATAATAAAATACTAATAAAAAAATTAAAAACTGAAAATTGAGGGTGGGCCCATGTCCACCCTGGATCCCCTATACCTTCGCCACTGGTCATGGTGAATCTAGGACATAACCAAATAAAAAAGATAGACATTATGGAGGAAGAAAATTCAGCAAAACAAATTTATACAGATGGAGTGAATCTCTTAGTTGTTCTTCGTCTCCACCGTTCTTCTTGGCAAAACTCAATCTCAAATGGGGTTTTTCGCGTTTCCTAGCCTCTTGTGATGTTTTTCTCTCCCAAGATTCGTCACTTAATCTGTCTTCATGATCCTTTTATATACCCTCCTCATTATGTTAAGATTAGGGTGTAAATAACATAATTCATGAAACAGTTGTGCTGGAGCACATAGTGAATTCTGAGTTTTGTGTTGGGGAACAGAAAATATGTGCTGTGGCACGGAGTTTTTGCTTGGTGGCATACACTATTGATGGTATGTATAAAATCATTCTATATACATGGCAAGGAAATGAACACTTCATATGACAATGAAGAAATGTATAACTAAAAATCACAGGACAATTAATATCAAGGAAAGAGTAATCGTGATAATCGAGCGATTATCGAGGTTTGAGAGCTTCTCGATAAGTTATCTTTGATAATTTTTTCCTTTTAAACTTATTGTGATTAATCGAGGAGAAAACATAGGTACTTGTCGATCGTATTTTTTAGTGTAAATATTCAAAAAAAAAAATCTTGATAATCGTCTTGTTTTTTGAGTTTCGGAGCCATTTCCAAACTACGACAAAAATATCAAAAGAGAAGACCATAGCATTTTGAATGTATTTTTTAAGTGGATCTTGAAAATTTTCTAGTTTTAAGGTTGTATATGTATGAATCATATCATTTTTTTATAATATTCTTCAATATTTGTAGTAGTTTTGTAACGACGCGGCCTAGCGTCGTCCGCTACTACTTAAACTTACTTAATTTCTTAAGATTTCATAAAACTTTTTGTTACGAAAATTTAGGAATATTTTTTATTTTGTTTAAAAATATCATTTCACTTGTACTCCTAAGTACACATGTCTTAAACTTCATATAAGGAATTTAAGATCAACACTTGAGCATAAAATATTCAAAAGAGAACATTATTGGAAATCTTTGAAAAACATAAGACCTTCATAAAACTTTGAAGGCTTGTTAAATAATTTACCAAAATCATTTTTGAAAAGTCCAATATAATGCTTCATATTCATTGTCTCGGATTATGAACCCGAGGCAATCATTTCATACGTAAATTCTTAACATAGGGATGTAATATAATACTACAATCCCAAAACATAAACCATAGTTAATAAAACATACATCCATTACTTTGTTCATCAAATCATGCAGAAACTTTAGAGGTTACCCATCCTAACTCATGACCACCGCGCGCATCACCATTCTTTCGCGAGTCCACCATAACAATTTCATGCCAGGGGTTCCTTACCTACAACATGAACACATATTACGTTAGCTTACGCTCAGCGAGTACATACATTATCCTCACAAAAACATATGTCAATCATGCATATTTGTATGTCCAATTATGCTATATTATTAGGTTATTTTTGAAAACATTTCCTTTATTTTCCTTTAAGTGGCTCAAGGGATTGGCCCTGTCTTTCCTTGTGATCACCCATATGTGTACATGCCCTTTGCGCGCAGCCGCAGATGGTCTGAGGGTTGCAAGGTCCCCAGCCAACACGACCTTGGGCTTAAAGCCCCTTTCATAATATGTTTATACCCTGATTGGGATCGGGGTGGCACGACACGAGCTTTGAAAACATTGGTAATCTTTGTTAATTAAGGTGACCATATTATGCCTACATGCATTATGACATAAATTAAAGCTCATTCAATCATTCTTTTCATCATAATCCTTTTTTTCTTTTCCAATATCAACACTTGGAATAACATGACACATTAACATCTTAGGATTCACAGTGATCCATATATTCGTGTCAAAGTCCATCAAGGACAGCACATATCATTCATGCATCTCATTCTATGCTCCAAATCAATCATTCATGCATCGGAGTCAATGCTCATAATTCCTAAACATCACATATATTCATATCATGACATATTTCATGTTTCCTTTGAAAACTATTCATGTTGTAGTGAGATCTGTACTCACCTGGTGTCCTTGCTGCACTTCAAACTACATCCTATCACACTTATGGATACCCTACTTCCCTGTTTAATCCGACCAGACGACTCGTCAGTCTTTTGGATCCAGGTTTATATGCATGCTCTACGTTTCTGGAATTCTAGCGCACTAAGGTTTTGACTCTATCCGATTTTTTATCAAAACGTACCTTTGTTTAAAGATATTCGTAATATTGTATGACTTAACTTCAAGTAAGTGTACAAGTCTTTTCATGCCGTGAAGCCGTGATTTGAGATCCGTATCTTTTTACATAGAAACTATTCCTTTCATTAATAACTCTTTGAGTTTTGCCTTATCATATTTCGTAAACATAACATTTATCTTCAAAATCCGAAATAACCTCGGGTGTGATCAAAGAACATAATCGTAAATTATTTAGAGCTCCTAGGTTGTTATCTTAACCTCTGTGTTTTATTTTTTTATATCATAGCCCCATTACTAGAAATTGAAACTATTTTATGTTTGGGCCACAATTCTACCTCTATTGGTAGGCTAACTTGTATATGCTTACTTTATAACCTCTATCCGATAAAAAAAAAATCTCATTTTAACATAAAACCAATTTTGATTGCTCTAAACTCAAAATTATAAAGTATTTAGTTCATTTCCTGAAAATGAAATCCCTCGGTAAATCATATATATGTATTTTTAAGCATGAACCCAAATCTGGCCTTATTTATGAAAAATAGTTTGCGACCTCCGGTATGTGATTTTTATAAAATCAACCAGAGCGCCCGAGCTAAAGCTTATATATCCGCTTTAGAAGGCTTATAGGCTGAAAGACGATTGGAAGTTCCCGAATCCCCCCTTGATGATGACATTTCACTTGGGATTTCGGATGGACTGGGAACTTTATTCCCGCCAAAGGACCCTCGCTTAAGACTTTCCTGTTTTGGAACAAAACAAATTCATATGTCTCTTTAACTAACTTAAGTTTAAGATATATTTTTATTCCACATCGTTTTAAAGCATTTTACTAACATAGTTCACAATCTGTCTAAAACCGAAAACAAATTTGCATGTCATTACTCCGTGAATTGTTTTGAACTAAAAGGAGTATATTTATAAGTAAAACCAAATATATTAATTCAATAAGTAATATAACTATATCATATAAATTTTATAAGAATTTATAAAAATATTAGGTTGGTGAAAAATGTGTTCTAAATTACCAAACTTCCAAACCTGCCAGGAAGTGAAAACAGTTTTGCGCACGAATAATGCACGACTCATATCTTAAAACTCATAACTTTAATGACTACAAATTTTCATTATGTTATACTAGACACATAGATATATCTATAAATATGTCATTTTCCATATTTGGAGTTCATTTGGTCTGGTTATGACCCCAACAAACAGTGGCAGATCCAGGAATTCTAGACATGGGGGGCTAAGTTGTTTTAATAACATATAGATATAAATTTATAATTTTACATCTTATGATATCCTCTTAACTTTGTGTTATATAATTATTTTTCATTTTAATTTACTTTTATTTCATCCAAACTTTAAAAATTCGCAAATAAAAAACCGTCCAAAAATTTTATTTTACATATTTATCGATCCGCTTATTTTAAAAAAAAAATTAATATTGCTTAATGTTTATCACTATAAACATGATATCAAATATTGTTTTATCGTGATTATAAAAAAATTGTTTAAATATGAATGATTTTTAATCTCTTGAATTACACAATATAATGGATTATAATATACTAGGTAAGTTTATTATTTGTCTAAGAACTCTAAGTACAAGGGGAAAATATAAATTAAAAAACTATTAGTGGTCTTGTCTTGTGCAATAATCTCTAAATAGGAGGGTAAAAATATAAATGATAAACTATTAATGAAAGTTGTAAGCTTTTTTGTAAAAGTTTAAAATTTCAAGGGCATAATGGTAAAAAAACCCTATCTTCCTCCTCTTGGGCAAATACGATCTGAGAATGTTCGGCATCTACATCGGAAAAAAGTTCGGCGTCGATAGTGGAGGTGAAGAACAAAAAGACTTAGCTTTAGAGGAATACATAAGGATAGGGGGGCTGGAAGGTTAGATCGAGAATACAAAAATCTTCCCGGGGGCTCGTATTCTACTAAAATCGAAAAATCCGGGCGGGGGGGGGGGGGGGGGGGGGGGGGCTACGGCCACCTTCGGGTTTGCCGTAGATCCGCCCCTGCCTACAAAATCGGACTTCAACCCTAATTCCAGCAACATGCATGTCATTCAATCATCATCAAACATAAGGCTCTTGGGCCGACTTCATGAAAATACACAAAACCATTCATGCATGTCTTACTTAAATCATAAATAAGCATGAAACTTAGTATGATACCATTCATCAAAGAGTGGGGTTTTTTTAGTTTGAAGGTTATACCTTTCTTGAGTTTTTCTCCAACAAAGTTAATACTTGTGTAGTTGGAAACTTAGTTGCTCTTCACAACGACCTTAGCTTAGAGAAGGCTAGGTTTTGAGATAGGATAAGATAAAACATTATGAACATAAGTTCATATCTTATGGCCATGAAGAAATTCAACATGCAAGAGGTTTCCTTACCTCTTTTTTTGGAACTTTGAGCAATGACACGGTTTGAGGGACAAATGGAGCGCTATAGGATCGGATCTTCACGATTATTTCTCCATGATTTCATGGGCTTGGAACACAAAAAGATGGAGTAAAAATGAGCATAAATTTCAGAGAGAAAAACGTTAGGGAAATCGACATGAAAGAAGTGTGCTTACCCCTTTCTCCTTCTTGGAAAAGTTGATCTTTGAGGTGTTCTTCAAGGCTATTCTCTTAGGGTTTCTTAGAGAGATAGAGGGATGAAGATAGAGATTCTTTTCTGGTCTAGAGAGAGAAGAAAATCATGCAAATGAGTGGTGTGGTCAATAGACAAGAGCATCTCTTTCTTTGAGTGCATAAGACATGTCATAATGAGTTTTTGGGGTTTGATAAAGCTTGTAGAGCACTCAAGTCTCTCATTGGAACTTCTTGGAGTGTTTTGATCGAATTTAGGGCTGATAGAAGAGTTATTATGGTTCTCATGCACTCCTATGAGCTCACTGGTTCATTTTGGAAGTGTATAAGACAAGCACATAAGACAAAATGACATTAATGCGTTCTTTTGATTTCTAAGAGAGACTTTATTCAAATTTAAGCATACATTAAGTTTTGAGCACGTGTATGGACATCAAGTATGAGTTTAGAATGTTGAAAATCGGATTAGGGGCATAATTGCAACTTTTTGGCAATTTTTGGCCATAGTGTAACTTTTCTAAAAGTTGAGGAACTTGATGAAAATTTTACTTTGAACGTACCTATCTTCAATAATTTTTCATGTAGATTCCAAAAATGATATTTTTGGTTTCGTTCGGGACTCGAAAATATTCATTCCGGCTTATTTGACTTTTTAGTCAACTTTGAAGATACTTTGTAAAAAATTTAAATCATATTTTCCCCTCATGATGAAATGGTTTATATTATACATTTTCTTTCTTTGTTTCTCGGTATCGTTTCTTACTTATAGAAACTTATTGAGACGAGAAATCATCCTTCCAGTTCCAGAAGCTTTTATGTTAATCCCGCCTTAATAAGTATCTTATGCGGATCCCGAAATGACTAGCAGGAGTGCTAACAAGCATAGCAGGAGTACTAGCGGCATAGCGGTAGTACTAACAAACATAGAGGTAAGTACTAGCGGCATAGCGGTAATACCAACAAACATAGAGGTAAGTACTAACGACATAGCGGTAGTACCAACAAACATAGAGGTAAGTACTAGCGGCATAGCGGTAGTACCAACAAACATAGAGGTAAGTACTAGCGACATAGCGGTAGTACTAACAAACATAGAGGTAAGTACTAGCGGCATACAGTAGTACTAACAAACATAGAGGTAAGTAACATTACTTGTGTCTTACGAAAATTCTTTTCCGTCCATCAAATTTTTAAATGCGTAATGCATAACATCTAGATACACACTCATAACAAATATCATCCATAACTTATGATTCAATTATCATCAAAATGTACCTTATAATCAAAGGATACAATATAGTATTCTTTAAGGTTCTAAGTGTGAGAAAATCGGGTCATTACAAGTTTCCTAAAAATGTATTAGGTTGAATCAAAATAAAATTTTAACTTTCATATTAGTTTACGTATAAATTTGTGATTTTGATATTATGTTGTTGATTGAATTAAATTTTTTTGATGTTGATGATCGAATATAGATGCAATAAGATAAGTTGTGGTGATTTTTTTTTATTATTATTTTTTACAGATTTGGGTGATGTTTTAGGGTTTTTTTTTTTCTGAATTGTCATTTAATTGCGGCAAAAGTACTTACTTTCTAGAAATTGGTGTATTCGAGCTATATTTGCAATTTTTTTATGTAAATTTATTTGGTAACATTATATATAATTTGGAAAGTCTGAGTTTGACATATATATATATATATATATATATATATATATATATATATATATATATATATATATACATAATTTGACTGTTTTCCTGAATTGTCTAATTAGTATGGCAAAAACACGCAACTTTTGGAACATGGTGAATTCAAGCTGGCTCTTCATGTTTTTTTTATTTTTTATTTTTTTTATTTTTTTATATATAACTTCACTTGGCAAGATTGTATATAACTCATAATCGGTGAGTTTGAAATATTTTATTTGTACTTTTACATTTTCTCGAATTGTGATTTTATTAAGGCAAAAGTATGGAAATTACGAGTGTAAATATGTATGAAATTTTTTACAAGTTATCCATCGAAAGTTTATTGATAATCGATTAATCAATCGATAAGTTTCGATAACGATAACAATATATTTTATAGGGTTTCTATCGATAAATCCATCATCAAATGATTAGTCCGTCAATAACGACAAACTATTTATCCGCCAAATCGAGAACTAAATCCTTGATTAATATGACTGTATTAAACTTGATTTCTCAATTTTGGTCCTTATAATGAGGCTTTCGGTCACTTTTTTAATAAAGTAAATCGTTTTTCTTTGGTTTTTGGCTCAGTACCCACACATCGAAATCAATGACAAAAATTACATAGAGAGAGAGAGACAAAATTCGGATCAACAACGAATTGATATTCTTTGTAATAATTAAATATTTTTGCCGCAATTATTGTTAGTAAAATAAAACAATATGTAAATGGGATGTGTTGCTACTGCCTAATAAAGATCGACAATCAATGTTGCACTTTAGAGTTTATACGTACTACTATCACTCACATTACCACATTTTCGAATATATATATATAGGGGAACTTTAAAAAATGACCCTCAAAAAGCCATTATTTCGGTTTTGTTCCCCGATTTTTTGTTTTTGAAAAAATATTCCCCAAACTGTTTTTGAATTTTTTTATTCCCAAAATACTCTTTTTTACCCAATTTTTTTACTCACACATTTTTTTCCTCCCTCCCTCTTTCCCTTCCACGCTCTGTATCAGTCTCTCCCTTCCCTCACTCACGCACGAGCTCTCCTCACTCACGCCGGAAACCACGAACCCACGACCTCACGTCGCGTCTCCTTTGTTCCACTCACCGCCGAACCCTAGTCGCCGTCGGGAACCACGAACCAGTCGCCGCCGAAGGAGGCAGGTGAGGCTTGCTTTCTCGCACTTTGACGAGACTCGAGTTCATCGCTCCCAGCCTCAAGCTTCCCTCAAATTGTTTACCGTAAGCTCGCTTTCTGCTTGTTAATCAATCTGGGTTTCTTCATATTTAGTATTCTTCGCTGTCTGAAACTTCACATCGTTTTCGTTTCGGACTTGGTTTCTGCTAAAAATGTGCGAGATTTGCTGCTTCGTTTCGCTCAAGCGAAATTTGAGCTGCTAAGTCGTAACAACACTTCGCCGGAGAAATGTTAGTGAAAAAACTGATTCTTCAGATTAGAACCTTTTTCATGATTTGGACTCTCAAAGATTGGATTTTTAATGAGAAAAATTGGTCTAAGTAGCTTTTTTTTTTACAGTTGTGATAGTAATTGAACCTCAGGCATCTCGAGCTTCGAATGGACTACCTTTCCGAAATCCATGGCTACCAAGAAGCAGGGGCGGACCCGGGAAATGACTCCGGGGGTGACGAACGACAAATAAAAATCAATAAATTATATTATATTTAATAATGTCTTAAAATACATAGTTACATCAAAATAAAGAGCATCTTACTTTCATATTTTACTGGATCGATAATAATATATATATGCCATTTTTTTATATTATAATTTATTTCAATTTTATAGTCAATGTTTTAAAGATTTTTTCCAGTAAAATGCTCGCAAGTTTAATTTACAAATATACGAGGACAAATAAGTATATCGTGGTTTTTGTATAATATTGAAAAACCAATACCGATTTATGCTGATATAATTTATGGGCACGACAAAAAAATAATAGGTAATAAAATAATATTTAAAATGATTAATTAAAAATATTTATTATTTATCAATAAAATCAATAAATATTTAAAATTATATTTTCCACAAGCCGCTATATGAAAATAAATCAACAATTTAATGATTATGTCAAGACTCGAGACATTAACACTAGAGTGTGGAGTTCATCCAGCCTCAGTACACTAACCTTCTATTTCTGTGAAAAAAGTAAATAATAAGTTAATAAAATAAACCATCAAATGGCAAATCCATCAAAACTTTATAATCATTAAAAAAAATAACTCACACAGACAACACAACACAGCCCAAAAAAGAAAATCCAATAAGTAAAAAAATAAAACATGTACTTTCCCTGACAACTTCTTCTTTCTCCCCCATCAATTCTTCTCAAGAAACTCTCAAGAAATATAGTAGACAAATCGAGGGTGATGGGAGAAGAGAAGTTAGGGGTGGCAGAGAGAGAGAATTTATTATTTTTTTGTTTTTTAATTTAAAATATCTATATAATATATTTTTCCTCGTAAATCTGGGGGTGACATAAGCCACCCCTACTACCACATGGGTCCGCCCCTGCCAAGAAGGCCCATATAAATTGGATTATGTAAACGCCGCAAAGAATCTGGAATCGTTGAAAGTGTGGGGTGTTTTGATGACCAAATCTCCGAAATTGGATGTTCTCCCCAAACCATGGTTTCGATTTTCGCGATAATCGAGCGATAACCGAGCGATTTATCGCTGAAAACCACTTCTCGGTAATTTATCTCCTCTAATCGTTATCTTTTCATACTTATCGCGATTTTTCGATTCGAAAAGCAAGTCACTTATCTCTCAAACTTATCAAGTGTATTTTCTCGAAAAGCAAGCTACTTTTCGGTCAAAAACGATAAGTCAACCCTGGTATAAATTTTTCTTTTTTTGCGGCAGAAGTTCCAACTTCTTTTAATTTTGAAATTTAAATGTATTTTTAGGGTTTTTTTTAGTAGATCTTTAGTGTTTTGATGTTTAAATGTTGTATATGTATGAATCATGTCAATTTTTCATATTTTTATTCTATATTTGTAGTACTTACTTAGAAAGCTATTAGGTTTTGTACATTTTACGTTTTGAATCAAATGTTGTTGTTGAAATTGATTTTTTTTTTAAAAAGTATATGATGGAATATAGATGAATCAAGATGGTTTGTGTGATTTTTATTGAATTTTTTGCAGATTTGGGTTAAATTTAAGGGTTTATGCAAATTATTATAAGTGCGACAAAAGTATCAATTTTCCTAAAAATAATGAATTTGAGATATATTTTAATTTTTTTTTCTGTAATTTCATTTTGTAACATTGTATATAATTAGGAAACTGTTAGTTTGACATAATTATTTTTGTAATTGATGTCTTTCAGAATTATGACCTTATTGCAGCAAAAGTACATATTTTTGGAAATTAGTTAAGTTAAGCTAGTTAGTCTTTTTTTTTTATGTAAAATCATTTTATAACATTGTATATAACTTATAAAATGTGAGGTTGACATAATTATTTCTAAGTCAACGTTTTCCCGAATTGCAACCTTATTGCGGAAAAAGTAAATATTTTTTTTTGAAATTGGTCAAATTGAGCTATTTCTTCGTTTTTTTTATGTAACTTCATTTTGTAACATTGTATATAATTATGATATTGTGATTCTGACATAATTTGTTTTGTAATTTGACGTTTTTCAATTATTAAGGAAAAGATACATTTAGTATTTAATGTTATAAAGAATATTTCATGTATGAAAATATATATGAAAATATTTTATAAGTTTTCCATCGATAAATCTATCGATAAGCGATTAATCCATCGATAAGTTCGATAAGTTTTGGTAACGGCAAACGATAAATTTTATAGGTTTTCCATCGATAAATCCATCGGCAAACGATTACTCCGTCGATAACGGCAAACGATTTATCGGTAAAAACGGCATTCAAATCCTTGCCCCAAACTCACGAACCTTGAGATCGTGGGGGCAAGATTGGAAGATCCTGCTTTGTCGGTTCTGTTACGAGCTTGTCCAAATTTGACCAGCTTATTGCTTCTCGGCTGTGAAGGCCTAAGGTCAGTCTCCATTGATTTGCCACAGCTTAAGCAGTGTAAGCTTGACTTCTATGGTTTGGGAAACTGCTCGATCTCGATGAACTGTCCCAACATCGAAGCACTTGAGATGCAAGGCTGTAGCTGGATCCGGGTTCGTGAGGCTAAGTTCTTGAGGAGTCTCTCGATTGCCAAAAATGCAGGTAAAATCAGTAGCTTTTAGACATTTATCTGTGCATATTTTTGCTCGGTTGTAACACGCTAACAACAAATACACCAAAGTTGAATATTAGTGTTTCCAAATTCCAACTACAATATGTTTTATTGACTTTCAGGGAGAGTCTACATGGTTGACTTTGGGAAGCTCCCGGCGCTCGAGTTCTTAAATTTCTTGTGTTTTCTTCTTTTGTGCATATAGATTTTAGAGACTCTTATATTATACAAAGAACAGAAAGTGTGTTAAGGGTTTATGTAATTTTTTGTTTTTATATACGATTATTGAGCAATAAAAAAAATCAATTATTTATTTGTATACTATTGTAGTGTAATGTAATTTTTTGCTAATATAAATTCGTTGATTATTCCATATAACTATATCGAGTAACCCGACGGTTGCTTTTACAGTTTAGTGTCTACTAATCATGTTAAAATAAAAGCAATAGGAAAATTATCATCTTTACAAAAAAGAGAACTAATAAGAGAATAAAATAAAAGTGGCATACATCATATTTAAATACTTTTTAAAATAAAAGTGGCATAAAATAAAAGTGGCATACATCAAAGTGTCAAACTTCACCAAAAAATCTATCCAACTCCGGGAAGAAAACTGTCTAAAAAAACATGTAATATGTTGTGAAACATTAAACTGTCTAACTTAAAGGGTCAAACTGTCCGACTAAACGGGGAAAACTATCCAACGAAACTAAGTATCTAACCTGGAAGATAAAACTGTCTAACTCCAGGGGTTAAACTGTCTAACTTAATAAATTATGTTTTATTGACGGGGGATAAAACTATCCTTCTTGACTCTAACTTATAAGAGTGTCTAACTTCACCAGAAAAACAATCAAACTAGGTGAAGAAAACTGTCCAAAAAAACATGCAATATTTAGTGAAACATCAAACTGTCTAACTTGAAGCGTCAAACTGTCCGACTTAACGGGAAAAACTATCCAACTAAACAAACAGTCTAACCCGGAAGATAAAACCGTCTAGTTCCATGGGCTAAACTGTCTAACTTAATAAATTATGTTTTATTGACGGGGTTTAAACTATCCTTCTTGACTCTAACTTATCAAAGTGTCTAACTTCACCACAAAAACTATCAAACTCGGTGAAGAAAACTGTCCAAAAAAACTTGCAATATTTAGTGAAATATAAAACTGTCTAACTTGAAGCGTTAAACTGTCCGACTTAACGGGAAAAACTATCAAACTAAACAAACTGTCTAACCCGGAAGATTAAACCGTCGAACTCCATGGGTTAAACTGTCTAACTTAGTAAATTATGTTTTATTGACGGGGGATAAAACTATCCTTCTTGACTCTAACTTATCAAAGTGTCTAACTTCACCACAAAAACAATCAAACTCGGTGAAGAAAACTGTCCAAAAAAACTTGCAATATTTAGTGAAATATAAAATTGTCTAACTTGAAGCGTCAAACTGTCCGACTTAACGGGAAAAACTATCCAGCTAAACAAACTGTCTAACCCGGAAGATAAAACCGTCGAACTTTATGGGTTAAACTGTCTAACTTAGTAAATTATGTTTTATTGACAGGGGATAAAACTATCCTTCTTGACTCTAACTTATCAAAGTGTCTAACTTCACCACAAAAACTAACAAACTCGGTGAAGAAAACTGTCCAAATTTTATTTTTATATTTAGTGAAACATAAAACTGTCTAACTTGAAGCGTCAAACTGTCCGACATAACGAGAAAAACTATCCAACTAAACAAACTGTCTAATCCGGAAGATAAAACACTTGAACTCCATGGGTTAAACTGTCTAACTTAATAAATTATGTTTTATTGACGGGGGATAAAACTATCCTTCTTGACTCTAACTTATCAAAGTGTCTAACTTCACCACAAAAACAATCAAACTCGGTGAAGAAAACTGTCCAAAAAAACTTGCAATATTTAGTGAAATATAAAACTGTCTAACTTGAAGCGTAAAACTGTCCGACTTAACGGGAAAAACTATCCAACTAAACAAACTGTCTAACCCGGAAGATAAAACCCTCTAAATCCATGGGCTAAAATGGATAAAACTATCCTTCTTGACCCTAACTTATCAAAGTGTCTAACTTCACCACAAAATCTATCCAACTCGGGAAAGAAAATTGTCTATAAAAACGTGCAAAATATTGTGAAACATCAAATCGTCTAAATTCAAGTGTAAAACTATCCAACTAAACGGGGAAAACTATCCAGTTAAAACAAACTGTCTAACCCAAAAGTGAAACTAATCAAACTTCGTGTATTAACATGTAAGTTAAAACAAAATCAATAAATATAGTTTTATTGATTACCATAGTAAAAAGAAAAAAAAAGAGGAAATTATGAATATATAATAAGGGGTTATCAAGCTAATTGCATTATAGCTGAGATACTAACTGAAAAAGAACGTCCAAAAAACAAAAAGAACGTCCTAAGGAAAGACAAGTCCAGTTTGTTTAACCCTTCAGTCAAAGCCCGGTCTTGTTAATGTCGTCGAAGTAAGGGTGCTCCATGGCTTTCTTCGCCGAGATACGCTTCGCCGGCTCGTACTGCAACATTTCCTGCAACAAAACAAGACATATTAGATATTAAAAATTGACCGGGGCCGGACACACTAGTAAAAAAAATGGTGAAATCTATCCAACATTTCCCGATGATCCGGGATCGCCTTCGTCATAGGTTGCGCGCTCCACTGAGGGTTCTCGTGCCAGTTAATGAGTTTGCTTACTCCCGGCCACATTTTTTCATTTGGGGTACCCAATAACCTGAAATCATCGATGTTATATTACGGAGTTAAATACATGTGTTGCATTACAGAGAGTACAAAGAAATAGCTTACCTGAATATATTTATCGCCCCAAATCGAAGATGTAATCAACTGAATTTCAAGGCCAGATAACAGTACTCACCAAATATGCACCCAACATACCACATGTCCACTCCGGTCGAGTAATGCGTAGCGCCCAAAAGAACTTCAGGGGATCTATACCAAAGGGTCAGGATCTGCAACATTCGTACAACGCACAAATATTATAATTTTGACCAACATTTAATAGCGTTGGCAAGCAAAAGCAGTGGCCGGACCTACCTCGTGAGTATACTTCTTAATTGGCACTGTGAATGCCCGAGCTAGACCGAGATTCTCGGCACTGTCCTTGACTCCGTCCCTGGGCCGGCAAAAGGGGAGGCTGTAGTAGCTGTACGGATCTCGGTGTCGATGGAGGTCAGCGAATTCACCTTCACGAAGAGCTCGTCGCCGATCTCGTGCTTGTGGGGGTAGCTCCCGGGGAGGTAGAAGCCATGGCTAGGGCACAGAGCGGCGAGGATCACCAGTGCCCAGATCGCGGATCGGCGGAAAGATTCCATTTCGGGGGTTCTTGCGTCAGATCTGGACGACCCAGATCGGGACATCGTCGAAGAGAATCGAAGGAGCGGCGAGGATCACAGAGCTTGCGTGGAGGAGGGAGTCATGCGAAGGAGAAAGCAAAGATCATGGGCTCGTCTCTGCGAGGAAGACGATGAAGAAGAAGCTTGAGAGAGAGAGAGAGAGAGGGGTGAGGGTGGAAGAGAGTTCGAGTGAAAATTGAGGATAAAAAAGGGTAATATTGTCCAAAACATGACTAAATATAAAATGGGAATATTTTTTCAGAAACAAAAAATCAGGGAACAATACCGAAATAAGTGGTTTTTTGGAGGTCATTTTTTAAAGTCTCCCTATATATATATATATATATATATATATATATATATATGGGCTAAGCCAAAGGGGCGGAGCGGGGACGGTCGCCCCCACTTGGTCCTAAAACGTTTTTTTTTTTATTATTATTGATATAATTAAAAGTTTATATATAAATTATAAACATAGCACTTGTAGACTAAATATCATAACTGCCTACTATAATTTTGTACTTTTAAAGTATCTTCCAAGTTATAGTCATTGGTTCAATTCTCAAACCCACTATATTTTTTAATATTTTTTAGCAACACTTTTTATGATTATAACTTCTTTGTTTCATCGTATTTTTGTACTTTACTTAATTATAGGTATACTAAAATGGTTACAACTTACGAAATTAGAGAATAAAAAATTACCAATCAATTTAAGATTTGTAAAGTCTTAAATATTGAAAAAAAAATTATATTAATATTTCGAGAACGTAACATGTAGGTTTCTAATCATATAAAGATCCTAATGAACTATTTTCATAAACCGAAATTTTAAAATATAGCTATAATTCAATGTATAATAATAGTTTCAATATCTCGTTTTATTATAAAATTTATAACTAATTAATTTTGCCCCTTCTTAGTCAGAGCTCTAGCTCCGACCCTACCTATATATATATATTATTATTATTATTATTATTATTATACGTTCCGCCCCTATATATATATATATATATATATATTATAACTATACGTAGCTTATCTAATACGGCTTTTCGCCTACATAATTTCCAGGCGGATCATAATTACAAGTTATGAACACGTCGCCACCGTCGCAGACAACCCTAGCGCAGCCGAGCCGCCTCGTCCTCCGCCACACGACCTGCGTGTAGTGGCCGCACTGCTGGCCCGCCCGGCAGGCGTTAGCCTCGTAGTCGTAGAACCTCTCCTCGTCGGTCCATGCTCTCACGGTGTCCCCCGCCGTCCACGCGGACCCGCCACCCCAGAATATGTTCTCACCGAGGCTGCCGACGGCTTCCTCGGCAGAGTGCTGCACCGCACAATCGGCGCGTCTCACACCCGCCCACCAGGCGGCGTGCCGCACCAGCTGGAAGTCCCAAAGAAGGAGCGGCTCCCACTTGGTGGCGCGCACGAGGTTGTGTGCAGGAACTGCAGCGCCTCGCCGACGCAGCCCCAGCAGAGCTGCTTTGACGCATTGTAGATGGCATCGGTATCGCTGGGAGCGGCCGGCTCAGGCGGGATTAGAGACGGGCGTGTGCCGCCGTTGGCTGCGAGCAGAGTGAGGAGAGTTGCTAGTGAGAGCAAGAGAGTATGGGGTTTGGCCATTTTGCAGACTGCGGTTTGTGGCTTTGATTCTCATGGTAAATTTTTAGGGTTTGGATTGAGATATAAAGAAATTTGGAGATCACGAGTCACGGGTTAATAATTGGTATTTGGCATATTTTCTAAATTTGTGTACGTGCTCAATTGTGGTGTTAAACCAATTGAAAAAGTAGACACAATTCTAGTGAAAAATAAATCAATATTCCTAAATTCTTAATCGTAATATCTCGTTGAATTTCTTTTATTTGTGCTTAATTTATTTTATCAAATTTATTAATTGAAAAATTATTCAATTTATTCATCGTTTTTTATCTTAAGAGGAAAATCAAATCGTGTCCAATAATCCTAAATTCATATTGCGTTCACATATATGTTTATGAAATGTAAATGATATGATATATGAATTATGATACCATCGCGAGCATGTTGGAGTTTCACGTGAAGGTGAGTTATATATTTTGTTGTGCAATCCGTGAACTCTTCTTTGTTTGCTGTCAAATAATGTGGCCACGTCTTCGACTTTTGCTTGTACACGTGGTTCAAACTATGACTATCGTACCCATTTGCATACGTTACTTTACAAAAAAAAAAATCACGCTCACCAAATTTCATCTTGACAAATCATTACGTCGAAAAAAATAAAATTGGTGAATGTTATAAATAAATATAATGTTCATGAACATTAGGTTAGGTTTGCATTTATTATTTTCACTATACAAATACTATGTACCAACAATATGTAATTACTTAAATGCCCTTAGGTTTTCTATAAATACCCTCTTTTGGAGGATGAATACACGTACTCATTTCCCCTCAATTTTACTCTTACTTTCTCACTCTTGGTTTCACCGATTCTCTCCATTCTCTCTACTCCATCACTCATATATTTTACCTTACTATTCCACCAAGGTATAAAATGTCGAGATTTTCGCACGACATATCGACCGGTAATCGTTTTGGGAAGATATGCGAAACGAAATCCGAGTCATTTCGATGTCGTTTTCCCTTTGTTCACGATATGTCGTTCGGCAGCCCTAATTCATGTCGAGTGTCGTTTTTCTGAAGCCAAATGACGAAATAGGGTGCGAAAGCCCACAAACGAAACTCTCATCCATCCACCATGGGAGAAAAAAAAGAGCTTATGCGTGAGGAAGAAAATGGGGCTTCTGTGTGAAGAAGAAAATGGGGAAGAAGAAAAGGTCGTGGGACCCATTTTCTTACTTTCTTTTTTATTTATTTTTTACTTTTAAAACATTGCTTTAATGAGTATGAGACCTGTTGATGTACAAATTCGTCATTATTTAATATGACATAGAGTGCTAAAGTTGTGAATTAATTAAATTTACAAACCGTGATAAAAGGCTTTAAAGAAATAAACTGATATTCGTAAATGCCCAATTGAGAAGCCCAATGAGATTCTCAAACAGACCAAAACCGACGGATACAAGGCTACTCGGCCCAAAGGGCTCTAAGGCCCAATATCCATTCGACAACAATCCAGAAAGACGAGGGTAGAGTTGTCATATTCTCTACCCGGCATCTCACTTCAAATCCAAGCGGAAGACCAGGAGCACGGAGTCAAGCCTCCAACGGGCATAATTCAAACACAACGATGAGAACAAAGTCATGGGACACGTGTAGCAAGGTCGGCCATTAAGCCCGGTCAGCACGGAGAGAAGACCCCATGATTCTTGGAAGACCAACCGGAAGAATTGAAGCCTATAAATACCAAGCTCAAGCTCAGATCAACACACACGCATACTAGCAACCCGGAGAGAATACATCGAAAAGCTTATACCCGGCATTCTTGTTCACTTGAGATTTTGTTGTATTCTTTCCTTTCTTTCCTATTCATTTCCATTCCTAGGCGTGATCTAGCTGTCTCTAGCTATCCGTCAATGTCTATTGTTGCAATAAACTAACAGAGGAAGTAGTCAACTACCGCCTCGGGACGAACCTCTATAAAAAACCCCTCGTCCCATTTATATTGCTTATATATATATATATATATATACATATATCGTGAGTGAATCAGGAGCTTGCAACGTGAGAGATCGAATTCCACCAAATTGTTCTATTAAAAAATATCATACGCTCACAAGTCACACTTGACTGATTGAGGTGGGAAACCACGTCAACAGTTTGGCGCTGTCTGTGGGAAATTGATCTCGCTAATTTCTAAAAGCTCAAAGCACTCTGCAAACATGAGCAACAACGAAATCGTAATCGTGAACGAGTCTGAGGTGAACAACCCAGACCAAAACACAGAGTCGAACAACCTGCAATCTCAACTAGAAGCTAGCTCCGCTGAGAATCGAGAGTTGCGCCAGCGACTCGAGTCTTTTGAAGCAAACCGAGCCCGTAATGAGCATCGTCAGACTACTAACCGGATTGATCCGAGACAGAGCTCTGGGTATCAAGGCCGGATAGGCCTCAACGCTGTCCATCTTGACTTTGCCGACGTGGATAATCCGCAAGCGTCGAGGCAAAATCAACCCCGACAACCCAGCGGCCGTAGACCCTCGACCCCTCCACCGCCTCCTGAAACAGGAACGCCCCTCTTCACCCCATTGGCGGGTCTCTACTTGTCCAGAACCGACCATCGGGGTACGAGCGAAGCCGTGACATTAGCCAGGCCCTCAACGGCCAGCCAGTCATGTACCCGAGGTATCCCAGTCCGGTGTACGGACAGGAACCCCTCCAAGCTGTGCATCCCGAACCAGCTCCCCAACGCACGGAACTGGAGGAGCTTAAACGCTCAATGGGCGAAATGAATGAGATTCTCATTCACGTGCGCTCTCGCGTGAACAGTGCCACTAGCGCTGCCCCCGAGATAGAATGTTTAGTGGAGGAGGCAGAAAGGACGCCTTTCAAGCCCGTCATAACTAAAGTTATACTTAGGGAAGGCGGGCGCGTACGACGGGACGAAGTACGACGGGACGACCGATCCCAAAGTACACCTGAAATCCTTCAGGATCGCGATGGGACGAGCCCATCTGGAAGCACACGAATTAGACGCTGGGCGCTGCCAGTATTTCTCAGAAAATCTGGTCGGCCCAGCGATGGAGTGGTTCTCAAAATTGGAACCACGGTCCATAGACAACTTCGGTTAGCTGACAACCATGTTTCTCAAGCACTTTTCCATGTTTATGGAAACTGAGATCACGGCCGCAAACCTCTATGCCTTACAGCAGGAAAGTAGGAGAGCCCCTTAGAGCTTTCATGACCATGTTCAAGAAGACCATGGTCAAAATAAACAGGATCAGTGACGAAACAGCCATAGCCGCTCTCACGGCCGAACTATGGTACGACTCGAAGTTCAAGACGGATATTGTCGTAAATCGTTACGACTCCATCGAAGACGTGATCCACAGATCATCCAACTGGATCAGACATGACAAAGAACTCGAAGCCATGCGAAGGAGACATGGACCTCAACCCGTCCATCAACTGAATCCCGGGCCACCCGGACAACAACCGCCATCCAGAGCCGGAAATCACAACAACCCTCTCAGGGGACAGAGGAGCTCCCCCCCAATCCAAAAGCACCCATTCCAAGCCCAGAATTCGAGGGCAAATAACGGACCGAACCCGCAAAATCCATACGTTTTCAACGTAAATTCGGAAACCGCGGACTTCGAAGAACAGATCGAAGCGGAAGAAACCCCTGGAGAAGTGTTGGTCAGCTCAAGGGACTTCCCACCATTCAGCAACAAAATCTTCCCGAAGCACGACCCTAAAGCGTGGTGCAATTTCCACAAGGTGTTCGGACACCATACAAAAAATTGTATGGTACTCCGTGCCCGTCTAGCAGAAAAGTACATCAACGGCGAGTTGGGAAAAGTTAACTTCGGCAACGAGCTGAAAAATGGGCAATCAACCGAGCAAAGCTTCCCTCAAGACCAACCTCGGAATGTCCAGAAAAGAGACGAACAACAGAGAACACCGGGCGAAAGCATATAGCCAAGCAAGAGAGGACGGGTACACATGCTCGAAGAACCAGACGAGCAGACGTACGAAGAAGCGAAAGATTTTGGAGAACAGCTCAACGACATTCCCGAGCCCATTGGCAGAATCTACACGATCGTAGGAGGGTCCCAACTGCACGACAACTCAGTAAACTCCATCAAGGCCCATCAAAGGAGGCTCAAAGTCGGACCGGTAGTCATACCGAGGCAAGAGCCGGACTTCGAGATCTCGTTCAAAGATAGCAAAGCGGCCAGGCTGATTGGCCCGCACGACGACGCGTTGGTCGTCACACTCCTAGTTGCCTCGTATACGATGGATAGAATCCTAATCGAAAACGGGAGCTCAGTCGACGTGATCTTCCTGGAGCCACTGCTGAAGCTGGGAGTCGAAGAAACAGAGATCAACAGAGAGGCCATCCCGCTAACCGGCTTCGATGGAGGAATCATCAATGCGGTTGGCACGGTGCGACTGTCCATCGCAGCAGCAGGGGTCAGGAAAACCAAGAACTTCCTAGTGTTGGACTACCCGCCAGTTTACAACATTATACTAGGAAGACCTTGGCTGCACATGATGAAGGCCGTACCGTCAACCTACCATCAACTAATACGCTTCCCGAATAGGGCGGGAAAAATCGTTGAAATAAAGGGAAACCAAAAACAATCCAGAATCTGCTATATGAGCGCGTTCCGGATCATCCAGGCCGCTAAGGCCGGAAAAGAGCAATCTACCGCATAGCAGCTAATGGCGGTAGAAGAAAAAGAGGACCACGGACAGGAAAGGACCTCTAATACGGATGGACCTAACCTGGAAATGACAGTCCAGGTCCAAATCGATCCCGACAACCCGGACCACGGGGTAGGAACTAGACAACAATGTCAGAAAAGATCTCCTCAAATTCCTCACCAGAAACCGGGACTGTTTTGCTTGGTCTCACAAGGACATGCCCGGGATAGACCCAAGCTTTACAACCCACTTCCTAAACGTGGATCCCAGCTATAAGCCGGTGAAGCAAAAAAGGTGAAAGCTAGGCCCGGATAGTGCCCAAGCTGTGAATGAAGAAGTCACAAAACTGCTGCAGACCGGATCCATCAGGGAAGTCAAGTACCCGGACTGGTTAGCAAATACAGTCGTCGTGAAGAAGAAAAACGGGAAGGCTAGAGACTGCATCGACTTTACCGACCTGAACAAAGCTTAACCCAAAGACAGTTTCCCGATGCCCCACATCGACCGATTAGTCGAAGCAACGTGTGGGCACGAACTACTGTCGTTCATGGACGCATTCTCGGGATACAATCAGATCGTAATGCACCCCGAGGACCAAGAAAAAACGGCATTCATAACCGATAGAGGAATATACTGCTATAAAGTCATGCCTTTCGGATTGAAAAACGCCGGGGCCACATACCAGAGATTAGTCAACCAGATGTTTGCCGAGCAACTCGGTAAAATTATGGAAGTCTACATCGACGACATGCTGGTAAAGTCCTCTCAAGCAACGGATCACGTGTCCCACCTAGAAGACTGCTTCGCCATACTACGAAAGTATCAAATGAAGCTCAACCAGACAAAATGCACCTTCGGGGTAACTTTAGGAAAATTCCTAGGTTATTTGGTCACACAGCGAGGAATAGAAGCCAATCCCGACCAGATAAATGCCCTCCAGAACATGCCCTCCCCGAGGACTGTTCGGGAGACACAAGGGCTGACTGGGAGAATCGCCGCTCTTAACCGGTTCATATCAAGAGCTACGGACAAATGTTTGCCCTTTTACAAGTTATTGAAAGGGAACAAAAAGTTCGAATGGACCAAAGAGTGCGAAGAGGCCTTCCAAAAGCTGAAAAGGTACCTCTCCACCCCACCGATACTCACCAGACCAATTTTGGGAGAGCCATTGTTTTTATACCTGGTTGTCTCACCATTGGCGGTGAGCGGAGTAATAGTGAGAGAGGACCGCGGAGAGCAAAAGCCGATCTTCTACATCAGCAAATCCTTGGAAGATGCTGAACCAGATACCCGGCTATCGAAAAACTCGCACTGGCAATGATAACCGCAGCGAGAAAGCTCGGCCTTACTTCCAATCCCATACCATCATGGTAATAACCACTCAACCTTTGAGAATCGTCCTTCATAGCTCGAATCAATCGGGATGGCTCACAAAATGGGCCGTCGAGCTAAGCGAATTCGATATAGAATACAAGATCCGAACCTGTGCAAAATTACAAGTATTGGCTGACTTTCTCATCGAACTACCAGCCGACGGTTAAAAAGAGGGTCACGAAGATGGAGAATGGAAACTCGAAGTTGACGGTGCCTCAAACCAAGGCGGATCCGGGATTGGAATTCGTTAGATATCCCCCACGGGAGAAGTGTTGGAGCAATCATTTCGATTGAAATTCCACGCAACAAACAACGAGACCGAATACGAGGCCCTCATCGCCGGCCTCAAACTAGCAAAAGTCTTAGGAGCCTGGAAAGTAAGGGCCCATTCCGACTCAAAACTAGTTACTAGTCAGATCAGTGGCGAGTATGCCACCCGAGATGACAGAATGGAAAAGTACCTCTCGGTAGTAAAGAGCTTAATTCAACAATTCGAACACGTCGATATAGTCCAAATACCGAGAAGTGAGAACGCGTCAGCAGACGCATTGGCCGGTTTAGCTTCAACTTCGGACCCCGAAGTCAAAAGGATAATCCCGGTCGAAACAATAGACGAACCCAGCGTAACACGCGAAGTTTGCAATATCCGAATGGAAGAAGGATTGGAGAACCCCAATCATTAACTACATCCTAACCGGAGCCAAACCCCAAGATAAGCAAAAATCCAGGAAACTAAGAATCCAAAGTGCTAGATTTTGCATGATCGGGGAAAAATTGTACAAACGCAGCTATACCGGACCCTACCTAAGGTGCCTAGGAAAGACCAAGGCTCAAATAGTACTTCACAAAATCCATGACGGAGAATGTATCAACCACTCGGGAGGAAGATCTGTAGCAAACAAAGAAAAAAGGCAAGGCTTTTTCTGGGCCACCATGTTGGCGCACAGCGAAGCCCATGCCAGAAGATGCGACAAATGTCAAAGACACTCCCCGTCCATACACCGGCCAGCAGAAGAACTCTCATCAGTCTCAGTCACGTACCCGTTCATGAAATGGTCTATGGACATAGTAGGACCTTTTCCCCTGGCCCCGGCCGGAAAGAGGTTCATACTCGTCGTGACCGATTACTTCTCAAAATGGGTGGAGGCAGAAGCGTACGCAAACATTAAAGATGTTGACGTAGAAAATTTCCTATAGAAAAACATCATCAGTCGATTCGGCCTCCAAAAAGAGATAATAGCTGATAATGGACCACAGTTCATTTCAACGAGATTCCAAAACTTCTGCATAAACTGGAAAATATCCTTGAACACGTCCACTCCGAGATATCCTCAAGGCAACGGCCAGGCCGAGGTAGCTAACCGGGTAATAGTGGACGGAATCAAGAGACGCTTAGACACCAAAAAAGGACGATGGGGCAGACGAGCTCATAGGAGTCTTTTGGTCCTACAGAACCACCCCGCGTAAGGCCACCGGGGAAACCCCATTCTCAATGGTACACGGCACCGAGGCCGTAATACCAGCGGAGATAAAGACACCCAGCCTCTAGAGGGAACTCGCCCCTTTGAACGCATAAATCAATGACGAAATGAGGGAAGACCAGCTCGACTACATCGATGAAAGACGAGAACAAGCTTTGATAAGAATTGCCAACTATCAAAATTTGATAGCAAGGTACTATAATTCAAAGATCAAACGTCAAAAATTCATAGTAGGAGAACTGGTCCTCAGAAAAGTTTTCCAAAATATCGCCGAGCTGAATACGGGCAAGCTCGGGGCCAATTGGGAATGACCTTACATCGTCACTGAAGTAGTAAAACCTGGAGTATACCGGCTAGCCACTCCGGATGGAACAAGAGTCCTCCGCAGTTGGAATGCCATGCACTTAAGGAAATACTACGCCTAACCCGACCTACCCAGTCTCCCCTGAACTACCTAATGACTTGATCCCCAAATTTGGGGTACGTAGGCAGCCCATCCTAAACAATGTGCACAGTTTCAATCCAAACCCAAAACCAAATAGGCCCGAAAACTACGAATTGTAAAACTCAATAGAGTCAACCTAAACGATAACATGTCCCAAACTCTCATCAAGGCAACAAGCCTATCCGGGTAACAGACCCATCACCTAAGGCAACAAGCCTATCCGGGTAACAGACCCATCACATAAGGCAACAAGCCTACACGGGTTAAAACAGACCCATCGCACAAAGGCAACAAGCCTACCCGGGTAACAAACCCTTCACATAAGGCAACAAGCCTATCCGGGTAACAAACCCACTATACAACGATCGATGAACCTAACCGGGTAGCCAACCCGTCCCCTAAGGCGGCAATCCTGATCCTTTTTAAAATATGTAATTATATAAATCTGGCATCTACAAAAATGTTTTTTCAGAAACAAAAACCTACGGGTTATTATGGCAGACGAGCAAGGAATATTCAACGGAAAGAATTGAAGGAGCAATTACATCACAACGTACCCGTATGTTTTTTATACTTAGCGAATTTCGAATTTTCAACATTTTCTATCCTCTATCCGATTATACGATAGGTTACTCGGAACCTCGAATAGGAAAATTAACATAGAATAGTACGATGAGAAAATTAACTTAGACACAAGAAATTATAAACACAGCATAAAGAGAATATGGCAAGAAGTCACAAAACATAAGATAGAAACAAAATAGCAAAGGCCCTAACCACGGGCATATCCAAACCGTACAAAAAAAAAGGGTTCAAGCCGCCGTAGGCTTGCCCATAAGTAATTGTCTTGGCCTTAGGCCTTGTTAACTAAAAACCAAAAAAATGGGGGACACTCTATGCGTCGACCCAGGGTACCTCCACGACCTCTCGGTCCTCCTCCTCCCTCTCCTTCTCTTCTTCTTCACCGGCCTAGCCTCCATGCTCAGTCGGCTCCTCAGCGGCGGTCTCCTCGGCGACGTCAGGCTCGGGCAGAGTTGGCTCTTCGAGGACGATCTCCTCGGTAACGGCAGGCACGGGGAAGATGGGCTCCTTGACAGCGGGCTCCTCGGCCACATGATCTTCAACGACGGGCTCGGCGGCAGGATCTTCAGGGGCATGCTCTTCGGCAACCGACCGCTCAGACCGGAGGCTCAAATCTGCAAGGGAAACATCGGTCAACTCGGCGTCAGGAGACATAGCCGGAGACCCTATCAGCGGTGCCAGAACCGCATCCAAGAGAGCTTGGTAGCGAGCAGCGTTTCCTTCTAGGACCTCCTTCTCGGCCTCAAAATCTTGAACGTTGCCGTCAATGATGTCTTGGATTAGCTCAAGACAACCTTCGGCTTGATCCAAGCAACTATTGTCGGCGGTCGTACCTTTATACCACGCGAGGAGCGCGTCCCTCTCTTACACCTTTCGGCGGTAACGGGATTAGATGGCTTTCTTCTCGGTCTCACGGTAAGAAGATTGTTGCCGGGCCTCAGCCAGCTCTGCAGCAAGGCGCTGCACGTCCTCCTTCAAGGCCAAAGCCTCCTCCTCCTTCTTCTTGGCCAACTCCTCAGCCCGTCCCTTAGTCGCATCAGAAGCCAGCATCTGCCTGGCAGCCGCCTCGCTCGCGCTCTGAGCCTCCCCGATCGACCGGGTAGCATTCGTTAGCTTCTCCCTGAGATCAGCAACCGTGTTCCCAAGCCCCTTGACCTTGGCGTCATAGGTGGCAATCGGCTTACTCATGACCATGATCTGGTCCCCCTTAGCCCGGATAGCCGCCACGGCATCGGCCAGTTCCTTTCCTTCAGCGCGAGCTGCTCGGCAGCCTGCGCGCCCTCCTTAGCTTTGTATAATTGGTCCTCATAATCGAGGACCATATCGTTGATAGAGGCGACGAGCTACACATCCAAAAACCAAAGTTAGAAAAACTAAAAGGATAAATTAGAAAACCAAATCTAAAGACCAGTGATGCTTACCAGAGTTGTGGCTGCAGCCACGTCCTTGTACAGCCTCTTCTCGGCAATACTTCTGGGGACCCTGCCAACCCCGCCATTTGTTATCTGCCGGATAAGACCGGCAGCCACCTTAGGTGCCTTGTGGAGACCTTTGTCCCCCATCCAAGTACACCCCGCCTTCCGTGAGATCGTCTTCTCCCTGGCCTGCTCCTCGGCCACTGGGGGAACTAACCCCGTCTCCCTCGCCTCACCTTGGGAGGCCTCCTTAGGGCGCTCACTCTCCCAAGCAATCCATTTCCCTTCTCCAAGGCCCTCGCGCCTCCCCTCGGGACCACGTCCCTCCTCGCCGCCTCCTTCGGAGCCGAATCCCCCTTCACCCTCTTTCGGACCCCGAAATCGTCTCCTTCACACGGCCTCTTCACGACCGCCTCCGAGCCCGTCCTCGGGAGAACGCCGTCCTGAGAAGGACGAGTCACGTCCCTTGAAGGACGAGCAGGAGCAGAAGGAGGAGCAACCTCCTTCTCGGAAGGCTTTGCCAATGGCATAGCCTCCGGGGTGCTGTCCCCGTCGTCGGAAAGCTCGACGACATCCTTCTTCTTGATCGCCCCAGGGGCGACCTCAGCAAGAGACTCCCGAACAGGAGTCTCCTCATTCCCCCTACTCGTCTCCTGACGAACAGCCCTGGAAGGTGCCGACGCACCAGACCCCCTCTTTTCCGCCCTCCTGCTCGTCTCTTGACGAGCAGCTCCAGCCGAGGCCGATCCCCCGGCCTGCCCTTCTTGTCTCCGCCTCTGGCGAAAACTCTGACCCTTCGGACGTAGAGCGTCCATATACTCTGCACGTCAAAAATCCACACTTAAAGAAAAGAAAGAAAAATATAAAACAGAACCAAAAAGATAGGTTCAGAAATCATACCCGGAAATTCCTCCTCGTCTGGCTCACACCAAAGTCCGGCAGCTTCGAACCTCTCCCTCGTGAAATTCGACCACAGCTTTGGGCCTGAAGGAATGAGCCTTCTCTTAAAAGCCTTCCACTCCTCTATAATCGAAAGAGACTTAGGCTCCTCAGGGTCCTCGACTGCATAAGAAAGAACAGGAAATTAGCAAACATACAAGAATGACCGAATATGGAAAATTAGAAAACCCAGCTCGGAAGAAGAACCAACCTATCTCGTGGACCCATTCATTTCTATAGCTCGACCAAGAACCAAACGTTTCCTGGCCGGCCAGGAAGAAGAAGTACTTGTGGGTCCAAGCACTCTCCTTCTTGGGAAAACCAGAGATGATCTCCCCTTCCTTAACGGATAGGAAGAACCTACCCTTAGCCTGACCGTTGACCTTAATAACCAAGCCCGTCAACAGGTCCCAGATTGTAAGTGAATACAAACATTCGTGGGCCCGGATAAGCAAGGCCATCAGAATCCGAATAGAATTCGGGCTAAGTTGCCCAATAGAAATCCTAAGGTGAGTAAGATACCTTAAGATGAGCTCGGGAATAGGAAACCTAAGCCCCCCGGACTCAAAAAACCTCTGGTACACAAAGACCCAGCCGTCCGACTTCTGCTCGCCGGCATGATCGTCTGGCCCTGGCAATCTAAGCTCTATCGACTAGGGAATTTTGTATTCTACCCGAATCCTAACTAAATCCTTAGGTTTCAGAATCGACTTACGAGAATCTGTAGTCAGAAACTCCGTCTGCCATTTTGAGACCGCTGTTTTAGGACCCATTTTTTTCTAAGAGATCCTAGAAAAAACTGAAAGCTACCTAGACGAGCACAAAAACCCAGAAACTAGAAATTAGAGAGATTCAAAAAAACCAAAAAACAATATCTAGAAACCTAGAAAAACCTTCAATCAGACTCGCAAAGGAAAGAACAAAGAAGGAATGAAGAACCTGGATCTCTAGACACGAAGAAACCTGACGATACCTTCAACAATGGCGGGCACAGAGCTTCTCTCTAAGACTCAAAGCTTTTCTCTCTCTAAAAAATTCGAAAATGGTATTCGAATGCAAAACAGAATATATATAGAGGAGAGAAGGAGAGGTTACCTTCGATAGACGTGTGACGGGCTGAAGCTGAAGAGACGTGCCCATTTAATGCGAAACACTCGAGTATATATACTCGAAAATTGTCGCTGATCCTACGGTTAGGGTTTCCTCGAAAATCGCAATAAACTTCATCCTATGGTTGAGATCAGCGAGCTATCCGGTGTCACGTCAGCATGACAGCTGTGTCAGGAGAATATGAAGAGTTTATTCTCTTCGAACTCCGCAAAATGGGACGCGTGTTGTAACCGTTCCCGCCCAAAATTTGAAGCAACAGTTACAGCTTCAAGACCCTATCCGTCCGTCATATCTCGAAATTATCCAAAATCCTGCTCGGATTATGCAGATTTGCGGCAAAAGTCACAAATTTAATTAATCCTATCCGGCACGAATTTTACATGATTTCATCAAGTAAATACTATAAAATTTACTTCATATTTTTTTATAGTAGGGGGCTAACTGTTGATGTACAAATTCGTCATTATTTAATATGACATAAAATGCTAAAGTTGTGAATTAATTAAATTTACAAACCGTGATAAAAGTCTTTAAAGAAATAAATTGGTATTCTTAAAAGCCCAATTGAGAAGCCCAATGAGATTCTCAAACAGACCAAAACCAACGGGTACAAGGCTACTCGGCCCAAAGGGCTCAAAGGCCCAATATCCATTCGACAACAATCCAGAGACGAGGGTAGAGTTGTCATATTCTTTACCCGGCATCTCACTTCAAATCCAAGCGGAAGACCAGGAGCACGGAGTCAAGCTTCCAACGGGCATAATTCAAACACAACGACGAGAACGAAGTCTTGGGACACGTGTAGCAAGGTCGTCCATTAAGCCCGGTCAGCACGGAGAGAAGACCCCATGATTCCTGGAAGACCAACGGGAAGAATTGAAGCCTATAAATACCAAGCTCAAGCTCAGATCAACACACACGCATACTAGCAACCCGGAGAGAATACATCGAAAAGCTTATACCCGGCATTCTTGTTCACTTGAGATTTTGTTGTATTCTTTCCTTTCTTTCCTATTCATTTCCATTCCTAGGCGTGATCTAGCTGTCTCTAGCTATCCGTCAATGTCTATTGTTGCAATAAACTAACAGAGGAAGTAGTCAATTACCGCCTCGGGACGAACCTCTATAAAAAAAACCCTCGTCCCATTTATATTGCTTATATATATATATACATATATCGTGAGTGAATCAGGAGCTTGCAACGTGAGAGATCGAATTCCACCAAATTGTTCTATTAAAAAATATCATACGCTCACAAGTCACACTTGACTGATTGAGGTGGGAAACTACGTCAACTGGACCCATCCTGTTTTTATAATAAATAATTATTACTCCTCTATATTCAACTAATACGTGTCAAAATATTAATGAAAAAAAATTACGTTTACGACTTTTTAACCTAAATTATTTTTTATCCATCATTTGAATTAGATATTAAAATAAAATATATTTTTACATACTTACAGATATTATTTTTTTTTTATTTTGAAAAGATTATACTAATTTTACATATTTATAGATATTATTTTTATATAACTTTTTAATCTACTATTTTGTTATAGCTTATGTGTTTTATGTTATGAATGTGTTTTGTTATTTTTATATATTTTTTAATATACTATTTTGTTATAACTTATGTGTTTTGTTTTATGAATGTGTTTTGTTGTATAGAATTATGTCTTGGATTTATTAAATATGTAGTTTTGAATTTATATAAATATCTTGCTTAAATAATCAAATATATTTTTACAAAATATCCGTCGAAAACCCCATCGGCATGCGGTATGCCCATGCGGTATATGCGGTATATGCGGCATGCGGCATGCCCTTTTTTACCATTTTTCCATCGACATACCCATCGGCAAGCGATATATCCGTAAAACAGAAAACGCGAAACGACATCGGCAAACAGCATTTTAAACCTTGATTCCACCTACATACAAATCATATTACTCCCTACCACACTAAAATAATAGGTGCAAAAGTAGCAAGTTTACAACAGTGGGTTTATTTAAGAGATTACAAAGCATAAGAAAAGTAAAAATAAATTTTTTTGGACGTTTTTCAAATCCGAGAAGCTGATTAGGTTATCGTTTTTGCCGATAAATTGTTTGCATTATCGATGGATTCATCATTTGGTAATAGATTTATTGATGGAAAAGATATAAAATCTCATATCAACATTATCGAAACTTATCGATGGATTAATCGGCTATATATTGGTGGATTTATCAATGGAAAAGATATAAATTAGTTTTATGCATAATTGTATTCAATTTTCATTGTGTAAAAAATACCAACAAAATAGCACATCATAATAAGTATTACACCAACTAACATATGTATACAAAGTCTCAAACACAAACATGAAGGGAAAGTTATTTCTCTTCCCAAATTGGCACAATGTGTCCTTGTAGCGTTTTTACACATCTTCATACGAGGATATAGCTTAACCAAGTTTTCAAATTCCTGGAAAAGTTCATCATTTTTTTACAATTTACTCACAAAAAAATTGGGGAAAAGTAGTTGGATTTTCGATAGATTTTTCATGGAAAAGTATAAGAGAAAAGAGAGGGGTTGAGAAAAGTTTTCGATGACCAACGAAACTAGGAGTGAAAATAAAAACCCGAAAACCATGTTAAAATCCGAATCCATAATCTATATCCAAATATAAAATCCCAATCGTAATTCGTATACAGATTCCGGATTTGGATACCCGTATCTAGATTAGAACTGTATACGGGTATCGTGTATTAAAATTTGAAAAATCGGATACCTAGTACCTGGTTTAATACCCAATTTATTTATTAACTTATTTTTCCTTTAACTTTTTTAGGATTTATTTATTTATCTATTAGTCAACACTCACTCACATAAGTTTTTTTGTTTTTATTTATTTATTTATGTATGCTTTTTAATTTTGAGACAATCAGATGTTTTTTTTAGGTGAGACATATTGAAAGACAATGTTACGTTTTTAAAATTTTAAAAAAAATCGGATCGGGTTTCACCCGGATCTATGCGTTTTAATTTTGAGACAATGGGATTTTTTTTTAGACATGTTGAAAGACAATGTTACGTTCTTAAATTTTATTATAAAAATTGGATTGGGTTTTATCCGGATCTGGCTATAAACCTGAATCTGGTCTCCAAAACCAGATTTGGGTAGTAAATTTGATTATAATAAATGAGATACCCGGATTTCCGTATCCGGATATGGGTACCAATTTTCAAATATTCGGTTTCAAGGTAGTTCAAAAACCCGGGTACCCGACTCGATTTCATCTCTAATGGAAACATGGAATATCGATGAAAAATTAAAAAAAAAACTTGATCCTTAGCTGATAGCACGAATAGTAATAATTAGAATTTTTTTTTTTTATTTTTCTATATAAATGTGTTTAGACTAACTAATTATAATTTATTAATATTACTTGAGTATTTATATTGTTAATAAATAATAACATTTGTTTGGGAATTACTGCACTGCGAGTACTTATATATTTTTATACTGGAAAAATAAAAATAAAAATCAATGGAATAGTAATATCGTCTGTTTTTAATATAAGATTAAAATAAATAATTAAAAGTAAAATAAATTAATCCAAACTTGACATGTTTTTCCATTATTTTTAAACAGCAATTTATAAAATTTATAATATCCTTTAAATAAAATTGGATAGAGTTATTATTTTATCAAATTTATTTATTTTTATTGTAAATTAAACTTTATTAATCACGAATTCACTAAATTAGACTATTTTGGGATCTGATTTTACCTAGGTCGAAAGTCAAACAAGAGTCTTTGGCCGAGAGGCCACATGGCAGAGGCGAAGGAAGAAAAGACCTTTAACCCCACCATTTCCGCGTGGACACAACCATCGAGTCACTCCATTCATAACAAGTAAGGATTCTAGCTTACAAAGGATCCTATCCGGCTGAAGCCTACCTGATCGAGCAGCCAAAGGCGCATCAGATAAGATTAGTGGGCAAGCCCACAAAAATCAAAACTTGATCGATCCAACGCTTGGAGATCCTCCCAGGAGCACTCGCTGAATGCGTCCAATAACGAAAATCCTTACCACGTGAACCTTATAAGAACATTGTTTAGTTCTTTGTTTTTCTCATATGTTTAGTAAACATGATGTTTGAAGACTTGTCAAGATTGTCAAGACAACAGAAGGTTAGACAAGTTTGTTGAAGATATGCGCAATTACGGAAGAGATTCGCTGTTGGAGTTTAAGATCTTTTTCAGAGTTATTTCCACGATTCGCTAGCTCATTCACTATCGTGATCTGATTGATGCTGAAACCGATTTGATTGAAGGTATCCGTTGTACCTTTAATTCCTCTGATCGTGGAATCCATGATTGCCTTATTTGAAAGCCAAAAAGACCGGCCTATTTAGCCTTCGTTGGATGTGGCTGAACATCGAGCATTTTGAACGTAAGCACACTCATATGCTTGATTCAAAGCTGGAGGGTCTTGAGATCTCATTCATAGAGTGACGACTGGTTGTGGACAATTAAAGCATCGCAAAATCGTTCTGAAGAGAAACACTCTCTTTCCATGGTTGTGCCTGATCTTAATGGAGAGTTGTCTATTCCTTTGTGAAACTCAGATAAGTGTCATGTATAACCGTGTAACATTTGTGAATGTTTTCAAGTGGAATAAAGGATCTGGGTCATTGATCCGTAGAGTAGGTTCCCACAAGGGGTCACGAGCAACATTACCAAATATCGTGTGTTCATTTGTTATTTACTTTATGCGCATATTTGGTAATCTGGGATATTATTGGATGTGTTGATATGCTTGTCGTAAGTATCCGTTTTCAAACCTGTCTCCCAGTGGCCAGACAAGATCGCTAGCTCAACAATCGCGTGCAGGGTTTTGGGAGCACATGGACCAGGAGATTAGGGTTCTTATCCTTATAATTAGAGTCCATTAGATGGCCAAATACTTGTCTAAATAGTGTAAGATATCATTCTTTAAGACAAACCCCAGCTATAGAAAAACGCATGAAATTCTCTCTTTAAAAAGTTCAAATCCGCAAAACACATTCTTCTTCTTTGCCATCCTCGTATTAGAGAACTCGAGCTTGCATTTGAGATTTCACTACACATTTGTACTAGTTGAAGAAGAAAATAATGAAGAGTCATGATTATCAATTTGCATACAAAATTTACAGGAGCGCACGACCTCAATTTTTATTTTTTTCCGAAAAATACTTACTCTAAGGGACTGGTTCGAACAATTTTTCCCTCAAGAACTAATTTTCACTATTATTATTCTTGTTCATATAAATTATTATAAAGAAATTGTAAAAATACCCATGTGTCAAACATTATAAAAAACTACCCCATTAAATTATAATTATAAATGTCCTATTCTAGATTAGCGTGCGCTATCTTTTGGCTCTTTTCTACGCATGTATGTTATAAATCAAAATTTATACTAAAATATATTGCACACATTCTTTCAGCGCACGTTTTGAATTTTTTTTTATACACTATCATTTTTAATTTAAATGTTTGGTGCAAACTATTCTGCAGGCAATCGTGAATACTTTAAAGTTTAATATTTAGTTTTTGAAAAAGAGAATTTTGCTAAGTTTTATAATTTTGTTTTAACTTTTACTAGATATACCTTCTAATTTATATATAAAAAAACCATAATTTTATTGTTCATCTAAATTCATTTTTCGCTTCGCTTAGATTCCCTTGAAGTTCATTAGGCAATAAGTTTTTCAGGACATAACAATAGTACCGCGAACTTCGTAGCACTTCGAAATCAGTCGGCAAATTGAAACCTATCGAACTCTATTATCGAAAGACTTCCGATAAAAAAAAAAACTTTAAAAAGCATGAAAATTTAATTTGAGGAATGAAAAACTGAGAAGGAAATGTGTAACTATAAAAGAGTATTTAAAAGACGGTCATACAATGTGTGTTGAAAAATTTCAAAGTCAAAGTCAATTTATGAATGTTGAAGAGAGGCAATGAATTGAATCACAATCCATTCTTTAATGTTTTAACAATTAAGTGCAATTACTTCAAAACACAATAAAATGAATTCAATTTTAATAGTTACTATGATTATTTTACGTAATTGGGGTTTTATTTTAGACGTTCTGGAAGCCTTCGGATTCTCTTTAAAATTTCGGGATTGGATTCTTGAGATTTTCTCCTCGGCTAGGATCTCAATTATGCTAAATGGCTCGGCTAAAGGTTATTTTCGGTGCAAAAGAGGTGTTCGTCAAGGAGACCCTTTATCTCCTCTTTTATTCGTAACTGCCGAGGATTTCTTAAGCCGACTTATTAGCAAATACGTGGAGGATAATAAATGGAAAGCTATAAAATACACGGGTAATACTCTCTTCACTTCTCATTTATTATATGCTGATGAGGTGTTGTTATTTGGAGCTGCCACTAAAAGTAATGTGCATGCAATTTCTGAGGTTTTTGATATCTACTCTTATCTTTCGGGCCAAGTTGTTAATTGGTCCAAGTCTGGTGTTATCTTTAGCGATAAATTATGCTATCATCGAAGGCTAAGCATTGTTAATTCCATGAAGTTCAAGCAGATTTCGTTGCCGTTTCATTATCTCGGAGTTCTTTTATTTAAGGGCGCTCCAAGGAAAAAATGGTTGCAGCCTGTGGCCGATAAAATCTTGAGTAAGTTTGCTAGTTGGAAAGGCTCCACTTTTTCTTTGGCGGGTAGGATCACTCTTGTTAACTCGGTGATTCAAAGTTCTTTTCTCCATTCTTTCTCGATTTATGCTTGGCCGAAAAGTCTCTTATCATAATTGGAAAAATCTGTAAGGAATTTTATTTGGTCGGGATCTATTAATAGTAGAAAATTGGTTACTGTGCCTTGGTGTATTTGTTGTTTATCTATTTCAGATGGGCGCATTGGAGTGAAGAATTTGAGTGCCCTGAATAAGGCCATGCTTGGAAAGTTATCTTGGCATTTCACTAATTCGAATTCATTCCCTTTGAGTTTGATAAAAGACAAGATCTTTAATACAAATGGCTATCTGAAAGCTAAAGTTATTCCCTCCTATATTTGGTGTTCGTTAAGACCTTGTTTCTCTTTGGTTGCAGACAATATTCTCTTGTTGATTAACGAACATTCAAATAAGAACTTTTGGCTTGATAATTGGTTGCATCCTTGTGTAGCCGATAGAGAAAATATTCCATTACAAAACCGAAGCAATCTCACGGCTAAAATTTCTTATTATCGAGTTGACGATTGTTGGAATTTGCCTCCTAATTTGTCGACGGCAGTCTCCGTAATAAGTACATTTTTATCGAGGAAGCGAATGATGTGTGCGTTTGGCACCCCAGTAAAGACGATATGTTTTCTGTGAAATCCATCTACAATATGTTTTGTTCTAACTATAATTTGTTCCCTCAGTGGCAGAAGTTTTTATGGAAGGAATTTCTTCCACCTTCGAGGTTTATTACTTGCTGGAGGGCTCTTTTAGATTTTTTTCCGACTGAGCTCACTTTACAGAAAAAAGGATTCTCTTTAGCATCCATGTGTCGTTTGTGCAATAATCAGGTGGAGGATTCTAACCATATGTTAGTTCACTATGACTTTGTGGGGTCGGTTTGGATCGCGATATCTAGTATTTTTCTTAAACCTATTAATAGAGGTGGGTCTCTAGCCTTATTTCTCTCAGACGCCTCCTCTATTAATCTAAACCCCCAAGTTTTTGCCCTTTGGAATACTGCGATTATCTCGACAATTTGGTTAATTAAAGCATACGAGAAATGCATGTTTGTTTGATGATGTGATTCCTAACATTCACATTTTTTGAGGCATATCTGGCGACTTATTAAGGAAGCAAGTTTCTTAAAATTGGGGACTGGAAGCACTTTGGAGGATCTCAGAATTTTGAAGACTTTCGGCGTTAACATTCAGCCCAGAGAAGCTCCGAAAATCATTCCTGTTATATGGCGATTTCCTCCCACAACGTGGTTAAAAATGCAACACTTACGGTTCTTCTATGGGTACTCTGGGAGTGGCAGGAGCTGGAGGCATTTTTAGAACTTGTCGTGGATTTCCTCATGGCTCGTTCTCTTTTTACATTGACTCTGCTTTAGCTTATGAAGCGGGAAGTAATGGTCGCAGTATTTGCAGTGGAAAAAGCGATGGAATTTCATTGGGAGAACCTATGGCTCGAGTGCGACTCTACATATGTAGTTCAACTTTTTCAGAAGAACTCGAGTTTGGTCCCTTGGAGGTTACGTGCCCGTTGGTCCAAATAAATTCGCTTTGTGGAAGTCATCAACTTCAGAGTGTCTCATATCTTTCGGGAAGGAAATAGCGTAGCCGATGCTTTAGCTAGTTTTGGAGCTCAAAATTTGGGTAATTATTGGTGGCATTTGCACCCGGATTTTACTTCGTCTTTTGTAAACGATGACACTTGTTCGAGAGACAACTTTAGATTTAGATAGTTCTTCTGTTTTGTTTTGGGTGTAATTCTTGATATTTTCATTTATATTATTTCGAGCCCTGCTTCTTTCTTAGTGTTTCTTGGGTGCCAACTTAGTTGGGATTCGAGTTCATTTTGCGAGATTTCGGGCCTCCATCTTTGAATCAAAAAATGATTATTTTACGTAACGTTCGAACTTTCAAACTAATTTTGATAATTGTAGATCCCGTCTCGAGTGTTCGATGTTTTGACTCACTCTACGTTAATTCAATTTTAGTTTATTTTTTAACGTCTTAAAAAATAAAGTTATCAAAGCCACATTTTTATTTGAAAAAAAAAACTCAAAATAATAATATTAAAAATAAATAAATAAATAATAAAAAAGAAAAAGCACACGAGAAGCATAATATGTTGAGGCCACCGACCACACATCAGAGAAGGCAACAAATTCCACTCCTTTCTCCTCCTTTCTCGCCATTTCCGATTCCTCGCACATGATCGCCGCCAATTTTCCTGTCCACTTTGCGTCTCCGGTACCCACCCGCTGCGACCCGAATCCGACCCGGTTCCCGCCGTCCCGCTTTCGCCTGGAATTCCGATCGCCGGAGCTCTGCGCGGGTCGGAGGAAGATGGAGTTCCTGCTTCGACTCAGGCGACTCCGCGGCGGCGCCGAGTTGACCACTGTCCCCGACGCCGGCGGCGAGGACACCTTCGCCGACGCCGCCAACCCGCCGGAGCACCTCGTCATCATGGTCAACGGAATCAATGGAAGGTGTGTTACCTCTTTGCTCTGATGATTTCAAACAAGTAATTGGGGAAGAAGGAATATATATATATATTTTTTTTTCTTTCCATTTTTGATAATTTATGTTCTTGTTTTTAATCAATTCGAATCAAGAAATTAGGGAAGAACATTAAGAGAAGAACATTAAGAGCTACTCTAGTCTGGTCTGGAATGATCAATTCGATAGTTTGGGGAAATTTGAATCATGTTTAAGATGATATATATATATATATGTATGTATCAACGAGAAGTTGATGTATAGCAACCCATCGTTTGTATAGTTTAAATAGTAAATTGATACATGATTGACCCGTGATCACCTACCGTCGGAGGAAGGGCAAGACGGTCATTTATCTTGTCAATTGATAGGTTCCAATAATAAATACCGAACACTAGAAAGCGGTCAACTTGAATTCACCGGAAAGGTGAATCGACCTTTCCTTTGAGAGCAGGGTCGAAACGGTCTCCGTGATGCAAAGGGAAGATAAATATAAAGCGAAGGATAAGGACTTCGAAGGCGCCGACACGGATAGGTGTTGGCATCTATATGGTGACACCCAAACCTAGGGACAAAACATTGAAGACTATAATGTGCTTGATGGGCTAATTGACCGAAAAGCCCCTAATGACGTAATTTGAATAAAACGACATAAACGGATTCAATTATAGGAATCAGACTTTCGTTCTCGCTCTTTCTCTAGTGATACGTAATAGGCGAAATTGTTGGTTTTACTTGTGATGTATTGTTCATTTCCCCTGTTTTCAGTTCAGAAGATTGGACATATGCAGCAGAGCAGTTTGTGGAAAAGCTTCCGGATAAAGTACTTGTGCACCGTCAGTTCTCTTACTCCGACTTCAAATCCCGGGCTATATATATTGAAAGCCTAAAAAACTCATAATTGAGGCCTACGTTATTATTTACTATATCATTGTTTACTATTTTTCCTTAATGAGTGTAAGAGTTATATATATATTATTTTTCTCTGAATATCTACGGTTTCAGGCAGCCAATGTAACTATTTGAAGTTGACGTTTGATGGCATTGATACGGTGGGCGAGAGACTCATTGACGAGGTATTTCGGCTACATAATCACCAAGATGACATATATATATATATATAAATAATATATATATATATATATATATATGTATACAATTTTTTGTCTTTAATATTTAGGATTAAAATAAAATTAATGCAGGTACGGGAAGTTGTGCAGAAGCATAGTTATGTGAAGAAAATTTCTTTCGTAGCTCACTCTTTTGGAGGCCTTGTATCGAGGTACGCTATTGGGAAGTTGTTTACGTGTGCCTCGGATTCGGAAGCTTCGGGTAGAATTGCCGGGTTGGAACCTATCAACTTCATTACGGTTGCAACTCCACATCTTGGTTCGAGAGGAAACAAACAGGTAGATCATGGAACAACTTTGATTTGCTTCATCCTTCCTAATGCATAATGTTTTCAGGTCTTAAAAAAACAAATTTTCATGGACACCCCTCACCTTGTTTTTATTTTTCTACACGCGCCCCCCTTAATTAGTAAACTGACTATATCACACCCCTGACTTCGTACTTTTTTTTCCTTATGCACCATATGACTTCGTATTTTTGTCACTTTCTTGAACTGATTATATCACACCCTTGAGTGGTCAAATAGGGGTCAAAGATATAGTCATGAGCTGCATAAAGACAAAAGTACCAAGTCATGTGCTTTATATAAAAATTCAGGAACAAAAATATGGACAAATATTTTGATAAAAAATTTGTGCTAACATTTTAGTAAATTAAGCATAAGTTGATTAATTTTTTGCATAGTAAAATAAAATTAAAAAAAAAAACAGAAATTAATATCACTAAAAGATTACAGAAAGACTACATAGGTACAAAAATAAGTTGAGGATGGGATACAACCATTATACAAACTGAGTGGCCAAGAATATATGATCTTTTCGTTTAATTATTTGAGGTGTTTTAGGATCTTTTCTTTACAAATTTATTTCATGTTATTTTGGGGATTATAATATTAGATAATTCCTTATTTTGAAACTTGTTTTGGTTGTGGTATTTCAAAGCTCCCTTTTCTCTTCGGTCTTCCCTTTCTTGAAAGAAAAGCGAGCGAAACAGCTCACTTAATTGTCGGTAGGTCAGGGAAGCATCTGTTTCTCACAGACAGTGATGAGGAAGAACCCCTTCTTCTGAGAATGGTCAACGACACCGATGACATCAAGTTCATGTTAGTCATATATCACCGACTATTACCGCCATAAAGTTTTCTCATATAGAGTTTTAATTATTACGCTCTAATATATTTTTCTGGTGCTCGTGTAGGTCCGCTTTACGTGTATTTAAGCGCCGCGTTGCATACGCAAATGCAAATTATGACTGTATCCTTAATTTTTTTTTTTTCATATTTTTATCTATATATAAGAATGTATTGTATATGACTCATACGCATTTAGTCCTTATATTTTACAAAATGTTTATCTTCACTCTCTTTTAAGATGTGGTTGGGTGGAGAACATCATCAATAAGGCGTCAAAGCGAACTTCCCGAGGTGACTTTTTTATGCGTTTTTTTTTTTTTTTTTTTCCGCATACTTCTTGCTACTGTGTGAAACTGAGCACCCTCTTTTCTTTTAACTAAAAAATCCTGCAGTTGAATCGTTTCAAATTTGATCAGAAATATCGACATATATTATATCTTGAGCAAGAACATTGTGGTGAGGTTCATAGTACAGTGGCTTCGAACGATGGAGATCCTCAAGATGAATTGGAAGGTTTGTCAATCGATTCTCTCTATGAGTTCTTCATTAAAGATCTTATTAATTATAGAAGAATATATTGTTTATCTTTTGAATTTATTTCAAACCTAGTGAGTAATTATATATATATATATTTATAGAAAAAATGATCAGAGGGCTAACTCAAGTCCATTGGGAGCGTGTGGATGTTAGTTTTCAAAAGAGCAGGCAACGGTTTGTTGCTCACAATACTATTCAGGCAAGTTTTGATGCTTTATACCTATATATGTATTGATCGTTCATTATTCGATTAATTGAGAGTAACGCCCCGGTTATATCCTTTATTTTATATCATCTAATCATGTTGTTTTAGGTATTTTTCGTTAAGTGGGGGTATTACGGGTATTTATCTTTACGAGCTAGTTTGGGTTTCTAAGCCTATATAAAAACCATCTTTAGGATTCCCATTATGTTTTTTCACTTTAGTGAGATATTTCTTAGCAAATCTTCATTGGGAGTGCTTTGGTTTTGCTCTAGAAGGAAAAAGCGATAATCGGTATTAATCGAGATAATTTCCCATCTCCTCGGTGAGTTTCTGAGGAACCTAGTTAAGGGATATTAGCCCATAATTTGAACTTACACCCAAATGCTAAGTTTGTAAGACATTGGATCGCATCAACCCCCTAAACTTTTTGAGAGATGTTCAATACCCCGGAACTTCCAAAATGTGGCACTAGTCCTTGATGCATTGATATTGTGATTTACTAAAGTGTCCTTTCAGAATTTAAAATGAAATAGAGGGTATAAAACATAGGACAAATAGTATATTTACCGCCACAAATCAAATATCAGGGAGGCGAACGGGTCTCTTTCAAAAAGTTATAGGGGTATTATTGCCGGATACTCTTTCCATTACCGCTATGTTATTGCCTTTCTTTGCCGCACCTTCCGGCCGTTTTTAATTCCCTGCATTGCCTAATTCTCTAAAAACCGGCTTAAGTTCTGATCATCACAAGGAAATCCTTGCAGGTCAAGAGATATTGGTTAAATTCTGATGGTGCTCCTGTGGTTAAGCACATAATAGATAATTTCCTTCTCTAGTATTGTTTTTTTTTTTTTTTTTTTTTGCTTATTTGCTTCAATATGTGAATCATTTGTGTAATCGAATAAATTGTTTTTCTTCTCTTTTCAAAAATGAAACTTTCATCTTACATAAGATGTAATTTGTGACAAATATATCGTGTATATTTTTCTCATCGTGTGAAAACCTTGGCAAGTTTGTACAACCATTATCGTATTCGTCGTGCTTGGTTAACGGTTCGAATTTACACTTTTTTTTTAGTCCACTTAGATTTGATGGCGGGACTATGCGGGTAATAATGGGCAATGTGAGACTTACCACATTCGTAGATAGGGTTCGGAGGGTTTCTATAGTATTTAGGACAAGTTCTCTATTTCGAGAATTCAAGCATTCCTTCCAAGGAGGAACAATCTTCAGATTCTGTCCGGGCTAGGATGGGATGGATGTCGCGTCCTGTAGACTGGTGCAGTTCGGACATTTCGTGTCTTGGGACCTCTGCCGAGATTGGGATATTGGCTAGTTTGGCGGGTCAAGTCGCTGCACCATCGGGGTCAAATGTGTGAAAATGGATCTTGGAATCCTTCTCGGGCCGACGCTGGACGGAGGCTGCCGGTATTGTAGTTGTCCCATGTCGAAATAAGGCATGACTAATGGGCATCATCTTCTTCTCACGGGCCTCAGAATTGTGTTGGCCCTAGAGCCATTTACGAGTGGTCGGATATCCAACAGCTATTTTTTTTTTGCTAAAAAAGGGACTAAGATAAGTCCGGGTCCAAAAAAAAAAGGATCAGGTAAATCCGTATCCACATAAAACAAATCTGGGTTATCTGATTTGATTTTTTTTTAATATACTTTTGGCTTGGTCCAACAAATACTGTCTAGGCTTTGTACCCTAATTTTATTGATTTACTTTCACTGTTGCAAATATTGGGGGAACGCCCCAAACTTTTTAACATTTTTCAAAATTCGCCCTATTTTCGCTTTTCTTTGCCGAAATTTCACGAAAACTTCATTTTATTATTTGGAATTTTAGATTGCTTGAAAGAATGTTTCTTGAGTCTTTGATTAGAGAACAAATTACTTGCGTTCACACAACAAAATGATAGTAAACTAAAGATATATAATTACACTTTCTTGTTGCATAGTTGACTAAGAAATTGTGCTATAGAGAATATTGTAAAAAAAAAAAAACCTGAATGGAAATGCCTTTGATTATATTATGAACTTTGTGGAGTGTATATCTACTTACAAACTCATGAATTGAAAATGTTTTATTACACACAAATAATATGGTCAACACATAATTGCCCCTTCTTACAAAATTCTGTGTAAATACAAAGCTGCCCCTATGAAGTTAGATAACCAACATAATTAGTTCCTATGGAATTTGCCTCCGAACAACTGCATCCACAAATATATTAACAAGTTACTCACTAATCAAAGTGTTAATAAAATTCCTCTAATTTAAATCACACGTTATCATATGTTATAATAACTGATGATTTACAAAATTTATATAAAAAAACTGAGTGAAACATTGGATCAAATCCAAACGTTGTGTGAATTTGATTTTTGAGTACTTGTGCCGCAAATATCTCTTGTAACGAAACAATTTATTGGTCCAAATATAAAAAAAAAAATAGTGAATGATTTTTGAAGTTAAACTTACTCTGTTTTCTCCTGCTCTCTCTCTTGACTATGCAACGAATCCGAATTCTCAGTCAGCAGATTTGACAAGCTATTGCAGAACTGATGATCATAAACATGTGTTATTTAAAATATTTTTAATTATTATTTAGAGAATGACAATAAAAAATTGATTATCTTATCATACTTCTTTGAAAACTCTAATCTCCCCTGCTGATTTCGATATTTCAATTACACAATTAGTTGGAGCAACTTCTGTCACCTGAAAAATTGTTCACATCTCAACAATTATTAATTAATAATTAATAAATAATAATAATAATAATAATAATAATAATAATAATAATAATAATAATAATATTATTATTATTTATTAATTAAATAACACTTACCTCTGCTGATAGTTGGATATATGATCTTGAACACCTTGTCATCTTCTGTTTTATCAGCATTCTCGTCTGTCATAGTTTTGCAAATATATTATTTATTTATTTATATATTTGTTTTCTGGATGAATTGAAGAATAATGAGTGATTGTACCTTGATATTGCTCAATCTTTCGACCGAAAGACTCACGTCTGTCGCAGCGGTTTCGATTTTCTTCACGGTTTCGTCGAATGTGTGCTTCGATCCGAGCCTCGTTTTCTGATTATTCTCGCTCTAAATAACAAAATAATTTCCCATAATTCCCATCTTAGTAAACATGCCATGCTGAACTCTCAAGAAAAAAATTACATAGATAAACAGACTTGCCTCCTCTTTAAAAAGACCAGATAAATCTAGATCGTTTGACATGGCGATTAACCGAAAAGCGTTTATGAAACTCGAAGACTTGCGCATCGTTGGCTCTGTAACATTTTCCTGAAAAATATTAAATTTAAATTTGATTTAACAAACCATTATGTTACAAAATATTTTTTTTTTACATATTTCCTTTTCGCTGCAAATTTTACCTCAATTGAATCAAATGCTGTATTAACATCGTCACAGTTAATCGCCTCTTCATCGTCGTTCATGCAACTAGGCACGTAATTGTTCTGAAACCACGGATCCTCGACGATCTCGGGGATAGTAATCCTCTGTAGACACGAATAAATAAATAAAAAATCAGTGCTTGGTTTAGTCTAAATAAGTAAATTAACGAAGATCGAAAACGGAGTTAACCGTACGTTTAGCGAATATGGCTCGAGTAATCGGGCGATGAGCTTCTTTTGGCTTTCCGTAAACCATTCGGGACATTTGTATTGTGCTCTGGATATCTTTGGAAAGAGTGTGATCAGTGTATGAAATTTCGTTTTTTTTTTTTCCTTTCATAAATCCGGATTTATGCAATGGTTTTATTATACCTTTCTGTATAAACTCATGAGATTTCGGTCTTCGAATGGGAGATAACCAGCAAGCAATTCAAAGAGGATAACGCCGCACGACCAAATATCAGCCGAAGCGCCGTCGTAGGCCTTATTCATGAGCAGCTGTTATAAAATCGACCATACGTCATCTTTCGAAATAAGTAATGCTCAAAATCGATTTGTTTCAAGAGATATTTAATAATTTTCCGATGAATTTTTCGTGTGGTCGCAACGTGCAATTCACATGATGATTTATGTGCAATGCATATGGCTTAAATGTAATAAAAACGGTCAATTTTGATAATTTACAATTCAAGGGGAGAAATTGCTAAAACAATCCGAGAAGAAAACCCGAGCAAACACGACAAGCTCAAGGGACGTACCTGAAAAAAATATTTTCTCTTGTTTATCATCTCATCAAACATATATTGCAGTAAATAAGCTACGGTTTTACTCGAAAATCGGAGTCCATTTTTGTACCTCGGGCGCGACATAGCTCGGAGAGCCACACGCGGTCGATAGAAGATCGCCTTGCTGCAAAGTCATCAAGAGTCAGTGCTCAGAACTCTTGTCAATGAAGCTCACGAGCCACAAAATAACGCTTGCAAATGTACGGTTTCTACCTTACGCAACGCGCTCAATCCGAAATCCGTTATTTTCAAATTCCCCTTGCTATCCAAGAGTAAGTTCTCCGGCTAACGAAAATGAAAACGAAAACAAAATCACTCTCCAAATTCCAAATGATTCAAAGAAATTTGTTTTTCTCTTGCAGACCTTTAAATCCCTATGATACACTCCTTTGCTGTGGCAGTGATCGACCGCATCAATCAACTGTTGAAAGAGCTTCCTCGCCTCCAATTCGCTCAGCTTCTTCGAGTATGACTACCGGAAAAAAAATAAAACTATAGGCGATAGGAAATTTTCCTCGAAAATATGTTTCGGCTGACTGGAAACCGAGTAACGATTATTACCATCTTGTCGGAGAGCTGCCCGCCAGGAATGTACTCCATCACGATGTAGATTTTCGTCTTCGTCCCGAGAACCTGTCCCCAATTACAGGGGCGCTACCGTCTTAATTTCACGAGCTTCAGGAATTCAGAAAAGAAAAAAAAAACAAGGTTCCCGACACGCACCTCGTATATCCGGACAATGTTCGGGTGATTCAGGAGCTTCATCGATCGTATCTCTCTTTGCACCTGACATTGGAACAAGAACTAGTGAGAAAGAACCCGGAATTTCGTTTGACTAGCGGTTGACTTTTTCGGGCTCGGAAGAAGGAAAGGAAGGAACTGAACAGAACGTGCCTGTAACATGAGCCTGGTCTCCAACACCTTGCTCTTGTCAATGATCTTCACGGCGACGGAGCGGCCGCTGGTCATGTCCACAGCGAGTTTGACTTTGGCGAACATGCCCTCGCCGATCGTCCGGCCAATCTGGTACTTTCCTATGTTCTGGGAGAACACCATTTCTAAAAGAAGAAAGAAGTCAACGGACTTGCGTGCTTACGAGAATGAAAACGAAGGGTTTGATAATCCCAGCGAGATTGAATAATACTTAAATAGATTGATTTCCTTTGTGTTTAGAATAATTGTTTTTCAAGGCTTGGATTGGAATGAATCAAAGTCTCTCTTCAATCTTCATGGAGTGAGACTCGCATGGAAGCGTTGACCAGTGGGTGTTTGAATGGAAGATATGCTTCCATATCAACGTGGGAGCCTCTGCATGTAAAAAGTGTTAAGTGAAAAAAGTAGTTGAAAATATTGTTATGATTTATATATTCAACGTTTTCCTCGTGAGATTAAAAAAAAAACAAGGTTATTTATTTGTATACCGACTATAGATTAAATAAAAAATAATTAATACGAAGGTAAAGTCAAAGTGACACAACCATAATTCAAAACCCACTCCAAAACTTATGGCTTTAGTTAGTTAGAGGATAAAATGCATGGTCCATCTAGTGGTTTCTCCTTTTTGCGGTTTCGAAAGGATATGATATCCGGTTCCGATTTTTTTCTTCTTCTCCAAACCAAGAACATATGAAACCCAAAATTGCTATCCGAAATTGCTGATTCCAAATATTCATTTCAATTTTTCTATTACATAACTATAATTTTAGTTCTGAAAAAAGGTTCGAATTTCGGAATTCCAATTGCAATTTTTCTTTTACGAATCCGGGATCCCATTTCTTACAACTGTGTATAAGATTTATTTTCTCTTATGTGTCGTCTAAACTTGTTATATATATATATATATATATATAAAAAGATATATAGAAGTGAAGCAAGGTATTTGTTGCAATTTGCAATTGTATAAGCTGGCTTTTGCCACTAGTTGCATGCATGTGTTTGAATTTGTGGTAAGCAAGTTACATTACATATCTGTACACATGTGCACAAATAAATAGAGGTGATCATTGATTCGATCATATTTCTAAATAATTTGAATTCAAATTCAATGAGCTAAGTTTATCATTTGTTAGGTTATTTGACTAACAAGTTTGTATCTTCTGCAACTTTTCAAAAAAGTTTTTTTTTTGACAAAGTTGTCAGACTCTATAATTGTAATTTGTATGCCATAAATACCATTTTATCGGCTATTTTAATACATGTGGTCCGTGGTCGTAAATACCATGTATCTTTAAGATTGTATTTTTTAATTAATATACAATATAGATGTGCTCTCGTCACTCTTTCCTTCAATGAATGGCCAAGCTTGATATCATACAATTAAATCGTGGTTTATAATTTAAACCTTGGATAAGCAATAATCAATTTCGCTAAGCCGCAATGCTAATCAAGAGTTAGTTATATACTACAAGAGAAGTTTCTTAACAAAATTTTGAAGTGAAATTTTCGGACACGATTATTTATAAAATGTTTTTTGCATTTTTTTTTCTTTAATTGATTTTAAGGTACTTCTGTCATAACTATAAAATGGTAATTGCTATTATTCTAGAAAATTTCTACTAGGTATATATTTAAATATCTAATTTAGCAGTATTTTAATTAATAATCGGTACATAAACCTTAAATCCGCATTATAAACCTTAAATCCTAACTTTGTTAGAACTTTGTGGCATAAGTACATAAAAAATTGGGATTAAACCTAAACAGGTCCACATGAATTGATGTGTTGATTCATGATATTGATTAGAGAATCAAATGTGAGATATAGGATTGAGTTATTTGATTCATCAAGTCCACTAATCACATAATATCCTATACCCTTATATAGATGAGATCAAGAGTAAAGGGAAACTTACCATTCATTTGAAATACGCATTGATGAGTGCAAATTCCCTCCGCCTCTATAAGTAGAATTCGACCACCTCATTCCAACATGAGAGAGTTTGAATTCCCTAGAAACCGAAAGAGTCTTTTCCCAATTCCAATCGCCGATAAGAAGCTAGTATTGCGATTTGGCAATTTCTGGCTAAAAGGGCGTTCCGTTAGAGACGCGGTGAACTATGTAGAGGCCGAATATTTGAGCGGCTTGTGATCAACGGAGCGAGGAGGAGCACAACAGAGGCGGCGTGGAGCTAAATGGTGGAGGTGGCTAAACCTCCGATATTGACTCGGAGATCCGACTCATGAAAAGCAAAGGGATTCGTGTAGAGAATTTTATTCTCACTTGTTAGTTTTGATTATATGCGTTGTTATCTAGATTTATTGATTCGAGGATTCCCGAAATTTCTCCATCCGGAGATGGGCTGATTATATGAGTTGCAATTAGCTTATATAACGCTGTAATTTTTTTTAACTTTAAATGCATGTCGATGTTATTCGTAAATGAGTATGATTATGCTTTAGTATAATTATGATATATTATTATTATTGTTATAAAGGCATGATTTTGTGGATGCCAATTAGCTATAGTCAACTATTGATTTCATAATCAAGGGCATGTAATCTTCACACTAATTATGTTTGCCATATTTGTATTTCTCTACTCCCTATAAATAAATGGCCTAGACTCCATTGTAATACACACTCAAGCAATAACATTCTCTCTTTCCCTCTTTATCAAGCTCTCTTGTTCTTTACTTTGTAACACGTTATCAGCACGCTCTTATCGATCGAGAATATGGATTTTCCCCATAAATCACTTGGATCCAAGTCAAAAAGTCACGATATATGCCTCATAGATTGCGTTACAACACATACAATTCTACAAGATCGAAAATATTTTGTCTCCCTGACTATGAAGAATGGCAGTGTTAATACAATATCTGGCTGTGCAAATTTGATTGAAGGTTTTGGGAAAGCCAATATTATTTTACAAAGAGGAACAAAACTTGTTATAGAAAATGCACTTTTCTTCAGTAAGTCTCCAAGAAATTTTGTGAGCTTTAAAGATATCCGTAAAAATGGATATCATGTTGAGAAAGTAAATACGGATGATTTTGAATACCTATGCATTACAAGTATTGTAGAGGGAGAGAAACGCATATTGGAAAAACTACCCTCTTTTTCTTCTGGCTTATATTACTCACACATAAGCACATTTGAGACTCATATTGTTACGAATAAAGAGTCAAAAAGCCCAAACCCTTTTTATATATGGCATGACCGGTTAGGCCACCCCGGTTCAAGTATGATGCAAAAAATAATTGAAAACTCATTTGGGCATTCATTAAAAACAAAAGAGATTCTTCAATTTAAAGAATTCTCATGTGCTGCTTGTTCTCAAGGGAAATTGATTACTAGACCATCACCAGTTAAAGTTGTGACTGAATCACCTTTATTCTTGGAACGTATACAAGGAGATATATGTGGGCCCATTCACCCACCATGTGGACCATTTAGATACTTTATGATTTTAATTGATGCATCAAGCAGATGGTCACATGTATGTTTATTGTCAACTCGAAATCTGGCATTTTCAAGACTACTTGCTCAAATCATAAAATTGAGAGCACATTTCCCAGATTATGCAATTAAGACGATACGACTTGATAATGCTGGTGAATTCAGGTCTCAATCATTTATAAATTATTGTATGGCTATTGGAATTACAGTTGAGGAGCCTGTTGCTCACGTACATACGCAAAATGGTTTAGTGGAATTATTCATAAAACGCTTTCAGTTGATCGCTAGACCATTACTTATGAGAACAAAACTTCCCGTTTCAGCATGGGGACATGCTATTTTACATGCAGCAGCACTTGTACGCATCAGGCCAATATCTTGTAACAAATTCTCCCCATTTTAGTTGGCTATGGGCCAGAAGCCTAATATTTCCCATCTTAAAATATTTGGATGTACAGTTTATGTCCCAATTGCTCCACCGCAACGTACTAAAATGGGACCTCAAAGAAGATTGGGAATATATGTTGGGTTTAATTCAGCTTCTATAATTAAATATCTGGAACCAATGACATGAGATTTATTTACAGCAAGATTCGCTGATTGTCATTTTGATGAAGCAATGTTTCCAATATTGGGGGGAGAAAGTAAAAAGCTGGTAAACAATGTAGTATGGAATAACTCGTCATTAACACATTTAGATCCTCCGACAAAGCAATGTGAACATGAAGTTCAAAAGATCATTCATTTGCAAAATATTGCCAACAAATTACCAGATGCATTTACTGATCCCAAACGAGTTACAAAGTCTTATATACCAGCGGCAAATGCTCCTATACGAATTGAAGTTCCAAAAGAACACATTATTGCAAACAATAGTAAACCACAATTAAAGCGTTGCAGACCAATCGGTTCCAAGGATAAGAATCCTAGAAAAAGAAAAGGAGCATTTGATCAAAACGGCCAAAATATAGAGGCGAATAAAGAACCCGAAGGCGTGATAACTGAAGAAATCCCAATAGAGGATAAGGTACCCGAAAATGTTGAAAATGGTGAAATATCGATCAGCTTTACCACATCGGGAAAAATATGGGACCGTAAAAATATTATCGTAGACAATGCTTTTGCGTACAATATTGCAGTAGAGATAACTATTCTAGATGATGAAATGGAGCCAAGATCTGTCAAAGAATGCAAACAAAGACAAGATTGTATGAAATGGAAAGAGGCAATTGGAGTGGAATTGGATTCACTTTCCAAACGTGAAGTTTTTGGACCTATAGGTAAAACACCTTCTGGTGTAAAGCCAGTGGGATACAAATGGGTTTTTGTGCGAAAACGAAATGAAAATAATGAAGTAGTGAGATACAAGGCACGTCTTGTCGCACAAGGTTTTTCCCAAAGACCTGGCATTGACTTTATGGAAACGTAATCCCCTGTGGTAGATTCGATAGCCTTACGGTACCTTATGAGTTTGGCAGTTCACCAGTTTGGATATGCATCTAATGGATGTTGTTACAGCATACTTATATGGCTCCTTAGATAATGAAATTTACATGAAAATCCCTGAAGGATTAAAAGTGCCTGAAGAATATAGACACTCTCAAGATATGTGCTCAATAAGACTTCATAAGTCTTTATATGGATTAAAGCAATCAGGGCGAATGCGGTATAATCGTCTTAGTCAATATCTTTTAAAAGATGGGTATCAAAATGATCGAGTTTGTCCATGCGTCTTCATTAAAAGATTTGGATCGAAATTTATCATAATTGCCGTATATGTAGATGACTTAAATATCATCGGATCTCTTAAAGAGATTATGGAAACATCAAATTATTTGAAGAAAGAATTTGAGATGAAAGATCTCGGGAAAATGAAGTTTTGTCTTGGACTTCAAATTGAACACTTGAACAATGGAATATTTATTCATCAGTCAACTTACACCGAGAAAGTATTGAAGAAATTTTATATGGAAAAAGCCCATCCTTTGAGTACTACAATGGTTGTAAGATCGCTTGATCCTAAGAAAGATCCATTTCGACCTCATAAAAATGAAGATGGAATTCTTGGTCATGAAACCATACTTAAGTGCAATTGGAGCACTGATATATCTTGCTAACAATACAAGACCAGATATTTCTTTTTCAGTAAGTTTATTGGCAAGGTTTAGTTCGTCACCAACACGTAGACATTGGAATAGGGTTAAACATATATTTCGATATCTTCAAGGATCTATATATAAAGGTTTATTTTATGCTAACAATTCTGGTCATCAGTTAATTGGTTATGCAGATGCAGGATACTTATCTGATCCACACAAAGGTAGATCTCAGACAGGCTATTTGTTCACCAGTGGTGGTACTGCGATTTCATGGCGCTCTACAAAACAGACGATTACTGCCACTTCATCAAATCATTCAGAGATCATAGCGATCCATAAAGCAAGTCGAGAATGTGTTTGGCTTCGATCAGTCACTCAACACATCCAAGAGACATGTGGATTACCTTCAACAAAGGAGACACCGACATTAATGTACGAGGACAACACTGCATGCATTGAGCAACTGAAGCAGGGATACATCAAAGGATACCGGACGAAGCATATCTCTCCAAAGTTGTTCTACACACACGATCTTCAACAAAACGGTGATATTGATGTTAAACAGATTCGATCGACCGACAATCTAGTGGACTTGTTCACAAAGGCCTTACCTACTTCCACATTTGAGAAGCTAGTCCACAGGATTGGAATGCGACGACTCCGAAAAGTTAAGTGATGTTGTCATCAGGGGGAGTAACACGCGCTGTACTCTTTTTCCTTTACCAAGATTTTATCCAAAATTGGGTTTTCCTGGAAAGGTTTTAACGAGACAGCTTACACTCAATTATGCGTGTTACGATGACATTGACATCCAAGGGGGAGTGTTATAAAGGCATGATTTTGTGGATGCCAATTAGCTATATTCAACTATTGATTTCATAATCAAGGGCATGTAATCTTCACACTAATTATGTTTGCCATCTTTGTATTTCTCTACTCCCGATAAATAAATGGCTTAGACTCCATTATAATACACACTCAAGCAATAACATTCTCTCTTTCCCTCTTTCTCAAGCTCTCTTGTTCTTTACTTTGTAACAATTATTATTATTATTATTATTATTATTATTATTATTATTATTATTATTATTATTGTAATTATTAGTTTACATTTGTTGAGGGCTAAAACCGACTCAACAAGTCACGACGTTGCACGTGGTAACGCCGACTTAAGAGGAGATTTTTCGATGGAAAAATGGTAGGGCCGTGTGCTACCTTTAATAGTATGTGGATTAATAATCGGACTAAGACATGAACGAAATAAAATAAGAGGAGAAGTAATAACTCAAGTACAAGTTTGGATCCTCTAATACAAGCACAAAAAAGGAAAGAGGAATGTTGCTACCGATTTGTGCTAAAGACTATTCAGGTCCTTTTAAGAAGGATATTTGCTTCTATTTACAAGTAAGGATTTGAGCTCTTAATTAAATGAAGTCTCATTACAAAGATAAGAACCCGAATCTCTGTGGTTCCAAAACTCTGTGTGCACGGGCTGAGCATGCGATCTTCTTTGGGAGACATGTTGTCGGAATCGGGATATTTTCTTATGGACGTATACTGCGAATTCTAGTTAGTCGGATTCTCCAAGCATTGGATTTGGGCAGGATTTCTTCTGGTCTTGTTCGCTGCTTCTTCTCTGTGTGACCGGCTTGTGCCTCTTCGACTGGGACCATGCCGGGTAGGCATGATCATCTTGATCGATCAAAACTGAGAAAGTCGGGGTGGTCGTTGAGACCGAGTCTCCTTTCGTTGCTCATACTAGCCACATGTTTGTCTGGTTAAAGGTCTTTGTTTGACTTTTTGACCCGGGCGAATTTAGATCCGAACAATATTGTTCCTCAATAATCAGAATTGAATAAAGGTATAATATTTTACTCCAAACAAGTAAGTATCAACTAAGCGAAATTCGTACATAACCCTCATCACGTAAATTCTTTCATGCATTACGAACCAAATAATTTTTTATTTATTTTAAAATCAAAACAAATTTGGTTAGATATCAAACGCATGTGGGTTACTGTAGTTTTTTAGCTGTACGAATGTTAGGTCAAAATATCAAAGTTGTATGAATAAGGCATCCAAATTATATTATTTTATTATTATTACTATTATATTTATTTCTATACCCACTTGTAAAGGATAAGTTTCAGATGGAAGAAATGTCTGTCTTAAATAACATTAAAAATATTCGAGATTTTCAACGATACTTGATATTAAATAACCATGATACGAGGATATATAGAGTATTAGAGTGTAATATTCATCATACATTTGATAATCCAATTAGGGTGAGGGTCTAAAATGATTAATCATTATGCAATACTATAATCACTTGGAGTATAATATATAACTTACTTAAAAGAGCAATTTCTTGTTATTCTGAGTTTCTTCATATTTACTTTTAGTTGTCATATATAAATAATTGAATATTATAATATAATATTTATTTACGAAAAAAATGCATGTGATTTAACAAGAAGATATGAGAACTAGCAACTTTTTTCTTTCTTTCTGTAACTTAGTTCATACGATTTTTTTATCGACTCTGTGATATCGATTAATTTTATTTTGAGATACTAAGACAGTGAGGCATATCCGCATATTCTCTGCACTTTCTTCATGATTATTGTTCATTTTAAAGACATAGTTATTTTTGCCGCAATTATCTTAACTTTTTATATATATATATATATATATATATATATATATATATATATATATATATATATATATATATATATATATATATATATATATATAGTCAAATTTAAAATGAAAAACGTGGATTCAATTCAATTAAGAGTCGAGGACTTAGTCAAAGCATATCAAATGGAAATACATAGCGAAATACCTACCACAAGTTTAGGTACCTTATCTGTATTTTTGCCAAACAAGTGAAAGTCGATATCATCGTATCAATCGCAGCGTATAGAGTTGGTGTCAAATCGACCCAAAATATACGTATCCTTTTTTGGCATTATAACAAAATAATAGAGATTTTGTGACCACCATTATTATGTGTAACCAACGAATTTGAGGTGGATATAACTTATACTAAGGGGACAAAATATTTCTTTGTCATTTCCAAAATTTGTTACGGCAGAAGTACCATGAGAATGGGCTTTCACCATCCTCTTTGCACTAGAGTTCCTCCAAACCCGTAGCGAAATGTGAACATACGAAGGTTCGTCCAAAACTGTTAGGCAGAGTGAAAACACAAAAATTTGCCCCACGGTTTGGCGAAAACTGTCGTGGAATATGCGACGAAAAAATATGTCGTGGAAACTTTGCACGTTAGTTTTTAACGTAATGCAATTCTATTTTTGCACTGCATATATAAGGTTTTTTTTTTTTTCTCATTTGAGGAATTTACTTTTTGTTATTTAAATTCGACACTGTTTTGCAATAACGCGAAAGAAGGTACAAATTAATCTATAGTTAACAACCCATGAGTTGAGAGCCCATTGGAGACGAGACGCCCTGAGCACCGTCACGACGTTCTTTTGGATTAGCCACCCAATCTACAAGGCCTTCGTTGACAAATTTTCTCAAATTTTCATGGACGCTACCGTCGACCACTACTCAACGGAACAGAAGCTCTATAAAAGGTCATCCATTCATTTATGAAAGAAATAGACAGATAAAAAATGTCTTATAAATTCCTCTCAAAACCTTACCAATTGAAAATAATAATAATAATAATAATAATAATAATAATAATAATAATAATAATAATCATAAACGATACAATACTACGTTTCTTAATGTATACGTAAGATTTTTTTTTTTTTTTTTTTTTTATAGGTTTGAGTTTATTCAATGATTTGATAAGTGTGCACATGATTATATATTAATGGTTGTTTTTATTCAACAGGCATATCTACAACATTAATATTTGTTAACAATAGTGAATAATCCCTATGTTACATATGAGATTAATTTTCAGGATGAAAAAAGTATAGTATAATTCTCATGAGCTGCATGGATGGGTTAATCAAGATAGAAAAAGAGTACAAAATATAAAGAGACACAAATTTGTATTTTCACATTTTGTTTTCATCTGTCTATTATTTTGTCTAAATAAATCGTATCATAATTGATAATTAGTGTTGAAGATAATCGCCTTATTTTGTCTAAATAAATTGTATCATATTATTTTGTCTCCCCTTCATTAGTACATTTTCATTAATCTCTTTATAAATCTCTAGTTTTCAAATACCAATCTTGTAGACTAACTTCTTAAAGGAAGACGTAGGAAACGCCTTGGTGAACAAATCTGCAAGATTGTCACTAGAACAATTTGATGACAAACATCAATATCTCCCTTTTCCTGAAGTTCGTGAGTAAAGAAGAACTTACAGAAATGTGTTTCGTTCTATCTCCTTAAATGTCTCATTTGGTCTGAGTTATACAAGTTGTATTATCTTCTTACAAGACAGTTGGACTTCCTATATTTATTTGAAGATCGCATGACTCTTTGATATGATGGATTAAAGACCTTAGCCATACACATTCACGACTTGCTTCATGAAGAGCTAACAACTCAACGTGATTTGAAGAAGTGGCTGTAAGGGTCTGTTTTGTTGAGCGCCAGGATATCGCGGTGTCACCATATGTAAATACATATCCAATTTGTGACCACACTTTATGGGGATTATATAAATATCAAGCATTGACATATCCAATCAATCCGGACTTCGAGTCCTTTGATTAAAATAATCCCATATCAGATGTTCCTAGAAAATATCTTAGAATTTTCTTAACACCAGTCCAATGTATTCGAGTTAGAGAACAACTAAATCTTTCTAGCAGATTAACAAAAAAAAGCAATATTAGGACGAGTGTGATTAGCAAGATACATTAGCATTAACAAAAAAAATCAATATTAGGACGAGTGTGATTAGCAAGATACATTAGCGCCCCGATGACACTAATATATGGTACTTCAGGACCAATGAGTTCTTCTTCTTAACGGGGGCAAAATGGATCCTTTTTCACATCTACTTATCGAACAATCATGGGGGAACTTAAAGGAAGTGAATTATCTATGTTGAATCATTTAAGGATCTTCTCGACATATGATAACTTGCAAACAAAATCCCTTTTAACAAATGTTCAATCTGAAGGCCAAGACAAAATTTTGTTTTTCTTAAGTCTTACATTTTGAATTAACTTTTCAAGTATTTCATCGTCTCCGCAAGTTCATCATGTGTTCCAATGGTGTTCAAATCATAAACATAAACCGCGATGATGGAAAATCCGGGTTTTATCAATTTGATAAAAAAACATGGACATATTTCATTGTTGATGTATCATTGATTCAAGAGGTATACATTGAGACAATTATACCACATTTGACTAGATTGTTTTAGCCCGTACAAAGATCTTTGGAGCTTTATAAAGTTCATTTCTCGGGGTTTCGAGATGCATGTTTCTTGCACTCTTAATCCTTCAGGGACTTTCATGTAAATATCATTATGAAGTGACCGATATAAATAGGCTGTCACGACATCCATTAAATTCATTTGGAGTCCCTCTGAAATCGACATACTAAGTATAAATCAGAACGTGATTGCATCCATAACCGGTGAATATGTCTCTTCATAATCAATTCATGGTCTTTCTGAAAATCCTTGTGCAACGAGTCACGCTTTGTATCTTACGACCTCGTTTTTTTTTTTTCATTTTGTTTGCGCACATATACCCATTTATATCCTAGGTTTAAAATTTTCAGGTTTCTAGACAACAAGTCAAGGACATGGCACTTATTGAGTGAATTCAATTCTTTTTCATTGGCATATTTCCAATTTGGCCCATCATTTCTTCGTCGGCATTCATTTACCGATCTTGGTTCACGATCCGCGTTTCTTTCAAAATATCTAATGCAATTGCATGTGCAAATATATCATCCACAACAATTTCTATTGTATTCCATTATTTACCTGAAATGAGATAGTTAATTGATATCTCTTCATTGTCATATTTTTCAAGTGTTTCATCATATTTTAGAGATGTCTCTTCATTTATCACGTTTATTTCTTCAGGAAGTGTGATGTCATTTGATGTACAAACTTGATGAACTTTTTCCTTTCTGTTTCTTGGGTTTTTTTATCTGTTGATCCAATCGGTCTACCACGCTTTTGGCGTGCTTTAGACTCATTTGCTAGCATATTTCTCATTTCTTCAATAGGAAGAGTAATGCTACAAGGATCATTAGCAACTGGTTTGTGTGATTTTATCTCGATCTTAACATCTGTAAATGCATCAGGCAATGTATTTGCGACCTTTTGTAAGTGAGTAATCTTCTTAACTTCTATTTTACATTACAAGGATGAAAATGAGACAATGTCAATGCATTCCATGAAATTTCTTGTCTTTCTTTTTCAGATGTTTGTTTATCAACCACTAATGAAGGAAAATTATCTCATCAAATTGACAAACCTCAAATCATGCCTTAAACATATCACTTAGTCACGGGTTAAAAATGTTTAATAATGGAGGGTGAATCGAACCCACCATAAATTCTCAATTTTCTTTAGGGTCCCATTTTTCTAAGTTGAGGGGAAAATATTGCGAAATAAACTGCACACCCAAAAACTCTCAAATGAGAGATATTTTTTGGCCAGTGACAAGCTGCAACAGGGAAAATTTATGATATGCAGCTGGCCTTACTCGTATTTAATGATGCGACATGCAATATTGCATGTCCCCAAACAGAATTCAGTAACTTTGTTTTTATAAGTTAGGGCCTAGAAATCAACTTAAGAGTCTTAACAAATGATTTTGGTAACCCGTTTTGGGTATGAGTATGAGCCACGGGGGTGTTCAATCGTGATTCCAATTGACATACAATAATTATTAAACAATTGAGATGTAATTTCCCCAACATTGTCCAAACGGATACTCTTTATCGCATGGTTTGGAAACTGTGCTCTTAATCAAATGATTTGAGCAAGGAGTCTTACAAATACAGCATTGCGAGTGAACAATAAACAAGAATGTGACCAACGTGCCAATGCATCAACAAGTACCACAAAGTACTTTAATTTCCCGCTTAGCAGGGTAATAGGTCCACATATCTGCTTGAATTCGTTCTACAAATGTGGACATTTAGTTGCAACTTTTATTGGATATGGTCTTGTCGTTATCAGTTTTCTATGAAACAAAGCAACACAAGGGAATTTTTTTGACAAAAAGGACATTTTTATTCTTAAGAGTATGTCCATGTGAATTTTTTTATGATTCTTTGCATTATTATGGAATTCGGGTGACCTAAACAATCATGCCATATCATAAAATTTAATGGGTTCATTCGTTTTTTGTTAATCAGCATATTGGATTCAATTGGATTAATAAAAGTATATTATAATCCAGAACTGTATGATAGATGTGATATACAATTATTCAACGTCATTTTCATTTGTTGTCTCGATGTGATAACCATTTCGGCGAATATCTTTAAAACTCAACAAGTTTCTTTTTTATCTGCTTGAGAACATTGGATCGTTGATGATAAGTTGTGTACCATTCAGTAACATTATATTGGCTTTTCTGAAGCATTCGATAAGATATGATGCACCAGATATTGTGTTCACTTTAGCTTTAGCTAATACGACATGCGAAAAATATTTTTTACCTCTCAAAATGGTATGTGTTGTCGTCGCACAATCCGCCAAGCAAAGTGATTCCCGTTGCCTTTCACATAATTATAGAGACTTTCGTCCATAGTTCCGTTGGAGATCGATACCTTGATCCATATGATTATCACAAATTTAAGCCGTCAATCCGGCCGTGTAACATTTAAAAAATATTTATGGCGGAAAACTTGTTATCCCGTACAACGGATCGACAACCAGATAATCGCGATTACAAGATCTGATAAATTACCAGAAATTTAGTTTTCATAATTCATTATTAATAATCTAGTATATAGGAAATAATAAAGCACTAAACTAAGGTTTGAATTTATTGACCCAATGCTTAAGGCCGTACCTCAGATATGACGACTTCCGGTTGCGCGTTCTGAACTGGGTAGGGCTTCGCCGATGTTGAGGGAACCAATTTGGCAAAATTCTTCCCAGATTTTTTTATTTCTATATATGTAAATATAATTAATTTTCTCAAACCAATGGTCCATATTGAATATATAAATATCCAATGGTTAAAATTAACTAGGGATTTAATAAAATAAGGAAACCAAATAACCAATCATATCCTTATATGGGTACTTATGCCGCCAAAATCGCGTGGAATCAATTCGGCAAAGTTTGGGCAACATTCAATTGCTATACACATATATATACCAAATATATATATATATTTAATTATAATATATATCTATAAATTATTAATAAGAATTTTAACAATTAAATCAAAATAATTAAATTATATTATTAATTACTGATCTCAATATCACACATTAATGCGAAAGGTTCTTTAAGAAAACTTTCTTAGAATTAAATTTTCAACAAATTTCAGTTTGATAAAAAATTCAAATTCCACATTTTTTTTTCAGTTAAATTTTTGGTACCAAACTTTGATACTTTTGCCATGTCAAAAATAAAACTTCTAAAATCTGACCCAGACCTCAGTTTTGATTTTATGTATCCTGAAAAATGATAAACATATCAAATCTTTAAATCACATACGTATTGTGATATGCATTTTTCGGAACATATAAAAATTAGGTCCTCTTTTGTAAAGTCAAAGCCCACCAATAAAAGTCAAAACTCACCTATGAATTCAAAGACCAGAGGACCACGAGCTAACACATTTTGCAAGGCCTTGAGCCACGAATACAAATAAGACAAAGCCCTTAACTAGAAAGGCACCTCGCCTTGCGAGGTAACTTGTCCTGGCAAGCTCCTCACCTAGCGAGGTACCTTGCCCTCGTTTGGCGAAGTACCTTGCCCTGGCGAGCCCCTCGCCTGACGTGGTACCTTGCCCTGGGGATAACCTTGCCCAAAGAAGACCCTTGCCTGGCGAGCACCTCGCCCGACGAAGACCTTAGCCTGGCAAGCACCTCCCCCGATGAAGACCCTGGCTTGGCAAGCACCTCGCCAAAACTTGACGAAGGGATAACTTACAATTATTCCACACGACGAGGAGATCCGAGCTCACGAAGATCGTCAAAAAATCCCCCAGATTCCCCCGGACTCAACGTACGAACTCGGAGACAACCAGAAGACATAAAAGACGAGCCAAGGAGCATTAGCGAGCCCCTCGACAAGGAAAGGAGCCGCGGCCAGGCCCCTCGGGCAATGAAGAAATTTGCAAGCCCTCTTGAGTGCAATTACAGGGAATTGGTTTTCGCATGAATAGTAGCCTTCCTATAACAACCCCCTTCCCAGGGACTATTACAACTATACCTTATCTAAAACTAAATCCCTAATCTTAGATATATTTAATAAAAATATAGGTCTTTGACTTTAGCGTGCAAATAAAACAGACTTTTATAAAAATTAAAAAAAAAAACTTATAGACAATAGTATTCAAAACAAATTCACAAAAAGAACATTTACACAAGAAAAACGTAGCGGAGCTCCTAGGTATTGTTTTTGAAAACATGACACAACAAAAAGTTAAAACAACCCTCCTATTCCAAGATCCGTTTTCCACCATATGCGCCATATACGTCGCATCACTGACCCCGTACCATCCGCATTTAGCCATTCATCGGTTTCTTTCCTAGATCTACAACACAACTATACGAGTGAGCTAACGCTCAGTATACGCAAAAGCTTTGTATTACTCACAAAAATAACTCATTGAACAATCACATTCGAATGCATAAATGCAATGCCAAATTATAATTTATAGCTTTTTAGAAACATAGTATTGGGCCCTACGTGCGTACTAGCGCGCTATAATACCTACGGGGGACCGGGGGCGCGACCCTAACCAAGTCAGCCCGTGCAAAATATCTCACGAGGTATCATTTGAGATTACGCGACTCAATGCAGTTGAAGGCTTCATACACATTGTAATCAAAGATTACGCGACCTGATACAATGGTTGGTACGACGCAATTTAGTAAAAGTGTCATACATATATTTAATATCACTATAGATTATATGTATTTCTTAATGCTCATGCTTTCCCGATACGCTCACCACGTATACCGAGCATATTCTTAGTACGGTAAAATTAAAATACCAGACAATACAACCATAAATTTCACATCACACACAATCAAACAAACCACATTATTATTGTTGTGTTGTAGTTAGTACTTTTAGGTACCTTACTTGAGCCGAAACACTACGAAACACGAGTCTATGCTTCTTTTGAATAAAAACTCCTTTATATATCTATATAACTATTAGTTTATTATACTAAAATAAATCTTTGACGTTAAACTTCCATGCAAGAAAAGAGGACTCTCTATCTCTCTGACTCTGCATATGTTTCTTAGTTTCTTTTCGTAAATAATCTGAAATGAAAACCCTAAACACAATTCTCTTTCTCTTGTACTATAAATATATATGCATAATACAATAATAAGTTTCATACCATAATTTGCATGCCCATAACTATGTATCATGCAGTCAATAATATGTTACAATAAATTGACGAAACAATAGCCGGCCCTGTAAAAAGTGGGCCTAATCCTTGGGGATGTGGTAATACGTCCCATCGGCTAAAGCTTGAAGAACTCCTAAAAGGAGAAAAAGATGGCTTTTCCCGGATGAAATGGTTGTTCTATATGACAATCATTAATTTAGATTTCTTAGCATTATGCAAAGGGCGCGCATGTGTGTATATATATATAATATTTATTAGAAATTAAATACTTTTATTAGCCCATTTCTACATACTTATGTACGTGAGAACTAGAGCTGTTCATATGGGGCGGCCCCACTGCAGGGTGGCAGCCCGCAATGCCCGAGGCCACTCGAGCCTGCCTGCCCTAGGCCCGTCTGGGTCAGCCTGCCCGCAGCCCGAGGTGGCTGCTGGACCACGGGCTTCTACCTTTTTTTCTTTCTTTTTTTTTTAAAAAACGTGGATCATTGGATTGTTATATCTAATGGGTGCAAGAGATTCGATATATATATATTTATTTGAAAAGTACCTTAACATTTATGTAATTGACCAATTAATAGAATTGGTTGGTATAAGTACCAAATTAATATATTTTGGTGCATGTTCTGCAAAATAACGGCTATTTAGTACATGAAATAAAAAAAAATATATTATTTTCATTGTATAATAAATAATAAAAAACGGCTGTAATAAAACAAATCATTAATAAAAATTAAATATATACAGTTAAAATATATTGTTAGTATAACATAATACTGTTAGTATAATTAGGTATATTGTTTTACCTAATTATAATATATTACTGTTATATTGTTACTTAGGTATATTATTAATATAATATATTACTGTTAGTATAATTATTAGTATAATATACAGTTTAGATATAATGTATTACTGTTATAATATATTGTTAGCACTTAGCAATTAGCATATAGTATTAGTAACGTAAATATTCTTACACAGTTTCGTTAGTTTAGTATATTATATTGTTAGTTATATATTATATATTATATAATATATAGTTTCGTTAGTTATACTATATAGTATTAGTAACGTAAATATGAAACGTTATATAAATAAAGTAACGTATACATTTGCTCATAAATATGAAATGATGGGCTGCATTTGTAATTAACTTTTATTTAAAAAAAATAAAAAAATAAATGATGCAGGTCGGGCCGGGCAGCCCGAGCAGGACTTCGGGGGGGGGGGCGGCCTGTCAAAACGCGGGCTCGGGCTGAGGCCCGTGGGGCCTGCCCGTATGAACAGGATTAGTGAGAACCCACCATTAAATTATAGGTACCTTGCCCAAGATTACTATTAATTATCTATATATATTAATAAATAATTAACACATGCTTATCACCCACTCTACTATCTTTAGAAATCAAAGAAACACATATATAAACATCATCTACATCCCTAGAAAAATTTCATAACTATAATATAACTAGATGTAAAATTATAATTAAAAATTCTTAAAAAGATTCGAGCTCACCAACAGCTTCAAGTAGAAAAGAGCGTCGACCAGGACACACGAGATAAAGATATTCATTAGGAAGATTGTAGATGTTTTATTATTATTATTATTATTATTATTATTATTATTATTATATATAAAGGAGATAAGACTAAATAAGAGTCAGTTCCCACATTTGTGAATAAACACATGGATAGATAATTCGACACTTATCAAAGTAATGATAACCTTACTTATATATATATATAAAGTCGGCTGATAACCTTCTGCATATAAATTGTTCACAATTTACATAACATAGTATTTAAGTTTTGCGTATTTGCATACAAAATAGAAGAAGTAATTTTTATATCAAGGTCCTCATGGTTTATAAAAATAACCAAGAGGGTACTCATTACAACCGGAGATAATGCACTTTCAAAACTAAATACAAGGTATATTTTTCTTATCATCGTTGAAACTTTAAACGATAATATACAGAACTTTTACGGCTACTACAATCCTCCCTCCTTACAAAATTTTCGTCCTTGAAAATTCAGAACAAGTATGGATATGCAACTCTCATTTCATCATCTCTTTCCCATGTCGCCTCCGATTTTGAGTGTCTATTCCAGGCGATCTTGATGAGGGGTATGGACTTATTACATAATATCTTCTCCTTTTGGTCTAGTATTTCCATTGGCCTTTTTTCATATGATAGATCTTCTTTTACCTTCAATGGTTATGGTTCAAAAATATGCGATGGGTCGGGAATATATTTCTGTAGCATCGATATATGAAAACGTTATGCACGGCTGATAAATCTTGTGATAGCGGAAGCTTATAGGAAACTTATCAACTCGTTCTATAACCTTATACGGGCCAAACTATCTTGGACTCAACTTCCCTTTCTTGCCGAAGCGCTTAATACCCTTCATCGATGTTACCTTAATAAAAATTGCATCACCTACGTTAAATTCAAGTGGCATCCTTCTTTTATAAGCATAGCTCCTTCATTTTCAAGCGCTTGATACCCTTTGTCTAGATTGAGCCACCCTCATACTTTGATGAACTTGCTTAATAGTTTTGGTGGCTTTTTCAACAAAATCAGAGCTAAAAACTTTACTTTCGCTAGTCTCATACCGATGGATTGGAGACTGACACTTTCTTCCGTACAAAGCTTCATAAGGAGCCATCTTGATCGTAGATTTATAATTGTTATTATAGGCGAATTCAACTAAGGGTAAATATCTATTCCGTGAACTCTTGAAATCCATAACAAAAGCCCTGAGCATATCTTCCAAAATCAAGTTCGTTCTTTCAGTTTGATCGTCGGTTTGCAGGTGGAAAGCGGTACTGAACTTTAGATTTGTACCTAATTCCCTTTAAACATTCATCCAGTAGCTGGATGTGAAACAAGTGTCTCGGTCAGAGAAAATGGAAGATGGAATCCCATGCAACCGCACGATCTCTCCAACGTATATATTAGCTAACTAATCTAACGTCATTGTATCTTTGATTGATAAAGAGTGGGCGGACTTTGTTAGTCTGTCAACTATTACCCAAATTGCATTATGTCCATTTGTCGTCTTCGGTAATCCCATTATGAAATCCATCGATATACCTCCCACTTCCATTCTGGTATCTCAAGTGGTTGAAGCTCTCCTGTTGGTTTCTGATGTTCAACTTTAACCTTTTGACAAGTCAAGCTTTTCTGTACATAACTAGCAACATATTTCTTCATTATTTCCCTTCAGAACTTCTCTTTCATATATTTATACATCTTCGTGCTTCCAGGGTAAACCAAGTAAGGTGCCTTATACGCTTTAGAGAGGATTTGATTCCTCAACTCGTAATTCTTTGGAATACAAAGTCTTCTCTCAACAAGAAGAATTCGATTAGCTGATACACTGAAGTCATGACGTTTCCCCAATATGGTCTCCTCAGAAATTTTGGATAATGTCTCGTCTGAATCTTAAGACGTTTTAATATCATCAATGAGGGTTGTGTACAATTTTAGCGTGGCCAACTCACCAACAAAAATCTCCAGTTCCATCGAGGAAATTTCATTTCAAAGTTGTTTTCGAAGTGCATCCAATGACGCAAGAGTGGCTATTGATTTTCTACTAAACGGATCTGCCACCTTATTTGCGTTTCCTCTGTGATATTGAATTTCACAATCATAATCTTTCACGAGCTCTAGCCATCTGCTTTGCCTCATGTTCAACTCCTTTTAAGTGAAGAAATACTTTAAGCTCTTATGATCTGAATATATTGCAATGAACTCCATAGAGACAGTGTCGCCAAATCTTTAAAGCGAACACTACTGCTGCTAACTCTAGGTTATGTGTAGGATAGTTTCGTTCATAGCCCTTTAATTTTTCTTGATGCATAGGCAACGACCATTTTTGCTCTGCATTAGGGTTGCGCCTAACCCCATCTTTGATGCATCACGATATATGTGAAATCTAGCCTTACCAGATGGAACATTGAGTACTAGAGCCGTTGTAAGGCGTTTCTTGAGCTCTTGGAAACTCTTTTCACATTGGTTTGACCACTCAAATTTATTTTTATTTCGAGTAAGATTTGTGAGTGGGCTGGCTAATTTTGATAATCTTTCAATGAATCGTCGATAATAACCAGCTAACCCTAAAAAGCTTCTCACTTCTGTAACATTGGTTGGTTGAGCTCACTCGTTAACGACCTGAATTTTCTCTGGATCGGCTGAGGTACCTTCGGCTGAGATCACGTGACCAAGAAATGCCACACGATCCAACCAAAACTCGCATTTTGAAAACTTTACTTAGAGGTCATGATCCTTAAGAAAATTTAGGGTCATTCGTAAATGTTCTTCGTGTTCTTCTTTAGTTTTCTAATAGTTAAGGATGTCATCAATAAAGACTATGACATATTTATCACATACTCACTAAATACACGGTTCATGAGTTCCATGAAAACTGTAGGAGTATTGGTTAAACTGAATGGCATAACTAAAAATTTATAATGTCCGTAGTGAGTACGAAAAGCAGTCTTCGATAAATCACCTTCCCTGACTTTTAATTGATGATAACCATACCGCAAATCGATTTTCGAGAATACTATTGCTCCACACAATTGGTCAAACAGATCGTCTATCCGTGGCAGTGGATACTTATTCTTCACGGTTACTTTATTAAGTCCATGGTAATCGATGCACATCCGGAGAGAACCATATTTATTTTCCACAAAGAGAACTGAAGCCCTCCAAGGCGAGTGGCTTGGTCGAATAATTCCTTTATCAATAAGATCCTGAAGTTGAGCTTGTAATTCCTTCAATTTTTTCGGTGCCATCCTATATGGTGCCTTCAAAAAAGGACTTGTTTCAGGAATAGCCTTTATCTTAAATTTGATAGCTTGGTTTGGGATAGTCCTGGTAATTCATCTGCAAATACTTCCGGATACGTGCAAAATATAGGAACATCGCGTAAGTGAGTACGCTCTTCTTTATCTATAATGGTATCAACAAGGTGAGCCTGATAGCCAGAACTCCTTCGATTATAATTCGGTTATCCTCTATAAAAGATATTAACATCCTTGATATGTTTCCTGTTGATTCCCTGATAAATTGCAACTTTGGTTCCCCTTCTGATAGAAAAATCACCTTCTGTTTCTTGCTAGTAAATTGCGGCATCGTACTTTCTCAGGAAATCCATCCCAAGAATAATATCATAATCATATATTTGAAGTACAACCAAATCCACTGACAATTTCATATCAACGATGTATAGTGGTACCGCATGAAACCAAGATGAGGACATTATAACCTCCCCAGAAGGTAAGGCTACAGAAAATTCACTTTCTAACATATGTTTTGGCCTGTTAAGTTTCTCCGAGATCTTTTGCGACACAAAAGAATGTGTAACACCCGAGTCAAATAATATTGAAGAAGGAATATTTTCAATAAGAAGCTGACTTGTTACTACATTAGAAGTTCCAACCTTTACATCCTCATGCTTTAGAGTATAAACTCTAGCATTGGTCTTTAGGGATGGAGCCTCAAGACATCCTTGATTCTTGCGAGGTCCATCAATTCACTCATGATTGAATCTTTTGTCTTATTAGGAAACGATCTAGCATAATGCCCCTCCCCTCCACAAGAAAAGCATGTAAGAGATCTCATCCTACATACACGTGGATGCTTCTTTCCACACTTGGAACATGTCGGGAACTCTACACCTGTATTAAAACTTTAACGGGTTCCCTGATGCCTCTTATAAGACGCTTCATTATTAGGCTCTATCTTTCTTTTTGAGCCCTGGCCATTTGTATGGGATTTTTTGCCTCCGCTAAAATAGCGATTTCCCCCTTGGCCCATGTTTGTTGATCTCCCTTGCATTTTAGCCTTATTAGCTTAAAAGGCTCTCGTTTGGAGTAAATGATACTCCGCACGAAGGGCTCAATTAATACAATCTCCAACAATGGTTGGTGGGGATCCACCACAGTCCACCTAAAGCGCAATTTCACCGCCGAACATGTTCATCATTCAAAGGCTCTTGTTTAGTTTGGAGTAAATGATACTCCGCACGAAGGGCACGATTAATACAATCTCCAACATTTGTTGGTGGGTTTCCACCTCAGTCCACCTAAAGCGTGATTTCACCGCAGAACATGTTCATCATTCGCCGAACTCGCTCCCGCTTTATAGGCACCAAGCCCGAACACAAGCGTGTAAGTTTATCGAACTTACGTATAGCCTCAGAAACATTTAAGTTTCCTTGCTCTATAGTGCTGAATTTGTCAACTTGAGCCTTCAGTGCTGCGGGATTGTAGAATTTCGCATTGAATTCTTGCACAAGTTCTGCCCATGTCATGCTACTAGTATCCCTCCTTTTTTTAATAGTTTCCCACCAATATCTAGCTTCAAACTTGAGTACTGAAGAAGTACACAAGATTTTTTCCTGATCTGAGAGTTCCATAAAGTCATAAAGGCCTTGAATGTCAGAAAACCACTCCTCCGCTACCAACGGATCAGTCGTTCCTATGAATTCTTGAGCTCGCATTCGGCGAAATCTTTCGTACAGCGGTTCTTCACGTGTTCTAGGACGCTGAAAAACTTGTTCTTCTTCTTTTTCTTCCACTTCATCTTCGGCACTTTGTTTTTCATTTCGAGTATTCAATCACTTTCTTGGTCTAGTGGTAACATGTACATCACTTAAGACATTAGAGGTCTTGAGTTCGAGTCACCGTGGGGGTAGGAGTGAAATCCAAAGATCCTCATACATATATATAATAAAAAAAAATTGCTTGGTTAGGTGCCAAATGTGGGCGTCCTGTTCGTCAAGCCGACGCTGACAACCTACTATTCCATCTTCTGAGTCAACATTATTTACTTGTCTTCTACCACGACCAGAGCCACGGGGTCGGGCTCTCTCCCTTGCCATATTGTATTTATCTCGGTAAGTAACTGTCTTATGATCACATGAAGTAAATAAAAACGCCATCGTTGTGGATATTTAGATAAACTCTATATAAATATGAACATATCATTAAATATTAATTACAACACTCATTTTAGTATATGTATATACAGACAAAACATCAAGCATGTGTCCATATATACACAACAAAAAAACTACACACATAGCTACATATATTCTAGCGTCTCATCAAAATATACATATAGTTCTCAGAAATTTACATAATTCATTTAGTCATTACATTTTGGGTCGTAGTCAGGGTCATCACTATCAAATTCTTCCTCGAACTCTTCTTCCAGGTCATCATATGGATCTAATTCCGGATCAGATTCTGTTGGGAATTGGATCTGCTCTGATACCAGTTGTTGGAAATTGGATCTGCTCTAATAGCAGTTGTTGGAAATGTTTTTTTTGGCTATTATGCCAATTTTCCTAAAAAATAACCATATAGCTTTGATTGAAAATTCATTAAAAAATACGTTTAATGTCCCGTCCAAATTACCTCGAATATTCTGCTCTCGTCAGTTCGTCCGGGTAACTTTTAAAAAACAATTTTAAGCCAGAATAGTTATTCCGTAACAACGCACCAACATCAAGTAATTTAGATAAAGCGATCGGATAAATAATTGGAAATTTAATTATAACAATTAATTTCATAACTACATTATTACATCTAATGTTTATGGAAAATAAATAAATACAATATAAGAAATTTTGCATTTATTGACCAAATGCATAAGGCTGTATCTCATTGATGACTTTTGGCTGCACGTTCTGACTTTGGCAGAGCTCCGCCGGTGCTAGGGAAATTCTTGTGATCTTCCGGGATATTCTCCTGGACTCCTCGTATCGAAGCGTAGGCTTCGATTACAGGACTTTGACAAATATTGAATTGACGGTTTTTTTGAAGCTACCAGAGAAAAGATCTCACAAAGCCGAACTGGGGGGAGAGAGAAGAGTCAATTTTCGCATCCCTTAAAGAGATGTCACAGTTTAAGCTCTTAAGGTGTGTAGAAAACTGTGGAATGAGCTCCCTATTGATAGAGTTGAGTTCCAACCGCCTGGGAGAAATTCCCTTCATCCGGATCATCTTGGTCGAAAACCAATGGCTAAGATTAATCCTGGGAATTATTTCGAATTGAAATAATAAAATAAATCTAATTCAACATTCCAGATTTAATCTAGATTCATTCAGTTGATTAGATTGCCAGAGAAACTTTCTCAACCACCAAACTTGGTCACCAAGTTCATTGTTATTTATTAATTTCGAAATTCTCTTTTATATGAATTAAAAATTAATTTTCAATCCAATGGTTAAGATAGTGTATTAGACGGATCCAATGGATAAAATTAACGTGGAAAAATTCAAATGCCATGACTTTTTAAACAAGTCTAATATTGGAATTTAAATTTAATTTATATAATAAATTAATTTCTAATCCAACAGTGAAGATTAAATCTAGACCAATCTAATGGATCAAAATAATTTTAGGGTTTTTCTCAAATACCTAAACAATAGGAACTTGTACTTGGAATACGGAAAACTTCTTCCAACTCATTCGCATGAATCAACGATGTCGTCTTTTTAGCTCCATACGATCAAAACCGCAAATACACTTATGTTCTTAGAAAATAGAATAGAATCGGTCAATATGATTTGTAATTTGGTTACATGAAAAACGTGATCATCCTAATGTGGCAATACGAAACTTTTGGCCAAAACAGAAACTGTAAAATGATGATTAAATTTAATCCTAATACATCCCTAGGGTTATTGGTAAATTAAATTATGGTACACTTATCTTTTTGAATCTTGTCATTCTGACAGACGGTTTGTGATTTATGATGATAACAGGTTTTTAACTTATGTTAAATACGATACTGTTATTTAAATAGAAAATAAGAGAAATTAAATATTGGTATTTATACCAGAATTATATATATAGAGAAATCGAGTAAATGAATTCGAAATATATTTATAAAATTCGAATCAATCTTTGAAAATAAAAAAAATTGATTTATTAAATCATTTAGGGTATTTTCATAAAAGATTTGTTTTGGATTTATTCTTTATTTGATTTAATTATTAAAAGAAATCTTAGAGCGTGAACATCTTCAAACAGTTGAGTGAATCTCTCCCAATTGGTTGAGAGATTTTCTCGAAAGCGGTTGGGCCATTCCTATAAATCGGGATCACCTGAAACTGCAATCTCTCTCTTTTTCTCAAGGAAGGTTTTGCGATTTTCTTTGAGCCAATATTCAGAGAAAATTCGAATTAGGGTTTAGGGTTCTATTCAAAGGGAGCCCACACATCCCAGCGATGTAGATCCGGAGTATACATTGGAACACTCGTGGGAGCTATCTTCAAGATTCAACCAAGCTAAATTCGCTGGAGCTCAAGAACGCGAAGAACAAAGATCAGAATCAAGATCAAAGTTGTGCATCAGAATCGTCAAAAAGGTCTGCATTATTATTTATTGGTAGAATAATTATTTATTAATACTCAAGGCTCATTGAATTCAAAAATTGAATATCAACGATTGGGAAGATTGTTTTTAGAATCCTATGAGTCAGATAGGGTATTGGGATTATTGGTATGAGACTCTAATCCCTGCGAAATATTTTTCAAAGGCTACCCTACGCGCCCATAGGGTGATCGATAATCAATTAGCGGGGATTCCTCGGAACCAGACACCCAACAACTTTTACGTCCGATAACTTTTTCAATAATTTGTGATTAAATTATGTCAATGTATGACAGAAGCAAAAACCACTACGTATTTTCATCATTTGGTTTGTAAATGCGGGCCCTCAATGACATTTTAGCGAATCCGTAAATTTTGATGTCTCATCAAACTTTTCGATTCCTAGATCTGGAAGCTTGCTTCAATCCATAAATGGATTTAAGTAATCTGCAAACCTTCCATTCTTGATATTTCTGCACGAACCTTCTGTTTGCACCGTATAGATGTTCTGCCAAATCTCATATATGAGACTTTAATCTATGGACAAAATGGACTTTAGCGAATGAAGAGAAAGTTACCTCGTAATAAATAATTTCTCTCTAGGTTCAAACCTTGTCCACTAAACTAGCTTTGAAGGTTTCAACCTTCCCGTCCACTCATCTTTTTGCAACTGTAGATCCACCTACAACCAATTGGTTTGAATACATCTAGTACGTCTACTAGTTTCCAGTTTTGGTTAGAATCCATAGATTGTATTTCTTGGTTCATGGCGACCTGCCTTTTTTTTTCTCATGATCAATATCCTTTTATGCCTTGTAGAGGTCAAAGGATCATCCCGTTACTGTCGACACGACAACCTTTATCTCCTTCCGGTGCTCGTAGCATGCAATCTAATGATTGAATCTCCCACAACATCGGAGTACCCAGAGGTCTGATTTGAGACCTGTGGTTTCCTTAATTTGATTCTCAACAGTCGTTGTTGATCATGAACTATTAGCGATGGGGAACGGGCCCGATCTACCCTTTTTTGTAGGTTTTCCCTCGCCATAAAAGCTCTCCTAAGAAGGGAAATCACGAAGAATCATCAAGAACACCTCAGAGCTTCATCAAGACCGGAGTTTTTCCAGACGAGGACTTCTCCCCGACGAGGAGCCCGCTAAAGAAGGAAGTCTGCCAAGGATCGCCAAGAAAAACCTGGAGACACATCGAAGACAACAAATTCGCCTCTAACTTTGATGATCATCAATCAACCCGCGTTGACTCAGCATCCAATTGTCCACGTTTTCAGCGGGTCTAACTCGGGACCCTAACCTTGGATCCGAGTCTAAGTTAAAGCCATTTTACGCATTAACATGTATCATCCGTTACGGAGCTATCCTGGGGACCATGGACTCGTATCACTTGAGCTCCAACGAACTGCTAGTGGTTCGTCACACCGCGGTGTTAAACCCGAGACTTTCTTTAGTGATACAATGTATATTATTCCCATTTTATAGAAATTTGTCCATTGATACAATCAAATTCGGGTTATTGATCTCTTACTTGATGATCCACACACGAGCAGACGATTTTGCACCCTTTTGCCCCTAACTATATTTTCATCCTGAACTCAGTCAATAATATTATGAATAACCCACTTATGGTTTCGATTCATAAGTTGCGCACATATACCTCTCACTTCTTACCGCCGACAATCAAGTGAATTATCTTGACTCTGAAGAAAGCTATATGATGTCCATGCCTATGACCAAGGTACCCTTACGTGTTGACTGTTGTATTTTTAAAATAGCAACTTTGGGAACAACGGTAAAATGTGTTCTTTAATAATTAAATCTGAGAACTATCAAGTCAACTGTCCGGGCTCGATCGAAATCATTCGGGACTTAAATCGAATATCCATTTGATCATCTGATAGTAACTCAACTCCAAATTGTCATAGACTATCTTATATGATAACTTCTGGAGTTTAAGTTTGGTCCAGTCCAGTATGAAGTCACTTCATACTTAATGCACTTCTAGTGAGTGTGACACACACTTAATCTAGAATATGATTTTTTCACTTAGTCACATTAATGACTTTAAACAATTGATGGGCTATCACCAAGTTAATTAAGTCACGGACATTTTAAGTTCATATATTATAAATATTATCTTTCTCACATTGACTCGGTTTTGATAACTGTTGACGTGGTTTCCCACCTCAAACAGTCAAGTGTGACTTGTGAGCGTATGATATTTTTGAATAAGACAATTTGGTGGAATTCGATCTCTCACGTTGCAAGCTCTCGATTCACTCACGATATATATATATATAAATGAGACGAGGGATTTTTTATAGAGGTTCGTCCCAAGGCGGTAGTTGACTACTTCCTCTGTTAGTTTATTGCGACAATTGACATAGACGGATAGCTACAGACAACAAAATCACGCCTAGGGATGGAAACGAATAGAAAAGGGGGAAAGAATACAACAAAATCTCAAAGTGAGCAAAAAAGCCGGGTAGAATCTTTCGGTGTATTCTCTCAGAGTTGTGAGTATGCGTGTGTGTTAATCTGAGCTTGAGCCTGGTATTTATAGGTTTCAATTCTTCCCGTTGGTCTTCTTGGAATCATGGGGTCTTCTCTCTGCGCTGATCGGGCTGAATGGACGACCTTGCTACACGTGTCCCATGACTTTGTTCTCGTCGTCGTGTTTGAATTATGCCCGTTGGAGGCTTTACTCCGTGCTCCTGGTCTTCCGCCTGGATTTGAAGTGGGGTGCCGGGTAGAGAATATGACAATTCTACCCTCGTCTTTCTGGATTGATGTCGAGTGGATATTGGGCCTTTGGGCTCTTTGGGCCGAGTGGCCTTGTATCCGTTTGCTTTGGTCTGATTGAGAACTTCTCTGGGCTTCTCAATTGGGCTTTTGTGAATATCGATTTATCTCTTTAAAGCCTTTTGTCTTTGTTCGTAAATTTAATTAATTCACAACTTTAGCACTTTATGTCATATTAAATAATGACGAATTTGTACATCAACAATAATCATAACATAATTGCATACTTTATGAGCTAAGGAACAGACATTCTATTTTACTTTACTAAAAACTATAATAATATTAACATAATAAGTACCATCTTTTATTCAACGACTTGTCAAAATATTTTATGATAGAGTAAAGACATCATGTTTAGACACATGTCCAACAAATTCTTCATAAGAAAAATAAACAAAATTAGAAACAAGAGACTCTAAATATTTCATTGATGAAAAACAACAAAATTACAAATATACTAAAACATATAGACTCAAACATGTTGGATCCTGAAAGAATGATTTTGCCAAAGAATTCTCACAGAATCGACACACACACGGAAAGAGCACGGCAGATAGAGACAAACGACAATAAGAGCTTCCAAAACACCACCACTCTCACACCCACGTCACTCTGTATGTTTATTTATAATATAAATATACTATATATCTCAGTGATGAATAAGAAAGCAAATAGAGATGGAGGAAATTAAATGCTCACTGTTTGAAGAGGAATAAGAAGTCGAATACAAACCTGAGTTAAAATAACAAAGCATACAAATGTAGTGCTATGTAAAGAGAAGCAAAACCCTAGGATAACAACTAACAAACACTCCTAATAACGCTCCACGTTTACTTAGTCTTGTGAAGACTAAATATTATGCAACTACTAAATTTAGCCACTTTCCAAAAGTCTCGGTTTGACCAAGTATAGGTTACAAGTCACAAAACATACTTAAACAAACTCAAAACACATAAAAAAAAATCAAACATTTAAATAAAGTCAAACATTTTGAAGGGAAAAAAAAATAAAACACCATTTTCCATCATTGATTAATTTGTCAAATTTTCCATTGATATCTTCAAAGAAATCTCCAACCTCCAAATGGGTAAGATCCACAGGATTATTTTGTTCAGTAAAGTTCGTCTCAACACATTTTCCTTTTAGTGAAGCTTGATAAAGCTCAACGAGGTGCTTCGGAGTACGGTAAGTACGACTCGAATGGTCTTTTTCTCCACATATATGACAAGTACTATCGGTCTTCTTGAATAAGGTGTTTTTTTTTCGGTTTCGCATTATTATTTTTCCACTTCAGGTAGTTGAGCGCCTTGTTCTTGAAATCGGACGAATGTTGATTATGATAACGGCGACCACGTCCATAACCTTGTCAATGCCCATGACCACATCCGGGATGACTACCATGTACACAGAAATGTTGCTAATTATGCTCAAACTCATTTCCAGCTATAGCATTCGCTTTAGGGAATGGAGCTGACCTAGTAGGACGAGAGTTGTGATTTTTCATTAAGATCTCATTGTTTTGTTCGGCAACAAGTAGACATGAAATTAGCTCATAATATTTTGTAAACCCTCGGTTACGATATTGCTGCTGCATGAGCATATTCAAGGGATGAAATGTGGAAAAAGTCTTTTCCAACATATCTTTATCGGTGATATTTTCTCCCCACAATTTCAATTGAGAAGTAATTTTAAACATTGCGGAATTATCTTGCATGCAGTTTTAAAATATTGTAAATACAAGTGTAGTCAATCAAAGCGAGCTTTAGTAAGTATCACTGTTTTTTGGTGGTCGTACTTTTCCTTCAAATCCTTCCAAAGGATCACAGAATCCTTAAATGTCAAATATTTAGTTTTTAATCCCTCGTTGATGATGATGGAGGAATATCATAGCTTTTGCTTTGTTTTGTTTACATGATCTATTGCCTTCTTTTATGGTATCTCCAAGATCCAAGGCATTGAAGTGAATTTCAGCATTAAGAATCCAAGCCGAATAGTTTTTGTCGGAAATATCTAAGGCATTGAACTTGAACTTCGTAAGGTTCGACATAGCCAAACTATAAAAGAAAAACAAATCATGAACTAATATCATATCATTAACGTATGATAAATAATATATCATGTATATGAAATAATTCTATACTTAATACTAAGAAATTAATGAATGGCTATTTACTATATGCTATCTGATGAAGCACGATCTTCCCAATCAAGAAGATTTTGGAAAATTATGCATATTCATGCATAAATTATGAAGCACGTACAAATATTTCCAAATAATGCATATTCATGCATAATGATTTATTTACTATTATATCTATTTCTTTTATTAGATTTATTATGTGATATTTGTATTTATTTTGGTTCTTTAATTTTTGATTCCTTGCATCTATTTTAGGAAGATCATCTTAGACTCATTTCTTTATAATGTGATCCATATGTTTTGTAAGAGGTAGTTGATGATGAAATAAAAATTAAGCTTTTGCTTGAGAAAGTCGAGTGTTATCTCGCAAAGACGCGTTCTTCGTGTTCTTCGTATCTTTATCTACATCAGTTGGTATCAGAGCCACTCGTTTCTGTGCAGAGGCACCGATGAAACGAGCCGTTCGCGACGCTTTCGTAGACGATATGGTGAGACGAGAAGAGGTCGACGGATTCCGTGCTCAATTGGAATTGCTGATCCGTCAGATGGCTGCGATGATGCAGAATCAAACAGGGCAACGACGCCGAGACGAGTCCGACACCGAGGACCGAGCGAACCTGTTTGGGCAGAATTTTGGCGGCTACGGTCACGCGATGCGTCGACGTGAGGCGGTCCCAGAAGATGCGCGATGGGTAGAGGCGTTCCAGGTGGCTATCCCGGAGTACGACGAAACGACGTACGATGAGGCGGAACACGGCGAGGCCGTGTACGACGAGTCGATTTACGGCGAGACGGAGTATGACGAACCCGTGTATGATGAGTATGCCGATCCCGTGTACGACGAGGCGGAGTACGCCGAAACCGTGTATGGCGAAGTCGTGTATAACAACGTGGAAAGTGACGAGACCGAGCACGAAGAGGTTGTGTGTGATGAGGCTGGGCATGAGGAGACTGAAGATAACGCGAACAAATTCGAGAGTGGTACGTCTATATTTATTTTTGTTCATGATTCGTATTTGACCGCAGGTGAGGCTCCAAAAATCAAGTCGAGCACAACCATGGATTTCAACAACAGAGGTACCGAGAGTAGTGATCCAAAGAGGCGCATGTATAATCGTGACAGCCGAAAGAGAAGTGTCGAAGACGTTGTGCAACTTCGAATGAGATGTTTATCCAAGGAAGTCGTTTTACACCGACGACTTTGGCGCTGATACAAGCGTGGCGATGGCAGCGGAAGCTTGACCCGGGCCGACGGCCTAAATTCGGGGACGAATTTTCTCCTCCTTGGGAGAATGATGAAGCACGATCTTCCCAATCAAGAAGATTTTGGAAAATTATGCATATTCATGCATAAATTATGAAGCACGTACAAATATTTCCAAATAATGCATATTCATGCATAATGATTTATTTACTATTATATCTATTTCTTTTATTAGATTTATTATGTGATATTTGTATTTATTTTGGTTCTTTAATTTTTGATTCCTTGCATCTATTTTAGGAAGATCATCTTAGACTCATTTCTTTATAATGTGATCCATATGTTTTGTAAGAGGTAGTTGATGATGAAATAAAAATTAAGCTTTTGCTTGAGAAAGTCGAGTGTTATCTCGCAAAGACGCGTTCTTCGTGTTCTTCGTATCTTTATCTACATCACTATCTAAGACCATTTGGGATTATCAGATAAATCTATTTCTGTGTTGATTAAAAGTTAAAATAAAGCAAAAAAATTTAAAGTCTAAATATATATATATATATATATATATATATATATATATATTAAACTAAGAACTCAGCAAAGTTAAGCGCACAACTAATAAAATGGTTAAATATGAGCATCATATAATGAAAATATAGCAACAAATTATATATATATATATATATAAGCAAAACTATAAAAGATAAACAAATCATGAACTAATTTCAGATTATTAACGTATGAATAAATAACATATCCTGTATATGAAATAATTCTATACTTAATACTAACAAATTAATCATTGGCTATTTAGTATGTACAATCTAAGACCATTTGGGATTATCAGATTAATCTATTTTTGTGTTGATTAAAAGTTAAAATAAATCAAAATATTCATATGTGACAGAAATGCATCAAAAATCATACAAGCATATTAAAGTATAAATATATATGTTAAACTAAGAACTCAGCAAAGATAAGCGCACAACTAATAAAATGGCTAAATATGAGCATCGTATAATGAAAAGAAAGCAACAAATTATATATATATATATATATATATATATATATAATAAGATAAAAAAAAAAACACTAACGTATAGATTCATTATATTCCAGTGTATTCCAATTTTAAAAAGAACTTCCGAAAATTGAGTATTGAATCCATAGTCACGTTTTCGTTAAAAAAAAAAAAAGTGTACGAGACAAAACTAATATAAAATAGAATACGGTCATGATAATGGATTTTCTCGTAGTACTCAGTATACATAAAAGGAAATTTTGATAATATTTTGCTCATGCTAGGCTTGTTCTGAGACGTTTCAAAAATACTGCTATTTTTTTTGGATCAAATATTGTTGAGGCTTAAGTTGTAGATTTTGGGCTTGGCCCAATGTCGTTGATGACGTGGCGGGCTTCTGTTGACTTCTTGGGTGGGCCTTGGATGGCCTTGTTTCGGGGATGACAGATTTTGTTGTCAATGATAGTTCCCTATGACCCTCGCTGACTCCGGGATGGTCGCTGTTAATTTCAGGGTGAGGTTTTGATTGACCGATCCGGGGACCCTGAGCAGGTGTCACTGGCACTTGCTGGATCGAAAGTCTAGTTGCCGCACGGGGTCTAGGCGATTGGGGTGACTCGCTACCTGTTACCGCATGGCCTGGATTGGACCAGGCCGGGTTTTTTACAGGTCTGGAGGTCACGCGAATCGGGGGTACCAACAAGCGGGGGAGTGCGTTCGTCCAGGAAATGAATCCTAGGGGGCTAGACTCTCCACCTGACTAGGCTTGCTTTAAGCCTGGGCTGACAGGAGTGTCCGCAGAGTCGTGGTATCTGTAGCAGATACGAGGACAAGGAGACATAGCCTGTGCCGTACAGAGCTTTTAAGACAAGGGTAGGTGGGGTATTGGACCCCTCTAGGATATTTTCCAGGGATTCCTCTCAGAGTGATCCCTCAGTCGCCCGGATCTTAGAGGAATTTCCTCAGGCCTGACCCTACAACCCGAATACTGGGTCCCGTCACCTGTCCCTAGACTATCCCTAACAGCCGCGTAATGGACTGGAGATAGGCTGAGCACAGTGTGGAACAGAACCTATCAGGTGGGTTGTTGGCCTTATAGAAATTCCTCCATGGCTTCCGCTTTCGTAAAATTCCTAACTCAGGACCTGAAAAAGGTAACACCCGAGGTCAAGGGAAACAGGGGGGGGGGGGGGGGGGGGGGTGGGGGGCTAGTGGTCTCGTCTGTGGGACCGACGGCCGCTGAGGTGGCCGAAGATGGCCGGGCTGGGCTGAGCCCTTCGCAAGGGTTGCCCGAGGTCGGGCTCGCCTTTGCCGGCGCGGGGCGGACCCCTCGAGGACCGAGGGGTCCTGGCGATCTCGTCTGCGGGATCACCATCCTCTGGCACGGTCGGGGGTGTTCGGTCGGCGTCGGGCTCCTCGTGCGGGTCCGGCGAGGCTGGCGACGGCGTTAGAGGGTTCGCCGTTGCCAGCGAAGGGTCCCCCGCGGTTCGGGAGGTCTTGGCGATTCCGTCGGGGGCGACGGTGGGTCGCTTCAAAGCCGGAGGAGGCGCGGGGGCCCGGGGGTCCCCGAGTAGGTCCAGCGGTGCAGGGGTCGCCCGCGGCGGTGCCTCGCGACCTGCTTTTTTCAATGTCCGTCTCCCCGTGGTCCGGGGAGTCGAGGCGTCCCCGCCGGTGGTGGTGTTGCCCTTCGGGAGGGTGGTCGATGGTCGGGGGGCCGTGGTTCCCTCGTCGGGAGCTATCGGTCCCGTTGGGTCCCCCGTGGGCCCGGGCTTTTTCAGCCTGGGTTTCGGGCAGATCTCTGTTCGTGGAGGCGCGTTGATATTTTCCCCTGTTTTTCAGGTGGGAAAGGGTCCACTTATTAATTCTTGGACCGGGCGCAGGATTTGAACTTCCTGCCCCGGCCGTTTCCTGGGGCCTTCCTGCTCCCGGGTTTAGGCTAGATATGTTCTTGATGCCAGCCTCTTCGGCTGACGCTGATAGGCCGTCCCTTCTTCTACCTCTCGGCGGGGTTCCAAGAGGGCATTATGTTTTGTCGCCACTGGTGGACGGGGAGACGTTGACTGGTGATACCCCTATTAGAGTCTTGTAGCGCTTTTTCTTTCTTTGTACGTTTTGTTTTTCGGAGATCATGGTTTCCACCGCCTGTGGTGGATTTTTGACAGATGCCTTTGGGGCGTTGCTTGTACATATCGACATTCTCGTTCTTTTGAGGAGGCGTGTTTTGTACGTCACTTCATACGTGCTTCGATTGGAAGTGCGTCGGCTTTTGTTTCAACGCATTTGTGGGTTTTTTTTTCTCGGTTTTACCCCCTCTTTCTCTTGTTGCAGGTGCTTTCTATCCCGGGCAATTTGGCTTGGTTTCCGGCCTTCTCATCTGCGGGCACTTTGTCGCCGCCTGATGTACTTCTTGTTTTGGGACGGGTTTCTACCCCCCGAGCTTTTTGTCGAGCTCTTTTGGGGTGGTCTCTTCCTGCTTTTTAGATTTTAGTACCAAAGTTGTGTCTCTGGTCTTGTCTTTTGGTGCCCGAGATGGATCGGGGTCTAGATCGTGCTAGGGTCTTTTGTGCCGAGAGGACGCTTGTGTGGCGTTTGGCTTTTCCGAAGTCGGCGCTTTATGGGGCGACTTACCGTCTCGGGTGCCAAGGTCGGCGCCTTGGAGGGCGGCTTACAATTTCGGACTTGGTGCCTGGGCAGGCGGGATCGAGGTCCGGGACTTGCTAGGACTTTGTGCCGGGAGGATGCTTGTGAGGCGTTTGGCTTTCCCGAAGTTGGCGCTTATGGGGTGGCTTACTGTCTCAGCTGCCAAGGTCGGCGCCTGGGAGGGCGGCTTACAATTTTGGACTTGGTGCCTGGGCAGGCGGGATCAAGGTCCGGGCCTTGCTAGGACTTTATGCTGGGAGGACGCTTGTGAGGCGTTTGGCTTTCTCAAAGTTGGCGCTTATGAGGTGGCTTACTGTCTCGGGTGCCGAGGTTAGCGCCTGGGAGGGCGGCTTATAGTTTCGGACTTGGTGCCTGAGCAGGCGAGATCGAGGTCCGGGCCTTGCTAGGACTTTGTGCAGGGAGGAAGCTTGTGAGGCGTTTGGCTTTCCTGAAGTTGGCGCTTATGAGGCGGCTTACTGTCTCGGGTGCCGAGGTTGGCGCCTGAAAGGGCGGCTTACAGTTTTGGAATTTTTTCCTGGATCAGCGGGATCGAGGTACGGACCTTCCCGGTCTTTTTCGTGCCAAGGGATGTCTCTTGGTATTTTTACTGTAACGCCCCGGCTGCTCAATCAAATCGACGACTGTCCCCACAGGCCAACACGAGTCATTCCAGCGTGCTTTGTCCTCACTCGGACGCTTCCTGAGAAACTTCCCAGGAGGTCACCCATCCTAGTACTACTCCAAGTAAAGCACGCTTAACTTTGGAGTTCATATGAACGGGCAACCGAAAAGAAGATGCATCTTGTTGACATAGGTAGTACCAATCAATTCATTTAAGCCTCTTCGATCACACAGTCCCATACCTGTATGATCTCCGATAACCGTGCAGTCCCATACCTTCACAGTCTCGGGAACGTCCCATCAGCACATCCCCTTGCCCAGGCGATGTGGGATTGCACAGCTTACCCGGTCTTGCCCTCGTGGCTCACGGGATTAGTGACTGTCACATTTACCGTTTTTGCGCCTGGAGCGACTTACTTCCTCGATTTTTTTTATATGTCTCTATGCCTATTCCGGTAACCCCCCAATTTTTAAGTAATCAGTTAGGGTTAGGAAAAAACTATACAAGTAGAGACATATGTGATAATAGAAAAGAGGCATTCTATTGACTGGCACTTCTTGCCTGTGTTGGAGCCTTTGTTTTTTTGTTTTTTCTTAGCCTCAACCTGGATCGGAACATCCTAGGAAAGTTTTTTCCCTAGACTGGTCGGGCTCCAAGTCGTTGCTTAGCTTGATTGGCTTCGTTTTATTTTTCAAACCTAGCTCTGGGTGTGCGGCCCGTCCTTCGTCGTACGCCACTTATTGATAGTACTGCTTCAAATGTTCGACATTCCAGGGACGGGGTATTTCTTTACCCCCCATCTATTCCAGTCGGTAAGTCCCATCTCGTATGACCTTGGTGACGCGGTAGGGGCCTTCCCAGGTGGGTCCCAGGACGCCGGCCCCCTGGACCTGCGTATTTTGCCCCAGTTTCCTTAGGACCAGGCAGCTCTCGAGAAAGCGTCTTGCCTTGACCTTGGAATTGTAGTATCGTTCCACTATTCGCTTCTGAGCTGCCAGGATGGTGTAGGCGTCGTTCTTCTTTTCTTCGAGGAGGTCAAGTTCAGCCCTCAGGGCTTTGGAGTTTTGTTCCGAGTCGTAGAGTTCGACCCGGGGTCATGGCACTGTGATTTCCGCAGGGATAACCGCCTCGACGCCGTACGTCAGAGCAAATGGTGTTTCGCCCGTTGCGTTTCTGGCGGTGGTGCGGTATGCCCAGAGTCTTGCGGGTAACTCTTCGGCCCATCTTCCCTTCTTTTCGTCGAGTTTCTTTTTCAGAATCGCCTTGATGTCTTTGTTGACGGACTCGACTTGGCCGTTGGCTTGTGGGTAGATCAGAGAGGAATACGTGTTGTTTATTCCGAGGTCCTGGCAGAACGACCGGAGATCCAGGTTGTTGAACTGCTTGGCGTTGTCAGTGATGATCGATTCGGGTATCCCGTGTCGACAGACTATGTTACGCCAGATGAAGTTCGTTTTGTTTGTCTGTGTGATTTTTGCCATGGGCTGTGCTTCGACCCATTTGGTGAAATAGTCGATGGCGACTATGGCGTATTCCACTCCTCCCGCTGCCTTCGGAAGTTTTCCGATCAGGTCGATTCCCCATTTTGCGAAGGGGTAAGGGACCATTACCAGGCAGAGCGGGACTGCTGGTTGTCGTGGAATCTGCACGAACCGCTGACAGTTGTCACACCTTTGTGCCATTTCGGTGGAGTTTTTTCTGAGAGTTGGCCAGAAGTATCCTTGCTTTTGGGCCTTCAGCGCCAGAGATCGTCCCGCATAGTGGTTTCCACAAATTCCTTCGTGGATCTCGCGGAGGACCAGGCTGGCATCTTCTTCGCTGAGGCATTTCAGGAGAGGTTGCACGAAACCTCGCTTGTAGAGTTCTCCGTTGTGCAACACGTATCTGGTTGCGCGGAACTTAAGTTGTTTGGCTTCTTTGCGGTCGATCGGAAGGGCACCGTGCTTCAGGTACTCTATCATCGGGATAATCCAGCTTTCTTCGGGTTTGCCTGATAAGGAGAGGATTCCTTTGTCGTGAGTTGGGGATGTGACTTGCCCGACCGCTGGCGTCATCTCATCTCTGGTGGAGGCGTTAGGAGTTTTGAATTTTTCAACCGAAGGCTCGTCGATGGCTTCGATCTGGACTTTTCCCAGTTCCTCGTTATCTGCTCCAGAGGCAGCTCTGGCCAGGGCGTCGGCTTCCGAATTCTCGCTTCGAGGGATTTGCGTGATCTCGTACCAGGACAGTGGTTCCAGGCGTCGCTTTGTCTCCGCAAGGTATGCTACCATGTTAGCTTCCTTTGCTTGGTACTCGCCTTCTACTTGCTTCACGATCAGCTGGGAGTCGCAGTGGATCATCAGGTTTTTTACTGAAAGTTTGCGTGCGATTTGCAGTCCAGCTAGCAGAGCTTCGTATTCGGCCTCGTTATTTGAGGCCTTGAATCCACAGCGTATGCCGTAGCGGAGCTTCTCGCTGTCGGGGTTGGTGAGTACTATTCCGGCTCCCGAACCGTGCATGTTTGCGGCGCCGTCGATGTGTAGACACCAAGTTGGTCCATCTGGATGACTCTTCCTTTTTGGAATCTTTGGTGGTCTGTTGATTTCTTCCTCGGTTTCAACCTCGATGTCGTAGGTGAACTCAGCGATGAATTCATCAACAACTTGGCCTTTGATGGCGACCCTAGGCTGGTACTCAACGCCATACTCTCCTAGCTCTTGTGACCAGATAGCCATGCGTGAGGAAGTGCCTTTGAGCAGCGCCTTCCGGACCGGGTGTTCGGTCCTTAGTCTATTTGGTGAGCCTGGAAGTACGGGCGGAGTTTCTTCGCAGCGGTAACTAGGGCGAGTGCCAGCTTCTCGATTTTCGTGTAACGTGTCTCGGCGTCTAGAAGGGCTTTGCTGATCTAGTAGATCGTCAGTTGCTTCTTGTCTTCCTCCCGGAGCAGTACGGCGCTCACCGCTCGAGTCGAGACCGAGAGGTAGAGGTAAAGTGGTTCCTCCTCCTTCGGTTTTGACAGCAAGGGTGGTGACCCGAGGTAGGTCTTTAGATCTTGGAAGGTGGCCTCGCATTTTTCGTCCCAGACAAAGTATTTTCCGCCTTTGAGGGCTTGAAAGAACAGCTGACAACGGTCTGTGGCTTTTTAGACGAACCTTCCTAGAGCGTTGATTCTACCAATCAGGCTTTGCACCTCTTTGACCCGTTGGGGACTTCTCATCTCGAGAAGGGATTTGATTTTCTCGGAGTTGGCTTCGATTCCCCGTCTGTTGACGATGTACCCCAAGAGCTTTCCGGATTCGACTCCGAAAGTGCAATTGGCGGTGTTTAGTTTCATCTGATATTTTCTTAGCAACAGGAATGTTTTTTGCAGATCGTAGATGTGGTCGTCTTCTTGAAGGCTCTTCACGATCATGTCGTCCACGTACACCTTCATAGTTTTTCCGATCAGCACGGCGAACATCCTGTTGACCAGGCGCTGGTACGTGGCTCCGGCGTTTTTGAGTCCGAATGGCATGACCTTGTAGCAGTAGAGACCGCAGTCTGTCACAAATGTCGTTTGTATCTGATCGGGCTCGTGCATCCGGATTTGATTGTACCCTGAGTATGCGTATGCGTCCATCATGCTGAAGAGTTGGTGGCCGGCGGTGGCGTCTACCAGTTGATCGATCCTCGGGATTGGGAAACAATCCTTGGGAGACGAGGCGTTGAGATCGGAGTAATCTATGCAGATCCTCCATTTCCCGTTCGGCTTTTTCACCATCACTACGTTGGACACCCAGTCGGGGTATGTCACTTCCTTGATGAATTTGGCAGCGATGAGCTTGTTGACTTCTTCGCTGATTGCCTGGTATTGTTCGGGGTTGAAGGCGCATCGGCGTTTAACCTTCGGTGTTTTCCCTGCCTCGATGTTCAGCCGATGAACGGCGATTTCAGGGTCTATGCCAGGCATGTCGGCGTGCGACCAGGAAAACACATCTTTGAATTCCCTTGGGAATGCTATCAGCTTGGTCTTGATCATAACTGGAAGTTGGGCCCCGATTGCGACCGTCCTTTCGGGCCGGTCTTCCTCTATCGGGATTTGCACTACTTCCGACGATGGCTCCATAGTAGGCTGCGCCTGTCATCTCGGGGGTCCATCTCACCAAACATCCTTGCGTCCCCCGGGTAGTCGGGAAGTTCTTCCTCGAGTTGGGGCACCGTGTTGATGACCGACTCGTTCTTCCCGGGTTTCGTACCCTGGGCGTAGCAGTTTCTGGATTCCTGCTGACTACCTTTCTTAACTCCTATCCCATTGTCAGTTGGGAATTTGACGAGTAGATGAAAGGTAGATGCGATGGCTTGCAGTTTGTTGAGGCTAGGACGCCCCAAGATGACGTTATAGCTGAAGGTTGGTCCACCACGAGGTATCTGACCATTTTGGTAGTCAGGGCCCTGTCCTCTGATCCGAATGTCGTGGGTAGGGTTATGGCGCCAACGGTGTAGACAGGCTTCCCGTTGAAGCCGTAAAGGGATGTCCGTACCGGTGTAGGGACCAGTCCTCCTAGGTTCATTTGGATTAGGGCAGATTTGAAGATGACGTTGGCTGAACTTCCGTTGTCGACCAGAACTCGCCGTACTCGGCTGTTGGCGACAAGGCTGCCGGTTACGATAGCGTCGTTGTGAGGGTGAGAGATTCTCCGAGCTTCCTGCTCGGTGAAAGTAATTTCTTGACCGGGGAGCACGTGGGATGCTCCTCCGAGGTGAGTGACGTTGATTTGGTGGATGTCTTGGTCTTCCCTGAGAGATCTGGCATACCGCTTTCGCTGGTTGCTCGAATCTTCAGTTTCGGGTCTACCCATGATGGTCGATATGATGTGAAACTAAGAGGGTCTGTCCCTTTCCGGTCCCTTGTCAGAGCGGGACTAGTTGGGGTTGCCTTCGCGTTGTTGCCTGCTCTCTTGCGGGTTCGGGTTGTTGGAGTTCCCATTCCCTGAGACCAGCTTTTTGACGAACTCTTTGAGTTGTCCGTTTTGGATCAGCTGTTCAATCTGCCTTTTCAGCTGATAGCATTCTGACGTCGTGTGGCCATGGTCTTAGTGGTATTCGGAGTACCGGCTCATATCCTTTTTGGCATTTTTCTTGAGCGGTGGAGGTCTCCCGAATTTGTCTCCATGTAGGCTGAAGATCATCGCGGGTGAGGCAGTTAAGGGAGTGAAGCTCGCGTCCTTTCGGAATTTTTCCACTCGTTTGTGCAATGGGGGTGTGTTTCCATAATTGGGATGTTGCCGCTGCCTTTTACCCTGTGGTTCGTTGATGCCACCTTTTCGGTTGTCGCGTTAATGACCGTCAGAGCCGGGCTCGTTCCTGCCACCGAAGTATTCGTCGACAGCGATGTCTTTCGCTGCTCTTGCCATCAGTTCGGCCATGGAGGCCGGCCTATCTTTGACGAGGGAGCGAGAGAAATCGCACAATGGTAGATTGTCGATTACGGCGGTGATGGCATCATCGTCTGTGTAGCTGGCGACTTTGTTCGATTCTTCGATGAACCTTTTCAGGAATGTTTGCAAAGTTTCGTCTTTGCGTTGCTTAAGGGTCCACATGTAGATCTTCGGCTTTCGTTGGGTGATTGAGCTTGCGAAACGAGAGGTGAATCGTTCCGCGAGTTCTTCGAATGACCCGATTGACCCCTTCGAGAGGCGTTGGTACCACTCCAAGGCGGGTCCCGGAAGTGTTAGGCAGAAGGCCTGACACATCGTGGCGGGTGAACATTTCCTTACTCGCATGTTGAACTGATACTGCACCAGGTGGTATGTCGGGTCGGTGGTGCCGTCGTAGGTGAGGTTTAGTGGGAACCTCAGGTCTCCGTCGAGATCTTCGACGAGCAGGTGATTTGCAAGAGGGGAAACGTTCCACTCATCCATGCTTCGAGCGACAGGATCTGTGCTCTGGGCCGCGGCGAGTTTCTGCATTTCTCGCTTGAGGGCTTAGAGCTCGATTTTGAGGCCAGCGTAGGGCGGGGCTATCGCCTGAGTACTTATTGCGGGGATGATATATTCTCTCTCCTGGTGTCGGGAGCGTTGGGAGTTGTCGGACCTTTTCGCGTTGTCGTCATCGCTCGACTCTTCCAGTTGGTGAGATCTTTCCCTCTTCCAGTCTCCGCGTTGTTGCCGATCTTTCTGATGATCGGCACGGTTTAGGTGGTGCCGGAGGTCCCCTTCACTGCAGGGGCGAGTTTGGATGTGCCTTTTCCGTCGTCGTTCCCTTCGCCGGTTCCTTGTATCGTTGGCGGCACCTTCGTACCCTCCGAGCCGATAGAATGCTGATCGTCGGGTAGTTTGTGACTGTGCCGGTTCCTGAGAGTTTTCACGGACGGGGCGTTCTTTGTTTGCCTCTTTCTGGGTGATTTCCAGGGCTTCTTCGGGGCTTTTTTCATCCTCCTCGTTGGCTTTTTTGCCTTCGAAGTGTTTGGAGATGAGCCCGTCAGTCGGAAAAGACTTTCTTCGACTCGGGCCAATCTTCCTTCATTGTGAGCTGGCTCACGACGAGTAGTTGTCTCCGACAGGGTGCGGACCTGCTTTCGACGGGCTTGGATCTTAGCCCGAGTGTTTAGGGCGATGCTCTCTGTGGGGTGAGAGGGTGTGCCTTCCGTTGATTTGGATGACATTTCTCTGGTTTGGGGAACCGAAATGCCGTTTTTTGATTGCCGGTAGGGTTATTCAGAGGATTGAATTCGCTTCCCCGTCCTTCTAGCGCCAAAATGTTGATGCCGTTTTTTGGATCAAACACTGTTTAGGCCAAGTTGTGGATTTTGGGCCTGGCCCAATGTCGTTGATGACGTGGCGGGCTTCTGTTGACTTCTTTGATGGCGTTGTTTCGGGATGACAGATTTTGTTGTCAATGATAGTTCCCCATGGCCGTCGCTGACTCCGGGATAGTCGCTGTTGATTTCAGGGTGAGGTTTTGATTGACCGATCCGGGGACCCTGAGTAGGTGTCACTGGCACTTCCTGGATCGAAAGTCTCGTTGCCGCTCGGGGTCCAGGCGATTGGGGTGACTCGTTACTTGTTACCGCAGGGCCTGGATTGGACCAGGCCGGGTTTTTTACAGGTCTAGAGGTCACGCGAATCGGGGGTACCAACAAGCGGGGGAGTGGATTCGTCCAGGAAATAGATCCTAGGGGGCTAGACTCTCCACATGACTAGGCTTGCTTTAAGCCTGGGCTAACAGGACTGTCCACGGAGTCGTGGTATCTATAGCAGATACGAGGAAAAAGAGACAGAGCCTGTGCCGTACAGATCTTTTAAGACAAGGGGATGTGGGGTCTTGGACCCCTCAAGGATCTTTTCCTGGGGTTCCTCTCAGAGTGATCCCTCAGTCGCCCGGATCTTAGAGGAATTTCCTCAGGCATGACCCTGCAACCCGAATAGTGAGTCCCGTCACCTGTCCACAGACTATCCCTAACAGCCGCGTAATGGATTGGAGATAGGATGGGCATAGCGTGGAACGGAACCTATCAGGTGGGTTGTTGGCCTTATAGAAATTCCTCCATGGCTTCTGCTTTTTATGAATTCCTCACTTTCTGGACCTGAAAAAGGTAACACCCGAGGTCAAGGGAAACAAGGGGGGGGGGGGGGGGGGGGGAGGTTACCCCCTGATTCACCTCCGACGCTCAACATTAGTATAATATTGGAGGGGAGGCGAGTATATCAGGGGTAAAGAGAGAGAGAGAACTCGAGTCGAGTGAGTTCGAATGAGTTACCGTTTTAACTAAACTGAGCTTCTATTTGTAGAAGGGTCCGGGGGCCTACATGTAAATAAATATTTTCCGAGGGGTCCCCGGACAATTTTATATACGCAGGTTGGTCCCCGGGAAAAATGGAGTCGATCGCCGCCGTCGGATCGCCGATCGGACAGCCCACACGCCCGCACGCGCGCGCCAAGTGGCTGGCGCGCGGATCGGGGCCCCATCGCGGCCCTCCACGTGTCCGCGTGTGGATGGGCGCGCAAGTGGGCGACCTGTCGCTCGGATGGGAAAGGCGAGGCAGATCGCGCCAAGTGGCGCGATTCTGGGCGAGGGAGGCCCACGCCATTGCGCGGGCGTGGGAAATTGCGCCGCGTAGCGTGATCCTGCGCGCTGTCTGGGCTGTGGGGCCCGCCAAAAAGGTGCCCGGGGGTTTTTTGCTCTCGGGCGCGTCCCGTGTCCGTTTTTCACAATTTTTTTGTCATTTTTGGGGTTTTTCATATTTTGGTGAACACCGGGACACTTTGTTTTTCAAAAATGGGCCTCCGGAGAGAGTTTTTGGTTTAAAATTGATTAATTTGATTTATAATCTTATTTAAAAGATTAATCAAATTGTATGATTAATTAAAGGAAATTAGAGTAATAATTTCCGTTTAATTAATTTGTTTTGTAAAATCAATTCCGAGAATTACCCATAACACTCAAGATCGCCATCATCGCATGATATCAAAAAGGAATAATAAGAGGGTTTAGTAGAGTATTTACCTCTAGTGTTTGATTTATTAGATAAATCGTGTTGCTAACGTGTTGTAAAATAAAGAGATTTTTAGAGAGAATAAGAACAATATAGAGAAAATCGTAGAGAGAATTGTTGCCTGTGTATCATCATGCTTTATAACAATCTCTAATTATAAGTTAAAAATTAGTATATGAAAGGACATAGGTCATTCTCTAGATTTCTCCAGCATTTCTAGAATGCTCCGTAGAAGACATCCAATATATTCATAACAATTATTTTATTTCACTACAACTACGAAATATTTTAATGGATAATACAGTAGGATGTTCGAGTTACCTAATAAATAAAGCCGTAATTATTTGTTTGGAATTCGTAGAGTTCAAACTCATTACTCAACAACGATAACAACGATGGTGAAGGTCTTTTATAGAGGGGTACACTAGTCACCGAGATATCAAATGTCAAAACAAATATATGTGCACTCATTTCATGCCCGTTCACGGTTTTATCACCTCTCATATCGAGTACCTTTCTCTTATATTCTCATTGCCAAGATCTTGTTGAGTAAGCTATTTAATCACGTAAAATTGATGCTTGCCAAGATCTTGTTGAGTAAGCTATTTAATCACGTAAAATTGATGCTTGTATTTTTTTTCTCAAATTAATTCGTTGAAATTAAACAATGAGTAAAACAAAAAACAAAAAACTCTTAGTAGGTGCACTATAGCCGATGTCAAGAAAATATAAATGGTTGAACATTAAACATTGAATTTTCCATTTCCATGGAGTTCTATGTTCGAATGACACAAATTTTTGTTCATTTAAGAATCCCTTGCCATAAAGAGAAAAAAAAATAGGAACGATTTCGAAGAGAAAACAGCTCAATAATAGCACTCTTTCATGTCACAAAAAGTTTGAAAAACATTAACCAATTAGAAAAGAGATGTGACACAGATGTTGTCGTACGTGGATACTCATTTGGATTCTAGTCCGTTTGTTGTTTACACATCACGTGCCGTGCAAGTACGACATTGCGTTTCGGACTCGGACACTCAAAAGGGCTAATGAAAAACAAAATCAAGATGTATTTAAGAGTTATTAGCGATAAAATTATCTAAGTTCTTCAGAAACGAGAGACATATAATTAATTAAAAAATTTGTAATAAAAATATTCGAGTTTAATTGTTTGCGGATCAGTAAACCTCGTATACTTTTCTATTAGATTTTTTTTAATTATTTATGTCAGTGATGATGTCAACGACGCAAATCGCATGTTATTAAGGAGATTAATTGATAATTCGAGAGAAAAAATGAGAAAGAAAATAAGAATTTGCTTTCTTGATGTTCTAAGAATCTGTGTTTACATCCATAATTATTTAGATGTTCGTGGGTTATCTGTTACTGACGTCAACTAATGAAAATAGTAAAAATAAAAATAAAAATAAAAATGAACGAGGTCTACGGAGGGATTTTTGCAAGAATAGCCTTAAATGTGATCTCATTGCAATCTGTACCCTCATTCGGCAATATTCATATTGGGCCCACCAAAGATATGAATTGCACAAAAATCTCGACGGAGGTCTTTTAGACTATTTATAAAAATAAACATGAATACTCTTGCCACAATATTTTTTTAATTAACTTTACGCTGCCTCATTTCCAAGTAAATCGAATACTTTTGCCGCTAATACCCTAATATTTAAATTTAGACATCACATCAGTCGCTCGAGCGAGCCTTGAGAGTGACATGGCAGAGGTAGAGCATTTAGTGTTGGTCTACTTTAGGGAGCATAGAGAGATCTCTTGCTCGAACTGGGCTTTCCTCATTACCTCTTTTGGGTGCATCAGCTGAGCTCTCAACACTTCGTTTCTGGGTTTTTCGCGCAATCGCCATTAATGGATTCTGTGCTCGCTGGGTCCTTGAGAATTCCTCCGCTTCTCAATGGTATTTATTTTTCTCTGATTCTTTCATTTGGGTTTGCCTTTTTGCTATTTTGCATGCTCGTTTCTGATTTAAAGTCCCCGAATTTTTTTTATTTTTTTCTTCTCTTGAGAACTCCGATAGTGTTGTTAATGTCTATTATTACAGTTATGAGATTATCTGATGTAAGTGAGAAGTATTTTGTTTGTGAATGGTGATAGCTGACAGAGATTTGAGAAGATGCAATGCCAAGAAGGTCTACTTTTCGGGTGAAACTCTTACCAGTCTTTCATGTTTAATCCTCGTTATTGTGTACTCGTCATTTATCAAATTTATGGTTGGTTTCACTTAATGTAAGTGAGAGAGCTTGAACATTGATAGAAGGAGTAATATCTAGAATTGGGTGTGTTTTTTTACTTCTTGGGGAGATTGAAATGGAAGTGCTAGCTACTTTGTAGAGGAACGACTCGGAACCGGGATAGAAGTCACGGTCGGGCTAATCTAAAATTAAAAAAAATTACAAATCTAGGGTAAATATTGAACATATTTGAAAACTTTGGGGGGACTTCATTGTTTCCAAAAAAGATAAATTCTATAGGAATACATGAAAAAGAGACCAAGGGGGCAGCCGTTGGGGGATGATTGAAACGGCACTTCTGATAATATCTAGTTTGAGTTTCTTTATGAATGAGAAATTTGATGCCGAGAGTCGAGAGATACAACAGACGTTTCTCGTCGCTGTTTAATTAATAGACCGTCAAATTCATAATCTTTCTCACTCTCGTTAGTGAAAAATTACTTTGAAGGTTAGTCGCTATATGTAAGCAACACATGACTTGGTTTCCTATTTCATTTCTTCTAAATTCAAAGCTGTCATGACGGCTTTTTCAGTCTGTTCTTTGTTTTTGATCTCCGAGAATACAGGGCCGTACTTGGCTTACAAGGTCTCAGAAGTGAAAAAACGGAGCTTCACCGAAAGATGTTGCACTATTAAGTTTCAACTGAGTCCTTTGAAGCAATCAACAAAGAGCATTGCGGAAGTGTCTTTGCTAAATCAGAGACCAAGTAAAAGATTCTCCTTAAATGCGGCCGAAGCCGCCGGTCACCCTCTCGAATCCGAGCCACCTTATAACGATTCCAAAAGTGATGGGAATTGGGTTAAAGAGGTCGTGGATGCTTTTTATAGGTTTTCGCGGCCACACACTGTCATAGGCACAGTAAGTCAACAACAATTTCCATTTCTTTGGTACGGAGAATTCGAATACAGGAGTTAGTTTTTTAGTTCGTCATTCAATTTCAGTCACTCACGGTTTTACTCCGTATTCTGTGATATAGGCATTGAGCATATTCTCAGTTTCGCTCCTAGCAATTGAGAAGCTTCCGGATATTTCTCCATTATTTGCCACTGGAGTTCTAGAGGTGGCGTCATATATTATTTTATCAATAGTTGTCTCGTACAGTTGTGTGGTTTCTAGTATCCTTACGCTTTTGATGACTTTGTTTACAGGCCGTAATTGCTGCCCTCTTCATGAATATTTACATCGTGGGTTTGAATCAGTTGTCTGACATCGATATAGACAAGGTAGCCGACAGGCCCGACACTATTGTCATACTTGTCGGTCTTAAATTGGAAATATGAATGTTAGTTTATGACTCGAACGTGTTTTATTTGGCCCGGCTGTGTGCAATTGACATATATTTTAGTGGATATTTTGGGGCCTCTGTGGCGGAAGCAAAGGGATCTGGCCAATGGGACGAATTCCGGCCTTTCGAATTATGGGTTTTATTTAGAATGGTTTTTTAGGATTATTTATAACGTAGCCGTCATTTATTTTCGTACTCACTCTCTCCCTCCTCCGTTTTGTAGCACTTTTCGATCATAGTTGATTTCTCCTCCTCTGCCCGAGATTTTCTTTCCACGCGTTTTGATTTCCGATTACTTCAAATATTAATCATTTCTATTAATTCGGCATATAACAATGTAGAATCATAATTTGGGGATGTTAATGTGACCTTTAAATACCGTAGTCATTATCTTATCTTTTTTTTCTTTCTTCTCTTTTATCTCTCGAGGATGTCCGGATAATTGTTTATCTATGTGTTTTTGCTGGTTTTGGCATTACAGATCAACAAACCGTATCTTCCATTGGCATCAGGGGAGTATTCAGTTAAAACCGGCATTGCGATTGTTACGTCCTCTGCTATTCTGGTATAAGAAACATTTCTCCCTAAAGTATCTTGTTCAAAATAGACCACTATAACGGGTTGCGTAAATATTTTTCATTGATGAATTCCGTGTCACTAATCAGAGAGAAACTCACCGACGTAATGAGATTTTCAAAACTATATATAAAACTAAATATAAACGGTCTTTCTCCAAGAGCAGGACCCAAAATCTCGTAAGAGATGTTATGTAGGAAAATTTCAACTAAAAAAAAAATAAAAAATGAAAGAAAACCTTAATGGAGGAACTTTTTTATAGGACTAAAAACCCCAATTCCATAGTTACTGCAAATTACTATATTACCCTTATTAATAAAAATATGATAAAGGACTTAATTTAAAAGTCCAATACAGAATGGTAACATTTATTCATAGCAAGTTCTTATCTTTAAAATACATTTTACATCAAAAGTTCTAGTTAATTAAATTTTTGTGTCTTTGAATCTAGATTAAGATTGTTACTATTTCACCATTCTCAGTTATCGAATTTAAGTCGTAAATATTTGATACAATGCTCGGGATGTATCAATATTTTGTTCAATAAAAAACTGGGGTTAAAAGAGACCTGACTCCACATTTTTCTCAGAGTTTTGCGCTTTCGTGGATCGTTGGTTCATGGCCATTGTTCTGGGCTCTCTTCATCAGCTTTGTATTGGGTACTGCTTATTCAATCGATGTGAGTGGAACGAACCTTCGTATAATATGCAAATGCAATATCCGATTTCTGTTCGTTCTGATACGAGAATATAGATACATTTTTTTGCTTTAGCTTATATGGAACATTTTATTTTGTTCTTATTTCGCTTATCGGTCTGTATTAGCTACCGTTTTTAAGATGGAAGAGATTCCCCGCGGTTGCAGCCTCATGTATCCTTGCGGTCCGTGCCGTGATTGTTCAACTAGCGTTTTTTCTTCACATGCAGGTTATGGTCTTTCATTCTGTTTGCTTACACTTTTATTCTTTTACAGTTTTCGAGCCAATTATTACTTTTACTCGTGCAGTGATTTTGTTTTCTCTCAACTAGAGAAGTAAATCTATTGTTTTTACTTTGGGCTAACAATCCTTCACTAAAAAAGAATTTGATAGTTACAATACGATTCAAATTCGCAACTTTTTATAAAAAAATAATAATTAAATTATGTGATGTGATATTGATCAGGATTGACATATCGTCTTATCATGTGAATAGAAAGCGCTAATCTCTCACGAACGTAGTCTTCTTAGGCCTGAAAGGGATTAGTGAAGAGCCGATTACTTTTTCTAGACAATCAAATAACTTAACGACGAAATCATAATGACTGAGTAAAACCGAGTCGCAAAAATAACCCTAAGAGTATAAATAAAATGCCGCTCATTGGGCATAGCCCATTACGGACTCGGCCGGATGTTACGTTTCCGTCTTTGATAAGTCTTATCAAAGAATGGATACGTATCATGATCAATGTCATCTTGTAAAAATTATTAAAAAAATAAAATAGTATTACACTCTTTGTTAGTTGAGGAAAGGCCTAAATATAAAGAGGAACGTGCTATCGAGGATTTACCGATGGTCGTAAATCCATGAGATCCTACTTGTATAGCATTACCGGTATTTGTCATTCATGATTAATCCTAACATACATTGTAGGGTTTAATATTCAGATTCATGTGCTCAAAAGGCCACTCGCTTTCTCTAGGCCTCTATTGTTCGCAACTGCCTTCATGAGCTTCTTCTCGGTTGTGATAGCATTGTTTAAGGTATTAACTACACTCTTTGTCAGGATCACCCCATTACAAACTAAGGAATTTTGAAAATACCCGTGTTTTTAATTTTATTTTGTTTTCAATTTTTTGTTGCCCGGTATTAACTGTTTCCTAACTGGTCTGTGGGTAGGATATACCTGATATTGACGGGGACAAAATATTTGGAATTCGGTCATTTACTGTGCGGATGGGTCAAAAGCGGGTTCGTCTTTTTGCTCTTTGAATGGTTATCAACTCTATAAATTTTTTAGTTTATTCTTTGTGTGGCAAATTCATTGTACAGGTATTCTGGATTTGCATTTGGCTTCTAGAAGCTGCCTATTTTGTTGCCCTTTCGGTGGGAGCATCGTCTGGCTTCCTATGGAGTAAACTAGCAACGGTAAGTGCTTGGATTAGTAATGAACGTGTTCCGGTACTTGGACTGAGCTCGTTCAACAAGTGATTTTACCACTACCGAAAACCGAAGACCTAATATTCGGTAAATGCCGTGTGCACTATAATATAGGGTATTCGGTTTCCCTTTACAAAAATATTGAAATATTTGGTCTTTTATTATTAAATACCGCACCGAATGCGTCGTGTTCTGCCCTTAGATGTTTTATGAATCTCCAGTAAACTCCCATTCTTGTTCGAGTAATTAGCAAAATTCCCCCCTGAATTTTACTTGTTTTTGCATTTTACCCTCTTAAATTTTATTTCAGTAAACTTCTCCCTCTTGGATGTGTATATGCAATTTTCCGTGTGAACTTATATTATAAGCACTCGAAATTTTCCGTACACTTTCATTTAAGTACACTTTGCCCCTGAGAAGAGTGCACTTTCTGTCAAAAATTAAAACGAGTTGTTATCCACGTGACATTAATTACACGAAAAAGTGTAAAAAAATTTATCCTCACTCTAAGCTAGTTATAGTTTTTCCCTTGATAAACCCAGGTAGGTGACAATTTCTATTAATTTTATACATTGACTTATTACTCTCGTTTTTACTGTCAGGTTTTGGGGCACACAATTTTAGCGTCAATACTATGGAGTCGTGCCAAGTCCGTTGATCTAACAAGCAAAGCTGCGATAACATCCTTTTACATGTTTATATGGAAGGTAATATTAGAAATTCAAACATTATATTTATGACCATTACTGAGCCTATTACCTCTTTGCATGGTTTATGAAATTAATAGTGATTTTTAGGGGTATTTTAGGTATCTTAGGTTTAGAGAAAATAAAGGGTGTCTAAGCTTATATATGGAGCTCACTGTGAGGGTTAGACGTCATGTTTCCTTAATGGGAAATTCCTCTTGAACATCATTGAGAGAGTTCCGGTCTAACTCACGAATCATAGACTCGTTTCTCAATAAATAGTTCTCGTTTTTTTCTTTCTTTCTTTAATCATGGGTTTGGCTCCTATCGCTCCCACTCAGATAAAGTTCTTACAGAATTCTCTTAATACTTAAATAGTAAGTATAAGCAATATCACTGAATTTCTTATGCTGTCGCAGTTTTCCCGCAATTTTTTTTAAAGCAGTGTCTCCCCGATCTTATAAACTGAAGCAGTTACCTTTCTTCGTTTCACGATCGATGATTTTTCGCTTGATATTAGTATGTGCATTGCATTGTTTAACAAAAAGGGGGGATATTGCTATTATTTAAAACTGAAGTGGGCAGTTGCTAGAGAAAAACGTTCAGGGGAAAAATGTTTCCAGCACGACAATTATTGTCGACAATTCCTCTCTTAAAATGAGCAAGTTTTGGATTTCCAGGTCGATAAAGTGACGGGATTTGCTCAATCATTTGCTTTAAAGATTATTCATCCTCTCAGGCATTACCATTCAAATGATATTTTCGCTTTCCCATTTCTTGTTGCAGCTTTTTTATGCCGAGTACCTACTCATACCGCTTGTGAGGTGAAGCGACATGGGAATCGCCGGCGATTGAAACAGCTGTTTGCCTTCCCTTTCTCTCTTTCCTCCCCTTTTTTGCTTTTATTAGGTTGGTCATAATAAATTTCAAAATGTTTGTGTAGAGAGGGCAATTGGGTCATTTTATTAGGACGGAAAATTGATTAATGCCTCTAAATAATGTAGAAGTAATTGATTGATGTTTTCCAAGATGCGAGTGTGACAACTGACAAGTCTTCAAGCTGAGTTTTCACTAAAATATGGGTCATCGTACACGAAACCGATAACTACCCGATGGTCCAATTTTACGGTTACATTGATAACGGTGGCCGTGGTAGTGGAAATGCGGATCAGAAAGGCTTATTAGAGTTCTTAAAAGTTTAAGCCATGATTTTTGGCTAACGAAAGAAATATCATTCTATTTTAAGGGTTTATCAATAAGTTTTTCAGAAAGTTATCCGTAAGTTTTTATATAACAATATATGTATATATAATATGTATTAGAGTTTTTTTGCTCAGATAGTCCTTCAAGAAGGGGAAATTGGCACTATAGTCACTAGAATAAGAGATTGTTGCGCTAATGATCTCACAGAAATAAAATCGGCGCCAATGTTCTCCCTTGGACATATTCTGAGCATTTACAATCCTTCGTAATTCGTTTTAATGGAAATGTGGATGAAATATATATATATATATATATATATATACAAATTTCGATCCACATTCCGTCGAAACTAACTGTGAGGGATCATTAGAGAAAAAAATTGTACCAAGGACGCAACAATCTCTTATTAGAGGGACTATTAATGCTAATTGAATTTTAAAGGGACTATTGTTGCAATAAGCCACTAACTAACCTCTTATCAGAGGGACCATGAGAAAAAACAAAACTATATATATGTTATAAATACAAGTTTCAATGTTGTGAAAAACGTATTTAAGCCTCGAGGCGATTTGCCGCCATGCCTCAAGGCGTAAGCCTCAAGGCGTTTGAGGCGTAAGCCTCAATAATATATAATTTCTATAATTTAAAATACATATTTTACATTTTATGAGAGTGAACGTGTTCAAAAGTTTTTTTTACTAAGCTAATTACTTTTAGTTTTTTTTTTTAATTCAAAAAATAATATTTCGGCCTATTTTAATGGGCCTATCATTAATCAGTTGAATAAAATATTTCTGTTAAAGGCTAAAGCCCATAAATTATGTTATAAACCCTAAAAGCCCATTAGGTTTAGTTATTCCTTCAAATAATCAGCAGTTTTTAATAATTGATAAAAAAAGAACTGTTCATCTTCTTGGTAGCTATTTCTTCACGACTGTCACTCTCCCTTTCCCTTTTTCTTTCTCTCTCTCTCAGCTATTTCTCCATCTCCCTATCTTTCTTTCTCTCGTGTACACCTCAAAGCTAGCTCCAGAGGCGTTTCAGATGAAGGGTGAGGCGTGTGTCAGAGGCGTATGCCTTACTTATCTATGCAAGGCGTAAGCCTCACGGCGGATTAGCCCTTCGCCTCTTGATATCGTTTTTCACAACAATGACAAATATTATTTTAAAAAATAAAAAAAATTAAGAGTTTTGAATGCAACTGTGAAACAACTATAAGGTATAACTATATTTTTTTTAAAAAAAATAATGGTATATAAAATTTTGATATAAATATATTGTTATTTTAAAAATTAATAAAAAATGAAAACAAAACCGTGTAAAGAAGAGATCTACTATTATGACCAGAAAAAAGACACGACATGTGATCTTCCTCGCTTCTGAAACAGACCATTCGTAATCTGCGTCCCTTCTTTTTTATGCTCCAACGTACAATGTCCTTAGTACCATATATATATATATTTTTATATATATATATATATTACAAATATACTGACCATCAAAGTTAATCAAATTCCAACAGACAAGTTCTTCTAGTTAAGCTTAGACCAAATAAACAAGTACTACAAGTTTACAACAACCCTAGTCGCAAGGAGAGATATTGATGGTATATATCTTAAAACAAATTCACAAATTAGACTACTTATACCCAATCGTTAATTACTACGTGAACTCCCCCGTCAACCCAATTTGACATGTTATTAATAGAGGAACTGACGGCACATATTCCCAAGTTGTTCTGATTAGTGTAATTATATACCTTTATATTATTGTGATTGGTTAGCGATATTTTTGTTGAGTTACGATTTTGTCCATGACAATTTACGTTGTTACAACGAAATCTACCTCTGTCGTTTAACACGTTGGGCTTCATCAGCCCAAGGCCCAATACCCCCACAAGCCCAATCAACCAAGTCAAACAAGATCAACTCTAACCAAGGTGACGAAGATCCCGAGCGACGAGGAAAGCATCTAGTGATGGTCATTGTCGTTGATGCCTCAGCGATGAAGGTCATCGCTAGATCCCGAGGACGACGAGGAGAGCAGCGACGAGGCACATCATCATCGACAAAGATAATAGCTACCAAGGCGAAGATCGAAGGAAGAATCAATGCAATAGCGTGCCGCAAGCGACGCTCCAGCCATTTGACGACGACAGTTACGCCCATGATTGCAGTGTTGGATCCTAATACACGGATCTGAGAAAATCACGAATATCACAAGAATAAAAAAACCTCAAGAACACGAATGGGAGAAAAGTTTCTCTGATTAATTCGAAGAACAAAATACAAAGAGATAACTCGAAACTCTAATGGACTTTGTACAACTCGACTATTCTCGACTACACACTCTACTCACGGCTCTTTACAATGTATACAATGCTAGATTTATATAGGCCTCACATAGGCAAAACCCTAGCTAACAGAGTCGCACCAAATCAGGAAACTACCCTAAATAATCTCGCCAAATCTTTGACTTGATTTGCTTGCTCCTCAAGCTACGCGTTTTTCTTTCTGGGTAGAGTTTCCCTTTCATGCCCGGACAGTGTCTCTGTCCCCGAGATGACCTGCTCGTATGCTCCGGGCTGAGCTTACCTACTATCCAGACTCTCTGCTTGTGTTCACCCGAGCTGGGCTGAACGGTTGTCCGTCTTCTGTTTTGGTTGGTACCCGGGCTGACTCCTCGCAAGTGTTTCTGCTCGTCCTGGGTTCTGATCGTCACCTGGAGTAAGTCAAGCTTAAGCTCACATTCTCCCCCGTAAGCTTGACTTGCTACACTCTTTACTCCGAGCAACTCTCTCATCTCTGCGAACTTCACTCATGCCAATGCCTTGGTAAGAATATCTGCTCGTTGTTCCCTTGTGCTAATGAACTCTAGGACTATCTGTCGCTCTCCACACACTCACGAATATAATGATACTTTGTGTCAATGTGTTTGCTCCGTCCGTGGAATATTGGATTCTTCATCAACGTGATTGCATATTTTTTGTCCACGTAGAGAGTTGGTGGTTTCTTCTCGGAACCCGTCATCTCACTGAGTAGCCCCTTCAACCACATACCATGACATGCTGCTGCCATTTCCGCCATGAACTCTTCTTCACACGAGGATAGAGCTATTGTCTGCTTCTTCTGGGACTGCCATGTCATTAGATTCGCGTTGAGATAAAACGCCATCCCTCCGGTACTCTTTCTATCATCAAAATCACCGGCCGAATCACTGTCCGTAAAGCCGACTAGTACTTCTGCTCCAATTCCTCGGTGGTACTGGATCCCGTAGTCTGTCGTGCCCTTCACGTAACGCAAGATGTGCTTCACCGCCTGCTGGTGTGCACTCGTGGGCTTCTCCATGTAGCGACTGACTATCCCGACGGCGTGTGCTATATCGGGTCGGGTATGAGTGCGATACCTCAAACACCCGATCACGCGTCTGTACTCCGTCGAATCCACTTTCTTCCCTTCAGTATCCTTCCCGAGCTGCAGCTTCGCGTCCATAGGGTACTGTTTAAGGATCTTCTTCGCATAGGCCGACTGCTTCAGCGTTACACAGTCTTTTCTCTGTTCAACCTCAATTCTGAGATAGTACGAAAGTAATCCGAGATCGCTCATCTTGAATTCGGCCATCATCTACTACTTGAATTCATCTACGCCTCCCGCGTTGGATCCTGTGACGATCAGGTCGTCCACATACACTCCCACGATCAGAGTCTCATGTCCGCTACCCCTGGTGTAGACTGCCTACTCTCTCATGCAATTTGTAAATCCAAGGTTCTTCAAGCTCTTGTCGAGACGTATGTTCCACGCTCTCGGTGCTTGTCTCAACCCGTATAGGGCCTTGGATAGCGTGTACACCTTCTGCTCCTGGCCTGTAACGCCGAACCCCTCGGGTTGCCTAACGTACACTTCTTCCTCGAGGTCACCGTTTAGGAATGCCGATTTGACATCCAAATGGTGAACATCTCATCCTCGATGCGCTGCTAGGGCTAGGATAGATATGTTCGTGTCTAGTCTCGCCACTGGAGCAAAGACTTTGTGAAAGTCTATGCCTTTTTTCTGCACGTAGCCTTTAGCTACCAGTCTTTCGTTGTTCTTAAGGACATTCCCCTCAGTGTCTTTCTTCAGCTTAAGCACCCACTTTAACCCGATGAGCTCGGGACCTTTGGGTAGGTCGATTAGCTCCCATGTCCTGTTCTTTTCAGTGGACTCCATCTCCTTCTTATTCGCTTCCTGCCACTCGTGCTCGGTTGATGCCTTTTGGAAGTTGGCCGGCTCTTCTGCGCATAGCAATGATAATTCCTCCAGATCCACCTCCTGACTCTGCCATAGACCTCAGCTAGCGGTCGGAATCCTCGTGGGCCGTCTTTAATGGAGGAATGTCCCGAGCTAGACGGGTTGGTCCTGCTCAGGCTTGGTGTCCGTGGTGTGTCCGGGGTGCTCTCTCCCGGGCTGGGTTCCCTCGTCTCTGGCAAAACTGTTCCCAAGCTGGGTGTTCTGGGCTGCTCCTGCTCGGCAACATCCTGGTCGTCTTCGACTATGAACTTAATTGAGTTCTGCTCGGGTTCTCCATTCTCGTCGCGTCAATCACACTTCATCTCCTCTTTGAACACAACATCTCTGCTCACTTGGAGTCTGTCGTCGTGGATCGTAGAATCTATGGGCCTTGGTCCCTTCCTCGACTCCAAGGTACATCATCTTCTGACTTCTATCATCCAGCTTCTTGAGATGTAGGCTCGTAATCTTCACATGTACGGTGCTCCCGAACACTTTCAAGTTTTCTACGTGGGGTTTCTTCCCCTACCACACCTGGTAGGGAGTGCACTCTCCTAGTGCCTTGGTTGGCAAACGATTAAACAAGTAGACCGCATGTCTCACTGCTTCTCCCCAAAACCTAGCCGGAACTTGCATACTCTTGAGCAAGCTCCTCGACGTGTCCATCACAGTACGGTTTCATCGTTCCACAACGCCATTCTGCTAAGGCGTATGGGGTGCGGACTGTTAAGGTCGGATTTCGTCAAATCCGTCCTTAACACAACTCATGTCATTTTCTCCTAAAAACGAAATAAAATGGGGGCTAGAGAGAGATTTGGCCAGATGGAGAAAGGGTACGCAGAGAGGATGCCCAAGAAGGACATTCGACCAAGGAATTCGGCTAAGAAAGAAAGAAGAAAAGAACGCCACAAACCACATTGAACTACGTTATGACCTAATCCCGGTACGCCGGGTACGTAGGCAGCCCCGCCGAATATGGCGTGGCGCGGCATCAAATCTGACCAAACTATATCCTTATCATCGTAATTGTATCTTTCATTTGTCCAAGTTATCAAATGAGAGAGACCAGGCCCTATCGAAATACAATAAATCAGAGATACTCAGTGTTCATATTTATTTGTGTTCTTTTGATTATCTTTGTGACTAGCTAAAGGGCGTTGAAAATCGCCCTCAATAGAGCTCATCGCTGAATTCCTTCCTCGTCGCGGAAGTCTCCGAACTGCTGTGACGTGAATTCTCCTCCTCGGTCAGTACGCAAGACCTTCAACCTGTGCGCTGAGCTATTCTCCACGAAACATACACATCTAACGACTGTAATCGTCAACAAGTAGAAAGAAATACTTGTTTCCGGCCGTGGTCGCTGGGTGATCGGACCGCAAAGGTCAGGGTGCACCAACTGTAGGGGTCTGTCGGCTGGGAATTTGGCCTTGATCGAGAAGGGTATCTTCGCCTGTTTCGCAATCATGCAGCTCTCACATAGTTGGTCGGGGTGTTCAATCTTGGGAACCCCGAAGGCCGAATTCTTCTCGCCCATCATCTTGAACGCGTGAAAGGTCACGTGTCCGAGCCGAGCGTGCCACAGCCAAGCCGGATCTGCCATCGACGCCATGAGGCCGACGGGCTGGCATGTCTTCAAGAGGATATTTTAGAGTCTGTTGGGTGTCCGTTCCACCTTCATCAACACCACTCTATCCTTGGTCCACATCTTCAGATAGGTTTCGTCTAGCACCACTGTGTTCCCGATCTCCGTCATCTGTCCCAGACTGATGATGTTGCTCTTCAACTTCGGGATGTCATAGACCTGGGTCATCAAAATCTGGTCTCCATTCTTGCACTCGAACAGGATCGACCCTCTGCCTTTGATCTCTACGACGGACTGGTCGCCGAATGTCACGTTGCCCGTGATATTCTCATCGAGCTCTTCAAACCTATCTCGGTCCCTGGTTATGTGGTTGCTCGCACCGTTGTCAAGATACCATACGTCGGTACTGACTCTCTTCTCATCGTGCATAAGGAGGTTTGCAAAAACCTTGTCCTCGATGAGGAAGACCTACTAGCTGGTCTTCTCCGAGCGGCTATGCTCGGCTTTCTCCTCGCCGATTAGCTGCTCACTGATATCTCTAAAGCGCCTTTGGTCGGCATCATTCTCACCGATTTGTTGCTCGCTGATATCCTCTGGTCAGTCCTCCTCGGCTTCATACTCGATGTTCTGTCCAGCCACATGCGTTACCTGCTCTGCAAACAACAATGTCGGCTGGTCGTCTGGGAATCTCGCTAGATACGCCTCCTTGCCCTGGTTCCTGCTCCTGCACTCCGATGCATAGCTCCCGAGCTTCTGACAAGTGTAGCACTTCACCGTGCTCTTGACTCTCCTCGTCGGTCCTTCGTGACGGTTCGAGTTGCTTCCGTGTCCTCGCGAATCTCTGCCTCAATCTCGTCCTCGACCTTGTCCGCGTCCTCGGACCTCTCCAATGTAGTTTTTCCGTCTTGAGAAACTTGAGGAAGATACGGCTCCCCCGGATCTCCTCTGTCTCGCCAGCCAGTCCTCATGCGTGAGAAGGAGATTCTGCTCGTCTCCTTTATCTCCATAGCCCCGAAGTCTTTCTTCGTGTGTTGAGACGCCGAACAACCTCCTCGACCGTCATGGTCGATCGCCGAACTGCTCAATCGACGTCACTATCTGCATGTACCTGCGAGGCAATGCACGTAAAAATCTCGTGACAACGGTGGTCTCGTCCACCTTGTCTCCTAGCGAGCTTATGTCGGTCACAATGGACGTGAGTCTCAGAGCGAAGTCGTCCACCGACTCTCTTTCCTTCATCCGCATGACCTCGAATTCACTCTTCAGGGTCTGGAGTTTGGCATCCTTGACGCGATCTGCGCCCATGGGTATAGTCCGAAGCGTCTTCCATGCTTCTTTTGCGGAATCTGTCTCGGAGAGCATGAGAAAGAGTTTTTGTGGAACGCCCTCGTAGATTGCTGCGATTTCCATTCTTTCTTTCCGTCCTTCGGAATCGCCACCTTCAATGGCCTCCCATACTCCCTACGCCTCCCCACGCCTGCAGATTTACCCTCATCTTCAATGCCCACACAACGTAATTGCTCTTGATGAGCATGGGGTAATGGAGCGTCACCGTGCCTTCCCTGGATTCTTGTTTCTTCACCACCAGATCTCCGATTAGGGATTCTGATGAAGTCATGATCTTCGATTGCGCTCTAATACCACTTGTTGGATCCCAATACACGGATGTGAGAAAATCACGCATATCACAAGAATAAAACAACCTCAAGAACATGAATGGGAGAAAGGTTTCTCTGATTAATTCGAAGAACAAAATACAAAGAGATAACTCGAAACTCTAATGGACTCTGTACAACTCGACTATTCTTGACTACACACTCTACTCACAGCTCTTTACAATATGTACAGTGCTAGGTTTATATTGGCCTCACATAGGAAAAACCCTAGCTAACAGAGTCGCACCAAATCAGGAAACTACCCTAAATATTCTCGCCAAATCTTTGACTTGATTTTCTTGCTCCTCAAGCTACGCGTTTTCTTTCTAGGTAGAGTTTCCCTTTCATGCCCGGACAGTCTCTCTGTCCCTGAGCTGACCTGCTCGTATACTTCGGGCTGAGCTTGCCTTCTATCCCGACTCTCTTCTTGTGTTCACCTGAGCTGGGCTGAACGGTTGTATGTCTTCAGTTCAGGTCGATACCCGGGCTGAGTCCTCGCAAGTGTTTCTGCTCGTCCTGAGTTCTCATCGTCACCGGACTAAGTCAAGCTTAAGCTCACATGCAGCCATGCAATTATGACCATTACGAGGGAATCAAAAGCAATTGTAACAGTCCAATTATGAGGACTGATTTGAATATCTTAGCTAAGTATAAATAAAGGGCTAAGGCCCATGTTTAAAGGATCGTCATTTTTGCACCATCAATACACACGTACAAAGGGTTTCCATTCGAAGCCCAATCACCCAACAAACAACCTGACTCGTTCACTCGAGAACACTAATCTTTTCAACGTGATCTAGTTTTGACGGAAAGACCCGAGCTCTTTGATAAATCTAAACTCGAAATTACACCCATGTAACTCTGTGATTGCGGAGGCCGAGTTTCAACCTCAACAATTTTATATTACGTACATTTCATTATCATCCCGACTTTACTTGACGTTATAAAAATTACAAAACCAAACTTGTGTATTTAGAATTCAAATTCTAGATGGCTTACCCTTAATTCTTAAAATAGATGTAGAAGATTTATCTTTCATGGACAGTACTTCGTTGTCCTTATTGTCATATATTTTAAAGGGTATCAATAAGGCAATAAGGCATTTGGAGAATGCAAATCATTATTCATCATAGAGGTGATCTCTTAGCTTTCATGCAATCATTCTACTTTTATAAGTACTGTGAATATGCAGACTCTGAATATTCTATTTTTCCATTATTTCATGTGATATGTTATGTTATGTATGGGAGAGACGATTCTTTTGCATTACAAAAGAAGAAACAAAAAAAAACCCACTTCTAATAATTTCCCATAATATTCCCAAACTTTGATGAAGCCTTTAACTTGTTCAATTCAAAGCATTCAAACAATACATTTGGGCAGGAAAAGACCAATTTATAAGATTCTAAGGAGCATAGAGCTTTGTCTTTTTCTTTTGGCTCTATGCAATTCATTGATATTCTTCAATTAAAAACCATGTAGAGCTTGAATAATGTATATAATAATATCTATTGAGGTAATTATAGTATAATTTCCAGCAGTGCCAAGATTGGTAATAATAAAAGCATTGGGTGACAAAATATTGTCTTTTATCACCTGCTTGTTGCTAAAAGACCAGACTGTATGGGAGATTTAAATGAGTGGTTGAAAGTGAAAACTATTGGTGGAAAATCATTGGGTCCAAAATGAAAAAAAAAAAAAAAAAAATTAAATATATAAATTGCAAGACAATGTACCATTTGCAGTATGATTCCCATGTGTTGATGTCTCATGTGCTTTTAAGTTCTCTCTATCTCTCTGTATAATACTAAAGATATCCTAATTGTGGAAGTCAATAATCGGACACGCGGCCGGGTTCAATTATCGTCCTAAGAACACAGAAAACAACAATTAATACTCTCTAAGCTGAGTTAGCTTGCATTTAAATGTTAATACTTATATATCTTTGTAAAATATATGAAAAAAAATCATTTGGTAAATTTATAAATCACTAGCTAGTGTAGTAATTAAAATCTCTCAAATAGACATTACCGTCGGTGTCTATAGTTACTAGAGTAGTCGACCCGAAACACATGGATTCTTTAGCTTTCTCATCAACTGATACGATGAAGAACTTCTTTCCGGATTTCCACTACGTATAAATTTTTTCTTCTAGCAACGGCGGTCGAGATTCGGGTACGGAGCTACTCGAGTTCCTATGATAGAATAATTTATATCGAATTTCACTTTTTTTCCTTCCAAGAGATAGATTTCAACAAAAACTACAATGCGGAGTGTTATATTAAATAAGCAAATATTAAAAAGATTTGACACGAAATATTTAGTTGACTTCAAGATATTCAAGAGAAGTTATCTACTTTATATGACATTGACTCGGCCATTTTATATTACTGAAAATCATTAGCATGATACACGGTTAAAAGACTCACCAATTGTTATGAACGCTGTTTGAATCTCTCTCAATACCACGTGCATTACCGGTGGTCTAATTTCAGTAAATGAAATAAAGGTGATTCTTCTTCAAAACAACCGTCTGAGTTACAAAATTCAAGCAGTCTAACAGTAGTGCAATCCCGAATTCGCAGTTCAGTCCTAGTATAAATTACTAGTACAAAACATGGATTCAACCACGCTTTAATACCGTAGTGAAAAAGTTTATGTCGTTTTTTGCGACACCATGCCGCGCTTTAGCATACACTAGCCACGGCACAATTAAATTTTTTACTGGATATTTGAACGACGGTTGAATTTAGTGTCGTGTATTTTTATGCTTTTTTTTTACACCACGCCACGGCTTTAATAAAGACATGCCGCGGCGTGATGACCTATTTCAAAACACATTTGAACAACGAATGAGCTAGTGTCGTTGTAAGCTATAGTGCCACGGCTTTTGTTGTGACGTTGCGGCGCGGATTTGTAAACGACATAAATACAACCAGGGAAAAATTTCCGTCATCTGATGTTAGGAAGCAACGGTTTGATGAGGGCACACTGGGACTTCCAATGATGGTTTTTGACTCCCGTGGTTAAAAGTCTAAATTTTGGTAGGTTAGACCATACTTTTTGACTTCCATGGTTGAAACTTGGCTTTATACTATGGATTTTAACTTCCGTCTCCATGGTGTATAAAAAATTTGTAGTAGTGAATGTAGTATTTAATCGACCTTCGTCAAAACTTGGGATTTTCATTTCAATCCTTAAAATGTTGCGTAGATAAGCTGACTTCTATTAAATCATTCTTAGCTTTAACTTTCTAGTCGAGTTACTCTTCAAGTGAAATTATGAATCAAGACATGAAAAACTCGGAATTGGAACACAAGATCTTGAGGCCCCATGATCGATAAGTTAAAATTATTAAACGCGTTTGGTATAAAATGGTGGGACTCTGAATTAATGAGCTTATTATCTATAATGAAGACTTGAAATATATTGTCGGTTAATAAGTGCCTCAGCTTCACTATTTCCCTTGGTCATGGAATGGTGATCAATGTCTGTTTCTAGTACACTTTACTTATTCCTCTTGATAAGCTTAGACATTAATTACTAGATATAGATTATCATACTTTTTTTCATTTATTTGGAGTTTTTTCTTGTAATATACAAAAGCACCATTTTTGTGTCTTGTCATTCTTCTATTTTTCTTCTTCTTTTCTATCTAAGTTGTCATTTCTTCTTTCTTGATGACTATTATTCATATTTCGTATGCTTTTCCATTGAACGAATTTTAGTAGAAACACACACACACATATAAATATATATATATATATGGAATAAATTTTTACTGTAATAGTTGTGATTAATTAGTAAAACTTGACATCAGATGTCTTTCTCTCTTTATTTCAAACTCAAATATTTTTGCCTCAGTGAATTAAGTCAGCCTTGTAACAAAAGTTGGTCAAAGAGAAAGAAAAAAAAAACATTAGTTCAGTTATGTATAATAAAGGGTTTATAGCCGTATATATCTAATATTTTTATTTTTGTGGTGACATAAATTCATTTGAAGTTCTCATGTTCAAATGTTTCACTCTAAAATTTCTCTCACTTTTTTCATTGATCGGCCAAAAAAAATTTAGATATGCGGTTAAGTTTTGGACATGTTTCACATTCGCGAGACAAACAAATTATGTTAAATCAATAAAAATAAGGTGGACAGAATATGAGTGTGAAACAAATTATAGTGAAATCGAAAACTTTGACCGTGAACAAAAATGAGTTTATGCTACCCTATAATAAATATATATATATATAATATATATATAGAGAGAGAGAGAGATAAGCCAAACCATATCTATCAAACAAAAGGCAAAGGCGAAGGGTAATTTGACTTTTTAAGTCAGACTTGTTTTGTGCATGGAGTCATTATTTCAGGCCACAAAAATTTAGTGTTTTAGTTATCAAGAGTTGTCGGCGATTATTGTTGAAATCACACTATTAACAAATAATTCAACTTGTTTTTTTTTTTTTTTTTTTTATACATTATGATTTTTTAGTGGTTTTATTTATCATACATAACTTAGTAATTATAAGTATTTATTATATTACGAGATTATATTGTTGGACTCTATATAAATTATATTCATATTTTTTTAAAAACAATTATAAGAAATTCGTCAATAAACCTGTTGATAACCGACAATGAGTTACAATAACACGAAATCAAATTGTTATGTAATATCAAGCTATCGATAAAATAACAATATCGATAACTTTATAATATAATGTTTGAATATATATATATATGTGTGTGTATGTGTATGTATAGTTGTATAAACATGACTGTTATTAATGTTTGAACCACATATATAGCTGTTAAGTTAAGTGGTTCGTACTTGACCCACATATATCAGCGGTGTTATGAATGCTTCCAAACTGTCCTTACAAATGTGTCCTTTCAGTACATCAAAACCCAAGTAAGTGCTAGGTACGACGCGTATTAAACAAAAATGAGCACACACATATATATAATATGATTAATAGCGTTAACAATTGATGTCCCTTTTAGGGTTACAAATAAGTAGATAGATAAGCAAACATGGAGAGTTAGACTTGGCTTTCAATCTTTAAAAAAACACAAGCTAACTTATTTGGTTAGTGGGTATATTCTATTGTACATATAAACCGTCCCCTTCATTTTATATATCACTTTATATCCTAAACTTATTATGCTCTAATATTTTGTTGTAATAATTCGTCCCTAAACCTGCAACTTTATATCGAATTGCCATTATAACTTTTTGTTTGAATTATTTTTTACCTCGACTTTTAACATGTATCAAATGTTATAGAACATTAACTAGTTTTTGTTGTTAGTTTTTAAGACAAAAAATAATCTATTTCAAAATTACCAAGAGGAACTATCGAAAAATACAACACCGAGGGGGAATACCGCGGGAGATTCGAAGATATATTTTTACTAAAAATTAGTTACAACATTTGGTGTTAAAGACGAGGAAAGTAAATAAATTAAAAATTTTGTTGGTAATCCAGAAAAGAAAATACCAAGACCAAATAATGAGAGAGATAATATTATAGAAGAGAGATTTTATCGGAAAAAATGGTATTTCGAGCACATGTGGCAAGTAAATAACTGTCACGTGGCGAGAACTAACAGAGAAACAAATGGCGACACTAGTCAATCACCCAAAACGTACATTGGGACTATTGCTACCGTTTTTCGAGGTTGGGTATATGCCACTAATTTTGACCATACATTGAGTATTTTCGCCGCGATCAAGGGAGTATAAGTGCTAATTGTTAATGTGAATCATAGTTTAGAGTTTCAAAATTCATAATGTATGGCTAATTACTATAATCTCAATTATCGTTTGTTGAGTGTGAAACGTAATCTATACGGAAGTGTTGTAGAGACCCGATGCAGAGCAGTCAACCTGAATTATTATTTAGCACAAATTGAGAGGGGTGTAACCATAAACTCGGAATGAGAGATTGATAGTATATCGAGATGTACAAGTGGCAAGTGGACGTACCTCCTATAATAGGAGCGAACCACTATAATTCAAGTGTCAAATTTCTTTTATTATTTTTATCGTTTTCTGATTTGGGAATTAAGGCTCAATTTCTAACATCGAGGGTAGTCCTATAGAATATCTAGTAATATGGTTGGATATATATATATATCATTTAAATTGTATATATACACACTAAATATATATACACAATTAAATTTATATTAGTTTTTATATATCGAGAGAATCTAAAGTAAATTTTTAAAATGGGCTCTATGGCTATATAGCCAAACTAGAAAGATTATTTTGCAAAATAGCCAACTTTTTTATTAGTATTGTCAAATAGCCAATCAACCACATTAATAAATTACAAAAGACCTTATTACCCTTATAATTAAATAAATACATTATTTATTTAAAATAGAAAAAAAAAATCGTGATATAATCAAAATCAAAAAATAAATCTTAATATTTAAATTTGAATCAATTAACTATCACCTATTAATTCCTTAAATTAAGAATTTTTAAATAAACAATATTTGACTTCCTTCATCTTCTTCTCTGTTCGACTCACTCCAGTGCCCGTTTCTCACTCCTACGAAACCATGACTCGACAAAGAGAAATCGAGAGCCTCGACAAACCCATCACTCGACTTGTACTAGCCACATTAATACAACTTAATAACTAACAAAAACGTGAATTAACCACATTAATACAACTTAATATAACAAAAACGTGAATCAACCACATTAAAACAATCTAAAATTTGCATCTCAACCAACCATTTAACAGTTATCATCCAAATCCAAAATCGATGAGTCACGAACAATGAAATCAATTCAGTCACGAACAATGAAATATTAAACCAAACAGATTTATACATTTATTCAGAGTAGAAATCTCAGAGAAAGAACAGAGACTGAATCGTGAAAGACTGATCTGAAATGAATCTATATCGCAGATCGAGAGAAAAAGGATTCTGGTGCTCTCCATGGTCTGCTTGAGGTTTTTTAGGGTTTCCTGGTGGTAGTCGTGGGATTCTTGGGAGAAGTTGAAGCGAGCGATGTTCATGCCGGCTCGGGGGAGCTTCTCCGCCATGGGGACCGACCTCGACGCCGGTCCCAGAGTGCACACGATCTTCGTTTTGGGCTGCTTCTCCATGGCTTTCTCTCTCTCTTCTTTCTCCCTCTAAGATTTGCAGAAAGAATGAAATGAAAACGAAGAGAATAGAGAAACGATTGCAATCGAGTTTTTGAGAGAATTTTTTTTTTCTTTTTTATTAATAACGAAAAATAGGTTAATTAAAAGGGTATTATAGGTATAAAATCTGTTATTAAAAAGCCACCTCATTAATTTGGCTATTTTGCAAAGAAAAAGAAAGATTGGTTATTTGGCTAATTTGACTAATCATACATTCCGATTTGACTATTTAGAGTCATTTCTCTTTTAAAATTCATGGTTATACTGTGGTGTATTTATATTTGTCGTTTTCGCTGTGTCTAGGACTCAATTATGTTCTAAAAAAGTCTCAAACTAGTATTTTAAATTGTCAAATTGATGGTGGATTCGTCCACGCTCGTTGTCATTATGCTTCATGCTGTGCACAAACAAGTCAACTATTTAAATTAATAACTACATAATTTTCACGATTTAGTTAGTTTATGTTTATCACAGAATGAAAGAATATAATTGCGGAATCTAATGTATTTTCAATTTAGTTGTGATATATTTTGAGTTAATCTCGATAAAAGTTTTAATAACTTTTAAAAAAAATAGACCTGAAATTAGGTTCGAATTATCCTTAATAATCACCGATTATCCGTATTACCAGTAGCCATCAGCAAATATTCTGTGCCAATTGATTATCCGTAAAAACACTGTAAAATTATAACAAAAATGGCATTTTGACCATTGCCTGTAAGCTTTAATTCTTTTTTTCTTTTTACCTGGACAAAGTTTTAATTCTTTGATTTTGTATCTCCATTGGTACTTCCGACAAAATTTATGTCCTCCACTGTTAATCTATTTCACGTGTCACATAGATACAACTTTTTAGTATTTATTTAAGAGTTAATCCCGGTAAAAGTCCAAATACTTTCGGAAAACACACCGCACCAAAATCAATTCAAGCACACCCACATTAATGGGAACCAAAACGATGGTCTAAAATCCCTGTAGATTTGGCGAGAAACGACCTGACAATACTCAATCGACAATTTTAACCCTTCAGCGAGCCAAAAGATTTCCCCCAAGTCGTAGCTAGTGCTTCGTATATGGGAAAATAAAAGTACATAGACGCCAATTCGAAAAACTCCATATCTGAAACTCTATCAAGTTCAACAAATGAGCTTGTCCTCATCATAACCACAAAAGAGGAGTGACACATAATATATATAGATAAGAACGAAATTTTTTACGAAAATGCATATGGGAATACAAAACTAACTAAAATTTCAGTACCTCAAGATAAACAAGGTGTTTTTTTTTTTTTTTTCATCCGAAAAAATGTTTAATTGGTGTTATTTCATAGATACGGTCCTACACCGGTCTATATACTCTTTTTGTACATTAAGATGTTACTCGACTTTGATGGATTAGCCCTAAAACTATTGAAAATATATCAACACAATTTATATAAGATTAAGTATTTATATCGCAAATATCTGAATATATTATATATGAATTGATATAGACAATTTTTGTGGTCAATGTAGGTTGTTCTGTCATAATCAGGCCGAGTTTTACGAAATAATTAATTGATCAAAATACTATTGTGTCTTTTGGGATAGCATAGCATCATGTAAAAAATTAAGATCATAATAATAACTGATTAACCATAAAGGCATGCCGTTTGGCTTTTATCAGGCCTGTGATATTATGATGTGATGTATTAATTTATGGATTTCTATACATTTATCATATACTTAAATTCATAGAAAAATGATATGTATAGCTGACTTATGAAAATACTCACATAAGAGAGATGTGACTGAAGCATAGTAATCTAAAATCTATAATATTCAAGTACTTACTGCGCTTTCTATGAATTCAATACATTAATTTTATATTAACAAATTGAACATGTACAATTTGAGAAGATACTAGGCGAAGAGTATTAACTACAATAACCACAATTTCCAACCTTTTTTTACATCCCATAACAAATTTACACGAACATACACTACGCGTGAATATATGATGAAAAAGATTAAGATTCTTTTTTTTTTTTTTTTACGTAAATTTAAAACCGAAACATTGGAATTCGCTCAAAAATATTGAAATTTTGAAGAAAAGAAAAACACCCTGTGATGGCCTGATGGGTCTTCGTTGGAATGACGTGTGCACTCATCAAGATCGACCACAAAATTTGGAGATAAAAAAATGGTAAAGAAGAAAACATAGAATGAGAGTGAGGAAAAAATGCGTCTTTTCAATCACGGAGTTATACGTGATTGCCATGCTTTTAGATTTTTTATTTTTTTTTTGTGTACGCTTGACGGTTGTTGTTAAAACTAGCTTGAAGGAGTTAACGATGAAGCGACGTAAATGAGCGTAAAAGTAAAATGCAATAATTTTTGTTAAGAGTTTCACCAGTTGTATTGAGACTACGACCTCTATATATAGTTAATTTCTTACTACCTCCGAATAAGAAATAAAAAATGTAATTCATAAAAGTATAGATTAGCACATAGCTTTTTTATGCCCTAGGCTACAGCCTTGACCTTGTATTCAGGGGCGGAGCCATGCAGGCTCGAGTGTGTGTCCGGGCACCACCTAAAAACAACGTGAAAGAAAAATTAAATAACGACTTTCAAATAAAAAAAAAATGTGGTACATAATATGTACTTAATGAGTTGTGTAATCAACAATAAATGCAAGCAGTCCAATTGGTAGGAGTTTTGTTTTTCTATGTCACTCCTCTGCTCTTGACATGAGTTCGAGTCCTTGGGTCTCAATTTTTTTGGTTTATTTTTCTTCTTCGTAGTTTTAGTTGATATACAATGTTATAGTCCTAAATAGGTTCAAGTACTACTTAACTTTCTTATAACTAATTATTTTTTACATGATAATTAATTAATGCAATTAACGTGATTTCAATTAATGTATTTTTTTAAAATGACATATTTTCTTTTCATAAAAACGACATAGCACTGAAGATTGACATCATCATAGCTCATTACTTTTGATTATCCTATTTTAGAGGTTAAAAATTCTTGATTTTCTTATTTTATTTATTTAAGAAGTATATTGTAGTGCTCAATTGGTACACATATATACATATATATATATATATATATATTGTTATTTGTACATTGTTGCGATACGACATTGCTAATTCATCAGTAATTTATATGCTGAAGAAAAAAATAGTTACAATTTAATTTTTAAGAAATTCTCAAATATTTGTTAAAGACTTCACTTTAACTAAAATTTTGGCAATTCATCGATAATAATTTATTTATCAAATATATTTTGATTTAATATTTGGGTTTATTAGCATAATACTCAATTAGGGTCAATCTTTTATTAAAAATGCTCAAAGGTTTGCTAAAACTAAAGAAATACTCATTTGAGCTTTTATGGACAAATATATCCTCTTATGTATTACAGTTACAATAATGTATTAAAGTTACACTTATGTAACTACAGTTACAATATTGTATCTACACTTACACTTATGTAATTGCAGTTACAATCGTGTAACTACAATTACAATAGTATACTAAAGATACACTTATGTAATTACAGTTACACTTATGTTAATACAGAGGCTCGCGATCGAGGGTGTAAGGGTATTTTCGGAAAATAATCTTTAAAATGAGTATGATTTGGATTAATTAAATCTTGAGTATTTCGTGAAATAGTTTGACTCTAATTGAGTATTTTGCTAATAAGCCCTTAATATTTTTACACGATAGTGATAAAGGATGATATGACGGATTTTGGAACTTTTTCTCTTTCTTTTTTGCCTGACTTCCTCACTTTTATGGGCTTTTCGGCGCTGAAATTTACAAATCAATGAATATCCATCTTCGAACTTTTGATTTTGGTTAATATTTCCCATTAATTACATTTTGCTGCATGCTACTTATATTAATATGATATTAAAATTATTATTTTAAACCACTTAATTGAACAACAATAGTGAAGAAGTATAAAATAATTATACTAATCATATGTTATTATTTGGCGTCTCATTCTCTTTACTTTGAGCTTTAATCTTAATAGAATTATTTAATTTTAAATTTAGTCCGTTAGCATCTAAACAACCTCTCAATTTTACTCATTAACAAAAAAAAACCCTCCACAATCTTGAGTAACGTTTGGAAGTGTTTTGTATTTTCATTTTGTGTTTACAGTTTTTATTTTTCAAAACAGCTTTATAAAATTATTTTGAAAATATGAAAAGAAAAAAATACAATGTTTAGCTATTTTTTGTTAAAACTAATTATATTTAATTGTAACTAATCAAATACATGCAAATTGTTAGTAAATCGACATTGACTCAGCCTTAAGTTTATTTAGCTTATAAGTTTTTCGTGTTCAACTAATAATTTTATTTTCACTCTAGACCTTTACTACTTTTTCAACATAGATCCTTTTAATCTGCCCTTACACTCTTAGCAACAATTTGACAAAGTATTTCATGATGACATAGGGCTGATGTGCATTATCTTCATCCATTCCTCTGTAATGCATATTTACAGAAGAGGTATGAAGAACTGAAATAATGTTGCATAGCAAAACTGATGACAAAACTATGATCATCATACACCATACGTGATGACCAACATAAGAAATTTTAATACATAGCAAAACTGAAATATATTGATTTACGGCGGAGCTGGACGCTGAGAGCTGGAGGAGCCGAGAGACGATGGAGCTGAGGGTCACGCGACGATAGCAAGAAAATAAAAACGTCAAAAAGATGTTTTCACTTTGCAGAACAAAATATTGAAAAGGAAAAAACACTTTGATACAATATTTTGACAAAAAATTAACCACTCGCGTTTTAGAAGGAATGTACCCTGAGTATCTTTCACCAAAAATAAAATGTGTTTTGGAAATGCTTCCAAACGCATGTTTGGTGTAAAAAAAATACATAATGATAATGTTTTGCGGTCCTATTGAAGTTGACTGAGGAAGGTAGGTGGAAATCCTCAAATTTTAAATTGTGTCTTGCTCGGTTGAACGAAACGAATCAAAACAAAACAAAATCAATAAAATAATAATAATAATAATAATAATAATAATAATAATAATAATAATAATATAATTTTGGACGAATATAAATACGTATGGTAAATTTAGGCAAAAGTACTTTAAATTATATAAAATCCAGTGATAAAAATACTAAAAGTATATTTTTCATCTTACCGTAAGTACCAAATGGCTTTTGTTATGATTCGCACATATTAGGATCCATTTTATTTTTATTTTTTCGAACCTTCAAACCCATTCGAACATATAAACTCTTCAGATCCTAAAGTAGCAATTTCTTGAAACCTAAAAGGCCTAATCACGTTTTGGAGGTTGAGATGGGAATCAGCAATGGTGGGCGAGGTTCATTGTGTTGGGTTTCTCAATGATTTTATCTTAATCTCGAGATGGAAAACACGGGATATCATCGAATTAATGATCCTAGACTATATTCGAAATCAATGTTTAAGGTTTAGATATATTACCAAACTTTTGGTACTTTTACCGACGGGAACTTGTTTGGCCTATTTATGTGATGGTCGCGGGTACAGATCGCAGCGCCACATGTCGAGCCTCTAGATTGTCCACCCTTGCTACGGGAACGTCAGTGTATGATCAAAATTCACAGATTCAGAGTGCTAGGTCCTTCACAGGAATTGGACGAAGAGCCGAAATGAATTGGATGTCAAATTATGAGCTTAGGGTGGGTATAAATAGCCCACAAGGGTTAATGACCTAATGGACTTTTGGTCCCGATAAGTGGGCGTAAACTCATTAGGTAATTATCAATTAATTCTAATAATTGATTTATCACTCATAATTATTTCATGGGCCCATGTGACACCGTCAACTTTTATTATAGTTGACCCGAAAAGCCTAATGAGCTTGAATCCCAATTCGGGCATTTCCTACACATTAGAGATGAGAGAGTGACATTTGATGAATAAACTATAACATAAGCCATTTGATATTTATGGTAAGACGAAAAAAGATACTTTTAGTACGTTTACTACAATAAATATGCTTAAAAAATATAGCGTAAAAATTTTATGCACTTTAAGATAATTTTATCTGGATTTACCCATATATATTTCGTACTTTCAATCTGCTTATACTGTTTTTTTTCTGCTTATACTGTTCATGTCGTAGATGATCGATGAATCCATTTCGATCGCATGTTGCATGTATAATTGAGAGTATCAGTGATGAAAGCGACAAGTGATGGTTCGGTAATTAGGCGCACTTCCATCGCATATTACATGCACTTTATGTACGGCACATCTCCCAATACCATCTAAATATCGATCGGATGAGCATATATTAATATATATTATATATAATCATATATTCAATGTTGGATTTTGAGTAATATATATCTATCAACTATTCTAACATATACAATATATATAGTCACCGTATATTAATTACGTGAAGTTTAAAACTTTATTATATTATTAATGTTCTTAATTTTCGACACTAAATATCGTTCTTCAAAATCAGAGCAAAATACAAATATATTTCAATCAATTTTTCTCTTATTAATTTTGTTGAGAATTAATTCAAAACTAGTGATATATGTACATATATACACATTTACTCACATTATTCTGTAACTCTTTTATCTTACTAGAATATATAAGAAAGAAAAAGTTTAATAATATATGGATGATAAAAGTTTATTACATTAAAATTACTATTTTTATTATTAATTTAATAAATTGATCTTAGGAAAAAATAAAAAGATAATAATTGGACCAAATTGATTTTAATATTTATTTTGTAAAGTTCCAATTTCTTTGTATGCAATTCTGACATATATTTGCAATCACTAGATGAATTACAATAGTATGAACTTTTTTGGTAGAACCAAAATAATAAATATATAACTAGTATAATGCATTAAGTGCAAGTCAATAATATACTGAAGTAGCATTAATATGTCTCGAGGATGATGCCAATAATCTAATCTGATCAATGTATCTATAACTAGTTTCTGCGTGAATTTGCATATTATTATTATTATTAATTTTTTAATCTCTTTTTGGTAATTATATAAAATAAAAGTGTGCATGGTTCTAAATAAAGGAAATTTATTAAGTTTTGGGCGGTGGTGTAAGAGCCAAGAAGATATAGATTCTCTGGTCTCTCTTTATTTGCTACATTGTATCCTATTACTTCCTTCAGAAGAGTAGGGTCGTTACTTAACTTCCAAATCCTAACGACCATAGTCTTTAGTTGACATATTATTATATTATTATCATGTGTATATATATACAAATAAATCAAATATATTACTCTATATTAAGACAGCAATCATTAAAAATTTAAAGACATCTAACTTTGAGCTCATTTGTGCCAAGGCTTCTGCCTTTGTGATTTGGATTTGAAGAGCACCTTTATCCCACAGAAAATTAACAATTGAACTTTCTCATGCGATACTAAAATTTCAAAATTTTCAACTTTAATTTGCTAAAAGGAACTCGACAAAGCCGACGTATGCACAGTTAATGAATATTATGTTAACAAATATTTGTATGAAATAGTAAAGAGATTTGATACGTGATATTTGTAATTAATGGAGCTTACAATACTCAATAATCTTCATAAAACAACGAGCAATGTACTTATTGAACAAATTAAGCAATTATATTATATTCAAACTCGTTCACTATGACATACTTGAAATGCATTATTACAACAATCATCATATATACTTGCGACATGCCAAATTAGCTAACAGATTAGATCAACAATACAATATAACAATACTTAACATTAAAAGTTGAAATTATATGAAAATTCAACATAAACCTTTTAGTATGTTGTACATCATAAATATGTTATATAAATATTCAAAAATGACACTACAAGAAGTGTCAATATAAAGACGAAAGTTTCCTCTTTTGTAGTTTCTACCCTCCTTCTCACGTACATTTGGTGCGTGGAGGTAACACTCTATAGCGACAACAATGCCGTTGCTATAGGGTGCTATCCTCAATGTGCTAAGGATCACGCATACTTACCGCCCCGAATCTACTTCTGGAGAGACCGAAACATGTCACTTATAGTGACACCATATATTTCGCTATAGGGTGAAAATATTTGGTGGGAATCTTTGCCGCCTTTTTTTCGCACACGTTGTGGAAAAACGTACAGCGACAATTTTCATCGCTAAAATCCTGTATCTTGTAGTAATCCATTTTGTTAAGAAGATTGATAGTACCTTGATTTGCTCTCTAAGTGAGAAGAGTAGAAAACCACAAAATCCTCAAACCACCATATGATGAAAGATATTAAGAAGATATATATGGAGTAATAAACTTTGTTTGCAAATAGGCCAACATTAGGTTTTCAGACACACCTAAATATAAAGAGGTTATAAATAGAGAAACCAAATGCATATATATAAATATATATATATATATATATGTGTGTGTGTGTGTGACTATGTCACTATATATGCGTGCCTCAACACAATAATAAGACTATAATATATAATTTTATATAAAATATGGCTGCGATGTTACTATTAATTACCTAAACCAAGTGGTCCTAGTTGACTGAATTAATTAAATACTTGATGTCACAAACATTTATCTATAGATTTGGAAATTGTTGTCAATAATATATAACTCATATTTTAAAAAGGCCAAACTCGACTCCATGTGGGCAGGGAGGCTTCATAGATCAAAGTACTAAATAACGGTATTATTTGGTAAAAAAAAAATATTTCTTCTTGTTTTGAGAAAAGAAAAGAATTATAAATTAGAGAATTCAATTAAAATATAAGAGTTAATTAATTAATCTTGAGTTGAATAAATAGCATGTGAAGGCCCATGCATAACGGCTTGTCTGCTTCCCTAATGCAAGTGCATGATTTGTGTCTTTCAACCGAACTGTTGTCACAAAATATGAAATCGCTTATTTTATATTTAAATTAAGGGTTAACCACAGTAAAAATACTTACATTTTGGTCAAAGAACCCTTCGTATACCCAGAGTTTAAAAGTGGTAGCAAAAGTACCCGAAGTCGCATTTGGGGCGTTGAGCACTCCATTCTCGTAATGCGTTAACTTATCCGTAAATTCTAGTCACGTGGACAAACGTGATCGCTGACATAGCAATTTTTTGCCACGTGCATCGACGAGCCCAATTAGGTGTTTAATTCGTTGTTTTATCGCAAATGATGTTGATATGGGCTCGTCCACGTGCAAAAAATTGCTATGTCAACAACCCACGTTTGTCTATGTGGCCAGAGTTAACGGGTAAGTTAACTGCGACACGAAAATGGAGTGATCAACGCCCTAAATGTGACTTTAGATACTTTTGTCACTACTTGTAGACTTCGGGTACGCGAGGAATTATATAACCAAACTTTGAGTATTTTTGCCGTCATCAACCCTTTACATTAATGTACAAAGGAAAAAATTATATATATATATATATATTTAGACAGCAATGAACATCCATGAATTGATGTAATTAGGCCTTCACTCTCTCTCAATTAGTCAATCAGTTCTTTAAATAGGTAGCAATTATTGAAGTTTAATTGAATCTATTCAAATGAATATATTCTACGGTTATGTTTATGTTTTTTTTAATCACAAAATTTACCAATCAAGAAATTGTAATGGAATGGAAGTATACATGCTTTTCGAATACATAATTAATGTGGTTTTTATCATATTTAGGTTGACATAAGCCATATTACTATAGAATTATCATGAGGATGACCTATAATTTTGCCTAACCCGAAGCATTATTAATGGCGACTTTCTATAATATAAGTAAAGTCATGCCATTTATTCAAATAATAATAATAATAGTAATAAGTTTTTGCTCTGATAATATTTCATATAGAAATGATCAAGTCAAAGTGCAATATTTAAGCTCCATGATTGTTTTTTCATGACTTCATCATCTTAATTTAGCAACTATTTAAGTTTCTTAGTATATAGTTGGAGCCATGACCTTTGTTGTTGTACTCAAAACGACACACTCACACACACACACATGTATATAAATATTATATATATTGAATTTATGATGCATAACGTAGTAAAATCTATATTAATTTGTCTACTGAGGCGTGGATGCTTGCTAAATTCTCACGCAAATGTCTAAGAAAATATATAAATAAATGAGGAGAGTTGACAATTGGAAGAGCCTATTCTTTAAATTGGCTCTTTTTAACTAATAAGCATGTAAGTACGTGTACATTTGTTAATATGTATACTTGCATAATGTCTTTTTCAATTATATAGCTACTATATAGTGAAGAAATTACCTACTTATGATCATATATTTTTTACTTAAATAACAAGTAGTTCAATTGACAATCTTGTTATATTTTAGGTTAATAGCGAGTACTCAATGTTTTAATTTTTTTGGTGGTACCAATTCAAATTTTTTTTTCAGGGCTGATGTCCATTATTTTACTCTTTTTTTTTTAATAAATGTCGCCTCTTAGTTATAAAAGTCCCGTCAATATGAAAAAAATAAAACTAATATGTTTGATTTCTTAAAAAAATTGCATGCGTCTCAGACTTAACATTAAACTCAAAAAAATGCTAAATTGATAGAAAAAGTGATTTGAATTTAAAAAATAAATACAAAATATAGACATTGAAAAGTTTGACGGTGAAAAGAAATAGATTTATGTCACCAGAAAAATTAAAATATTAAAAAATTATTCCGCTATTAACTCTATATCTCAAATTCCATCATTGAAATGTCCCATCTTTCTTCTTGTGGGTACCCCCAATCCTATGATGTGTAAATAATAAATACAAGACTCCGGAAATTCATATTTCTGGGGAAAATTTGGGACATATTGTATTTGAAAGAAAAAAAAAAGTTAATTGAAAAACCAGAGACTCCCGTTGGAGTTGCAGTAATAAAATGTATTGGAGAATAAATTGTTTTCATATCCTCCACACTAATAAAATATATTTTGGAAGACTTTGCATTGTATACTGTAATTAATTAATTTAGCTATTTTTTGTTAAAAACATATAAATAAATCCACTATAAATATATAAAAAAAGATGGTCCTGAAAGCAAATGTTTGTTAACTAAATATGGGATCAAAAATATATTTTTAATTTCATGCTCACATGCTTCTAATTATTCCGTCATTGAAACATTCGGAGAAATTTCTTTTAAAAAAACTTAATTTGTATAAAAACAAAAAATTAATTATAGAGAATATGTTCCAAAGGTCAAATTGGGACGAAGATTGATTTATTTTATAATATATATCTAAATCAATATTTATTAAAAAAAATTAATTAATTCAGGGTCCAGCAATGTCACACGGGTGAGTCCTAATAATAGAGATTATTCAATATGCTTCTCTGTCACCATGTTATTGTTTTGACATACATATAAATGCATTTGTTTATTGTGTTATTTATTTATATTAATATAAACTTATTCAAATATAGTGTTCTACAATTAATTATATACATGACTGCAAATTTGCAAATGCCTCCAAAAATCATTGATTAATAAATATCATTTAGTACTTGCCGTATATATTGGCTTTTTCCTTAACCGAGGTCCGATAAGAGTAATTATTTATACGCTTATGTTTACCTTATAACAAATTAAATACTTTTATGTGTAAATCCCGACGCTAAATTATTATTTACGACTTATTAAAAATGCATAACTGCATTAATATATTCCTCATTTCCGTCTCAATTCATAGCAAACACAAGGCCTTCTAATTTTGGACTTAAAGGTCTAGAAGGAAAATAAATATTTAATTTTTGATTTATTTGTATCCGACGAATATTCTATAAAATAGTAGTATTTATAAAAATATAAATTATTTAAAATAAGAGAGTTAATAATTAATCAAAATAGATATTTTTGACAAAAAATGTTATGATTTAATTTAATTCAAATATTAATCAAACCTACAGTTGGGACACTTATTAAAAACATTTTTTGGGACTTCAAATTAACAGATTTTTTTATTTAATTCGTCAAATTAACAGATTAGTTGTTTTATACTTGGATATTTGCGAAGTATATTCGTAAATGTGTATCTCAACTTTGTAAATCAACATGAACACTTATTTATGGTTTAATTTAGTGTAGGAATTTAAAACTAAAAACTAAGAATAAATTGAAAAAAAGAACATGACTTAGTTCAGTGATAGGGTGTCGGTTATTACTCTTTGAGTCCAGATTGGGAAAACAGTGGTCAAGGTGTGAATACAAGCTATCACAATAATATACATGTTATCATCTCTTAATTTTGGGTCCCACAAAATGTAAGTAAATGATCATTTTTTTTTATCAATTTACTCATAAATAAACAAAAAAGTATTACTAAACCAAATTGCTCAAACGGTAATACGGTATATAAATTTTCGTTAAAAATGTTAAGTACATTTTATATTCACTAATTTATTTAATTCATCAAGATTGTATATATAATCATTAGATTATGTATTTCACTTAATATGTCTTAAACTTATTTTATTTCTACTAACTAAGCATAGGCAGAGCTATATGTACACTAGTGACTGTATGTGCATACACTCACCCAAAAGAAAATTATTGGGCTAATTCGGCTCTTTTTATTCTCTCATCAATTTTTGACTCGATAAATCCATTCTACGATCTTCCCAAAAGCAATATAATCTATTATGTGTCTAATAGTCCCTTCAATATGGTTGTTTATGAATTTTGTTATTTATGTATTTGAGAAAAACGGTCGAGATATACTTTGTGTTTTGTCTGAAATAAAAGTTTTGCTATGCTACTTCTTGCATACTTGCCTATGTGTTGATGCAAGGGCTAGCTCGATCAATTACGCTAATTTTTCACTTCGCTTAAAAATAAGCCATGCACATTACCGTTGTTAAGACGGTTGATCTGGAATTCAAGTTCCGACTTTTGCCATCGTAGCAAAAAATTTGGAATTAGAGATTAGTAGTACTTTATTTCACTTTGAAAAAATAGTTATATAGATACTAATGTGCAAGAATGACGATAAATCGTGCTAATGCCGGAAGTAAATAATGTAATTAAAGAGAACAAATAATGATAATAAAAGCGGGAAATAAATATTCCAATCATCCCCAAGATAGTGCCAATCTTGATGCTGAAATCCCGAAACTCTCATACACTCCATGCACACGTTGGAACTCTCATACAAACGCCACTTCTCGGCACGTCATTCTCACACTTCCATGAACACCTCCATAAAGTTTTATAAATGGTCTTTAAGATTTATTTCATTAAAATGTTGTGATATTTATGTATAAAATGGTCTTTTAAGATTTATTTCATTAAAATGTTGTGATTTATGTATAAGGTGTGATTAAATAAAATGTACAATAAGGTTAGGTAAGATGTGTAGATCAAATAGATAGGAAATGAAAATCTATACGGCTGTGTTTGGTACATAATTTGAAAACAGTTTTTTAGTTTTCTAACTTGTACAGTTACACTGAGAAAAATAAATGACTGTTTGGTATGTAACTCATCAAACTGAACTCCAAAACATTTCAAGTTTTATTCTGTTTTTCTTAAGGATTTTCAAATACAGATTTTTGTTGTTTTCTGTTTTTTTCACTCAGTTTTTTCTTTCATCACTCCTTATTTCTATCGACTTCATTAGGAGTAAAATTAGAACCAGGAACCGGGAAATAACTCTTTTTTTTCGTTCATGTTCCGAAGAAAAAATAGGGAATTTTATTTTTGTACCGATTTCGGTTTTACAAGTGCTTGTCTTAAAAACCTCATGTATTTTTCAAAATTAAAAATTAAAAATTACAAATAGTATAAAAACGACAATAAAAGTTTAAAATTCACTAAAATGACATACTAAAAACTAAAAAAATGACATGTAGTTTAAAATCAAAACCGGTACCAAAAACCGGGGAATATTTGTTTAGGGCATCCTTTATGGTTCTCAGTTCTAAAAACGGGAACCGACAAGTACCAGTTCTAAGGTTTAAATTAAATTTCTTGGATTGTTTTTTTTTTTTTTTAAATCGATCTGGGATTGGTACCGGAACAGAGACAAAACCGGAAAACGGATACCAAAATTTCACCTTTAAACTTCACCATTGAACCTTCAAAATCTCGATGTCAACTGAGTCACCAACGCTAACTGCGAAACCGGTGCCGGTGTCGATGCTGAATCTGACTTGACCTATGTGATGTTGGGACATAAATTACTTGTGTGATGACTCTAGAAAAATGAATGCGGACGACCTAATGTGGTGAATATACAATTCACGCGAATACTATGTTTACTATAATGTTGGTGAAAAATAATAGAATAAAATGCATGAGATATTTTACTTTTGATGCATGTTAAACCTGATTATTTAGACTATATAGTATATAGCTTTGATATGTTAAACATGATATTTATGTTATTATATTATTAATGTATTAAATATTTAATTTTTTAAGAAAAAATCAAATCGAATTCCAAACAATTATTCTGTTGTTTTATTTTTAAAAAATAAAAAACAGAAATGTGTACCAAACAATTATTTCAAAACAACTGCAAAAGTCTTTTACACTACAACTATAAAATTCTGAATAAAGAAAACAAAAACAGTTTAAGTTGTCTACCAAACAGCACCTATATGTTTAAATTTAGATATTACATTGATTCAAAAGAAGTGTTACACATTGAAACTGTTGAAGAGAGAACAACGACAGATATCCCCAAAAGTTATCATTTTGATGGGCGATACTCAAACTTTTTTTTAAAAGTCGTATGTTATCAAAGTCAATAAAAGGTGTTATGGGTGTTATTCAGAACCACTAAAAATCAATTTCGGCTAAAAAAAAGCCCCCCTGGAGGCCCCTTATCAAAACCAATAACCCCGGAAAATAGAAAGTAATTATTTTTTACTAAAATATAAAATTGTTTTATCAAGCGCACCCCCGTAGTCCAAAAACGTGCCCTCGAGGGCAAACGCGCGCGTCAGGCACGCTCTCGAGGGCGCGCAAGTTCTATTTGTCGTTAGGCCTCTGTTCCTTCTATAAACAAGAGCTTAATTTAAACAATAACTCGTTCGATCTCGTTTCAATGCTCTAGATAACTATAAAAATTATATTTTCCCATCTTTCTTTTTCCCGACTATACTTGAATATTGTTGAGCGTTAGAGCTGTAAATGAAAGCAACCCCTCCGTTTCCCCGTGAAGTTTGTTTATTTTTTCTTCAGAGACGAATTCGGATGAGCAGTCTAGAGTGAAGGAGTTGGAGGAAAGCCAGACTCTCCAGAGATAGAAGAATCAAGGTCCGAGCATCGACCGACCCCCATATTCGTAATCAGATCCAGTCTTGCCCACGTAACTCCAGATAGGTATGTCCTATCTCCTACTTTGAACTATGTGATGACGTGGTCCCTGAAGTATAGATACGTAGGCAGCCTCGCTATAAGTGACGATGTGGGGATGTCATATATTATCAATCCCCGTCCTTTTTATGTCCTTAAATATATCAAGGAAGGTGCCTGAATCAAGCCTCTTGCCCAGGAAAGTCAAGAAACAACAATGGGACCGACCCAATATCGAGCCTTGAGTCGCTCCAATGTGATCCGTTTTTTAGCATCAACGAAAGGTGTCTTTATATGTTCTCATTTCAAAAATGTTAGTAGCATACTGTTAGTGGACACGTGTCAGTACTTGAGAGGTCCACAATAATAGCTATTTTACTCACTTTTATCTCTAATTACACACATATTGCGGCAAACGACTATATTTTAATTAGATTAGTGTACGCACATTTAAATAGAAGAATTGGGGAGCAAAAGTATTCAAGTTATCACTATTAGGGATATGTAGTACCTCAATTTTCTTGAAAACTTTGTTGTTTTTACGATTTATATATGTTTTACTTTATCCGAGACTCAAATATCATTCTTATAAAATTTCTTCTCACGACCCTTCTCATTAAAGACTCCTGGGATAGTCTCTTATTTATACTGATGTATATTTACATGGAGATCATTGTGAAAACCTCCTGTTAACATGCACTACCACCTAAGAGTTGCGTTTTGGCACTTCACCTTAATTAATTCCGGTCAGATGCATTTGTTGTTCACACTCTAAATAAGTCAATCCGGGTTATGTAAAAAAAAAAAAAAAACCGTGTGAAAAAAATTGAAGCAAAACCAAGTACAACAAAGTTTAGGGGGACAACTTCAAAGAGTCAAAGTTAGAGAAGCTTAGATGTTGAAAAGGGTCAAACGTCAAAAGAGAAAAGATAGAGAAGGTGAGATGTTGATTAACAATATAAAAAATTGACGAGGTTATATAGAACACTTCTCAAAATCAGAGGGGCAATATGCAAATCCCCCCAATTGTAATTGGAGGCCCACTTGGCGAGAGAGAGGGGTTAAACGGCGGGTCACATTTACGAACGAATGATCATCAACAGAAAACGTCTCTTTTTTAAATATATATATATATATATATATATATATATATATATATATATATATATATATATATATAATTGGGATAATAGCGGCATAAGTCCTCAACCTTTACTCAACTGGGGCGGCATAGCCCCAACCTCATTTAATAGCGGTATAAGTACCTAAAGATGATTTCCGTCTATATTTGACTAACGGAAGTAGTCAACGTTTGCGTGGTCAGCTTCTCGTCAACGTGGACGCCACATAGTCCGACATGTCACCATACATGTCATCATCGCGTCATCAAATTTAATGCAAAATTAATTGAATCCCTCCATCACCCTTAATTTTGCATTAAATTTGATGACACGAGGATGACGTGTATGGTGACATGTCGGATTACGTGGCGTCCACGTTGACGAGAAGCTGACCGCGCAAACGTTGACTACTTCCGTTAGTCAAATATGAACGGAAATCATCTTTTGATACTTATACCGCTATTAAATGGGGTTAGGGCTATGCCGCCCCAGTTGAGTAAAGGTTGAGGACTTATGCCGCTATTATCCCTATATAATTAAGAGTGTATTATTCAGAGAGAGTATAAAAAGGGTGTCTTCGCTGCACTCATTTCAAGCTCTCACAGCCTCCTCTCTCTGTCTCTCTCTAATGGCCTTCACTTTCTCCTTCGCCTGAGCTTTCTCGTACCGTAATTTCGCCTCTCATTCACATATATACACGCGTATATATATATACATACACAATCACCTTCATTCGCCAGCCAGAACCATGGCGGACAAGAGCATCACTCTCGAGGAGATCAGGAATGAGACCGTCGATCTGGTAATCTCACTTACACACTGTATATATATATATATATCAACCTTTTAGTACTTTCATGTTCGTTTTCCAGATCATTCGTTCGGTAGATTATGGATCTGATACACACTTGAAAGATTTTCTCTCGTTTTCTCACTAGCCAAACAGAGTCTAGCTTTACTTCGAAGAGTACTCGAGAAAACTATTTTACTATAGAATACCAGTCCGTTTATTACGTCGGTAATCAATATACTCATACATTCGGATCGGTCAAATTGATATCGTTAATTTTAAAAATATGCATTTCCGTGGTAGAAACTCGAAAAAAGGTGTTTTCGCTGAATAGAATTGTTGAATACCGGCCAGTTTCCTTTGTCGGTATTTTAATTTATTTACTCGTAAAATTTAATGGTAAAAACAGAATAACTATTTAATTATTTTGCATCAAATGAAAAGGAATCTGTAATTAGTTGAAGTGTCATATTATTAAATATTCAGGTTTCTCGAGTCCCGGACCTTTTTATCTATTGTTGGATTTCTCAAAATCAGTAATTATTTATTCCGAATTTGCCCTCAGCTACCTTTTAATTCAGTTTTTTTATCTTTTTTTTTTATTTATTTATTGGATTTCGTAATTTACTTTTGGTAGGAAAATTAATCTTTGTCTTTTTATGTGGTCTTGTCACTGCCCTCAGTCAACGCTTTTTGATTGGCTAGCGTATGTGGAATCTGAATCCTTGCTTGCCAAACGAGACAACTGAGTTAACTCATATTGAACAGTGTGATATATAGAAATAAAGGATATTAAGTTGTATTAATCTTTCTCTAAAATTACTTTTTAAAAAATTAGCCCAACAAAATATTAAAACTCTGATGCTATATTTAATTGAATAAAAAATAAATTAAAAAAGCTTATTTTTTTTAAAGAATTGATACTTATGCCGCAATAATCTTAGAAATAATTATGCTGAATTTGCTTCCAATTATAGAATTTCATAAAAAATGATTTGGCAATTGTTATGAATTAAGCTCTAATTACCCATTTCTGAATCATTTACTTGATTTTTTTTCTTGGTGTAAAAATCACTTACGCAGTGATCGAAAGGATTGCACATAAAAAATATTATTTGTTAGTTTTTGGATTAATTAAGTTAAACATTTAAGCATTTAACTTATTTCTAAATACTTATAAAACTTGCAAATGTATTCCTTTATTTTCATTATAAAAAAAAAATCAACTAATGCAAGAGTACTAAAAAAATTGGACCATGTCTAAGTTCTTTCTCACATTTCATCCCTTGTTTAAAAGAAATGTAACAATTACACAAGTCATTAATATTATTTCTCCTTTCCCATTAAAGAAAAAATCCGTTATAATATATTCTCCTAATTAATTTTTTGCTTGAAAACGAAAATTTTTGCTAAAAGACATCATTTAAAATTTTATTAGCTGCATACCCTTTGGGAGCCCACTGTTAAGAAACATGAATAGTGACCGAGAAGGGTATGCAACAAATGAAAATCTCATTTAGCAAAAAAGCGGGGTCGAAACTAAGAACTAAGAAAACGAAAAGGTGATTAAAAAAAAAGTATCAATGTGTGAAGGAATAAAATAGAGAGAGAATCTAGGCATTTTTCATTGACTATTCTTGAAATGCTTTTGGTTTTTGTTAGATTAATTTAAGAAGTTCATTGAATGCGAAGGCGTGGCCCAAGCCAAGCATTAAATCCTAACATCACTCACATGCTCGGACATGTCAATTGTCTATGCTATGTCTAGTCTGCCCTCAATTATTATATCATATAATAAATTATATGCCTCTTTTTAGCTATAATATTTAGTATGTGGGATCTTTGTGCTACAATACTATCACAGATTCTTTGGACCCTTTAATTCTCATCGTCACCACCTTTTTTTAACATCAAGTAAAAACTAGGAAAGTGAAACTAGAACCCGAAACCGGTAACTTTTTTTTCTTATCTCACAGTGGTCCGGTTTTTCGGTATTTTCAAATTCGATAACGTAACTTGATTAATTTTGTAAACGGTAACTTTTACCTTCTGTTCCCAGGACCGGTAAAAAAATTAATACTCAGGTTTTTTACCGGTCCTGGGAACAGAAGGTAACGGTAGAAAAGTTTCACCGCTGGCGGTAATGAATTAGCTCAGCTTAAAGCTATTTACCTTGAAACATTAGCTTTTCTTACCCTGAAAGTTAATTGTTTTGTTGACAGGAGCGGATTCCGATCGAGGAAGTGTTCGCGCAGCTGAAATGTAGCCGAGAGGGTCTGAGCTCCGACGAAGGAGCCAACCGGCTCAACATCTTCGGCCCCAACAGGCTCGAAGAGAAAAAGGTCCGTCGAGTGTGACATGAGCGTTTTTTCAATATTTTTTTTGCTGTGTCAATCGGCTAACTTTGAACTGTTGAAATGTACACAGGAAAGCAAGTTTCTGAAGTTTCTGGGATTCATGTGGAACCCGCTTTCGTGGGTTATGGAGGCTGCGGCGTTGATGGCGATTGTGCTCGCAAATGGCGGTGGAAAGCCCCCGGATTGGCAGGACTTTGTCGGTATTGTCTGCCTTCTGGTCATCAACTCCACCATCAGTTTCATCGAGGAGAACAATGCAGGCAACGCCGCTGCAGCTCTCATGGCCGGTCTTGCTCCCAAGACAAAGGTTTGCATATTAGTCTTTGATCTTTATTAGTGTTCATATAATTATAGCTATAGTTATAGCTTGCAACAATTGCATTATAATGAACATGTTCAATGCCATTCTTGCAGGTTCTCAGAGACGGCAAGTGGAGCGAACAAGAGGCTTCAATCCTCGTCCCGGGAGACATCGTGAGCATCAAGCTCGGTGACATCATCCCTGCGGACGCCCGCCTTCTAGAGGGTGACCCCTTAAAGGTCGACCAGTCCGCCCTGACAGGAGAATCGCTCCCCGTCACGAAAAACCCTGGCGACGAGGTCTTCTCCGGCTCGACCTGCAAGCAAGGAGAGATCGAAGCCGTCGTCATTGCCACCGGTGTCCACACCTTCTTCGGGAAAGCCGCTCATCTTGTGGACAGCACCAACCAAGTTGGCCACTTCCAGAAGGTCCTCACCGCCATCGGGAACTTCTGTATCTGCTCGATCGCCATCGGTATGCTCATCGAGATCATCGTGATGTACCCGATCCAGCGCCGCCCGTACAGGAAGGGTATCGACAATCTCCTCGTGCTCTTGATCGGTGGAATCCCGATCGCTATGCCCACCGTGCTCTCGGTGACGATGGCTATCGGGTCTCACCGGCTGTCCCAGCAGGGTGCTATCACCAAGAGGATGACCGCTATTGAGGAGCTCGCGGGAATGGACGTACTCTGCAGCGATAAGACCGGGACGTTGACTCTCAACAAGCTCAGCGTTGACAAAAATTTGATCGAGGTTTTCACCAAGGGCGTTGACAAGGAGCACGTGCTTCTTCTTGCTGCGAGGGCGTCGAGGACGGAGAACCAGGACGCCATTGACACCGCCATTGTTGGCATGCTTGCTGACCCGAAAGAGGTGAGCAAACTTATATTTACATACCAGCAAACATATACAAGGAAATCCCAGACGCAGGGAATTATCGTGCTTCGGGCCCGACAAACATACATATTTCCCGAGCCGGTTTTTGAATAAGGTCAATGGAAAATGCATTAGGTCTCAATCACATTAATTATGTTTCCTTAATTATATCCTTGTCCATTTTTTGTATTTTTTTCATCAAAATGCTTTGTTTCGAACTCGATTAAACTATTTCGTCAAAGGTCTCAAAATAATAATTCGTCTATGGCTACCTAAATACTTAATATATGTGCAGGCGAGAGCCGGAATCAAAGAGATTCACTTTTTGCCATTCAACCCGAACGACAAGAGAACCGCGTTGACCTACATCGACAGTGCCGGAAATTGGCATAGAGCAAGCAAAGGTGCTCCTGAGCAGGTATAGTGTAGGCCTTCTAATAAGAGTAGCTATATCCACATTCTACCTCAGAAGTTTTCATTAACTAGTGAATCTGCATAAGCAGATCATCAGTCTCTGCAACTGTAGAGAGGACGTCGCAAGGAAGGCTCACGGAGTCATCGACAAGTTCGCAGAACGTGGGCTTCGATCATTGGCCGTTGCTAGACAGGTTTTTCAGAACTGACATTTTTTGCCTGCTCGTCTCTGTTCTCTTGTCAATTCAAGCTAACGTATTTGATGATTTCAGGAAGTACCCGAGAAAACCAAGGAAAGTGCGGGCACCCCGTGGCAGTTTATTGGGATTTTGCCGCTTTTCGACCCTCCGAGACATGACAGTGCAGAGACCATTCGCAGGGCTCTTAACCTCGGTGTTAACGTTAAGATGATCACTGGTAATACTGATCGCCCACGGAAATCTTCTGTTCGTTTATCGAATGCCTGTGCATTGTGACTAAGCTGACTGTTTATCTTGCAGGTGATCAGCTCGCTATTGCAAAGGAAACTGGGCGAAGACTCGGAATGGGAACAAACATGTACCCGTCTGCAGCCTTACTTGGCCAAAACAAGGATGAGAGCATCGCTTCCCTTCCCGTCGAGGAGTTGATCGAGAAAGCTGACGGCTTCGCAGGAGTGTTTCCAGGTTCGTACTTCTGAAACATAGCTTTACGAATACTTAATATATTTTTTAACAATTAAATCCGTTTGTTCTGACCTATTTCGCGGTTTTCCTATCAGAGCACAAGTACGAGATCGTGAAGAAGTTACAGGAGAGGAAGCACATTTGTGGAATGACCGGTGACGGTGTGAACGACGCCCCTGCACTCAAAAAGGCCGACATCGGTATTGCTGTGGACGATGCCACCGACGCTGCTCGAGGCGCTTCCGACATCGTCCTCACAGAGCCTGGATTGAGTGTTATCATTAGTGCCGTGCTGACCAGCCGAGCAATCTTCCAGAGAATGAAGAACTACACAGTTTGTCCCTATTCTTCAGCCACATTCATGACTTTACATTATAATTTCATTGACTAATTGCTCTATGTTTTGTTATACAGATCTATGCAGTTTCAATCACCATTCGTATAGTGGTACGTATAAACCCGTGCTCAAACTCAGTGATTAAGAACCGTAACTCCTTGTTTTTCTTATAATGTGCATTCGATTTTCTCTGCAGTTTGGTTTCATGTTCATCGCGCTTATATGGAAGTTCGACTTCTCCCCTTTCATGGTTCTGATCATCGCCATCTTGAACGATGGTACGTTTTAACGAGATGTGGCAACCGATGCGCTTAGTGGTTATCTATTTTGGAGTTCTGACATTGTTGAGTGGTGAATTCCAGGCACAATCATGACGATCTCTAAGGACAGGGTCAAGCCATCTCCGCTGCCCGATAGCTGGAAGCTGAAAGAGATTTTTGCCACCGGAGTCGTGCTCGGAGGCTATCTGGCTTTGATGACCGTCGTCTTCTTCTGGTTGATGAACGAAACCGACTTCTTCACGGTACGAGAACAGAATTCTGAAACATGTTAACCATGACGTGGTTTCATCTAAAACCCAATTAGCAAAAAGAAAAGTAACCGGTGACGTTACGAACATTTATCTTTATAACCCGTGATCATTCTCGTGTGTCTTGCAGGAAAAATTCGGCGTGAAGAATCTGAGGCTGAGCCCGGACGCGGAGTACGAGATGATGGCGGCTCTTTACCTGCAAGTGAGCATTGTCAGCCAGGCGCTCATCTTCGTCACTCGCTCCCGCAGCTGGTCCTTCATGGAGCGCCCGGGGATGCTGCTCGTCAGCGCCTTTATGGTTGCCCAACTGGTGAGTATTCCGCAACGACTTACCGATTTGAAGCCGGTTTTCGACGTGCTGATCGGGGTCGGCGGTTACAGGTGGCTACTCTGATCGCGGTTTATGCCAACTGGGAGTTCGCGAGGATCAAAGGAATCGACTGGGGATGGGCCGGAGTGATCTGGATCTACAGCATTGTGTTCTACTTGCCACTCGACGTGATGAAGTTCGCCATTCGCTACATCTTGAGCGGCAAGGCTTGGTCCAACTTGCTCGACAACAAGGTACATTACAGCTTTCCTTATTTTTTAATTATGGTAAAATCACATCTTCTTAGAATAAATATTATTATTATTCCGAGTTCCGTGTCTTTCTCAGTGTGTTTTTGAGTGTCAATCCAGTTGAGATTCGAGTTCACTTAGCGAGATTGCGTGTTTCTATCTTTAACTAAAAAAGAAACATAAATTAATATCGATACTGAAATAATTCTTAGGCATCATCGTATTCTTCGGTCCTAAGTGAAAAAATTCTTACTAAATTTGATAAATAGTAACAAATACATGAAAATGAAAGATGTTTTATTTTTATTTTTTAAGAATGATTGTAAATAGAATGAAACTTGGGCTAAAGCTTGGTGTTTGATGCACAGACTGCTTTCACGACCAAGAAAGACTACGGAAAAGAGGAGAGGGAAGCTCAGTGGGCTCTTGCTCAGAGAACCCTTCACGGCCTTCAGCCGCCCGAGGCCACCAACATCTTCCCCGAGAAGAGCAGCTACCGGGAGCTCTCCGAGATCGCCGAGCAGGCCAAGCGACGAGCGGAAGTCGCCAGGTAATAATATACAAAACATACATGCATATATTCATACATACACACGGGGGCCTCGCAACGTGATCGAGGTACTAATAACGGAAAACGCGCCAATCGCAGGCTTCGCGAGCTTCACACGCTCAAGGGACACGTGGAGTCAGTGGTGAAGCTGAAGGGGCTCGACATCGACACCATCCAGCAGCACTACACCGTGTGATCGCCACGCCCGGATATCGGGAGAGAGACGCCCGACGTGCAGACGAGAGAAAAGCCTTAGTTTTAGTAAAAAAAGAAATGTGGAGGGAGTGTTTATTATGCTATATAAAACCCTCCCAAAAAACTGGTTTACATCTTTTTTTTTGTTTACCTTTTTTTTTTATTGTATTTAAAGTTGGCAGAAGAAACATGTTTGTGCTTTGGTTTCTTCTCGCTCTAATGTTTTGGGCTCAAATAACGTCCCAAAGTTTTTCTTTTGTCCTTTTTCTACCCCTTTTAGCTCTTTTTTTCTTTCTATATAATCCCTTTACTTTTCCTGTCGCACATGTTGGCCTCTTGTATCTCGCTCTATATGCGATCACCAAGTATTTAACAACATTTGGGTGTCCAAATACTTGTTCATGCTTAGCTCGTTGCAAGGACTGGAAACGAAATTGAAAAAAAAAAAAAAAAAACAAAAGATGACAATAAAAATTATAATCCTTTGCTCTCGGTGCCTCTACTCATCGCTTGCAAATCTTTTTTTGTCTTTCACTTTAATCAAGTTGGGAAAAAGTTTACAATCACTCAATCTCCAAGTTCTCTATGCCATAAATTAGGGCAAACTTAAAATACATATAAAATTACAAATACTCTTCGTCAATAAAGCACTCACGTATCTTCGGCAATAAACTTCATTACCCAGATTTATATAGAAAAAAAATTGTCCTAAAATACCATATTAATGGTCTCGAATACATTGATGAAGTTTCATATATTTGAGAGGCATAGAAACATGAAGATAAAGATTTGGCGGGCAAAGAAATGAATCGGACCTTACTTGAATGGCTCAGATTCATGATCTCAAATGCAGAACTTTTTTTTTATGAAGGCAACTTTGCTGCATGGGGGATCGAACCACAACCTTCACTTTGGAAGTAGTGTAGAATTACCACTAGGCTATCCTAGCAACCATGATCTCAAATGCAAAACTGAGTAAGCATTTTTGGGGAGAAACTCTTACTATTGCTTGTAAGTTGTAACTGAGTAAACAGATGCACTTCTTTAGCATATTGATTTTAAAACACTAGGCAAGTGTATCACATCTCATAAATTTTGACCAAATTGACGTCGGCCGGAAGCTTGGTCGTGAAGATTGAGATACTAATCCCGAATGGGTGCGACCTACATTTCACTATGCCATATTCCGGTTCCGTCCCTCCATGAAAGTGCATTAGCCACTTTATTCAAAGTTTCCGCTCGATATTTCACCGTGAAATCGTATCCGAGGAGCTTGCTTACCCAATGAATTTGGGGAGGCCTCGTGAGGCGTTGATCCAAAAGATGCTTGAGGCTCCAGTGGTCGATCCGAATGGTGAACTCCCGACCCCATAGTTAAGGTCGTCAACGTATGATCGTTTGGTGACACCGATGATCTTTTGCTCTTATGCCGCTTGTTTCGAGTGTCAGTCCGCAAGTTTTTGGCTAAAAAAAGAAGTTGAATACCTCTTTTGTTGAAATACCGCTCCAATGCCACTTCCCGATGCATCACACTTGACGATAAATGGCTCCATAAAATCCGGCACGGCAAGTGCCAGGGACTCAGAAACTGCTTTAGTGATCCCATCATAAGCCTCGGAGGCCCATGAATCCCAAAGAAATATGTTTGTCCCGGACGTGCGCTACGTGCTTTTCCCATGATCAACTAAATATGAGGATGTCGTCGAAGAAGACTAGTCCACTTTTTTGGAGCATATCGTCGAAACTGAATTCATGAGTCCTAGAAATGTCGATGGTGTGTCGGAAAAATAAAAATGGCATAACTAAAAACTCAAAGTAGCCATGGTGTTTTAGGAATGTCGTCTTCTCAATGTCGGCTTCGTGCATCCTAACTTGGTGATATCGTGTCGTGAGGTTTAATTTGGTGAAGTAATTGGCTCCATGGAGCTCATTAAGGAGCTCTTCTACCACTGGAATGGGGAATTTTTCCTTGACGGTGACCTTGTTTAATTCACGCAAATCCATGCACATCCTCAACGAGCCATCCAACTTCTTGACCAGGAGAACCAGGGAAGAGAATGGTGATGTGCTCCATCGAATAATGCCCGCCTTGAGCGTCTTCGTGGATTATCGCTCTATCTCATCCTTTTGAAGGTGGGTACTAGTAAGGATGAACGACAACAGGGTCGGTTGTGACAGTCACTAATCCCGTGAGCCACAAGGGCAAGATCGGGTAAGCTGTGCAATCCCACATCGCCTGGGCTTGGAAATGTGCTGATGGGACGTTCCCGAGACTGTGCAGCTATGAGACTGCACGGTTATCGGAGATCATACAGGTATGAGACTGTATGATCGAAGAGGCTTAAATGAATTGATTGGTACTACCTATGTCAACAAGATGCATCTTCTTTTCGGTTTCCCGTTCATAGGAACTCCAAAGTTAAGCGTGCTTGGCTTGGGGTAGTACTAGGATGGGTGACCTCCTGGGAAGTTTCTCGGGAAGCGTGCGAGTGAGGACAAAGCACGCTGAAAAGACTCGTGTTGGCCTGTGGGGACAGTCGTCGATTCGATTGAGCAGCCGGGGCGTTACATCGGTACCCAAGGGCGGACCCAAGATTATAAATCACGTGTGACGAACTACATATAGAACAAATTTAAATAGTAATATCTTCTTGTAAAATATAGCAAATGAAGAAAATATTTTGTTACGACTCTTAAATATGACAATATTTTTTTATTAGATATTAGAAAAAGAGACTAACCTATTATCATTTTTAGCGATTAATCTTTTTATCAATGTTAATTTTTCAATTAACATCTATAAAATTTGGTATAAACTTCATTTAAAAAACTAATAAAATAAAAAATTTAGACAACATTTTGTTATATATCTACCCAAATTTCTTAGTACGTATCATAATTATATATATGATACATAAGGAACTCACTATCTATATATAGTTAGTTACATGCAGGAATATAAAAGTTCATTTAACTAAACTTAAAGTTGTACTAAGAGCTCTAATAAAAATATATTGATTTATATAAGAAAGTAAAAATAGTGGTAGGGCTCGATCTTGGAAATGGTGCATGGATTCGTGATTTTGACATATTTCTCAGTCATTGTACCATGTTTACCTTGGTCATTCTCAGACACATAATAGATGTAATTATACTAATTAATAAATGATTTTAATTGTAGAACTAATACGTCAATTTTTTACCGGGGCAATCCAGGGGTGATATGGCAAACCTGGTGGTCACAAGCCCGTCGTGTTGAAAGCCTCGTTGGTTAGGCAAAAATATCACCAAATTCCTCGATGAGTCGACCCATGTCCGAGTCGGTTCCTCCGTTTGTGAAATCCCACAAGGCGATCTTGGATGCGCGTCATTCTTTCGGTTGTGGTTGGGCTCGGTGGTCTAGTGACAAAAACCTCAGCATCGTCGAGCCATGCTTCCTAATCTCCGTCCTCCCTGAGATCTAAGTGGTTTATGCTCGCATCCAAGGCCTTCCTTTCGACCTCTCTAGTCCAGCATACCGATTTTCCCCCGAGTTTTAACGAAACAGAGGCATCGTTATGGTTCCACAAAACTTCCCTAAGGAATTTTGCCAAGTCGTTCCTTATATCACGTCAAAACCTCAATGGATTTAACAAAAAAAATAACGCGGCAGTATGTTTGGGTTTCTTGAGTATCAGAAGTATGAACACTTTGACGAAGTTCTTCTTGATTAAGTTGTAAAAGTTTCCCATGTCAAGGAGAGTCCAACCGTTGTCTTTATCCACCATTGTTTGCACTTTGAAGTCCGAGCCGTCTTCATGCCCATGAATGCGATTCAAGTCTTTTAGATCAATTTTGGCGTTGACTGTTAAGACGAGCAGGGTGTGAAACATGACCTTTTTGCATACATGGCCCCTCGAGTATTTTTTGTCGCAGTAAAAAACATAGTCCTTTTCTTCGGCGCTCTTCCATCTCCCCGTAAGTGAGCTTTTTCCACACCATTTTTGGTGCTTTGTCCGTCTTTCTTTCGGTTGACCGATTGTCCCCCAAGCTTGTTCCTTGTGTTCCCGTACCTCGATTTGAGGTTGCTGCTCGTTTGCGACCCATCTCTCGGATAGGATTCGGTTCGTAGTTACCATTAAAAGAACGGGCTTTGTCGTTGGGAATGCAGAATTCCATATTTTGAGTGAACGTCATGGCCTCACAGATCGAGGTTGGTCTTTAATGCTAGACCTCGTGACAGAGTTCGTCAGATAACACTATGAAAAATAGCCATACAAGTAAGTAAAATTCCATGGTGCTTGTTATTGAGTTTCGTGAGAGCCTTGCAATAGGCTTCCACCATCCCTGCGTGTCGGAGGTTGGAAATCTCTCCAAGTGTATATACCGTAACGGTTACGTCGTACCTATCCATGCATACCACCTTGAACTCCCTCCAAGTGAGATGACTATCGACCATGTTCCGGATATTATCGTACCGATCGTAGGCAGTTTCGGTGAGTGCCCACAAACTTGTCGAATCTTGGCGTCGTCGTTCGTGGTGTATTGATCGCCGAAAAAGTTTTTCGAACTTCTTGAGCCACATGGCCGGGTTGCGCCTGGGCTCTATGTTGAAGGTAGAGAATTCGTCTTTCGGTGTGAGGTTTTTTCATGCGGTTCTCTTAGGCGGTTTTCCTCCCTCTTCGCGAGTTTTTGCGCCATATAGTTTAAGCAACAAATTTTTTTTCTAGATTCGTCATGAAACTTGCCCTTCCTAGTGTAATATTCTTGCCTTGTTTTCAAGGCGTCATCGTACCACATATCGCTTGGATTTTTAGGGTTTAGGGGATAGATCAAAATTCATGTGTCTCCATCCAAAATTCAAACGTCTTATCGGGGTACCTCCCTTAACCATTGTTCCAGTGGCTCGCGGTTTATTCGTTGTCATCGCTCCATCCAATCTCGCGTGTGCTATTGTGATTTTTTTGAACATTTCCATGAGTCGGGACATGTGTTCGTTTAATCCCCCAGTGGCGTATTCTAATTCAATGAAAATTAAGCCTCCCACCTTCGAAAAAATTTGTTCCTCTGCAAATCCTCGTAATTTCCTTCTTATGCGCCAAAGCTCACTGCACCTCCTCTTGTGTTTCTCCTCTTCCCTGCAATTCTCCTTTTTTAGTAGAATTCTCCTTCATCGAAGCTCCATCGGAAGCCATTGGTTCTTCCTTCCAGTTGTTGCGTTCCTCCTTGCGTCACCGTCTTCTTCCCTTGCACTGTCTCTACCGTCGCACATAAACCTAGGGTTTGTCATAGGAATTTGCGTCGTAAATAGTAGAGAGCAAGAAAAGGAAAAATAATCTTCCATGAAACCCTTATCCCTTGAGAGATTAAAATCTCATTTCGAAGCTATTTTACTAATTACAAATCAGAAACCTTTTCTAAACAGGAAAAATAACTAAAACAAAAATAAACAGAATTAACTCGAATGACATTGACTAAGACAAAAACGACTAAGAAACCTAATTAAAATTTAACGAAATCAATAAATAAAATAACAATTGTTTAGCTCTTATTCCTAGCCGCTTGTTGTCGCTTCCGTTCTCTTCCGCCTATGATACGTGTACCAAAATCTCGAGTTCGTATCAATGCTTTTCGCATTTTTTTTCCTAATTGATCCGTCATTGTGCATTATGTAGCAGACTAAGAAAAAATAATGAGATCTTGAATGTGTAATCAAGAACTCCAATTGGTATTATAGTGGTAAGCGGCAAGTGGATGTACTTAGGGGCGTACCCACGTTATAATATGGGTGGATGATGTCACCCCAAAATGTTGAGAAAAGAAAATTGTTTAATAGAATTTTAATTTTAAATAATAAAAATAACTAAAAATGTTTCTCTCTCATCTGAAATGTCACTCCTAATCCACTCCCACGTTAAATGAGTTTTCACTTTTCACTTTGCAGTTTACAATTTTTATTTTAATATTTCAATTAAAAATAATAAAAAATTATAGGTGACTTTCTCTCTCTCTCCATGTCGATGCCCTTGGTTTCTCTACTTCTCTATAATCTCCATGACCATGTGCATAATTTCATCTCTAATTTTTCATCCAACTTTTCTGCACTGCATCGTAAGTTCGTAATTCTTTCTCTATCACTGACATTTTTTTTTTCTCACGTTTTTTTCCCTTCGTCAGAATTTGAAATCCTCTTTCACCGTTACCAACTACTCGCGAATATCCTCTCACGTCGTATCTACCCGGAAACTTCTAGTTTGCGCCTAAAATCCCTCTAATTTTCCACATAAAATTATTTTGTTTGCTCTATGTTTCCCTCTCTGAGTGGGCCAAAATATTCTCTAATTAACGCCTCCCCGAAATTCTTTGCTTTTCCCTCATCACTTATCTGGCATATAGCTTAATTAGATTTGGTTTCTAATAGTTTCTTGGTTTATTTTTTATAGTTTAGGGTAAAATAATTATATTGATTATCAATGTTAGTTTTGTCGTATACTTAATTTTTAGCTTTTCTTAAAAACGTTTTAATTAGGCAGATTCAAGTTTGTATCAACACTCAACTCCTTAATCTAGTATTTCATCATTGGATTCGGCACACTCGTATTTATATTTTAAGGTAATTCTTGGAACATATGTCATTGACTCATTATATAGTTTTTCTAATCAGTATTGGAACATTTGCAACAATTTTTTGTACTGGAAATATTAATTAATTAAAGGATATGTTTTTGTTTTGTTCACTATTGCAGATGAAAACGCCAATTATTAATTCGTTCTTTAAAAGAAAAAGTAGCGATACGCAAGTCCGCGATACTTGTTTAACTAGTGAAGATGATCATGTTCCACCTCCAAAGCAACAAATAGTTGAAGTTGATGAAGATTTTGATATCGACAAAATAGAACGTGAGCCAAGTTTACGACCACAAATTCGGAAGTATACATTCGATAAGTGTGATGAAGCTCGAAGCGCTTACATAAGTTTTGGTCTTAATCAACCTATACGTGAAGACTATCAGAAATCAAATGGCTGAAGTTTCCAGCCATCTTGGTTTATACGAACACAGTTTTCATCTTGGTTGGAGTAAAATATCGAAGAAGATGCTATATTTCTCCTTCCGTGTTTTTTATTTCATAAACAAGGTGGACCTTCTAGATTTGTTGCTTTTAATGAAAAGGGGTCCAGGACATGGAATAAAATAGGTGGAATTTTTTTTCTCTTATGCCACATATTGCAAAAGATCAAAATTCATCTCATCATTAAACTTTGAATCTTTTTTTTCAGATTTCATGAATCAGTCAGCTCATATTGCGAATCAGATTGAGAATTTCGAAGCAAAAGAAAAGCGTGATAGTAGAATTCGGTTAAAAACTTCCATTGGAGCAACTGGCTTGCGTTTCAGTCTTGTGCTTTCCAAGGCTTACTACTTCAATAAATCGGGAAAATTTCTTAGAATTGTTAAAATACTCTTATCACTTTAAATACTGATATAGAACATGTTTTGGAGAATGCTCCGGGGAATGCGTCATATAATTCACTGAAAATACAAAAGAAAATATTGCATGTCTTGGCAACGAAAGTGAAGAAGCATATTCGGGATGAAATTGGTAAAGCAAGGTACTCTATACTAGTAGATGAAGCCTTTGATGAGTCCGAAAGGGAGCAGACGTTGCTTGTTTTGAGATATGCTGACAAATATGGATGCATACAAGAGCGTTTTTTTTTGTTGCTTTATGTCAAAGACACTACATCATTGACCTTGAAAACTGGTATTTTCTCAATGCTCTCTCAATTCACTCTTGATATTCAATCTATTCGAGGAAAATGTTATGATGGAGCTAGCAACATGCGCGGCGAATGGAAAAGTTTGCAAGCTTTGGTTTCAAAAGAATGTCAAAAGTTCTTACTATATTCATTGTTTTGGTCATCGTTTGCAATTATCATTAGTTGTTGCAACAAAAAAGGTCTATCATGTTAAAAAGTTTTTTTTTTTTTTTTTTTTTTATATAAGCTTTTATGGTGTTTTTGTTTTTATTAAGATTAAGACGTCTGAATCTAAATGCACATCATAACAATACGATATTACATTTGAATCTGAATAAGTAAAATTGTATTCAGTTTATTTTTTAAGATCGAATGTAGATCTTAATGCATATTTTATTTGGAATTAAATTTTATTAATATACTAATTAGTAAATATTGTTTATTTTTTTTATATAAACTTAAGCAATAAAAATATAAAATTCATATTCAATATAGTTTATCAATTAAAAATGTAATTTTTTCTTTTTTCAAATATTTTATGAAAAAAAAACTTAAATGTGTGAATTTGATAAATACACTGATAATAAATAACTAAATGATAAAATCATTTGAATAATCATTTAGTTATTTATATTTTATAATTTTAAATATATATATATGTATTTATTTAAAACGTAGAAAGGTTTATTTTTTTTTATATCACTAATTAATATTTTGACAAATTGTAATTATAAATTCTTAATAATGTTATATATTAATGTATTTTTATATTTAATTGATCATTTTATTTCATTATACTTTAAAAATTATAAAAATAGGGTATATTTAAAAATCCTAGATTATAACAGTATTCATATTTCATTATTATATTATAAATATGGGAAGAAAAAAAAAACGTTGAATAGTCTTTAAAATGTAAATATAGAAACTAATTTAAAATCTTGGTATAAAAGGGTATACTGCGGCTAATGTACCTAATCTTTGATCGATTGCCGATTACGTACCCAATGTTGATTTTTCGACGGCTAATGTACCCAAACTTTATTTCGTTAGATTTATTCGTGTTTTCCTTCATTTGACCGTCAACAAGTGATATTTACACTTTTCGTATTTTTGACATATCTCACTCATTTTTTGTCCAAATTTTATGCACGACCTACGGTTTGAAAGATAAGAGATAGATATACATTTATTGTGTTTTAAATTTTCAAAATAAAGTTTTAAAAAATCAAAAATTTCAATTACAACGTAAAACTGGACATTAGTTTAATATAAAATATTTGTTTCTATCAAATTTTAATTTTTTTAATGACTTTTTATGATGAAATGTAATACTACAAAGTTGTAGATAAATATTTTTTTTTCTTTTTAACGGTATTTTATTTTTAAATTTTGGGCAAAAATGAGTGAGATATACGAAATGTTTTCTCAGATCACATCTTTTCATATTTTTGGCACAAGTAACTCATTTTTTGTCCAAAATTTATAAATATACTACCTTTGGAAAGATAAAGGACTTATCCTACAACTTTGTAGTTTTACATTACATCATAAAAAGTCATTAAGTATATTACATGTTTTCGAAACAAATATTTTGTATTTAACTAATGTCCAGTTTTACGTTGTAATTGAAATTTGTATTTTTGTATTTTTGTATTTTTTTTACAAAACTTAAAACACCAAATTTTTAGATATATCTCTTATATTTCCAACCGTAGGTCTTACATAAAATTTGGAGAACAAATGAGTGAGTTATGTCAAAAATATGAAAAGTGTACATATCACTCGATGACAGTCAAGTGACAGAAAACACGAAAAAATCTAACGTAATAAAGTTTGGATACATTATTCGAAGAAAATGAACATAGGGTACACAATCCGCAGTTGATCAAACATTGGGTACATAAGCCACAGTTCTCTTAAATTTAAGACTGCTTTTAATATTCTTTTAATCTTAAATTTCAAAATTAAGATTTTTAAAAAGCGTTAAAACTATTACTTTCCACCTATCATTGGAGTCATCTCACCGCAAGGTTTCCAACAGTATATTTTATGAGTCTATCCAAGTTTCATAAAATAAGTTATGAAGTTTTAAAGTTTTGAGTAAAAAAGAAAAATAATAAAATATAAATAAATATACTAAACGTGGAGGAAGAAAGAAGATTAGGGTGTAAGATGAATAAGGAGGAGAGAGGAGGGAGACTGTTATTGTCATTAATTTACTTTTTTACATCTTACAGATTAAGTGGTGTTAAAAGGCATTAAAATGTTGAAAAGAAAAGAAAATAAATGCACTTGACCTAAATCTGAATCATTAAGATTAAGTGGTCTATAAAGTGCAAACAAATATTTATCGTCAGTGGATCATGTAAGCGTAATGACCAGTTGAAAGATGCCCATTCTTCAAATGTTGCCTATTTACTTGATATTGAGGAGCTTCAACGTGGAAGCAGTCTTAATCAGTCAAGTTCGTTGCGAAGACCACGTGATACTCGCTAGACTTCAAACTCTAAATCAATTATCAATTTGATAAAGATGTTTAGTGCCACATGTGAAGTTTTATTGAAGCTCAAATCTTAGGGACAAAATGATAGTCAACGTGATGAAGCTAAATCAGTTCATGAGACAATGACTAGTTCTATTTTTTCTTCATTATGTGTTTCTTGTCAGATCCACGAAGACACTCTTAAAAGAGCTTAGAGATTAAGGATTTAGCGACTTAGTAGAAAAGGTGAGATAGTTTTGTGGAAGAGTCAATATAGTAGCACCCGATTTTAGTGCTTCTCATGATTTTGACGCATTGGGCATCGAGATTCATCTGTTTGATACACTCTGATCAGATTACTATGCGGTGTTGTACAGAGTGATAACTCTGATTCTTACTCTTCCGGTTTCCACTGCTTCAACCGATTTTTTTTTCAAGAATGAAGCAAGTTAAGACGTACGGTACTTCGGAACAGAATGGAGGATGATTTTTTTGTCGGACTATTTGGTCGTGAACGTTGAGAGAAAATTGCTGATAAGTTTAGTATCAATTCAATTTTAGAAGATTTCCATAATATGAAATCAAGACGCTATCTATTTTGATGTAATGATGTGTTTTGAGATATTATTAATCTACGTCTAATTAAGTGGTCTTTATTATTATTTAAGTATATTGTATCGGTGTTTATTTAATTTCTGTCACCCCCACTGGCAATTTTTGGGTCCGTCCTTGGATGTACATAGTGAACAATTATAATTTGTTTAGTCAATTTAATTTGCTTTAATTTTTTATTAATATATACTTCCTAACAAAAGTGACCGCATTGCCATGGGATTAGAGTCTTGGCATACCCGTGAGGCTCCACTAACATCCCATACCACCAACGGATCAACCTTTATATCTGTGAGTGGTTACTGGTTTCGCCTTGCTTTGGGCTCATTAGGGGAATGGCCACAGATCCCAACCAGTTTTGTGTGCAGATGAGAGGATTCACCTGACGCGTAACCTTTTCTGTTCAACGACCATCACCCACACACGCCACTTAAGGCCAATCAACGCTCAGTCTTAGCCATGCCTCTCACGAACACGCCGAACGTGACACTCTCCCCCACGCAATACAAGCTTGCCCTCGAGCATGGGGAGAATATTTGACTCGCCCAAGATCTTCTCGGGCCACGGAGGGACTCGAACCCACCCTCTACCGTGATACTCTGCCTACTCCCCCTCGATCGCCCGAAAGTCCGTCTGCACGCGAAAGGGGCCTGCGACAAATACACCTACATGTGTGAGCGCTTGGGTGCAACACACATGCACGCCTGCTCGTCCTCGGCTGAGGACCTGTAAACGTAAGCTCTGACCTAAGCATACAAGTTGCTCTGATTAAATATAATATTCTAATAGTGTCTTTTACTTGAAGTTCAAGTAAGTTGGGATAAAATTGTAATTTGCTACCAAGTATGTTGGCTATATAAACTCTCCTTGTACTTGTATTTAATACATCTCTTCAGCAATAAGAAAAATATTCTCTCCACTCACTTGTTCCTCTCCTTTCATTCGTTCACACGCATTCATATATATATATATATATATATATATATATATATTAAACACTGAAAGTCTGAGTGGCTTGTTTAAAGAGTGTGGCTTCAATTACCATTTTGTGGCAAAAGTTCCAATTAGAAACCTTCATTTGGTATCAGAGCGAGGTTGTTGGTGTCATTGTTAGGTCTCTTGAAAGTCTTAGTATGCTCTGTGGTTGCGGTTTCGACTGATCTTCCACATCAGAAACGAATTTCTTGAGATTTAATCGTGTTAGTTTCTTTGTGTCAAGGTACTGCCAAAACGATGGGTGATATCCAAGTTGTCGGAGGAATCAAGAAACTCAACAACACCAACTACAATACATGGGCAACATGCATGATGTCCTATTTGCAAGGGCACGACCTATGGGAGGTCGTCGGCGGAAACGAAATAACACCGCCGGCGGAAGATGCTAACGGCACCCTACGCAAATGGAGAATCAAGGCAGGCAAAGCGATGTTTGCCCTGAAGACCACCATTGAAGAAGAGATATTGGAGCACATTCGTGACGACAAGACGCCAAAAGAAGCATGGGAGACGTTCGTGACGCTTTTCTCAAAGAAGAATGATGCGAGGCTATAGCTCTTGGAGAACGAGCTGCTATCAATCTCACAACGCGACGTGACGATTGCTCAGTATTTTCACAAGGTCAAGTCGATATGTCGTGCGATTAGCGATCTCGATCCGAAGTCTGTCATCGGAGAGGCTCGTATGAAGAGGATCATCATTCACGGCTTGAGATCGGAGTACCGAAGCTTCGTGATTGCTGTACAAGGATGGCCCGTTCAACCATCACTTGTAGAGTTCGAGAATTTGCTAGCAAGCCAAGAAGCGATGGCTAAGTAGATGGGAGGCGTCACAGTGAAGAATGAAGATGAGAAGCACCTCCTGCTGACGCATGAAGAATGGGTGGCCAAGCAGAAGAAGAACCATGGAGTTGAGTCTTCTTCAAGCTCGTCGAGTCGTGGCGGGTACGGCGGAGATATCCGAGCACGTGGTAGAGGCCGAGGACGAGGGCGAGGTCGTGATATGCGAGGTCGCGGCAGCAGCTTTCCCCGTCAAGATGGCACCACGTCCCAAAGAGACAAGAGCACAGTAAAGTGCTACAATTGTCAGAAGATCGGGCACTATGCATCGGAATGCCGCAGTAGGAAGCACGCCGACGAAGCGAATCTGACAAGATTCCAAGAAGATGAGCAAATGCTGATGTTCGCCCAGCAGGAGAGGAACGTTGAAGAGCGGAGAGATGAGGAGACAAGCGTCGAAGACAAAATTGACGCTGAGCCCGGGCGAGAACCGGTCAAAGAGAAGACCGACCTGGAGGAGCCAGTCGACGTAAAGTCGAGCCCGGAGCCCGAGCTGATGATGGCCGAGAAGAGGCCCAGCTCGGAGAAGATGGCCGAAGAGACGGTCATGCTTATCGAGGATAAGGTTATTGCGAACCTCCTCGTAGACGGAGAGAAGAATGTCTATACTGATGTCTGGTATTTAGACAATGGTGCAAGCAACCATATGACGGGAGATCGAGCTAAGTTTAAAGAGCTCGATGAAAAGATCACAGGGAACGTGAAGTTTGGCGATGAATCGATCGTCGAAATCAGAGGCAGAGGGTCCATCCTGTTCCAGTGCAAGAACAGGGACCATCGCCTACTTACCCAGGTGTACTACATCCCGAAGCTGAAGAGTAACATCATCAGCCTCGGTCAGATGACGGAGGTCGGCAACACAGTGGTGATGGCCGGCACATACCTGAAGATGTGGAACCAAAGTGGCGCCCTGTTGATGAAGGTAAAGAGAACGCCGAACAGGTTGTACAAGATACTCCTGGAGACGGGCCAACCCGTCTGCTTAATGGCGTCCCTGGAAGACCCAGCTTGGTTGTGGCATGCACGACTTGGGCACGTAAATTTCTACGCGCTCAAGATGATAGGAGAGAAGAAGATGGCATTTGCGGTACCGAAGATTGAACACCCCAACTAGCTTTGCGAATGCTGCATGGTCGCGAAACAGGCAAGAGTGCCATTTCCGATCAAGGCCAAGTTTCGAGCAGAGCGACCCCTCCAACTGGTGCACGCTGACCTGTGTGGTCCAATCACCCCGGCCACTCTAGCCGGCAACAAGTACTTCTTCTTTCTTGTTGATGATTACAGCCGTTGGATGTGGGTTTATACGCTCAAGGAGAAGAGTGGAGCCCTTGAAGTCTTCAAGAAGTTCAAGAGGCTCGTCGAGAACCAGTCTGGACATAGACTGAAGACCCTGCGAACAGATCGAGGTGGAGAGTTCACGTCCCAACAGTTCGGAGAATTCTGCAATGAAGAAGGAGTCGAAAGCCACCTCACTGCACCGTACACGCCCCAGCAAAACGGTGTGGTCGAGAGAAGAAACCGGACTGTGATGGACACTTCAAGGAGTTTGCTAAAGAGCATGCAAGTCCCGGCGAGGTTCTGGGGAGAAGCAGTACGACATGCGGTCTACTTGCTGAACCGTCTACCGACGAAGGCGCTAGCCGAGCGCACCCCTTACCAAGTCTGGAAAGGGAAGAAACCTCATCTAGAGCATTTGAAGGTGTTTGGATGCACCGCACATGTGAAGACTGTGGGACCAAACCTCAAAAAGCTCGATGATCGGAGTCAACCAATGGTGTACCTTGGCGCCGAAGAAGGGAGCAAGGCACACAGACTCTACGACCCTCGACGCGGCAAAGCGCATGTGAGCAGAGACGCCGTGTTCGAGGAAGAAAAGAAATGGGATTGGCGAGACGAGAACGGAGAGCCTCAACAAAACTCGGTGGAGTTTATACTCGAAGAGGAAGAGGCGATCGAGCAAGAACAAGGAGAGAATCCCTTTCAAGGACTAGCAACGCCTAGTTCACCTGGAACCAGCACGACTGGAACCAGCTCACCGCCATGCTCGCCTAACCTAGGATCAGGAATGAGAACCCCGATCCCAATGACAGCTAGTTCGGGAGGAACCAGCTCGGGAGACTCGTCGATCAAGGACGGACCAAGAGGGTTCCGTACCCTTTCCGACGTCTACGAAGAAGCATGAGAGCTCGACTTGAGCCCAGAAGAGCTCTTGCTGGTGAGCGCTGAAGAACCAACCAGATATCGTGAGGCAGCCACTGACAAGGAATGGCAGAAAGCGATGGACAGAGAGCTAGAATCAATTGAGAAGAATCAAACATGGGAGCTAGTCGACCTACCGAAAGGTCACAAGTCCATTGGTCTAAAGTGGGTTTACAAGCTCAAGAAAAACTCAGAAGGAAAGGTCCTCAAGCACAAGGCCAGATTGGTCGCAAAGGGCTATGTGCAGAAACAGGGAATAGACTTTGAAGAGGTCTTTGCTCCCGTAGCCAGACTCGACACGGTCAGGCTAATCCTAGCCGTTGCAGCTCACCGTGGCTGGAAGATCCATCACCTGGACGTCAAATCGGCGTTCCTGAATGGTGAACTGGAAGAAGAAGTCTACGTCGCTCAGCCAGAAGGCTTCGTCGAAAAGACCGCAGAGCACAAGGTGTACAAGTTGTCAAAAGCTCTTTATGGCTTAAGACAAGCACCACGTGCATGGAACACTCGACTCGACAGGAGTATGAAGAGTCTTGGTTTCAAGAAGTGCTCCCAGGAGCAAGCGGTCTACACGAGGAATAATCAAGGCGAGGCCCTCGTCGTCGGTGTGTATGTCGACGACCTGATCGTGACTGGATCCAGTGCAAAAGGCATTGATGGATTCAAGAAGCAAATGATGAAGGAGTTCGAGATGAGCGACCTCGGACTGCTCTCGTACTACCTCGGCATCGAGGTCGATTAGAAGCAGGAATGCGTCACGCTAAGGCAGACGGCCTACGCGAAGAAGATTCTGAAGCAATTCAAGATGGCGGATTGCAACCCGAGCAAGTATCCGATGGAACCAAAGTTAAAGCTCGGGAAAGACGCAGAAGGAACCCCGGTGGATTCCACGGAGTACAGACGTGTCGTCGGGTGTCTCAGGTATCTAACCCATACCCGACCAGACATATCATATGCAGTTGGCATAGTGAGTCGTCACATGGAGAAGCCTACCGGTTTACACCAGCAGGCTGTGAAGCACATCCTTCGTTATGTAAAAGGAACGACGAGCTATGGGATCCAGTACGGACGAGGAAGTGGAGCAGAACAACTAGTCGGTTTTACCGATAGTGATCTAGCCGGTGATGTCGATGACAGAAAGAGTACCGGAGGAATGGCGTTTTACCTCAACGGGAATCTGATCACCTGGCAGTCACAAAAGAAGAAAACGGTGGCCTTATCGTCTTGCGAAGCAGAGTTTATGGCAGCGACCGCAGCGGCATGTCAAGCATTATGGCTCAGAAATTTATTGAGCGAAGTCACCGGAGCCGAGCAGAAGCCAGTGACTCTCTACGTCGACAACAAGTCCGCGATAGCAGTGATGAAAAATCCGGTGTTCCATGGACGTAGCAAGCACATCGACACTCGCTTTCACTTTATTCACGAGTGTGGAGAACCGAGAAATCATCGTGGAGTTTGTCAGCACTAGAGAACAACGAGCTGACATTCTCACCAAGGCCCTAGCTCGTGTCAAATTCGCAGTAATACGAGATTTGCTCGGCGTGAACAACATCGAACCACGTCAAGCTTACGGGGGAGAATGTAAACGTAAGCTCTGACCTAAGCATACAAGTTGCTCTGATTAAATATAATATTCTAATAGTGTCTTTTACTTGAAGTTCAAGTAAGTTGGGATAAAATTGTAATTTGCTACCAAGTATGTTGGCTATATAAACTCTCCTTGTACTTGTATTTAATACATCTCTTCAGCAATAAGAAAAATATTCTCTCCACTCACTTGTTCCTCTCCTTTCATTCGTTCACACGCATTCATATATATATATATATATATATATATATATTAAACACTGAAAGTCTGAGTGGCTTGTTTAAAGAGTGTGGCTTCAATTACCATTTTGTGGCAAAAGTTCCAATTAGAAACCTTCAGGACCCACCCTGTCAGGATTGAGCGCTTGGCAAAACAGTACGAGCCCGGAATTTGCTCTGATACCATTTTTTCACGGGCTTAGAATCTTGGCACAACAACACTACCCGTGAGGCTCCATTGGCTTCCCATACCAGCAGTGGATCAGCCTTTATACCCGTGAGTGTCGACTGGTTTCGCCCTGCCTTGGGCTCATTAGGGGAACGGCCGCAGAACCCTTGTGTGCAGATGAGAGGACTCCCCTGACACGTAACCTTTTCTGTTCAGCGACCATCACCCACACACGTCAGTTAAGGCACCAATCAACACTCAATCTTAGCCATGCCTCTCACGAACACACGGAACGTGACATCATGATGAGTAGGTTTATGTAGGACTCGGTGGACGATGATCTAGTTGTGGTTTGGTCTAAATGGGCAGCTTGTGAGGTATTAATTCCACAGGTTTTTTAAGATGTACTGTATATGTATGTAAATCGTTCTTAAGTAGATCATAGGTTCAAAATACAAGCTAATTATAATAGAGACTTAGTCGGTTTTATGTAAAAGTTTTTAACATGTGGATAATGACTAAGAACTCATGATGGGATTTAGCTTATTGTCTCAAGATTTATATTCAAGCCGGTAAAAAAAATTATTTTTGTTAAAATTAAAGGAGATTTTGTCTGACTACATATCAATGCAACTACTAATAAATTCACTATATATTAAAGTGCCTCTAATTGGTTATATATATATATATCCATATTCTTACAGTAGTTCTAACAAAAATTACTCTAAAATTCCCTTTATAACTATTGAAAACATAAAAAGTGAAGAAGCAAGTAATTAATTAAGTAGTTATATGAATGCCTTGCATTTTCACTTTCTTCTTCTCTTTCAGTACTTTTTATGATAAATATTAAATAGTTTGATAACCTTTCAACATGATGGATGACGTTCTTGTAGAGGGCGATTTTTACCGCCGTGCAATCACAAAGATAATCGACAATAACGAATAATTATGGATAATGCGAATATCTCTGATTTATTATGATTCCGAGAGGACCCGGTTTCTTCCGTTTGATAGCTTGGACAATCGAAGATTACACACTCTAACCCTTGGGAAATCGAGAATACTATGAATAAGCAAACTCGAAGACTCAAAGGATTTACTCTCTCGAACTCTCGATAATAATGAATACTGAATACTGGATGTCTTTATGCTAAGTTTACATTCGTATTTATAGGTTTGTAGGTCTTCTAGAATATTCCTCAAATCTTGCTAGGGTTTCCTTCTGAATCGCTATGATCGTGGTTGACTCCCTTATTTTGCGTTGGATATCCCACGAAATCTTTAACCGAATAAGCCAATCTTCCCTTCTTTCTCGCGATCTCGAATGAGTTCCTCTTTTAATGCGATTAGGCTTTCTCGGAGAGCTTTTCCTCGATGAACTTCCCTTTTCGCGGTGAGGTGTTGGGCCGGCTTTATCGAATGATGACTTCTCGTGGGATTCGCTTACTGGGCCTTACTTCTTCTACTCCTTGATGGGCTTGGATTATTTAGGCGATCTTTCTCTTGTTCTATGTCGTTTATTTCACAAACGACAAAGGGTAGTGTTAAGGAGAGATTTGACCAAATCTGACCTTAACAGTTAGTCCCCTATTTTATCGAGTGTGGAACAGTGGATAAAATAAACAAGACTAATCTCCGATAAGGTTTTATCCGATGAGCTTTTTCCTTCGATGAGGTTCTTCCTCGATGAGGTTTCTCCCTCGATGAGGTTTCTCATCGGTGAGGTTATGTCCTCGAAGAGGTCGGTCCTCGATGAGGGTTGTGCCCTTCGGGGACTCTTCCACTACTTGCATGCGTACTGATGGCCTCGAGTTCCCACGTAGTGCTGATTGGGCGCGATTCTCCAGGCTGTCAGATCTTGGAAGTCGTCGTCAATCATTTCGCATTAAATGCGGGGTTTTCTCGCACTCGAGTGCCTTCGGGCTTCGCAACGACTCTTTTGATCTCTACCGTTGGATGAATTTTCCCGCTTCGAGCCTGGGCCATTGGATCCAAATGTGCCTCTTCAAATTCGCAAGACTTCCTCTATAAATTCAAACCTCGCCTTCGACTCAAAACACTTTGTTTCAGACTTTCTCTCTAAACTCTCTCTGCAAATTTCTTTCTCGACTCTATTTTTCTCTAGAAAAATCTTCAAACTTTCTTTCCGTTCACCCTCTTCTTTTCTGGTCAAGAAAATGTCGAATCCGGGAAAGATTTTCAAGACTCGATCGCCGAAGTCTATAATGACAGAGAGGCACCTCGAGGATTTGAGGAAACACTACGTGGACTCCAATCCCTGTTACCTGCGTCTTCCTCAGTCCGGCGAGCTTGGCGACGAGCCCCTGGAAGGGTACATCACTCTTTATGAGCACTTCTTCCGGTCGGTGGAACTGCACCTTCCACTGCCTCATCTCATCGTGTGCTTCCTCCACGAGTACAAGATGCCGATCAGTCAGGTCAACCCTAATTCGCTTCGCCTTCTCGTCTGCACCATGGCCATCGCTCTTGAGCAGAAAGTGGCCCTGACCTTGGAGGACTTGATGCGGCTTTTCAAGTGGTCGAAGAATTCGAAGAATCTGGGCCGGTTCTTCCTCTCCTCCGCCACGCGTGTCCACGTCATCACCCACACGCCGAACAACGAGTCCGGGTGGGAGAATAGGTATTTCTTCGCGCATCTCGATCGTCACACCCTTGGGCCGCATTGGGAGGCGCTTCCCACCAAGTGGGTCGACGAGAAAGAAGTGCCGAGGTTCAGGCCTGTCGCCAATAAGGAGGACGACGAGCGCTTAGCTGGGGTCGTTCGGGCTCTACTGGAAAATCCTCGTCGAAATTGGACGACGGACTTCTTTGGGACCCGCGTTCAAGAGTCGGGACTCTATCAACTCTGCCACATCGTGGGTAAACCACCGGCATCTTTGTGGCCGGTGGGGTTCCGCCTCGAGGAGGTCAAAGATGTGGATCCTTCGTCTCCCGCTGTTCGGCAATCTCCTAAGCCGAAGAAGAGAACTCAAAAGTCCATTCATGGATCATCGGAGCCGCGGCAATGTCAAGGCCAAGATCCAGGACAAGGCCAAGATTCAGGACAAGGAGGTGGATCCTCCGATTCTCGTCGGGATCTATCGAAAGCTGGCTTCTTGGGCATCGGCCCTCGGACTGGTGCTGACCGGTTCGTTTCAAGCGATAAAACTCTTCCTCCGAAGAGCAGTTCGGAGAGGCGAACAAAACATAAGCACGACGCTGGTGCTTCTCGCTCTTCGGGGGTATCGACTTCCTCGGGGGCGACTCGCCCTCGGGATTCATCTCGCCCTTCGGAGAGCCGTCGCGAACCCGAGACTCAGACTTCTTCGCGGGCACCTCCTCGCGAGAAAGTCGTCTTGAAGAGGAAAACTGCTGAAGGGGTACGCGACGCTCCTCCTCCGAAGAAGAATAAGACTTCCGAGTCATCTAAGGAGATCGATGCGACTCCTCCGGCTTTGGAGACTGTCACCGTCGCTTCTCGCGAGGGGACCGTTCTTGCCGGGGCGACCGCGTCGACCGTTCTTGCTTCGACTCCTCCGACCGAGGCCGGCAGAACCGTCGATGAGGCTCATGGAACCCCTCGTCCTTCTCCCACTTCTCGGGAGCGGTTCCGCTTTGATGATGACTTCATCGATTTGGTGTCGTCGCTGGACCTCTCGGCCTCCAAGGTAACTTCTACCCCTTTTTTTTTTCCTTTTGCATTTTTCGTAATGCCTGCAAATCTCGGGTATCTAATGCGTATGTTTATATATACTTCCTTCGCAATTTCAGATTCCGGCTCGCGCCGACGCGCCTCCTTGCTTGGAGGTTTCATCTTCGGCACCTCCCGCATCTGCCGCGGAAGGGCTTTCGGTCGCCGTTCCTACGGCTGACGAGGAAGGTTCGTTACCCGAAGAGGCGCTCGATACCGCCGGCGCGCCCCTCGTCCTGGAGCCTGTCGGACGGTCCGGCGCTTTGGAGGGGGCTTCTCTTCCTTCCGAAGAGGCTTTTGTCGAGGGCCATCTCGAGGGAGGGGACGGCCTTCTTGCGGACGTCATTCTTTCCGACGTTTCTGCTCTTCCAGAAGTGCCTCGACCGGAGGGCTCTCCGGAGCCGACCGACGATGTCGGTGCTTCTGGGGCTAACGCCTCTTCGTCCGACGATGTCGGGATTTCTCTTTCCCCACTGCCAAAGTTTCTTCCCAATTCCGGACCAGGAGGCTTTTCTCTTCCTCCTTGGGAGCGATTTCCGCCAGCTCCTACTTCGGAGTCCCCGCCGGAAGAGTGGAAAGCATATTCGCTTCGGGTCCTTCGGGACTTGTTCTGGCCCGAGCCTTCCCGGAGTAACGGCTTGTCTCTGAGCGATATCAGGGGTTATGGTCGGGCTGCCGCTACGCTTTTCCAGGCCCTCGCCCGCTTTAACACCATCATTCTCGAAGAGAACATGAGCAGGGGCGAGAGCGCTCAGGAGATAAGCGACCTCCGAGCTAAGCTTGCTGATACCGAATCGCTCCTCGGGGTTTCCGTTCTTGGAGAGCGAAAGTATCGGGAAGCGGCCGAGCGGTCTTCCAATGAATTGGAGGTCGCGAGGGCCAAATTTGCGGAAGAGGCTTCGCTTCGCCAGACTCAGGAAAAAGAGCTCGCCGAGTGCAAGGCTAAAGCCGAGGCGGAGGTTGCGGCGCTGAAGGCCGAGTTGGCTGGGGAGCATAGGCGTCACTCCATGATAGTGGAAAGCTACGAGAAGCATCTCGAAGCGAAGAAGTGGCGGCTGGCCAAAATCAGCGAAGCGGTGGGCGTACCTGTCGAGCAGGAGAGCCGGCTCGCTTCTCGAGTAGCCTCGTGCCTGAAATGCCTCGGAAAGGAACTCGAGGTATCGCAGACAGAGGCAAAGTCTGAGCGCGAAGCGCGCCTACACCTCTTCGACCGGGCTCAGGACAAAGCGCAGCGCGCCTTGGCGAGGTATAAGGCTCTCGAGGAGTCTATCAATTTTCATCGCCGCTCCGCCGCGTATGGGGCCAACGCTCGCCTTCTGGAGAAAGTTCCTCCCACGGCGACCATTGGGAGTCTCCTGCCTCGTCTCCCGAAGTACAAGACTATTTTTGAAGAGAGCGAGGCTAAGGCCCGCGAGCTGGATGACATGTCCCTCCTCGATCCTGATTCTCCTCCGCTCACCCCCGGTGCTCCTTCCTCTGCTGGTATCGATTGGGCGACTTGCTTCGTAGGTGGGGAAGCCTCTTCGGCCTCTGATGGCCTCGATGAGTACGGGACCAATGATGGGGTCGTCACTTCTACCGACGGAGCGGTTGTCGCCGAAGCGGTCACTTCTACCGTCGAAGCGGTTACCAACAAAGCGGTAGGGGGGGAGGAAGTTTCTTAGGCCTTTTCTTATAGCTTTCCTATGTACCTTTATTTGCATTGTCTTTCCTTTGTAACTCCTTCGAGGGATTTTATTAATGAAGAGAAACTTTCTTTAGCTTTAACTTGTCGTTTCTGCACTTGTTGTTTCTTTTGCATTCCTGTCATTATTCCCTGGCTAAACTTCTTTCCTCAGGGTGACGAATTTTTCTATACCTCGGAACCGCTGTTTTATTACGAGGATGTGCTAGCTTCTTTCCTTGCGATCGACGAAGGACATCCCGCCATACTCGAGGAGTTTGTCCAAGATATGATAAGGCGTGCGGCTGCCTCTCTTTCCGGAGTCGCGGACGACGAGACTCCCCTTAGTCCTTCTTCGGCCTATGTGATCGAATTTATGATGCTGAGGCCTGTAAATTATTCCGCCGTAGAAGATCTTCTTCGTGACGTCCTCTCCGAGAATGGGGAGTTCGTCATAGAACAAATTGCCGATAGGGTTGTTCGGGAGGATTGTCCTTCCCCTGCTGTATCTTGATAGACTTGTATACAGTATTGTGTTTGTAATTTAATTTTATCAATAAAATCTATAACTTTTGTGCGCTATCCATGAAGTATGGGAGTATATGTACTCCGCTTTTTTTTTTTTTTTTTTTTTTTTTTTAGCGATGAGCTTGTCGGTGTGCACCGGGTTCTGTCGCGGTGAAGTGCTTGGCACTGATTTTGCTGGCGATGAGCTTGTCGGTGTGCACCGGGCTCTGTCACGGTGAAGTGCTTGGCACTGATTTTGCTGGCGATGAGCTTGTCGGTGTGCACCGGGCTCTGTCGCGATGAAGTGCTTGGCACTGATTTGCTGGCGATGAGCTTGACGGTATGCACCGGGCTCTGTCGCGATGAAGTGCTTGGCACTGATTTTGCTGGCGATGAGCTTGTCGGTGTGCACCGGGCTCTGTCGCGATGAAGTGCTTGGCACTGATTTGCTGGCGATGAGCTTGTCGGTGTGCACCGGGCTCTGTCGCGATGAAGTGCTTGGCACTGATTTGCTGTGTTTTCTATTCCTGGCTCATTTGTCGTAGTAATTTTCGTAATGTTCGGCGATGAGCTTGTCGGTATGCACCGGGCTCTGTCGCGATGAAGTGCTTGGCACTGATCTCTTTTTTTGCTGGCGATGAGCTTGTCGGTATGCACCGGGCTCTGTCGCGGTGAAGTGCTTGGCACTGATTTTGCTGGCGATGAGCTTGTCGGTGTGCACCGGGCTCTGTCGCGATGAAGTGCTTGGCACTGATTTGCTGGCGATGAGCTTGTCGGTGTGCACCGGGCTCTGTCGCGATGAAGTGCTTGGCACTGATTTCTTTTTGCTGGCGATGAGCTTGTCGGTATGCACCGGGCTATGTCGCGACGAAGTGCTTGGCACTGATTTCTTTTGCTGGCGATGAGCTTGTCGGTATGCACCGGGCTCTGTCGCGAAGAAGTGCTTGGCACTGATTTCTTTTTGCTGGCGATGAGCTTGTCGGTATGCACCGGGCTCTGTCGCGACGAAGTGCTTGGCACTGATTTCTTTTTGCTGGCGATGAGCTTGTCGGTATGCACCGGGCTCTGTCGCGATGAAGTGCTTGGCACTCTTTTGTGATACGTGTTTATTTTAATCAGCGATAGAATATTGTCTTAAGAGACGAGCCTCGTTAAACCTTTCGAGTCCCCCAATGGGTGCGGCTCGCGAGGGAAGAGTACTCCATGTTGTATTGAATAAGGCCGGAGCCAATCGTGCGGATCCCGAACAAGTAGGGTCGGGAGTCCCCTGTTAAATAAACTTAGAGTAAAATAGAAAAACTTAAGAAAAATAGACAAGAAAACTTAACTAACAAAAAAAAAACCGAAATCGTAAGGCGCCGATGACGTTCTTTATTGGTAGAATTTCTTCAAGTGCTTGACATTCCACCTTCTTATGACTTTGACTCCATCGGTGTTCTTGAGTTCGTATACCCCCGGCTTGACGATGTGGGTCACTGTATAAGGGCCTTCCCAGCTTTCTCCTAGTTTTCCCGCGTTGAGCTCGGCTGTGTTCTGGAACACCCTTCTGAGGACTAGTTCTCCGACTCAGAACCTTCTCGGTCGCACCTTTTTGTTGTAAAAACGGGCGATGGTGTTCTGGTAGTTTGCTATATGAATTCTGGCTCGCTCCCATCTTTCGTCGATGTGGTCGAGCTGATGAAGCAGGTCCTGGTTGTTGTCCTCTTCGTGGTTTGGTGCCCAGGATCGCCGGAAACTGGGGACTCCTACTTCCGCCGGGATTACCGCTTCCACCCCAAATGCTAGAGCAAAATGAGTTTCTCCGGTGGCTGAATGTGGCGTTGTTCGATAAGCCCAAAGTACTCCCGGGAGTTCATCTGCCCATAGCCCTTTCTTCTTGTCGAGCCGCTTCTTGAGGCTGTCTGTGATCGTTCGGTTGATTGCTTCGGCGTTCCCGTTCCCCTGAGGATATCTCGGCGTTGAAGTGTTCAGCTTTATCTTCCATCGTGCGCAGAAATCTTTGAACCTCTTCGAGATGAATTGGGACCCGTTGTCTGCGATGATCTCCCTGGGGAGTCCGAAGCGAGTGATTACGTTCTTCCAAACGTAACTCTCGACATCGGAGTCCTTGATATTGGCGTAGGCTTCGGCTTCGGTCCATTTGGTGAAGAAGTCTGTGACCACCAGCATGAACCTTTTCTGTCTTGCTCCGATTGGCATAGAACCGACGATGTCCATTGACCACTTCATGAAGGGGTAGGGCACCGATACTACCGATAGCTCTTCGGCCGGGCAGTTGATTGCTGGGGCGTGTCGCTGGCATTTCTCGCACTTCCTGGCGTGGTTGGTGCAATCTGCTCGCATTGTTTCCCAGAAGAAACCCTGTAGCTTGGCTTTCCTCAGTAGGTTGCGTCCGCCGGAGTGGTTACCGCATTCTCCGCTGTGGATTTCTTCCATGACGTAGTTCGCCTCTTCTTTGCCTAGACAGCGTAGGTAGTGGCCTACAAGGCTTTTGAAGTAAAGACGTCGGTCTATGATTGTGTACCGAGAGCTCTTAGTCTTTATTTTCCGCGCCTCTTGTCGATCTTCGGGTAACTTTCCTTCGACCAGGTTTGCTCGGATGGGGGTTCGCCAATCTTCGTCTTCGGTCTCTTCTACTATTCCTGGTTCTTCGTCCTCGCTCTCTTCTTCTTGTATGAGCTGAGTTTCTTCGTTGTTTTCCTTCGGGATTTCGTCGCTGTCACGAGCGCCGTCCTCCTCGTTGGTTTGTCCTTCTTCGCTTACTTTTAGCTTCTTCTTGTCGGGCCCTTCGCTTCTCTTGATGCTAGGCGTCTGTAGTGTCTCCACTGTGATCGATCGGAGCTCTCCTACTTGGGTGGTAGACCCCAGGCTTGCCAGGGCGTCTGCGTGGTTGTTGTCTCCTCTGGACACCTGTGTCAATGTTAAGAAATCGAATTTCTTCTCGAGAGACCTGACGACCCCGGCGTAGGCCTCCATCCTTTCGTCGTTCGTTTCGTATTCTCCACTGACTTGCTTGACGAATAGCTGAGAATCCGAAAAGGCGTTCAAGCTCTTTACTCCGATGGCCATGGCTGATTGCATCCCGATGATGAGCGCCTCATACTCCGCTTCATTGTTAGTGGAGCGATAGGCAAGGCGACAGGCCTTCTCGATCACTTTTCCCATTGGAGAGATGAGCCGGATCCCGATTCCTGATCCCATCGAAGTCGCCGATCCGTCGACGCAGAGTTTCCAAGTACCGGCTTCATCGCTCAGCTCCACGGGCTCCCTGGGCAGCTCGATGAGGAAATCGGCTAGTACTTGCGACTTCAAGCTTGTCCGCAGTTGATATTCGATGTCGTACGCTCCCAGCTTTATGTTCCACTTCGTGATTCTGCCGTACTGATTCGGGCTTTGAATGATGGAGAGAATCGGCCTGTCCGTCATAACGATGATCGTGTGGGCTTGGAAGTGGAAACGTAGTCTCTCCGATGCGTCGTATACGGCTAACGCTAGCTTCTCGATGGTGGGATACCTCGTTTTGGCGTCGAGGAGCTTTCTGCTGATGTACGAGACTGGCTTTTGCTCCCCTTTCTCTTCTCGAACTAGCACCTGGCTTATCGCCTGATCGGACACGGCGATGTACAGATAGAGCGGCTCTCCAGGCTCTGGCTTCGTCATAACGGGCGGCGACGATAGATAGGTCTTCAGCGCTTGGAAAGCTTCTTCGCACTTGTCGGTCCATTCGAACTTCTTGTTTTTCCTCAACAGCTCGTAGAATAGAAGCGTTCGGTCTGCTTGTCGTGAGATGAACCGCCTCAGCGCGTTGATCCTTCCTGTCAGCTTCTGTACTTCTCGCCGGTTTCTTGGCGAAGGCATGTTCTGAATGGCTTCGACCTGCTCGGGGTTGGCTTCGATTCCCCGTCGCGTGACCATCTGGCCCAGGAATTTCCCGGATGAGACGCCGAAGGTGCACTTAGTGGGGTTCAGCTTCATCTGGTGTTTGTTGAGGACGCCGAAGCATTCTTCCAAGTGCTCCACGTGCATTGCCGCTTTTAGAGATTTGACGACCATGTCGTCGATATACACCTCCATGCTCTTCCCGATCTGTTCGTGGAACATCTTCGTCATTAGCCTCTGGTAGGTCGCCCCGGCATTTTTCAGACCGAAAGGCATAACCTTATAGCAGTAGGTTCCTCTTTCGCTGATGAAGGCTGTCTTCTCTTCGTCGTCTGGATGCATTCGGATCTGGTGATAGCCCGAGTAGGCATGCATGAAGCTTAGGAGCTCGTACCCGTAAGTGGCTTCGACAAGGCGGTCGATGTTCGGCATCGGGAAACTATCCTTCGGGCACGCCTTGTTGAGATCCGTGAAGTCGACGCATACTCTCCATTTTCCGTTCTTCTCTTTCACCACGACGGTGTTGGCTAACCACTGGGGGTATTTTACCTCCCTGATGGTCCCCATAGCGAGGAGCTTGTCCACTTCGTCGTTGATGATCTTGTTCCGGTCGGAGGCCATCTTTCTTCGCTTCTGTATGACAGGCTTGTGCCCGGGATCTGTGTTGAGCCGGTGGGTGACCATCGTCGGATCGATTCCGGGCATGTCTTCGTGAGACCATGCGAAGCTTCTTCGGTTCTTCTTTAAAAATTCGACCAGCTGGGCTTTGATCTCTGGCTCGAGTCTCGCACCTATACCGACGGTTCGGGTTGGATCGGAATCATCGATGCAGACCTGTTCTACCTCTTCGAGCTGTGGGCTCCTAATCTTCCTTCGGCAGCTCGGTCTTCTATGTCTTCCGCGCTGAGGATCTTGGGGATCCCCGGGGGTCCTCCTTTTCCCTTTTTCCTGCGTCGCTTTCTCCTGATCGTCGATGGTGGAGGCGGAGCAGACGCGGCTAATTGCTATTGAGCGACTGGCTTGCTGCCGCTGCATTCAGCCTTCTCGACGTCCTTGGGCGTGCTCATCGCTCGGTAGTGCATCATGTAGCAGATGCGATAGGTTTCGCTGCTCCCTCGGACTTCGTCGATGGTTCCTTCTACCCGTCCTGGGAATTTGATGCATCGGTGATACGTAGACGGGACGGCCTTCATCGAGTGAATCCATGGTCTTCCGAGGATTACGTTGAAGTGCGATCGCACGTCCAACACCATGAATTCGGTCATTCGATGGACGGTTCCGGCGTAGACGGGGAGATTCACCGTTCCCAGCGAGATAGCTACGTCTCCGTTGAAGCCAGATACCTTGCGCGGAAGGCCTCCGATGACTAGATCTTCGATTTCCATCCGCGTCAGACAATCATATGTGATGACGTCGACCGAGCTTCCATTATCGACGAGGACGCGAGCAACGTCGCATCCTCCTATTTTGAGCTCTAAAACTAGGGCATCGTCATGTTCGTCTGCGCATACTTCTTCATCGACGAACTCTATCGTCGTCTTCGGACCGGTCATCCGCGCATCTTTCTGAGCGGACTCCTTCCCTCTGCGCTGGTAGGCCTTGATGCTGTTGATGGAATCTTCGCAGAGGCGAGATCCTCCCATGATCAGGTCGATCCTTGGTCTTGCGGCTGGTCTCCCATCGTTCGGGCGTTCCCCCGATGCTTCCTCGATTGTGAGGCTTCTTTTTGGGGCCTCCTGGTTTCCTCCCGCGCGCTGGGCTGGTGCCTCCCGCTTGTTCGGCCACGATCGGTTGTCGTTGTTCCATGGCTGAGTGGGCTTTTCGGAGACGTCTTGGAATTCCCCTTGTTCGATCCTCCTTTGGATCATCTTCTTCAGAGTGGCGCACTCGTCGGTCGCATGGCCGTGGTATTCGTGGAAAGAGCAGTACTTGCTCATGTCTCTCGGCCAAGGCTTTCTCTCGTAGCTGCCTCGGCCGCCGGAATGACCTCCTCGGCCACCCAAAAATCCTCCTCGGCCTCCAGAGTAGCCTCCTCGGTTGCCAGAGTAACCTCCTCGATTCTCCGGAAAGCTTCCCTGGTTGCTCGGGAAGTATCCTGGTTGTGAGTTTCCTTGCGGGAGTTCCTCCTGCCGATGGCCTTCGCGGTTGCCGAGCGCCTCTTTCTTTCCGTCCACCTGGTAGACTCCGTGTCCAGGGTTTTCCCTGATCCTTCGCTCGTCGGCCCCGTCTCTGCTTCTCCGATCTCGTCGTTCCCCTTCTCTTCTTGTTCTGGATGACGATCCCTCTCGCCCGTCTCTAGCTTCCTTCCTTTCTGGCCTGGTTCGACCTTCAGCTTCCTCTTCTAGCCTTTTCTTGTTCGCCTTATTTTCCTCCATGTCCATGTAGATTGTCGCTTTGTGGAGCGCGTCTTCTATCGAGTTTGGCAGCGAGACGCACAGTTCGTCGTTGAACGGAGATTGGTAGTACAAGCCATGCTTCAGAGCTTGGACCGAGACGATGTCTTCGATCTTCGGGATTCGGAACATGACGTTCTTGAATTTCTCTATGTATTTCCGAAGAGGTTCATTCTTCCCTTGCTTGACATCGAAGAGGTTGGACACCGTCAGCTCTGTCTGTACGTAGATGGAGAAGTGTTTTAGGAAGAGGGCGACCAACTCGTCGGAGGTGTTGATGGAGCCCGGCGTTAATCTCGCGAACCAGTCGCTGGCGCGGCCCTGCAAACTCGCGATGAAAAGTCTGCACAGGACGGCTTCCTTCCGGACCTCCTCGCCTCCGATGTGGTCTGTCGCGATTCGGAATGACTTCACGTGCGTATGGGGATCCGTATCCCCTTTGTATGGCGTGAGTCTGATCTTTGGTAATTCCTCCAGCTCTATCCCCCGAATCCTCGTCGTGAATGGGGTGATTCTGGCTTCTCGCACCATCCTGTCGATTTCTGGCGCCGAACTCGTCGCCTGGTGCACCTGCGATGCGACCTGTCCGAGTTTGGCCTCCATCTTTGCTGACATTAAGGCCATCGCCTTGGCCACCTCTTCGGCCACTCTTGCCGCCACGTCCGTCGTCGCATTGCCCTGTGTGTTCCCCGGCGTGTCATCCGGCCGATTCGCCGTGTTTGGCTGGACTGCGTCCGTGTCGAAGAGGTTCCTGATGAGCGATGGGGTTGACATGCCTACCGGTGCGTCCGTCGTCACCGTGTCTCTGCTGGCGCTTCCCCCGGCCCCTCGTGCGGCCGATTCTGCTATCTGGTTTTTCGGGCGCGGTCTCTCCGCGCGTTCTAGGAGGCTTGCGAGGCGTCTGTTCTCCGCGGCCTGCTCCTCTATCCTTCGGGCGGATTCCTCGGCTTTGCTGGTGACCTCTGTCATCTTTGCGATGGCTTCGGCCAGCTGTTGTTGCATCCGCTGCATGGTTTGCTCCTGGGCGGAGCTGGCTTCCTCGGCTGACATTATCCTTCCTCCCTTCGATTTCCTGGCTGTGCGATAGAAAGAAACAAAGCCCCCTCGGTGGGCGCCAAACTGTAGAGGGCGATTTTTACCGCCGTGCAGTCACAAAGATAATCGACAATAACGAATAATTATGGATAATGCGAATATCTCTGATTTATTATGATTCCGAGAGGACCCGGTTTCTTCCGTTTGATAGCTTGGATAATCGAAGATTACACACTCTAACCCTTGGGAAATCGAGAATACTATGAATAAGCAAACTCGAAGACTCAAAGGATTTACTCTCTCGAACTCTCGATAATAATGAATACTGAATACTGGATGTCTTTATGCTAAGTTTACATTCGTATTTATAGGTTTGTAGGTCTTCTAGAATATTCCTCAAATCTTGCTAGGGTTTCCTTCTGAATCGCTATGATCGTGGTTGACTCCCTTATTTTGCGTTGGATATCCCACGAAATCTTTAACCGAATAAGCCAATCTTCCCTTCTTTCTCGCGATCTCGAATGAGTTCCTCTTTTAATGCGATTAGGCTTTCTCGGAGAGCTTTTCCTCGATGAACTTCCCTTTTCGCAGTGAGGTGTTGGGCCGGCTTTATCGAATGACGACTTCTCGTGGGCTTCGCTTACTGGGCCTTACTTCTTCTACTCCTTGATGGGCTTGGATTATTTAGGCGATCTTTCTCTTGTTCTATGTCGTTTATTTCACAAACGACAAAGGGTAGTGTTAAGGAGAGATTTGACCAAATCTGACCTTAACAGTTCTTACGTACTAAATTTTTTAACCTTGAACTCATCTTCATGAAGCTCTGACGAGTTATTTGAACTTTGAATTTGATATTAGCGCTAAGTATTTTGTGAACAAGGAAATCAAACTCTTCCCAAGGTTATATATAATATATATACACGCGGCAATTAACACTTGATATATCTTTAGTCAATATGTATTAAGTATAATTTATTTATTAGTATAGGCTTAGATAATCAATTGCTATATACCCTCTAATAATAATGTGCCAAAAATAAATTACCATGATCATTAGTAAAAATATAATTAGATATTTATTCAACGCATTAATGTTTATTAACAAAGTAAAACAGAATAGCAGTCGTTAATCCTTAGATATATCAATGGAACTTGCTCATATCATAAACTAATTATTATTAATACAAAAATGATCAAAGAAAAACAAATCAATTCAGTGGTGACCTTCAACTAGTGACCGAAGAACTTTCACCTGCAACTTGAGGCAGGTAATGTAGCTAGCTACTTCAACAAGCAATTCGAGTTCATCGCCTTCTGTCTCACTCCCGCCCGGCAACAGCGTCCTGAGACGCGCCAACTGGTCGTCTACATTGTCGATTTCGGTTCTCTTCTCCTGCACTTTTCTTGCTCCCAGTCTTCTTCTCTTAGGGCTAGACATCTTCGTCATGAGATTTAGTTTACATTTAGGGTTTTGTGAAGACTCACTTTTTGGCGGTAATGATAATATCTGACTCGAGAAAACTTTAGTTTCGAAAACGGCCGAGATTTTCATCCCACTAGAAATGAAAGGCTGATCCCTCTGCAGCTTTGCCTCCAAGGCATGACTCCATCGAAACCCTCTTGCGGAGAGTGCTAAGGCCATGTCAACTTCGAAGCGAACGATCTTCGTGCGCTCAACATTTTCGTCGTCGTCTGACGTGTGCGTCGTAGAACGGATCCTTGCGACTTTCACGATCAGCATCTTCTTCTTTTGCAAACCTAGTACCAAGCGGCTGACATAGTCGTTTGCGAACGTGTGATCTAGCAATCTCTTCATTTCATACGAGTTTGCTCGAATCCGTTTACTTGTCATTTGTCTACCCATTAAAGAAAAAAAAAAGAGATGAATATATAAACCTAAAACAAGAGGTTTGAAAGTGTAGTATCAAACTTACATACAGCGAAGAAGTTATTTAAGAAAGAGGATGAATAAAGAGAGAATCTTGGCTTTCGGATATTATACTTCACTAAAAAAATAAGGAGATAAACAAATGTTATGAAAAATCTAGAGGATTCTAACTTGATGAAACGCTGTTGGACATGGAATATATATACTACATATATACGTCATAGAGCCATGTCTTATCTAATAAGTTTCTAGAGCCTTATTACAAATAAATCGTTACTTTCGCAATTACTAGAAGACATGTAATCATACCGTTATTTATTTTATTAGGGTCAAAACCCAACCATCTAACGACATAATAATGCGAAAACCCTAATTAACGACTTGTCCATATTATCTACGTGAAATAATCGTTAATTTTTGGAGAAATATTAGGAGCAAATAAGAGGTGAATTTGATGTGCACATGGCCTCACATGCTTCATGGCCTTTTCTAGGCACCAACTTGTTAAAAAGGACTCTAAACCCATGTGCACTAGGATACAAAGAACATTGAAGCCCCACTATAAATGCCTTCACATGACAATTGTGGTACTCTTTTTTCATTTTTCCTTTGCCCTTTTGAGCTTTCTTTCTCACTTCTTCTTCTTTTTTTCCCTCCCTCATTTCAAATCAAACAGCTCATCTATAGTTACCTCTCTCTCTCTCTCTCTATGCATGCGTTGAAAAAAAATGTGACCAAAATTGTAGTCAAGAAAATGTTGTATTTAAGTGAAACCCCAAAATGCACTCTTTCGGCGTTGAAACCCTAAAATTACTGCTCTCTCTCTCTTTCTCTGAAAAATGCTAGATTCGAAATAAACATGCATTGAAAATTTTGTGATGATAATTGATGTAGCGAGAGGTTAATATCGGAAAGATGAAATCGCAAAATTGCAACACATAAATTGTTGACTTTTTATTATCAAAACTCAAGCTACCAAATCATATTATTAAGTCTAATACACATAGACATAACGACATGCAGGTGAGGAAGAAAGAGATTAAAAGTGGTAACAAATATTCATCAAAACGGGAAACTCTCATCATGGTGCAAATTCCGTGAAATCGCCATACAATCTTCGTCTCACTCTTAGTACGGCACACGCCATAAATAATTCTCTTAGTATATAACGTTACATTTGAAACTCTAAAATACTCTTTCATCGCTAAAATCTCAAAACAAATTCTCTCTCAGAACTGCGAAATTCGAAATATACATGCGTTGGAATATTTGTCACAAAAATTCTCTTAGTAAATGGCTTTATCTCTCTCAATTTGTCAAGTTTTGCATTTTAGGCTAAATGAATTGATTGTTTCCCTTAAATTTACCAAGAAAAACCCAAGACTTTGTTTTGTAACAAATGTAGAAGTAAATCCTTGTAAACAAGCAAGAGAATAATGCTACAATTTTGTGTCAATTGCTTTTTGACAATAAATGCCACCATCCATAGTAGCACGCCATAGTACCCACAGAGAGTATGAGCTTAATTATCTCTTGCTTGCTAGCTAGCCAGCCAGCTAGTATATAGTACACACTTTGAGAATTGTATTTTTTGAAATGTACACTTTAAGCATTTACTATACGCGATACAAATAATGTATAACCACAAAGGGTTATTCATTTTGTGCGTAACTTGCTTCAATACGCCAAAAAAGAAACCAATGCAATGATTGTGGGGACGTCTATGCATGTGCTTAGTCTGTGTATTGCACGAAAAAGGTACACTTTCATGTGGTTGATATTCATCTTTTCTGCATATAAGCTAAGGGTTATTCCCGCCATAATTATTTAAATCTTGATCGATTGAGGGCGGCATGGCTTAAAGTGAAAAAATAATGAGAAAAAGTACCAAAAATCGGAAAAAAAAAAAACTAACGTTGGTCAAATGCAACGTGATATGACGGACGTTGGATAAAATTTAGGCGACGCATATTTCAATTATCTTGATGTCATTTAACATTTGACCAACGTCTGTAAAAAAAAAATTAAAAAAAAATGAGACGAAAACATTCGTCACCTCAGATTTGTCAATTTTGAGTACTTACGTCTTTATTTTTTCACTTTCAACTCATGCGCGTCACAATTAGTCAAAGTTTTAAAAATTATGCGGCTAACGAATATTTGTATGTGTTGCAGATGGATGGTGGTGGAAATGTGGAAGTGTAAAAAGAGCCAAAGCTTTTACAGGATTAGTTAAAATTATTATAATCTATCTTTTTCATGGGATCACTAGATTTTGTGAAGAATTAACTTATTAATCCCACTTGTCTGTTTATATTTGTGGATGCTAATTGATTTTATAAGTTCTAATTATTGGCATATGATTAAAAGTGGAGAAAATCAGATAGTTTCTGCTAAAGCATTGACTTAGGTAAAGATATAATATATTGATATTGATTATGATATAAATTTAATTACATTTTTGTAGAAATCTTTCAGTAGGTTCTTTACTGAAACTTCTAGTATTTGACTAGAGATCTTCGCTAAATGATTTTTTTTTTAAACTAAGAAAGTTCTTCCTTCCATATTAGCTTCCTCTATTAAAGCCCCGCACAAGGGGCGGAAACTCCATCACATTACAAAAATATTTACCGTAGTTTGGAAAGGGACACAGCAAGAAGTTCGGCTTCGTCCACCGATTGAGCGCGCTATGATTTCTTCCATCATGTCTACTTGGATACCCTTTTAGAATTCCAAGCCATTATCCCCACTGCGCCCCGACTCTCGAGAACGCCGCGTCCATGTTGATTTTAACGATCCCTCGTCTCGGCTTCAATCACCTTGGACTGAATCACCACCCTCCTCACGTTCTCATGCTCTTCGCTTTGAGGCTTAATGTCTCTGATCTTGCCTCTAAATTTTGATAGTAATTTTGATAATACTCATCATATTTGCTTTTCATGGTAATTTTTTGTTTACCGTATTAAAACTGTGTATTGTTGAACTGTGTTACCAAATATAAAAATTTAGAGATTTTATTCCTTGTAATAATTGTTAAAAATCTTCAAAATGTTGAACTAGTTTTATCCTCACCAAATCTAAAATAATAATCTTGATTTATTCGTATACGGTGTTGTTTCCTTATGATTAGTTGCGGAAATTAAGCTAGTTTAAATGAAGCAATACATTGAATTTGTGCGTTAATTCAGATTCCCCTTGCATGGCGTTGTTTAATCTATATATATATATATATATATATATATATAAAAGAAAAAATTTTCCACAATTAATTAGTAGTCTCAAAAGCCAAGGATTTGAGAATCCTCAAATTCTAAATTTTCCAGATTTTATAATCTTTTCATTTACCACAATTAATTAGTAGTCTCAAAAGCCAACGATTTGAGAATCCTCAAATTCTAAATTTTCCAGATTTTATAATCTTTTATTCCTCTTTTTCATTTACTCTTTATATTCATTACATCTCAATCATGGATATAATTATATAATTTACACCATTATCCCTAAAAAATGTACGCAATTAAAGCAAACCTTCTTGAGTGAGCTACGTGCGGTTTGTGAGTCCTTTAGACTTAAATCAACATTAAGTATATTCATTTATCACAAAGTTTCTTTCATAAATTAAATAAATAAATAAACTTTTACAGTGCCATGGAATCGTTACAATTCTTTGCATGCGCAACATATATATGTCTCCATAATGATATTTTTGTATGGGTTCTTCGTCTTTCAATAAATAATTTGTTCAATTGCTTTGACTCTGTTTTGTCCCTATTATCCCTTTTGTAATTCTTCAAACGTGAGATGAAGATGCGAAGCTTGGTTTTTCGATTTTAGCTGTGAAAATACCGAAGCAGATTTGTATTCGTAATGGTTTGGTCGTCGTGTAATTCTTACAAGCAACTGCATGGATTCTTCTTTAATATTTATCAAACGGGTAAGCTCGAGATATTGTGTTACACAAATAATACAAAACTATTTTTATATTCCTTCTAAGTCGATGTTACGCACCCAAATGTTTGAAGCAATAATCTATATTTATTAGTTTCACTATTTTTCTTCTCGAAAATAGGGTTTACACTGTTACATATGGCATGTCCAATAAAGGAATTGTCAAACGAACCAGGACAAGTTGTTTTTGGATGTCACATCCAAATTCTATCAAGGTGAGATAACAATTCATATTCTTGGTTTTCTTTGTTGCTTGATATTGTATTGTCGTATAATTATTTTGAATCTATTTTTAAATAGAAGTTGTTGTTGCTCTTGTTGGTATACAGGCCGGCTAATAGAACAGTATGGGAAATCTGGGAAAAAGGAGTAGACAATCTGGGGGGTACAGGCCCGGCGCACGAAGCAGGAGGAAATCGGTACCCGCGAGGCTGGCGAAGTCGGCACAAGAAGTAGGCGGAGTAGAGGCAGCAGTTTCGGGTTCAGGTGCGGCTAAATCAATATCCCCGTCTGGGGTTGCTTTTTCCAATAAACGTTGATAGGAAGCACGGTTGGCGATAAACTGGTACTGGTTTCATTTATTCTTTTCAATAAATATCTCTTCCCGGAACTGGTAAATAAAATAGACTAACAATGTAAGCACACGTTGGCATAGTTCTGTAAATAAGGTATTTTCTTTTCATGTTTTTAACAATGAAATACACTTTTTAGTGCCATATTCATATTAGCTCTAATGATACATATATATATATAGTATAACACCAATATAAACGGTCTCCTTCATTTGGTTTTGGTAGTTTTCTATTTCTTTATGGCTAATGATTTAGAATTTGAGGGTTATTCTTCCCGGTTTAAGATTTTAAGCAATAGAATTAAGGTATTGTGAATTCAATTTTTATATAGTCTTCCCTGCACAATATATAATTATTGTTTCTTTATATTGATTACTATACCAGTATAAATGTTTTTTTAGAGGTAAATACAAAAAAAAAATTATCATGTATATATATACTGCTATTTATTATTGAGATTTATTTGTATTGATGATTCTATATATACTACTTTATTTTATCGTTTTGTTATTTGTTTTAATTTTTATATAGTGTCATTAGTGTAACTTTTGTGTATCTATACTTGAACTAGCTCTCATTGACTATATTTTTCTTTATTTTGTTTTCGCAGACGAGCTTGATCAAAAGCGTGTCTTTAGGAGATGGTTACTTATTGTTACGGGTATTTTTGCGCGATTGATTTCTTGTTTAATTAACAAAAGCGAGAATTATTCAAGATAATTCTTCTTTTATTAATTATGGTCAATTTCGCCTAAAATGTTTGTTGGAGGTCCGTTTTCGAAAAACGAAGGTTCCCGATGGTCCCGAAAATATCAAAACACCCAAAAACGACATAAAGTTTGCGAAAATCGGCCTCGGGGACCACCCGAGGCCTCCGAGGGCCCTCCGGGACCCCCGGGTGGGCCCCATCGCCCCTCTGCAGGGCCCACAAAGGTCAAAGCTGACCCAGCCATGTGTCAACACGCCACTGGGCGCGAGGGAAACGCCTCAACCAACCACAGCGTGACACGTGGACGCTGAGTCAGCAAGACTTGGAGCCAAAGTTTAAGCGACCCGCCGCCTTCCGGCCGCGCGTGAGGGCGCGTCGTTGCTCCGATCGCTGCGATTCTTGCGGCAATGGATCGGCCACATCCCGGGGAGGCAGGAAAACATATAATTTTCCCCCGGGGGCCTCCCGGATGAAGAGATAAATTCAAAACAAGATCCGCGTTTTTTCCTATAAATAGGGGCTCGAATCTCCCCAAAACACAACACATTTTCACTCGACCAAACACTTGGGAAATGCCTCAAACTCTCCCAAAACTCTCTCGAGACTTCCAAAAACCGATATTCACTCAAATACCCCGCTAATGTTGAGCGTCGGAGGTGAATCGGGGGGCAAAACTCCCGTTTCTCCCTGACCGCGGTGTTATTTTGTCAGGTCCCGGAAGAGAAAAATCCAACGAAAGCGGAAGCTCTGGCGAAATTCCTACTCGGTTCTTGGCCCGCCTGATAGGACCAGTTCTACGCGGTGTCCAATCTATCCCCCCAGTCCATTGCGCTGCTGAGGGTATAGCCTGGGGACACGAGCCTGGGCCCACAATTCAGGACGAGGGGCCCGACTTAGGGGAATTTCCGCCATGATCCACAAGACGACGCTAAGCCCGGCCCAACACGAGCAATTGGGCCGCTAATGGATTGAAGCATTTTTCTGCATCAACACTTATTATAAAGGATTATCTTTTTTCTTATGTCTCTTCATACGAAGGATATAACTCTTTTTTTTTCTAACTGAAGAAGGATATAACTCTTTCTATTTCTTTTTGGTATCTTTCTAACTGAAGAAGGATATAACTCTTTCTATTTCATTTCATCAAGCTCTTCCTTTTACAAGACAAGTGGTGCTTATATAAGCACAACAAACCCTAAGCAAAAATTACATATAGTTTTGCTAAATCAAAATGACCATAAAAAATAAACAATAAACGACGATAATTAAAAAAAACAACATATAATTATAAAAAAATTATATAAAACGCGTTCAAAAGCCGGAGTCAACACTTTCTGCCTCATCAAGTTGGTACGTTATTATGTGAGTTTTTCTTTTGTTTTGTCAGTCTAAGCTCTCAAAAAAATGTAAAATTTAGAAGCACTGCAAAAAAAATATACAACGTTGTTGTTCGCGTTTTTTTTATTTATTATGTTCGGGAGCATAAAAAATTTAGAAAAATGACACACTTTAAGATCTATGTAATCGATAATGAAGTAATTCCTCTATGATAATTTGCTTGCATACTTTGCGGAAAAAAATTAGTGAGTTAGTAGCATTAGTTGGTTTTATATTGTCGTTTATCCAATATGTCGTTTTGCTTGTATACGACATTCTTTTCCTTGTATATTGTTTTATTACCATTAGAGACTGATGTTGATGATTAATTCCAGCTCAGTATATATATGATGTATTATTTTTGAGACTGTTCTATTAATGAGAAAATGGTCAGTTGATCTCAAATCTCGATTTCTGTCTTCCGCGATTATCGCAATATGGTATTAGAGCCATAGCTTCCGCCATTAATGCTCTGAGCTTGAGCTTCCATCTCTAGCCTTCTTCCTCTGCGTCTCCTCTCTGAATCATCCATAGATCTATCAAGATATGGCTGAATTGCAGGAAAAATCCATGGAACTGGCAACTCGTGCGATCACTCAAAGATCACCGATCGATGATCCACTCAGCGTGTACTACCTGCACCATTCAGACAATCCAGGAGCTATACATGTGTCACAACCACTCACCGGAGACAATTATCTGTCGTGGTCAAGATCGATGAAGATTTCTCTGTCCGTGGAGAACAAGCTGGGGTTTCTTGATGGATCCATACCCAAACCGGTCACAGATGACCAGAATCTGGTAAATTCTTGGATAAGAAACAACAACGTAGTCGTTTCTTGGCTTCTTAATTCAATCTCAAAAGAAATTTCTTCTTCTATTCTATATGGAGATTCGGCTTCTGCGATTTGGAACGACCTTAAGGAAAGGTTTCAGCAAAGCAATGGGCCTCGATTTTATCAACTGAGAAGAGATCTTGCAAGTATACGTCAAGGAACAGATTCAGTTTCCACATACTTTACGAAGCTGAAGGGCATTTGGGAGGAATTGAATGACTTCAAGCCTCCATGTGAAACCAGAACTTTTATCGAGTTCTACAACGCAGAATACGCCATGAAATTATTAATGGGACTGAACGAGAGGTACACTACCATAAGGGGACAAATGCTCATCATGGATCCAATCCCAGCCATTAACCGGATCTTTGCGCTGGTTCTTCAAGAAGAAAAGCAAAGGATTGTTGGAGCAGACATTCTAAATATCCCCACAGCTGATTCTATGGTTATGACACTTAAAGAGGAATATCCACAAAGGAGACAAGTCAAGAAGGATCGGCCATTCTTCTCGCACTGCAAAATGTTGGGACACACCGTGGATAAGTGATACAAAGTCCACGGATATCCTCCAGGTTTCTTGCAGAGAGTGAAAGGTCAAGTAAACATGATCGAAATGAAAGCCGAGGAACAAGGGTCAATGATGCCTTATCTCTCGGATGCTCAGTGCCATCGGCTCATTGAAATGCTTTCAAGCCAACTTACCACATATGCAAGCAGCTCATCGGCTCTTACGTTGTTTGAAACGAAAGCCAGGCCTAGGACTTTTCTACCTTTCACAATATTCAAACATTGGACTGAAGGCGTACTCAGACGTAGATTGGGCAGCTTGTCAGGACACCATACGCTCAGTCACTGGATATTGCGTGTTCTATGGAGACTGTTTAATCTCGTGGAGAGCCAAGAAGCAAACCACCGTCTCCAGGTCATCTGCAGAATCCGAATACAGAGCTTTAGCAGCCACTAGTGCCGAAGTCATATGGCTTGAACAACTTCTAACAAATTTCGGAATCAACCACGATCCAGTTCCCGTGATCTTGTGTGACAATCAAGCAGCAATTCACATTGCTTCAAATCCATCCTTTCACGAGAGAACCAACATATAGAGATTGACTGCCACCTTGTTCGGGATTACTCAAATACAAAACAAATCAAACTTTTGCCGGTACAGACGACTCAACAACCAGCAGACATCTTCACGAAGCCATTGTAAGCAACTGTACTGCCTTACTTATTGTCCAAGATGTCTCTCCTCAACATATTTGAGAGTCCTTCTTCAGGGGGAGTATTGAGTTAGTTGCATTACTTGGTTTTATATTGTCGTTTATCCAATATGTCGTTTTGCTTGTATACAACATTCTTTTCCTTGTATTTTGTTTTATTACCTTTAGAGACTGATGCGGATGATTAATTCTAGCTCAGTATATATATGATGTATTATTTTTGAGACTGTTCTATTAATGAGAAAATAGTCAGTTGATCTCAAATCTCTCTTTCTCTCTTCCACGATTATCGCAATAGAAATTCATTTAAAATTTGTATACATTCCATTATTTACGACTATCTTGAAATGGTTGGAACACATTCTCTATTTTATTTTCAAGCCCTTGTTTGAACTTATTTTTCTAATAATTTGATTTTTTTTTTTTGTGCATTTGACAATTCAGAAATTTTGATGTATAATTTCTATTGGCAAGCAAGAGAATAACTGGGAATTTATTACCTTCTAACCATTTGAGATTCCTCAATTTTGCATCTATACTTTGTGTTTGAACCTACGTATTTGACTTTTTATCTACTATATTGTAAGCTTCAATTAAAAAAAAATTATCCGGTCCATTCAATTGTAAAATCGTTGTTCTATAGTTTGTATAAGTATATAAATCTATAAAACTTGATATATATTATATCATATATATTTATACACGTTTGGTAGGAGATTTTGTAGGATTTTGAGGGACACCACATGAGGTCTTTGCAGTAAAACTTGGAGGTATTTTGTATATTTGCCTATTTTGGAAGCACATAAGTGAGCAAAATAAGCAAATAATGAGTGAAAGTTGAAAAACATGAAGCGCTAAGAATCAAAAGATAGACTAAGCCAGCAAAAATCCAACTACCCAATGCCATCAATTGAGAGATGCTTTATGATCCAAACCGTCCCAATTTGGATGACAATGCACCAAAAGTGAACGAAATCCACCTATTGTTGGGTGGAGAACAAGGCCACTATGCGCTGCCATGCTATGCCCAAACATTTGGGACCAACAATTCCATGTCAAAACTTATATGTGCATATGTGCACTGGTTGATTATCATTTAGTCTATGTTTATGTCATATTTCTAAATTTGTCAGTGACGTAAATCGACGGATAATGAACAGAAAAAAAAAAAAAAAAATCGGCACAAGAAAAAGCTTAATTTTTTCTATTCAATCATCAACTATTGAATTACAAACCATGCAACCCTTTATAAAAAGAGTTCAAAATAAAACAAAAATAAATAAATAAAAAATGAAATTAAACGATCAAATGCCAAAAATCAGGAAAGCAAATAACCTAGAAATGAAAATGCAATAATCAGAAATAAAGATAGTAATTCTCAAAGTGATGTTTCTTTGATAAGATTCTACTTACAAGTCTTGGATGGCATTTTTTTACATTTTTTTTCTTTTTTATATACATGATTCAAGAGTATCAATGTGAAGGTTTTAACAGTTAGCTCCCAAATAGAAAATGTAATCCAGACTTAAGAGAAGGCTTCTAAGAATGAATGTACGTCTGCTAGAGTGTAAGTAACTAATTAACCCGTCTTTGTGTCATGGTTATTGAGGTAAAAAAAATCACCGCAATAATTACGGACTTAGAAGGGTGTAATTCCGCTCTTAAATTACCTAGGAGCTCCGGTCTTTCCCTTAAAACGCAATCATACAATCAAAACTGGATTTGAAAAGAAAAAGCGCTCAAGAATTTTGGCATCTATATTATGTATCTTGCACGGAATTTTCTGATCCCTTTTTATTACTATGCTTGCTATCTATAGAGCTCATAGCTCTAAGATACCCTTATAAAATGGGCGGTTACAATTGAGTTTGATTCCCTCATAATTGCCTTATTTATTAGGCTTCATTACAAGGAATAACGTTTTTGTAACTGTCGTCATCAATCCTGAGGCGCCATTCCTGCCTTATTGATTCCTCATTGCTACTGTTTTCCTTATCGCCCGCCGTTGGTCCGTCACTCGTGCATAGCTTCTCCTCGTCGCTTAGATGCTCATCATCGCTAAACTGCCACTCTTCGCTTAGCTGCTCATAATCACTAAGATGCCCCTCGTCTCTTAGCTACACCTTGTCGCAGAACTCCTTGCCTTTATCTCAACAGGGTCCGCTTCTCTAGCGATGAGATTTCGTCGATGAGGTTTCTTATGGGCACCTCGCTTACTATCTTTGTCTGCCTTCTTGTTGATATACGGGCTTCTTCCCATTCTTCCTTTGAGTATTGAATTTTCCTTGATCGGTCCATTTGACTTTGTTAATGGTCTTTAATTTTTATAATGGGCCTCTTTGTCTGAAGCCCATTTTCCTAAACGACATAAATATATTTCGTTGTATCAATGCAAATTGACGTACCTCCACATTTGTCAGATTATTCAAACCTCTGAAAATCATTACGGGTTTAATGGTTGATTCGTCTGCTTGAAATCGATAGAGTTGAGAAGCGTCTGCTAATCATGGTACGAATTCTCTCTTTAGGGAAGTCTGATGTTCAAGTATCAATGAAAGTCTATATTTTAATAAACTAGATAGATTACTCATATAGCGCGTCTTCCTATAATGAGCTTAAAAAGATCCCAGGTTACTCCTAAAAACGCGCCTTTGGCTTTAGGAGAGAAAGCCCGCCGGAGAAAAAGTCTTTCTCTTCCCGTCCCGGATCATATTCCGGTGCGTCCACAGAAGAGGAAATCGCAATGCCTCTTCCAGATAATGCGAAACGATGAGTTAGTTGTTAATTCATACTATGGGCTAGTCTTTTTTTTAGAGTAAACTATGTTAAGAATATATATAATTTTTTATTAATTATATCCAAGTAGTTCATCAATCAATAGTAATTTTGTCAATTCCCCGGTGAGTTGCCGACGTTTTCCGACAGTGTTATAATCTCTTTGCTCACCAAATTACATGTAAGAGATAAATCTATTTAATTGACCTAAAATTTAAAGATAAAGAGATAACATTTTAAAATATTGAATATTTAGCAGATTATATATTATAAGAGTAAACTAATGTACTACCTTTTAAAATACGATTGAATGTTGAAGAAACTTTTTGTCAATTGCCCTTCAAATGGGCAAAGAAATAAGCGAAAATAAATGCAAAATCCGGGCTTGAAAACTAAACTTAATAATTTTTAGTTTGGATTATTTTTCAATGTTTCCTGCTTTGCTAGCATCAAACCTTGATCCTATGAAGTAGTGTTCAAATTCTTTTCCATCCTGTTTTTGTATGTTTTGTTTCACAGGAAGATATTATCATTTACTTGTCCGACTCTTTAGCCAATAAAAGTGGAATAAAAAGATATCCCTGCGGGTGTACTATTTTATTTGAATGAAATCTAGCAATCAGAAAATATTAGCTATCAACCTCAAGTAAACTAATCTATATATAGGAAAATCTACTCACAATAAATTGGTGCTCTATATAGCTTGGAAATAGAGAAAGCTACAATTCTAAAATTTCACTATTTTAGATTTATTTTTATTCAAAATTTATTCATGATTAATCCACTACACCAATAAATGAAATGCTATAAATTTTATTGGTGTAATTACATACATTCATGCATTTATATTTTTATATCTATATATATATATATATATATATATATATATATATGTATAAACAAAATTTATCAATCGTGTAATAGTACATTTTTATTTCTTTATGATTTCAATCGTGAAATACTACATTTTTATAAAAAGCTAAGGATTTGAGAATCCTCAATTTCTACAATTTTCATATTATATATATATATATTTTTAATTAATTTATTACCAATTCAATGAATGAGATTAATGTATATTTTAAATATTGTTTAGTGCATTAAGTAGTATGGTAAGTGGCATATTTTTAAAATATTTGCAACCTATAAATATTTTTTCATATAATTACCCTTAATTATAACTAATATACGGCATTAACATTTGCACATTCATCTATTGTGCATTATTTTTATATTAAACAGAATGGGATGAGCTATACAGAGAGTTCTTCTATATTATTGTTGCTTCACTTTCTTTCTTACTAAGCACTACTCATAGGTTAAAAATAACGTACATGCATTTGAAACGATTCTGTTCAAAAGCAAATGAAAATAACGTACATGCATTGATGGATATGAAACTGACTGGAGCTTTTACCTAATATTAAAATGTATATATATATACATATAACATACTCCAATTTTTCATAGCTGTAAATGTTATAATTCAGAAGAAAAAAAAAAACTCAATATATTTTTCTAATTTTCTGATCAGGTGATTCTTACAGGTTATAACTTATAACTATCTCTCCAGTTGAGCATGGACATTTGCTCGGGAAATCTGCTTTTTACGGTATCTTTTATTGATTATATGCATTGTTTTCAAGGTTCCGTCATGCTTCCTCCTGGTCTCAATCACTGTCCAGGTATGACTACGTTTGCTATTTTTGATTCATACAGTTACAAGTTATTCAACTTATTATTTTTATTATTTTGAAAGAGAGAACGGGAAAGTATTAGCTGATGTTTATGATGGTTATCGATTTGATTTATTTTGAAAGAGAGATTGGGAAAGTAATAGTTGATCTTTCAAAATAAGTCGACATTTTTTGTTTACGGAAGATCGATGCTTTCAGTTTTTTTTATGTTACGAAAGCATTCTAATCAAAATTAATGCAATGTATTAGTGCAAATATTCTTATTACTCACTAATTGTATTTTTTTTTTGTTTCTTCAATTATTTCTTCCATACACAAAAGAATATTTTCTTAAAGAACAAAAATATCCTCCAAATTTTTAGTAAGCGAATCAAAATACACATCTTGATATTTTTGGTTGTTCAAAAAATAAATTTATTCAATAATTTCATCAAACTTATACGCGATGTATAAGGAGTATTGGGATTTCTTTAAATCTTATAGGAAGATTCACAAATGAGGAATGATACAAGTGAGTTTTAGATTTTCTATTTCTTAAAAACTTTCTTATTCCTTTTCCAAATGACGGTAAACATAGCTTACAATAACAGAGTAGTACTAAAGACTAACGTAAACTAAATGTAGTTGTGAAATATTAAAATAGTTTACTCTATCGAAGTTGAAAAGCCCTATGTTCATAACATTCGTTTCTGGTTTTTTATTTTATTTTATTACTTCAGTTTACTTAAGAGTCTATATTCATTCTTATTCATCGACTATTTGTAGTTAGCAAGGATTGAATTATCCACGAACTGCTTTAACCGTGCAATTCCCTTATCAAATATATATATATATATATATAAAGCATAGTTTTTCAACATTGAGGTGGCATGCAAAAACGAGAAGAGATTTGAAAATATTGATCAAGTTAGATAAAAGAATTTTAACTGCATTATTTAGCACTACAATTAATTAGTAAGCTATCATTCACCTCAAGTTATTGTTCATTTTTTTTAATCCTGAATTTTTTTTTATTTCTATTTAATCTTCTGCTTTTTTTTTCCTTGTAGATTTTTCATCTCTTGACAAAGTCATCAAGTCCCGAGCTGCAGTGGCAGATTGATCAAAAGAATATTTGAAGGTATCGTTTTTCTTTAGAGCTCCCACTGAATTTGTGATTTTTTTTTTAATTTAAAAAGTTTGTTTTGTGTTTATTAATATACACCGCTGAGTTTTTTTTACTTATTTTTGGACACTCTTTGTATCCATTCTGTTTATTTCATAATTATTATTTTTGTACAATTTTTTTTGTGTCAACAACCTTAATGTTGTAGAGATGAGTTTTTCGAGGTTGTTATGAATTCATAGTCCAAATTCCAAAGCAAATATAAGTGATTTCCATGAGTTTTTCGAGGTTGTTTGCCAATATAAGCCATTCTTTTTATTGCATTATAAAGTTGCTCTGCTTGCTTAATTTTCAAGGTTGTTATGATAAAGTGTTTTGCTTGCTTAATTTTCTCTTTGATTTGGCTGAGATTTTGTTTCACTATTTTGTTATAAATTTGCAAGTTCTTCCATGGAGTTGTTTATAGAGTCTTTGAGGTACATGAGATAAGGTTGAATCTCACTATACATATGGAATAATAACAGATTATTAAGGAAATACATAACTCTTTTAACATTCTAAACACATTATTTTCATGCCCGTTTATATTGATATCACAGTATTATGATCAACTTGGAGTACAATATTTTATACTTCCGACGTGCATATGAAACAATTCTTGAAATCCTCAATTTATGAATTCTTGCATAAATAGAAGAAGAATGGGGTGTCACTTTTAGATACGGACATTATTCTAGTGAAAAGATCAAAGTGCTATGCTCAGCTCACCTATTTTTTTTTTCCTTCTTTTAAATTAATTATACATCTATCTTCACTTGGGTATTATCTACTTTAGAGCAACAAATTGCCATCTTCGTTAAGATAAAGTCAGTATTTATGCATTCATTATTCATGTTAAGTAATTATTCATGTTAAGTAATTGTTTTTCCATACATCTCATCAATGATATTCATACATCTTCGAGTAATTTTATTTTGTTTTTGTTCGCGTTGAAGAATATTTTCAATGCAGTTACAAAATTATGATTTTAAGTGACTATTTTTTTTATCACTCATGTTCAAACCGTCCTTTACTTCTATGACCCTTCCTATCACTGACTTAAAATCTAAAATGATTGTTTTTATTCCTTTTAATTTATCACTAATGGCGCGATTAGGACATTTTTTTGTATCTAATTAACCGTTGATTTTTATTTTGTACATCTCTTTTAATTTACATTATACGATTCATTTTTTTGTTTCTTCTTAAGCGTGTCTGTCATTCACATATTATGAAAAAGATATGTCTTCATGTTGTCAGTAAAAACTGTAAAATAATATATAATTATAAATATATTCATGAAACAATCTCTAATTGATATTCGGGCGATTAATCAGCTCCCAAAATCTTTTTTTTTCTAAGGGAAAGAAAACATATTTAATTAAAACAATATTATTATAAAAAAAGTTAAGCGTTAAACTATATTGACATGGATGTCCTTCCGGTGATATTATATAATTATATTGACTTAAAGTCCTTATCACGACATAATTACATTAACTTTTAATACTTTACTAAGGGTTATTAAGGGAAAAAGTACACAAGTTATTCGGAAATAGAGCAGCATAGAGCCAAGTTAAAAAATATGTTACAAAAGTATATCCAAGTTTACCTTTTTTGATAAATAGGTAGACCACATCTATTTTTTTGTTAGGTTTTTTACTATTTTCGTCAATGATGACGTCAACAACGCAAGTCACAATGCTATTGAAGAAATAAACTGATAATTCGAGAGAGAAAATGAGAAGAAAAATAAAAATTTGCGTTGTTGACAAGTTTAGTTTGATATTCGTGATTTTTATCTTTGGAGTTTTTTTTTTCGTTGACGTTATCACTAACAGAAATAGTAAAGATAACTAAGGAAAAAATAAATGAGGTCTACCGATTCACCAAAAAAAAGTTAAATTTAGATACTTTTTCCGCAGTTTATTAAGATGGCTCTATGTCACCCTATTTTCGAAGAATTTGGCTAATTTTGCCCGTAATAACCCTTTTATTAATATAGTTTTCTTTTCATACTAAAAAACTATTTTTTACAAAATATATGCATAAGCATTAGATTGATAATTTATATAGCACATAAAGTATATATGTAGAAGATATTATTGGTACGCAAATTAAATATAGCATTATATGATATTATTTTGTTATGCATAGCTTAAAAATATAGAATAATTGAAAAAGAAAGTTGTTATATTTTTTTATTTGAAAATATTATGTGAACAAAAATTGTATAATATAAATTTTATAATTACTTTATGATAACTAATTTGTCACTTAAGTTGAAATTGTATAATATGAAGATATCGTCGTTGTTACGAAAAAGATAGTTTGAAATTGTATAATATGAAGATATCGTCGAAAAAGAGTCTCTTAAGTTGAAACTATTATTTTTTTGGTCAAAATATTTTTTCTTACTTTGTATAGTCTTTTTTAATGTAATGTACGTGTATACTTTTAAAATTTGTATAGTACTTTGGTTGTTGGAATTTAATGATGATAAAATGAAAGAAAAAAAAAACGAGAGTATAAAGATTATTTTTACTATTTTAAGCAATTTATTATTAATTCGCTATATTTTATTGCCACCGCGCGTAGCGCGGTGCTCTTCCACTAGTTTACATAGAAAACGAAGTGTTTCTTTAATTAATCGGAGATTATTTTATTTTTTATTCATGGTGATCATGAATCAATCTATTTTTTATTAGAATATTATTAAGAGTATTATTCTCTTTACGTTAGAATCAAAATCAAGAGTTATAACCATTTGTTAAATTTGTAACAAAATGTAAATTATTTTCTTAATGATAACTATCAAATCATAAATTCATATAAAGTTTAGGAGTCTCAGTTTTCAAATAGTATATAATAAAACGTTAAGGATTGGTTATTTTTCTTAATTGGGTAGTTTAAATATTATGTATTTTTGATAACGTTGAATTGTGATAAATAGATTTTATCGTAGTAATTTAAAACAAAACACTTCATCCTCAATATGTAAAAGCATAACAGTTTATTATGATAATATCAGAAGATTATAAAGTTCTTAAACATTTTGACAAACAATTCTAATAATTCTAATCGCAATTAATTATGATAAACATTTTATGGTGATAATATTAAGAAGTCAAAATGTTGGAATATTTTATTGTAGTAATTGATAAACAATTTATGGTTAAATATTGAGAAACTAAAACGTTGGAATATTTTATCGTGGTTATATTGGTAACGGTTTGATTACACGAAACTAATACTAACAGTTTACACGTATACTATATATACAAAATGGATCATATATCGAAATTGATATTACAAACACAAAAGAATTAAACAGTTGGATGTTGAAAATATCGGGATTGGTTGAACGTATATGGACAAGGAATATGAACTTTTGTAGTTTCCTAATAATATTACACGTTCCCAAACATTAGACCCTTTAAAAATCATTATCGACTTAGTTTATACATGGTTTCTACAACAATAAAAAGAGTCTAAATTGTAAGTGGATAAGCTTAACTTATTAAGCTACGCTTGTATATTAGTTTATTATTATCTAAACAACTTGCCATATACGTGTCTATCAACTTAGCTTGATCACCAAGTATGTTAAGGACATTTTAGTAATTTTGTTATACTCTCTCCAACTATAAAAGGAGTGCAGCCCTTTGTATTTGAATATCTCACCAAGCAATAAAAGTTATCTCTCCATTTACGGCAAATATCCATAAAGATTTGGTACCAATATTTGGTATCAGAGCGAGGTTGTTGGTGTCATTATTAGGTCTCTTGAAAGTCTTAGTATGCTCTGTGGTTTGCGGTTCCGACTGATCTTCCACATCAGAAACGAATTTTTTGAGATTTAATCGTGTGAGCTTTCTTTGTGTCGAGGTACTGCCAACACGATGGGTGATCTCCAAGTTGTCGGAGGTATCAAGAAACTCAACAACACCAACTACAATATATGGGCAACATGCATGATGTCCTATTTGCAAGGGCACGACCTATGGGAGGTCGTCGGTGGAAGCAAAATTATGCCGACAGAGGAAGATGCTAACGGCACCCTACGCAAATGGAGAATCAAAGCAGGCAAAGCGATGTTTGCCCTGAAGACCACCATTGAAGAAGAGATATTGGAGCACATTCGTGACGACAAGACGCCTAAATAAGCATGGGAAACATTCACGACGCTTTTTTCAAAGAAGAACGATGCAAGGCTACAGCTCTCGGAGAATGAGCTGCTATCAATCTCACAACGCGACGTGACGATTGCTCAGTATTTTCACAAGGTCAAGTCGATATGCCGTGAGATTAGCGATCTCGATCCAAAGTCCGTCATTGGAGAGGCTCGTATGAAGAGGATCATCATCCACGGGTTGAGATCGGAGTACCGAAGCTTCGTGATTGCTGTACAAGGATGGCCTGTTCAACCATCACTTGTAGAGTTTGAGAATTTGCTGGCAAGCCAGGAAGCGATGGCTAAGCAAATGGGCGGCGTCACACTAAAGAACGAAGATGAGAAGCACCTCTTGTTGACACATGAAGAATGGGTGGCCAAGCAGAAGAAGAACTATGGAGTTGAGTCTTCTTCAAGCTCGTCATGTCGTGGCGGGTATGGCGGAGATAGTCGAGCACGTTGTAGAGGCCGAGGACGAGGGGCGAGGTCGTGACATGCGAGGTCGCGGCAGTAGCTCACCCCGCCAGGAAGGCACCACGGTCCGAAGAGACAAGAGCACAGTGAAGTGCTACAATTGTCAGAAACTCGGGCACTATGCATCGGAATGCCGCAGTAAGAAGCACGGCGATGAAGCAGATCTGACAAGATTTGACGAAGACGAGCAAATTCTGATGTTCGCCCAGCAGAAGAAGAACATTGAAGTGCGGAGAGACGAGGAGACGAGCGTCGAAAGCGAGATCGACGCTGTGCCCGGGCGAGAATCGGTCAGAGAGAAGACCGACCTGGAGGAGCCAGTCGACGTGAAGTCGAGCCCGGAGCCCGAGCTGATAAAGGCCGAGAAGAGGCCCGGCCCGGAGAAGATGGCCGAAGAGACGGTCATGCTCATCGAGGACAAGGTTATTGCGAACCTCCTCGTAGACGGAGAGAAGAATGTCTATACCAACGTCTGGTATTTAGACAATGGTGCAAGCAACCATATGACGGGAGATAGACCTAAGTTTAAAAAGCTCGATGAAAAGATCACAGGGAGCGTGAAGTTCGGCAATGAATCGATCGTCGAAATCAGAGGCAGAGGGTCCATCTTGTTCCAATGCAAGAACGGGGACCAACGCCTGCTTACCCAGGTGTACTACATCCCGAAGCTGAAGAGTAACATCATCAGCCTTGGTCAGATGACGGAGGTCGGCAACATGGTGGTGATGGCCGGCACATACCTGAAGATGTGGAACCAAAGTGGCGCCCTGTTGATGAAGGTGAAGAGAACGCCGAACAGGTTGTACAAGATACTCCTGGAGACGGGTCAACCCGTCTGCTTAATGGCGTCCCTGGAAGACCCAGCTTGTTTGTGGCACGTACGACTTGGGCACGTAAATTTCTACGCGCTCAAGATGATGGGAGAGAAGAGGATGGCCTTTGGGGTACCAAATATTGAACACCCCAACCAGCTCTGCGAATGCTGCATGGTCGCGAAACAGGCAAGAGTGCCATTTCCGATCAAGGCCAAGTTTCGAGCAGAGCGACCCCTCCAACTGGTGCACGCTGACCTGTGTGGTCCAATCACCCCAGCCACCCTAGCCGGCAACAAGTACTTCTTTTTACTTGTTGATGATTACAGTCGTTGGATGTGGGTTTATACGCTCAAGGAGAAGAGTGGAGCCTTTGAAGTCTTCAAGAAGTTCAAGAGGCTCGTAGAGAACCAGTCAGGACATAGACTGAAGACCCTGCGAACAAATCGAGGAGGCGAGTTCACTTCTCAAAACTTTACGGAGTATTGCGGAGAAGAAGGTGTAGAGCGACACCTCACCGCACCATACACGCCCCAGCAGAATGGCGTGGTGGAGATAAGGAATCGGACCGTCATGGACAATGCAAGGAGTTTGCTGAAGAGCATGCAAGTCCCGGCGAGGTTCTGGGGAGAAGCAGTACGACATGCGGTCTACTTGCTGAACCGTCTACCGACGAAAGCGCTAGGCGAGCGCACCCCTTACCAAGTCTGGAAAGGGAACAAACCTCATCTGGAGCATTTGAAAGTGTTTGGATGCACCGCACATGTGAAGGCTGTGGGACCAAACCTCAAAAAGCTCGATGATCGGAGTCAACCAATGGTGTACCTTGGCGCCGAAGAATGGAGCAAGGCACACAGACTCTACGACCCCCGACGCGGCAAAGCGCATGTGAGCAGAGACGCCGTCTTTGAAGAGGAGAAAAAGTGGGAGTGGCGAGACGAGAACGGAGAGCCGGAACAGAACTCGGTGGAGTTTATACTCGAAGAGGAAGAGGCGATCGAGCAGGAAGAAGGAGATAATCCCATCCAAGGATTAGCAACGCCTAGTTTGCCTGAAACCAGTTCGTCTGGAACCAGCTCACCACCAGGCTCGCCCAACCCAGGATCAGGAATGAGCACCCCGATCCCAATGACAACTAGTTCGGGAGGAACCAGCTCAGGAGACTCGTCGATCAAGGACGGACCAAGAGGGTTCCGTACCCTGTCTGACGTCTACAAAGAAGCGCGGGAACTTGACTTGAGCCCGAAGGAACTCCTGCTGGTTAGTGAAGAGGAACCAACCACCTATCGTGAGGCAGCCACCGAGAAGGAATGGCAGAAAGCGATGAAACGAGAGTTAGAGTCCATTGAGAAGAATCAGACGTGGGAGCTAGTCGACCTTCGAAAAGGTCACAAATCCATTGGTCTGAAGTGGGTCTAAAAGCTCAAGAAGGACTCAGAAGGAAAGGTCCTCAAGCACAAGGCCAGACTGGTCGCAAAGGGCTACGTGCAGAAGCAAGGAGTAGATTTCGAGGAAGTTTTCGCTCCAGTAGCCATACTCGACACGGTTAGGCTGATCCTAGCCCTCGCTGCTCACCGAGGCTGGAAAATCCATCACCTGGACGTCAAATCGGCGTTCCTGAATGGTGAACTCGAGGAAGAAGTCTACGTTTCTCAGCCGGAAGGCTTCGTCGACAAGACTGCAGAGCACAAGGTGTACAAGTTGTCAAAAGCTCTTTACGGGCTGCGCCAAGCACCTCGCGCATGGAACACTCGACTCGATAGGAGTATGAAGAGTCTTGGTTTCAAGAAGTGCTCCCAGGAGCAAGCGGTCTACACGAGGAACAATCGAGACGAGGCCCTCATCCTCGGTGTGTACGTCGATGACCTGATCGTGACTGGATCTAGTGCAGGAGGCATAGATGGATTCAAGAAGCAGATGATGAAGGAGTTCGAGATGAGCGACCTCGGACTGCTCTCGTACTACCTCGGCATCGAGGTCGATCAGAAGCAGGAATGCGTCACACTAAGGCAGACGGCCTACGCAAAGAAGATTCTGAAGCAATTCAAGATGGCGGATTGCAATCCGAGCAAGTATCCGATGGAGGAAAAATTGAAGCTTGGGAAAGACGCAGAAGGAACCCCGGTGGATCCCACGGAGTACAGACGTGTCGTCGGGTGTCTCAGGTATCTAACCCATACCCGACCAGACATCTCATATACAGTTGGCATAGTGAGTCGTCACATGGAGAGTCCTACCGGTTTACACCAGCAGGCTGTGAAGCGTATCCTTCGTTACGTGAAAGGACCGACGAATTATGGGATCGAGTACGGAAGAGGAAGTGGAGCTGAAGAACTGGTCGGTTTTACCGACAGTGATCTAGCCGGTGATATCGATGACAGAAAGAGTACCGGAGGTATGGCATTTTACCTCAACGGGAATTTGATCACCTCGCATTCTCAAAAGCAGAAAACTGTGGCTTTATCGTATTGCGAAGCAGAATTTATGGCAGCGACCGCAGCGGCCTGTCAAGCGATATGGCTCAGAAATTTGTTGAGCGAGGTCACTGGAGCCGAGCAAAAACCAGTGACTCTCTACGTTGACAACAAGTCTGCGATCGCACTAATGAAAAAACCGGTGTTTCATGGACGGAGCAAGCATATCGACACTCGTTTTCATTTCATTCGCGAGTGTGTGGAAAACCGAGAGATCATTATGGAGTTTGTCAGCACCAGAGAGCAAATAGCTGACATTCTCACTAAGGCACTAGCAAGAGTCAAATTCGCGGAGATGCGAGATTTGCTCGGCGTGAAGAATCTCAAGCCAAGTCAAGATTAACGGGGAAAATGTAAGTGGATAAGCTTAACTTATTAAGCTATGCAAGTTGTATATTAGTTTATTATTATCTAAACAACTTGCCATATACGTGTCTATCAACTTAGCTTGATCACCAAGTATGTTAAGGACATTTTAGTAATTTTGTTATACTCTCTCCAACTATAAAAGGAGTGCAGCCCTTTGTATTTGAATATCTCTCCAAGCAATAAAAGTTATCTCTCCATTTACTTCTCTATGCTTACTATCTTATACGTGTATATATATATATATATGTGTGTGAGTGGTGTGTTGTTTACACAGCTTTGTAATATTGCGGCAAATATCCATAAAGTTTTGGTACCAACATAAATACATCATTAAACGCGCAATACTAATCCCTAAGATTGACAAGGTTGAAGAGCTAAATGAAGCAATCATGTAAACTATACCTGAAGAAGGACGAACTTATCTTATCTCGGAAAATGTTTGCAAAGGGAATATGCAAACAAATGAAAAAGAACTCATTTATCTTATAGAACTCGTAAACTGTACGCTTTGGTGGAATTTCAAATCATGCAATACACCTCAAAGTTGGCACACCAGTCATGCTGCTTATAAGTCTTAATGAGAAAGAAGGCATGTGTAAAGTTACACGATTTCTTATAATAGTTCTTGAAATATTGTTTGTTCGAGGTGACATTATATTGGGAACACAGAAATGAAAAAAAACGTTACGATGCAAAGGATTATTATGGCACCATCTGAAACAAAAAGGTCTTTGAACATAATCTTCAGCAAATACCGTTGGCCCTGTTAGTTCTAAATATTTAGAACTTTTGCCACAAAGCACAATAAAAAATATGACAACACTTTAATGCAAGAAGCCACTCACTATCACTCACGTTTACTTCTCTGTTATGTATATATATATATATATATGTATATATATAATATGGATATATTTGTGTACAGATGAGAGCAAAAGAAGTGAGAGAAATTGTGGGATTATATATTGAAGTGGGAGTACAAAATGCTGGAGGTGAGCAAAGAAGCTAGCGCACATGCTGCTTTTATAGGCATAGGAATACTTAGAAAATGACTATTTTACCCTTGTATAAACTTGATAGCTAAGTAGTTATAGTACAACTTGTAAAACAACTTGCAGAGCAAGTATATCACAAAACGTCATTGCTTACTTCTTTAAACTTAGCCTATTTCATTGTTTACGATTCACATTCTCTCCCGTAAGCTTGATGTGGCTCGAGGTTCTTCACGCCGAGAACTTCCCGCATCTCGGAGAATTTGACTCTCGCTAAAGCCTTGGTGAAAATGTCAGCTCGTTGCTCTCTGGTGCTGACAAACTCCACGATGATCTCTCGGTTTTCCACACACTTGCAAATAAAGTGAAAGCGAGTGTCGATGTGCTTGCTACGTCCATGGAACACCGGATTTTTCATCAGCGCTATCGCAGAGTTTTTATCGACGAAGAGAGTCACCGGCTTCTGCTCGATTCCGGTTACCTCGCTCGATAAATTTCTGAGCCATAACGCTTGACATGCCGCTGCGGTCGCTGCCATAAACTCTGCTTCGCAAGACGATAAGGCCACAATTTTCTGCTTTTGTGACTGCCAGGTGATCAGATTCCCGTTGAGGTAAAATGCCATCCCTCCGGTACTCTTTCTGTCATCGACATCACCGGCTAGGTCACTGTCGGTAAAATCGACCAATTCTTCAGCTTCACTTCCTCTTCCGTATTAGATCCCGTAGCTCGTCGTTCCCTTCACGTAACGAAGGATGTGCTTCACAGCCTGCTGGTGTAAAGCGGTAGGCTTTCTCCATGTGACGACTCACGATGCCAATTGCATATGAGATGTCTGGTCGGGTATGAGTTAGGTACCTGAGACACCCGACGACACGTCTGTACTCCGTGGGATCCACCGGGGTTCCTTCTGCGTCTTTCTCGAGCTTCAACTTAGCCTCCATCGGATACTTGCTCGGATTGCAGTCCGCCATCATGAACTGCTTCAAAATTTTCTTCGCGTAAGCCGATGTTGGACATGTGTGTCCTTAAACAAGATATTTTATCCCTTTGTAAAAGATTATGACAAGTCGTTGAATAAAGATGATGCTTATTATGATAATCTTATTATAGTTTCTGGTAGAGTAAAATAGAATGTTTGATTCCTTAGTTCATAAAGGATGCAATTATGTTATTATTATCACAACAGGATGCAATTTGATTCCTTAGTAGGAAACAATGCCCAACTTCTCCGGAAGAGCAAGACGTGATGAGGAGGATACCCTATGCTTCAGCAGTGGGAAGTCTGATGTACGCTATGCAGTGTACTAGGCCAGACATCTGTTACGCTGTGGGAATTGTTAGCAGATATCAATCCAACCCTGGTATGGCTCACTGGACTGCAGTGAAGAACATTCTCAAGTATCTTCGGAGAACGAGAAACTATATGTTAGTGTTTTCAGGATCAGAACTGAATCCACTAGGATACACTGATTCAGACTTTATGTCTGATAGAGACGCGAGAAAGTCGACGTCAGGAGCAGTGTACACCCTTGCTGGTGGAGCGATATTCTGGAGAAGCATAAAGCAATCATGTATCGCAGATTCCACCATGGAAGCTGAATACGTGGCAGCCTGTGAGGCAGCCAAAGAATCAGTTTGGCTCAAGAATTTCTACATAGAACTGGGAGTTGTTCCAGATGTAGATGGACCCCAAACACTATACTGTGACAACAGTGGTGCGGTGGCAAATTCTAAAGAGCCCAGAGACCATAACAAGGCAAAACATATAGAACGCAAATACCATCTCATAAGAGAGATAGTGCGTCGTGGCGACGTAAGGGTTGTGAAAATAGCCTCGGAAGACAATCTGGCTGATCCATTCACCAAGACGTTGCCAGAGAAAATATTCAGGAGGCATCTGGAGAATATGGGTCTGAAAGACATGGGTCATCTTCTTTAAGTACAAGTGGGATATTGTTGGACATGTGTGTCCTTAAACAAGATATTTTATCCCTTTGTAAAAGATTATGACAAGTCGTTGAATAAAGATGATGCTTATTATGATAATCTTATTATAGTTTCTGGTAGAGTAAAATAGAATGTTTGATTCCTTAGTTCATAAAGGATGCAATCATGTTATTATTATCACAACAGAGTCAATGTGAGGAAGAATTAATAATCATAATAAATGAACTTAAAATTTCCGTGACCTGATCAACTGGGTGGGAGCCCATTAATCGTATAAGGTCATTAATGTGACTAAGTGATAATCCTATTCTGGATTTTGTGTGTGTCACACTCACTAGAAGTGCATTAAGTATGAAGTGTCTTCATACTGGACTGGACCTGACTTAAACTCCGGAAGTTATCATATAAGACCGTCACTGATAACTTGGAGTTGAGTCACTAGTAGATGATCAAATGGATATTCGATCTAAGTCCTGAGTGATCTTGAGTCCAAGCTGCTGACTTGATTGTTCTTTGATTTAACCTTTAAAGAACACAAAATATTACAGCTGTTCCCAACACTATTATTTTGGGAACATGAGAGTCAGCAGTAAGGGTAGCTTGGTCATAGACATGGGCATCACACAGCTCTCCTTAGAGTGATGATGATTCCCTTGATTGTCGGTAGTGAGAAGTGAGAGATACCCATGCGCAACTTATGAATCGAAACCATAAGTGGGTTACTCATGATATTGCTGACTGAGTCAAGGAAGTAAATACAATGAGGGGCATAACGGTAAAAACCGCCTGCTCATTTATGAATCATCAAGTGAAAGATCAATAACCCGAATTTGATTGTATCAATGGACACCCTGCTATTAGAAAGGGAATAATATATACTGTATCACTAAAGAGTGCAGCCTCGGGTCTATAGTGGAATCACTTCGAGGTTTGACGAACAACTAGCAGTTCGTTGGAGCTTAAGTGATACGGGTCCATGGTCCCCAGGATAGCTCCGTAACGGATGATACGTACGTGATTAAAATACATTCTGGATAATGTTTAATCATTTGGCTTGACTTATAAAACTGAAAGGTCTGTGTCAGACATCAGATAGTTTTATCGTAGGCGTGGCAAAAGTATCATATTTTGGTACACGAAATTAACTGACAAAAAAGAAAGTTAGAATTTAGATTTTCTATCAGCACCATGTTGTTGGAAATTAAATTCTAAGCAACTTTGCTTTTTGAACCAAGTCATTTCGACTTACGGTTAGTGATTTATGGATTTTCTAAGTTTATGATCGGTTCGATAAACTTTGAAATTAAATCACATGTCACGAATTTAAATGATGGTGTGGCACCATGACATTTTTATGTGTGATATTGAGATCAGGATTTATTAATATAATTTAATTATTTGGATTTAATTATTAATATCTTATTAATAATTAATTAATAATTAATGGATTTATATTAATAAATGAATATATATATTTATATATATATGTGTGTAAATTCGAATTAGGGTTTGTTATATAAAACCCTAGGTAAATTCGAATGGCTTGATTTAGTATTTCTATATTTGCGGCATAAGTACCAAATGTTTTGGTATTTTGGCAAATCCCTAAAATCAATATTATCCATTGGATCGGTTATGATTTAGTATCAACCGTTGGATTAGGATATTGATGAATTCGAAATTAATAACTTGGTGACCAAGTTTTATTTTTCGAATTTGATTAATCAATTATATCCGTTGGATCGGTCTAAGATTTAATCTATGCCGTCGGATTAAGAATTGATTAATTATATATATATATATATGTATATATATTCGAATTACATTTATGGATAAATTCGAAAAATTGTTTTAATAAATTAATTTATCCTAAACTTATTTGATCCATTAGATCGGTTAAGGAATCATCTCAACCGTTGGATTGAGATAATAAGAATTCGAATTTTATATATATATATATAATATAATTCGAATTTTATGATATAAGAAGATAAGATTGGATTTTTGATTTATCTAAATCTTTCTTATTTAATTAAATCCCTAATTAATTATATCCATTGGATTTAGATGAGATTAAATCTGGACCACTGGATTAAGATAATTAATTATATTTAATTAATGAAATTCGAATTTAGGGAGGGAATATCTCCTAATCGGTTACAGTCTTGAGCCTATAAAAAGGGAGCTCATTCTACACATTTTTCACACCTTTCCCCAGAGAAAAATTCGAACTCTCCCTCTCCTTCAGGGTCTGCGAATTTTCTCTCTGATCTCTTCTTCTGGTTCGGCTTAGGAGACTATTTCTCCGGAAGCTTAAAAAGAACCATCAGTTAAAGTTTTGCGACGGAGTCCTGCCGGCGAAGCCCACGCTTCGGTACGAGGATTCCAGGAGAATATCCCGGAAGATCACGGGAGATTTGCTGAGAGCCCTGCCTGACTCAGAGTGCGCAGCTGAAATCGCCAAACAAGGTACGGCCTTATGCATTGGGTTAATAAATGCAAACATTTACTGCTTTCTATTTATTTCCTATTATGACTAGTTTATTAATAATGAGTTATGAATATTAAATTGCATAATATTTATCAGATCTTGGAATATGGTTATTATCCGATATTCGGACCGTTGTTTGGATAACAAGTTTTCCGCTTTAAAATAATTTTTAAATGTTACCCTGACGGTTCGGACGTATAAATCGTGATAATTATACGGAATCCGAGACGTGATTTCCAACAATTGGTATCAGAGCCATGGTTCAAGGATAAATAATTACGTAATTTAATTAATGGGTTTAAAGGACAAATTATTTGATGAATAAATTAATAATTAAAATTGAAATTTATTTCTAGATATTTTAATTTTAATATTAATTAATTCCCGACCCGAAAAATCGGACCGGTAAAATGGCCGGGCTGCTAGGGGAAGCCCAGCCCGTGGCAAGGGCTGACCAGGGGCTGCCGCTGCATCCCCAGGGTCAAAACCCTAATCGCCACAGGCCAGGCCCATAGCGAAGCCCACGCCAGGGCGAGGCCCAGGGCGAGACCCTTGCGGGTTGCCCTGGCGCGCAGCGCCTGGGCCTCGCGCCCTGGCTGCGGCCCACGCTGCCTGGCAGGGGAATGGGCCTCGCGCCCTGGCAGCAGCCCACGCTGCTTGGCAGCGGAATGGGCCTGCTGGCCCAGCGCGAGGTGGGCGCTGCCCTGGCCCTCTTCGGCAGGTTGGGCGTGGCCTCTCCTAGGGATGTGGGCCCGGGCTTAGGACCGGAAGGCCCACGTACATAATTTTTAATTATGGGTCGGAATTTATTCCGACCCGGATCCCTAGAAATAATTAATTATATTCATCATAGATATAATTTATTATAACCTATTTTCATAACCCTTAAACATAGTGTCTATGTTTGGATCATTATTAATATGTCATATTTAGGATAGATATAAATAATAAAGAGTAAATGTAAATGTGTTTGTTATGAGTCGGAAAAATTTCAATCGTACAATCTTGACTAAGGAAGAGGGAATCAAAAGTGGGGCCGGTTCACCATCCACTTCTGGGTGACCGGTTAGGACCCCTCCCATCGACCTGGAGAGCGTACGAATTGATCTATCACTACCGACAAAATAATAAACACAATAAAAGGGGATTATTTAATTACGAGACGTAATAAATAAATCCGAAATAAACCATTAATGTGTCATTAATAGTTTATATATTAAGTTTTTATAACTTAGTATAAGAAATAAGAAACGTTATCTCCTAAAAACAATGGCAAGTATAGAATACATTAAAGGTCTCCATTATTACTAACACAAGGTCTGCTGACCACACCGCCTCGAGTCACCCTAGTGTGTCCATTCCCTAAGGGAAGGTGTGCTTGTGGGAGGTTTGACAACGTGATAGTTCCAAAAGAATATGGGGACGGAGGAATCTTGGAAATGGACCGCGAGTCACCCTAGTATGACCATTCCCTAAGGACGACGTTTCCAAGAGGATCCCGAGAACCAAAAATAATGGGTTAAGCTTGCACGGAAGTTGGTGCTTCCTGACCGTCTATGGTGATAGTTAATAATCATAGAGAACTTGGTGGTTCTTGTTATGAATATTAATTAAGTTTATGACTAAAACTTAGTTTAACCAAACTACACGGTTGACACCGCGAGTCACCCTAGAGTGACCATGCCACTAAGGACGGCAACGACGTGTACAGTCGGTTAAATTATCACGAAATAGTTAAAGGGTTTATTTAACGTTTTACCCAGAACATGTTTGCATCATGTAACTATTTCAAATAAAATATTTTTCTAAAACATTCTACCTATAATAAAGTTTAATAAGTTTCTTTTTCAATACCAGTTAAGATGTCTTTCGACAAACAAGAAATGGAAAAGTCTACTCTGACGCTGATGTCTCAAAATCAAAGCAATCTGGTAAAAGTCACAAAATCCCTTAGCAAACTGGCCATGAGTGGATCTTTGGAAAAACTCGGAATGGCAGATCAGAACGCTATAAACTCTTTGAACAAGAGGAAGAGAATCGATGGAAACCAGGAAGAATTCTTCCAGATTGGGAGTACAAATAATGTTGATCGTTCAACATTAGAAACGTTTTTCGTGGACAGCTCATCCTTCAACTGGATCTTAGATTCAGGAGCAAACGATCATGCGTGTAATTCTCTTCAGTCTCTAGATAAATTGGAAGAGATAAATGAAGGGCCAACTTTGAAAGTAGGAAACGGGGAATTTCTACAAGCAAAGGCGGTAGGAAATTTGCGACTGACATTTGGAAATAAGTATTTATTTGTTGATAATGTGTACTATTATCCAAATGTCTGCAGAAATATACTTTCTGCTTATCTGCTGTACAAACAAGGTTATACTCTGAACTTTCGTGGATCCCATTGGGTCATCACAAAAGATGGAATATATATTTGTACTGCTAAAGCAGAAAACGGATTATACATCCTAAGACCAGATTGTGGTAGCTGTATGAATACAGAGATGTTCAAACTGGCAATGCCAAAGTCAGTTAAGAAACCCAAAATTGACAATGATGTTCAAACGTACCTGTGGCATTTAAGATTGGGTCATATTAATCTAGACAGGCTAAACAGGCTGGTAAAGGATGGACCCCTTAAGGAACTTACAATCGGTTCTTTGCCTGTTTGTGAATCCTGTATAGAGGCTAAAATGACCAAAAGACCTTTCTCGATGAAAGGTCAGAGAGCCACTAAACCATTAGAACTCGTCCATTCTGATGTATGTGGTCCCATGAACATACAAGGAAGGGGAGGAATTGAATACTTTGTCACCTTTATTGACGATTATTCAAGATATGGTTACGTTTATCTCATGGCCAAGAAATCTGAAACCTTGGGTAAGTTCAGAGAATTTCTGGCAGAATCTGAGAATCAACTAGGACTGTCATTGAAGTCTCTTCGATCTGATCGAGGGGGAGAATACCTAGATCATGAGTTTTGCGACCTATTGATCGAGAAAGGTATAACATCTCAACTAACTGCTCCTGGCACACCAGAACAAAATGGTGTTGCAGAAAGGAGAAATAGGACCTTATTGGAAATGGTAAGGTCAATGTTAAGTTATTCATCGCTACCCAATTCATTCTGGGGATATGCTTTGTTGACGGCTACAAACATTCTGAATGTAGTGCCGTCAAAGTCTGTTTCCAAAACACCCGTCGAATTATGGAATGGCAGAATACCAAGTCTGCGACATTTCAGAATTTGGGGATGTCCTGCACATGTGCGGACTTGAAACAAGAATAAATTGGAATCACGAACGGAAGTTTGTCTGTTCGTAGGATATTCCAAAGAGACTAAAGGAGGTTTGTTTTATAGTCCGGAAACTAAGAAAGTATTTGTCTCGACAAATGCTACCTTTCTGGAACAAGATTATATGACAAACTTCAAACCTCGAAGTAAAATTATACTCGAGGAGCTGTCAGGTGACAAGGTCACAATATCTCCAACAGTGCCTGTTGTCGAAGATATAGTGGAAACCACGGTCCCAAATCAGAACCAAGGGGTACTCAGACGTAGTGGGAGGTTCAAAAGACCTGTTGAGCGCTACGAGCACACCCAGTTGGAATTTCAACTAGCTGTCACAGACACTAGTGTTGAAGATCCCATAGGCTACAAACAAGCTATGGAGGATCCTGATAAGGGAGAATGGCAGGAAGCCATGAACCAAGAAATAGAATCTATGGATTCTAATGAAGTCTGGGAACTTGTAGACTTACCGGATGGTTTCAAAACCATTGGCTGTAAGTGGGTATACAAGCGAAAGAGAGGAGTGGACGGGAAGGTTGAAACCTTCAAGGCTAGACTAGTGGCAAAGGGTTTTACCCAGAGGGAAGGTATTGATTTTGATGAAACCTTCGCTCCAGTCGCTAAGTTCAAGTCCATCCGGATTCTCATGGCCATAGCCTGTAGTCTCAATTATGAGATTTGGTAGATGGACGTCAAAACCGCATTCCTGAACGGGTACATTGACGAAAACATCTATATGGACCAACCAGAAAGGTTCGTGCAACAGGGTCAAGAAGGGAAAGTTTGTAGATTACTTAAATCCATTTATGGATTAAAGCAAGCTTCCAGATCCTGGAATCTAAGGTTTGATGAAACCATCAAAACCTATGGATTCATTCAAAATGTCACTGAGGCCTGCATTTATAAACTCAATGACGAAACCGTGGAAATTTTTCTTGTTCTTTACGTCGACGATATTCTTCTCATTGGAAACAGTGTGAAGAAGCTATCGGACGTAAAAGCGTGGCTATCTACGCAATTCCAAATGAAGGACATGGGAGAAGCCAGCTATGTTCTTGGGATCCGTATATTCTTTGATCGCAACAACAGGCTTCTAGCCTTATCGCAAGCAACTTACATTGATAAGGTGCTTGAACGTTTTGCAATGGCAAACTCCAAGGGAGGTAATTTACCAACCAGACATGGAGTATTCCTTAGTAGGAAACAATGCCAACTTCTCCGGAAGAGCAAGACGTGATGAGGAGGATACCCTATGCTTCAGCAGTGGGAAGTCTGATGTACGCTATGCAGTGTACTAGGCCAGACATCTGTTACGCTGTGGGAATTGTTAGCAGATATCAATCCAACCCTGGTATGGCTCACTGGACTGCAGTGAAGAACATTCTCAAGTATCTTCGGAGAACGAGAAACTATATGTTAGTGTTTTCAGGATCAGAACTGAATCCACTAGGATACACTGATTCAGACTTTATGTCTGATAGAGACGCGAGAAAGTCGACGTCAGGAGCAGTGTACACCCTTGCTGGTGGAGCGATATTCTGGAGAAGCATAAAGCAATCATGTATCGCAGATTCCACCATGGAAGCTGAATACGTGGCAGCCTGTGAGGCAGCCAAAGAATCAGTTTGGCTCAAGAATTTCTACATAGAACTGGGAGTTGTTCCAGATGTAGATGGACCCCAAACACTATACTGTGACAACAGTGGTGCGGTGGCAAATTCTAAAGAGCCCAGAGACCATAACAAGGCAAAACATATAGAACGCAAATACCATCTCATAAGAGAGATAGTGCGTCGTGGCGACGTAAGGGTTGTGAAAATAGCCTCGGAAGACAATCTGGCTGATCCATTCACCAAGACGTTGCCAGAGAAAATATTCAGGAGGCATCTGGAGAATATGGGTCTGAAAGACATGGGTCATCTTCTTTAAGTACAAGTGGGATATTGTTGGACATGTGTGTCCTTAAACAAGATATTTTATCCCTTTGTAAAAGATTATGACAAGTCGTTGAATAAAGATGATGCTTATTATGATAATCTTATTATAGTTTCTGGTAGAGTAAAATAGAATGTTTGATTCCTTAGTTCATAAAGGATGCAATCATGTTATTATTATCACAACAGAGTCAATGTGAGGAAGAATTAATAATCATAATAAATGAACTTAAAATTTCCGTGACCTGATCAACTGGGTGGGAGCCCATTAATCGTATAAGGTCATTAATGTGACTAAGTGATAATCCTATTCTGGATTTTGTGTGTGTCACACTCACTAGAAGTGCATTAAGTATGAAGTGTCTTCATACTGGACTGGACCTGACTTAAACTCCGGAAGTTATCATATAAGACCGTCACTGATAACTTGGAGTTGAGTCACTAGTAGATGATCAAATGGATATTCGATCTAAGTCCTGAGTGATCTTGAGTCCAAGCTGCTGACTTGATTGTTCTTTGATTTAACCTTTAAAGAACACAAAATATTACAGCTGTTCCCAACACTATTATTTTGGGAACATGAGAGTCAGCAGTAAGGGTAGCTTGGTCATAGACATGGGCATCACACAGCTCTCCTTAGAGTGATGATGATTCCCTTGATTGTCGGTAGTGAGAAGTGAGAGATACCCATGCGCAACTTATGAATCGAAACCATAAGTGGGTTACTCATGATATTGCTGACTGAGTCAAGGAAGTAAATACAATGAGGGGCATAACGGTAAAAACCGCCTGCTCATTTATGAATCATCAAGTGAAAGATCAATAACCCGAATTTGATTGTATCAATGGACACCCTGCTATTAGAAAGGGAATAATATATACTGTATCACTAAAGAGTGCAGCCTCGGGTCTATAGTGGAATCACTTCGAGGTTTGACGAACAACTAGCAGTTCGTTGGAGCTTAAGTGATACGGGTCCATGGTCCCCAGGATAGCTCCGTAACGGATGATACGTACGTGATTAAAATACATTCTGGATAATGTTTAATCATTTGGCTTGACTTATAAAACTGAAAGGTCTGTGTCAGACATCAGATAGTTTTATCGTAGGCGTGGCAAAAGTATCATATTTTGGTACACGAAATTAACTGACAAAAAAGAAAGTTAGAATTTAGATTTTCTATCAGCACCATGTTGTTGGAAATTAAATTCTAAGCAACTTTGCTTTTTGAACCAAGTCATTTCGACTTACGGTTAGTGATTTATGGATTTTCTAAGTTTATGATCGGTTCGATAAAGTTTGAAATTAAATCACATGTCACGAATTTAAATGATGGTGTGGCACCATGACATTTTTATGTGTGATATTGAGATCAGGATTTATTAATATAATTTAATTATTTGGATTTAATTATTAATATCTTATTAATAATTAATTAATAATTAATGGATTTATATTAATAAATGAATATATATATTTATATATATATGTGTAAATTCGAATTAGGGTTTGTTATATAAAACCCTAGGTAAATTCGAATGGCTTGATTTAGTATTTCTATATTTGCGGCATAAGTACCAAATGTTTTGGTATTTTGGCAAATCCCTAAAATCAATATTATCCATTGGATCGGTTATGATTTAGTATCAACCGTTGGATTAGGATATTGATGAATTCGAAATTAATAACTTGGTGACCAAGTTTTATTTTTCGAATTTGATTAATCAATTATATCCGTTGGATCGGTCTAAGATTTAATCTATGCCGTCGGATTAAGAATTGATTAATTATATATATATATATATGTATATATATTCGAATTACATTTATGGATAAATTCGAAAAATTGTTTTAATAAATTAATTTATCCTAAACTTATTTGATCCATTAGATCGGTTAAGGAATCATCTCAACCGTTGGATTGAGATAATAAGAATTCGAATTTTATATATATATATATATATATAATATAATTCGAATTTTATGATATAAGAAGATAAGATTGGATTTTTGATTTATCTAAATCTTTCTTATTTAATTAAATCCCTAATTAATTATATCCATTGGATTTAGATGAGATTAAATCTGGACCATTGGATTAAGATAATTAATTATATTTAATTAATGAAATTCGAATTTAGGGAGGGAATATCTCCAAATCGGTTACAGTCTTGAGCCTATAAAAAGGGAGCTCATTCTACACATTTTTCACACCTTTCCCCAGAGAAAAATTCGAACTCTCCCTCTCCTTCAGGGTCTGCGAATTTTCTCTCTGATCTCTTCTTCTGGTTCGGCTTAGGAGACTATTTCTCCGGAAGCTTAAAAAGAACCATCAGTTAAAGTTTTGCGACGGAGTCCTGCCGGCGAAGCCCACGCTTCGGTACGAGGATTCCAGGAGAATATCCCGGAAGATCACGGGAGATTCCTTCAGCAACGGCGGAGCCCTGCCTGACTCAGAGTGCGCAGCCGAAATCGCCAAACGAGGTACAGCCTTATGCATTGGGTTAATAAATGCAAACATTTACTGCTTTCTATTTATTTCCTATTATGACTAGTTTATTAATAATGAGTTATGAATATTAAATTGCATAATATTTATCAGATCTTGGAATATGGTTATTATCCGATATTCGGACCGTTGTTTGGATAACAAGTTTTCCGCTTTAAAATAATTTTTAAATGTTACCCTGACGGTTCGGACGTATAAATCGTGATAATTATACGGAATCCGAGACGTGATTTCCAACAGCCGACTGCTTCAGCGTGACACCTTCATTCTTCTGATCGACCTTGATACTGAGGTAGTATGAGAGTAGTCCGAGGTCGCTCATCTCGAACTCCTTCATCATCTGCTTCTTGAATCCATCTATGCCTTCTGAACTGGATCCAGTCACGATCAGGTTGTCGACGTATACACCGACGATGAGGGCCTCGCCTCGATTATTCCTCGTGTAGACCGGTTGCTCCTGGGAGCACTTCTTGAAACCAAGACTCTTCATACTCTTGTCGAGTCGAGTGTTCCATGCACGTGGTGCCTGTCGCAATCAATAAAGAGCTTTTGACAGCTTGTACACTTTGTGCTTGGCGGTCTTTTCGACGAAGCCTTCCGGCTGAGCAACGTAGACTTCTTCTTCCAGTCTGAGGACGTTGCCTTCTGAGTCTTTCTTGAGCTTATAAACCCACTTCAGACCAATAGACTTGTGACCTTTTGGAAGGTCGACTAGCTCCCATGTCTGATTCTTCTCAATTGACTCTAGCTCTCTGTCCATCGCTTTCTGCCATTCCTTCTCGGTGGCTGTCTCACGATAGCTGGTTGGTTCCTCTTCACTAACCAGCAGGAGTTCCTCCGGGCTCAAGTCAAGCTCCCGCGCTTCTTCGTAGACGTCAGACAGGGTACGGAACCCTCTTGGTCCGTCCTTGATCGACGAGTCTCCTGAGCTGGTTCCTTCCGAACTAGCTGTCATTGGGATCGGGGTGCTCATTCCTGATCCTAGGTTAGGCGAGCCTGTCGGTGAGCTGGTTCCAGTCATGTTGGTTCCAGGGGAACTAGGCGTTGCTAGTCCTTGGAAGGGATTCTCTCCTTCTTCTTGCTCGATTGCCTCTTCCTCTTCGAGTATAAACTCCACCGAGTTTTGTTGAGGCTCTCAGTTCTCGTCTCGCCAATCCTATTTCTTTTCTTCTTCGAACACAGCGTCTCTGCTCACATGCTCTTTGCCGCGTCGGGGGTCGTAGAATTTGTGTGCCTTGCTCCCTTCTTCGGCGCCAAGGTACACCATTGGTTGACTCCGATCATCGAGCTTTTTGAGGTTTGGTCCCACAGTCTTCACATATGCGGTGCATCCAAACACCTTCAAATGCTCCAGATGAGGTTTGTTCCCTTTCCAGACTTGGTAAGGGGTGCGCTCGCCTAGCGCATTCGTCGGTAGACGGTTCAGAAAGTAGACCGCATGTCGTACTGCTTCTCCCCAAAATCTCGCCGGAACTTGCATGCTTTTCAGCAAACTCATTATTGTGTCCATCACATTTTGGTTTATTCTCTCCACCACGCCGTTATGTTGGGGCGTGTATGGTGCGGTGAGGTGTCTCTCTACACCTTGTTCTCCGCAATAATCCGCAAAATTCCGAGATGTGAACTCGCCTCCTCGATCTGTTCGCAGGGTCTTCAGTCTATGTCCTGACTGGTTCTCCACGAGCCTCTTGAACTTCTTGAAGACTTCATGGGCTCCACTCTTCTCCTTGAGTGTATAGACCCACATCCACCGGCTGTAATCATCAACAAGTAAGAAGAATTACTTGTTGCCAGCTAGGGTGGTCGGGGTGATTGGACCACACAGGTCAGCGTGCACCAGTTGCAGGGGTCGCTCTGCTCGGAATTTGGCCTTGATCGGAATGGCATTCTTGCCTTGATCGGAAATGGCACTTTTGCGACCATGCAACATTCGCAGAGCTGGTTAGGGTGTTCGATCTTCGGTACCCCAAAGGCCATTTTCTTCTCTCCCATCATCTTGAGCGCGTAGAAGTTTACGTGCCCAAGTCGTGCGTGCCACAACCAAGCTGGGTCTGTCAAGGACGCCATTAAGCAGACGGGTTGGCCCGTCTCCAGAAGTATATTGTACAACCTGTTCGGCGTTCTCTTCACCTTCATCAACAAGGCGCCGCTTTGGTTCCACATCTTCAGGTATGAGCCGGCCATCACCACTGTGTTTCCGACTTCCGTCATCTGACCAAGGCTGATGATGTTACTCTTCATCTTCGGGATGTAATACACCTGAGTCAGAAGGCGCGGGTCCCCGTTCTTGCACTACAACAGGATGGACCCTCTGCCTCTGATTTCGACGATCGACTCATCGCCAAACTTCACGCTTCCTGTGATTTTCTCATCGAGCTCTTTAAACTTAGCTCGGTCTCCCGTCATGTGGTTGCTCGCACCATTGTCTAAATACCAAACGTCGGTATAGACATTCTTCTCTCCTTCTACGAGGAGGTTTGCAATAATCTTTTCCTCGATAAGCATGACCGTCTCTTCGGCCATCTTCTCCGGGCTGGGCTTTTTCTCGGCCATCGTCAGCTCGGGCTCCGGGCTCGACTTCACGTCGACTGGCTCCTCTAGGTCGGTCTTCTCTCTGACCGCTTCTCGCCCGGGATCAGCGTCGCTCTTGCGTTCGACGCTCGTCTCCTCGTCTCTCTGGACTTCAATGTTCTTCTCCTGCTGGGCGAACATCAGCATTTGCTCGTCTTCGTCGAATCTTGTCAGATTCGCTTCATCGCCGTGCTTCTTACTGCGGCATTCCGATGAATAGTGCCCGAGTTTCTGACAATTGTAGCACTTCACCGTGCTCTTGTCTCTTCGGACCGTGGTGCCTTCCTGGCGGGGTGAGCTACTGCCGCGACCTCGCATGTCACGACCTCGACCTCGTCCTCGGCCTCCACCACGTGCTCGACTATCTCTTCCGTACCCGCCACGACTCGACGAGCTTGAAGAAGACTCAGCTCCATAGTTCTTCTTCTGCTTGGCCACCCATTCTTCATGTGTCAACAGGAGGTGCTTCCCATCTTCGTTCTTTAGTGTGACGCCGCCCATTTGCTTAGCCATCGCTTCTTGACTTGCTAGCAAATTCTCAAAAACTCTACAAGTGATGGTTGAACGAGCCATCCTTGTACAGCAATCACGAAGCTTCGGTACTCCGATCTCAACCCGTGGATGATGATCCTCTTCATACGAGCCTCTTCGATGATAGACTTTGGATCGAGATCGCTAATCTCACGGCATATCGACTTGACCTTGTGAAAATATTGAGCAATCGTCACGTCGCGTTGTGAGATTGATAGCAGCTCGTTCTCTAAGAGCTGTAGCCTCGCATCATTCTTCTTTGAGAAAAGCGTCACGAACGTCTCTCATGCTTCTTTTGGCGTCTTGTCGTCACGAATGTGCTCCAATGTCTCTTCTTCAACGGTGGTCTTTAAGGCAAACTCACTTTGCCTGCTTTGATTCTCCATTTCCGCAAGGTGCCATTAGCATTTTCCTCCGGCGGCGTAGTTTCGCTTCCGCCGACGACCTCCCAAAGGTCGTGCCCTTGCAAATAGGACATCATGCATGTCGCACATGTGTTGTAGTTATTGGTGTTGTGTTTCTTGATACCTCCGACAACTTGGAGATCACCCATAGTGTTGGCAGTACCTCGACACAAAAAAACTGTCACAAAAAAATCTCTGGAATTCGTTTCTGATGTGGAAGATCAGTCGGAACCGCAAACACAGAGCATACTAAGACATTCAAAGACCTAACAGCAACACTCAGAACCTCGCTCTGATACCAAATGTTAGTTCCAAATATTTAGAACTTTTACCACAAAGCACAATAAAAAATATGACAACACTTTAATGCAAGAAGCCACTCGCTATCACTCATGTTTACTTCTCTGTTATGTATATATATATGTATATATATAATATGGAAATATTTGTGTACAGATGAGAGCAAAAGAAGTGAGAGAAATTGTGGGATTATATATTGAAGTGGGAGTACAAAATGTTGGAGGTGAGCAAAGAAGCTAGCGCACATGCTGCTTTTATAGGCATAAGAATACTTAGAAAATGACTATTTTACCCTTGTACAAACTTGATAGCTAAGTAGTTATAGTATAACTTGTAAAACAACTTGCAGAGCAAGTATATCACAAAACGTCATTGCTTACTTCTTTAAACTTAGCCTATGTCATTGCTTACGATTCACAGGCCCTTTGCTTCACAGCGACGATTAACAAAAGCCAAAGATAATCGCTTACGTTGGTTAATACCTCCCGAAACAAGTAATACTCCTACATTATCCTATATAACAACTCAATCAACGAGCTAGCTTACAATAATGCAACATACATTTTTTTATATCAGGTTCTTACGCATGCTTTTTCATAATAAGTCTTCACGAATGATCAACATTATGTGGCGGTTTTGAGAGCATCGAAGAAAGGACTTATCATCGTGAATGCAGGTGAGGATATGGATGATCCAACAGTCATATACAATATAGTTTACCACGAAGTGTTTCAAAATATTTCACCAACAAATATACAAAATCGAGGTAATCATGAAAAACTTCTTAAAAAACCTATTTAATATAGAAAAAAGATACCAAATATGATAATAGTTTCTTTAATTAATTTGGATGAAAATTATCTATCAGACATAAATCATATGAAAATTATAATCTATTTAAATTGAAAATGTATTCAACTAATGGCAAGAAGGCACAAATTTTTACTTTACAGGTCACTATACAAAAGTTAGAGTTTCTCGATTATGAAATATATAAATACGAAGAGGAAACACGATCGTATTGATTGGAACATGGTATTAATTAATGATGAGGTATGTTATATTATTGCCTTTGTATTATCTTACAATTCGAATGAATTCTCAAACATAAGTCTACTATCTTTAGTTACTTAACTTATTATACGTATTTTATCTTTAACAAATAAATTGTTAAAAAGAAACACATATATTTATATTTGTATTATTTTTATCAGTGATATATTTGTAATTCATTTATTAAATGTGCATTTATGTTTTCTATCCCTCTAGTATATCAATCTTAATATATTATTTTTGGTTTATTTATTTTAACTCTTGATTATATTCTCAATTTCAACAACCTTTGATAAGAGCAGTCGTAAATATATATATATATATATGGTTATCAAGCTCAAATCACTTTCTGAGGAAGGGAAGACCTATGTTATACGGAACTTTAAAGTGGATGACAATACAGGATCATTTAGAGTAACTGATGGAAAAGATAAAATCATATTTACCACCGTAACTTCTATACAAAGGATAGAGTGACTCAGTTATAGAGATGCACGATTTTCAGTTTGCACCGCCAAATGTGATTGAATCCACATGAATGATGATAGCACTTTGACAAGTATAGCTTTAGGGATTTATGTACATATATATATATATATATTTAAATTTGTTTAAATAATTTTAATTTTCGTAATGTAGACATTGTTGGATGTTTGACTGTCGTCAAAGATATAAAAATTGTGGGCATGGGAAGTGTTTCAATAAGAGACTTGGAGATTATCTTGCATAAGTATGTAGTTTTGGTATTATATGTTGGACTCACGTGTGGCCCATTGGGCACAATTAATTATTGGGTTTAATAATAATAATAAGATAAATCTAATTGGTTTAATTAAATAAAGGTAAATTCCTATTATACCCTGATGGTGGGTCTATATAAAAAGAAACCCTAGGAATTGGTCCTCTCTCTACCTACGTAAGTTTTCCTCTCCATCAAAGAAGGCTTGTCACTCTATAGAGGTTAAGAGAGAGAAACGCAATTCCGTGATTAATCGTTTCCGCAATTATTCCGATCATGGATCAAGGTACGGTTTCTCGATCTAATATTCATATGTGAAAATCATCTCGTTCTAAGATCTTGGCTAATAATGTTTTATGCAATATTAAGAAATCGTTTTGCATAATCATGTACGACATTAAATTAATGCTTACATGTGGTATCAGAGCCTTGATTGTTGAACCTATGATTTTCCTATTACGTATTTGATTTACTTGTTCATGTCGATCAAGTTAGCATGAAGATCGACGTTTTGGTCTTCTTTGACATATGTATATATATGTTTAATATCATGAATGAATCTGTAAATATTGTGAATTGTTTTTATGTTGGGATTTATCTGCAATTAATTTTGTATGTGCTTTTGGTTGGTCAAAATATAAGTGTCGAATCAGGTTCATGATATCATGATCATATTAATGACCGACTAATGTTTTTGGATTTATCATTCTTGTTATTTGTTCGATCAAGATCAATACTGACTTTAGTTTTAATAATAGTCAGTATGTATATTTTTATACTTTATGTTTTCATGGAACAGATCATGATTCGTGTTTTGATCTTGTAAACACGTATAAAGTTTCCAAAATCGTGTTTATGATTTAAAATAAATATAATAATAATAAAATTTACGGTTTAGAAATTAGTTACCGATTAATTTGTAGCACGTATTATTATTATTATTTTACTTTTAATAATATCTTCTTATTGTTTAAATTATGTGCCGATAATCTCGTGGCCTTATTGTTATTGTTATTTTAAATAATAAAAGTTAAAAGTGACTATTATTTTGGATTAAGTTACCACTTATATTGGGTTTTCCATAACCACCTCATGGTGTAAAAGGATCCGTTCTTATTTTAAGGATAAAATTATACGCATTACATTATTCAAGGATTTATTTGGTTGCTATAATTACGTGGTTAATTTTGTTGACCTACTTCTTTGAATTTTTACCGAATATTATGGTGACAGTTAGTGATTTATGCCACGTGCTTATGATAAGTAACTAATAGAATTATATGTCACAATTTTTGTTGCACCTTACGAAATCAGAGAGTAATATTTACAAATATATATATGTATATATATATATATATTATTAAGCATTAAAGTTTATTCTCTGATCTTATGAATTAAAATTATTACGGGCGTATATCGATAATGTACAGTATAGTTTGAGTAAATAAAATTATTTCTTTACTTACCTTGATTTTGGTTGACTTGATTACTTGACATTTAAAGTTAACTCAATTCGATATCTATATTATGAATAATTCGTTAGTCACCAAAGTGGCCGAATTAGAATGCTTCATAGATATTAAATTATTAATGTTCAATCACCCCGATTAAGTGATGCTTTAATGACATAAATGGTTTATTAAGGGTGAATTGAAGTTTATTGGTTATAGAATATTTCTTGATCGCCCAAAGGTTGATTATTCGTTTTATAATTGATGAACATTATCGTGGTAATCTATTTGATCAGTTAGATATGTTTAGTATATCCAAAGATTAAAAGCATATCTAATTTGAGTATGTTAGTTACCAATTATGTGAAATTAATAATGCATCAATCATGTTTCATGTATATTGTTGTTTCACCCAAAGGTGATCTTCAATATGCATCTTATGTTTGCTTCTTCTAATGTTATGAATCTGTATTATGAAATTTTACTCAAAGCATTAACGTGTGAGCTTATGTTATATATTGCAGCTTCTGTTCCTGTTTCTCTTCATTCGCAAGCAACGTCTGTTATTAAGTTTAATGGGCTCAATTTCTTAGAATGGTGCGAGCAAATTCAGTTTCACCTCGGTGTTCTGGATCTTGATCTTGCACTCTTAAGTGAGAAACATGTTGCCCTTACTGACGCTAGCAGTGCTGACCAAAGATCTTTCCATAAAGCTTGGGAAAGATCTAACAGACTAAGCCTAATGTGTATGCGAATGACTGTAGCAAACAACATCAAGTCCACACTGAACAGAACTGAAAGTGCTAAGGAATTTCTGAAGTCTGTGGTAGAAAGTTCTCAGTCTGAATCGGCTGATAAGTCGTTGGCTGGGACACTGATGGGTACGTTAACCACTATGAAATTTAATGGTTCTCGTATCATGCATGAGCATATCGTCGAAATGACGAACATTGCAGCAAGATTGAAGACCATGGGAATGGAAGTGAATGAAAATTTCCTAGTAACGTTCATCCTTAATTCCTTACCTTCTAAGTACGGTCCATTTCATATGAACTATAATACTTTGAAGGATAAATGGAATGTGCATGAATTACAAAGCATGTTCATTCAAGAGGAAGCGAGGCTTAAGAAACCGGGAAATCATTCAGCTAATCTCGTTGGTCACAAAGGTGCTGGAAAGAAACCTTGGAAAAAGGATGGAAAGGGCAATAAAGGACTATCAAGGCTTAATCAGTCATCTTCCCAAATCAACCAGAAGGAACCAATCAACGAAACGTGTCGGTTCTGCAAAAGGACTGGACACTTTCAGAAAGATTGCCTGAAACGTAAGGCATGGTTCGAAAGAAAAGGCATACATTATGTTTCAGTATGTTTCGAATCAAATTTAGCTGAAGTTCCTTATAATACCTGGTGGATTGATTCTGGTGCTACTACTCATGTTTCAAATACGATGCAGGGATTCCTTTCGACCCAAACCATAAGCGAAAATGAGAAATTTATCTACATGGGAAACAGAGTCAAAATTCCGGTTGAAGCTGTTGGAACTTATCGTTTAGTTTTAGACAATGGGTGTCATTTAGATCTTTTTCGAACTCTGTATGCTCCTTCTATTTCTCGCAATTTGATTTCCGTGTCCAAACTTGATAAAGCTGGGTACACGTCTAAATTTGGCAATGGATGTTTTAGTTTGTTTAAACAAAATATTTTATTGGGTTCGGGTATTCTTTACGATGATCTCTACAAATTAAAGCTTGATATTGTTTTTGCCGAGACTTTATTGACCTTGCAACATAATGTTGGAACTAAATGTGGTAGGTCTGATGAATCATCTGCTTACTTGTGGCATAAACGTTTGGGTCATATATCCAAAAAAAAGAATTGAAAGATTAGTAAAGAATGAAATCCTGCATGATTTGGATTTTACTGATCTTGGTGTTTGTATTGAATGCATTAAGGGAAAGCAAACAAGACAGACACTTAAGAAAGAAGCCACAAGAAGCACACAGCTCCTTGAAATTATTCACACCGGTATTTGTGGGCCTTTTGATGTTCCATCTTTTGGTGGAGAAAAATATTTTATCACCTTTATCGATGATTTTTCACGTTATGGATATATCTATTTGTTGCATGAAAAATCTCAATCGGTAGATACCCTTGAGGTGTTTATCAATGAAGTTGAAAGGCTATTAGATAGAAAGGTGAAAATTGTCCGATCTGACAGAGGTGGTGAATATTACGGAATATATGATGAAAGTGGTGCCCTGGTCCCTTTGCTAAGTTCCTTGAAAGTCGTGGTATTTGTGCTCAATACACAATGCCAGGAACACCGCAACAAAATGGTGCTGCAGAAAGGCGCAACCGTACATTAATGGATATGGTTAGAAGTATGTTAAGCAATTATTCTTTACCCAAATCATTGTGGATGCATGCTTTAAAGACTGCCGTCTATTTGCTAAACAGGGTTTCTAGTAAGGCAGTTCCTAAGACACCTTTTGAACTGTGGACGGGAAGGAAACCTAGTTTAAAGCACCTGCATGTTTGGGGTTCCCCGACAGAAGTAAGAATTTATAATCCACATGAAAAGAAACTGGATGCAAGAACAACCAGTGGTTTCTTCATTGGTTATCCAGAAAAATCTAAATGGTATCGATTTTATTGTCCTAATCATAGTACAAGAATTGTTGAAACTGGAATGACAAGGTTCATTGAGAATGGTGAAGTTACTGGGAGCTTGGAACCACGTAAAGTGGAAATTCAAGAGGTTAGAGTGCAAATCCCTTTGCATTTATCTTCTACTCAAGTTGTTGTTCCTGCACATGTTGAACATGGTAATGATTTGCCAGAACAACAAATTAACGATCAAACTCCACATGATGAACTTAAAATAGCAAATGAACCTATAATGGGTGAACCACAAGAAATAAAATTAAGAAGATCTGGGAGAGAAAGAAAATCTGCCATTTCAGATGATTATTTGGTTTATCTGATGGAGTCTGAATTTTACTCCGGAATTGAAAATGACCCAGTTTCTTTTTCACAAGCCATAGAGAGTGAAAAATCTCATAAATGGTTAGATGCCATGAAAGAAGAGCTCAAATCAATGGATTACAACGATGTTTGGGATCTTGTTGAATTGCCAGAAGGTTGTAAAAGAGTTGGGTGTAAATGGGTCTTCAAGACCAAGCATGACTCGAACGGCAATATCGAAAGACACAAGGCCAGACTCGTTGCCAAAGTTTTTACTCAGAAAGATGGTATTGACTACAAAGAGACCTTTTCGCCCGTTTCTAAAAAGGACTCTTTAAGGATAGTCATGGCGATGGTGGCTCATTATGATTTGGAGCTCTATCAAATGGATGTGAAAACCGCCTTTTTGAATGGGAATTTAGATGAAGATGTCTTTATGGATCAACCTGAAGGTTTTAAAGTTGATGGTAAAGAACATATGGTGTGCAAACTCAAGAAGTCAATATACGGTCTTAAACAAGCTTCCCGACAATGGTATCTTAAGTTCAACGATACTATTACATCTTTTGGATTTACTGAAAACATCGTTGATCGATGTATATATATAAAGATCAGTGGGAGCAAGTTTATTATTCTGGTTTTGTATGTTGACGATATCTTCCTTGCTACTAACAATCTTGGTTTATTACGTCAAACCAAGGAATTTATCTCGAATAACTTTGAAATGAAAGATATGGGTAAGGCATCCTATGTGATCGGAATAGAAATATTTCGTAATAGATCACAAGGATGGTTGGGATTGTCTCAGAAAGCATATATCAATAAAGTTCTAGAGAAATTCAAAATGGACAAATGCTCTTCAAGTGTTGCGCCAATTCAGAAGGGAGATAAATTTAGTCTCAATCAATGTCCAAAGAATGAATTGGAGCGCAATCAAATGGAACAAATTCCTTATGCATCTATTGTGGGAAGCTTGACGTACGCACAGACCTGTACCAGACCGAGCATCAGTTTTGCTGTCGGAATGCTGGGAAGGTATCAAAGTAACCCAGGAATAGATCACTGGAAAGCTGCAAAGAAAGTACTGAGGTATCTGCAAGGAACGAAAGATCATATGCTCACTTACAGGAAGTCTGATCACCTTGAGGTGATTGGATATTCAGATTCTGATTTTGCCGGATGCGTGGATTCTAGGAAATCCACTTTTGGCTATTTGTTCCTTCTAGCCGGAGGAGCAATCTCATGGAAAAGTGTGAAGCAGTCTGTCATTGCTGCATCCACTATGGAAGTTGAGTTTGTAGCATGCTTTGAGGCTACAGTTCATGGTTTATGGCTGCGGAATTTTATTTCAGGACTTGGAATTGTCGACAGTATCGCCAAGCCGCTGAAAATTTACTGCGATAACTCCGCAGCAGTCTTCTTTTCTAAAAACGACAAGTATTCGAAGGGTGCTAAGCATATGGAAATGAAATACTTTGGCGTTAAAGAAGAAGTTCAGAAACAAAGAGTGTCAATCGAGCACATTAGCACAACACTTATGGTTGCAGATCCATTAACGAAAGGATTGCCCCCTAAGGTTTTCACTGAACATGTTGAAAGAATGGGGATCCTTGGATGTCATCATTAATGTTATCTTACGACTTATGTTTTATGTGATTGACACTTTGAGGTCACTTATTTTGCTTCTGATATGAATGAATGGATCTTGTTTCTTATGATTAGTATATACATGAATGCATTATGTGAACCAAACAAGATCTTTTGTCTCTGACAAAGACATTATCGTCGGACCATTATTTATTACCTTATTATGTGTTATATTGAGTATGAAACTAATATTGTGATACATGGAAGGGACTATGTCAAAAACTGATGTATAACCGCTATGATCCATATTAGTCGTCATGCTTGATAATAACTTTATGATGTAATTAAACATTACAATGGATTTATCTTAAGTATGCGCAATTATGATTATTATTAAACCATATATGATATAATGACACATGGGCCAAGTGGGAGAATGTTGGACTCACGTGTGGCCCATTGGGCACAATTAATTATTGGGTTTAATAATAATAAGATAAATCTAATTGGTTTAATTAAATAAAGGTAAATTCCTATTATACCCTGATGGTGGGTCTATATAAAAAGAAATCCTAGGAATTGGTCCTCTCTCTACCTACGCAAGTTTTCCTCTCCATCAAAGAAGGCTTGTCACTCTAAAGAGGTTAAGAGAGAGAAACGCAATTCCGTGATTAATCGTTTCCGCAATTATTCCGATCATGGATCAAGGTACGCTTTCTCGATCTAATATTCATATGTGAAAATCATCTCGTTCTAAGATCTTGGCTAATAATGTTTTATGCAATATTAAGAAATCGTTTTGCATAATCATGTACGACATTAAATTAATGCTTACATTATATGGATATCTAATTATAATTACTTGACTTTTTATCTTAGCTAATGTGTTCTATTTTTTTATTACCTCCGGAAAATGTAAAGTAACAATGTGAGCAAAGCATGGCAAAAGATTTGATGTCAAAAAACAAGTTGAAAACTCCCAATGATCTTTAATAATAATTTTTACCTCTACAAAAGTTTTATCATTCCAAGGTGATATGCTTATATATTTCTATACGTTTCTTAAAATGATGATGTGTTAATTTTACGATTTTTTATATATTTTATTAATATATTAAACAATATCTGTAATGTTTGTATAAAATATGCACTAAACAAATATGTTTTTAGGTTTCATTATTTTCAAGGTGTTGTCAACTTTTCAACTACAAGTGCTAGCAAATATATGTGAATATGAAGAATGATTTGGTTGATAAACTAGCAAAATTTTCTTCAGACTCATCAACTTACGATCTCAAATCTTCTGCACTTGGTTCTAAAAACCTTGTAGAGGAGATGTTTGAAAATAGAATAGCCATGAAACAACTTCGAATGGCTGACTAGAGCAATGAAACCCCTGTAAGATCTACGACGCCAATATTTCTCATATATTATTTATAATATTTCTTATATATGCTGTGAGTTTATGTTTCTGTAATATTTCTTAAAATGTAGGGATATGCAATGAGTATTGTGGGGTGATAGATACCATAAATGCAAAATAAAAAGTACTATATTGGACACATAACATGCTTGATAAAAGAATGATTTTGGCTCAAGTATTTGTGTTAAATATAGATATATTATTATAGATTGTGAAGCTGAAAAAGATTGTAACATGACTATTACTGAAAAGGCTACAAAATATTGTAACATGCTAAAAGTATTATATTTTCAGCTCAACGGCTTTATTTCATAATAAAGTTAGTTTTTATAAATCATTAATGTAAAGTCTATTAACGTAAACTCTATCCAAGAAGTTAAAATTAGAATGATACAAGGAGAAAACAGAAACAAAATAATCAATTATTTAAGAAATCGATGCAGCTAGAGGGGCAAACAGTAGATCGCCTAGTTCAATTGTGAATCGTTAATTCTCCAATTGATTATATCAATGAACATTATGAAGCTGAAGGTTAAACATATAATATTATATTTACTAAAGCGTTCAAAACGCGATCAATCCCAAACTTTTAGTGAAGTAGCCTCGGGAATATAATGAAATTATCATTCTATAAATCAATGTTTATGAATAAAGAAATCTCACCAAAGATTAATTAATCGAGTCCATGGTCCTCCAAATATCTCCATTAAGACGCGTTGAACATAAGTAAATTACTCAAGTGAAATATGTGTCAAAATGGAAAATGATTTATTCGGTAAACAACTATTTTATGCATAAAAGCACTAATCTATGATGAAATTTAAAAATGTTGCAAAGGTTAATAATGTTTAGTCCGTGTAAATACGCTAGAATTAAAAAATAATTTATTCGGTAAACAAATATTTTTGTACAGTTGTTGAATAAATAAAATACTTATCTACGATGATAATGAAATTTAAAAATGTTCCAAACGTGAATTATATTTCATTTTTTATTTTGGAAATTTTTTCCATTTTTATTTTGTTAAAAATGTTCCAAAACCTGAATGATATTTCATTTTTTATTTTGGACATTTTGTCTATGTTTATTTTCTGTTTTGATGCATAGTTTGTGATAACTGAAATGCATTAAATATAACCTCAATTTAATTAAATCACACAGAAAATCAATCATATTAGGGTAAACTGCGGCTAATGTACCCAATGTTTAATCTTCTGCGGATTATGTACGCAATGTTTATTTTTGGCGCCTAATGTACCCAATGTTTGATCCGTTAGATATTTTCGTGTTTTCCGTCACTTGACCGTTATAGAGTTATCTTCCTCTATATGCACACTTTTCGTATTTTTGACATAACTCACTCATTTTTTGTCCAAATTTTATGCACGACCTATGATTGGAAAGATAAGAGATAGATCTACAACTTTAGTGTTTTAAGTTTTGTAAAATCAGTTTTAGAAAAATACGAAATTTCAAATACAACGTAAAAGTGGACATAAGTTTAATGCAAAATATTTGTTTCGAGCAAATTTTAATATACTTAATGACTTTTTATGATGAAACGTAAAACTAAAAGGTTGTAGATAAATATTTTATCTTTCTAACGGGTGTTTATTTATAAATTTTAGACAAAAAAATGAGTGAGTTATGCCAAAAATATGAAAGATGTGATGCAAAATAATCTTTCATATTTTTGGCATAACTCACTCATTTTTTGTCCAAAATTTATAAATAAACACCCTTTGGAAAGATAAAAAGTTCATCTACAACTTTTTAGTTTTACGTTTCATCATAAAAAGTCATTAAGTATATTAAAATTTGCTCGAAACAAATATTTTGCATTAAACTAATGTCCAGTTTTACGTTGTATTTGAAATTTCGTATTTTTCTAAAACTGATTTTAAAAAACTTAAAACACCAAAGTTGTATATCTATCTCTTATCTTTCCAACCATAGGTCGTACATAAAATTTGGACAAAAAATGAGTGAGTTATGTCAAAAATACAAAAAGTGTGCATATAGAGGAGGATAACTCTCTAACGGTCAAGTGACGGAAAACACGAAAATATCTAACGGATCAAACATTGGGTACATTAGCCGTCGAAAATAAACATTGGGTACATAATCCGCAGAAGATTAAACATTGGGTACATTAGCCGCAGTTTACCCATCATATTAATAAATCTAATTAAATCCAAGTGAGTAATAGATCTAAATCTCCCTCAAAAGAACAAAAAAAAAAAAAAAAAAAAAAAGAGATCTCTAATCAGAACTCTTAATAATGCCTTGATACCAACTACAAGGCCGTGTGGGCTTGGATTGGACTAAGTTTAAGCCCATTTACAAGTATATGTGCCAACACAAGGGCAACCCATACTATCTTTTATAATTTTCCTGAAATTGGTTATTGTTATTTTAGGGTTAATAGTGGCTTATATATGTATTAAATTGGATATACATGGGAGTGGTACAGAATCAAGTACGTTTTTTTAGTGACATATATCTCAAGTTGTGTTTTATTGGAATTTTGAGAAGTTTCTCCATTTGAACAGGTTAAGTACCACTAAAATTTAAATACTTTTGCCGTTCAATACATTCGAAGAATATGAGGGAAACAATTAGACAGAAAAAATAGATAAATTTTAGTAGCACTTAACACCGTTAAAAATGGATGAACTTCTCAAAATACGCAATAAAACACAACTTGAGTGTATATGCCACTTCGGAAAAAATATTTTGCTAGTGTCCCATTGAATCTAAATTCATACATAAAAAATAATTAAAAATAGAAAAATATAAATCAAGGAACCTGGTTATGCTCACTAAACCGCATAGTAGAGATTTAGGTTTGGCCTGTAAAAACTCGGTCTATCTAAAACCCGTAAAACCCCGCTTGACCTTCAAAATTCTGTTTTGTGGCAATCAAACCCAAGTATATGGGCCTTGACATTGTAGGTGCTGTAGAAAGAAATGTGAAAAACACGAAGAACACGTTTTCTCGAGATAAAACTCGAGTTCACAAGCAAAAACTCATTTTTATATCATCATCAATTAATCTTCTTACATGCATTTGCTTATATTTTATGACACGAGAAAACCATAAAACCACTAATTTAGCTGAAATCAAATCAACATAAACTTAAATAAAAAAATAAAATTACACCAAAATATTATTTTATAAATAATAGTTAATTACTATATTGGCGTATTCTAAGAAAAAAAAATCTAATTTATAATCAATATAATAATAAAAGTACTATTAAGCAATCAGTGAATTCTAATCCTCAACATTGGTAACAAATAATAAAATTGATGAAAATACTCTTAAACAAGTAAAATGTTTCACAGAAATAAATATTTTTAATTTTGTAACATGTAGAGACTAGAGAGCAATGTACTACGTTTTAAAATTTTAAAGGGAAAATTGTTCGGCCGATTATTCTAAATCTTATAATTGGACAATTAAAATGAATAGATTAAAAAAAAATTGAGGACAGAAAAATAACTCGTGGAGCTTCTAGCAGCCACTAATATTGCGCCATTTGGCAAGCTGAGCATCAGGAATCAAGATAATCATCTCTTGCTTCGAACATAGATGAGCTTCAGTTAAGTTCGGTTCAGTTCAATCCTCTGTGTTCTTAAGAACTATACAATCAAACATATATACAAAACACCCAAGCAATCCGAGAGAAGAAGATAACAGAAGCCATGTCCATATCTTCACTACCCCAACAAAGCTTTCTGACAAACGCCGTGTCTTCATCGCCCAAGAACAAGCTCAAACCCGACCTTCCCCACAAACGCGTTAGGGTTTTCTCATGCAGACACGACCATGATCATGATCGTGGTGACAATGACTCAAAAGGGTAATCAATAATGGTTATTTATTTATTTATTTATTTATTTATTTATGCCAAACACATAAGAAACGAATGGTGCGACTAATTTTGTTTTGTTTTTCTCAGGAAGAAACTGGCGAAGCTGGCGATGGTTGCATTAGCGGCTGGAGCGCTGACGTTGAGCTCGGTGTCGGACGCGTCGGCTGCGAAAAGTGGTGGCAGAGTTGGCGGTCAGGCATTCCGTTCGTCGGCTCCTCGGTCCGCCCCGAGAATCAACAATAACAATTCAAGGTTAATATTGACTATTAGTTTAGCTGAGAAGAGAATTAGGAAGTTTGTGAAGTTTATAAGATTATCTTTGTTTAGAATTTATAAAGTTTATGCGTCGAATTTTAGATCATCTAAACATAAATAACTTTTCATTTTGATTTTTTGTGTTTTAGAGACGGATAAGTATAAAATAATAATATCGAGTATTTTTCAAGACGTAACCGAAAATAAGTGAGAAAGAAAATGATTAATCCTTCATAAAAATAAAAATAAAAACACAATAATTTATTTTTTATATAAAATCATGATTTATTCTCTATATGGTCGATTAGTTTAATAGTGTATACTTAACTAAGACTAACAATGCTCCTTAGTCTTGAGTATGCTAATATTAGGGACTTGAAAGAAAAAAATCTCTACTAAGCCATTGCTTGTCATATCCAAAATTGTAGTGATAAAGCAAACTCGATCAAGCTTAATAAATAACTTTTTTACGCAAGGCACGCGCTTTTAATTTTTTTACTTGTTGTAGCATCAATTACATATTCTAAAGATACTAATTCAAAATTCTCAGAAAAAAATTACTCCTACGAAAGATTAATGAAACTTGGTATAATAACATGGCCAATAGGACGATATTACATTCATATATTTCGTACACGTTTTCGCTTTAACTTCCATTTGTTTTGCAGGACAAACATCTACATAAACCCACGAGTTGCTCCACCTTTAGGCGGCTACGGTTACGGCTACGGTGGTTATGGATGGTCGCCATTTTCTTTCTTCGCTCCGGGTCCAGGCGTCGCCGTTGGAGTTGGTGGCGGCTTTGACTCTTTGGGCTTCTTTCTGTTTCTCGGTGCTGCGGCTGCTGTTTATCGCAGCTTCAGCCGATCGAGACAAAATGACGATGACGATGAAGATTACTGAACAGATCTGGTTGAATGGAAATTTTGATGCTTGTCTCGTGTGTATATATGATGTTTGAACTATATACTTTGACACATGAATATCATAAATGTGAAAAACTTCATACATTTTTATTTTTAAACGGCAAGAACGCTAATATGTCTATGAAGTATGAACCAGTCTAAAACGACAATGGCATGAGTAAGGTCGCGGAAAAGTTTACATTTAGAATCCAAAAACACCAAAAATCAACGGAAAGAAAAAAAAATTGACGCGAATATTTTACTTGAAAACATAATGTGAGAATAAAACTATGAAAAGATGTGTCAATTCATTGTGATCAAATATGAAATACCAAAGAAAGAGTGCAAAAGAATAGGCCTATTTTATTCTATATAAATGTAGATTAGATAATAAAATTTGGAACAATATCTTGAAGATGAATATGAGATATAATTAGGGCCGTAACCGAAACGGGTATCCGGTTTTTTGAACTACCCGCATCCGGATCCGGTTTTTCGGGTATCTGAAAATAACTACCCGTATCTGGATCCGAAAATCTGGATACACGGAAATATAATAAGATGCACAATCCATTTACTACATTCACCGCTTCACTGCTAGAGGGGTAGCATTTTAGGCCCAACTCGATGGTTCAACTCAATTTGTCAAAGACCCAACCCTAATCCAATCTGCTATATAGTAATTTCTGCACAATCCATTTACTACAATCACCACTAGAGCAATTTCTGTTCTAATCGGATCATGCTCTCATTAATTAATGAATACAACGAGTTTTATTGAAGCTTAATATCACGTCCCACACATTCTCCATTCACAAAAAGACATTGCAATGAAGTTCATTTAGGATGACTCCGGATTTTTTTAGAGCTTACAATTTTGGAAGAGTAGAGCATGTGATCCTATCAGAACTCCGAACTTAAGCGTACTTGGGCGAGAGTAGTACTAGCATGAATGACCTCTTAAGAAGTCCTCGTGTTGCATCCCTCATTTTTTGGCCGAAATTTTATTTTTACGTCGGTAGCAAATTTAATAATTCTTTATTATAACGGTTATTTTTCGTTTAGAAAAATAAAATTAGATTTAGATGAAAGTAATTTATTTTTTACTTCCCTATTCCGTCGTTTTTTTTTTTTTTTTTTTGCGTGAAAAAAAACAAGTAATTTTACCATAAAATTAACGGAAAAGTGTACATTAAATATTATTTCGTTGCAAATATTGGTGGTTGCGATCATACCAGCACTAATGCACCGGATCTCATTAGAACTCCGAAGTTAAGCATACTTGCAAGATAGTAGTACTATGAATTTAGACAGTGTCGGCCCTTCTTATAGGCGAGAGAGCCCCCCAAATATAAACTTTATTTGTAAACTTATAATAATAATAATTATTACTATTATTATTATTATTATTATTATTATTATTATTATTATTATATTTTGGTCTTGTTTTTATTTTCTTATGTTTGAGCATGACATGATTTAATTTACATTTGTTTGAGTATGGCATGATTTGTTTGAGTATTTATATATGTGAGAGTGAGACTATATTTTATTACATTTGTAAACTTAGTCTTAAAATTATTTTTGTGATAATTTTCATCGATAATCCTCGATAGGTTTCGATAATCCATCGATAAGTATCGGTAACAATAAGCTACATTTTTAGTAGTTTTTCATCGATAATCCTCGAAAATCTATTGGTAATTATTCCTCAGGAATGGAAACCGATTTATCGGCTAAAACGACATTTTAAACCTTGTTGAAGACAGTGTGAGTGTGGTATTCTCGTTTTACTTTATGTGAAATGTATATATCTTTTAATGTTTTCAACTTTTCAGGTAGTAAGATTTTTGTTTAGTATCTTATTATATATTTTATATATGAAATTTATAGGTTAAACAGAAATTCAACTGGAAGATACAAATAAGAGCAACAAAAAGAAAAAATAAATTGATAAAAAATGCTTTGTATAAATTTTGAATAGATTCTCTTTCATAATTATTTCGGTTATGTTCATCGTGTCTTTTGAATAAATATATTATTTGTCGTTATATTTAGGTTACAAAAATTAACAACGCGCCCCACAAAATTTTTCCGTCTAGGGCCCGCCCGAACTCAAGGCCGACCCTGATTGTAGACCTCCTAAGAAGTCCTAGTGTTGCACACTTTTTTATTGCCCTAAATAAGCTTTTTACGCCCGTAGAAAAATGGTATGGAGTATTCTATAAAAGCCTAGAATATTCATAAAGAATATAGAGTCTAAAGGATGACGAGTGTACTAAAACATTCTATCAAATCCTAAGTATTCTATCAAATCCTAAGTATGTGTATAACCTTCTAAACTTATTAGAATAGTATAGAACTCTCCATAATCTAATTTTAAACGTTAGAGTAAATCAATCGTAGTTAATCCCGTAAATACATAATCAAAACACGTTAGATTCTGTATTTTTTCTGATTAAAATTCAGAATTCAAATTCCGAATTAAAACCACAAACATAAATTATGCTTTTGTTTTTAAAACATAAACCAGAATAAAAAAAATTGGATCTGTTTTTAAAACAGAAAGCATAATAAAAAAATTATGGTTCTGCTTTTTAATTTGCACCAAGTTTTGAATTCACGGTCGACTAATCTTGACCGTTGGATCTTGTGATCTAACGGCCGAGATTAACTTTTTATTTTAAAAAGAAAAAGAAAAAAGAAATAAAATATTAACTTTATTATTTTTCATTTGCATATATACATGTTGTTTTTCCAATTGATCATTTTTTACCCAATTCATAAAATCTGATCATTCTATCTTATAAATACCACACTTCAACACCTCAAAATTCACTCAGCTCAATTCTCTCAACTCCGTTTCTTTCCCAATTATTCATACTCTATCAACCCGATTTTTAACAGTTATTTATTATCAATGTATTTCTCACCTAAAATTTTTATGTTTTGATATATTTAACAATTAAATAAATCAATAAAAGAGGCATTTTTTTAATTCTCTTCTTAGTGATTTTACTGAATTTGATTTGGGCAGTTTTGTAAATATTAATTTTTAGGGTTAAGACTAATAATTTATTATTTTTTAGGGGCTAAAAAAACCAGAAACAGGACCAGAATGTTCCGGTTTAATAAAAACCAGAATTCTGGTTCTCAATAAACACCAGAATTCTGGTTATGGTTTTAATAAAAAAAAAATAAGAAAAAAAGTTGGAGTTCAGATTATGAATTTTATCTGAATTTACAGCATTAATCCCAATTATCCATTCTAATCTTTGGAGCGTATATATAAGTAGGACTTCTTTATATGTAAATCATTCAAGAAATCTAATTTAGAATTTCTCTCTCTAAAATAAACTATTGTATTTAAGTAAGTTTGAGTGTTCTTCAAAGTTAATTCAAGTTACGGTGGCTTAATAGCTCCGGGAGTAAAGCTAAGTGTTACATGTGAGACAGAACTTTCAAGCATGTAACATTAAGTACACCTAGTAATGTACCGGACTCTTACACTATAGTTTTGATATATAATCGGTTATGTCGATCTATATCACAACTTAGAATGTCTCATCGTTATTCTAAATCGGGATAATAGCGGCTAAAGTAGCCAAACTTTCATGATTTGTGTCGATAAAGGTCCAAACTGGATTTATAGCGGCTAAAGTAGCCAAACTCGGTCAATCTGTGGCAAGCACTAATTCCGTCCAGTCAAACTTAACATCCGTTAGTCTATCGCCACGTCACTTACACGTTATATCAAACTTTGGGTATTTATGCCGTGATAAAACCAAAGTTTGGATACTTATGCCGCGATAAACCATTTTATATATGTTTTTCGCTTGTTCACGTCATCTAAATAAAAGTTTAAATATTATAGTTTTGGGAGGACTCGAACTCATCACTTTCCCCCTCATAAAAAGACATTATAAAATGTACAAAAATCTAAAATCAATATTGTATTTTTTGTTGTTGTAAAAACGGTTTTATCAAACACTTGAAAAGTAGTTTTGTTTCTAAAAACAAAAACAGTTTTTTTAATCCGAACCAAACGCAAGCCAATGTGATATTGGGCATTTTAAAATTGGACTAAACGGTGCGCTTTATGCGCATTGAGAGTTTGAAGAGTACTACTGTACGTAAACACGGCATACGCCGAAGCGATGTGCCGCAGAAACCTTGGCTGCGAGTTTTAGGGAGAGTAGTTGTTAGGAGAAAGCGCAACGCAACGAAATTCTCATTCTCTCTCAATACTCGCTTCAGTATGGAGACGGTGATAATCATAACATATCAACGAACAAAAGACAACTTTAGCGTGAAAGAGAAAAACAAATGCATAAGTAAAAAAAATTATACTCGTAGATCGCTCAATCTAAATTACAAACAAAGTCTTCCCAAAATAAAAACATCATCATCATGATCAAACCTGAATCTAGAATTATGACAAGCAATCGATGACTTTGTGTTCAAATGTTCTCACACAATTATCTATGATATTCACTCGGCATGACGACCTAGAAACATTAAACCACATCTCCATCGATATACAGCGTCAACTTTTCAGAGGACAACACTGAGTTTGAACTTTCTCTTGTTTTCTCTTTTTTCCTCACTTTCACACATATAAATGAAAAACTATTACCGGATTATGTTTCAATACTTAAAAACAAATGAAAAAACGAGAACCATTTTAATATAGTGGTTAAGTAAGTCTACGACATATTTAAGTTTTAACTAGTTGAATGATTGCGCTTGTACACGTACTTTCACTTTTAACTAGTTTTGCGCAGGCCGTAAAAAAACATAATTGCAAATCATTATTAGTCAACCCGAACTCGGTGCGAAAAACACATATGTCTAATTTGGAACAGGGTCAGGTTGACTTTTTCAGACGCATGGGTTGACTTTCACAGAATTTGGTCGGGTTGAATATTTTGTACCAGATTCAGGTTGAAAAAGTTAAGCCGACCCTGTTTCAAAAAGTTAACTCGACCCGGTTATGAAAAAGGCAACCCGAACTCGTACCGACAAAGTCAGCATGAATCCGGTACAAAAAATTCAACTTGACCACTGTCCAAAAAATTCAACTCAACCCCGTTCTAAACAAGTCAACTCGACCCCGGTCCAAAAAATTCAACTCACCCCGTTCCAAATTAGTCAACCCGAACTCGGTGCGAAAATTACATATGTTTCTATTACTATGATCACTTATCAATAAGTTTCTATGTATATATGTATATATATTTTTTTTTTCATGATATAACGTGAAGCGAATGTGGTTTGATGGTTATATTGTCCTTTTATGAGGGGGAAAGTGATGAGTTCGAGTCCCAAAACTATAATACTTTAACTTTTTTATTTAGATGACGTGAACAAGCGGAAAAATATATAAAATGGTTTATCGCGGCATAAATACCCAAACTTTGGTTTACCACGGCATAAATACCCAAAGTTTGATATAACGTGTAAGTGACGTGGCGATAGACTAACGGATGTTAAGTTTGACTGGACGGAATTAGTGCTTGCCACAGATTGACCGAGTTTGGCTACTTTAGCCGCTATAAATCCAGTTTGGACCTTTATCGACACAAATCCTGAAAGTTTGGCTACTTTAGCCGCTATTATCCCTTCTAAATCTAAACCACACAAACTAAATGTAATGTACCAAACTTGCTGGGTTTTGTTTGCTAGCCCAAATCATTTGGGCTTCATTTCGTACACTCTAATTCTATAACAAATATTATTTTTCTTTTTCTTAGATGTTGATAAATAATGTTCAAATAGTTTTATTAAGCAAATAAAATAAAATGAATCTCAGTTAATAATAAGGGGTGTTTCTGCTAATAGTCGACTTTATCTGATTTTATGTCCAACATTTATACATATCTATATGTATTTATAAATTGTATATCAGTTAATTAGAGCCACAATTTAACAGAAATGTAAAAACTTAATTATTTCGTCGACTTAATTTATATGATGATAAATATTGATTAGTTCCAGAAAATATTTATGAAACTAGAGCACTTGGGATTCATTTATTTATGGGTGAGTTACGGCAAAACTACTCAAATTTTAGTCAACGTGCCTCTTGTGTACCCAACTTTTAAAAGTGACGGCAAAAATACCCAAATTGCATTGATCGTGACATTTGCACAAAAACATTAACGTTTCGATTAACATCCGCCACGTGGCCATTAACAGCAAAATACCCAAACTTTGCGAGAAAATCCCCTCGACTCGCGAGCTGTCCGTACACACAACTTCAGAAGGGCTTCACGCTGATAAATTAGTTGCTGTGCATCTCATAACTATAATTTTTGTGCTGATAAATTTTGTCCCTTAAACATTAGTTTTCAGTATCAATATCCATTATTTCTTGTAAGATGACAAAAATACCCTCTCATAAGATTTCCTGCCTATATAGTAACCTAACAATTTTAAATTTGAACATTAATAAAAAAAAAATTATTTCTATATAAATATAGTTTGCGGTGATATTAAAAATCAACATTTTGGGAAAAGAAAAAAAAAGGTTTTATTGATTGAGGACAGATCCTTAACTCCAAATTATGGTCGGCCTTTGAGAATCCTTGTTAAATTAATGCAATCGAACTACCAAAAGTACAATCAATAATTGAAACTATATATATATATATATATAAATATAAATATAATAATCACAATCTGATCACAAAGCCATGTAAATTAACGCGTAGATTCCTGTTGTTGTCGAGAACCCTAATACTTTTATTGAGGAAGAAACAGATGAAACCCTAATTGAACTGAGAAAAAGCTATAAGATAAATCAAGCTGAAAGATATGCTTGTCTGCTCATTATAATTTAATCAATGTTGCTTGTCCCATTTGACATTAATGTATTACTTCCATGTGGTTATGCCACAAAACCTACTCTTTATTTGGAGCTTTTTATTTTATACTTTGATTATCACTGCTTTTAACAGGAATATTCAGATGATTTTTCTATTTATTATACGGGATTATTTGAACTTATTACACGGTAAGAATATGTTAATCTACGTAACCAAGCTTGTTTGGCCTAGTGGTAACTCCACGACTAGCACGCTTAGGTAACTACAAAGGGGACTATCGAGTATTGCATTGATCCTATATTTTAGGAGAGTCCATTTCCGCATGTACGTCTCTCTAAATGGAAGGACCAATATTAATGTCAAAATAATATCAAATGACTGACTAAAAATTGTGCATCCTTACTAATTCTATTATTTCTCGCACACTCTTTGTGAGCGTGGCTTTCATAAATAGCGCATGCAAAAGTCTAAATCAAGACCGTTGTTTGCCTGCACATTTTACGTGTGATCACCCTCGAAGAAAACCCCTTCCCTTTCGGACTCAATATCTCTTAAGACTCTATATATGTGGCCAAACCTGCTATCTATGAGGTAAGCGCTTTACCGGCATAATTTTGCACCTATAGTTTCTCCGTCGCATTTCGCAAAACATCGAGACCAATAAGATTTTTTACCGGCTCATTTTAGAAGTGTGATGGTCCTTATAAATTATATATTTTTTAAGCAATACTGAAGTTTATGGTTAAAAACAACCTTCAACGTGTCAACTATATATTTTATGAGGTTAAATTATAAGGAGAACATAACTTTGGACAAATATATTCTTACTATATATTTATATAAATCATAGATAGTATATCTTGATAAAATAAAATAAAAAATTAACCGCAACTTGGGATTTAAACAAAGCCATAGATCAACAAAATCTCAATGTGAAAAGTGAGCATAAAAGAATTAGATTATTGGTCCAACCATATTATTTAAGTGTACGAAAGCCGTCGGTAATGATGCTCTAAAATCGAATCATCTTGGTATTAAATTAACAAATCAAAACCCTAAATACATTTTATTAAATGTCGTGTAACCAATAATTGAAGAGGCAAAATTAAATATGTATATATGAGAATTAGAACAACGTGGGACGAGAAGATATCATAGTATATTAAAAAAAAAAAAAAAAAAAAAGCACTTGATCCACAGAAGATAAGCTTTGGACCAAGAATAGAGAGATCATCTTTGATGATTTTTGTATATTTTATTAATTATATTAAAAAATCTTAATTATTTTATAGGGTTTTTATTTCTTATTGGTTGCAAAGTCATAGTCCGAATTCGATGCATTGAATTTGGAGGTGCAGTTTCTGGAATATGGATTCTATTTTTTTTTTATTAAATTATATTATATTTTGGAACCTTCATACGTGCTTAAGACTTTTTTACATATTTTTATATTGGAATCTGCTGATTTCGTGAAAGAAATATTTTTAATTTTTAGTTTTTTTTTTTATGATGTTCGAGTCCAAACTATAACATTATTCGTGCAAATTATAGCTGATTTATAATTAGCTTTATTCTTTGCTATTTTTAATTTAGTCTTAGCTTTTGTCTTCATCTGGATTGTGTTGGAATATTGAATGTATGCAAAGAACAAGGCCTAACCGATCATGTGTAATCCACTTAAAGTTCTTTGTTTTAAAATAATCCATGTCTATAGAACGGTGTGTATGACATACTAAAGTAAACTTTTTGTTAAACATTATCAATAGAAGTAATAAATAAAAAACGTTTGTTTTAACATTATTCTAGAGATTAATATTTACTTGGATATATTTAATTAATTTGTTATCTTATTTTAGATAAAGTACTGCAAATGAGCGCAAGCATAAAGGTCGCCTGAATTAGTTGCTTGAAAACTACAAATGTGATTAAAAATTCCATGAATGAAATGTAAGCACAAGTACATAATAAAGCCAAGCCAGTCAAAGATTTTTTTAAAATTAAAAATTAAAATAAAGAAATTATATTATGCATGTATAGCTAAATTGAATCCATATTCAATTTGATAGTTGAAGCCTTTTGGCTAATGTATTATTCAAAGTACTAAATATAGAATCAATTATTTTTCAAATTACTCTAAGATAATAGACCTTTAAGTTAACTAGTTTAAATATTTGAAATTTCTTATTTCACTCAATTGAAAATAAAAAATATAATGCCATTTCATTATCTTTCTTAAAATTGCTTGAAATAAAATTTCACGTTATTATTTTTATGCTAACCCGCAATTCATCATACTTGATATCGTTCAGGTAAATTAAGATTGTACATTTTACCATTCGATGTTCTTTGGATTCACTGGATTTCACTTACCAAAATCGTTTATCTAATCGGGTTTGGCGTTCTTATCGATCACATTTTCGATTTGGTCAGTCTTGATACATTTGTAATGCTTATTTTTATATTACAATATTTGATGAACCTATGTTATGATAAATATTATATAGGTTGAAAGTTAACTTGGATAACATGTACATGCGTTTTAGACATGATTAGTTAACTTTATTTACACATAATAAAATAAAAATAAAAATAAAAACTCTTAAGCCTCATGTATGATCGCGTCATTGTGAAGAAAAATTAAACAATTCAATTTCTTTTATCTATCTTTTTATTTTATTTTATTTTTGCAAAAATATTACATATTAAAGCAAAGTGATCCATCTCTTCTCTTCTTTGACGAGTATACACATTAATCCAAATACTGCAGAATATTTAATTTGATATTTTAGTGTGCGCAATATTAAAATTAAAAGGATATATATATATATATATATATATATATATATATATATAAAGGTCTATGTCGATCATCTAGTATACTTTGTGTTTGTTCCATTGTCACTTCCACTAGGAAAGTATAAAATATAAATACAGGTGAAAAGAATAAAACTGAGTGTATTTATTGTCATGAAAAAGGAAAATAAATAATATTCCAATAAAATAAACAAATATATGTTGCATTGCATCGAGAAATTATCCCCCAACAAGTCAAATCAAGAAGTGACCATTAGATCTTGACCACTTTGGGATTAATACAAACATTATTTAACAATAGGAAAATAGCGGTATAAGTGCCAAATGTTTGAAAAGTTGACATTACATTCCTATTTTTTTAGGTAGCGAAAGTTACCAACCACTTATTTTTTGTATTTCATCATTTTTTTCTGAAACACGCCAAATCTCATGCTTTAAAATTCATTAAAAATACATATTTTTATCATTGATAAATTAGTTTAATTGTTTTTAATAAAAATAATATATTTAATGGGTTTAAAAACGTGACACTTGATGAGATTAGGGACAGGAACATGACAGAAGATACAAGCCATCCAAAAGAAAAATGAGAATTTATTGTCAATTTTTCAAACACTTTAGGTACTTAAAACGCAATTTTCCCTTTAACAATTAAATACTCTTATATTACATATAAATATGAACTCCTATTGCTTCGGTGAGCAACATGTGCCGTCTATGTTGACAAACTTTAATTAGACCCCACAAACTCAATATCACGATCGTGACACGAGACATTTTTAGGTCATGAAATCACAACTCATATATATAATATCTAATATAAATTATAATATAATAAATAGGCGTATATTTATAGAAACTTATTGTGATAGAAATCTTTGGATCTTGACAACACTTATTGTGGTAGTCATTGGTTTGCACTTTGCATTAAAGGGTAATAGCTAGCAAAATTAAAGGAAGCCAATTATTTTCTTTGAAGAGTTCTCATACGGAGTGTGTTTCATTGATGTTGGTGAAAATTAAGGTACAATATAGTTATACATTAATATAAGCTAGAGAGTGAGAGATCTAAGAAAAAAAAATCAATTAAAAAGATAGGCATTTATTGCATAAAATTAACTAGCTAATAATTTATTGCTTTTAAGGTATTTTTTGATTATTTTTATTTTTAAAAATTGTTTTTAGATATATTTCGATAACCATATTTGGTGGGTAGTATTTTTTAGGTAAAAATAAATAAATAAAAATCATGTTTGGTGAGGCTATATTTTTATTTTAAGAAGTAAATTAATATGTGTGAAAGTTTTAATAGAAATATTTATTTTGAAAATTAATTAAAATTTATTTATAAATAATTAAGATTTATAATTAATACATCTAAAAATAATATTTTATAAATAATATTTCTTCTAATTTCACGAAATATCTGTCAATTATCTGTTTATCCATCACATGAGTGGTACTATTAAGGGTAAACTGCGGCTAATGTACTCAATGTTTGATTTTCTGCGGATTATGTACTCAATGTTTATTTTCGGCGGCTAATGTACCCAATGTTTGATCCGTTAGATATTTTTGGGTTTTCCGTCAGTTGACCGTTAGAGAGTTATCCTCCTCTATATGTACACTTTTTGTATTTTTAATATAACTCACTCATTTTTTGTCCAAATTTTATGCACGAGCTATGGTTGGAAAGATAAGAGATAGATATACAACTTTTATGTTTTAAATTTTGTAAAATAAGCTGTAAAAAAATACAAAATTTCAAATATAACGTAAAATTGGACATTATTTTAATGCAAAATATTTGTTTCGAGCAAATTTTAATATACTTAATGACTTTTATGATGAAACGTAAAAGACAAAAGTTCTAGATATATATTTTATGTTTCCAAAGAGTTTTTATTTATAAACTTTTGACAAAAAATGAGTGAGTTATGCCAAAAATATAAAAGATGTGATGTGAAATAATATTTCATAATATTGGCATAACTCACTCGTTTTTTATCCAAAATTTATAAATAAACACCTGTTGGAAAGATAAAACATTTATATTAAACTTTTTGCTATTTAAATTTCATCATAAAAAGTCATTAAGTTTATTAAAATTTGCTCGAAACAAATATTTTCCATTAAACTAATGTCCAATTTTACGTTGTACTTGAAATTTCGTATTTTTTTAAAACTGAGTTTACAAAATTTAAAAGACCAAAGTTGTAGATCTATCTCTTATCTTTCCGACCATAGGTCGTACATAAAATTTGGACAAAAAATGAGTGAGTTATGTCAAAAATACGAAAAGTGTACATATAACTCGCTAACGGTCAACTGACGGAAAATCCAAAAAATCTAACAGATCAAACATTGAGTACATTAGCCACCGAAAATAAACATTGAATACATAATCCGCAGAAAATCAAACATTAGGTACATTAGCCGCAGTTTACCCTACTATTAATTATCAATTTTTATAATCCTATAGTTTTCTATCCATAATATGATTGGTATTTGGTACAATGAAATTTTAATTTTTTATATCCTATAAATTTCTATTTTGTTTTAGTTTTGGCATAATATCTAAGTTCTTTGTACAAAATATTTACTTAAAGTTTAATAATATATTGGGTTAATAGTGGAAGAAAGATGTAATAGATAGGTTCAAAAAGATAAAGTCGTCAAAGCTATTGGAGGAGGTCGAGTGCTATTATAAAAAAAAAAAAAAAAAAAAAGGCTGTTATTAATATCATTAATTGTAACTTTGTAAGTATAATCTATGCATGCATGTTCTTAATATTAGTAATTGATAAAATAATTTTATCATTGTTGATGCCGAAAAATGGATCAAACACTGTAGCGGCCCAAAGTTGGATATTGGGCCGGGTCCATCGCCGTTTATTGACTTTCCTGGGCTAGATGCTTGACTCACTGTTCTTGAAGGATCTAATGGATCGGACCCTCCGCTTACCGTTGGCCCGGAACCGGGTCCTCCGACCCGTTATCGCAAAGTCTTAAGACTCGGGATATAGGTCGGCGACCGTAGAGAACCGGGACCTCCGCAGGACAGGTCGACGATCGTGGCTGGAGCAGTTAATGACTGGGAGAGTCGGGGGTGATGATGCGTCTCGTTCAGTGTGGTGAGGCTGCCTACGTACCCACTTGCAGGAAAGTGGGATCAGGTCATCTCGTAGTTCAAGGTAGACGTTGATTGAGCCGTTCTTGGGCTGGCCTGGGTGAGCCTGAAGGCGATTGTGGGAGTGGAGACGTGGATTCCTTCAGCGCTTTCTCTATAGGAGTCGGCGATTCCCCCTGTAGACCGGGGATTCCTCTAGCGCTTCCGCTCTAGCTTGTGGGAGTAGGACGACGCTCGGACCTTCTTCTGGAGAGTTAGCGATTCCTCCAGTAGGCCGGGAATTTCTCCAACGCTTCCACTCTAGCTAGCTTCTCCGGCATATCGGACCGGAACCGGGTCCTCTGACCCGTTACCGCAAAGTCCTAGGACTCGGGATATAGGTCGGCGACCACTGAGAACCGGAGCCTCCGTAGGGCAGGTCGTCGATTAGGCGCTTCCGCTCTAGCTGACACCTCCGTTCCAACCTTAGTCGGGTAAACCTGCCGGAATATATATAAAGAAGAGAGAAAACGGTGTTTATCGCTATATAGACCGTTTGAATCGGAGTTATCGTTTGAATGAAATCAACCTCCTATTTATAGGATGGGCCAGGGGCCTCGGGATAAATAAAATTAACTATTTTAGTCCTTCCCGCGCCCTGACATGGTGTTTCAGGGCGCGTCGAAGCCGTTTAGGGCGCGGTAGGGTGATCCGGGATCCGTCAGGGCGCGCAGAGGGCGCGATATGTTGCTCGACCTTTATTCTACTTACGAAAATTATTTTCACACTTTTTGGGCTTTTCGTTTTTGAGATATGGGCCTCTGATGAACGTTTTTGTGCCGAAATTGATTTGGATAAAATCACCCATAAAAATCATCATATTAGTATGTTTTATATAACAAATAGAAAAATATAGTTTCAATGATTATATACATTATAATCTTGTTAAATTAATAATCTCGATTAAATAATACTTTAGTACAGACCCAACTCTAAGCTCAATAATATCATTAAATTCACTAATGCCTCGACAATATTAATATATATAAAAAAGAATATTTTAATAATTAATACATATAAAATAATGAAGTATCAATTTATATATATATTAATATTTCAATGATATAATGAAGTTCATCAAACATTTTAACTTTGATATGCAACAATAATACGTTAATATATATATGACTTCTCACCACACAATTGTGTCACACATTACTACATCGAGTCCTGAAGCAAAGTCAACGTGTAAATGTCTTGTATCACGAAACGATAAGGACAATGAATCAATAGTACCCTCCATCCTCTAATTTATGCTTCGTATTCTCTATTTCTAACTAAACAAATAACAATGTTATTCACAAAAATGTACAAAGTTTTATCAGCAATATATATGGTATAACACAAAATATTTCTTGTCACATTTGGATTCGGAAGTAAAATTGCGACTGATTTATATCCTTTACAAATTCATATTTGATTGTCAATGCCAAACAAAATGATAATTTATTGTCATTCATATCCACATAATATTTTTAGCCCTTACAAAATTTTTAAGCCTCGTCCTCTTGGGATTATGCTCTTCGGCTTGGTATCGTGTCCGCTTAACTCGTAAGGGTTTGCATTTAGCATGTTAACTCTTACTGGCCTCATAGGGTAAATCATCACTTTATAAAATTTTCGGGACCGTTTTGTTATGTGTTAGGAAAATTCATTATCTATCACTACATTTAGATGAAATTCGAAACTTGGTTATGAATGTTCCAAAATTCAAAATCTAGTGATATTCACTGTTTTCCTTTTCATTTTGCCTCTAAGATGAGTATAAAGAGAAAAAACCTTACTTTTGGCACTACATTTTCCATTTCATTCAATTTTTATTTGCCGACATTCTCTCTTCACCCCAAGGACCAATTCTCCCCCAAATGTTTCCTTGTTTGGATTCGAGAATCTCATCAACGGTGGGACCATCGAAGTTCAGAGGTGGGCCAGACGCCCGTATTGCTAAACTCGTCACTGTCTCCATCGCAAAAAGCCACGAAGTTGCCAATCTCCGCCGCCACTGTAATCATTCGAAATCCTAACTTCTTCTTTTTTGGTCCGTTACATGCTTTTAGTGGATGAAATCCATAGATCTAGACGTCGAACCACCGCATTGTAAGGTTTTCCACGGCAGTTAGGACCACCGTAGTCCGAATGGTCAAGATCGAATTCAGTGATGCTAATCCCGAAGTCCGGGTTTGTAACCCTGCATTCGGTGACAGCCTCCTCGAAGTCGATGTTTGGTGCTAACCCTCGATCTAAATGGACCATTACAATTTCCAAGTCGGTGATTTTTTACACCAAATTTGGATATTGTAACCCCTGTTGACGTGGTTTCGCACGCTAATGGTCGAGTGTATTGTGAATGGGATTTTGCGATGAAGACGCTAAGATTTTTGTGGATCCGGACCTCCGCGTCGTCGATACTATCAACGATGACACACGAAAATGTAGAACGAAGAAAACAAATAAAACACCATCGTTTTTTGGAGAGGTTCGTCCCAATGCAGTAGTTGACTACGTCCTCTGTACGTTTATTGCTTTTTGAAAGATTGATCAATTGGAACCACAAGCCAATTCCTCATAGATCGAAAATGACAGAAAAACACTCTGAAGATACGAATTCTCACAGACTCCCTTCTCTCAATGGTGGATGCTTGCGTGCGTGTAGAAGGGCTACCTTCTTGCTTTTATAGACGTCTGGCTTCTGCCCGTTGGAGGTGGACATTGGTAGTGGCTTCGAGTTTGGGGATTGACTTGCTGCCGAGCTGACACGTGGGCCACGTCTTGCGAGATTGTCGTAGTAGTGGACCTTGACTGGTCATCGTGGGGTTTGAATTCAAGTCGTGGCGATTTTTATGGTCTGTCTTCGGGAGTTTGAATTAAGGTGGTTGACCAGGTCTACTCGTGTTTGAACGTATGGCTCTCTTCTGCTCGGGGGTTTTATTCGACTTCTGCTCGGATCCCTTTTGAGACAATTAGTCCGGGAGGAGATTTGGGTGTTGGTTTTAGCCAAGTGTTTGAAGTGAGATTTTGAGTTCTGCTCAGATTTCTCTTTTGGAAATCTGTTCGGACTTCTTTCAAGCTTACTCTGCTCGATGTTCTCTTGAACGTGTTCTGTTCGGGTGACTTCGCCTTCCGGGCTTTTATTTTTTGCTTGGGCCCGAACAAGATTAAGTGTAGTGGGCTTTTAAGCTTTATATGCATCAAAGCCCAATCGGAAATACTTAATTGCTCATAACTTTGGATAATCAATTCAGATTATAAATTTAATTAAAATCATCATGATATCGATTTGAGGAGCGAATTTGCACATCAACAACCCCGATGTCAGGGATGGTAAACCCGACCCGAATCTCGAGGATGCTACCCCCGACAGAGTTATCTCCGAATTCGGATGTAAAAACTCTGAATTTGATTATGTTATACCCGACATCGAAGATATCATATTCCACATCGGAAGTTGTTAAATTTGAATTCGGAGATCTTTAACTCTGACTTCCGTTTCATGGCAATTTTGTTTGCCCGACTAACGTCTCATTGCTTTTCTTTATTCCAAATCCGACGACGTACTAGGACGGGCATTGACATCGTGGGTCAGTGATTTCTCCCCATAGGCATGTATGTCGCGTTTCGTCGCAACATAGTAGGTCAGCGATGTCTCCTTATAAAATTTCATTTCATGATTCTGTTTGCGGAGTCTCGCAGGTGCACACGACATCGATTCGGGGAAATAATAAGCACGGGGAGTATTTTGTTACTTTTCTCCGTCTTCATCACCCAACGAATCTGGTGCAGAGCCTTGTCCCGTGTGCCGGGCATTGCCTTGGAGTTTTAGGGAGGACGACGTGGTGGACGACAACTCTTTTTCGTGCTCTCACTTGACCTCATTGCAGGTTGGGCAATGAAATAGGATAGATTAGGGTTTGACCGAAGTCGAAAAATCTCTGCCATCCTGCCTAGATAAGATAAATGTATGTTTAGGCGTTTCAGATGCTCCTGAGGCAAGTATGACATTGGCCGTCGAAGAATACACTCTATATCAGTCTTAGATGGTCTTCGGCATGAGTCAAGTCAGCTCCACGAAGGAACCCTCTAATGGGATTTTATGAGAGGTTGGACGACTTTGCGATTATCTTCTTTTATCAGCCAGTGTTCCCGTCGTCAACGAGCACTGAGTTTCTGATAATCGCATTTCGATTTTCACTGAAATGGACAAGATCACATATTTTGTATTGCTTCAGGCAACATATACGCAAGTAATACTTGTAAGTATCCCATTCAAAAGCCAAGTATAAGGTATCGATTATCAGTGAAATCGGTGAGCGACACGTCAAGTATTGTTCACACGATGCTCACGGACAACAGGTATTCAATTGTTGATACGGGATCGTAAACAAAATGTATATATATGTTGTAAAGTTTTTCAATGTATGAAATGTATATCCGTGTTGTAAAGTTCTAATAATAAATGAACTGTATGTTTCCTAAGTATTTTCTTCTTTTAATTATAAATGTATGCTTTATTTATTTTTGCCATTTTTATATAAAATCTTGATCAATAAACGTTCAGTTGCACAAAATGAGACCCTAAATTATTATACAAAGGAAATTAGACATAGGCATATTCACGAGCGGGAATTATCACCGACCTCGAAAGTATCTCTAAACTCTAAAGCATCCACATCGACTTCGGGAGTATCAATCACTGACCTTGGAAGTATCACCCACCGACTTCGGAAGTATAAGTCACTGACTTCGGTAGTACCATTCACCAACCATGAGGACATAATTGCAGTACCATTCACCGAGATTGAGGGCATAATTGCATATCTTTTCATGCATGGTTATCAGTACCTCTTCATGATCATATCATTCATCAACGAATTCGGACATTTATTATCCCTGAATTCCAATATTTGGATAACCGATTACAAATGCAACATAATTTAAGTCGTAAATTTATCATCTCCGAATTAAATATTTCCGAACTCGGTGGTTCATATCATCGACTTCGGAAGTATCAATCACCGAATTCGAGGATTTAAATGCAGTCCTCGGAAATTAAAACCCATAATATTTTGACCTCGGTCATTCATATCTCTAACTTTGGTCTTTTCGTGCACGGTTATCAATAAAGCACGACGGAGGGGCTATTGAATGGACATGTCGAGGACATATGATCTCTATGCATTTCATTTCATCATCGTCATCTCTATCTCTCCGATCACCCTCATTCATATATCTGACTTTGCTCTTTTCGTGCACGGTTATTAATAATGCATGACATGAGAAGTATGAAACATCGCCTTTGAAAACCCAAGTGTAAATAAAGAGTGCATTTGATCTCTATGCATTTCATTTCATCATCGTCATCTCTCTCTCTAATCATGCTCTCAATATTCAACCTCTTTCTCTTCAAAAATTTTCATGGAGAACACTTCGGATAACCTTCCCGGGAACATCGTTCTTCTCCAAAATCCTATCGGAACTGCTAGAAAAAATTATGATGGGGTTCAAGAGTGTGTCGATAATATTGCGAGATGCTATATCCGGCGACCCCTCGTTCCGCCAACACCAGCACGCCAAAAAGGCCCAATCATGAGTGTTGTCAGAGAACGGGGGAAATAAATATGGGTACTGATGTTGATAAACGGCGAATGGGTGCAGAGTATAGACAAGGCGCATCTCAATCCCAACAAAAGCCCCTCGACATTGTGGCCTCCTCAAACGGCTTAATCTGCATGTTGATCGAAGGGGCTTACGACATGCGAGTCGTGCTTTGGAATCCGACGACTCAGTAAGCGAGACATCTTCTGATTCTAGCTCCCTATTACCCTGACTATTATAACCACCATGTGGGATTAGGTTGTCAATTCGAAAACACGATCAACGGCTACAGGTCGTTAGGTTGTGCCTCGGCAGGTTGGATGATAATCCAAGCGTTTGCGTGCAAGATTTCGACAGAAGCAGAACCGCCTGGCGAAATGTATGGGATTTGAGACTGCAAGGGATGGTAAATTGGTATACGTGAACAGGTGTGGTTGACGGGGTTGTTCATTTCAAATTTCTGATCCCCCGCCAAGAGAACAAACATTCATGTGTTTAGTACGACTTGCGAGACGAGAAGCTTGACATGGACAAGGCGCGGAAAAAATTTCCGCGCTTAGGACAAGAGCCGGCAATTGTTCCGTGGTTGAGACAAGTGCGGAAGGAGCTATACGAAATTCATGTAAATCGTGCCCATGATTACGTCGAGAGTATCGCTCCCGTGTTTTGATGTTTTTTTTTCTCTTTCTCTGTCTTAGTTAGATAACAGTATTTTATGTTTCATGCAAATTTCTTCGAATTTTGATATGTAATTGCACCACTGATGTCAGTAGTTTTGAATTAATAATACTTTTTATTTTGGTAATTAATATATTCGAGGTCAAATAATTTGGGTTGTTAATATCTTCGAATTTAGGGATAAAAATATCTATGAATTTGGACATAAGGTATACAGGTTGTGCCGATATCACGGACTTCGGCTATAATCGTCGAGGTCAATCGAGAATAAATCACTCAGGTAAATTGGTAGGCTGGCCGAATTCGGAAATCACCGAGTTCGAAGAAAATACCAGACCTTGGTAGGTCACCCGAGGTCGGAGAACGAGACAGGAAGGAAAAACTCGATCTCATAGGCAAATTGGGAAGAAAACTGTGAACATCACTAGATTTTGAATTTTAGAATATTCATCACAAAGTTTTGAATTTAACTTAAAGGTATCGGTAGATAATGAATTTTTCTTTTTGTGCTTTAAATCTAAATTCTAGAAAACAATTTCAAGAGGACGTGGCTTATTTTTATTAATAATTTAAATTCTTCTTTATTAATTTCTACCGAAATTGAATGAAAATAAACAAATTTGACTGTTCAGAAAGGTGAAGGGTATATATTACAAAAAGTTGAAAGTAGATGGTACAAAACTACAAAATACAAATAGCTAAATTGCCTATTAAGTGGGTCCACTCCTATATAAGCATGTGCCTCATAAAGGCTACACGCGTGCTTATTTGTTATTCCCTTCCAATCAAAAGATGTCTTCACCTATTTAATTGTCTCGGCTCTTTTTCTTTGATTATTCACCACCTAATTAATTAATGTCGCTAATTTAAATAATTAATGAAAAGATAATAGCACCAAAAGTACTTATTGTTATTTAGTTGTAGTCAATTGTGTACCCAAGTGCTTTTCAGTGACAAATTATCTAAATTTAAAAACAATAATTCTTTACAACTTCATTAAAAAAAGTTAATAAAAAGAGAACCCCAATAGTTATTAATTAATTAAAAAATAAAATTCTATGGAAGTAACACATATATTTTTATTAATTTGTTAATAAAAATTAAGTGGTTTATAAACATTTTTTTAATAAAAATTGAATACAATTATTGTTCTACTTAACTTTATTACTTTATTCACTGCAAAAAAAAAAAAAAAAAATCTTGCGTACCTTCTTGATGTAGTAATTAAAAATGGATTTATTTTAGCACAATTATTCCATTAATTAATGTTATTAGTAGGAAAACTTTGACCAACTATATTCCCTTTAAGCATCGGGTAATTTTGTTTCAAGTTCAACTAATTATGTGATAAGACATGCAGCCAATGTACTTCTGTATTGTTTTTTTTAAGTGAACAATAGAAACTGGTAGCATAATTATTTTTTTTACAAAAAATTAATTAAATCAACCGATTAAATCGCAAATGGAATTAAAGCTGTAATTAAAACCTAATACACCTAAAAACAACCGAGTAAATTTTTGGTTTTGATAAGAAAATCGCAATCGCATACACGTTTATACAACTTCATCACTAAGTCTTATATTTTATATCGGTAATAATCATGTTTATCACGATTTTAAAAATATATATTTTGTATCCACTCCTCTGTCAAACGATTATTTACTGGCAAGACATGTTTAATGATATAGTTGTGGATGGTAAGAATTTTTTGATATAGTTGTAAATGGTAAAAACTGGGAACTTAAATCATATAGTAAGAATTTATAGTTACTTTTATTAGTCATATTTTGGGTTATCAGTTTTTGTTTCAATGTTGTACGACGTACGAACTTGTAAGAACTCTATTGGTGTTATTTAAGTAATTTGAGACTTCATTACTTCTTTGTATAATAATTATGTGTAGTGGATCTTCGAAGGGGTAAATGTTCTTAAATAAAAATCGATATTACCGCAACCGAAATCGAAAATCAAACAATGATTATACGGTAAATGCATTTTTCATCTTTTAAAATAGATTATTCAATTTTTATCATAAAATATAAAAATACTATATTCAGACTCATATTTGTCAAAAACGTACAAAATACCCGTTTGCTCACTCCTAGTAAAATAATAATAAATAAATAACATTTAATGAAAACAAAAAATACTAGCACGATTCCATCATTGAGATAAAGGGTTTATTTTAACAGTATAAATGATTAATTCTGTGATAGTAGGGGTGACAATTTGTGTTCGTATTATTTTTAATAGTTTTTTTTTATTGATTTTATACAATCATGAAATACTCGCTTAATTTTTTATTATATAGTTTTAAAAAACAAGACCTAGACTTCTCTATTTAATAACTGTGTAAAGTCTTTAGAATCGTTTAAATTAACCAATAATGATATAATATGATATTTCAAACCATGGTTTCGATTTTCACGATAATCGAGCGATTTATTGCTGAAAACCACTTCTCGATAACATATCTCCTCTAATCGTTATCTTTTTATACTTATCGCGATTTTTCGATTCGAAAAGCAAGTCACTTATCTCTCAAACTTATCAAGTGTATTTTCTCAAAAAGCAAGCTACTTTTCGGTCAAAAACGATAAGTCAACCCTGGTATAATTTTTTTTTTTTTGGGTAGAAGTTCCAACTTCTTTTAATTTCGAAATTTAAATGTATTTTTAGGGTTTTTTTTTAATAGATCTTTAGTGTTTTGATGTTTAAATGTTGTATATGTATGAATCATGTCAATTTTTCACATTTTTATTCTATATTTGTAGTAGTTACTTAGAAATATATTAGGTTGAATGAAAGTTAAACTTTGAGTTTCATATTAGTTTAATTGTACATTTTACGTTTTGAATCAAATGTTGTTGAAATTGATTTTTTTTTTTTAAGTATATGATGGAATATAGATGAATCAAGATGGTTTGTGTGATTTTTATTGATTTTTTGCAGATTTGGGTTAAATTTAAGGGTTTATGCAAATTATTTCCAATTGCGACAAAAGTACCAATTTTCCTAAAAATAGTGAATTTGAGATATATTTTAATTTTTTTTTTCTGTAATTTCATTTTGTAACATTGTATATAATTAGGAAACTATTAGTTTGACATAATTATTTTTGTAATTGATGTCTTTCTGAATTATGACCTTATTGCGGCAAAAGTACATATTTTTGAAAATTAGTTAAGTTAAGCTAGTTAGTCTATTTTTTTTTATGTAAAATCATTTTATAACATTGTATATAATTTATAAAATGTGAGGTTTACATAATTATTTTTAATTCGACGTTTTTCCGAATCGCAACCTTATTGCGGCAAAAGTAATTTTTTTTTTAAAATTGGTTAAATTGAGCTAGTTCTTCGGTTTTTTTTTATGTAACTTCATTTTGTAACATTGTATATAATTCTGATACTGTGATTCTGACATAATTAGTTTTGTAATTTGACGTTTTTCAATTATTAAGGAAAATATACATTTAGTATTTTATGTTATAAAAAATATTTTATGTATGAAAATATACATGGAAATATTTTATAAGTTTTCCATCGAAAAATCTATCGATAAGCGATTAATCCATCGATAAGTTCGACGGCAAACGATAAATTTTATAGGTTTTCCATCGATAAATCCATCGGCAAACGATTACTCCGTCGATAACGGCAAACGATTTATCGGCGAAAACGGCATTCAAATCCTTGTTTAAAACTAATCATTTCAACTTAATTTCAACTGAAAGTATATAAAATAGAGCATTAATGTGAATACTGCAACTCAATTTTTTTTTTCTTAAATCAATAGCATATTAGTAATGATTAAATCACGTAGTTAGGTTGCTCCATCAGCTTATTGCAATTTGTTTCAAACACTGTATAAGAAAAAAAAATTATTTTAGAACATATATATTTGGAACTAGTTTGGTTTTTGTAGTCTAAAAATATGTATAATTCATATAAAAAAAAGGTTTTAAAATTTGTACACTTCTTTTGAATAAGTTTTTTACAAAAGAACATTTATTTCCTTATTATAAACATCTCTATTATTCAAATTAAACTATACCATGTCCAGCACATGGTTTTTTTTTTTTTTTTTAATGCACGTAGATAGATTTAATCTCCCAATAACGGACGATTATGACATGAAGATGGTTGGAAATGAACACATTTTAAGTGGGAAAAATATTGTATATAAAAACTTTATTTTATTTATATTAGATGCTGTTAGCATAGCACCAAGTTAAATTATATTAGTTAAGGTGATATGAAAGGGACCGTCCTACGAAATGCGTTGAATAACAAACAAATATGTTGTTGTCAAAAAAATTGAAGCTCTTATGAAATTAAACGATTCAGATTTATATTTTAAAAAATAGGAACGGTGACATATCATTATCAACAGAAAAAAAAAATGAACGATATAAAATTAACATACACGTTTTAATAATATCATATTCGAAAGTACATTATTTTGTCGAATAAGGTTATTTTTCATGGTTCATGGGGGCGACACTAATATTAATTTATTAAAGTCTCCTTTAATCGATAAGTTCAGCAATTTTGAGCATATCTTCATTAATCAGCATATATATATATATATATATATAACTGAAAAGATCAAAACGTAAAGATCAAGGTTTAAGTAAACTTTCTCAAAATCGCAGGTGTTGATGTTGAAAATTAGATCACACACTGTAGCGGCTCATTTGTTTATGTTAGGCTGGGCCTATTGTCGTTGGTAAGGGCATGGATTCTTGGCGCCTCAGCAAGGGCGGACACTTCGCCAACCGTTGGCCCAGAACCGGGTCCTCCGTTACCTGTTACCACAAGGCCTGGAATGTACTAGGCTCGAGTTACAAGTTTGGTGGCCATTGAGAACTGGAACCCCCATAGAGAACGTCGTAGATTGGCCTTTAGTGAACCCTTGTAGATCGGACCCTCCACTTACTGTCTATCTAGGACCGTGTCCTCCGGTCTATGCCATAGAGTCTGAATGCCTCTACTACGCGGGTCAGATAAGACTTGGCTGGATAGACTGATGGCCACTGGGAACTAGAACCTCCGTAGGAAAAGTCGTAGAATAGACCAAGATTTTCACTGTAGGGAAGAAGGGCGAGACATTCATAGATGATTGGTGCAAGGGGATCCTGCTATCATCAAGAGTTCAAGTGTTGGATGTCAAAACTATTGGAAGTGACAACAAGGGAGAGTTTCCTTATATGCTTTGGGCTCATATGTATTATTGATTGTAATTATCTCGTGTAACTCTTGGTTGATTAATCTGGGTAAGTACTTCGTAGAAGTAAGATAGGAAGTCCGAACTGCGTTATATACAGATCATATAATAATCTAAGTAAAAGGGGAAAATAGCCTACAAAGAAAGAAGCATGTTTACTGATTTATTAATGCTTACTTTTTTTATTGTGTCGATTTAACATTTCAAGTACACATTTTTAATGAACTCGTTTATAAATAATTTTGCTTATTTTTTCAATACTTCAAGCATGGGGTTGAGTGAGTGAAGAAATTGCTTGATATTAATGTAATTAGTAAATTGGATATTGTGGTCAACTACTTGAACCAAGGTTCGAATTTTCCTCGATAATCGCCGATTATCCGTCTTGCCAGTAGTCATCGGCAAATATTCCATGCCAATTGATTATCCGTTAAAACAGTGTAAAAATAAGAAAAATATGGGTACTTTTTGAAATTTTTGCACTTTTCAACAATTTGAGCAAAAGTACTTTCAGTGCAAATAAAAAAAAACTATTTTAGTACGACATGATTTTATAATTTGAGTATGACATGATTTTATTTGAGTATATTTACATATGTGAGAGTGAGACTATATTTTATCTACATATATAAACTTCGTAAATATATTCTGAAAACTTTTCTAGTGGTTTTTCAACGATAATTCTTGATAAGTGTCGATAATCCTCAATTACTGTCGATAACGATAAGCTACAATTTTATTCGTTTTTCATCGATAATCCTAAAAAAATTCATCGATCATCCTCAAAAATGGCAACCGATTTATCTAAAAAACGACATTTCAAACCTTGATTTGAACACAACTAATTTTTTCCTTTAATACTTATGATGGCCCAACACCACAGAACTTGCATAAATGACATACTTGCACTTGATTTATTTATTAATTATAAAGATGGAAAATTTTATAAGAAAAATGAAAAAAAAATATGTAGTGTCTTAGCCAAGTAGACAAGCAAATTACATTCCCAAGAAACCATGTTTTAACGACCATAAGAACAAGAGTAATAAAAAATAAATTTAAAATTCAAATATATAATAAAATTTAAATTTAAATTCAAATATGTACCGATTTAAAAAATAAAAAAACCGACATAATTCAATCAAATGGTATTATCTTAATATGTAGATACGCACTTGTCTCTATTTCCGTAAGCATTAGACCATTGCCTTCGTAAAATTATTGTTCGTAGTCTTAAGCTCGATTTATAAGATATCTGTTTTAACGGATAATCATCGAGAATAGTTTGTTCAATGTATACATTGGTGAATGTTCTCCTCGTATAGAAATACTTTCACCTACATCGAGAATAGTTTCACTTCTCGTTGTTATATGTGTAAGTATTTACTAGATTAACCGTTATCGAGAATAGTTTGTATACTTTCACTGATATCAGTAATATAGAATTAGACCCCGTGTAAAAAAAAAAAAAAAAACCCTTATTATATTTTACGCAAATCACAGAACAAACGCAGGCAAGTAGAAAGACCATATTTGCGAGAAGGAGCAACAATATCAGTCAACGATGTCTCCTCAACGAGCGACATGCTCAATTTCATCGATCGACGTAATTTTTCTGCGATTCCTCCTCACAGCAAGTCCTATATTTTTATCAAAATAACCTATTGCGACAGAGGATCACTTGTGGAAAAAAATATTCAAGACGACCAATAAGTTTGCTTGTCTCTTCCGTTGACTCGTATTCGAGGAATATTATGGCATTGTAGATTGTAATATTTGTACAATATAGGTATTGTATATAAAAGAAGTCAGTATTATCGTCCGTAAATCGGCAATCATGATCACCGCCGGCCGATATCGAAGATCTTCACCGCTGTGTCGGTTACCCTAATATGGAGGAGTCTTTTAATTTGCAAACATGTAGTTGTAGAATTCTAAAATAGATTTTAACACCTTTCTATATATTATTACTTAATCAAAATTTGTATTCTGATTTTCATCTGTTTGATGTTAGATTATTCCCTTCAAAAACAAGTAGTCCCTTGACTTGTGGCAGAAACAAAAAGGTGTAGAGAAATAAATAGAGGGATTATACGTGGAACCAATTATGGAAATCCAACACCTGAGTTCTTCTCATTAGTGGTGGTGAAGAGAAGACTAGATATGGTTGTTTATTTGTACGGAGAGAATAATGAATTGGGATTCCTTCAATTCAATGCATGCATAAAACAGAAAAGGAAAATAAAGGGGTTTTCTTTTTCAAAAATAAAAATAAATAATAATAATAATAGTAGAAGCACCAGCTTTCCATCATTCATGCATACTTTGTCTGGAATATCTTCCTCAATGGCCCACTCGCTCGCTCATCTTTACGACTCCCATTTCTTACCATTTCTATTCTTACCCTATATCGGGACCTACTAATGTCCCTTTCACAGTTTCACTTCTTCTCTCTCTTTCTCGTGCCGGTTTTGTAAATCACGGCTCATATATCTTTTATTTATCGAAGATATTCGGACTCACAAGTTTTGGATCCGAATTTTCTGGACCTACGATATCGAGAGTATGAACTTTAATATTTTTTATTATGAAAATCTAAATTTACAAGTTTTGGATACAAATAGTTTTATGAATAGAAAATAGTGATATAATATTTATACATGGAAAAAATGGTGTAAATCTAAGCAATATGATACTCAAAGAATAAAAAATCACATGTCTATCTTATTTAGTCATATAAGTAAAAAACAAAAAAGTTTCAAAATTTATAGTATTTTCATTTAGATTTTAAAAAAATGGAATTAGAATTTTTAGTTTTAGTTCTCATTCAAAATTTTCTTTTTCTTTTCTCTCCGTAACTAGTATTTCCATTTCTACATTTATTTGAAATACTAAAAAAATCGAAATCGAAATTCTGATTTAGCGGCAGTGTACTATCATATTTTTCTATCTTCATTATTTGCGGCAGTAGTCTCCAAACGGCACAAGACTACGCGTTGAGGTCCGATTTTGTCAATATACGGTTAAAGATCTATTACATGAATGATACCCAAAACATCAATTATTCAACCTTCTTATTAATTTAGAGACATACGCATGTCTCTAACTCAACAAACATTTACAATCAAAATAAGCAGAGTTGAACCTCAAAATGATACAATTGCCACAAAAAAAAAAAAAAGTATTGAGAATACACCGATAATACACTTGGCACAAACTTAGATACTTATTCCACAATTTATCCCTAATTATTAACTTGAAATTGAATTAAGAAGCAAAGATAAGGTTGAACTGAAATAAACGAAAGCAACCAAGTACAGCTAGAGCTATAAATAATAAAATAAAAAATAAAAAATTGAAATTTAAGAGAACAAAACGTGTAGGTTCAGATCCCACAACAAAGGTAACATAAAAAAATGTCATTTAAAGACATGTACTTCCATATCCACAATATAATATTAATAACATCATATATATAATTATATAAATATAAAAAACACCCACATTGAAGAAACTCCATATATTTTTTTCCTTGGCACCTTCACTTCACAGCCTGTCAAGTCTGAATTATTAAGAGCATGATTAAGATTTTCTTTACTTGTTTCTCTTTCTCCAAGTAAGAGAGGAAGAGATTGGTTTATTTTCTTTTTCTATTTTCTGGCCTGCCAAACAGATTTGCTGGTGCAGTGGTGTCAAAGGAATCTTCTCCGAATTCCTCCAATCGTGCATGGCCATGGCCATGGCAGCTTCTTCTTCTTCCTCCTCTTCTTGGTGAGCTTCTTCGAGCATGAAGGTGGGCAATTCTCGATGAGCTTCGTGGGTCAGAATCAGAATCTGGGTCTCTCTCGTTTTCAGGTAAGCATGATGAACTGCTCTCTGTTTCTTCCTTCGTCAACTCTGGATCTGACCAGATTCTGGTGTTTTTCTATGCAACATTTTGATCACCTTTTGATTTTAACTATATTATAAACAAAAAGACTAGAATGGTCCCCTAATAAATGTGACTCCATTTTCATTATGTGGAGGACCCAATCAAACAGAGCCTAGAAATATATAACAGGGCACTTCTAGACTGCAAATTCCCGGAAAAAAATCTTGTGTTTTTATTTATTTATGTATTGGTGAGTTTTTTTTTTTTTTTTTTTTTTTCGGGTGTTACGAGGTTCGAAAGTTCAAATGCTCGACCGCTTGAAAAATATGTGCTCATCCTTAATTTAGGTTCATAAGAAACGGAGAAAAGTGGTCACTCCAGTCTTCGAGAGTGCAATTCCAAGAAGAAGAAAAAGGAAAAAAAAAAAAAAGACCGAGAACCGAGAACTGGAAGAGTTTGGTAAAATTTGTACCGAGATGCTGGATTTCTCGGGTAACCCTGGGGGCCCGACGGGTTTTTTTGGTGAGGGATTCAGATGTTCAACCGCCCGAGTTATGCCTCATTAACAAAAGTTTTTAGTAAGCCTTATCCGGAAGAACTGGGTGTGTTAACAAGGCAGGTAAAGCCAGAAGGCCGCCCCGGTCAGACAAGCGAAATTCCAGCCGTCTGTCCGGAGTTACATTGAACAAGAAAGTTATAATCAGACCCACCATCTAATTTCTGGTCACACTATTGCCCACATCCCAATTTCTTTTTCAATCTTCTCCTCCATTATCTGGGCACTATTTGATCACACTTTGGGACTTCCCTATGCAATTCTTCTCAATCATTCTCTTTGTTCCAATACCTTCATTTTTTTTTATAAATAATAATCTCAGATCATTAAAGCAAACCAATCAAAAAATCTTGAAGCACCAAATTCAGGATTAAAATCCACCTCAAATATTGTAGAATTGGTTTGAACATGATCAGATATTTCATGAGTTTTGAGTGCTTTCATAAGCAGGATAAGAATAGTACTGTCCTTTTGGAGTCAACCTTGTCTCCACCATTGACATAGTGGCTTAGCTCATTCTCCATAACCAAACATGGAAGAAGATAATATACAAATTTATCATATATTTTTGAAGTTTATTTTCGAGAAATACTTTTTGTTGTTCTTCAAACATGAGTTTTCCATTGTATTTAGCCGCGATTCTGAATTTGGTTTCGCTGCAGGCATGGGAACCAAGATAGAGTATGCCATCAACCCTCTAGACGGCTCCTCCTCGCAACAGAGAAAGCGGTTCTCCGTGCACGGCGTGGATGATTGGGAGTATTTACAGAAGAGCGGGGCGAAGGTGACGTGTTCAGTGAGCGGGCATTTGGACAGAACCGCCATGGATAGAGCGGTGGACAAGTACAATGCAGAGTCCATCAAGAGGACAATGCAGATTCATGAGGATACTTTCAAACACCAGGTATGAACAGTTGGCACGTTCGAGTTCGAAATAACGTTTAAAGTATACGCTTTTAACCGGGAAAGAATGCGCTTAAAATCTACGAATAAGATTATTCAAATTTTCCGATATGATGTTTGTTACTTGGTTTCTAAGATTTCACTTTAACGAAAAAATGTAGATAGATACGAGTAACTCCACTCATTGTCAATTGGTTTTGAGATAAAACCGCATAATAGTAACGTGGTATTAGAGTGTACATGGTTCCAAACAATAATATCGGCTCTTAACAACGGCCAACGGGAAGAGCTGAAATCTGCGCAAGATACGATCTTCGAGGTAATGGAAAATCTGATAATTGGTAGGTGAAAGAGCTGCACCGGCTGTACAGTGTTCAGAAAAGGCTGATGGAAGAACTCAACCGGGAAACAAAGTACTGGTACCCGATGAGCGCCTCCGACACGTGTCACTCCCAGAAGCAATCGCCAACCGCTCTCCGCATCCTAAGCTCGAGAGACGACCCCAACTCGGGCGAGTGCAGCGCCAGTTGCTCGGGCGGAGAGACCGCGCGAGCCTCGAAAGGGTTCGACCTCGAGAGACCGGCCGAGGATGGTGCTCGGAGGGGCGGCCTGATGGACGGCCCAGATGACGACAGTGACGTGGAGCTCACTCTGAGCATAGGGAGCACTCTGAGCAAGAAGAAAGCGAAGGGCGACCGTAAAGAGCTCGATTCGTCGGCCTCTTTCAGAGCGGATCGGGGAGGGGAGAGTGATCCGAGCACTCCGGTGAGCGGCTCAAGCGCCACGCTCGGGCAGGAGAGAAAGCAGCCGCATTGGCTCTTCCATGGCTTGAGGCTCAAGTAGGAGTAAAGTGTATAACCTGAATTTGTTGTGTAATTGTGTGATCCTTTCTAAATGTTTTCATGGGCCACTGGATTATGTGTGGTTCATGATTGAGATTCTAATTTTAATACCAAATCAAATCTTCAATAAATCAACGACTTCGAATCTTTTTTATTACAAGTATTTTTAATTCTTACGTTGGACTTTCCGAAGAGTTGAAGCTTACACGTGCGGAAAAATAGAGATGAAAGAGACCAAAAATGTGTTGAGAGAAGAGATGGAATTTTCTCTAAAATGACCTCAAATACAAAAAGTGGAAAAGAAATTAAAAATAATCCTGTTGTTAGGAGAAATTCAATTTCTAGTCTCAAATATATATGCATGTACAAATCATTTTAGTCATCAATTTGTCTAAAGTACCCTTGATCAAGGTTTTAAATACCGATTGCCAATATCGTTTCGCACTTTTCATTTTACGGATATATCGCTTGTCGATGGGTATCTCAATAGGTATGTCGTTGGGTATGCCGATGGATATTTCGTTTCGGATATCCTCGAAAAAAAAATTTCAATGGACATGCCGATGGATACTCGGGAAATTTAATACCTTGCCTTTGATAGTTATAACTCTTTTGATAATTTATTTTCTGAAAAATTCAGTTTATCGTCTTCGAAAACCGATCTGGTTCTCTATTTCTATTTTTCAATATTTTGAACTTTTACAGGCGTCTATTTCGTGTTCTCATTTTACAAATTTTATACTTTTTCGAAATTACTAGAAACTATATATAGAATTAGATTAGCGAGTGTTAAGAAAAATTTGATGATATTGCGCATATTTTCGAATAATTTTATAATTATATGTATAACTTAACTTTTTATTTTTTTATTGAAATGACTACAGTGTTGGGTTTTTCGATGAATTTTCTCAATCCCGAGGCGGAAATCACGGGATATCATCGAACAATAAAGATCTAGAATAATTACGAGAATTAAGATATCGTTTAGAGATCGTTACCGAACTTCGGTACTTTTGCCAACTGTACCGAATAACTGCCGATTCCTTTGGTTTTTGGTGCTTGCCGAATATTGGATTTAACGCCTCAAGTGTTGCGCCTCTATTTAGTCCACACGTCACTCGGGAACGTCTTAGATGACCGAAAAACACCTCGGAGGATAGGTAAGATCCTTGTCGGTGTTTAGATGATCAACCGTTGATTGAACCGGGGAGCAAGCCATGAAAGTTCGACTCACAAGGGAGGGAGCACGAATTTCTAGGGGGATAGGGTTTGAGTTGTGTTTGTTGTATCTAATTATGAGTCATATTAGGGTATTTATAATACCCTATGGTCATGACCTAGTGGGCTTTCTAAAAGCCCACCTAATGGGCTTTCTAAAAGCCCAATCATGGATTAATTAATCTATTATTAATTAATATGAATCATAATTAATACTTGGGCCCGAGTGGGCCCATAATGTCGGTTATGGTTATCGGGTCGATATCCGATAACCCGAGAGATACAATATCGGGTTCGGGCATAACCAACAATCTCCCACTTGCACGAACGCACCGGATTGGCTATCTCCGTGCACGCACTGCACATAAAGTATTACTCGAGAATGCCGCCTTGGGTTAGATGTACATTCTCTCAGCTACTCATGCCTGGTTCATCAAAGTTACATGTGAAGTTTGTTTCATTGTAATTTAATCATCATACTCCATTTCCGTTGCGAGTTCGGTGTGACTCTGTAGGATTCTGTAGTGTTGGCCACATACTCATATGAGTATGCAAGAAGTAAGTGGCCTCCACCTAGACTTAACTTCCCCCAATCTACAAAACTTTAAATCCCCTTTTATAGATTAATCGAGGTGAACCATGTGGTTCTTTACGATTAAAATAATGTATATGGCTGATTCCTTCAACATCCTTTTACATCTCTAGATGAGGCACAGGTCATGGTTTGGAACACCTGTTAAGCCTTGATCTAATTTCTGATTCAGGTATAAGTATTGAAACAACAAAACAAAAGCTCTTTTGTTTTGCCTGTGGCCACAGATTTCATTCTACTTGTACTATTCAGAAGGCCCTGAGTGTATAGCCCCAAAAGGAATGGGGAGATGCATGTTTTCTTGAAACGTCATTCCATCCTACAAGGTTCATCACATGCCCAACTACAGCTGTTATGACTTTCCAGTTACCGTAAGCGTTGAGTTGTAATCTAAGCATGCAACTTACCTAGTGATGGACTCATGATGTTCTCAAACTTTGGAGTCTCTTCATATCTCTAAGTTTCTCAGTGTCCCCTTGTACCAAGGTTTCGTTTCCATGTGAAATTACTTAGAGTGCGAGTCTTCCAGCACTGCTAGTCATTCCGACTAGTGCCTACATGTATAAGAATATCTCTTAGATATCAAGGACCCCTTCCTTTTATCTTAACAACATGTACCAGTCAATTACGAATATCATTGATAGTCCCTCTTTGTTTCTTCATAATGATTTCTTTGATTGGGGAAATTCAAGAATGTCTTGAAGACATCTTAGGAACTACATTTGTATAGCTTGATATCAATGATTTTGAATAAAATATTGATATGAGCCTTTTAAATGATGAAACTTGCCTTTTAAAGAAATAATATTGTGCTTCAAATTCAATGTATAGTAGTTACATAAAATTTGTATTTGAACTTTATACTTTTAACAAAATAAAGTAAGGGTTCAACGTGTTAGAATAGACCACAAGCCTCTAGACTCTTCTAGATCTTGTATGACCATACTACTTTTATATCGATAAAGCCTTGGTCATCGGGTCAACCACGTTTATACTGTGTCTACTGTTTTCATCGCAAGAACCTTCTGATCAATTATGTCTTTGATTACTGATAACCTTTCTCTTGTTTTGTGATCTTAGTTTCTTGGCTCGTGCCTTGGCTCCGTTGTTTTCAGCAAGGAGCCGCACTGGATCACTAATGCCAGAAACTACACTATGATCATGAACAAGATTTCCTGATCTAGAAAGCTTCTACAGCTGCATCTTATGATGCTATATACTCAGATTTGATGGTCAAGTTCACTATAGTAGCTTACTTACTGTTGTTCTAAATAACAGTACCATCATTTAGGACAGAGTATATATTCTACTTGCGATGAGAAATTATCCTGATTAGTTTGGTGATTTGCATCAGTATAAGCGATAATGCTTTACTGATCAACATTGTCGTAAATAAGTGATCTTTCATTGTTCCTGTTAAGGTACCTGAAGATATTATTTACGATAGTCCAGTGACTATTTTGGGATAGGTTTGGAACTGGCTTGTTTTGTTAAGGTAAATGATACATCGAGATGGGTACATAATATGGCTTTCTTTATAAAGTCATTAGCAGTAGTATAGAGAACATTTTCTTTATGTTTGTATTGCTCTGACATTTCAGGGCACTGCTTTCTTGAAAGATGCAACTTAGGAGTTACAGAATAAGTCCTCAGTTTTCTTGTTCACTCTGAACTTGCTTGCCATCCTTTCTATGTACTATGACTTATTCATTCTTCACTTTAAACAATTTCCGTCGTATCATTTTCTATCCTTTTAAAGGATTACCGTGCTCCCACTAGCTTTCGTGTATACACAAGGTTAATCTTTGTTTTCGATGAAGTCTAATCTCATTAGTTTCTCCGTTGAAAACTAGATTTCATTTGAGAGATGCTTGCTATAGATCATACTTGAACGTATGTATCTATTTGACTCGCATGCTTCAGAAACATGTTATGAATCAATGAAGTTAGTTAGGTTGTGTACAATACATGTTCCTTTTCAGAGTCATATTGTGAAAACTATCTTCATATCCATTTTGCCTGATTCTTAAATCGTAGTTGGCAATAGCAAGTGAAATCATAATTGACTTTAATCATGGTAATAAGAGAAAACGTCTCTTCTTAGTCTTTACTATAGGCTTGTTTGAACTATTTCATTACAAGTCTCCTTTTGTACATTTGTACTTTACCATTCATGAATATCTTCCCTTGAAGATCTACGTGCATCCTATGGGCACAAACCCTTCGGGTGCTTTAACTAAGTCACAGACTTAGTATATGTACATGATTCTATTTGATTTCATGGCTTCTATCCATTTCTCAAGGTCTTCACCTTTAACCGTTTCATTGTAAGTGGTGGTTCATCATTGTCAAAATGAGAAGATCCTTTTCTTAGTTGCATGATGTTCCTTATCCGACTTACACGGTTTTTGTGTCATACTAGGTTGCTCAAATGCTTAATCATATATAAAGCATTTTACATTCGGCTTGATTTTCTTCCACGATCCTATCTGGAGTTTAGTCAACCATTGGTGAGCATCCTCTGTGTTCATCTTGAGTTCCTCGAGATTTTGTGAGTTATGTACTTCATGAAGTGCATACTTTCTCCCACTAGACTGTCTAGGAAAGATTTCCTTTCTTAAAGGCTCCGTATTTGTCACAACTATTTTGTGTATTAATTTTCTCGTACACGATAAAATGGGTTTTATCCCTTATCATATCTTTATATGTTATCGTCGGAATCACTTTTCATGATACACTGTAAAGTGTGGTAGCACCAAGTTAAAAGTGCATGTCCTTTTATAAACATAAGCATATCATTGTACTAACAAAGTCTAACAGAGTTTGTTGAGTTCTCTCGATACACCTCGTAAAATGAGGTGTATCGAGAGAAATAAATGATCAGACAAACCTTTTGTCACTCAGGAAAACTTTATACTTATTGCTCAAATATTAATTGTCTCGATCGGATCGAGGACCTATTATTATTTTGTGTGTTTTGGTATTCTACTTCATTCTTGAATTCCTTGAACCGGTCAAGAGATTTCAACTTTTGTCTTAATTAAATAGACATGATTGTACCGACTGAAGTAATCAGTTGGTAGTCATAATTAATGAAGTACCATCAGCCTTCCTTATCCTAATTGTGCATTTGACCACATACACATGAACATGTGTGGTTTAATGCCACAATCAATCTTTAGTGTGCCCCTTTGAATGAGCCTTTTGTCATATGGTCAGTTAGAGAAGATTCGTATTTTTCGTAAGATTCATAATCAGAACGATCAAGATGTCCATCATTATGGAGCTTGGTGATGCGTCTCTCGTTATTATGACTTATATGACAGTACTAGAGATATGCTATATTGAGTTTATATGGTTCAAGCCTTTTGCATACAACGTTAAATATCATATATTGAACATGTATCCTTTAAAATAGTCAAACTATCTTAAAACGCTTGTACCTAAATAAGAGTCATTACTCTGTATATTTCACCTCTTTCAAGACAAGTCGGACAATCCTTGTTATCTGTAGTGAAAGCACTTTTAGATTTTGGAACCTAACCTTATGTTCTATCACATCGCATATGTGATCACTTTAAGATTGGAGTCCCACTCATCTTTTGCTGTAAGAGTCATTATTCCATTGCTCTTTGTTAAACTTGATCACAAAAAATTTGTGAAAGTTGAGCAAGGAATCCTAAACGATGTCAATAGAGAGATCATTAAATATCTTATCATTTACATGAGCTTTTCTTTAAGGTAAGTTATCAATTTCCTAAATTATAACCAACCTCATAATTTACAGACTTTCTGGAATTCTATAAGTTCTCTGTAATCTTTCATCGCTTGTGTTTTAACCTGCTATACACATATCTTCAGAAGATATTGATTGAACTTCCATGTTATAATGATTTTATGCTTTTGATAAGTATTTTATCATTAATTTCGAAATGCTTCTTATAAGCATTCTTATTAGTTCTGGAAGTTTTGTCAGGTGGCTCCAAATGAGTATTCATCTATTATGAAAAATCATTTCTTTATCAAGGCTCTGAACATTATTTCAGAAGCCTTTGCCATTCCAAGGAAATCTCTTTCCTTTTGATTTGGAAACTCGTTTCCATGTTCTTCAAAAACAATTTTTAAGTGGTCTTTTGTTGACACTTGTTTCATATACATTAAATGAAACAAATAATAAGCACATTACTAATTTTAGAGTTTTACATGTAAATTATAAAGCATACATTATAATAAAGATGTAATAATTATATTATAAGGACTTTATATGATATTTCGTGATTTGTTAATGAAAAAGTTACCCTCATCAATTTCATTAATTAGTCACTCAGAGAAAGTCAACAATTGCTCTAATATCCTATATTATCTCTGACGATTAGAAAAGAAAAACAATTTTTCATTTATCATTCTAACCGATTTCATAAGAATTGTCTACGATATCTAATCTAATTAGAGTACTCGTTTAGGTAGACCCACGGGGTGAATCGGCGGACAGTATAGGTCGCCCTACGCGTCTAAAAGAGTGTATAAGAGTACTCCCTTGGGTTAGAGACACACTCAAAACGTTTCTCAATTAGATCGAGGACCCAGCCGGTGGAAGACATTATACCTAATATTTATTGAGGGGTTTTAGGAGATCCTTACTTTTTTCTTAAAATAAACATAGTTAACTTATTAAAATGTTCTAAGAATTAAGACAATGAATATGTAATACATAATCCTATTTTGTAAAACATATTCAATGTTGTATTAAATATACTTCTGAAAGTATATACATATATATATATATATATATATATATTATGAAAATTTTAAAGATAAAACTTTTTATCTTTAAATAAAAGATAAATAAATCACTTAAAGATAAAATATCTTTATTCATGATTTATCTTTTCTATTAATGAATAAAAGATAAATAACTATCTTTATAGATAAGATATCTTTAATCATGCTTTGTCATAGAACAAACTAAAAGATAAATAACTATCTTATAGATAAATTATCTTTAATCATAATATATCTTTTATTTCCATAAAAGTTTAGTTCTTTTCTATTACTATAATAAATAAAAGATTATTCTTCATCTTAATCTAATTAAGAATTATTGATTATAAATAAAATTTATGAACAAACAATTTGTAAATCAATAAATGAATAACATAAATATTAAATGGAAACAAACTTCATAAGATTGATAATAATATTGAATAAATCATATTTATTAATAATTAATATCATATATTAGATTTTCAATTCTTATATTTAAAGATATTTATAATAACTATATATAAAATAAAATAAACACTTTGAATCGTATTTTAAATTAATTAAACATAAATATAATTAAATATCAAATACCGGGATACGAGCTCGGGATAAACCCGAGCTTGTACGGGTTGCCCTCGGGCAATCCGAGCATTATGGGCAGGGCAAACAGCCACCGCCTAAGTAAATCCAATTTACTAAGTTTATAAATTTGTTTAAATCTTGTTTATTTAAAATAATTAAAGATTTAAACAAATTTATCATTAAATAAATTTCCTTTTAATTTAGAGGGGTATAGTTGTAAATCCAATTTACAAAATTAAAATTAAATAATAATTAAATTCATAATTAAAATTATTAAATAAAATTTATAAAATAAAATTAATAATTTAGGGAGTCGGGTTTGACCACGGGCTTCGGGTCAAACCCGAATTTGTGGTCAACAAACCGTGGTGGGCCCACGGATTGCCCCACCACGTTTGGTCAACTTCTGGTCAAACCACATTGACCAAGCACTTTATTTTGGGCTTTCTTTTGTTTGTTCTTGGGCCCAATTCCAAGCCCAAGGCTGAGTGAAGCCCTAGGGCAACACGCTTCAGCCTCCGAGCCGCGCCGTCACCCATCGAGCCACGCCGTCGCCGAGCTGCCCGTCTTCGTCGTCGTCACAGAGGCTCGTCGGAATCGCCGTGGTTGGACGAGGACTTCTTCATCGTCGGACTTCGTGGGCGAGGTGGTTGTGCGACCGGCTTCGTTGGGCGCACCGGGTTGGCTCTTCTCACGGTGAGCGATGTCTTCGTTGGCCGGAGCTCATGCATCGGATTCGTCGCACAAGTTCGCCTTTATCCCCGTCGTCAAACGACGGGAATGCACGACCGTCGAGCGTGGAGGAGATCGGCGATCTCGATCTTCGCGTGGGTTTGTGGGTCGTTCTCTGACCCGCAAAATTTTGACTTGGGTCAATACCCGACCCGCGTGAATGGATGTGGGCATGGGCCATCCGAATGGCTGGGCCCAAAAATTTCACACGAAAAATTAGGGTTTCAGAAACCCTAGGTAGCACACATCCCAATGCATGCGCCGGCAAATTTCGTTGCCGTTTTTACTGATTCCGATAACAATTTTGCTCCCACTAAAATTATTAAACCCTCTAAAATTACAGAAAATTATTCCGTATCTAAATACCGGTATGTTAATTTTTTTTAAATAAAATCCAATCCCGATTCAAAATCGGATCCCGAATCAACACACAAAAATTAACATAATTAATTTTCTAATGCTCCCACTGAAAATCTAATCACACCAAAAAATTTCTAAAATTATTTTGGTCAACATATCTAATTTTCGAAAATTACTCAGACCGGCTTATATACCACTGTTGGGTTTTTCGATGAATTTTCTCAATCCCGAGGCGGAAATCACGGGATATCATCGAACAATAAAGATCTAGAATAATTACGAGAATTAAGATATCGTTTAGAGATCGTTACCGAACTTCGGTACTTTTGCCAACTATACCGAATAACTGCCGATTCCTTTGGTTTTTGGTGCTTGCCGAATATTGGATTTAACGCCTCAAGTGTTGCGCCTCTATTTCGTCCACCACGTCACTCGGGAACGTCTTAGATGACCGGAAAACACCTCGGAGGATAGGTTAGATCCTTGTCGGTGTTTAGATGATCAACCGTTGATTGAACCGGGGAGCAAGCCATGAAAGTTCGACTCACAAGGGAGGGAGCACGAATTTCTAGGGGGATAGGGTTTGAGTTGTGTTTGTCGTATCTAATTATGAGTCATATTAGGGTATTTATAATACCCTATGGTCATGACCTAGTGGGCTTTCTAAAAGCCCACCTAATGGGCTTTCTAAAAGCCCAATCATGGATTAATTAATCTATTATTAATTAATATGAATCATAATTAATACTTGGGCCCGAGTGGGCCCATAATGTCGGTTATGGTTATCGGGTCGATATCCGATAACCCGAGAGATACAATATCGGGTTCGTGCATAACCAACATACAGACAATATATTATATAAGATTAGAAATCTTATTTAGCAAATTGGAAAATAGCAAGAGGGTTAAATAAAAGCTAATCTATGATGATCATGACTAAGACTAGCTCATAAATCTAGATAAATAGGTAGACATTGTACTTGGTTCTTGTAGAAATGGCCCACCAATGAGCCAAAATTGGCAGAGAATTCTGTACTAGAAATGAGAATGATTGCCATTAATAAAGATTTCAGAAACCCTCGAACCCCAACTCTGAATAATGTGTGGTGGGACACTAGTACTACGGTGAAAGGGAATAAATAATAATAATAATTAAATGAGCATTAAATTGAATGATGTAATGTTGAGGAATGTGTCGCCAAACAATTGTCCCTTATGCCACAAAACAAAGTCTAATTAGTAGATGACGATTCTCTTTCATAACAGAAAAAGATGCATCGCATACTTCATAGGTTTGCTCGTACTCGTCACCCAACTACTCTATCTTATTCTTAATCACCAACTTTTGAAGGTTTCAAAGGGTTTTCGATGATTTTTTCTCAATCCCGAAGTGGAAATCACGGGATATCATCAAACAATATAGATCTAGAATAAATTCAAAAATTAAGAGATCGTTTCAGGAACAATACCGAACTTTGGTACTTATACCAACAATACCAAAAATGCAGACTTCTGCCGATTTTAGGGCTGGCCGAATCTTTCTCTTGCTCCGGGATTGATTGTGTTGATCAAATTTTACAAGTATAATGATAAATGGTATAGTTTTTGTTATAAATTAATAAAATTAATTATAATTACTAGTTATTCAATAGTAAATTATTTTTTTAATTATTTTTTTTCTAAATTTTTTAATTAACAATGATTTTTTAAATCAAATTTCTAAAATCACGGGTTTAAAAATAACATATTAAAACATGTAAAACAAATTAATCTTTCGTGTAGGAAATGCCCGAATCGAGATTTAAGCCCATTACGCTTTCGGGTCTGATCCGACTGCAATAAAGCGTAACGGTCCCACACGAGGCCCGAGTCATTAATTATGAATGGTTAATTAATTATGAATTAATTCATTAATGGGTTTGGTCCATTCTCATTGGGCCCGAACCAATTATGTCATTTAACATGTGGTCTATAAATACCACACTTAAAGCTCATAACTATTATTTAATAAAATAATAATTACGTGGCATGCCACGTGGCAAACGTTGATTGCCACATAGGTAGATTTTCTCGGTCAACTCTCAAATGCCAAGTTTGGGTACTTTTGCCGCCATTAATGGAGGTTGTATACACAACAGAGAATTTGATCAAAAATTGAGTATTTTTGCCGCAATTAACCCTTATTTTTATTAAATAAATCAACTTCGCCCGAAATGCGCTCCGAAAACTCGTTTTTCAATAAAAACACAAAATGAAATAAAAAATTGAAAAACAAGCAAGCAACGGTTCGATCGGCACTCAAAACAAAATTCCCGGAGGGCCTCACGCGCAATGGCACGCATCCAAGCGCGCGCACCAAACGACTATCGTTTTGGATTACGAAATCCGACATCAAACTACTCTATTTTAATCACCAACTTTTTCATCTCCACTATGGGGTATATATATGTGATTAGTGGGTCTCCATTTCAGTGGGAGATAAGCATCATGAGTCCTTATTATGCTTGCTTCGTGACAACAATACTGTCATCATGCAAATGATTATGCTCACATAATTAAAGAAAATATCTGGTTTAAACCAACGAGATGTCACGAAGGGAAGTGAAAAGACAAGGACGCGTATATATGCAAGGAACATAAGCAAAGTGGGTGCAATCTAAGTGGTTGTTAATCGTTAAATTAATTTGACATCTGCTTTGCTTTGATTTGATTTGATTTTGGAATATACTTGATTTGTGACTCAAAAGTTAGGTGTAAATTAAGTAACTTGACAAACAATTGCCTATCAATACAACAATACATCGATGCTAGTGGGCCGGCACCATGCAAAAGCGCAATGACGCAGAAAATATTAAATTAATTAATTAAATTATTTTTTATAATTTTTCAAATATTCATATACGCTGAACATAATAATGGGCAATTTTTTTTATATAATGTCATTAGCGTTTTTTAATAGAATATGATCATTTACATATTTTGAAACATATAAATTAACATGCTAGCATGAATTTTGTCCCCTAGTTAATTGTCTATGTGATGTATATAGAGGTACGATGAACACGCAAGATAAAACTCGACTTTCTCAAGTAAAAATTTAATTTTTCATAATCATTATCAACTAATTCCTTACACGCATTTTGCTCTTGCTTTGCTTTTATAGCATAAAAGAAACACAATAAGTCATAAAAAAAACTTAATCTAATGTACCTAATATAATTATAGTTAAATCAAAATAAATCAAGAAAACTATATAAAGATAATATCATAATAAAAAGATATCAAAAGAGAATGATTCATTTGCATGAATAAAGGGGATTTTATTTCAAATTAGCTCATCGCGTTCTGCACCATTCTCCTCGGCATGGAAAATTTTCGTCTCGAATTTAGAGCGTCAGTCGGTGTCGCAACTCCGCCGCCATCGCCACGCCTGTGTCAGAGCCAAAGTCATCGTTGTAAAACAATTACCTTAGATTTGCAGTTCCGCCACCTGTCTCTTAGACTAATATTTCGTATGTAGCTCTCATGTTATTTTTCAGTTTGTTGTCGCGCGTAACCTCTAAATTTAAGTGTCGTTCCTAACCCTGTTCTACATATCTCGGAATGGATTGGTACCTATGAATATAACAATAAAATATCCTCTATAATATTTTTTTTTGTCAGGGTTGACATGTTCTCCACGGTCATTGCGACCTTTACGCCAATGAATTCGCTCTGTGCAGCTGCTTCTATAACCTTCCTCGGCACCAAAACTATCTTATTGTATGCGTATTCATTGTACTCGGCCCACAGGTTGTCACCGTACACGGCCTCATTGTACACAGTTTCGGCGTACTCCGCTTAATTGTACACGAACTCGTCGTTTACGGCTTCGTCGTACTTATTGTACATGGGTTTTTCACACTCCATCTCGTCGTAAATGAATTTGTTGTATATTACCTTGTTGTGCTCCGCCTTATCGTACGCCGTTTCGTCGTACTCCGGGATAACCACCTGGAACGCTGCTACCCATCACGCATATTTTGTGACTGCCTCACGTCGACGTATCGCGTGACCGTAGCCGCAAAATTCTACTCGAACAGGTTCTCCCAGTCGTCCTTGGTGTCAGACTCGTCTTGGCGTCGTTTCTCCATCTGATTTTGCATCACTTCAGCCATTTGATGGATCAACAATTCTACATGAGCACAATATCTATCAACCTCTTCTCGTCTCAGCATATCCTATATTATACATTGTGAGCGGCTCGCTTCTTTGTAGCCCTAGAGCAGAAACAAGTGGCTCTTATACCAATTGATGTAGATAGAGATATGAAGAACACGAGCAAAATAAAACTCAAATTTCTCAAGAAAAGGCTTAATTTTTTATAATCATTATCAATTAATTCCTTGCCCACGCTCTTATTTTTATAGAATAAAAGAAACACCATAATAGTCATAAAAAGCTTGAGCTAATATGTACCTAATATAATTATAATAAAATAAAATAAATCAAAGAAACTCAATGAAGATAAAATCATAATAAAGGATATTAAAAGAGAATGATTTATGTGCATGAATAAAGGGTATTTTATTTAAAATTAGCTCATCACGTATTGCACCACTATACAAAACTTCTCCTATTCGATAAAGAAAAATGTTGAGCATGTAAAACCTTACATGCATAACAACATAATAATAGTGGTATTGGTAGCTTTTTCTCGATCATAGGTCAATGGCAATACTTCTCTCTACAATCCATATATTATAAAAGGAGGAAACCGCAAGATGATGTGGCACAATGATATTAGACAAGTAAGAAATATTTTTTTCTTAGAGAAACTAAAAAATGGTGTGAGGGCAGGGCAAAAATAAAAATGGTGTAAGATGATGAAATCAACCATTGAGAAATCTACTTTTTTAGAATTTAATATTTTTTTTATTTAATCTAGAATAATAAAATGTATGTAATAACTATGCAAATGTTTGTAATGTTTATCAATTATTATTAGCTATTTGATTTTAGTTGGTACAAGCAGCGTGAGACCGAATGTGAACATGAGACCGAAATTATAGACATGACAGTAGTGTTTGGAAGCGTTTTGTATTTTCATTTTGCGTTTGTATTTTTATTTTTTTAAAAAGATTTATAAAAATATTTTGAAAATGTGATTGGTTACTGCTTTAGAATAGGAAAAAGAAAATAGTGTTTAGTTATTTTTTGTTAGAATTGATTTTTTAAAAGAAATTAACTGTCATTAGTTTAACATAAGAAATAATAAATTGATAATCAAAGTAATATTAACAATTATATCGATAAAATCTATGCAACTATCTATAACTATGATATATTAATAAAAATAATAGATGCAGAAACAAAATTCAAATAATAGTAGTGTAATACATATGAAAATATATGCAACTATAGCTAAAAAAATAATATATTTATTTCTTAATATAATTATCGTGTATTTATCGGATTCTTTCACGTGTTAGAATTGAAATATTTTTATTACAAGTATACATGAGAAACAAAACGAAGGAATTTAGTATAATAAAAATAATTTTTCTTTAACCACATTCATCTTACAAGCTAATTGAAAATAATTAATATAATCATAAGCTACCAAATCATGCATCATGCCCAAAATTACCCATAACATTAGCCGAACAAAAAAATGTAGCATACAAAGTATAATTAAACACAATTTAATATATATAGCTCTAACAACACGAAAGAAAATGAAAACACCTCAAGAGGTGTTTTTATTTTGTGTGTAAAAAAAAAGGTATTTTGAGAAAATATTTTATCAAAAATCAACCAATCAAGTTTTTAACTACTTTATTGTATAACTTTATTCTCAAAATGCAAAATTATTTTGGAAATGGAAATTAAACACTACCGACCAAACTTGAAAACAAGAACACAATGATGTTGACCTTCTTTCTCTCTATCAAATTTCATGTCTCACTTGCTATGATAACTATGTTTTAGCTATGATATTTAATAAGCAGCGGCGCGGCGATGCAATCGCCGCTCCCGAGGTGACATGTGAAACAGAAAGAAGGTGAACTAATTCCATGCAAAAAATTTAGACAATTTCATGCATCAACTAATTTTTACAAATAACTTTGATGAAATTTTGATATCCCAATGAGCAACCTACTACGCAAAGCTCATCACCGATCCTCTCCCAAGCTCATTCTCCGAAGACCAAGCCATCCCGAAGAATAGGCCCACAAAATCCCAGGGTAACCAGCTCAATGATAGACGTGTCATCAGAGAAGGATTCAGTTCTAAACAACACGAGAGCAACTTTACACGTGCTGGCCGCCCAATAGAAGGACGAGATCAATGCTACTAGCCGTTGGTAACGAGGAAGAAGTGTTAGAGCTAGGATTCCCAGAAAATAAATACAGAAAAGAAATAGAAGTTTATATTGCTCGAAAAGGAAAAAACACGAAAGATACACTACTGTATTCCGAGTTTGCAGAGCTCCGAGCTTCAACAATGGCGAATCTACCTCCGACCGAATCTGAAAAATAAGAGAGAGCAAAGATGAGAAAGCCAATGCGCGTTCGACGCTTCCCTTGAAGCAGATTCGGTCCCTCCCGGTGTTGGAATCAACAGGACCGTCTTCTTCCCAGGATACAGAGGCTATTCGTCGGCTTCTATACACCGTTGAAGTCGACGATGAACTCCGATCTGTGAGTCTCTGGTACCCAACAAGTATAAACCAATGGACGAACACAAATGTTTTAAAGCTTTTTGAAATGTTTTTTATCTGTGTCTATCAGGTTTTGTTGATCTTGCCTTTATAGCCAAAACCTGAGATTAACACATTCATGACAGAAACGTTGAGAATTCATTCTCATTTAATGTCTAAAACGTTTGTCCGTTGGTTGTTTCAGGTCATGAAGTTTAAGCATATTAAACGTCTTTAATATGTCAATAAACTCTCTTAAATTTCATTTAATTGAGAGATTATATTCAACAATCCCCCACATAAATGAAATTTGACCGTCAATTTATTGGGTAATAGAGAACAACGAGATAAAATCTGCATAGGATAGGTAGGTATTACCTTTGAACCTTTTTTCGTTAAATATGGTTTCTATACTGGTATATCAGTAGACGCGATGTCTTTGAACTGCTCTACCGTCGTGTATAGTAAAACATATCTCACACAGAATTATTCCCACACAGATCTCGTTCTCATTATTGTGTTCTTTAATGGTCATGAACACCTTCTGGTTCTACGAGAGTTTCCGGAACTTGTGCCCTTTACAATTTCGTTGAAGCGACCCCACTTCACTCTAACATAGGTGATTTCTTACACGTTGAGCATCTTACATGCTCTGCTTTGTTCTTTTTCCCAAAGCGTAAAAATCATTAAAAGCTCTCAGCTTAACCTTAACGTCACGAGCATCACTATTTATTCATCTTAGGAATGGACCAGGGTGTAACCCCCATAGTGATCCGTTAAAGTCTTATACAGCTAGGTTGTCCCTTTGAACCTAGATCTTGGGATCTCCAGTCAACTAGGTTGGGTTTCCACTGTTAAAACTTCATTCTATAATGGGCTTCAGTCCCATTCCTTTTGATGACTTATCAACTAACTCTCGGTTAACCCTTTGGTTAGCGGATCCGCAATGTTATCATTTGACTTTACATAGTCAATTGTGATAACTCCAGTTGAGAGTAGTTGCCTAATGGTATTATATCGACGACGAATATGTCTCGACTTACCATTATACAAATGACTTTTTTTCTCTTTCTATTGTCGACTGACTGTCGCAATGGATACATATCGGTGGCACAGGTTTTGACCACATTGGAATATCTTCCAAGAATTATCTTAGCCATTCGGCCTCTTCACCGTATTTTTCTAAGGCAACAAAATCAGATTCCATTGTGGATCTGGTTATTACCGTTTGCTTAGACGAATTCCATGATACAGCTGCACCAGCTAGAGTAAACACGTATCCGCTAGTGGATTTAGAATCTTTAATATCAGATATCTAACTAGCATCGCTATAACCTTCTAGAACTTAAGGATGCCTGACATAGTATAGCCCATAATTTCTTGTAAATCTTAGATATTTAAGTAATCTGGCTATCGCTTTCCACTGATCAGATCCAGGGTTACTTGTAGATCTACTAAGTTTACTTACTGCATAAACTATGTCAGGTCTAGTACCACTCATTAGGTACATTAGACTTCCAATCACCCTAGAATATCTGAGTTGTTGAATGTTATCTCCTTTATTATTTGCTAGGTGTATACTTGTATCAATTGGCGTTCTAACTTCTCCAGTTTCGCCTTTATTGAATTTTTCAAGTATTTTGTCTACATAATGAGACTGAGTTAAGATAAGTCCATCAGATTTCCTAATGATTTTAATGCCTAAAATCACATCTGCATGGCCCATATCTTTCATGTCAAACTTTGAGTTCAATAGCCTCTTGGTATTTTTGATCATTTGATCATTACTTCCCACAATTAAAATATCATCAACGTATAAACATAGGATTGCATATCCTTGACTTGTATCTTTAATATAGATAAATTTGTCACATTCGTTGATTTTAAATCCATTCGATAACATAACGTTATCAAATTTCTCATGCCATTGCTTCGGTGCTTGTTTATGTCCATACAAGGATTTAACCAATCTACACACTTTATTCCCTTGATTCGGGGCAGTGAAACCCTCAGGTTGTTCCATGTAGATTTATTCCTCTAAATCTCCATTTAGGAAAGCTGTTTTAACATCCATTTGATGTACTTCAAGATTTCGCAAAGCTCCGATCGCTACCATCCTTATTGATGTTATTTTCGATACATGAGAATATGTATCGAAAAAATCAAGACCTTCTCGTTGTCTGTACCCTTTGATAACAAGTCTTGCCTTATACTTGTCAATTGATCCATCAGCCTTCAATTTTCTTTTGAAGACCCACTTGGAGCCTAATGGTTTACTTCCAGGAGGAAGATCTACCAACTCCCATGTGTGGTTTTGCATGATTGAATCGATCTCACTCTTTATGGCTTCTTTCCATAAAGGTCCCTCACTAGAACTTATAGCTTCGTTGTATGTTCGAGGTTCACTTTTTAACATGTAAGTTAAAAAATCAGGTCCAAATGACCTTTCTACCCTTGCTCGTTTACTACGTCTAGGTTATGTCTCATCCTCATCTAGTTCTTGACTAGTTTCGGAAGTCGTTTCATCAAGGTTTTTAGATGAACTTGAACCATCATTTCTCGACTTACAAGGAAATACATCTTCGAAGAACGACGCATTTCTTGATTCTATAATTGTGTTCTTGTGAATTTCAGGGTTATCTGATTTATACACCAAGAACCGATACGCACTACTATTGTAGGCATAACCTATAAAAATGCAATCCACAGTCCTCGGACCTATTTTCATCTTTTTCGGTGCGTGAGCCATTACTTTGGCTAAGCACCCCCACATTTTGAGATATTTATAGGAAGGTCTTCTTCCTTTCCATAACTCATAAGGAGTTTTATTTTCTTTCTTTTTAGGAATTTTATTCAGAAGATAATTGGCTGACAATACAGCTTCTCCCCACATGTTCTGTGGTAACCCAGAACTTAACAACATCGCGTTCATCATCTCTTTAAGAGTGTGATTTTTTCGTTCAGCCACTCCATTTGACTGAGGCGAGTAAGGTGGCGTTTTCTCGTGAATGATACCGTTTTTAGTACAAAACTCCTCAAACGGTGCAACATATTCACCACCACGATCACTTCTGACCAGCTTAATTTTCTTATTAAGTTGTTTTTCAACTTCTTGCTTATAGATATAGTAAATTTCTCTATAGCTTCGTCTTTGCTTTTTAGCAAATATACGTAACAATGCTTAGTACAATCATCAATGAAAGTAATAAAGTATTTGTTTCCACCTCTTGTTTCAACAAACTTGAGATCACAAATGTCCATATGAATTAACCCAAGGGGTTCCGTAATTCTTTCGACATTTTAAACGATGTGCGCGTTAATTTCGCCTCCACGCAAGTCTCACACTTGTGCTTATCGTTAATGTCAAACTTTGGGATATGTTCCATATTAATTAGTCTTCGCAAAGAACCATAATTAACATGTCCTAGCCTACCACGCCATAAGTTCGAAGACTCAAGCATATACTTGGTAGACTTTCGTTTATTATTAATAACGGGATTAGGCTTCGTAATGACCGTGTTCATTTTCCACATCCCATCTTTTACATATCCCTTTCCAATAAGGATTCCAAATTTGGACAACATAATCTCATTAGATTCAAATACCATTTTAAATATATGCTTGCTAAGTAGCGAGCTCGAGATCAAATTCTTCTGAAAACTAGGAACGAACATAACATTTTAAGCTTTAATTCCTTTCCTGATATCATTTTCAGAAACACCGTTCCTTGGCCCTTCACCTCTGAAGTTGCCGAATTGCCCATACAGAGCTTATTTTCGTCCAGTGCAAGTTCCACGAACAAGGCTCTGTCGACGCAAACATGTCGTGTGGCGCTACTATCGAGCCACCACTCACTTGGGTTGGAATTACCCATTTTAAATTCAGAAACCATATATGTTTCCGTTAAAGTGAGACAACAAGTTCAATTTCAATTCGTACCTCGATCAATTATCGGGTGTACTTCAACCAATAAATTAAATTTCTTTTCAAATAAATATCAATATCTTTTCTAAATAAACACGATATGAATATTTATAAACCAATTGGAAGATAAAAATATCAGAAAAGACAATCCGAATATATATATATATATATATATATATATATATATTAAATTCTATTCCGAAAAACGCGCAAACAATTATTTAGAGACTCAGCAATATAAAATATAGCAGATACGAAATGAATGCAAAATCACAGCACATAAAAATATAACTATATATAATACCTAGTACCAAAAAAAAGGCAATTCAATTCAGATTTACAATATGAATATATTGACCTTAAATAGTTATATATATAGTTACTGACTACACAAATGCTAAAAAAAAAAAAAATCAGCTTCTTTGAAAACTTATTTGACACTGCAAGTCTGCAACACAGGTTCCAATAAAAGGAGAAAATATATAATTAATTCTAGTGAATAGAAATCACTCCAGGTTTTGAGAATATCAAACAGATGTCAAAAACAATTGTCAATGCGTGTATATTTTTTGTAATATTCTAAGATTAATTCACAAAATGCCTATTTTGTGCAAACTTTTAAAAAAACTACTCATTATGGGTAGTTTTTTACACACACAATGGGTAGTTTTTTAAAAGGTTTAACACAAAATGGGTATTTCGTATAATTTCCTTATTCTAATCTATACGAGTAATTATAGCAAGAATTTACACGAAAAACTAAAGGTAAATAAGTTTACCCTAGCACGCGTTGCACAGCTCCCAAGCGCTTCTTCTTCTTCCTCCTTCTCTGTTATATTTTTCCTTTCTTCAGAGAAATCCAAACGAATCTGCTTCAAGATTGTTAGAGTTAGGATTCCCAGAAAATAAATACAGAAAAGAAATATAAGTTTATATTGCTCGAAAAGGAAAAAGCACGAGAGATACACTACTGTATTCCGAGTTTGCAGAGCTCCGAGCTTCAACAATGGCGAATCTACCTCCGACCGAATCTGAAAAATAAGAGAGAGCAAAGATGAGAAAGCCAAGGTGCGTTCGACGCTTTCCTTGAAGCAGATTCGGTCCCTCCCGGTGTTGGAATCAACAGGACCGTCTTCTTCCCAGGATACAGAGGCTATTCGTCGGCTTCTATACACCGTTGAAGTCGACGATGAACTCCGATCTGTGAGTCTCTGGTACCCAACAAGTATAAACCAATGGACGAACACAAATGTTTTAAAGCTTTTCGAAATGTTTTTGATCTGTGTCTATCAGGTTTTGTTGATCTTGCCTTTATAGCCAAAACCTGAGATTAACACATTCATGACGAAACGTTGAGAATTAATTCTCATTTAATGTCTAAAATGTTCGCCCGTTGGTTGTTTCAGGTCATGAAGTTTAAGCATATTAAACGTCTTTAATATGTCAATAAACTCTCTTAAATTTTATTTAATTGAGAGATTATATTTAACAAGAAGTGGGCACGTTATAGGGTGTAGGCTATAAATAGTATTGGAAACCTCGTCGAAGTTGAATATGTCGGGACTTGAATCACGCATGTGATGCGCTTTCCTAATAGTATTTCGAGCACTCGGAATCGTCTTCGAGTCTGCTTGCAAGAATACCCAGGATAAGACAAGCCTTAATGATCAAAAATCACAAGACGAAGTGATCTTCGAACAGTAAGCAAGAACACGTTTCTGGAGAGTGTTTCTGTGTGTATGAGAAAAAATGATTCAGAGCAGTTATTCGTTTCTGCATGCAAAACGAAATTTTAAAGGCCCAAAAACAGTTACTTTGTGAAAGTAGCGACCCTTCACAAGTAGCAGTTATTGGTCTGAAACGGAAAACCAAAAACAGTCAGTAACCGCTCCCCAACGGCTAGTAACTGCCGCCGACACGTGGCGAGGCGAGAATCGCCGCGAGAAAGCCCGAGACCCGAGCCTACGCCGCTCGCCCGATGCCAAGTGCCTCAAGTGCGCCTACAAGACGCCACTAGCGCCTCTACGCCCACGCACCCGACCCCGACCCGGTGGCGGTGCGAAAGCGTGAGGTGGCATAGTCTCGCCACCTCGCCTCCACACGGCACTCATGTGGCATACTTATCACTATGCCACATGTTGAGCTCACATCACCATTGGTTTCCTTATATATTGCACAAAGCCTTTGTATTTAATCCATGTGGGACTTTTGACATTCCCACATTTATTACCCACTCAACACATTCAACACATTACACTTGCTCACTTATTAGAACATTTATTGGTCATTTATTATCAATAAATTCCAACAAATAGAAGGTAGATTCAAGATTGTACATCGAAGTGGACCGGAATATCCATTCATACATTTTGCAAGTTCTTTGTAATCACTCCAAGGAAATCAAAGATCGTATTTTTCATTATCAACATCTACATACTCAAATCAACACGCGGTCATTCAATCACGCAGTTAGACTGTGATTATTCACGTCATCAACAGTCATCACTTTAGCAAACTAGAGAATAGACATTTTTCTGTTAATCTCATTTTTGAAGAATCAGCTACAAAAAGTTCCAAACAAAATACTATCATCTAAATTAAAGTGGAATAATTAACTTTCAATATTAAATGATATATTCTTAAATACCAAATATAACTTTGGCCTTATTAATTAGCTACATATTTTTTACATTCTTTTCATCAAATGCTATCATTTATTACTTCTCGTTCGAGAGGCTATTCATCCAAAAACCGATGTGGGATCTTCATTGTGGATGCGATTTGATTGTTTTCCGTCTTAAGGAGTAAGACAATATCGAAAAAAGAAAAAGAAAACGAGAGCTTTATTACGGAGATTTCATTACGGAGATTTCATGTTAGGTTACGAAAACCCGAGGCAGAAACCTTTTGATACAACTCCTACTCACTCATGAAATCTCCTTTATTATCAAATAAGCACAAATGATTCGAGAGACCATATATATAAATAATCTCAGCTTCAGTTGGGACGAGTGCAATCGATGCGTATCTCTCCTTTGGAGCCGGTGAGAACCCCGACGCGGCCGAGCCTCGTCATGGCATCGGTGAAAGCCTTATTGAACGCCGAGGCACTGGAGGCAAACTCGTTGACCGTTGCCTTCGATCTAGAGTCCGTGAAGAGGATCTGGTCGGATGTGAATAGGCCTCTTCCTTGCTGGAGATTTTTGAAGTAGGCATTATCGAAGGCCCTCGGCGTTGTCGGGTCCATGTTGATGGCGATCCGGGGGTCCACCTTGAGAGGGCACATCTGCCTCAGCTGCAGCGCATACTGCGCGTTCAGCGACGGATCGATCTTGCTCTTCGAGCTGAAGCTGTAGATCCTCTTCGAGAAGCGGTTGCAGTGTGAGAACCCGAGTGTGTGAGCGCCTACATTGTTTCATGCACGTAGATAATATTAGATATAACTAGAATACGCATGCATGTTTCTTTTGTTAGGTTTTTCTTATTTTTATGTCGCGGTGCTCGAACCTATATCTTGAAGTTAAATATTTTTTCAGGGACTAACATTAAGCGTCTTTGATCATGAGCATGTTTATTAAACCAGAATTCATGGATAAATTTAATTGTGAAGGCCAAAAATGAATTGTGTGTGACTAATGCATAGATGTATTATAATACTCGGATTCCGGTCAAATTTTTGCTAATTCTGAGTATATTCGAAACTAAAAAAAATTAGTGCCGAAAAAATTCAGGACCAAAGTCTTGGTTTAGATTTTTACTTTTTCCTATACAACAACTTAGATTTACGTGGAGTTAAGATCCAACGGTATAGATTTCAAATATTGAAATGTAAAATATAATATTTTTAAATCCCGAACCAGAATTTTCTAGTTTTAAATAATATGATAAAGAACAAAGAAGTCTGAATTCTCGTACGTGCGACCTTAATCTCCTTATGACACGTGTCTAGCAAAATGTATTTTTTTTTTCTTCCTTTTATTAGTGTATTTTCTTCATTATTCTCATTGAGAATTAAACTTATGACTTGACTTTACTAATTCAAAGAGTTCAAAAATGTAATTTAGAAACTACAATACTAGTATATATATTATCACATGGATGAACTTAATTTTGATCATGTTAGTGAAGATGTGGATCGAGTTCTGTGGGACAATAATCTCATCGCGACGCGTGTACATATATGTTGTTGTTATGTATATATGTTTATGCTATTTGGTGCAAGAATCTAAATTATGTTCGTAATAAAAGCTAGTTTATTATAAGTCAATGGAGTTGGGACCTTGATCTTATCATGACACGTGTATATATACATTGTATAATTAATTTGTCTTGTGTGTTGTTGTATATATCTTTATACCTTTGGGAAAAAGAATAAATGTCATCACGCATATGAGGGACAAGTTTGATAATGCAGTATAATATTCGTCAACTTCAACCATTACTGATATAAATACACCAATTTATTAAGAGGAATTAATATGTAATGAATAAAAATAGGCTTTTGGAAGTCTTGATAAGAAATAAACTATATCGTCGTATAATAATTGGTAGATAAAGACTTTTTTTTATATATATAAAGTTAGAAGAAGAAAGTGGAGAAGTCAACGATGAGATTAGACTATTTAACGTCAAGACTTGAAGAAAAAAAAACAAGAAATAAAATAAATCTAACTTCATGTATATAAGTTAATTTTGATTTTAATCAACTTAGAACAAACAATTCTTATCACTTTCATTTTTTCTTTGATATATATATATATATATATATATATATATATATATACATAAAGAAGAGAATGAGAGTGATAAATTTAGTTTGGTCCGAAAGCGAAAAAATGAGCGAAATTCGATTTTATAAAATAAGCGACTGAATATCGTACTGCGTTAGAAACTGTTTTTTTTTTTTTTTTCAAAACAAACAATAACTCAAAAAAGAAGGGCAAATATACGAAAGGAGATTATGGTCTACCTGACAAAGCAACCATGTCTCTTTGCGTGAGACCATTTGAAGCAAAATTGGAAACGAGTTGGTTCAAGTTGAACTCGGGATGAGGAAGCCGTCTTTGAACACTCGACTTTGTAGATGTCCTTCCGTCGCGCCTTCCCAACTCCACTTTGTACGACGGTCCACCAGCCTAAATAGTATTCAAAAATATAAAAAATTGTTCATTTGGTCCATAATTAACTCATCAATATTCAAACTCTGTAACGATGATTAGCTATTATAAATAAGATTTGCATACCAGGACTACGACGTCACGTGTGGCTAGGGCAAGAATGTCGGCGCATGAGACCCTATTCTTGCAGCTAGCGTTCTTGTCGACGGCTGCCTTGGCTTTGATCACTGTGTCGAATCCATCTCCAGCGAGGGAGAGATTGTCGGGGTGATCCTTCTCGGCATTGTTAGTCGACGACGCCAACAAAATGGACGCATCGCATCCCTATAAAAAAATATCATAAAAAGAAGAAATTACTACACAAAATTTTACTTTGAATAATTTTATTACATATATGTATATATATTTAATCATGGGTCAATAAGGCTAGCTTGGGTATTCGAACTCCGCAGCATCGGTCAATTGGCCAATATATATGCTCTGTGTTATGGATACAAGTTCAAATGCCGAACAAATTGTTTATATTTATATATATTTGTATATATACATATATGTTATATATATATATGCAAAGAGTAAAACTCACTCGGACAAAGCAGTCATGGAAAAACAGCCTGAGAGTGGCCGGAACAGTCACAAAAGTTTGCCTGAACTTAGCTGCAACAGCTTGTTGGACGAGAGACTCGACGTTGGGACACGTGTTCTTGTAGAAATCGGTACGAAGCTGCGCTGAGGCCAAGAAAGGAAGCAGAAGAATGGCCGTGATGAGGATGAAGCTTTTTCTTTCCATCTTGATCAGTAGTATGTTGTGTGTGAAAGTGTTATGGTTTGACCAATAGTTGTAATTACACACGTACTATTTATAGGAACTGATGAGAAGTGTTTGATTGAAACAAACGAATAATTCCACTTCTGAACAACCTGGACAAACATTTAATATATGGAGTTACAGATCAAATAGTTGAGTTTGCATGTTCTAACGACCTGAATATGATTGGTCTTTTAGTTTTTTAGTTTATTTTTCCTTTTCTAATAGTAATATGAAAGTGATAGAGTGGTCTCGCTAATGATTGAACCAGGCCAGTAAATGAAGCAAGTCATAGACTGGTAATATTGGTATAAAACAAAGGGATAAATCCCATGTAAGTACTCTAAATTAGTTATAAAAATTTGGGTTTTTTTATTTATTTTTATTTTTGTCGCGGCGCTAGTATTAATAGGCATAAAAATTTGGTAATTTTAATTTATTTAAAATAGTGCAGTATATTTTTACACTTTTAATTACATGGATTAAAATATTTAATATTTTTTCTTATTTTCTTTTGATCTATCAAGTGTTCTTAAATATGTTTATATATATAGTAACACCTCTATAAATTAATAAAGTCAGGAGCGCTACAATTTTTTATATTATCAAATTATTAATTTATAGATTATTAGTTAAATAATAATTATAACTAGAAAAACATACCTATATATAGCATGTTATGAATATACTTATATGAATCTCTAATCATAAAACATGGTTTGAAGGCGACATAATGAATTAGAGCTTGTTTCATGCAATAATGCAATTTTAGCCTCAATCACTTTGAACAATTTGTTGTTACATCAGAAAAATACATTGGACTTCTTAATGCCATGCGGAAGCTTAATGACTTCAGAGGATACATTAATTTTAAGAATAATCAAATAACTTCACAATCATATTTTAAAATTACTACATAGTTAGTTATTCGTAATTTGTTTTTATTTAAAGTGATTTCATAACTAGTTATGTAAGATATATTTCGTTTAAAATGATTTCAAAATTAGTTATATAATATTATTATTTTATATTGAATATTAATTTATATATTTGTTGGGACATATATACGTCTAAAAAAATTATTATCTTATAAATTTAGTGAATTATTAATTTAGTTTAGTTAGTTAGGCCCCAGTCGAGGCCGGACAAGAATATTATTTAATCAAAGTTATTAATTTATCGAGGTTATACTCTATATATATACTGTTGAAATTAGTGAATGATCTCCTGCTTTTTTTAGTTTATAGATAAATAATGAATCAATATCCGTTTTGTAAATTTTTTTTTTTAACTTCGAATATAAACCATTTATAAAGAGCATTAACTAGCTTAATTTTTCAAATAATTCGTATTACCTCCGAGCTAAAGTATACTCTCAAGTCTTATCTTATTATATACATCACTTAGGTTAACTCCTATTAAAACTCATTTTCCTTGGGCATTATCATTTAATTTTGTTGGAGGGCATTAACTTAATTGGATGATTTAATTTCCCTGTAATTTTAGTAAAGTACAGGAGAATGCGATTTCTTTAAATTTGTGTAATTTTAATCTACCATAGAAAATGAGCAAACGGCTAGCTAATTAACAATGAAAAAAAAAATACAAAGAGAGACGACTTAACACGCAAACAAATAGAATTCACAAGCAGCCATGTGAGCTTTGAACAACCGTATCTCATGGATAGAATAGACAAAATAAAGTCTTGGATAATAAATACGTATTATATAATATTAATAATTACAAATTGAAAGGCTATTATTGGATGAGTTTGAGCTCACATGTACGTGGCATGGCCAATACAGAATGACGGCTATCTTTTCGTTTGTTGTCAAATTTCGATTTGGTATTCTCTATTTCTAACCTTAAGGTTTTAGTAATAGATTGAGGTCAAGTGAAACAAATTAATAAGAAATTCTAGGAATAACTCTAAGCCAAACATACTGGTTTTAGGGTTCTTTCGGATAAGTGGGCGAAGATAATACACATCATGTTGGCATAGCTAATAGTTAATGATGGAGAACAACTAAAAGGATTTCGAGAATAATATTGATAACACGCTTTCCCGATCTTGAAGATTCTACTTAAGTCTCAATCTTTAGTATTGATTAGATTAGCGTCATTTGTTTTTCGTTTAAGACATTATTTGTTTCTCTTTTTATGTTGTTTCTTATATTCTCTAGGGTTAGTCTTTATAAATATTAAGCTCATTAGTTTGTAATCTTTATTTTTTAATGTAACGTAAAATTGGAACCTTTGTATTTCTCCAAATTTGAGTTCTTGAGACGCCCCTTACAATGAGCTTGTATACGATGATGCGGAGTACGAAAAAGTCGCCTATGGCGAGATTATTTTGAAGGCGAGTAAGACCACGAAAACGATCACACCGAGCACTTTCATTGACGTGCAGTTCGTAACGATCGTAAACAAGGTGACCGTTCACAAGTATGACGCTCTAAAAGGAAACCTCGGAGACATCGACAAACGGCGACATAAATGCAAACGTTGTGAGATATTTTTACAGCGGCGGCTTTGGCACAGAAATGAGCGTGGTTATGGTGGTGGTGTCGTCTTGGGCCAGCGGTTCAAATTCAGGGACGAAAGTTTGGACACCCAGCAGAATGATGACGCGTGGGACCGACCCACCGGAAGTTTACACGTACATGGGAATTTTCGGAGAATGTTGCTTGATTAATTTAGCGCTTTATGGTTGATCTTAAGTCTTTATTTTTTAGCTTTTAGTACTATTATTTTCATCATTTACTTTCAGCTTTAAGATTATTTGTTTCTAGTTTTAGACATCATTCTTCCTCCCCATCCTTGATCGACAAAATATGTAAGAACATGAATGGTGATGGTGTGTGGTAAGATTAGGATTAGCATTTATAGCGGTAGATATCGACGCACCAAAAAATAATACGCGCATTGGAGATCCCAGGGATCTTGGCGTTATTGATGTGGCATTATTTGCGGTTGATTCTAGTCTTTATTTCATAGATTTTCCTATCATGATTTGCAAAATTTATTTTCTTTATTTACTTCCCCATATAAGGTATTTGTTTCTTCTTTCAGACCCCTCCTTCATCCTTTCTCTTTTGTTCGACCTCTATATGTGAAAAAGACATTGATGTATTTTCTTATCTTGGTATATTGATAGATGGAAAGTTCACATTATTGTTGCAATTTGCGGTTTTATGCTTTTCGATAATTTCTCGCTACATCAATTGGCTTTAGAGTCATTCTGATCCATTCCATGGCGTGTAACATTTGACGTTAAGGACTCTTGGATGCTGATTCAGATGACATTTATCGACGTAAATATCTCGTCAATGTTAATTGACGACTGGACGCGCTCGCCGACACACTGGATTTGGTTCTCCAACAACGTACAGTGACCCCCGTCGCTCGTGGCGGAGCCAAATATATATTCGATGGAAAACTTTTTGCGCCGTTCAACGACGCTCCGCACCCACCGAGGCTGCACGCAGATGGACTCGAGAACGACACACAATGAAAGTCGGCGTTTCTTATGAAAATTCCCGATAAGGCGGAATACGGCAAAGTCGTCTATCACAACCCCGTGTACAATGAGACGGAGTACGCCAAAGCCACCTATGACGAGAGCGTGTACGACGAGGCAGAGTTCGTCGAAGTCTTATATGAGAGTCTGTGTACGACACGACAGGGTACACCGAATTTGACTACGATGAGCCAGTATATGATGCATCCGTGTTTGACGTGGTCTTGTACGATGATGACATGCTAGAAGACACTCTTTTAATGACGTCATGTACAACGATGCGGGTATAAAAAAGTCGCCTACGGCGAGCAGGACCATGGAAGTGGGTGCACCGACGATCATAAACAAGATTACCATGCACAAGCGTGACATTCCAAAAGGAAATCTTAGAGACATCGAGAAACAACGAAAAAAATCTGAAAACAATGAGACCTTCTTATGGCGGTGGCTTTGGCGCTGACACGAGCGTGGCGATAACGGGGGCGGCATTCATGGGACGACGGCCAAACTTTGGGGAAGAATATTTTCGACACTCGAGAGAATGATGGTGTGTGCTAAAATTAGGGTTAGCGTTTACAGGGGCGGGGACCGACACGCTGGAAAATGACATGTGCAAGGGAAATCCCCAGGATCTTGGCGTCTTTAACATGGCTTTATTTATGACCTATTCTATCTTTTATTTCTAGATTTTATAATTATGAGTTGCACCATTTATTTCCTGTATTCACTTCCCCATTTAAAGGTACTTGTTTCTTGTGTTTTACTCATTCCATCATCCTTTCTATGTTGTTCAACCTCTATATGTAGAGAAGACATTGATGTATTTTATTATCTTTAATCATGATTAACGAAAGTCAAAATTATTATTACAAATAGTGATTTTAGTCTCTCTGATGATCTCGTGCTACATCAATTGGTATCCGAGCCGAAAGATCTTGAAGCATGCCACCACGATGAGATTCTCGACGGCGACAACGCTTGAACAAAAAATAGTATGAATGGATGAATGTGACGATTGAGAAATTGGTCTAACTCTCCACCATGATCGATGATCGATTGAAGAGAACTCTAAATTCTTCCAAATCAAAATTTTCAACTCTCCGCGTGCCAATAGTTCGGCAAAATGTCAGAGTGCCCCAGATAGTCCTAACACTGCCTTTGTGTGCACCCGCAACAACCCGACACGCGCGCATCAGCGCCCAAAAGTCGCACCATTGTGCACCACAACGTTCTCCATAGTGCCCAAGATTACCACACACCGTCGTGCAGCGCCAAAGACTCGCCCAAATCGTCCCCCACAACCCCAATTGTGCGCTACAACTCACAAATAGTGCAGAAAATATCAACGCACACCTAGTGTTTGAGAAAATGCCAGAGTACTCTCAAATTCACTTTTGGCCATAATTAGAGGCCAAGTTCGAGGGGCCAAAGCCTGGAGATCCCATGTACGACGAGGCCATGTATGACGAGATAGCGTACGCCCAAGCCATTAAAGACAAGCTCATGTTTGACGAGTCCTTATACAACAACGTGTACGCCAAAGTCGTGTCCAATATGACAAGTACGGCAAGCCCATGCATGACTACTCTGTTAAAGATGAGGTGGAATTTGGCCAACCCATATATGACGACTCTATTAACGACGAGGCAGAGCACATAGTTATCGTGTATGAAGAGACGGATACCGGAGAGGCCTTATACGACGAGGCCAAATATGACGAGGATAAAATTGAGGATGAAAAAATTATGACTTTCATGATTTGCAAATCATTTTTGGCCCCAACAAAGTAATTCGACACGGTTTGGGCTCCGACCACGACTTCCAGACCGAGCATACGAACCGGGCTAAGGAAGCCCGAGCAAAGATAATTCGCATGGCTCAGTTCAAGGAGGATTTTAAAGCACACGACATGACTTATGTCTTGGTCCTCATTGAGCTTCCCAAGAAGTTGTTCATGCAATATCCCAAAAGAGCACGCGACTTCATTAATGCCTGCTCACCCCAAAATAAATTTCGGGAAGAATTTGCTGAACATCGGGAGAATGATAGCGAATAGTTATGGAGATTTTGAGATTCATGCCGATATCATGCTTTCCCAATCTTTGAAGATTCTATTTAATTCTCTAACCTTTTGTATTTATTTTATTAGTTCTTTGTTGGCGTTATTTGCTTTCCCTTTTAAGACATTATTTGTTTTCGTATTTATGTTGTTTCCTATTTTCTCTTGGGTTAGTCTTTATAGATATTAAGCTTAACATTTTATAATCCTTAGTTTTGAATGAAATAAAGATTTGAACTTTTGTGTTTCTCCAAATTCTAACTCTAACTTCTAATATCACCATACACCACTAATCAAATAGATAAGTGTGACTGAGTAACTTCCTATCTTCATGCACTTATGTACTCCACATGAACACGTACAGTGAGCCCACGACAAGATTGACTAAGTTTGTATTATATTTCTAACATTCTCCCCTAATCTAGACTTAGTTATATAGAGCGATCGTCATCGTGAAATAGCTCATCGCCCATTCTCGTCGTGCTTTTTATTTTGACGTTGTGCATCACAGGGTTGATCTTCTTTTCGCTAGCCTTCTCTTCATTCGTCAAGGTTTTTTTGTGTGTCGCCTTGCTGCACGTAGAAGGAAAAAGTGTCGTGTTGTCATCTAATTCTTCATTGAGGTTTACCACCTCCTCTCGACCACGACGGGTTTTACGACACTCTGATGCGAAGTGCCCGTAAACATTGCAATTATAGCACTTGATCTTACTCTTATCGCGGACACTAATAGAACAACGATATCCTTCGCCTTCATGACAGGCCGATCCACTTCCTAATCTCCTTCCTCCGCACCCACGTTCTCGGCCCCAACCATCACCACCGTTTCCGCTGATCTTTTCTTTGTCATAAGTCGATTCCTCGTTGTCGCTGCTCTTCATGCACGTCATCCACTCCGAGTATGTGATAAGCAAGTCTCGATCTTCTTCTTTCTCTTCGTAGCTCCGAATCTTCTCTTCGTGAGGCTTGAGGCGACCTATCACCTCCTACATCGTCATGGTCTTGAAATCGCCAAATTGCTCGATTGACGTCACGATTTGAAAAAAAAAAAAACTTTACCGGGACTGCTCGAAGAAACTTCTTGACGATGTAGACTTATTTTACTTTGTCGCCCAATGCTCAGATGTTGTTGACAATCTCCGTTAACTTCATGGCAAAGTCATCCACCGACTCACTATCTCACATGCGAAGCACCTCAAATTCACTTTTTAAGGTTTGGAATTTCGTTTCCGAACGTGTTCCGCGCCCATTTGCATTGTCTTGAGCGACTCTTACGCTTCCTTGGCCGAGTCTTTCTCTGCCAACATTAGGAGTAGATATTCCTATACAACTTGATAGATTATGGCAAGAGCCACACTATCCGTGCGATCATCGACGTCGCCGTGATCGATAGCGTCCCAAATGCCTTGAGCTTGCAAGTTGACCCGCATCTTTATCGACCAGGCGGCATAGTTTCTCCGTGTGAGCATCGGGTAAAGAAACATCAAGCTACGCTCTATTTCTCCCTTCGACGTTGCTATATATTCTTTGAAAACTTTTCTCGGTGACGACATTGGCTTCGGCATCCTTCGCTCTGATACCAATTGTTGGGTTTTCGCTTGAGATCGAAATAAACCGAAGCAAAGTACCGAAAATGGAATGAACTCACACTTTGTTTTACTCACAAAGACAAAATACAAGGAGAGAAATAAGATAATATTCGGGACAATTTTCTTTGTATTTCTCTAAAAATAAAACATACAAATTCTAGCATTTAAATAAATAAAATATAAAAACTAACCTACACTAACGCATTCCTAAACTAACTCCTAGTCTAATGTGCCACATGCACATGACTTAACCCACTAACTCTAACTTCTAATATTAACACCGCACCACACTAATCAAATAGATAAGTGTGACTAACTAACTTTCTATCTTCATGCACTTATGTACTCCACATGCACACGTACATTAAGCCCACGACAACATTGACTAAGTTTAGATTATATTGAGGCCCCAGGTCTATCCTCTGTTCGTGAATCAATAGGCAAAGAAATGTGTTTTTATCGGATATTTGTGCGTTGATTGGGCTATCTCGGTAACATTAAATCTATTAAGTTCGATTATATATTACTATTTCCGCTCCCCACCAGTTAATCAATTATTATTTTTAGTGTCTTTGGCTATATGTCTCATACGTGAATGGTCTTACTCAGGCGATACATGATCGGAATATGTATCCTATATCGCTCGTCTCTCTCTCAACGATTGCTATTGTCACATACTCACTCAACATTGTTCCAAACATATAGCACATTGCGCGATTGTCGGCTTGGATCCAGTTTTCATACGGCTCCCTTGTTGTTATCGCACTCAAGGAACTAGAAACCGCAGGTCATTCATCAGTAAGAACATATCGAAATTTTTTGTATATGAGAACGATGTTGATGTTAGCTTTCCATTTAGGAAAGTTCCTTCCATGCAGAGCGTTGTTCGACAACAACGATATGATAGGGTGCGACAAACCTAATTGACATGAATGAAAATTTTATTATAACTTATATAGGAGAATGTTTTTAGACTTTAGAAAGAGAAAACATTGCAAGGTTTTGAGGATAAACATAGAAAAAACCTTCGTTTTATTTCAAGGAAATTTAGCGACTGACACGTGGTTGCTGCTCCTAAAGCACACTAACGACGTATATATCTAAATTGAGTTTAGTCCCAACTCAATTAATTCACTGAAATCAAAATTGAGTTCCTTATGAATTAACTACCTAGCATAGCACGGTCACACAATGAATTTAATCATCACATGCAAGAGTAACCCACGATTTTCGGTTCAGAAACTTAATACGAGCAATCACCGCCCTTAGAGGGAAAATTTAGCTGACACATGGCTGTAGAAATACATTTGCTCACCTTATCTATAATCAGACCAGTACGGTGACTTATCAGTTGCACAACTGTAATCTCTCCTTAGAAGGCCATATTTAGCTGACACGAGTTGTTGTGCATGCATGTCGTTCTACCGGTAACATATGGACACCTTCTAATGATAACTCTTGCTATCTTGGATCTACTAATGTTTTAACCATCTAAGATAATCACGTTTATGTAAGCTTAAGATCTCAAATAGGAATTTACATTTTAATTATTTGGAATTAAAAGAATTCCCATCGATTTACAGCTCATAATAAGTTTCTCATTAATGACCCATTAATAAGCTTATTCCTAAGTTAGTTATATACCAAGTATATTACTAAACTATACTAAATCATATATTAATTTTGGTAGTGATAGACCGAGTTGTGTTCTCCATTCAGATGGGAGGGGTTCTAACTAGTCACCCAGACTTGGGTAGTGAACTAGCCCCACTTTTGATTCCTTCTTTCTAAAACAAGAACACAAATCTCGAGAATTTTTCCGAAATTAATAATGAAGTTATTTATCTATTAATTATTTACTATCTAATACTTAATCAAAACCGCTCAATAAAAACCTATGGTTACATAGCCCACTATGTAACATAAACTTGTTAGGTAATTGGATTACTAATTAAATTATTACATAAGGAATATCTTATTAAAATGTTAATAATTAAATCTTTCCAAAAAGAAATTAATTATTAATTTTAATAAATTAATAAAACCAATAATTAATTTGAAATTAAATATTCACTATTAATTAATTGTGAATTTAAACAACACGGGAATAATAAAATAAAATAATTATTTTATTTTACCAAGGGGAAAATAAATTCTTGGTAAAATAAAATAAGGACCACACATAATCTTGGGGTCAAATTTTATTTTTTTAATTCAAATAAAATTAAAATAAATATAAAATATAAATTAAATAATCCTTATAGCCCGAATTAATAATATTGAGTTACTAATTATTTAATTTAACCTAAATTATTAATATACTTTAATTTTAAAAAAAATATGCGTGTGGGCCTATTGTCTGGCCCGTAGGCCGAACCAAACCCTAGCCGAACCTTAATGGGTTCGGTATCCTCGGGCAAGGGCCTCGCTTATTTACAGCACAATGGGCCGAAGTCGTGCAGTGCCCCTCGCCGGAACCCGCTCGAATCATTCCAGATTTAGGCTAGACTTCGTTCGAAACGTGCGCGGCTTGGAGGCGCATCGCACCAGCCCGTATACGGGCTGGTCTCCTCCCCACGTCTAGGCTCAGCCTAGTTGCTCATGCGCGAAACTAACGAGCCCGATTTGGCTTCTGATCCATCGCAGCATCCCGGACGCGGGCTGGTCTGTGGTTTTCTGATCTGCCAGCTCAGATGTGAGCTGACCGAGCATATTCTGCGACAGGGAATTCCCAAGCGCAGCTGCGATTCAGGGGAACCCAATTCAAGTTCCGTCTTTCCTACGCATCAGCCCTAATTCAGGCTAACTGAATAACCCCGCAGTAGGGGAAAGTCCTTGCCGCATTCGTTATTCCATCTGGAAGCCAATTGGCTTCTCGAAACCCTAACCCTCTTGACAGCTTAGGATTTCGACAGTGGCCGAACCCTAGCGTATCTATCCCAAAAAGAGTCTCCGCTAACCCCATAAGAAATTATGGTCATTGTGATTATCACAAGGATTGACCTTGAAAAAAATATGGATTAAAGTCCCATAACAATAACCATGTCAATACCGTCCGTGTAAAAACAAGTCATATTTAATTTCCCGATGGTGATAAATTAATTATCTTGATTTGAATAACAATGTTTATTCTAATCTTTAAGTATTAGTAAATAATGTTCTTAACCAAAAAAATACATAAAAGCATACCTTTTTATTCCTAAAGGCTCTGACTCTGATCTTGAAGCTTTGTGCGGTTTTCTGTGTAGAAGATTCTTCCAAAAGTCTTCTGATGTATTCTCTAGGACTACGTTGCGGGGTTGCGCGGGCTCCCACTGGATAACTCTCGAACCCCGTAAACTCGAACAACTCCGAGAACAATCCCAGATCAAATTCGCAGAAACTGTGTGTGTGTGTGTGTGTGTGTGTGTGTGTGTGTGTGTGTGTGTGTGTGTGTGTGTGTGTGTGTGTGTGTGTGTGTGTGTGTGTGTGTGTGTGTGTGTGTGTGTGTGTGTGTGTGTGTGTGTGTGTGTGTGTGTGAGAGAGAGAGAGAGAGATAGAGATTTCTAATTGTGAAAAGGTGTGTGTTTTCAAGGTTTCCAGGCTATCCTATTTATAGGGAATCCCAATACAGTACAAGTCCACGATGCTCAGGACATCAACCGATTCCGATCTGATCATCTAAGCAACCCTATCGTACTATCATCAGTGACACTTAATTGATGATTCTGATATATGTCTAGTTCCTTCAGTATGAATGTTGGACATGTGTGACCTTAAACAAGATATTTATCCATTCATAAAAGATTATGACAAGTCATTGAATAAAGATGGTACTTATTATGTTAATCTTATTATAGTTTCTGGTAGAGTAAAATAGAATGTTTGTTTCCTTAGTTCATAAAGGATGCAATTATGTTATTATTATCACAACAGAGTCAATGTGAGGAAGAATTAATAATCATAATAAATGAACTTAAAACGTCCCTGACCTTATTAACAGGGTGGGAGCCCATTAATCGTATAAGGTCATTAATGTGACTAAGTGACAATCCTATTCTGGATTATGTGTGTGTCACACTCACTAGAAGTGCATTAAGTGTGAAGTGTCTTCACACTCGACTGGACCTGACTTCAACTCAAGAAGTTATCATATAAGACCGTCACTGATAACTTGTAGTTGAGTAACAAAATGATGATCAAATGGATATTCGTTCTAAGTCCTGAGTGGTCTCGAGTCCGAACTGCTGGCTTGATTGTTCTTTGATTTAACCGTTAAAGAACACAAGATATTACCGCTTTTCCCAACACTATTATTTTGGGAACATGATAGTCAGTAGTAAGGGTAGCTTGATCACAGACATGGGCATTCACACAACTCTCTTTAGAGTCATGATGATTCCCTTGATTGTCAATGGTGAGAAGTGAGAGATACACGTGCACAACTTATGAATCGAAACCATAAGTGGGTTACTCATAATATTACTGACTGAGTCAAGGAGGAAAATGCAATAAGAGGAATTACGGTAAAAACCGCCTGCTCATGTGTGAATCATCAAGTAAAAGAACAATAACCCGAATTTGATTGTATCAATGGACACCCTACTGTATAAAGGAAGAATAATATATACCATATCACTAAAAAGTGCAGCCTCGGGTCTATAGAGGAATCACTTCGAGGTTTGACGAACAACTATCAGTTCGTTGGAGCTTAAGTGATACGGGTCCATGTTCCCCAGGATAGCTCCGTAACGGATGATACGTACGTGATTAAAATAAATTTTGGATAATGTTTAATTATTTGGCTAGATTTATAAAACTGAAAGGTCTGTGGCAGACGTCAGATAGTTTTATCGTTAGAGTGGCAAAAGTACCATATTTTGGTACACAGAATTAATTGATAAAAAGAATGTTAGAATTTAGATTTTCTATCAGCACCATTTTATTTTAAATTAAATTCTAAGTAACTTTTCTATTTGAACCAAGTCATTTCGACTTACGGTTTGTAATTTATGGATTTTCTAAGTTTATGCTCAGTTCGATAAACTATAAAATTAAATCACATGTTACGAATTTAAATGATGGTGTGGCACCATGATATTTTAATGTGTGATATTGAGATCAGGAATTATTGATATAATTTAATTATTTGGATTTAATTATTAATAATTAATAGATTTATATTAATAAATAAAATATATATTTATATATATAATGTGTAAAATTCGAATTAGGGTTTGGTTATTTGAAACCCTAGCAAATTCGAATCATATGTTTTGGACATTCCATAGTTGCGGCATAAGTACCAAATGTTTTGATATTTTAGCAAATCCCTAAAATAAATTTAATCCATTGGATCAGTTATGATTTAATATCAACCGTTGGATTAAGATAATTGATTTTAACCCTAATAGTAATTCGAAATTGATAGCTTGGTGACCAAGCTTATGTATTTCGAATTTGGTTGATTAATTATATCCGTTGGATCGGTTTTAAGATTTAATCTTTACTGTCGGATTATAAATTAATTAATATTATATATATAATATAATATGAATTAATGAAGGGTAAAGAATTCGAATTAGGGTTTTTGTTAAAACCCTAGGGTATTTGATTTTAACCCTAATTGATTTGATCCATTGGATTGATTTGAGATTTTATTTTTTACCATTGGATCTAGATAATCATTATAAAATTCGAATTATATATATTTCGAATTAAATTAATATGATGATAAGATTAAATATTTTGATCTTATCATGTATTTGTTATTTAATTAAATCCATAATTAATTATATCCATTGGATTTAGATGAGATTAAATATGGACCATTGGATTGGAATAATTAATTATATTTAACTATAATAATTCGAAAAAGGGGAGGAAAAATCTCTAATTCGGTTACAGTCTGAGACCTATAGATAGGAGGTTATTCTACACATTTTTTACACCTCTCTCTCTAGGGTTTGCGAGTTTTCTGCTTCTGATCTCTTTTTCTGGTTCGGCTTAGGAGACATTTTATCCGGTAGCTTTATAAGAACCATCAGTTAAATTTTGTGACCCACACGCTTGGTACTTATGCCGGAAAGCCCACGCTTCGGTACGAGGAATCCAGGAGAATATCCCGGAAGATCACGGGAGTTTCCCCTCAGCCCCCGGCGAAGCCCTGCCGAGATTCAGAGTGCGCAGCCGAGATCATCAACCGAGGTACGGCCTTATGCATTGGGTTAATAAATGCAACCATTTAGTGCTTTCTATTTATTTCCTATTCGACTAGCTTATTAATAATGTTTATGAAATATTATATTTGTAATATTTATCCTCCTGGGTGACCGATAGTGAAGTAGTACCGCGAGGGAAGGGTGAAAAGAACCCCCATCGGGGAGTGAAATAGAACATGAGATCTTGATAAAATGGTAATTACCCAATATCCGTGTCGTTGGGCCGGTAACAAGTTTTTCCGCTTTAAAATAATTTTGTAAATGTTACCGGGACGCCTCGGAGGTCGTGATAATGAAGTCGGGAATCAACCCCCGATTTCCAACAATGAAGACCTTTCATACCAGATCAAACTTACCAGTGCCTGGATTGCACTATGATGTTGGACATATTTTATATATGCCCTCTATTTAGATGCTAATCCTGCTTGTATAAGATTGTGGTCGTTTTCCTATGAATGAATAGTACTTATTAAATTTATGTTATATAGTTATTTTTGAATTATACATAGATAATATTAATTCAAAGTTTGATCCATAGTTCTTTAATGTTGCTATCGTGCTTAGTCATCACAAGTAGTCTATTGTGACTATCATGAGTAAAGAACATAAATGGTCCACGGTCTAGATTAGAAATGTAAATTTCTAACGCGTGAACGACCATTGATGAACTAAATCACATTTATGTGATGATATATTATTGGATCATAGTGTTGTCCATGCACTGTTAAGCTTATCAACTATCAAGTGTCTTTATATAGGACGGACTAGACTCACATCCGAAATTATCAAATAAGTCTGTCACTTATGATAGTACGATAGGGTCACTTAGATGATCATATAGGAATAGGTTGATGTCCTGAGAATTGTAAACTTGTACGGTTCAACTTATATGATCTTTGATTTAATCGTTATAGAGTACATCTTTGTACTCCTAATACCTTTATTTTGGGATTAGACGATTGACCAGATAAGTTGCACAATAGCAGATATGGACAATATCTTTGTGATATTCTTATTGTGATTCCTGGAAACAAACAAGTACTCATGATCAACTCATAAGATTCATCGTCTTATGAGTGAGTAGTTTGTACGGATCACAAGAATAAGATAGTGTCATAAAAAACGGCAGAACGATAATGATCACCCTTTTGATGAGTATCATAATAACACTAAACCTAGCATACTAGAAATATGTTTCAATCGATGGAAACCTGTGTTCAGGAAGATAATTATCATACACACTTGAGAGTTCAACCGACAACTATAGTGGAATGCAATCGAGGTTGGTAAAAGTTTATGCTTTTATCGTAGCTCGAGTGTGTACGTCCATTACTCCCCTTTGTAGCTCCATAAATGATGACATCGCAATCATATTCAAATGTGTCACTTGAATGGATACTACAATAAGACTCGGTTCGTGATTATTGTCACGAATTAGTGATTACCCTAACTAGTGGCAAAAGTACCAAAGTTTGCAATGCCAGTGAAACTGTAAAAATATGATTGAATTTAATCCTAATACATCCCTAGGGTTTTGAGAAATTAAATTTTGGTACAGTTATCTTTTTGAATCGTGTCAATCTGACAGACGGTTTGAGATTTATGATAATAAGAGTTTTTTGGTCTTAGACTAATAATGACACTGTTATTTAAATAAAAAATTAGAGAAATTAAATATTGGTATTTATCCTGAAATATTTATAGAGAGAATAATTAAATTTAAAATCGATTTATATTTATATAAGAAATTCAATTTTAATAAATAAATCTTGAAAAATAAAAGTTTGATTTATTAAATCTTTTAGGGTTTTTTCAGAAAAGATTTAAATTGGATATATTCTTTATTTGATTTAATCAAATCTTTTTGTGAATATCTCCAAGTAAATAGAGAAAATCTTTCATATTTGGTTGAGAGATTTTTTCTAAAGTGGTTGGGCATTTCCCTATAAATATGGTAACCTAGAAACCACACAACACACACTATACAATAATACCTTTAGAGAAATCTCTCTCTCTCTCTATATATATATATATATATATCTCTCTCTCCCCCCCCCCTCTCTCTCTCTCTCAGTTTCTGCAAAATTATCTAGGCTTCTCTCATGGATTTTTTTGATTTAGGGCTTAGGGTTCTATCCGGTGGGAGCCCAAACCTCCTGGCGACGTAGTCCTGGAGAATACATCAGAAGACTTCTGGAAGCATATTCTTTACAAAAATCGCAGGAAGGCTTGAAGAACGCAGCCAGAAATCTTCTCAAAGAATCACGATTCGTGTTAGAAACTTCAGGTAAAAGGTACACGTTATTGAGACTATTAATTAAGATTATTTATTAATACTCATGGCTCAAAATTAAAATCAAGAACGAGTTAAATAAATTAAAATAATTAATTCATCACAATGGGGAAAATTAATTGTAAATTGATTTTGAAACAGACGGTTTGTCAGGGTTATTGGTAACCTGGTAAAAAATTTAAAGGTCAAACTGTGTGACTTAATCAATGAATACAATTTCTTACGAGTCGGCGCGAACGATTTTGGTCAATGTCTACAGCCACGACTGACATATGACCCGGTAATAGATCACCATAAATTTGATTAAGTTTATCAATGGTCGTTCACGCCTTAGAGATTCTCATTTCCATGGACCTTTTTAAGTTCTTTATTTGTGATTATCAAACCTACTCACATAGATTACTGTGATGATTTATCCAAGAGCAAAATTAAAGAACTAAGGATCGAACATTCAATTCATTTTCTCTATAAATAATATGAGATGACTATATAATATTAACATTAATAAGAACCATTCATTCCAAGGATAACGACCATAATATTGTACAAGCGAGATTAGCATCTGAATAGAGGGCATACTTAAAATATGTCCAACAAATTCCTTGTCTTGGCTAAGCTCAGGGGTGTTCTTGACGGTTCCTTGTGATTTTTCTTCCTTGGCGAGCTCCTATAGCGGCGGATAACCTTAAAAAAAGGGTAGATCGGGCCCGAACCTTGTCGCTTATCGTTGAGTATCAAGTCCCACGTAGTTCAGAGTTAGTAATAAATGGATGACTCACGATGTGGTATGGCTCGTCGGAGATGCCAATGTTGGCGGTGCGGGGGTGACCTTTTCCAGTTGCGAGGGTAATACCGGTAAGGGTGTCGTTGTAAACGACACAGGTGTAGGCGAGCTCATGTCCCTAGGGCTTTGACCGCCGAGGGTAGTATTTGCAGATGCCAAGAGAATATCACGCAAATCGTATAACTATGTCGAACAACTTTTTTGGCTAACTCAATCCCTCTCAAGTATCAGCTCTATTTGATCACTCATGTCGAGCCTTTAGTTGTGGCGAAGACCATGACCTAGGCGAGGACCAGGAGGGGGTAAATTTCTAGAGAGTGAAAGAAGAAAGAGAAGCTCTGGATAAAGTTGTGAGAGAATGTAAGAAATGCGGAGGAGAATGGTTCTATTTATACGTAAATGAGGTAACAACTGTTGGGTGTCTGATTCCAAGGAATCCCTACTGATTGATTATCGATCACCCTATGGGTGTGTAGGGTAACCTTTGAAAAATATTTTGCATGGATTAGAGTCCCATACCAATAATCCCAATACCCTATCCGACTCATAGGATTCAAAAATCAATCTTCTAGTCAATGATATCCAATTTTCAAATTAATTGAGCCTTTGAGTATTCATAAAAAATTAATCTATCAATAAATAATAGAGAAATGACTCTTAATAGCCAAATTGAAACGTTTTATTAGCCAAATAGCCAACCTTTCCTTTTTCTTAGCAAAATAATCAAATTGATGAGGTGGCTATTTAATAACATATTTTATACCTATAATACCCTTTTAACATATTAACGTGTATTAACTAAGTTAATTTGTTTAAAAATAAAAAAAAATTATTTTTAAACAAATTAACTTAGTTAATACACGTTAATATGTTAAAAGGGTATTATAGGTATAAAATATGTTATTATAACAACTGATTTCATTTTTAAACAAATTAACTTAGTTAATACACGTTAATATGTTAAAAGGGTATTATAGGTATAAAATATGTTATTATACAAGTAAATATTATTATTTTTAAACAAATTAACATAGTTAATACACGTTAATACAAGGTTAATACGGTCTTTCGTGATTTATTAATGTGGTTGATTGGCTATATGGCAATATTAATTAAAACATTGGCTATTTGGCTAATTAGTTTTTGAAGTTGGGTTGTTTGGCTATAACTCCCTTAAATAATATTGCGTAACTTTTTAGACGATTCTGTTGCGTAACTCTGATCTTTATTCTGATCTCGGTTCTTTGTGTTCTGGAGTTTCTGGGAATTTTCTTGGTTGAATCTCGAAGATAGTTCTCACGAGTCTTCCGATGTATACTCCGGATCTACGTCGCTGGGATGTGTGGGTTCCCACTGAATAGAAACCTAAACCCTAATTCGAATTTTCTCTGAATAATACATCAGAGAAAATCGCAGAAACTATGTGGAGAGAGAGAGAGAGAGAGAGGGAGAGAGAGAGAGAAATCTAAGAGTGTGAGTGTGTGTTATTTTGGTTTCAGGTGTTTCCTATTTATAGGGAATGGCCTAACCGTTTTGAGAAAATTTCTCAACCAACTGTGAGATATTCAACTACTTGAAGACATTCACTCTAAGATTTGATTTAAATAAATCAAATAAAAAAAAAATCCAAATCAAATCTTTTCGGAAAATACCCTAAAAGATTTAAAAAATCAAACCTTTATATATTCAAAGATTTAATTTCAAATGCATAAATATAATTCATAATTATTATTCGATATCTCTCTTTAAATATTTTAGGTATAAATACAAATATTTAATTTCAAATGCATAAATATAATTCATAATTATTATTCGATATCTCTCTTTAAATATTTTAGGTATAAATACAAATATTTAATTTCTCTAATTTACGATTTAAATAATAGTGTCCTATTCATAAATATCAAACCGTCTGTCAGAATGACACGATTAAAAGAAATATTTATATCACGATTTGATTTCCTACAACACTAGAGTTGTCCCAAAAATAAATTCATTATATTTTTTATCATTTCTGTTTTGACTAAAAGTTTGTTACTTTTGCCACTTTAGGGTAATCGTGATTTTCATGTAACCAAGTTACAAATCATATTTGATCGATTCTATTCTATGTACTAAGAATAATTTAATTTGTGATTTTGATCTTATTGAGCTACAAATGGAACAAATGGACACATGTACTTAAGCTTCGGTGAAAATGAAGAGTTTTCACGAACTTCGGTTACATTTCCACTATAGTCCGAAGCTAGACTCTTAAGTATGCGGTAATTATATCTTCCTGACTTAGGAGTCCATTTGATACAGTCAAAATGTATCAGAATCCAAGTTTTCGTATTATTATGATTCTCGTCTTACTAGGGCTGATCTCCGTAATCCCGTTTAGATGACACTACCTTTGTTTCCATGATTATTGCAAAGTTATTCACCTAACGGTTTATGAAGTCGTTAGGATCTGGATGAGTACTTCTTAGCTTCTCACAAATCACAAAAAAGGAAATCATAAAGTTATTATCCGTATCTGAAGTCACGCAGTTTACTACGGCCAACCTTCCGATCCTAAAATAAAAGTGTTAGGGATACTTGATTTTAAACTAAAATGATTAAATCAAAGAACGTTTAAGTTAAACCGTATAGACCCATACTACCTTAGGACATCAACTGATTCTATCTGACCATCGTTTTGACTTATTTACTAACTGTCATTGACGGATTGACGCATTCAAAGTAAGTCTTGCCCGTACAATATGAAGACACTTCATACTTGACTACTCTCAAGGGTACGGACCGACAGTATGATCCGGTAATAGATCATCACCTGATTCTGATTGAGTTCATCAATAATTCTTACCGATTATCATATCCCGTTAATAATCTGAACTAAGGACATATTATATTGTGTATGTCAAACCTCCTCACTTAGACCAGTGTGATGACTAAATACACAATTACAAAAATATAACAACTATGGAATCAAAACTTTCATTAAATTCATAAAAGAAAAACTAAAACAGAATTGTCATTGATAAGTCATAAACCTAATCTTTAAAGAAGTCAACATCATGATCTTATACAAGTGACATCAACATCTGATTATAGGGCATACTAATCAAGTACGTCCAACAACAACTTCTCCTTGAATCAGAGGAATAAATCGAGAATATCCTTCCTTGGTTACCAAGAAAGAAATGGGCCTAGTCTTGTCAGGGGGCCTGGTCGCGGCTCCTTGTTGTGGCGAGGTGCTCGTCGGTTGCTTGTAGCTCGTCTGTAGTGTCTTTCAGGTAAATCAAGGGCTTTAACTTCTTCGTCTTTTCGGCTCCGTCCCTCGCCAAATACATGGGTCTTGGGCCTTTGTTCTTCAACTTCGTCGGTGGGCTTTGACTTTCACTAATGGGCTTTGACTTTCGCAAATAAGGCCCAATTTTTATATGTCTCAAAAAATACACGTAACAAATGTATTTAAATCTGAAAATTAAGATACCAACATGTTTGTTTTGTTATATTTTGTTATGAAGCCATGTAAGTTTGAAAAACTATCTTTTTTATATTATAATATTTCAGTTTTATTAATTTAAATACTTTTAATATGCCAATAACTTGAAACGTCCAAAACCCAAAACAAAAACTTGCTAACTCACAAAATGATTTAAGATAAAATTCAAAATGAAGCACAAATTCAAAATATTGGGCCGTAATAATATAGTTAAAAATTTAAAAGGCCCAAAAAATATGAAGCCATAAACCTGTTAAACCCTAACCAAGCTTCACTCACTTCTCATCCTCTCCCGCCAAGGGTACTCTCGCCATTTCATCGCTCCGCCTCCGCCGACTGTTCTCGCCGCCGTCTCCTTCTCCGGTTGATACATCTCTCTCTCTCTCTCTCTAACCTCGCCTGAGCCTCCATTTCGCGGCGAGTCTTGCGAGCTTCGGTGTTGAGAGTTTCAGTTTGTTTTTTAATCGTTAATCGTTGGTGCTTCACTCAGTTTGCTCTCTGGAGATTGTTTGTGGCCATTTTCGTTTGGGAAATTTGCTTCTGAGAATGCCATAGTTGGTGTTGCGAAGCTTGACTTTTATTTGTGTGTCCAACAGCTTGATTGATGGCTCCGGGAGTTCTTAGCAAGAAGAAGGGTGCGCCGGCCCCCAAGGCGCCGCCGAGGAAGAAGCAAAAGGGTGATCTTTTCACTGTCAAGAAGTCGAAGAAAGAGGAGCCTTCTGATCACTCGGATATCTCCGATGAAGAAATAGAGGCCTTTCATGAAGATGGGGAAGGTTCCGATTCGGGTTCAGACGCCTCTAGCGACGGAGACGGTCCGTTGACGGATGATTTCCTTCAAGGAAGTGACGACGACGACGATGATGGTATGGTGATTGCTGAAACACATTTTTCGTTTCTCGCTGAGTGCTGATGTTTCTTTTCACGGTGTAGTTGCAGAGAAAGGTTCGGGTTCAGATTCAGATGCAGGGTCTGATTCGGATTCCGATAATCCCGACATCGAGGCAAAGTCAAGAATTATAAATGAAGAGGAGAAAAGAGTGGCAGAGGAAGCAGAGCAGGAAATGCAGCTCAATATCAAAGGAGAATCCGACGAGTTCAGATTACCGACCAACGACGTTGTTAACTCAGAACTTTGTTTGTGTTTTCGTTATTTCCCGCGTGTCTGCACATCTTGTTTAGCTTTGGCTTTTGAAATGACTCAGGAAATTGCGGAAGAGTCGCGTAACCCGCCTAATCTTCAAGCTCTTCAAAGGAGGATAAAAGAGAGTGAGTTTTGAATTAGTCTGTTCTTCGATACCAACCTTCGGATAGGATTTCTTAATTAGCACGAATTCTTAGTGAAATATTCACGATTTGATCGCTTACTTCAGTATTATTGCTTCACTAGTTGTTCGGGTACTGTCGAAGTTCAAGACTTTGAGGCAAGAGGGAGCGGCGAGGAAGCAGTATGTGGAACAACTTAAAAAGGATTTGTGTACATGTTATGATTACAACGAATTTCTTATTGGGACTTTCATTGAGGTATAGATTAACATTAATGAATTTACTTTATATTCTCTACGTTTTGTTATGGCTATAACGATTCGTACTTTCTCAGATGTTTCCAGTTGTCGAACTTATAGAAGTTGTGGAAGCTTTTGAAAAGAAGCGTCCTATTTGTATCCGAACAAACACGTTGAAGGTTATACAAAGCTTTATAACATTTATTTGAATTGTCCTTCTTAAGTCACTTAATTTTATAAGTTGCTAATGGCTTCTCTCTCTGGTTAGACTCGAAGACGGGATTTGGCAGATGTACTTATAAACAGAGGAGTAAATTTGGACCCATTGAGCAAATGGTCTAAAGTAAGTTACATGACTTATATTATGAGTTAGATTTGTGGTCCTTGTTTTTTTTTCATTTATTGATGCATACATGTATGAGTTATATTTTAGGTTGGTCTCGTTGTATATGATTACACAGTTCCAATCGGTGCAACTCCCGAGTATATGGCTGGTCATTACATGGTATGTGGATCATCTCAAGATAATATGTACCGTATATTAAATCTGTTTTTTCTTTATAATTTATGATTGTAGTTTTGTTTTTTTCTTAGCTTCAAAGCGCAAGCTCCTTTTTGCCAGTCATGGCCCTTGCTCCACAAGAAAAGGAACGGATTGTTGATATGGCGTATGTACCAAATTTTAACCTTTTCTTTGTGTAAAAAAGATTTCGATTTTTCATTGAAGTTAATATTTATATCCTTTTGCAGTGCTGCACCTGGTGGCAAAACCACCTACATCGCTGCTCTAATGAAAAATAGCGGTACACTTTAATATTCATTTGTTACATTTACATTTTTTTGTTTTTTTAATATTCTCCGATAGAGAAGCACCTGTCTTGTTCCGTTTTTCTGAAATTTGCTGGAAATGAATCAGGAATAATTTTTGCCAATGAGTTAAAAGAAGGGAGGCTCAAGCCACTTACTGGAAATTTGAGTCGGATGGGAGTAACAAATACTGTTGTCTGTAACTATGATGGAAATGAGGTTTTTTTCTTCCCACTAATTTCAATTTGATTTTCTTGATGATATGATAAGTGAAAATTTAATTTATTTCTTTTCTTCCAGCTACCGAAAGTGTTGGGTGTTAATACGGTTGATCGAGTGTTATTAGATGCTCCGTGCAGTGGAACCGGGGTTAGTGTTGTCATTAACAAGCTACTCTGCTTTTATTAATTCCAGTTTTTTGTATTTTTTTAAAATAAGTATGTGTAACTTTGTAGATTATTTCAAAAGACAATTCGGTCAAAACTTCGAGAAGCTGGGATGCAATTAAGAAATACGCGCATTTGCAGAAGGTACATAGATTTGTTCTCCTGTATATGTTTCCCGGGTTGACTAGTATTGGATCAGCATTTACATATTCTTCTTGATTTTGTTTAGCAACTGCTGCTCTCTGCCATTGATATGGTGGATGCCAATTCAAAAACCGGAGGATACATTGTCTACTCCACGTGCTCGATAATGGTTGCCGAGGTTTGTTTACATAAGCTTGGTTTTTTCTGTTTTAATATATAGTCCGTTTTGACCACCTTATTCATGAATTTGCGATTTCCAGAATGAAGCAGTTGTGGATTATGCGCTAAAAAAAAGACATGTCAAACTTGTTCCATGTGGGCTTGACTTTGGCCGTCCCGGGTATGAAGATTATCACAGTTTCCAGATTCATAATTTTCATTTATTATTGTTATGATTATCTAATTATACTATCTGTTTTTCCAGATTCATCCGGTACAGAGAGCAACGCTTCCACACGTCATTAAATGAAACAAGACGTTTCTACCCTCACGTTCATAACATGGAGGGATTTTTCGTCGCAAAGGTGTGTTTTTCACAATGATGCTCCCTTTAGTTATTTCATAGGGTTACCGAGAAAAATAATTTTAAAAAACAATTTGTTGTTTGTTCCTTGCAGCTTAAAAAGTATAGTAACGCAAAGCGGGTGTCTGAAACGGTGGAAGAAGGGGTTAAGCCAAATGAAAGCATAGTGGAAAATGACAGCGACGAAGAAGCGGAAGAGAATGAGAATGCTGCTCCACCGAAAAAAGAGAACAGCGTTGTTAAGAAGAAAACCCCAGAAAATGGCAAAGCAGAAACCAACAGCGTTATTAAGAAGAAAACCCCAGAAAATGGCAAAGCAGAAACCAACAGCGTTATTAAGAAGAAAACCCCAGAAAATGGCAAAGCAGAAACCGTTCTCCCGGTCAAGAGAAAAAGGGAAAAGAGAAAATTCCCTCCAAGGGAAGAGATCGCGAGAATAAGGTACCACTATTTTACAACGCAACTGTAGGAATATCGGTTCCTGATTTGTGCTCAAACGTGATATTTTCCAAAATATTGCAGGGAGGAGAAGAGAGAAGCGTTGAGGAAGAAGAAAAGCGGGAAAAACGGTACAACTTCGGAATGACAAACCCGTGTTTGTTTAGTTCCACAAAATTTTGGGTTTTGTTTCTTATTTTATTTTTTACACCTAGACTGAATCCAAATATAATATATCTGGTTAAGTGTTGTGTATTAAGGCCCCGCTTGAAGGAATGCTTTATTATTAAAATTATGGATATTAAAGTTTTTTTTTTTTTTAATACTAATTTCAATTTTCGTGGGAAATGTCGTATGGAAGTAGGGTTACTTTTGAAAAATTGTGTTTTGGTAAATGGTTAGCTCAAAAATATGTAATGGCGAGTCTACCCTTTTTAGCTATAACTTGCGGTCTGTTGGTTGCAAAATGTGTATGCAAATTTTACGCAAGTGCACGTGTCGACAAGTAATACATTGTGCAAGGCACAAAGATCGATCCCACGGAGACTAAATCAATTTTCGTATATCTTGCGAGTTATATAAAAAGAACATATTATGAGAAATTGTTGTAAAATCAAAATTAATCAAATTGTAAGCTAAGACGGTATTCAAACTGTTAACTAAAGCTAAACGGAACAGGGGAGACAAGTAATTTGAGAATCGATAAGAGAAACGGTTGGGCTATGAATTACTTCGGGTTTTCCGAATTATTGAATGCGACAGGAATGCTACTGCATTTTCTTAGTGATTCTGGAAAACGACAATAACATTGGTTCTTCCGAACTTTTGCTTAAAAACCGATTGTAAACTAATCATTCATATTCCTATGATAAGACTAGTTTACCTGTTAAAATTAAGTTCCAATTCCACAATCTACATGGAGATTAATATATTCCTATACTCATCTCAATCTTAAGAATGATTTCACAAGTTTAAACATGTATCAAGGTTGCATTTCCAATTCAATTCATATTTTCCAATAGAGATTAAATCTAAAATTCTATTAAGTTGACACAAGAAATAGAATTATAATAAAATTAACAATTAACCAAGAACTAAGAAAATACAAATCCCATCATATTCAATAATTCTTCAAACCCTTAGTTCATCATTTACCCAACTCTAGGAATTTAGTTCATGTTTGAACAACACAAATTAGAAGAGAATAGTGGTTCAAGATACAAACATCAAACCGAAAATATGTTGAACAAAATAAACCCGGATTGATGTGCTTTGCTTGTCCTCTCCTTGATGATCCTCTTACTGCCTCCTTTCTTCTTGCTTTTCTTCCTCTCCAAGGCTGCTCGATCTCCCCTATGTTGGCTGCTTCTTTCCTTGTTGTTTTCAGCCTCTTTTTTTTTTTGTGGCTGATTCCTTTCGTTCCTCACTCTTCCTTTTCAGCCTTTGATTATGTCATTCTCCTCATCCAATGGTTGTAACTCTGCTGCCCAAAAGGAGACAAAAAATAAATTAGGGCATGTTTCCTAATTTGGCTCATTTCCTTGGTAATTGGGCCCAATTAATTAAGCCCAATATTGTCATGTTATTAATTAATGCCCAAGTGAGAAAACATGAAATAAACACATAAACTTAGTACTTTTTGTCAATGTAAATCAATTTATGTGTTTATTTCAATGTTACACAATTTTGTTCAAGCACTTACAATTTTAGCTTAATTTGGAAAATAGTGATAGGTTTATATCGATCTCTCGCTCGGGTTTAATTTATTAGTTCCGTAAAAGCCATGTAATAACTCTATTTTCATAGAGTTATCACTATCCAAGCTTTCAATATTTTTGTTGTCCTTAAAAATAAGTGTCGATTCATAGCTTCAACGCAAAATCCCTTTTAAGTTTTACCATTTAAATTTGGTTTTAATTTTACTTTTTTATTGTTATAATGAAAAAATAAATAAAACGTTTGGTCGGAACACTACATGATGAGACGTACACAAATCTTGCAAGCAAGAACATCCTTAGATAATCAAGGCAATAACCCGTGGTATTGGGCCACAAGGCGCTTATCGGTCTCGGAAAAGCATCAACCCGTGAAATTGGACCATCAGGCGGTTGTCGGTTTCGGGCTCTAAAACCTTGAAATCTACACGTATTCAAACAGTACTTACCTAGTTTTAAGAGGCTTAGTTTTAAGCCAATGGTTCAACAGAAGTCACAAAAAGAAACCAGTTTTTTTTTTTTTAACAAATAAGTAAGCTACGATCCACTATTGCGCTGAATCCTCGGAAAACCGAGTGTCGAACGAAGGTGAAGGATGGGCAGAGGAACCATTCTGCAGCTCCATGACGAGCCAGCGGACGGCCTTACTCATCTGTTCCAACCGCACAGCGTTGATGGGTGGGAGTGCGATGGCAGCGGCAGTGGCCTTGCCAGCTGTGGCCTCGTCGACGAGGCACTCCGACCCGATCCGCTGCTTCACCGACTCCACGAACTCCTCCGCCTGATCGCAGGCCACTCTGAAGAGCTCCCACTTCTCCTTGAAGTTCTCCAGAGCCGTGTCGGTGGCAGTTTTCGGGACAGTGGGGATTAACTCCTTTGACTCGAGCACGCTTGCCGCCGCCGCCACAAACTCTTGGTACGCGTTGTTCAGGGAATCGACATGGCTGTCCATTGTGCTGAGATTCTGATCAGAATTGGACATAGCGGTTTCCGAGTAAGTACTAAGATTTGAAATGCATAATTATAGAAATCAAAGCTATTTCGGGAATCGACCGATGATACAGAGAAATGGATCGAAATTCTTGTAAGCGATACATTAAATAAATCGAAACCTTCGAATAATGATCAAAGCCTTGTAACAATTGCCCGAGTACGAGCTAAGATTTGAACATAACTATAGAAATCTAAGTTGTCTCGGGAATCGACCAACGATACAGCGAAATGGATTGAAATTCTAGTAACCTATGAATCGAAACTTCCGAATAAAGACCGAAGCCTTGTAACAGTTGCCCGAGCATGAGTTAAGATTTGAACATTGTTTTATCTATAAAAAAAAAAAAAAAAAAAAAAAATCGTCAATAATCAGAACCCTAAACTGCATAATTATAGATATGTAAGGTGTGTTGGGAATCGACCAACGATACTGCGAAATGGATCGAAATTCTTGTAAGAGATACAGCGAATGAATAGAAACTTTCGAATAAAGATTGAACGATTGCCCGATGACGTGCTAAGACTTGAACATAATTTTATCCCAAATAAGTAATCATTAATCAGAAGCCTAAAACAAATGCTCAGAAACATGGTTTGCAGACACAGTAAGTGAGAGAAAAGAAATGAAAAATGCTCGGAATCACGATCGTTATACGGAAAAAACGTAACCCGACCAATTAAAGCAGGTTCCAATCTGAATTCCTATATAACTGATTGTATTATAATCAATCTAACGAGAAGACCGGATAATCGAGCAGGAGCGCAATTGAACAATAGCGGAAAACGAAAACGGAAATGGATGACTAGATAAAGATTTCCTAGAGCTACACTTAACTAAATCTATACATACACAAATCACGTTCAAACATAAACCAAACCGATCGATACAAATCATCAAACAGTTGGTGCGCACTTTCTTCATATCAAATCCCACGCAATAATCGCCCTTGCTTACTGACTCGAGCACACAACATCGATTGAATTCGGAAAACCCTGATCTCACACGACCCAAATTCGCAACTGAAACATAGAAGAAGACATGATCATTGGATTGAGCTTTTACCTGGCGATTTGCATTCGACGAACGCTTGAAGTTTGAGCTCCAACGAGTGCAGTCAATGGTCGCGCTCTTGATCAGGAAGAAGGAGAAGCCATGTTTAGGTTCAAACGACATGCCGTTTGTAGCACCAAAACGCATCTTATCTCAATTACATGTCGTTTCTATTAAAAATTAGGCATCTTTAAATTTTGATAAATTAATAACCTCGATTAGGTGATAGTTTGTATAGTCTCAATTCTGATAAATATTACTAACTTATATTCGTAAAATACTAATTTCGGTAGTATAATAAAAGAAATTATAATCCTAACCGTATTAATTTATGAAAATTTTACAAATTAATTCTTAGAAGAAGGAAAAAAAAAAATTAATACTCAATAAAGAGATACATTTGTGAAAATAGTTAATATTAGAATAATTAGTGGAAATACCCCCGAGCATGTCAAGGTGTTCTCAAATACCTTCTCAACTATTTTTTTTTTTATTACATAAATGTCATTTAAACTCGGATTTAGGTGCACAAATAATGCATTAACTATTAACTCTTTCACAAACTCGGAAAATTTGAAAGAGTTTGTGAGACTAAAACAGTAGTTTATAGCTCAAGGGGATTTTTTTTTTACATGTATAGTTTATTATAGAAAATTAATAAATACGTATTTAAACTCGGGATTTATTATAGAAAATTAATTGATTTTTTACATGTTTGGTGATATCCTTGCATCATTTTCAGCACATGTAATAACGTTGAGAGAAAATTGACTAAATGTTTGTTTCACTCAAACATTCATATGAGCAGTCTAAGAGTAGAAAAATGTAAATCATGTGTATCACGAGTTTTTTAAAAATACGTATATTGATTGTCACGTTGTTCGAGAACTAATTCTTTGGCCAAATACTACAATGGCAGCTCGTGCTCCGAAGTTGCCAACTTGTTTCCCACTACTTAATTATTACGAATTTTTTTTTATTCTCACCAAGCTCAAAAAGTATGTGAAACTCATGCATGAGTATCGCGGGAAATAATTTTAGACAAGCTAAATGATGCGGGTGAAACACATTTTGCTACACTCCGCTCCGTCACTAATATCATAGATGATTATGAACCGTTTATCTTTTCGACGTGCAATCGATTAGCTGTGATCTTCTTTTCGTGCAAACCATGTTAAGTTGGGAAGTCTAGAGACCAGATGCAAAACAATGAAAAGCTGACCTTTTTGAGAGCGAACCAATATAATTCTTCATGTTATATTTATTTGGGTTATGAGCGGTAAAAGTACTAATTCTCTTTCAAAAAAGTAACGATAAGTACTCATTCTTTTTCTTTTACCGAAAAAGTTGTCAAACTTCAATTATAGCACACGGCATGTTCCAAACTAGCCGATAAAAATCATGGTATTATAAGAGTTTCACAACTTTGCCAAAAGAAAAAGAGAGTACTTATCGCTACTTTTTGGAAGAGAATTAGTATCGGTGCCGCTGATATGCATCTCTTTTAATTTTTATTTATGCCATTTACGTTTTCAAATTGGAAGATTTAGGTCTAAATCCTACACAGATGAATTTTCAAACCATTCGATCTTGATCATTTCAATAGGAAAACTTTATGAAGGAGATTACATATAAGGTTACAAAAAACCGAGGCAGCCAATGCTCACTGTCCATCAGCGACCATATGAAATACCCCTTTTATTATTGAATAAACAAATGAGTAGCACAGAGACCAAAGACGATCAGTTTCAGTTGGGACGACTGCAATCGATGCGTATCTCGCCCTTGGAGCCGGTGAGAACCCCGACTCGGCCCAGCCTCTTCATGGCGTCGATGAAGGCCGTGTTGAACGCCGATGCGCTGGAGGCGAACTCGTTGACCGTCGCCTTCGACCTCGAATCGGTGAAGAGAACCTGGTCGGAGGTGAAGAGGCCTCTTCCTTGCTGGAGGTTCCTGAAGTAAGTGTTGTCAAACCTCGTCGGGGTGGTCGGGTCCATGTTGATGGCGATTCGGGGGTCCACTCTGAGAGGGCACATCTGCCTCAGCTGCAGCGCGTACTGCGAGTTCAGCGATGGGTCGATCCTGCTCGTCGAGCTGAAGCTGTAGATCCTCTTGGAGACGTGCTTGCAGTGAGAGAATCCCAGTGTGTGAGCACCTGCATATGTTACGGTCGTAAGAAGGGTCATAAACTAGCTTTATTTGTCTATAACAAAAGCGGAGGAAGAATACGCGCGCATGCGTTGGTTTACCGATGCCATGCAAAAGAGTTTGCGTTTACGGAAAATTGGGCCAAACCGAGGGAAAAAACGTGGGCTCATTTTTTTTTAATGGAACGGCCCAATTCCATAGCTTCGAGCCTTAAGTATGTCTATGTAAAAAATTATAAACCCTAAACCAAATACATGGATGAATCTAGTTTATCATGAGTGTTTGCAAGTAACAAATTGTGTGGGACATTAATCTTTATATAATAATTAAGGTTAAATTACATTTTTTCTTGTATATATTTTTATACTCTATGTAGAAGAATAAATTTCAACCCCATCAGAAGAATTCAATAATATTGCAACTGGCACAATAAAAATTTATATATCAACATCAATATATATACCCTAATTTTTAAAAGAGGAAACGTATAATGATATAATTTTTGAAGTCTTAAGAACATTACTATATTATCGTATATAAATAATTTCCTTGACTTTATCTCCCTACAAAATTGACTAGTTCTTATTATTGACATAGAAGAAAAAAAGTAAGAGGATCAACCATAATACAGAGCTATAGATCACCTAATTATAACAATAAAAGGAAATAAGAGCAAGTTGTAAATGAAATTATGTAGAAAATTATTGAATTTATTTTGTACCTGATAAAGCAATCATATCTCTTTGGGTGAGACCATTTGAAGCAAAGTTGGAAACGAGCTTGTCCAAGTTGAAATCAGGATGAGGAAGCCGCCTTTGAACGCTCGCCTTCGTGGATACTCTTCCGTCGCGCCTTCCCAACTCCACTGGGTACGATGGTCCACCGGCCTTAATCAAAATATATAAATTTATTAATTAGTAAGTCAATAAAAAATTACCAATACATAAAAATTTGTTACCATGATCAGCTAGTTATAAATCCAATTTGCGTACCAAGACTACGACGTCACGCGTGGCTAGGGCAAGAATGTCGGCGCATGAGACCTTGTTCTTGCAGCTAGCGTTCTTGTCGACCGCTTCTTTGGCTTTGATGACTGTGTCGAATCCATCTCCAGCGAGGGATTGATTGTCAGGGTGATCCTTCTCTGCATTGCTCGTCGATGACGCCAGCATAACCGACGCGTCACATCCCTATAAAAAATAAAATTAAAAAGAAATTATAAGGAAGAAATTACTACAAAAAAAAAATATCAGAATTAGAAGTCTATTGAAGGAAAACATAGTTTGCTTACAAACTCCTATCATTTCAAGTTCTATGAAATGTTAGAATCCTTAGATTCGATATTATATATCAAAATATATATATTTATATTTCTTTGTTGTAATTTTATGCATTCTCTGTTTTTTTTGTTTTAATATAAACTGATTTATTTGTTACCAATATGTCCAAGTGTCTATGAATTATTTTAATAAATTTGAGACTAGGTCACGAAACTAAAACTACTGATTCGTAACTAACGAAAAAGGTTAGAAACGGGACCGAAACTTGAATCCCTAGCTAGATCGTAATTAACAGCTAGTGATTCAAGTTTCGATCATTGTGTAAGGGAAAGAGTACTAACTCGGACAAAGCAGTCATGGAAAAAGAGCCTGAGAGTGGCCGGAGCAGTCACAAAAGTCTGCCGGAACTTGGTGGCAACCGCTTGTTGGACGAGAGACTCGACGTTGGGACACGTGTTCTTGTAGAAGTCGGTACTAAGCTTCGTTTGAGCTGAGGCCAAGCAAGGAAGCAGAAGAAGAGCTGTGATGAGAATGAGGCTTCTTCTTTCCATATTTTCAATGTTTGTGGATATATCTATATGGTGATGATGATATATTTTGTGTGTGAATGTGATGTGGTTGTTACACATGTATTTATAGGAAATTTAGAAGCAAGGAGAATGGAACAAAAGAATAATTCCAGTTTTGAACAAGCTGGCCAAACATATATATAATAAATTAATTGATGAAGTTGAGTTTGCATGTTCTAGTTAACCAATTGAAACTATTTTTTGCTTTGTTTTTTAAAGATATGGAAGAGTCGACACAGTAATGATTAGACCGAGTAAAGTAAGCAATTTAATTATCGAATTGGTCGTAAAACAAATGACGGCTATTTTATAATTTAGAGATAAATGAGACAAAAGTACTCAAATTTAGTTAAAATAGCACATTATATCTCCAAAGCTTTCAATTTACCTTATTAGAAATACCTAAGGCTGCGAAGTTTGCGTTGTCGGTCCAATGTGTGTACATTAAGATTGATTTTTTTTCTTTCACGTTTACGACTCAAAAATTAACAATTTTTTTCACCTTTTGAACTTTCACAAGTTAAATGTTGGATCCCAAACCACGGATCTGCGAATAACACTAGTAATCACCACGAATCAAACGAACTTAAGAACACGAATTTGGGAGAAAATTTTCTCTGATTAATATTGAAGGCAATTACAAAGATAACTCGAAAAACTTAATGGACTCACACTCTACTCTTAACTCTTAACTCTTAACTCTTAATTTACAGAGTACACTGCTAGGTTTATATAGGCCTCACATTGGCAAAACCCTAGCTAACAGAATCGCACTAAATCAGGAAACTACCCTAAACAATCTCGCCAAATCTTTGCTTGCTCCTCAAGCTACGCGCTTTCCTTTCTGGGTAGACTTTCCCTATTCTGCCCGGACAGTATTTCTGTCCCCGAGCTGACCTGCTCGTATGCTCCGGGCTGAGCTTGCCTTCTATGCGGACTCTCTTCATGTGTTCACCCGAGCTGGGCTGAACGTCTGTCCGTCCTTTGTTCTGGTCTGTACCCGGGCTGACTTCTCGCAAGTCTTTTTGCCCGTCCTGGCTTCTGGTCATCATCCGGACTAAGTCAAGCTTAAGCTCACATTCTCCCCCGTAAGCTTGACTTGCTACACTTCTTACTCCGAGTAGCTCTCTCATCTCTGCGAACTTCACTCTCGCCAATGCCTTGGTGAGGATATCTGCCCGCTGTTCCCTTGTGCTGATGAACTCTACGACGATCTGTCGTTTCTCCACACACTCACGAATATAGTGATACTTCGTGTCAATGTGTTTGCTTCGTCCGTGAAACACTGGATTCTTCATCAACGCTATTGCAGATTTGTTGTCCACGTAGAGAGTTGGTGGATTCTGCTCGGAACCCGTCATCTCATTGAGTAGTCCTTTTAACCACATAGCCTGACATGTTGCTGCGGTTGCCGCCATGAACTCCGCTGATTTCTGCTCGGGGTCTCCTCGTTCGTCGCGCCAATCCCACTTTATCTCTTCTTCGAACACTGCATCTCTGCTCACTTGGAGTCTGCCGTGTCGTGGATCATAGAATCTGTGTGCCTTGCTTCCTTCCTCTGCTCCAAGGTACACCATCTTCTGACTCCGATCATCCAACTTCTTGAGATTAGGACCCGCAATATTTACATGTGCGGTGCTCCCGAACACTTTCAAGTGTTCTAAGTGGGGTTTCTTCCCGTACCACGCCTGGTAGGGAGTGCACTCTCCTAGTGCCTTGGTCGGCAAACGATTAAGCAGATAGACCGCATGTCTCACTGCTTCTCCCCAAAAACTGGCCGGAACCTGCATACTCTTTAGCAAGCTCCTCGCTGTGTTCATCACAGTCCGGTTTCGTCGTTCCACAACGCCATTCTGCTGTGGTGTGCGGGGTGCTGAAAGGTGTCGCTGAATTCCTTCCTCGTCGCAGAATTCTCCGAACTGTTGTGAGGTGAATTCTCCTCCTCGGTCTGTACGCAAGACCTTCAACCTGTGCACCGTGCTATTCTCCACGATCTTCTTGAACTTTCTGAAAGCCTCGAAAGCTCCGCTCTTCTCCTTGAGCATATACACCCACATCAATCGACTGTAGTCGTCAACAAGTAGGAAGAGGTACTTGTTACCGACAGTGGTCGCAGGGGTGATCGGACCGCAGAGGTCGGCGTGCACCAACTGTAGTGGTCTTTCTGCCCGGAACTTGGCTTTGATCGGGAAGGGTATTCTCGCCTGCTTCGCGATCATACAACTTTCACATAGCTGGTCGGGGTGCTGTATCTTAGGAACTCCGAAAGCCAAGTTCTTGTCGCCCATCATCTTGAGCGCGTGAAAGTTCACGTGTCCGAGTCGAGCGTGCCACAGCCACGCCGGATCTGCCATCGACGCCATGAGGCAGACGGGCTGGCTGGTCTTCAGGAGGATCTCGTAGAGTCTGTTAGGTGTCCGCTCCACCTTCATCAACAACACTCTATCCTTGGTCCACATCTTTAGGTAGGGCCCGGCTAACACCACCGTATTCCCGATCTCCGTCATCTGTCCCAGACTGATGATGTTACTCTTCAACTTCGGGATGAAGTAAACCTCGGTCATCAAACGCTGGTCGCCATTCTTGCACTCGAACAGGATCGACCCTCTGCCTTTGATCTCTACGACGGATTCGTCGCCGAATTTCACGTTGCCCGTGATATTCTCATCGAGTTCTTCAAACTTAGCTCGGTCCCCGGTCATGTGGTTGCTTGCCCCGTTGTCAAGATACCATATGTCGGTACTGACTCTTTTCTCATCGTGTGTGAGGAGATTTGCAAAAACCTTATCCTCGATAAGAAAGACCTGCTCGCTGGTCTTCTTCGGGTAGCGCTGATCACTGAGATCCTCCGGACAGTTCTCCTCGGCTTCGTTCTCACCGTTCTGTCCGGCCAGGTGTATAACCTGCTCGGCAAATAACAATGCCGGCTGGTCGTCTGGGAACCTTTCTAGGTTCGCCTCCTCGCCCTGGTTTCTGCTCCGGCACTCTGATGCGAAGTGTCCGAGCTTCTGACAAGAATAGCACTTCACCGTGCTCTTGTCCCTTCGTGTCGGTCCTTCTTGACGGCTCGAGCTGCTTCCGCGTCCTCGCGAATCTTTGCCTCGACCTCGTCCTCGACCTTGTCCGCGTCCTCGGACTTCTCCATTGTAGCTGTTCCGTCCTGAGAAATTTGAGAAAGATACGGCTCCCCCGGATCTTCTCTGTCTCGTTCTCCACTCTTCATGCGTGAGTAGGAGATTCTGCTCGTCTCCTTTGTCGCCGTAGCCCCGAAGTCTCTCTTCGTGGGTTTTGAGACGCCCAACAACCTCTTCAACCGTCATAGTCTTGAGATCGCCGAACTGTTCAATCGACGTCACTATCTGCATGTACCTGCGAGGCAACGCACGTAAAAATCTGGTGACAATGGTGGTCTCGTCCACCTTGTCCCCCAGTGAGCGTATGCCGGTCACAATGGACGTGAGTCTCAGAGCCAAGTCGTCCACCGAATCGCTTTCCTTCATCCGCATGACCTCGAATTCACTCTTCAGGGTCTGGACTTTGGCATCCTTGACGCGATCTGCGCCCATGTGCATAGTCCGAAGCGTCTTCCATGCTTATTTTGCGGAATCCTTCTCAGAGAGCATGAGAAGGAGTTCTTCTGGAACAGCTTGGTAGATTGCTGCGAGTGCCATTCTTTCTTTGCGCCCTTCAGAGTCGCCACCTTCAATGGCCTCCCACACTCCCCGCGCTTGCAGATTTACCCTCATCTTCAGCGCCCACACGGCGTAATTGCTCTTCGTGAGCATGGGGTAATGGAGTGTCACTGTGCCTTCCCTGGATTCTGGTTTCTTCACAACCAGATCTCCGATCGTCGATTCTGATGAAGACATGTTCTTCGATGAAGCTCTGATACCACTTGTTGGATCCCAAACCACGGATCTGCGAATAACACTAGTAATCACCACGAATCAAACGAACTTAAGAACACGAATTTGGGAGAAGAATTTCTCTGATTAATATTGAAGGCAATTACAAAGATAACTCGAAAAACTTAATGGACTCACACTCTACTCTTAACTCTTAACCCTTAACTCTTAATTTACAGAGTACACTGCTAGGTTTATGTAGGCCTCACATTGGCAAAACCCTAGCTAACAGAATCGCACTAAATCAGGAAACTACCCTAAACAATCTCGCCAAATCTTTGCTTGCTCCTCAAGCTACGCGCTTTCCTTTCTGGGTAGACTTTCCCTTTTTTGCCCGGACAGTCTTTCTGCCCCCGAGTTGACCTGCTCGTATGCTCCGGGCTGAGCTTGCCTTCTATGCGGACTCTCTTCATGTGTTCACCCGAGCTGGGCTGAACGCCTGTCCGTCCTTTGTTCTGGTCTGTACCCGGGCTGACTTCTCGCAAGTCTTTCTGCCCGTCCTGGCTTCTGGTCGTCATCCGGACTAAGTCAAGCTTAAGCTCACATTAAATACTTCAATTTGACGCATACTCGTGAAATTGGACGCACGTGCCAAAAGAAGTACAAATTTCATGAGCTTAGCTATTCAATCTAATCTATTCTTAATATAATTTGGATATTTTTACCATAGTTATCCCAGTAATTTATTAATCGGTGAATTTAAAATTATTATTTTCACCCCATTAGCGACTTTAGTTACCACATGCATGCATCGACTACTATAATTTGCAGCCAAAAGAAATATAAACCTAAAGAAAAGAACATGCACTTTCCGTTTACGGAATGTTTTGAAAGGCGCTCGTGCGAGACCCGATTTTTTTGGGCCATAGATTTAAAGGCTTAACTCAAGTGTTAGAACCAATTGACTTTTTCGCCTTCAAACGTTGTTTAAACGAGTTTTCAACGCTTTACATTTTCTCACATTTTCGAGTTCTACGAGACTTGCGGATGCCCTAGAATTACAGTCGATCATCGATTGGCGTTCGTACACGGAAATCAACAAGGGAATTCTTTGCAATTTCTGAGCTTCCTGTACACATTTGAGCAAGTAGTGTATATAGTAAAAATATCCATAATATATATATATATATATATATATATATATATATATATATATATAACGGTGTGTAAATAACCTGTAGTAATCCAAGCTCATATTAGACCAGAACTATATGTATTTAAATTTAAACTGTTAGTCTATTCAAAATCAGATCGCACTGTATTCTCATATGGAAAGCTAGCACAAAATATGTATAACAAACTTGATATATAACAAAGGACTATATTTAATTACGTAACTTTCCACATGAATTCTCAAAACATCTCAACGATAACTGATATATATGCATGGAATGTTTTATATAATATATATATATATATATATATATATATATATATATATAATATGTCAACTTAAATCGAAGTAGTGCGTAACAAGTAACAGTATATATACCACTTTCAATCACTATCGGTACAGCTCTTTACGTTTCCTTCCCCAAGAATTAAGGCTGATTTCTATACCATTCTGTTATATATATATATATATATATATATATATATATATATATATATATACAGATATCAATAGACTTGCATAAATAATATGAAATATTGACTAATATATCTAAATTTTTTTATGCGATATCAGTCAAAATTACATAATATCCCTTTGTTATAGATGACACTTATCTATCCTTTTTTTTTCTCACAACTTTTAGTTATTTATAAAATGTAAAATGTTCCTAATAATTGATAAAGTTAGCATTCTGTTAGATATTGTAGTATATATTATATACAACAATGTTAGTTTTATTCTTAAGTTTCAATATTTATAGCATTCGTTTAGAAGTTATATATAGACTCAACTTTGAAAGCTGCATTCAACCTGGACGAATCTACACATTGATCTAAAAGTATGTTAAGAGTTTATTAGGAATTTTTATCGTCAAGATAAAAAATATAAAAATAACCCTATTTTTCAGAAACTAGTGATGAAATCTCCCTCTATGTTAAGCCAAATCATAATTTCACTGATGGCTTTGTGATTGACAATAATTAACTATTTTGTAGCTTTGAAATTTAATTCTTTGTTCTTTACTTTGAATATGCATAGACTTTAAACAAAGAATGGATTAACTAATTAGCATTAAATAATCTTTACAAACATATTTATTATATATATATATATATATATATATAATGGTTTCTTCAGAAGATTATTGATGACCCGTCACCAATTGATAAAAAGGTCAAATAAAAGTATTATTCAATATTTTAGCTTTTTTTTTTATTATTATATATTTGAACTTCTATTTAATATTATTTAATCATTACAGGTATTGTCAAGGGTGCTACAATCATTTGAGGTTACCTTCTGTTGACGTGGTTTCCCACCTCAAATAGTTAAGTGTGACTTGTGAGTGTATGATATGTATCGGACTATGGATTTGGTGAAATTCGATCTCTCACGTCGCAAGCTCTCAATTCACTCTCGATATAGGTATATATATATATATATATATATATATATATAAACAATAAATGAGACGAGGGTTTTTTTTTTATAGAGGTTCGTCCCAAGGCGGTAGTTGACTACGTCCCCTGTTAGTTTTTGTGACAGAAAGCATGGACGGATAAGTACAGGCATTGTATCACATCTACGGTTAAAGAAGAGAAGAAGAAGAATGAACAGAATACAAAGAAATCTCAAAGAAGAAAAAATACCGGGTAGTGAGCTCTCGATGTATTCTCTCAGGTATGTGTGTGTTGGTCTGAGCTTGAGCCTGGTATTTATAGACTTGGATTCTTCCCGTTGGACTTCCACCAATCGTGGGGTTTTCTCTCCGAGCTGACAGGGTTGAATGGCTCGTCTTGCTACACGTGTCTCACGACTGCATTTTCTTCATCGTGTTTGAATTATGCCCGTTGAAGACTTGACTCCGTGCTCCTGGTCTTCCGCTGAGGTTTGAATTGGGATGCCGGGTAGAGAATATGACGATTCTACCTCTTCTTTCTGGGCTGATGACGGATAGACGTTAAGCCTTTGGGCTTTTTGGGCCGAGTGGCTTTGTATCCGTCGGGCTTCGTCTGATTGAGAATTCTAGTGGGCTTCTCAATTAGAACCTCTCCTCATGGCTCGTTCTCTTTCCATATTGAGTCCGCGTTTGCGTATGAAGCTGAAGTGATTGCTGCAGTATTTGTGGTGGAAAAGGCTATGGAATTTCATTGGGATAACTTGTGGCTTGAGTGCGATTCGACATACGTCGTCCAACTTTTTCAGAAGAAAACGAGTTTGGTTCCATGGAAGTTGCGAGCTCGCTGGTCCAAATGCATCCGCTATGTGGAAATCATTAATTTCAGAGTATCTCATATCTTTCGAGAAGGAAATAGAGTAGCTGATGCATTAGCTAGTTTTGGTGCTCAAAATTTTGGTTATCATTGGTTGCCTTCTCACCCGGATTTTACTTCGTCTTTTCTAAACGATGACATTTGTTCGAGAGAGAAGTTTAGGTTTAAATAGTTCTCTTTGATTTTGCTCGTAATCTTTGATATTTTCATTTATATTATCCCGAGCCCCGATTTTTACTTTGCGTTCCTTGGGTGCCAACCTAGTTGGGATTTGAATTCGCTTAGCGAGATTTGGGGCCTCCATCTTTAACTAAAAAAAATAAAAATTAATTACTTTAGCACTTTATGTCATATTAAATAATGACGAATTTTTACATCAACATCTTCGGCATTCATTTGATGGTAGCTATCTTCGGGATTACAAACGACCTTTCAAAGGGATTACAAAGGCAAGATCAAGATATTGTCAATGCCATGACTTCGGTGCGGATATGTAAACATCGGTTGCAAATCATGAGAGAAAGTGGCTGGGAATATCTTCTTGAGCAAGTCATAGTCTTTTGTCAAGAACATGAAATTTAATGTTCCAAATATGGATGATTTCTATACTGAAGACGGGAAATCACGACGCAATGCTCCGAAAATCAAGAAAATTAAGTATTATCGATTTTATGTCTTTACTTCCGTCATCGATATGAAACTTCAGGAATTAAACGGTCGGTTCAATGAGGTTAGTACAGACTTGCTTCTTTGTGTTGCGTGCTTATACCCAGATAATTTATTTGATGCATTTGACAAGGAAAAATACTCAAATTTGCGAAGTACTATCCCGAAGATTTTTCTCCGACCGACCTTATTCATCTTAATAATCAACTTGCCAACTACATATTTGATGTATCATCGTCTAAAGAGTTTCAAGGTTTTAAAGGCATCGGCGCTCTTGCTAGTAAAATGGTTTAGACGAAAAAAAGTGTTACATATTCATATGTGTATCAGCTCATTACTTTGGCATTGATCTTGCCCGTGGTTACTGCAACAGTGGAGAGATTTTTTTCTCCTATGAACATTGTCAAGACTCGATTACGAAATCGAATGGGCGACAAATGGATGAACGATAGTATGCTTGTATACATCGAGAGAGAGATTGTTGCTTCTATTGACGAAGAGTCTATCATGCAACACTTTCAAAAAATGAAATCGCGACGTCATATTTTGTATTAGGCAACGCTATCTATTTATGTTTTTTTTTATACATTACAATATTTTAGTGTGATTGTCGTTCTTTATGTTTTTGAAAAAATGGTAAAATTTTTGCATTGTGCTTCGGCTGAAACGGAATCCTGGCTACGCCACTGGGTATGTCCATACGAAAAGTGCGGTATATGCGGCATGCGGTATGCCCTTTTTTTACGATTTTCCCATCAGCATATCCATCGGCAAGCGATATATCCGTAAAACAAAAAATGCGAAACGACATCGGCAAGCGAAATTTTAAACTTTGCCTATAATATATATAGATTACCCACAAAATACCCAAAATACACCTAAAGTTTAAGAGAAATGCCCATAGTTTTACAAAACTAATTTATGCCCATTAATAAACTGTTTTGGACCATATTAACCCTAACATTAATTATAATTTTTAATTTTCGTTTAATATTTATTTATAATATATATTTCGAAATTATTTGTTCCTATAATTATGAATGAAAATTTCAACCTATTAATTAGGATATCATTTAATTATGGTAATACACATTTCCAAAATTGTTACAAATTACTAAATCGTAAATATAGTTACAAATTTGTATATCGTAAATAAAATTACTAAAAATATAAGAGACGAGAAACCTATAACTACGAAGTTAAATAGATGAGAAACCTATAACTAGGGGTGCAAATAATACCCGGAAAGCGGGTAATTATCCGGAACCGGATTGGTATCCGGATTTAATAACCGGAACCGAAACCGGAACCGAATTCCGGTTCCGGGTACCGGGTAGTAAAATTAAAAAAACCGGGTACCCGGTACGCGGTTTATTACCCTATTTTAATTTTGTCTTTTATTTTTATGGTAATTTAATTTTTAGAGTTACTTCTCTACACTAGGGCTCGACTTCATTTATCCAGCATCTCTCCCATCTCGCCGACTTCATCAAAATCCCGCCTCACTCCGATGCCGGAGACTATGTTTCTTTTTTTCTTTTTTCGCGGGACTATGTTATACTTGATGCGGACTATTTTTTTTTAATGCATTTTAGGCTGTTTTTTCTTTTATGCTTGATGTGCGAGATTATTTTTTTATGTAGTTTTTTTTTAAGATGAATGTATGTTTTTATTTTTAAATAATATATATATTAAAAAAAACAGGGTACAGGATAAAACCGGGTACCCGGACCCGGTTCTCAAAACCGGGTACCGGGTACCGATACCGGGTATCAAAATACAAATACCCGGAAACAGGGTACCCGGATTTCAGGGTACCGGTTCCGGGTACAAGTTTTCAGATACCCGGATTCCGGTACCGGGTACCTCGAAAAAATAGGGTACCCTACCCGGTTGCACCCCTACCTATAACAACGAACTGTAAATAAAATTACTAAATCGTAAATATAGTTACCATTTTGTAAATCGTAATAAAATTACTGAAAACATATTTACTATAGATAAAATTACTAAATCGTAAATATAGTTACCCATTTGTAAATCGTAAATAAGATACAGAATCGTAGTTATAAGAACGTAAATATAGAATCGTAAATATAGTTACGTAAATATAATAGGATTTATTTTTAAATTCATTTTTGAAAATTTGATTAACAAATAAAGACGATATTTAGCTATTTTTAAGGAAATAAACGATTTTATGTATTTAGCAATTTTTAATTAAATAAATTCATTTTAATAGTGATTAATACGATGAAAATATTTGAAATATAAGTAAGGGATGTTAAAATCAATCAGTTATGTATATACCTATTTTAAAGAAAAAAATATCGATCACAATTTTATGCGTAATATAATTGGTAGAATTTTTTAAAATTAAATCGTTTTAACACTGAATATATGTAAATATTTCGAATTTAATTTTGGAATTTTAAAAATCAATTACTTAAAAATCAATCTGTTTGCTACATATAAGGAAATTTTTTATTTTTAATTTTAGTTAGAAAAACGAAATTAAGATTAAACATGGTTTAAATTTAAATGTGATTTAAAAATTAAAAGGGCATATTAGTCCATATATCAATTTATTGGCGGTTATGATTACCATAATTAGAAATGAGCATTTTTTTGAAACATAGAGACACAAATGAGCATTTAGTTAATTTACCCTAATATATATACACACGCACATCCAAGTCTATTGACTCCTATAAAAGTGCCATATTCCTTGGGCATTAATTTATCCTTTAATTTTTGTAGAGGGCACAAATAATTGCAAGCATAGGAGAACCTCATTTTCTTTGCGTTTGTTGAATTTGAATAGCAAAATAAGAAAGAAAGAAAGAAAAGAAGATGTAGATGAATAATAGAAATGACTCAAGAAGCAAATAAATAAAAATTTCTATCATTTTTTTAATGGGTATAATAGAATGGATAAAGTCAATGACGATTAATATGAATTTGTATAATAAGTAGTCATTACTTAAAATACGGAGGCATCTTAATTTTTAAAATATTTCGATGCTATTATTGAATTTTGATGAGCATAAGTTCACATGTAAAAAAGCAAGCCACGTCAAATGATTGCAATCTTTTTCTTTTTTTTTTCTTTTTATAGATCGAAGTTTTTTTGTTGCCAAATTCTACTTTGGCACTCATAATTTAAAAATAATAATTTTCTTATTATTTAGTTCCCTCCCCTCAAAGGTTGAACATGAGGAAAGGTCAAATGTGAAATATGTCTATTCAAATACCTTAATTTAATATTTATAAGAGCAAGCAGCTTACATGCTCGATATTTTTTAAAAGTTGATGTATTTACCTTTCAATGATATCGAGTCTTTCGAGAATAAACTCGAAACAAATATCAGTCGGGCTAAACTAAAATTATACCGGATAAAGACAAGGATGTTACAGATATACTTGACTCAATATTTAATTATTTTTTTATATTTTTTAACTAAAAGATAGAGGTCCATAATCTTATAATGCGAGCCTGAGCTTAAAGAGACTGGCACTTAGACGTAATAAGATATAGAGCTAATAATAATAAAAGTAAACATAAGAATATAAGAGTTTATGAACAAAAGAAGAAAACAAAAAAGCAGAGAACTAACGAAACCGAAAGTTCTCTCTCATACAAATGTCATCGTTTACAAAAGAAGCTATGAAATTAGTGTGAAAAGCCCACCAATGATCTGAACATTTAACCCCAAAACTGACTAACATATATACCTTTATTTGACATTCCATTCTTTAAAATTTGGACATCTTACTTGGTTCCAACTCTCTTACATAGATATTGTCCGAGAAGAATTCAAGATATATATATATATATAACATATATTTACTGCAAATTGCATAAATGCCTGAACTTACGGTGACCTAGATCACTAACAAATAACACGACACACACATATATATATATTCAGTTTATAAATTTTGAAATATTATATGGTAATGATAGACGACGACCACTGTATTTATATATTGATGTTTTCCGTTGTAGAATGAGAATGTAAATGATATTAATACAATAAGATGCGTAGAAGAAAGAGATTGTGAAATATTTAATAGCCACCACTCTCTTGCACATTTGACTTTGGAGAAGCAAGTAAAGTAATCTCACATGCCTATTTTGGCTAAACAGAGTTTAATAAGGCTCACACTTTTGTATTAGATTGTGCGTGTCAACGACGTGCTAATATATTTAAAACAAAGTTGCTCCATTAAGCCAAACATGTCTTCTTTTGTGTGTAGTAAATTATCAAAAATACGGGTTAATAAACGGGTATTTGATCAAATTCGAGCTCCTAGTAAGAGTTTCGCAATGAAATATTAAATCATATAAAACCCAATACTTAAAAGCCAATATCAGCTAGTAATCTAACTTCAATTAAAATTGTTAGTCCGCCAGACAGACGATAATCCACGATTACGATTATAGACCCTTTAGTGTTAACAATTTGCTTTTTTTTTTTTCTCCGACAAATGCTTGATGACCCAACTTCATATAGCAAGCGAAATTTTTAATCCTCGAGTACGACAAAAGATCATTTTATTAATGATGATATATATATATTTCCATACATCGCGAGGAGACAAAGATTATACTGGGTCGTTGAATAAAATCTTATCACAATAAATACACAAAGAGATCGCCATTTTTTAAATCGTGAGTGCGGAGACGGATGGAAGTTAGCTAATGGCTGGAAATTTGTTTTACATTTGAATTCCCGCACGCATGGCTCAATTGCAAAGAATACATTTGTAGTGTATTAACAAATTTACATATTAGACTACTTTGTTTTGTAATCCATATTAGAGCTTGCTACTTGCTAGCCGCGTTTTCAAATAAATACTTGATGGTTTTCGAAGCATCGAAAATACCCAACAACTAGCAGATCCGCAGAGAAACAATTTGCGACGCGAAGACCCCGAGTAAGGCAATCCAAAGGCCCTCCGAGCGGTCTCGGAATCACAATGCAATGCAGCCACGAGGCATGTCTTCCATATCTATTTTTTGTATTTGAATTATTCATTTTATATATTAAACTTAAATTTTCATATTATATCAATGTTTTTTTTTTGGGGGGTATAAGGTAGCTTGGAATCAAGGTTTTAAATACCGATTGCCGATGTCGTTTCGCACTTTTCATTTTACGGAATATCGCTTGTCGATGAGTATGTTTATGGGTATATCGATGGGTATACCGATGAATATATCGTTTCGCATATCTTCGAAAAAAGATTTTCGATGGGCATGCCGATGGATATTCGAGAAATTTAATACCTTTCGAATAATTTATACACAGAACAAAAAAACAAACAAAATTATCAAGTTAAAAATGAATAAAGAAGTTGATTCCAATAAGAGATTGCAATGAACACAAAAAAATATGTCATCTCAATCCAATGTTGCAATTTATTCAAATTTCAAACCAGTAATATAATCATCTACTCATCTTTTAAAATCCACGATGAGAAATATTTATGACCAATAATCAACTTCTAATACAACCCAACTTCTTCGACAACAATAAATACCTGCACAAAAGGGAAGAAAAAAAAAACCATCACTACCATGCTCCTTTATTCTTGTTGAAAAAAACGACATATATTTGCGGCAAAAATACCTAGAAGATAGATGAAAATGGCAGCAAACCGAACATGTAGAAATTACGTACCCAGGTATTATGCTTTTGAAAGTATTATACGCCGCGGGAGGATAAAGTAACATATGCCACCACTTTCACTTAACTTAGAAGTATATTTGTCACAAATACCCCCCGAGAATATGATTTTGACTGTAAGCGAATGCTTGTATTATAAAGAGTCGACTACTTAAAACGATTAATTAAACCAGGAACCCGAAAACATGACGGAAAAAAAAATCAAAAGTATAAGAGCCGAAAAACAAAGAATGCAAAGACCAATTTATATTGTAAAGTGAGAAAGTAAATACATTTTTGGCCGTAAACCCTAATTTTATCGTATCATTTTCACAATTAGGTAAATCGACAGGTTGAAATACCACATATAAGAATTAAAAGCGCGTAAATACAGGCCATTTGAACTTGCTTCAAGGTGCTAACCTGTACACGAAGACAATGGATAGTTCAGCTGGTTTGGAGAACTCTGAGAGGATCGAGTTGGCCGCTACAGTAACTGGAGGGAACTGCAGAGAGTTCCTGCCGCCCTTTCCATTCCTCACCGGGTTTCAGAGTGATGGGCTTCTCGATGGCAGCAGCCTCCACACAGAGCATGTGCTTGTACTCATCGTCCCCAAAATCGGTCATAGCTTTTGCCTTCTTATCCCAAGGGTTCCAAACAACTGTGTAGAAAGAGAGATTATGATTCAGATGACTAGATGGAAACTCCATGCTATACGCATAAACCCGGGACTAAAAACTCAGTAACAACTTGATCATGTAACTTAATCCATTTAGGATTGTGATAGGGCCGTTATATAATCAAACAGAACGGCTAACCTTGAATTTGTACACCTTGTATAGGCTTACACGACCCTTTGTTAATTCTATGACCTTAAATACCCCAAACAAAGAAAATACAACTAATGCTTAAGTAAAGAGGTCTAACTATTTTCAAGTTACCAAAAAAAAAAAAAACATCTTTCTGTATTTTTGAGCCTTTTTTTTTTAACCAAAAACCTTTTTTTTTTCTTTTCTTAAGTTTATAGGTTTTTAACTATCAAGGAAAATAGGTTCCTATTTTGAAAATGGGAAAAAACCAGAACTGGAACACCGGTTTCACTTGTTTTCCTAAACGCCTCTTTAGTTCAGTTCTTCACTAAAGTAATCTGAAAAACTGTGGTATTTTATACGAGTTCTTTGAATCACGTTAGGCTACATGTTATTCTAATACCCATAATTATGCGTTAAAATAAAATATGAGATTGGCAAGTTGACTTTTACCAGCATCAGGAAGCCCATCTTTGCGTATCACAAAGGTTCTCTTCTTCTCGTGATCAAGAATCGCAATCTTCGTGGGGGTGCTCAGGTAGATTTTGTCCACCTAATCAGCAAAGGAAGGACTGATAGTTAGATAAAACAGAAAAGTAAGTTTATTTAGAAACCCCCTAATGAGTAAACGTACTTCTGATTCAAATGTTAAAGCATCCCCTTGCTCAGTGAACCTTTCCATACTCTTCAATTTGTCAAAATAATCTACCGTCTCTAATCCTTCCACACGAACTTCACTGGACACAAAAAATACGGCCTTTAATCAGTCGCTTCTCAAAGTTCAGAAAACTACTACCCTGAATTAAAATTTAAATGAGAACGAACCGGAATTGACAAAAACAATGACTAGACCAATGCGTAAACATCTATGGGATTGTTTTGCTTTAAAATGTTAGAAAATATTGTTTTACTTATCCCTTGATTAATGAAACCAAGGCACGTATCAAGCTAGGTTCTATGCACCCGTAAATGATAAAACCTACTGTGCTTTTTACTTTTTATATCTTCGTCCGTTTTTTTTTACTCATACGACTATTTGCAAGCACGATTCAACTATAGGCTGGCTGGTTACACAAGACTTGGATGGGATATAAGATCCAACTGATGCAATATAAAAGACTACGAGATGTCTATTGTGCATATTCACATTTTAAAATAATTATTTACCTGATATCAGAGACGGAGAAATACGTATGATACGCAAATGTGAATGAGAATGGCTTCCCATCGGTATTTGTGTTTCTGACTCGAGATGTTAACATAAGGTCTCCTCCTGGCCCCAGAGCGACACGTAGCCGGAACTCATAACTAAAAAAAATACATGAAGTAAGAAACAATCTTTAACTGAAATCACGTGCAGGGGCGGGAGCACTTGATGTAGGGGTGTGGTTCAAACCACCCCCTCCAAAAAAAAATACTTTCACTAAAACTTAATTATAACCCTCTCAAGTTAAGTTTTTGACAAAAAAATTATATCTAACCCCTCCGACACGTAATTCCTGGTTCCGCCACTGATCACGTGGGTTATAGACTTACCATTATGCATTTATAATTACTGACAACTGTTATTTATGTCCATTTGTGATTTTTATTTAAATTATATTTTTTTAATAAACAAGATTTTATTGGTAGAAAAATACTATATATTTAATTATGTTATATTTAGGTTTAATTACGTTTTAGGGTTAAATTACGTCATGCCTCCCCTAGCTTTGGCTATTTAAAGAGTATTGAGAAATTAAAGAAGGCAAGTATTATTCAATAAATTAGTCTAGTTAATAAGCCTAGTTCCTGTCTAGGGTATAACGGTAGACACAGTAGAGAAAAATGTATTCACCGGTTCTAGACCCGTTAGGAGATTGATACTAGAAAAACAGAAGTCTTGACAAAAGGTTTTTTTTTTGCATTTGAGATTTTACCTGTGAGGCCAGTTCTTCGTATCTTCTTCGGAAGGCTTAAGGATCAAATCAACAAAAGCCTTGCTGTATGTTGGTGTTGCAAAGGGAGGTGGATCATTTTCGACAGCCCAAAACCTGGTTCTGGCAAATCCATGCGACTCAAGAGGACCCATACTTCCAAACTGCAAAGTAGGAAAATTACTCTTAGAAAATGGAAATTTTGTAGGTAGGATTGAATTCTTCAACAAGATTATTATTATCTCACCCGCTTATTGTTGTAATTATTAGAAACATCATTCCTTAGATTTGAAATAATTCTAGCATAAAGTCGTGCCTTAGTTCAGACAAACTGGAAGACAACCAAAGAAAGCCATTAAGAAGTGAACGAAAGAGAGTGACGTACTTGGGGGAAACATATTGGAATACCACCGCGAATCGCCTTCGGAGGCTTAAATAATGCCTGCATAAAGAAGTAGAGAAAATGCTGAGACTAACAGCCACAAGTACTAACCATGTAGGTGGTTATATAGTGTGAAATACATAAGCAGCAACCAAAATTAGCTATCAGCTAACTTAAATCTCCCATTTATCAAAAAATCAAATTTTTCAAATGTTAAAATAAGTAATATATAATGCATAAAAATATAAGATTATAATAAAAGTATAAGTTCTTCTGTGATACAGCAAAAATTAATGGTTCCTGTGGAATAGTGCTATCTTTCTTTCAAAATAAATTACAAAATCAGTCTTGCAGGATTACCAAGTAATGTTATGAACTCAAAAATTGTTTCGGAAATTCAGTAGGAGAATGCAGATTCGAAAACGAACAAACTCACTACATTTAAACATCTCATCTCATCCATAAACATACCACTCAAACTATGAAAAAGAAACAACAACAATTAACTACTGCCTAAAAAATAAACTAGTATAAAGAACAATTACTTTCTGTAGAAACCTAAGCAACTTATTATTATAACTATCATGTCAAATGATAATAACTATCCAACAAGGCATAGAAAGATGACGATAATAAGGTGACAAATACAGATGCTTGAATTGGATTATTAAATTCCGAACCCGATTAATACTGGTAAGAAAGTAATCATGACAGCTATCAAGAACTTATGTATCTATACACATGCTGGCTTAATTTTACAAGGCTCTTCCGTAGACAGCAAGAGTATAAATTGAAACTTGACGAATTTAACAGCTAGCCAAGAACAGATTAGTTAACATTATGCATTTATACATTAAAGAGATACTTAACTGATTTAAAATATTTCTCCTTAGTTAAACTAACACGTCTTAACATTTAAGTAATAAATTGCCCAAAAAAAAAATTGCTCAGTGACAAAACATGCATAGAGTAGTATAAATTTAATGGCTTATACCTTACTACTGACAAAGAGCAGTTCCTCCCCGAGATCGTTCTTCCACGACGTCACATGACACCCATACAAATATACCTGGAAATCAAAATGCAGTATGATACATCAATCATCAAAGCTCACTGTTATAACCACCAGTAAGGAGCTATACAGTATATTCATGAACGAAAAATCCTCATCTAAGCATGAAGAGTACCTCTACACAAGGAACAAAACAGAGAGCAGCTAACTACTTAATGCAATTTGTCAAGTCTCTGTAGCTAGATGGCAGATAATTACACCTACTTGATCGTTAATGTACAGCGGATTGAATAGACGACAAATTAACAAGAACTGGTTGCATTAGAATAAAAATGTAGTTATATTAACTCGTAAAAAAGAACAAAGAAAGGGGGGAAGATAATGCTTGACTGCTGCGGATAAGTCGAGAAGTTTTGAATCCATATTTTGAGGCTTCTTTAGAACAACAACCAAGTATACAATTATAACCACATCTATCTAACATGAGAATTGAATGAAAAGAGCAGGAATCATCAGGATAGATAGCAATTGAAAACCAATCCTCAACTTCGTTTCTTAAAAGCAGTCCTCGAAAATCACCCTCAACTCGTTGCACTCATTTCCGTCACCAAACAAAGCCCTCGAAAATTCAAATCACAAGTTCACTACTACCTCAAAAGCCCTACTCCGAATTCTGAAACAAAATTTATCAAGAGATTAAGGATATTCAAACAGAAAAGCGAAAAAGTTTCCTCATAACGAAATCCGCAGAGCACAGAATAAAGACGCTGTGATGGGTCTGAATCAAGCAGCAAAACCCCAAAAATCTCAATAATGATTCTTAAATGCTCATCAATTTCGTAAGAAGACTTGAAAGGACGAACCAAATATCAAAATTCAAAGTTCAACCAGATCTGACCACAATTCAACAATCCAAAGTTCCAGAGAGCAATAAGATCAGTAAACGATCGAGCAATTCAACCAGATCGCCGACGAAATCTATCCGCAGATCAAAAAAGAAACCGACAATCGGGAGATCCGAGCGGAAACCGAAAGGCGGTCGTACAGAGCAAGAAGCTAGATCTCAAGGAGCGAAGCCGAGAGACGTTACCTCGGCGGAGCTGCCACGGGCTTCCCGGAGGACGACCTTGTCGAGGCCATTGACGCCCTTGGTGAGCTCGAAATGCGGCGGCGACTGGGACGAAGCAGCCTTCTCGGTGCTCATAGTCTCTTGGACGAGCGTCTCAGTGAGACCACAGCACACCTATATATATATAATGCTGTATGTGTATATATATGTATATGCGCGCGTATGGATCTCAATGAGGTTGTCGCGAAGCGAGTCTCTGCACTTTCTGGAGAAATTTCTTGGTGGCTTGGCTTCAAATGATGGTCGCCATTTTCGGAGCTTCGATTGAAGACTCCAGTATTTATTTATTTTTATTTATTTATTTTTTCTCTTTCCTTTATCCTCTCTTAAAAAGTACAACATGCTTGTCGGTTCCTCTTAAATTTATTCTCAAATTAATTAGAGATATTAAGTATTAATATCACAATTAATTAATCCCATAAATCTTCACAATAAAATATTTAACGCTCTTTTGCGATGAGAATTTTCGATTTCAGTAAAATAAATCTGCTTATTTTATTTTGTTTGTTATGAGCGCGTGTCAAGTTCAGTAGTTAATACATTATTCTCAATTTAAATCCTATTTTTTTTTTTTTATCTTTTTGGCCATCATAAAACAAATGATATCATCAATTTACTCCTAAAAAATAATATTTATCAATTTGACCTGAAACACAGTTTGACCTATCAACTTTCAAAATACTATCAACTTTAATCCCTCAAAACTATATATATATATATATATATATATTTTAAGTTCTAGGGGTCGAATTCAAGTATATGCATATAAATTTGAATAGTAATATTTATAATTTATTAAGTTATGTGTTTGCACGAGCTTGTAGTAATAATTAATATATATATAAAAAAAAAAAACTACTGGTAAACGTACTAGTAAGTAGTAACATATCTTCTCTAAATCCATCTCTAAGAATAAGCAGCTTACGAACAATTTTTATTATTTTTTATTGGCTATTCCAAAATCGATTGAAAAACTAATATTAGATACTTATTTTTATTTTAATTGGACAAAATACTAATACATTTCTCATGTAATAGACAAATGTTTTTTTAGGAGTTTTTTTAGTAATAGAGAAAAGTATTAGTATTTTGTCAAGCTAAAAAAAGAAGAGAAAAGTATTAGTATTTTGTCCAACTAAAAAAGAAGAGAAAAGTATTTTAACATTAATTTTTTAAACACTTCTAGTAATTTTGCCGTTAATATCCCTTTATTATTTTTTTCATTTTCCTTTTATTCTACGTTTGAGAAAACCTTTAATAAATAAAAACTTAATTAGATAACAAAAGAAGTTAATAGACAAATTTGATAAGAAAGAAACGACAAGAAAATCACACATTTTGATTGTTCAAAATGATATAAGAGGAATGACCGGTTTATACACTCTTGCTGTACACATTAACACCCTAAATACACTCAAGACTTGCATTTGCAACTCCCACCTATTCAACTACGAAAAATCAGATTTTTTTTAGAGCAAAAAAATAAATATAAAAAAAAATCAAGCTCACAACAAACCCGGGACGATAAATAAAGAATATCGAGCTTTAAAACCTAGACTCTTTCAAAGCAAACTCACGAGACCGAGATGACGAAAATATGTGACTGTCAAATAAATGTAGGGAAAAAAAAAAGAGCAAACTTCTTGGGAGCAGAAGCAGCTAAAAAAGCACTGACGCTGTCCCTTTTACTTCCGAGAAACCGGGTTCTCCACTGCAGGAAGAAAATGAATTCTTGAGACTGGAAATTTCGGGGCTTTATTTCGAGGGAAAATGAATGGAAGCAAAATTGAAACGGCCGTGAGGGAAGACACTCTACAGATAATGCGGCCCCAGCGGGGAGCTGAAGCGATTGAGAGGACTCAGAACAGTTGAAGCGCCATCTTCTGCTTGTTCTGCTTCCACTTCGGCAACTTGTAGAAAGCCTCCTTCGTCATCCCGAACTTCTCTCTGAACTCCGCCGACGAAAGATAGGTCTGTGTGTGTAAAACGTCCTCGTTAGAACCGTATAGGTTAATTTTTTTTAATTTTTTTTAAATAGGGGTGAAACTTTCCATGTGAAAACCTACTTAAAAACCGAGTAAAGATAAGTCTGCAAGTGAAAAAGGACTATTCACTTTCGGTGATAAAGGCGAAATTTTTACACCAAAAACCAATTTCATCCGTAAAAGAATAGAAGGTTACGGTTTTGTCTTTTGAAACCGATTCAACATCAGCGTCAGAACTCCCAAAAACAAAACCGGTATCACCATTACGACAGAACTATCAGCATATTTACCTCTCTCTTGGTCACATCAATATCTGGAACGGGATCTTCCGAAGTTGTCTTGACGCGATCATAAGGGTGGAATGTGAGACCTTCCTCATCTTCGGTTTCGCCCTCTTTCACATCTTCTTGTATCGTCATGGATTCTAATCTGTTGCTAACAGAATTGTCCTTGTTGTTCGGCTCCGGTTTAGGTTTAGCGACTTCCGGGCTCACTTTATTCAAACAATTAAAAACAAAAGTAGAATTTGAGCTCTGTGGAGTTAAAAATTCAACATTTACCAAAACCTACAATGAGCAGGTTTTTACCTTTTATGGATCGCGGTATCATGTTCTCTCTTGGTGGCGCGCCTGTCTTCTCAAATCCAGCAGTGAGTGCTGAAATGGCCGCTGATTTGGAAGCCAGTTTTGCCGAATCCGGTGTGACGGATTTCGGGTACAGCTTTCTGACATTGGGAGGAGGAGTTGATAGGTTCCGGGCATTGGGGTTCTCGAAAGCGGCAGCCAATGCATTGAAAGCTGGAGAGCGACCCCTGACACGGACACGGTCAGGGCTGAAAGACATGCTTCGGGAGCGCTGCGATTTGTCTGGGACACTTGACCTTCCACCGTATGATACGGGTGTTCGCCTCTTTGGTTTCTGGTCGCAATCGACATTTATAAGAACAAAATTGAAATGGTCGATCTCAAGTAGGGTAATTTCTACCCAGATTTATAAGAACAAAATGAACTGGTCGTGTTCTTAACAAGAGATGAACACAGAGATTTGGGCAATGAAACGTAAAGATCAAACGCTTTCACAGTCAGATTAGAGCTAAGAGCATTACCTCAGTGATTGGTGTACCCCCGTTTTTCACCACAGCAAGTTTCCTCTGGAACGAGTTTCCATGCATCTGTACCAAAATAGAACGCTTAAATATATTAAACATGAACTGCCGCATCATGAGATTCAACAAGTGTCGCAGTCGCTTACGGAAGATTTAGCTGAGTCCCATGTGAAGAAGCGAGTGAAGAAAGACGGTTCACTCCCTTCCAATGCAATATAAATCGGGGCCTCACGGGACAAGTTTTCTAGAAGAAAATCACGCTCAAGAAATTTCTGTTCAGAGAAAATGTCGTTAATATATTGTTTAGAAATGGCATTTTCAGTCCATTAAAAGTATTTTCATTTTTGCCTTGGATTTAAGATGACTGTTTCATCTTCCGAGCGAGCTTAACTCGCTTGTCAACAATTATCATCGAATTGTAATTTAAACGCACCTCGCCAATACTTAAGGCTTGCATTCTATTCTTTGAATCGACCTGTTGGCCAACCCACACAAAGATCTCTGAGTGACAATCCAAGATAAATATATCTTCAGTCATCAAGTCGTCCTGAGTGAAGTTGAATATCTCTGTCACCTGCAATCCCGATAAGTTTAAATAACAAAAAAAGTAAGAGAAAAGCCGTTACATTTGCACAAAAGCTAAGAAACTCTCTACTTAAATTATATATAGAAGACGAAAGTACCTTCAGATTTCCTGTGAATTAGTTTGCGTTGAGAGAAGACGAAAGAAAGAAAGAAAAAAAGTCAGTCTTCATTGTTCAAACAGTTTACGAGCAACAAAAATAATCATACCATTTGAAAAGCTACAGGAAAAAAGGTGTGGATCGCTTTCAGCGTCCCTTCCAATCTTTTGGCTCGAATATTCGGACTTTCCTCCTAACAACTCCCAAAACTGCTCTGATTCTGAACCTTCTTTTTGAGGTTTTGCCTGAAGATTAGGCTGCAACGAAGGATCATAAAGAGTAAATTAGCATGGAGTCTATGCTTTAAGATTGCTTTAGATTTAGGGTTTAGAACACAATACAGAACCCCTTGGAAAGAAATATGTTAAAAAAACACTTGATCAACTAACTTAACCCAACCTAACAAGTTACACCCTTAAGTTAATATACAACTAAAGAGTGTGTCTCAATGTAAAACCGTGTCTTCATGAATTTCTAAAGAATGGTACCATGTTACAGATACCTTCTTTGGCAAGAGTTACCAGAAAAGGAATCCGAACATGGGCTTGGGATTCCGGTCTCTCATGATGGGCTCGGTTTGATAATCTTGGCTATTATATTTCTGCAGTTTTCAGTTTACTCACTCCGTTTGATTTATGCTATACCTATATGTCATTTTTTTTAATTATGTAGTTTTAAGTTGTATGGTTTCTGACCTACAAATATAATGGGTGCCAAACACTAATATTCTAGGGTTAATTAGAGTTAGCTTGGTCGACTCAGCGGCAGCAACAGGGATGGGGAGAACAGGCAGTTTCTGGTAATTCTGGCCCAATTACGAGATCTCTCGAGCGAAGGGTCATTACAGAGTATGGATATAAGTTTATCTAATCGAGATCAAACTTAATCTAAATCTAGAGGTTTATACAAGGACTGGTATAGCATCAGAGTGCTCAAACCTTAATCAGATCAATCTGCCTCTCAACTACTTCGTGAGAATCAGACGTCGTAAGACTCCCAGTCCACGTAAAGACAGTTGAACCATTATGTAAAATGTAGCAGTACGAGGAATTCAAAGATGACGCAACCTGACAAAACAAGGAAGAAACATTGTTAAATAGGAATTTCACATATAATAAAATATGTTAATTATTATTATATGAGAGAGAGAGAGTACCGAATCAACTTGGATGGCCTGCATATTATCAGGGCCAGAGCCCTGGATTCGGAATAAAGCAATGCCGTCTTCTTGGTATGTATCATCGGGCATTTCCTTCTCCGCAACATATTTCTTGTAGCCATCACTAAGCCCACCCTGATAATTGCAAAACATTACTATAGTTAATTAAGCAATGACGTATAATATAGTTTTTGGAACAAACAGAGACAGTCATTATGATGTATGGTATGCACCCAAACGGTCTCTTAAATTAGAAGATGGAACCCGTAACACTATTATCCAAAATTCAAACACATTTGGTCCCTTCTTGTTTTTATTTCGTTAAAAAGTGACAAATTCATGTTAATCAAGACCAGAAACCCATCACATTTCACGATTTATTTTAAATCATCTACAATCACTATTCTATAAGCTAGAATAACTTTTTAAAAATAGCTAATAATAAATTATTATGACAACGCAAATTGTGTTTCTATGTTGCTATATTTATTTATTACTAATTATGATCAATAAGATATTATATTTTATATATTTTTAAAATTTTATTATTTCAAATCTCCAATTAATAATAAAGTACTGATTTACTCCTAATTAATTTAAATATGTTAGTTGTTTAATGAAATAAATAAAACAAAACAAAAATGTGCTAAATATTCTACATTTATGGATTGCAAGAGTTATGCGTGCAACAATCTAACTTGAATGACTGTTTGTGCGCATACCATGTATCAAAAGGACCAACAGTACCAATAAATCTAAAAAAAACAAAAAAAGTTATATTTTTTTGTTCAATATCCAGGAATCCTACAAACCTTGTAAGTAATTATGCTCTGGAAGATTGAGTAGAACAATAGCGGTTCGTTTCCTTCATAGAGGCGGGCCTAGGAAATAAGGAGCGGAAACCCACCATCAGTAACAGTTGAAAAGAAGCAACAAAATATTAGAAACGTCAAGGTAACAGCACAAGTTGTACGATAAGAATACCAACCTGGGAAGCTTGAAACTTCAGCGATTCAACCATCTTGCTCGCTAATGAAACAGCCGAAACTCTGTCTTCCTGTTTACAATAAGCACTTAGTTGATCGCATATATAGATCATTTGCGTTTGTGTAGAAGGAAATATACAAATTCCGGTATATCAGCTTGGAAATAGTAAAAGTGGAAGAAAAATAAGCAAAAACGTTTTGAGCCTTTTAAAAAACTAGGAATATTAAATTTCTGAATGATGAACTCTTAGATATATTAGACAACTAATTTATTTCAGGATATTTTATCATGTGAATATAGTTTTAATATGAGAAGAGAAAAAGAAAAACTAATAATCAAATGAAAAATATTTTACCTCAACACTCTGCTTTCCAAACCATGTTCCAATTAGATATTCCTCCTTATCTTCTCCGGGATAAGAGTACTGAAAGATGTAACAGTCTCCGCCATAAAACTTCGACTGATCTGAAGCTGTAAGGAGAATCTTTTCCTGGCCATTAACACGCCAAACCTGTGCAACACAGCTAGTATTATTTAACTCTCCTACGAGTGTTATACCAAATACTAGGACTCTCATAAAAGTAACTCTAGTATTAGTTTTGGATCGCCTTCAATCAGCTAATGGAAATCGCTTGTTTTACGACTCTAATCGCAGAAGCCACTATGCTAGAGTACTATGGATGCATATATATAGATATATATATGTGTGTGTGTGTGTGTGTGTGTGTATGTTTGTGTGTACGCACCTGCAAGTTCCCAGTGCAGTCGATGTATGGTTGAGGTTCGTCTTTGACAGAATCTGCTTTCAGTAGGCCTTTGACATTAACACCTTGACGCTTTAAAAGTGCTGCAATATCAACATGATATTAATTAGAATGTTTGTAGGTTTCGGAATTGATGATTTTTTAATAACATTAATTCATGATTGAAAGTAGATCTTGTACCCTAATCAACGGCAAATGAACTACAGTAGTAATATTTATGATTAACTCTTAATCTATCGAACTATCGAAAAATACACCAATAAAATACTCTATAGCTTCCGGTGATTCTTCTAACTTTCCACTATAATTAAGAAACACATATCCATATATTACATATATCACACTTCAACCCAAGGAATGATCAGTAAATTGTTGTTAGCTGACCTGCTACCTTGCCTCTACCATCTTCCGAAACAGTAACTTCAGCGGTTTGAGGCCATGAGTCAAATTTAGACCGAAACATCACTGTCTCAAATCCCTCTATCACTCGAATTATACGTGACTTTGGTCGATTATCAGTAGTGACCAACTCCTGTTAGATATAATAGGAAATAAGAATTTCGAAATCATCGATGAGAACTAATCACGGAAAATACTAGAGAGAGAGAGAGAGCAATTGGTTATTACGTCTGCAGATCCACTTGCAATCTTTCTGTCATCAAGAGTTGTGGTTCTCCCCATCCACACGAAAACTTCCATCCCACAATCTAGTATATAACACTTATTTGTGTTGAGCAACTCTCTGGTCAATGAATCAGCCTCAACGGGTTCTGCCTTCCCCTTCTCGACACTACCAAGTTTAGCATTATAGGAAGTTAGTTATGAAATAGTTACTTCAGAAGTTTAGTTAGGTAATATCTATTGTGTTTAGTGCAATGTTTTTGGATACTTTTCTCATGCATATACTCTTTTTTTCCTTCAATTTTCACGATGGTTATGAGTGTATACTATTTGTTAGCTAATTTGTATTGTATGTACTGCACTTTTTGTTTAGATAGTTTCCTAATTTATAGAGACTATTTTTCAAATTTCATATTGGTTAATTTAGAGGTTTATGTGTATATACTAAAACGTACTGCTTATTAAAGTATTCAGAGCCTTTTTTATTTATAAAAACTACGAATAAATAAATCATATTGCTATTCAGAAAATAGTATAATCATCCCATGTATATTAGATAAAACTGAGTTGAGTAAATAATCTAGATTTTTTTAGAAAAATCTTCCAAAAATGTATTAACATATATTTATACATTAAAAAAAAGCACTCCCCCCTTTTATTTCTTCTTTCCAGACCAAGACATAGGAGACATAAACGTATCAGAACTCTAGCTTATAATTGAATACATAACTTTTATTGTTTCGATTTATGCAATGACTTGCGGGATTGAGATCGTCATATTCATTCTTTTCACATATGAATCACGCTTCTTCAGAAGTAACTTGATAAACAATAAAACTAAAATGGAGTAAACTAAGACAGTATATTACCAGAGAAGCTTAGTGTCATGAGAATCAGCAATCTTATCATCATCACTGGCTGTTTTCTTCGGAAGTGGAGCAAACCCCCCGAAAAACCCCCAGAATTCCCCGGTCTCAGCATCAGCCATAAGCTTACCATCCTCTGCATCATAATCGACACGTAATCAGTTAGATACGAGAGAAATATCCATCTTCATTAACATAATAAATAGCAATGGACACTCACCAACAGCAGCTACTTCACACTTCCCATCATGATACGTGTCCTTTATGTATTGGACAACTTCCAATGCTTTAGCTCTCTCTTGTATGGACGAATTGTACCCGTTAAATTGGAAAATCTTTGACTTGGTGTCGAGGATAAAAATGTCATCGTGACTGAGGGAAGATCGAACGAAAGGAACCTGCAACATAACACCAGCTGATTTTAGAGGGCTCGTTTTAAAAATAACGAGAATTAATTTTTGGTTTCAGAAACTTGCCTCTTTTACATGGACCACGTGTTTTCCTCTGCAGACAAACAACCTTGTTTTGTGTTCTTCAGCCTCGGCATGTTTGAAACCGGATGCGATTCCGCCCTCTTGAGGTATGATACACGGTTTAAAGTACGACAAGAATTTCTCGGTTTCATGACCCTGCACTTCTCGATATTGAACAGCTCGTCCTCCAAGAGCTGCGTCCAGTTCAACAGTTTTGATGGCTGCAGTGCCTGCTTCATCCTGCTCAAACATAACTCTAATTATAGAAAACATACATTACACTGAAATTTTATGTAAATTATAGTAAGAACTTGCCTGAGAGGTATCTTTACCGATCCAGTAGTGAATATCATGCCGCAATGCTCCCGTCTTTAGAGCAGTTGTCTGCAAAGCAATGGTGATGGGAAAATGAATGATGTGATTTTTTTCAAAACCAGAAAAAAATTCCTAAGTACATTAGAAAGAAATTATTTAACAGGCGCAATTAATTTCGTTCAAACTTGAGGACAGAATAGAATTCCTACATAAAATGTTTTCATAAACATAAATTGGATTATATCTATCTGTTGAATTGATATTAAAATTGCTTACTTTCAAAATCACATAGGAGTCCCCTGTATAAAATTTCCCATGTGATGACTTCTGGATAGGAACTGGCCGAAAGTTTTCAATCCGCCATATTTCGAGTCCGCTAACCATGGTTAAGGAAAAACATATAGCCTTTTACAAGGGAAATAAAATGCTCAATTATACAAATAAAATAGAAGAAATATATTCAGATATAAGGAAGAGGGTTATCAGAACAAAAACAATAGTAGTTAGTTCGTTAGTCTTGGGGGCATTTGAGACTCTCATACAAGCTCAAGTTCACTCAGTCAAATTTGCAACTTTAAGAGAAAATTATTCCAGAGAACAGAAAAAATTCGATATACTATCTCGGAAGCAGCTCGTGAACTAAGGAGGCTATAATTTTCCCTAGGAAGCCATAACAAACAGGTTCTCATTTCTAAATGTTAGAGCTTTAGGGAAGCTAAATCGTTTTATATAGCTTCTTGAAATTAAAAATACTTCTTGAAACTAAATCTACTAAAGGATACGCCTTTTGTCCAGCTCCCTGGAAAGCCGAATCTAAATCCCTCATGGAAACAGCCATGTTGGCTTCCGAAGCTCTATCTATTTAGCTTTCCAATGGCTTTGAAAGATACACGTCGTAGCCTGAAACAGCTGGAAACAGAATGAATCACAGAGTCAAGCTGGTTGTTCACAAAAATAAACGGAAAGTTGATCAAAATCGAACCCAAGTAAACGACTAAATACGTAAATATTTGATAAAATGATGCCTGCAATTAATGAGTTTATCCTTTCATCTAGAACATTCGCAACAAGATATTTATGTCGACATAGAAAGGAAATTATGCTAATTTTCATTCAAGTTTCTCCCCATAAATACATTGCTTAAAAGGACATAAAACTAAAGTCCAACTAATACCGCATCCTTCCCCTTCGAGTTTTTTATTTACATGCATAAAAATGAAACTTAGGGCGTGTTAATGAAGAAGGAAAGCAATCAAGTACACAACCCAAAACGCGCCCTTAGCGTACAGGTCACTTCAATTATTAAGCTATGAAAAATGAATTGGACAGATCAATCGATATTTCTATAAAGCGCCTAGCGAAACAGGTAAGTAAACAACTTGACGACGGGAAAGGGAAAAACATAAATCGCATTCTTTTATTTTTCTTTCTGTAATAGTAGTACGAGACCTAACCGTGCTCATAAGGTAACAAAATAACAATAAACCGACGCGTTAATTGGCGGGAAAGAAAACCACCCGAACATTCTTAACATATTAACGGCACAAAAAAACGAAAAAAAAAAAGGGACGTCCAGCAACCAAAAATGTTCCAAGAATTTTTTCTAACGTTAAAAAATCCATAAACATGTTTATAAACACAAAGGCTTTCAAAAGCAGAAGAAAATGGATCCAAATTGCAAACAAACGCTTGAAAAACACAGACGCGGAGTTTCAGCCGCCATGAACAAGACACAATGTCCGACATTTACGAAACCAAAACCATTAAATAAAATCAACACCGATCTCGGAATTCAACCATTTCGATATGACAATAGATCGCGTTGCGCCTTTCAAGATATCGAAATCCAATACCGAAGCTCTCGAACTACGCAAAAGCACAGAGTCTCACGCAATCAGAGCCGAAATTGAGCTGATTGAAAATCGATCCGAAATCAGACAAACATCATCGAAAACCGAAAATCCCGCAGCGAAAGAAACCTATCGAAATCCTCAGAACAATCAATTCAAAAAAGAACTCACCTGAATCGACAGCAGAAATTCCGAGAGAATCAGATCCAAGCAAAGCGGATATATTGGGCGATGGAGAAGACGAATGAATATTCAAGGAAAGGAAGGCGATGGAGAGGAGGAAAAATGGGGAATGTAGAGAGAGAAAGTGGGTTAGAGAGAGAGAGAGAAAGAGGGAACGATGATTAGCTTGCCAGGCGTGCTTATCACTAACAGGCAACAAAGGAGGAAAACTCTCTCCCCACAACCTCACATGAACTGTTAAATCTTTCCTTCTTATATATTTAATCACTTTTAATTAATTTATTAATCCGTCTTATATATATATATATATATATATATATATATATATATATATTCTTTCTTTTGTTATTCTTTGTAATAATAAAGCATAAAGTAGCTTTGAATTGAACTTTCAAGGGAGACACCTACACTTTACATCTTGGTCCTCCAGCTTCCATTTTTAGCAGTATTACCCCTTGAATGAAGGGTTATTCGCGACACAAGTACCCATTCTTTTTTAATATACTTTTTTATCTTTTTTTTTTGTAAATATCTTAGTAATTTGATTAATATTACTTATTAAAGCTGCATATATTTAATTAAATTAATAAATAAATTTATACTTTTATTTATTCTAGAATTAATATGCTAAATTTAATACTCAATAATATAATATATTTATGTTGTTTCCACATTATAATTATACCAAGCTCAGATAGTATTTTTAAATAATAATACATTAGCCTTGTAAATGACGAAAAACGAAACATTAAAATATTTTTTTGCTAATTAATTACTAAATTATAATATTATTGTGAAACGATCAACTAGCCAAGCTATTCAAGAGCTCTTAAGGTAAAATGTGACAAAATGTTAATTTTAAAAATAAATATCGTCAAACAAGTTACGTGCTGTGCGTATTATAAGAGAGCGGTGACGTTAAAATTTCATAACATGAGCTAAATGGAATCAAAATGCAAAATTGAGGGGCATTACTACGAAATAGTCCAAAACATAGTGTGTAATTATGAATACCATTAACGGTTAGAGCTGCGTTTGGCGACTCCGCGACGCGTCGCGATGGAATTCGCCAAAATCGCGAGAAGGCGCGTCGCGATGCGTCGCGGCGAGTGGAGTCGCGACTCGTCGCGATGTTGATCGAGAGAGAGAGAGAGAGCGATTGTGTGAGTGAGCGAGAGTGAGAGAGAGAGGGAGAGAGCGGGATCGTGACGACGGAAGAAAATCGCGATTCATCGCGACGGTGACCCGTAAATCGCGACTCGTCGCGATCTTGTGTTTCCCGTCGCCAAATGCAGCTCTATTAACGGTTGAAAAAAGACAGCGGAATTCAAACACCAATAGTTTATTATTCCAATCTTTGGTGCGTTGGTAAGAAAGAAAGAAAGAAAGAAAGGATGTCATGAGAATATACTTTTTTTATTTATTTAATTAATTATATTTTTTGGGTGGCTAAATCGGCACACTCTCAAATTCACCACGGATATATTTTCCATTGTTGAAAATGTGTCATTGAGATGTTTATAAGCCGCGGCGGGTATAAAATGCCGCGGCATGGATGGTACACAACGACACTCTGTAAACCGTTGTTCATACCACACAGTGTAAGTCGCGGCGTGGCTTGAAATACGCCATGGCACGTCAATTTTTAGAGATAAGCCACGACATATTATATATGAAACGCCGCGGCATTATTGGTACACGATGAAACCTTACAAACCGTTGTTCATACCATGCAGAGTACGCTGCAGCGTGCAATTGAAAACGCCACGGCACGTGATCTTAGAGAGATAAGCCGTGGCATTATCTCTTACACGCCGTGGCATGGATGGTACACAACGACAACATGAAACCGTTGTTTATAAAGCCGCAGTAAACCCCTTGTATGCCGCGGCGTGTCGTGAAAAACGCCATGGCCTTACACGTCGTGGCATTACTAATAACAAGCCGTGGCGTGTATCGTATTTAGCCGAACCCTAACTTCCTAATTTTCTCATTTGCGACGTGCCTCTCGACTCCGTGCCTCTCGCCGGACCATTTCACCGTGCCTCTGGCCCTCGCCCTCGCCCTCGCCCTCGCCCTCGCCCTCGCCCTCGCCCTCGCCCTCGCCCTCGCCCTCGCTCCCGCCCTCGTCGTCGCTCCCGCCCTCGCCGTCGCTCCCGCTCCCGCCCTCGTCGTCGCCCTCGCCTCTTTACCTAGCCCATCGCCCTCGCTTTCTTGCCGTCGTTTCGCCGCGAGTGTCGTCATCAGCTGTCGCCGGCAAGTAATCCGCCGCACCTCTCAACGTTAGTATCGATTTCAAGCTTCGTTTTTATAGCATTTTTTTTAATCAATACTTGAATATTGTTTGTATTAGGTCATGGTATTGGTTTTGTGAGTTTCAATTAGGTTTGGAATTTAGGTATTGGTTTTGTGAGTTTCAATTAGGTTTTGAAATAGGTATTGGTTTTGTGAGATGAAATTAGCTTTTGTAATTAGGTTTTGGTTTTGTGAGTGAAATTAGGTTTTGAAATTAGATTTTGTAATTAATTGGGTATTGAATTTCGGTTTTGCAAATTTAAATTTAGTTTTGGGTATTGTAATTGCGTTTTAAAATTAGGTTTGCTTGTTGAAATTGCGTTTAAAATTTTGGATTAGTTTTGAAATTGCGTATTGAAATTCGGTTTTGAAATTAGTTTTGTAATAATTAGGTGTTGGGAACTGAAATTAGTTATATTGATTAGTTTTTTTGCTTGAAATTAATAATTTAATATGTGACGTTATCTTTTTTATAGGTTTAAATGGCACCCAAAAAAAAAGAGCACGTGGTTATTTAGTGGTTCGCGGATCCGGGAGCCGAGCCCAAGAGGCCTCGGAGGATCTTCCAGTTGATCCACCACCTCCTATTGAAACACCGAACTTCAACACCGAAGTAGCCAAGAAAAGATTTCTACAAATTAGAACGCAAAAAATATGCCCAGAGCGGGGATTTGCCAATTCCCGATCTCAGATATGGGAGAACTCGGCAAAGATCTCAATAGGAGAATCATAGAGTGCGGTTGGGAGAATTTCATACTCCAACCAAAGATCCAGGCGAAGAGTGTCCTGGTGCACGAATTATATGCAGCTCTTCCCAATGAGTCAGCAATCGAGTTTGTTAGTATTCGGGGTACTAGATTTGAGATCAATCCTCGAATCATCAATGCGTTCCTCGGAACCCGCAATTTGACGGACGAGGAAAACGAGCACACCCACTTGGACGGCCAAGAGTTGAATCAAGCGTTCTACGACGCCATAGCGGCGACAATTGCTACGCCCGGAGCTCAATGGCACGAGAAGAGCGGAGAGGCGAGGCTGGTCAAAAGTCAGCTTAATTGGAAAGCCATAGTGTGGATGTACTTCTTTGGGAGCAACCTATACCTACACTTGCACTCTACGGAGCTGCAGTTCGACTTTCTCAAGTTTATCTACGCCGGAGTTAGGGGATTGAATATCAACGTCGGTCGTTTCATATTCTCCAACATGGGTAGCATGGTGTACGAGCAGTCGAAGAGCTCATTGGGCTTCCCGTTCCTTATCACAGCTCTCTGCAAAAACGCCGGGGTAAGTATAGCTTCATTTGTGTATAAGTTTAGTTGTGAAATTAAGTTGTATCAATATTGATTTAATCTGTTTTTGAAACTATCGTTTAGATCAAGGAGAATGAACTAGACATTGCGGTGCCGTATGGAAAGAAGATGGACGCGGCCTGGATCCGGAGTTTGAAAGAACCCGAAGATGAGGAGCCAGCGATTGTACCTGAAAATCCGGTAAAACTGTAGCTTCATTTGCTTAATTTTTTATAATTGATTTAATATTAATCTAATCTTGCTTGAATTTCATGGTTCGGGACGTTGAGATGCCGCCTGTTGCCGCATCCCAATTCCTGAGCTTAACTACGATGCTCCGCCGATGAGAGCCTTCGTGGCTCACGGTGTTCGTAGTCTGCTGGAGTTCACCGCATATTGTCGGTCCTTCTGGCCGGGTATCTATCCAGGTTTGAATCTTATCCTTAATCAATATTACATATGTATTGAAATGTTTTTAATCAATAAATGCAATCTGTAAAATTTACCCAGGATTCGACGCGCCAAATCAGTTTCCACCAATGCCGTGGCCAGCAGGATATCCCGATCAGTATCCTGAGCCGGCATTTTCTGAAGGAGGCGAGAACAACGAGGTCCAGAACGGCGAGGGCCAGAACGGCGGCGAGAACGTGGGCGAGGACAACGATAACGTGAACCCCGAGAACCCTGAGATCCCCGAGAACACCGACAACCCCGAGAACCCCGAGATCCCCGACAACCCCGAGATCCTCGACAACCCCGAGATCCCCAACAACCCCGAGAACCCAGCCAACCCCGAGAACCCCGTCAACCCCGAGAACCCCGAGATCCCCGCCAACCCCGAGATCCCTGCCAACCCCGACGAAATCAACAACGAAGTCGAGAATAACTAGCACACGCTCCAAGATTAGGACTTGTATATATTTATTTTGTTTATAATGTTTATTACTTTTGAACAATTGCTTATTATGTTTATTTTGTTTGAACAATTATTTAATTAATATTACTATGTTATGTTTTTTGTTTGAACAATTATTTAATTAATATTACAATATTGTGTTTTTTGTTTGAACAATTATTTAGTTAAGATTAGTAATTGCATTATTTTTTGTTTTTTGAAAATAAAATTATCAACATTTTCATAGTTTATTAATAAGATAATTTAATTGAGTTAAAATGTGTTACAATTAATATGATAACTATTAATTACATTGTAAATTTACTTATCATGCCGCGGCATTTAAATGAACACGCCGTGGCTTCAATTTAATTTACCAATTTACCCTCTGGATTAGGCAACTCGCCGCGGCATCATCACAAAAGGCCTCGACGAGTTGCATAATTATGAGGATATATTGTTAAACAGAAGATATAAGTCGCGGCATTCTGTTACCCATGCCTTGGCATGGCCTAGGAAGCCACGGCTTGCGGATACCATGCCGAGGCATGTATGTTGTTTCAAATTATACAGAGAGCATGGATTCTGTAAGTCATTAAATGCCACGGCGTTACAACCTTTCTGCCGCGGCGATTGTTTAAAGGCCGAGGCATAGTTTTCAACATGACGTGGCGTGATTTCGACTACGGTTATTAGTCATGGTTCAATAGGTCATGCCGTGGCTTCTTCACAATACGCCGCGGCGTGTTTAATTAAACTGTAATTAATATGCGTTTCATACAAATATGTAAGAATACATATGTGATTAATTATAAAATATATAGAATTATGAATACATATGTTTATATTATAAACACATGATTATCATCAATAATTCCACATTACAAGTACCACATATGAAAAGTACCACATTCAAACTCCATTACAATTTAAAGCTAAAATTTTCACATAATTTTAACAATACAATTACTTATTATGTTTATTTTTATGTTTTTGGTTTGAACAATTATTTAATTAATATTACAATGTTGTGTTTTTTGTTTGAACGATTATTTAGTTAAGATTATTAATTGCATTATTTTTTTAAAATAAAATTATCAACATTTTCATAGTTTATTAATAAGATAATTTAATTGAGTAAAATTGTGTTACAATTAATATGATAACTAATAATTACATTGTAAATTTACTTATCATGCCGCGGCATATAAATGAACACGCCGTGGCTTCAATTTAATTTACCAATTTACCATCTGGATTAGGCAACTCGCCGCGGCATTGTCACAAAAGGCATCGGCGAGTTGCATAATTATGAGGATATATTGTTAAACAGAAGAGATAAGTCGCGGCATTCTGTTACCCATGCCTTGGCATGGACTAGGAAGCCACGGCTTGAGGATACCATGACGAGGCATGTATGTTGTTTCAAATTATACAGAGAACATGGATTCAGTAAGTCATTAAATGCCGCGGCGTTACTACCATTCTGCCGCAGCGATTGTTTAAAGGTCGAGGCATATTTTTCAACATGTCGTGGCCTGACTTCGACTATGGTTGTTACCCATGGTTCAATAGGTCATGCCACGGCATTGTTAACATTGTGCCGCGGCCAGTTTCATACTTCATTCATTTGGAAAATTAAAAAAATATATAGAATACAACATTATATTTATTAATTTTAAAACAACAAAATCACTTACAACAATTCAACATTATATTTTATATTAAAACAACATAATCGCTTACAACAATTAAACATTATGTGATTAATTATGTAAGAATACATATGTGATTAATTATAAAATATATAGAATTATGAATACATATGTTTATATTATAAATACATGATTATCATCAATAATTCCACATTACAAGTACCACATATGAAAAATACCACATTACAAAATATTACTAGTACCACATTACAACACATTACTAGTACATTATGATAAGTACCACATTGCAACACATTACAAGTACCACATTACAACACATTACAAGTACATTATGATAAGTGCCACATTACAACTCCATTACAATTTAAAGCTACATTTGTCACATAATAATAACAATACAATTAAAAAACGTAAAATAATAAATATTTAAATACAATGTTTTCTACGACAACGCACGGCATGAGCACGAAGCGAATAGATTTCTCTATCTGGGTAGGGAAGAACAAACAATAGTCCGCACCATTTGCATTTAGTGTGCTTATCTAAATTTTGAGTCGAGCTATTCCACTCATACTTTATATTGAAATCTGTCTCGCACGATGAAGAAAATTGTGATCCACCACTACCTCTTACGCGGCTTGAACCAACGGAAAGAGCGGTGCGAATCTGACCTGGAAGTATTTCAGACTCTACGGTTTCTTCGGAATATTGAACGCTTTCTTGAGAATTTGTTTCTGGGACTAGAGTATCATCGGAGTTTATAATTTCTGGGACTTCCGAATCAGAGTTTGTTTCAGGGACCACCGTATCATCGGAATTTATTTCTGGGACCACCGTATCATCTGATAGATTTACCTGGTGATCGTTGTCATCATTAGAAGAAAACAAAGAAGAGGACGAAACAATAACGACTGGGCCATTACCGAAAGATGACGGATGATCATCCATAATAATTTTCAGTTTTTGTAGACAAGATATTTTGTGTGGGTTAAAATATAAGTTAAATGGTTGTATATATAGAAAAAAGTTATGAATTATAAGTTTTTAAATTTTTTTCGTAAATATAGCCGTTTATAACCGTTGGAAGGTAATAAATTTAACCCTAGTAGCTAGTAAAAATATAGCCGTTTTTACGTCAGCACAAACACGCCGCGGCGTATTAACAATAAGCCGTGGCACAGTGAAGTTTGTCACCATTATGCCCTCTGATAAATGCTGAAAGCCGCGGCTAATAAATTAAAGGCCGAGGCGCGTTTCGAAATCAGGGGGTATAATTGTAAATGAGAGAAGTATGCCGCGGCGTTATGTAACAAATGCCAAGGCATGAAACATAAAAGCCTCAGCTTACTGTCACCATGCCGCGGCGTAAACAAGGAAAAATCTTCCCCGAGAGCAGATCAAATTCGATCGAGTTTGTATCAGATTATGCCCCGGCAGGAATATATGCCGTGGTAATAATGCCGTGGCGTAAATCGGGAAAAATCTTCCCCGAAAGATCAAATTTGATCGAGAATCTCTTTAAAAAAAAGGTCGATAATAGATCAACATGCCGTGGCGTAATTTACACAACGCCGCGGCATACTTCGCAGATCTGCCAATTCTTTTTTTCATGCCCATTTACACCATAACTCCAAAAACCCTATTTATTTTCTCCCTTAGGCGACTTTCCTTCGATTTTTGAATTCGGGCTCGGTGCTTCGTCACGGAAGAAAACGGTATTTAATTTTCAAATTCTTTATTTGCAATATGGCATTTAGGGAATGGATGACGAAAAATAGAATGGGCGATGATTACCGACATGGTGTTCAAGAATTTATGGATTTGTGCGTTTAAACTTTGAAGAAGGAGATTTGATTAGGTGTCCTTGTCTTTTATGTGGAAATTTAGTTTCGAAATCTATGAAAGTAGTCAAATTGCATTTGTTAGCTATTGGTATTATGAGTTCCTATGATCATTGGTACTTTCATGGAGAAAAGATGCGTGGTAAAAGAGTCAATGATTTAGTTGAAGAAGAAGAAGACGAAGACGAAGCCGATGACATTGGTGGTTTGATGGATGATATCGACTATAATTTTGTGGGAAGACCGCAATTATTAGAGTCGATGGTGGGGGATTTCGAAGCGCCTTTGTATGATGGGAGTAACACAACGAAAATAGGGTTTTTGGTATCATTATTCCATTTAAAGGCGGCTGGAAGTTGGAAAAATTCTAGCTTTACGCAATTGTTGGAACTCCTTCTTGAACGATGGCATTTTAAGACACCCTTGTGATGCTTCACAGTGGAAAAGTTTTGATACTCGGTATCCGGAATTCAGCTCAGAACCCAGGAATTTGCGTCTCGGTTCGGCAACAGACGGGATGAATCCTTTTGGAAACATGAGTAGTCGCTAGAGTGTTTGGCCGGTAATACTTTGCAACTACAATCTCCCTCCAAAGTTGTGTATGAAGCGGAAGTTCTTGATGTTGACACTTTTAATTTCGGGACCGAGCCAACTAGGAAATGACATCGACGTCTACTTGGCACTTTTGGTCGATGATCTAAAGATGATGTGGAACGAAGGAATTGAGATCAACGATGCTTACCGACGTGAAGTGTTCAAGTTGAAAGCAATGTTAATGTGGACAATCAATGACTTCCCGGCATACGGAAACTTGTCTGGTTACTCGGTGAAATGTTCTATTGGTTGTCCAGTCTGCATCAAAAATACATCTTCAATTTGGTTGAAACATGTGAAGAAAACAGTTTCTCTCGACCATAGGAGATTTTTACCGAGAGATCACCCGTACAGAAAGAAAGAAAAAAAGTTTAATGGACATCAAGAACATCGATCTCCTCCAAAAATTTTGAACGGTGAAGATGTCTATAAACTTATTTTTGAAGAGACTTATGAAGTGCTTGGAAAAAGAACGTCGAGTGGTAAGAGGAAGCAAAATAAATTTGAATATAGACCGTTTAAAAAAGTATCAATCTTCTACGAGCTCCCGTATTGGAAGACGCATTACGTTTGACATTGTTTGGAAGTTATGCACATTGAAAAAAATGTATGTGAAGCGATTGTTGGTACATTGCTTGATGATCCAAATAAAACAAAAGACGAGAAAAATGCTCGACAAGATCTCGTTGAATTGGGTATAAGACCGGATTTTCATCCTAAATAAAACAAAAGACGGGAAAGAAGACATTACTACCACCGGTTTGTCCACACTTTATCGAGAGCGGAGCGAAGGAAGCTTTGTGGATGGCTTGCGGCGATAAAAGTTCTCGAAGGTCATTCTTCGAACTACAAGAAGTTTGTATCTATGAAATATTTGAGACTTATCGGAATGAAGACTCACGATTGTCATATGTTTCTTCAACAAATACTGCCTCTTGCATTGCGAGGGTTTTTGCCAAAGGAAGTTCGATTCGCAATTTCAAAGTTATGTGAATTTTTCAACAAAATTTGCTCCAAAACTATTAAGGTTGAAGTTCTTGACGAGTTGCAAGCGGACTTGGTAAAAACCCTATGTATGCTCGATATGTTCTTTCCACCCTCATTTTTTGACATCATGATTCACTTAACCGTTCACCTAGTACGGGAAGCGAAGTTATGTGGACCTATATTTCTACGGTGGATGTATCCAATCGAACGGTATATGAAATTCTTGAAAGGGAATGTGAAGAATTACAATCGACCAGAAGGGAGCATTGTCGAAGGATATATGGCAGAAGAGTCAGTTGAATTTTGTGTAGAGTATTTCCCGAGAACTCGGCCAATTGGTGTTCCCAAATTAGCCAAAGCGGAATCCAAAGGCTTATCTGCAGGTAATTATTATAATTTTTTATAAATAAATACGATGTTAATATTTAGATTACGTGTTGAATATAATATTTATTTTGATGTTTTTATGCACAGCAAATCCTTCAACTGTCAACCGAAAAGAATGGGAGCAAGCCGTTCTCCATGTGTTGCACAATTTGGACGTCGTGGAACCCTTTATCGATGTGCATATGAATGAGTTAAGGTCTACTTATCCGAAAAAGTCAAAAAACGAAAAATGGCTAAAAGAAGAGCATAACCGTATGTTTGCAAAGTGGATGAGACATTATTGAAGATCTCGAGCAAAGTGGATGAGAAAAATGAATATTATTATGCAAGAAGAAAGAATTTAGATGAGACATTATTGAAGATCTCTAGCGGGCCTTCACAAGTAGTTACCAGGTACATGTCATGGTACGTTAACGGGTACACGTTTTACACAAGGGAAAGGGACGAAAAACACCCCGTACAAAATAGTGGTGTTACATTCTTTGCGGAAGGAGTCCATGTTGCGTCAGCCAAGAATAAAAATCCAAAACAAGCTTTTATGAGCTATTTTGGCTATGTATAAGATATTTGGGAGCTCGATTATTGTGGTTTACGAGTTGGATTGTTTAAGTGCAAATGGGCGGACAACAACCACGTCAAAGTTGCCAATGATGGAGTTACTGTTGTTGACTTCACACGGATGAGTTATGCCAATGATTTATTCATGTTGGCATCCCAAGCATCTCAAGTATTTTATGTCTCGGACCCGGTCGATCAAGAATTATCTCTCGTCGTGCATGTGAATGCGAGAAATGTAGAAGAATCGAATGAAGAAGTTGAAGACATCACTACCATCGCATTCTCCAACGGGCTACAATCGTTTGAAGACGTTGATGATGATGATGTTTCGTTTTTGCTACGTCGAGATATCACGGCATTGGAAATTGATTGAATAATAATTTTATTGTAATAATGTTATATTTCGATCTTGTTTTTCATGTATGAACAATTAGTTATCATGTTTATTTAATTAGAAATTGATTGAACAATTGTTTTTCAATTAGTTATCTTTTAAAATTTTATTGTTTGGAAATTGATTGAACAATTGTTTTTATAAATAAGTTTGTTAAATAAATGTAAATTTGGTTCATTTTATACTTAATACCGCGGCCTTTTTATGAGGTGCCGCGGCGCGTTTCATACGGGAAAACAATGCCGCGGCTTTTAAACATACAGGCCGCAGCGAATTGCATAGGACAGAGGGCATATAGGTGAATTCAAAGGGACACCGCGGCTTAGACATACCGACGCCTTGGCATATGTACATAAAGCCTCGGCGTATTTGGTCATGCCGCGGCATAAATCGCATACAAATTATATAGAGAGCATGCATTTTCTTCAGGCAAAGCAATGCCGCGGCGTGCAAAGGATAGACCTTGGCATGTCAGAAAGGCCGAGGCGTAGTACAACAAAGCCGCGGCATACTTAGACAAAAACTCAACACGTAAACTAAACCAATTTTTTATGCGCGCGTTGTATCAGGTTATGCCGCGGCAATGTTACACATGCCGCGGCGTCAACAGACGAGCCTCGGCTTGTTGCTTTTTGTGCCGTGACGTATTTACATACCAAAATATCAAAAAGTCTGTGTTAGTTTAAACCTTAATGTGCCGCGGCCTTGTTAAGAACGTGCCACGTCGCGTTTCATACGGGATACAAAATGTTGCGGCGTTTCAAGACAAGCCGTGGCGAGTTTCATATATAGCATAGGGTACATAGGTAAATTCAATATGACGCCGCGACTTAAGTATATCTACGCCTTGGCATGAGTACATAAAGCCTCGGCGAGCTTATATGGTGCCGCGGCATAAATTGCGTACAAATTATACAGAGAGCATGCTTTCTGGAGGCCAAATCTTGCCGCGACGTACGAGAAATAGGCCGTGGCATGACCGAAAGGCCGAGGTGTATGCCGCGGTATAATATGTAACTGTCGCGGCGTACAGGTACGAGCCCCGGCTCATTTATTTAATGCCGTGGCGTATTTACATCCCAAAATTATACAGAGTCGGTGTTATTTCGAACCTCAACGTGCCCCGGCTTATATAAACCACGCCCTGGCGTGTATTTTTCCACGTTGGACTACGCCGCAGCAGGTGAAGGTTAAGCCGCGGCATGTATTGGGATTTTCAGACAACGGTTGCATTATTCCGTAGTCCAAAGCCAGTTTTGAATTTTTTTAATTGATTTTAACCTGATTCCCTCCATTTTTCTCACATTTCAGCCCTTTCCTTCCCTCTTTTTCTTTAACTCTCCTCTCTTCTCTCTTCTCTCTCTCTTCTATTTTCTCCCATAACATCGTCGTCGCCGTTCTCCGTCGTGCTCCGCCGCCGACGTATCCATTGCCCTGCCCTAACTCCGTTGAGGTGTGCTTCATCTTGTTCCTTCAACAAGCTAAGTCCTACCCCGTTCCCTAACTCCGAGTTATTGATTCTAACAAGGTTAGAATCCTATCCTTATTCAATATTACATATGTATTGCATTTTGTTAATGTTTGCCATGAAATATTTTTATGCTTTTGTTGTCTTTCATGTTTTCCATGACATGTTGTTTTTATGCTTTTGTTGTCTTGAATGTTTGCAATGAAATGTATTTGTTTTCTTGAGTTATTTGATGTTTATGAATTTTTGGAAACGAGTCAAATATATATTTAGGAAAGTTAGCTACTACTTGAATATGTCGGAGCGAGAAGTATTTAGGCCATCAACCAATCGAGAAGAAACGTCATCATCCGATGAAGAAGAAGCTACGCCCGGTTAGTAGTATTGTTATTTTGTTTAAGGTATTGTATTTCATTGAATCTATCTAGTATTTAAAATTTATAATTTATTACTTTATTTGTTTCTAGTTCTTAACAAAAATGATGAAGTAGCAAAATGTAGAAGAAAACTTAGAGGAGAAGGAAAAAGAAAAGTGAGCCTCATGGAAAATATCACTATCTTAAAGCATAAGGGGGGAAAAATACTTATGAGATTTGATGAGAAAAACCAACCGGATGGAAGAGATGGTGATCTTTTAGCTAGTTAGATTGGTGTTCTTGCTCGGGAATTTATTCCAATTACTATATCCGATTGGAGATTGAAGAGTTTAAAAAAGGTGAAACATAGGATATGGAATGAAATCCAACAAGCATTTGTTATTCCGAACGAGTACAAGAAGATGTGTTTATCTTGTGCCGGGGAATCGGCAAGATACTTCCGGTATGATCTCTCTACCTTATTCAAGAGAGATCCGAATGATAAAAGAATCTTCGAGCGACCGGATATTTCTAAGAAGTATTACACGAGCATCACGACGAACATTGGGAGGAGTTTGTTAATATTAGATTAAGCGATGAGTTCAAAGAAGTCTCGGATCAAAACAAAGCTAATAGGGCTCTCGTTGAGTACCCCGTTAGATCGGGTCGAAACGAATATCGGAAGCTCGATCAAATTCTATTAAGGGTTTCAATTTTATATTTTAAATTTAATCTATTGTCTATAATTGAATAACATTTTCCTTTGTTTCGTAGTTTGAAAAAAAACGGCGTATGGGCGACAAAGCCGGAACTTTGGATCGAAATGAGGCATAATGAGGATGGTTCATTAAAGGATCTAAATCTAGAGCCTATTGTGAATAAAATAGTAAGTGCAATGAGCTTATGTTATATAGTTATGTATATAAATTATCTTGATGTTATTTGTATATTATTGACTTAAATATTTGTAATAATTCATTTTGTTATTAGGTTGAATGTACCACTCAAGTTGTGGACGACGATGAGGAAGACGATATTTTGACAAGAGCTTTGGGGAAGAAAGAACATCCTGGACGAGTTCGGGGACAATCCAAATACGTCTCAAAGCGAGCATGTTACAAACAAGCCAAAGAATCAACGAATCCCCTCGTTCAAAGTCTCCTAGACAAACGATATGAAAGTCAAGTCGGAAGCGAGAGATGCGGCTTTCGAGGAAGGAAGGCTAAAGTGGAACAAATGATCCAAGGATCATCTTCAAGAAATATTCAAGGTAGTAATGAACCACTCGATGCGCATAGTCCGGTAAGTCAACCTCTTGCTCCTTTAGCACCGATTGAATTGAATTTTGATGACGATCGTACTCCCGCAACAAAGGCTAAGGGCAACGATTTTATTTTGAAAGGACCGAGTCTATGGAGTAACGAGCCTTGTGATGTGCAAAGTCCGGGAAGGCCACCATTTACTCCCGTAGCGCCGGTTAATGTGCTACTTGATGAAGGTCAAATTCCCGCAAAAAAGGCTAAGCGTAAAGGGTTCCTTTCGAAAGGACCGAATAGAGAGAGTATCAAATCTTTTAGTGTGCAAAGTTGCGCTAGTCAATCGATTGCTCCCTCACCGGAGCTTGCGAACGTTCAAATTCAAGCTAAAAAGGCAAAGAGCTCTCCTTTGGTTTCAAAAGAACCTATTCTAGGTATTGGCAGAATTTCTGGGGTTGATCCGGCGTCGTCTATTTCAAATACGCCCATTTCATTTAATGAAGGTGTTGATTGTCTCCTTTTTTTTGGAGGGAATCGTTGAGCACGTCGCAACCGGGAAAGTGTTCCTAAAAAATGGAGAGGTTGGCGAGAAAATTCACAACATACCGTTGGATAGAGATCATCGTCGGGTGTTAGTAGAACTGTCGATGTCTAAAGACCCTATTCCTCTCCCGGTATCGGTTCAATGGATTGAAACCATTGATGACGCGGTGGGGACCTTTGTGCCTTGGCCAGTGTCCCTTATTGAAGAATTAAACTCCAAAGGTAATCAAGCTCCCAAACCTAAGCCCAAAAATATAGCTTAAAGTTCGTATTACAATGAAATGGCACAAAAGATTAACTTGAACCATGTTAATCCCCGATTGAGAGCGTTAGCGTCTTATGAAAATGACTATATGCTTGCAAAGGGAAAGAAAATAGCAGTTGAGCTTGATAAGAGTTTGTGTGATTTCGCTCCGTTGTTGAATTTTGATGATACACGTGAATTTCTCCTCTATCAAGACTTGACCGTACTATGAATAATGATTTGTCAAAGGTATGTTTCCATTTTCATTTGCGATTTCATAATTATTAAATATATAAATTATTGATTCATTTGTTATACATTAATTATTGTTATTTTTATTTGTAGTTATTTGCAAGAAAATCACATTCGCAATCCGGACATTTACGGTTTTCTTCCGCCATATGAAGACATCGGGTCCAACACAAAAGTAGGAGATGCTAAGAAAAATGTATTAAAACTTGATGTTGATCGATACTACAAACTTATACAAAATTGCAAGAATGGCAAAAGATGGTTAATGCCTTACAATAGTCGTCACCATTAGATTCTTCTTGTTTTTAACCCTTGGAAGGCTACTGTAGCAAAGTTTGATTCTCTCCCCAATTCAAGCGGTTTAAATAGCCACTTAGAGCAATTTTTCCAAAAGTAAGTATTCTAAAACATAATCATTTTTATGTTTAAGTTATTTGAATTCTTTACTTTTTTTTTTGTAGTATTGAAGACATATTCAAGGTTAATCACGACACCGGCCTCATGACACCCTCGTTGATAAAAACAGTGAATTCAAAAGGATGTCCGAAACAACCGGGAAATCATGAATGCGGATATTACGTCATGAAGTTCATGCACGACGTTGTGAGAAATGGTATGAATTTCATCGATAGCAAACTTAATTATAGTGTAAGCGAAAAAGATGGATTGAATGTAGATTTAGGTATGTATGTGCTATCAAAGTTTGCTAACTATAACGATGAAGATAATAACATATTTTGGATTTGTTTGTTTATATTTGAACGGTGATTTTTGTATGGTGGATTATATGTTTTGTATGTATCGATCGTATAATCTTTAACCGATGATATTTTAATGTATTAATATTTTGTTTTAATATTTTGGATTAATGCTTTTAATAAAAAAATTTAATTTATATTTTATTTAATAAAATATTAATTATTAATTGCAGGTTCTATCGGTATTAGAAAGAGGATAAAAAGTTACCGGGCGAATTTTTCAAAAAAATCGCCTGGTTTTTTATTTTTTTAGTGTCTTTTTCAACAATGCTTAAAAACCGTCGCCCAAAACAAATACAACATTTCGGAATTCAGTTTACGCCGCGGCTTCCAAAAACACGCCGCGGCGGATCTATACTACGTACGATGGTAAATTCCGTCGTTCGTAATTTCTTTACGCCGCGGCTTTTAGGAAACAATGTCGCGGCCTACTTGAAACGATGCTGCGGCATGTTTCTTCAAGCCGAGGCTTAATTTTGACATTTCGAAAACACCCGCGGCGTGGTTTGATCATGCCGTGGCGTTTGAAAGTGTCGAAATGTCTAAAATAAGCCTCGGCTTGTTAAATACATGCCGCAACGTTGTCTAAACTAAGCCTCGGCGTGTTTGCCTTGTTTATTCGTTTCCAGCCGCGACCGGTTTGATTTAATGCCGCGACGTTTAGCTTTCGAACAACGGATAATTTCGTTGTTCGTTCATTTCTAGCCGCGGCTAGTTAACATTACGCCGCGGCGTGTTTGAATTTTGATTCGATAATAGCCGCGGCCTGATTGATTTTGTGCCGCGGCGTTTTGTTTTCGAACCACGGATAATTTTGTGGCTCGTTCATTTCTAGCAGCGGCTAGTAAACATTACGCCGCGGGTGGTTGGCTTTATATTCGATTATAGCCGCGGCCTGTTTTATTCTGTGCCGCGGCGTTTTGCTTTCGAACCACGGATAATTCTGTTGTTCATTCGTTTAGAGCGGCGGCGTGTTTGATTTCACGCCGCGGCGTTATCCCGTTCGAACCACGGAAATTTCCGTTGTAGGAACATTTTCTCAACCATGGAAATAAATCCGTGGTTGGAACTTACTACCATGCAGGATTCTACCATGGTTAAGAACTATGGTTGAAATTTTTCAACCATGGTTTTTAACCATAGTTGAAACCCGGAATTGTAGTAGTGGTAGGATTTAGAGTAAAAAAATGACGGTAAAAATCCAAAGTTAATAAATTGTAAAACAACACGTTTTTCATTCAATTAGTCTAATTCAAATGAGTGAAGATGCTAAATAGTTGGATGAGCACATGAATGTGTATCTTAGGTATAATTCAATAACAATTTGCTAAAAAATTAACCTCTTAAAAAAATCGACGAAAAAAAAGTATCGTCCTATATTTGTTGACTTTGATCACTACCGTACGTGTCACTATTTTTTTTATTGTGGATTACTGCTACACTAGTTAATCAAGGTTTGAATATTTTTATCACGATGGTCCGTTTTTCAAAGACTAAAACTCATTTTCATTTTTTTTCTCTCTTTTATCCCCAGTGCAGGAGTATTGTTATTCACCTTCTCCTTATGGCTTATATTTTAATATATTTTAAAATACGATAGTTATTTGAATATATTTTGATTTGATTTTAGTAGATTTACGCTTGGTGTAAAAGTTGAATACATATTTGTTGCTTTTGTATCAAGATTCTATATTAATTCGTGAGGAATTTGAACTTGGTACATATTTGAAACTTTTTTTCATAGCATTCTTTTTTCGAGCTTCAGTTTCAACACTTACGTCGAATAATGAGACTCTTTTTTTTTGTGTTTTTCTCTCTTTGCATAATCAATAATGCAAGTGCCGATTTTAATTGCTTCACTTTTTATGTGTTTTCTTCAGTGTGCAGGCCAAGCAAGTTTTAGCAGACTAATTTGAACCTCCATTGTCCACTGATATAAGTATATATAATTTAGTTTTTTTTTTTTTTTTTTTACATCTGATGTGTGCCTTTTTTAGACATATAAAAATTGAACCTTATTGACGAAAGTCAAAGCCTATTAGTGAAAGTCAAAGTTCACCGACAATGTCGAAGAACAAAAGCCCATGACCCAATCCATTTGGCGAAGCCCAATTTATTCTCCGGGAGTACGTTGCCGGGATGCGTGGGCTCCCACCCCAACCACCTGGAGAAAATATTTCAACTACTTTTGAGAGATTTACTCCAGCCACTTATAGATATCCACTCAAAGATTTGATTTAATAAATAAATCAAATAAAGAATAAATCTAAAAACAAATCTTTTCAGAAAATACCCTAAAAATTTAATAAATCAAATTTTATATATTTTCAAGATTTAATTAAAACAAATCCGCATATATTTATATATATAACCACGAATTTTATTGTTCGAATCTTTATTTAAATATTTCGTGTATAAATATCAATATTTAATTTCTCATATTTTCGGTTTAAATAACATTGTCATATTCAACCCTAAGCTGAAACTTGTTATTATCATAAATCTCAAACCGTATGTCAAAATGACACGATTCAAAAAGATAATTGTACTAGAATTTAATTTCCTACAACCCCATGGATGTCCAAGGATTTAATTGAATCATCTTTTCACAGATTCATCGGCTTACCAAACTTTGGTATTTTTGTCACAATTTAGGGTAATTAGTGATTCCTGACAACAATCACAAATCGAGTCTAATTGGAATATCCTATGTTCAAGTATCACATTTGAACATAATTGTGGTGTGATCCTTGTGGAGCTACAAACAGGCCTACTGGAAATACACACTCGAGCTACAATAAAGTGCAGAATTTTACCAATCTTGATTACATTCCACTATAACTCTCGGCTTAACTCTCAAGTGTGCACTGATATTTATCTTCATGGCGTACATGTGTCCACTGATACAATCAGATTTCTTGTCATCTAAGTTTTTGTGTTATTATGGTTAGAGCTGCACATTTTCATCGCCAAAATGCATCGCGATCCATCGCGGTGGCTTCCGGCGCGTCGCGACTCTTCGCGATTCCGAGCTTCCGATCGCGATTCATCGCGACTCCCCCCCCCCTCTCTCTCCCCCTCTCTCTCTCCCGCTCTCTCTCTCTCTCTCTCTCTCTCTCTCTCTCTCTCTCTCTCTCTCTCTCTCTCTCTCTCTCTCTCTCTCTCTCTCTCTCTCTCTCCTCGCCACGACGCCGCACGCCACGACGCGTCGCGACATTTTTTCTCGCGATTCTGGCGACTTCGTCGCGACTCGCCACGACGTCGTGGTGTGCAACTCTAATTATGGTACTCATCAAAAGGGTAAAATTATCGTTATGCCATTTTTATGACACTACCTTATTCCATGATTATTACAAACTACTCACTCATTGGCTATTATGAGTCCGATGAGCGGATCATAAATATTTTTTGTTGGTTGTCGACATCGATCTGATGCCGATCATTCGTTGTACCCAAGCTAACCGGTCTAAACCGATAGAGACTGTATAACAAAAATTTTACTGCGGAATAATTAACATTATCTAATTAAGTGAACGCGTAGAATAAACTTTTTTCTCAATGGGATGAACCTGAAATTGTGTCCCATTCCACAATTCCCATTATTCTATCCAGTTTACGGAACCTAATGATTATTTAACTGGTCTTGATCTTATTTTTCGAATTCATCAAACAAATAATTAATTAAATCTTAATATGATTTTGATATTGGGTTTGAGCAAATAGATAATTATTTAATCAATAAATAAACATGTACCTTAATTCCGTTGTCGTCGCTGCGTATTCTGATTCTGAAAAAGCTTCTACGATTTCATGTGTGTTGAATTTCTCACAATAGCCTTACGATGTATGCTCCGGAGTTAGACCGCCAGAATGTGTGAGCTCCAGGGATGATCATGAATCCTTTAGGCTTTTTCGGAATCGAATTCTATCTCAAGCAATGATCCCAAAATCACAGAGAGAAAGACAGAAGGGAGAATTCGAATTTCTTAGAATGTAGGGTTATGTTTTTCTAGTTTCAGGTCTAGCTTATTTATAGACATAAACGAAATCTTAACAAACTCGAAATATTTACTCATTATTTTAAAAGATAATGAATAATATCAAATCTTATTTAATCTTTCAAGAAAGATTTAAATCTAAAGGTAATATAACAAATATTTTCTGGAATTAAATCTTCCGAGATCTATATCTTCCTAATTTATGAATTAATATATAATAAATATATATTATTTAAATTTGAAAATCGAATTTAGGGTTAAACCAAAAATTAAATATAAATATTTTTTAATTATTAATAAATATTAATAATTATATCCAATAATTAAAATTACATTTATTAATTAAATAATCTTGATATAAATCTTATATTTAATTTATTATCAAATTCACAGCCCTTAAACGTACCCTAATCCGAGTTTTCCAAGATTACCGTTTTGGCCATAACTATTCTCTCTATACATTAGAATGATGCGATTCAAAATGATAAATTCTTAGAATTTGATTTCCCAAAATATTGTGATTTTCCAGCGGTCAAATTCCAATTTATCAATTTTCACTTTCCCGACTGTACCAAAAATTTGGTACTTTTGCCAGTTAGGATGAATAGACATTTCGTGACATAAATTTCGAGTATAGTCTAATTGGATCCACCCCATATTCAATAAGTGAATATTTAATGCGGTTTCACCCTTGTGGAGTTAGAAAGGTGTCTAATGGACATATTATTCAAGCTTAGGTGAAATGAAGCTATTTCACCAAACTTCGGTTACATTACATTATAGCCCGAAGTTGAATACACTCATAAATAATAATAATATTAATATATTCCTGACACATGAGTCTATCGATACAATCAGATTCTGGATTGATCGGTTTTCGTATTTATTATGATTATCATCAAAGGGCACTAGCTGTCGTACTGCCCTTTTGATGACACTATATTTATTCTATGAATCTTACAAACTACTCACTCATTGGTTTATTAAGTCAATGAGATGTACATGAGTACTTGATGATTTCGAGTGTTGAGGTTGTCCATCTTGTATGGAGACACTCCAATACCTAGTGACTCTCTAAGGTGCAGGACCAACACTTGATCCGGTAAAAGATCATCACCTATAGTGATTCGAGTTCACTAATGATTTTTAACTTATGTCACATTCTAAAATTATAGAACTTTGGGATGAAACATTCATTTTACAACCATAATGTCATTGATTGGGATTAACATCTAAATAGAGGGCATATTACAAATATGTCCAACATTTTTTTTGTTTTCCACAAACTATAATAAGAATATCGTAAAGATATTATCCGTATCTGCTATCGTGCAACTTATCTCGGTCAACCGTTTAATCCAAAAATAAAAGCGTTAGGTGTACTCAATTGTACTCTGTAACGATTAAATCAAAGATTATATAAGCCGAACTATACTAGTCCACGCTGCTCAGGACATCAACCGATTCTTATCCGATCATCTAAGAAACCGATTCTTATCCGATCATTTAAGCAACCTTATCGTACTCTCATCAGTCACATGCTTATGTGATGATTTCTGATCTAAGTCTAGTCCGTCCAATATTAAGACACTTCCTACTTGATAAACTTAACAGTGCACGGGCCGCACTATGATTCGGTAATAAATCACCACATCAATGTGATTAAGTTAATCGATGGTCGTTCCACCTTAGACAAGTTGATTGTAAACTGAAACGATTAAATCAAAGATCGCTGAAGTTAAACATGTTTGACATGTGTCCTTAAACAAGTTGATTTTTATCCATTTGTAAAAGATTATGACAAGTCATTTAATAAAATATGGTGCTTATTATGTTAATCTTATTATAGTTTCTGGCAGAATAAAATAGAATGTATGTTCCTTAGTTCATAAAGAATGCAATTATTATTATTATTCTAACAGAGTCAATGTGAGGAAGAATTAATAATCATAATAAATGAACTTAAAATGTATGTGACCTGATTAACAGAGTGGGAGCCTATTAACCATATAAGGTCATTAATATGACTATGTGACAATCCTAATCTGGATCTTGTGTGTGTCCCAGTCACTAGAAGTGCATTAATTATGAAGTGTCTTCATACTGGACTGGACGTGACTTAAGCTCTAGAAGTTATCATATAAGACCGTCACTGATAACATGGAATTGAGTCACTAGAGGATGATCAAATGGATATTCGATCTAAGTACTGAGTGATCTTGAGTTTGAGGTGCTGACTTATTTGTTCTTTGATTTAACCGTTAATGAAAGGAAATATTACCGCTGTTCCCAACATTATTATTTTGGGAACATGACAGTCAGCAGTAAAGGTAGCTTAGTCATAGACATATGCATCACATTAATCTCTCTAGAGTCATGATGATTCCCTTAATTGTCGGTGGTGAGAAGTGAGAGGTACCCGTGTGCAACTTATGAATCGAAACCATAAGTGGTTTAATCATGATATTACTGATTGAGTAAAGGATGAAAATGCAATGAGGGACAAAACGGTAAAAATCGCATGCTCATGTGTGGATCATCAAGTGAAAGATCAATAACCTGAATTTGATTGTATCAATGGATACCCTGCTGTAATAAAAGGAATAATATATATTGTATCACGAAAGAGTGCAACATTGGGTTTATTGCGGAATTACACGAAGGTTTGACGAACATCCCAGTAAATCGTTGGAGCTTAAGTGGTACGGGTCCATGGTCCCCAGGATAACTTCGGTCGAATGATACGTACGTGATAGGAGAATGTTGAGATGTTTAATCATTTGGCAAGATTTATAAAACTGAAGTCTGTGACAGACATAAGATAGTTTTATCAGTAGCGTGGCATAAGTACCATATTTTGGTAATCGAAATTAACTGACAAAATAAAGTATTATTTGGATTTCTTTCAACGTTAAAGATGTTGGAAATGAAATTCTAAGAAAGTTTGCCTTCGGAGCTGAGTCGTTTCGACGTACGGTTTGTGATATAGAGAATTTCTAAGTTTGTGATCGTTTCGGTAAATTATAAAATTAAATCACATGTCACGAATTTAAATGATGGTGTGACACCATGAAATTTGAATGTGTGATATTGAAATCAGAGTATATTAATATAATTTAATTACTTAGATATAATTATTAATATCTTATTAATAATTAATAGATTTATATTAATATATATATATATATATATATGTATGTGCGAATTGGCTGCATGTAATGTTGAACCATAAAGCATTCTAATGAATTTACTTTGGTCTTTTTCATAATTGCGGCATAAGTACCAAATCTTTTTGTATTTGAGAAAAACCCTAAATTCAATTTAATTCATTGGATCGGTTAGAATTTAATATCAATTGTTGGATTAAGATGATTGATTTTAACCCTAAATATAATTCGAAATTGATAGCTTGGTAACCAAGCTTAGGGTTTTGAAATTTATGTATTTAATTGTATCCGTTTGATCGGTTTAAGATTTAGCCTTTACCGTCAGATTGGAAATTAAATAATAATATACATAATATATAATTTTTGAATTCACTATTTAGATAAAATAATTTTAGGAATTTTACCAAGTCTTTGGGTATTTAATTTTTATCCTGAGTTAATTTGATCCATTAGACCGATTTAAGATTTATTCCAACTGTTGCATCTAGATAAGTACAATTCGAATTTTAATATATATATATATATATATATATCGAATTTAATAATAAGAGGATAAGATTGGTTTTTGATTTTACCAAGTCTTTCTTATTTAATTAAATCCCTAATTAATTATATCCATTTGATTTAGATAAGATTAAATCTAGGTCATTAGATTGAAATAATTAATTATATTTAATATAAATAATTTGAAATTAGGGGAGGGAATTTCTCCAATTCGGTAAATATTTAAGCCTATAAATACGGAGCTCATTCTACACATTTTTCACACCTTTCCCAGAGAAAAATTTGAACTCTCCCTCTCCTTTAGGGTCTGCAAATTTTTCCTCCGACCTCTCTCTCTGGTTCAGCTTAAGAGAGTTAGTTCCCCAGAAAATAAAAAAGAACAATCAGTTAATGTTTGCGACTAAGTCCTGCCGGCGAAGCCAACGCTTTGGTACGAGGAATCCAGGAGAATATCCTGGAAGATCACAGGTATTTCCCTCAGCACTTGCAGAGCCCTGCCAGGTTCAGAATACGCAGCCGAAAGTCGACAACTGAAGTACGGCCTTATGCATTGGGTTAATAAATGCGACCATTTACTGCTTTCTATTTATTTCTTATTGACTATATTATTAATAATTATTTATGAATATTAAATTACATAATATTTATCAGATCTTGTAATATAGTTATTATCCGATATCTGGACCGTTAGTTGGTTAACAAGTTTTTCGCTTTAAAATAATTTTTAAATGTTACACGGACAGTTCGGAGGCATATTTCGCGATAATATTCTCAAGATCTGAGGCGTGATCTCCAACAAAACCGTAGAGACTCATACAACCTCTATCTAACCATCGTTTTGACTTTATTACTAACTATCATTGACGAATTGATGCGTTCATAGATAGTCTCGTCCGTCCAATATGAAGACACTTCATACTTGACTTTATCTCAGCGGTGCAGACCCACACCATGGTCCGATAATAGATCATCACCAAATCGTAATTGAGTTTATCAATAATTTTTTGTGTTTATAATTTATCATTAACAATCTGAACTATTGAAACACTTTTAATTATTATATTGTGTATGTTAAACCTCCTCATTTAAACCCAGTGTGATAACATTATACAATATTGCAAAAAGCATAATAACTATGGAACATTCATTATGTTGATAAGAATAACTGAAACAATATTGTCATTGATAAATTATAAACCTAATTTTTAACGAAGTCAACGTTATGATCTATACAAGTGGCATTTGCATCCGAATTATAGGATATACTAATCAGGTATGTACAAAAGTTTTCGGTTCACAAACTTAACTCAATCAGTCACCGCCCTTAGGAGGGCCAAATCTAACTGACAAATGGCCGTTGAAATACTTATGATCACCTTATCTATAAATAGATTAGTACGGTGACTTATCAGTTGCATAACTGAAACCTTTTCGTAGGAGGCCAGATTTAGCTGACATGAGGTGCTATGCAGCATATCATTGTACTAGCAACAAGTGGAGACCTTCTTACGCTAATTCTTGCTATTTTTTACTACAAATACTTTAACCATCTAAGATAAACACGGTTATCTACGCACGTGCTCCAAACTAGGAATTTACATTTTAATTATCCATAATTAAAAGAAATCCTATAGTTTTATCAGGTCATAATAAGCTTCTCATTAATGACACATCAATAAACTTATTTCTAGGTTATTATCATATACCAGGTATACTAAAAACCTATGATAAAATCATATATTAATTGCGGTAGTGATAGAGTGAGGTGTGTTCTCCAGTCAGATGGGAGGGGTCCCTAACCGGCCATCCTAAGGGACGTATACCAGCCTCACTTTTGGTTCCCTCTTTCTAAGACAAGAACACGGTCCTCAAGAATTATCTACTGATTAATTATAGTATCTATTAGTCAATCGAAATCGCTCAATTAAATCCCAACGTTATATAGCCCACTATATAACATAAACTGTTGGGAATCACGTCTCGGATTCCGTGTAAATTATCACAAGTTATACCTCCGAACCGTCCGGGTAACATTTAAAAAAATTATTTTAAAGCGGAAAACTTGTTATCTGTACAACGGTCCGAATATCGGATAATGTCTATATCCCAAGATCTGATAAATATTATGTAATTTAATATTCATAAATCATTATTAATAAACTAGTCATAATAGGAAATAAATAGAAAGCAGTAAATGGTTGCATTTATTAACCCAATGCATAAGGCCGTACCTCTTATGACAACTTCCGGCTGCGCGTTCTGAATCGGGCTGGGCTCCGCCGGTGCTGAGGGAAACTCCCGTTATCTTTCGGGATATTCTCCTGGAATCCTCGTACCGAAGCGTGGGCTTCGTCGGCAGGACTCCGTCGCAAAATTTTAACTGATGGTTCTTTTTAAGCTTCCGGAGAAATAGTCTCATAAGCCGAACCAGAAAAAGGAGATCAGAGAGAAAATTCCCAGACCCTGAGGGAGAGGGAGAGTTCAAAATTTTCTCTAGGGAAAGGTGTAAAAAATGTGTAGAATGAGCCTCCTATTTATAGGCTCAAACCGTAACCGAATTGGAGAATTTTCCTCCCTAATTTTTGAATTCTATTAATTAAATATAATTAATTATCTTAATCCAATGGTCCAGATTTAACCTCATCTAAATCCAATGGATATAATTAATTAGGGATTTAATGAAATAAGAAAGATTTGGATAAATAAAAAATCCAATCTTATCTTCTTATCTTTATAAAATTCAAATTATCATATATATTTATAATAAAATTCGAATTATCATTATCTAGATCCAACGGTTGAGATAAATCTTTAAACCGATCTAATGGATCAAATTAGTTTAGGATAAAATCAAATATAAAAATATTTATTAAAAACAATTTCGAATTTATCCATAAACTATAATTCGAATATATATATATATATATAATTAATTATTTTTCAATCCGACGGTAAAGATTAAATCTTAGACCGATCTAACGGATATAATTAATTAACCAAATTCAAAAAATGAAACTTGGTCACCAAGTTATTAATTTCGAATTTATCAATATCCTAATCCAACGGTTGATATTAAATCATAACCGATCCAATGGATAATATTGATTTAGGGATTTGCTAAAATACCAAAATATTTGGTACTTATGCCGCAAATATGGAAATACCAAATCATACCATTCTAATTTAGCTAGGGTTTCATAAATCAAAAAGCAAAGTTGCTTAGAATTTAATTTCCAACAACTTGGTGCTGATAGAAAATCTAAATTATAACTTTCTTTTATCAGTTAATTTCGTGTACCAAAATATGGTACTTTTGCCACGCTAACGATAAAACTATCTGACGTCTGCCACAGACCTTTGGGTTTTATAAGTCAAGCCAAATGATTAAACATTATCCACAATATATTTTAATCACGTACGTATCATCCGTTACGGAACTATCCTGGGGACCATGGACCCGTATCACGTAAGCTCCAACGAACTGCTAGTTGTTCGTCAAACCTCGAAGTGATTCCACTATAGACCTGAGGCTGCACTCTTTAGTGATACGGTATATATTATTCCCTTTATAACAACAGGGTGTCCATTGATACAATCAAATTCGGGTTATTGATCTTTCACTTGATGATCCACACACGAGCAGACGGTTTCTACCGTTATGCCCCTCATTGCATTTTCATCGTTGACTCAGTCAGTAATATTATGAGCAACCCACTTATGGTTTCGATTCATAAGTTGCGCACGGGTACCTCTCACTTCTCACCACCGACAATCAAGGGAATCATCATCACTCTGAAGAGAGCTGTGTGATGCCCATGTCTATGACCAAGCTACCCTTACTGCTGACTATCATGTTCCCAAAATAATAGTGTTGGGAACAGCGGTAATATTTCGTGTTCTTTAACGGTTAAATCAAAGAACAATCAAGCCAGCAGCTTGGACTCAAGATCACTCAGGACTTAGATCGAATATCAATTTGATCATCTTATATGCTAACTTCCGGAGTTTAAGTCAGGTCCAGTCCAGTATAAAGACACTTCATACTTAATGCACTTTTAGTGAGTGTGACACACACAAAATCCAGAATAGGATTATCACTTAGTCACATTAATGACCTCATACGATTAATGGGCTCCCACCCAGTTGATTAGGTCCCGGACATTTTAAGTTCATTTATTATGATTATTAATTCTTCCTCACATTGACTCTGTTGTGATAATAATAACATAATTGCATCCTTCATGAACTAAGGAATCAAACATTCTATTTTACTCTACCAGAAACTATAATAAGATTATCATAATAAGCATCATCTTTATTCAACGACTTGTCATAATCTTTTACAAATGGATAAAATATCTTGTTTAAGGACACATATGTCCAACATAAACATGTTAGGATGGTTAAATTAATAATTAGATTAGTATCTATGGAATACAATAAAAAAATGTATTTAATTAATTCTTATGAAAAGAAATTAATTTTCAATTTTTAATAATTAACTAGAAAAACTAATTAATCTGGTTTTTTATTTTCTTAGGGTTTAATATAAATTTAAATTATTAAATTATTTCAATTTATTATTGCCAATGAGCTTCGAGTCACGCACCCAGTGCGCGTCATTCTGGTCAAGCTTACGCTAAACCCATTATTATCTAATTTAATTGAGCCACGAGTAACAGTAAATAATATAATAATCGATAAACACATAAACGCTTACCTGACACATTCGACGATTCTGTCTGCGTTCTTTGATATTCAAGAACTATGTGCCACAAATCCATATGCTCTTTGCAATTTTTTGTGAGAAGATAACATCCCGTTGTCTTCTGATGTATTCTCCAGGATTACGTCGGTTAGAGCATGAGCTCTCCTTGAATAAACTCTAAATCCTAAAAGCAAAATTCCGGGAAGAATTTTCCCTAAGAAATTCGCAGGAACTGAGAGAGGGAGAGAGAAAGGCGATTTTCAGAACTCTAAAATGTGTATTGTGTGTGATTTAAGGTTCTAGGGGTCCCATATTTATAGGGAACTGATCACAACCACTTCTGAGAGATTATTTCAAACACTTGGAGATGTTCACTCAAAGATTTGATTTAATTATTAAATCAATAAATAATAAATCCAAAATAAATCTTTTTCAGAAAATATCATATAAGATTTAATAAATTAAATTTTATATGATTTTCAAGATTAAATCACAAAAATCGCATAACCATAATTATAAAGTAATATAATATAATTATTTTCCTAATTAAATATTCCGGGAATTAATTCTTATATTTAATTCTCTCTTAAATTTCAAGTTAAAAACAGTGACTATTTCGTCCTTACCCGAAAAACTATTTTGACCTTAACTCTCAAACCGTACATCAAAATTGCACGATTCAAAATGGAAAGTTACAGAATTTTATTTCCCATAATCTTAGAAGTATCCAGGGATCAAATTCAGTTATTAATTTTTCACATTCCCGACCAGTACCAAAAACTTTGGTACTTTTGACAAATTTAGGTTAATCATTGACAACAATCAGGAATCACTCTTGATTGGATCTATTCAATGTTTAATTAGTATATTAAACATAATTGCAGTGTCATACTTGTAGAGCTACAAATAGGACAAATGGACACAGGTGTAGAACTTTCACCAACTTTGGTAACATTCCAATATAGCGCGAAGCTAAACTCTCTAGTGAATTTAAATTTTATCTTCTTGAACACAGGTGTCCATTGATACAATAATATTTCATTAAGAAGGTTTTCGTATTATTATGATTCTTATCAAAAGTTTAAATTTATTATTATCGTTATGCCTTTTTGACGACACTACCTTAATCTACGATTATTGCAAACTATTCATTTATCGCGTTATGAATCCGTACGCGGCGCATGAATACTTATTTGCTTCCCACAAATCATAATAAGGAAATCATAAAGTTATTATCCATATCTGTAATATTCAGTTTGTCACGGTAAACCTTCCGATCCCAAAATAAAAGTGTTGGGAATACTCGATTGCAAACTGAAACGATTAAATCAAAGATTGTTTAATCGTACTTTCATCAGTTACGAACTTTAATCATGGGAAGTGGTGATTTTATCTGATCATGTTAGCGACTTTAATCTTACTTTCATCAGTTACAGACTTAAATGACGATTTCATATATAAGTCTTTCCATGTCCAGTACGAAGATACTTTATACCTGAAGAAGTTAACAGTGCATGGACAACACTATGACTCAATAATAGGTCACCACCTTTATGTGATCTATTAAGTTCACCAATAGTCGTTCTCGATCAGAAGTTCCCACTTCCAATCTAGACTATGGACCAATTTTATGTTCTTTATTTATGTTAGTCCAACTAGGGGCGGACCCAGGAATCTGAGTTAGGGGTGACGATATGTAAGGTTTTATTAACGAATAAAAAGAATTTAATATTAAAACTCGCAAAAGGTTGTATTAACGAACAAAAAAAATTTATTATTAAGACTCGTAAATTCAATAACGATTTTGTTAATTACATAGCAAGCAAAACAACTAACTCGTTATTTTCTTATTAAAAAATTTAACGAGTTTTTAAATATTTGTTATTAATGTGTAGTAAATTAGATATCAAATAAATATAAAAAACTAAATAAACAAAAAAATAACAACAGTTTGTTATATATATATATATACATATATATATATATATATATTACTACGTAGATAGTAGCTTAGTAGAAAAAGAAAGTTTTAATTTATCATATTAAAAGTTGTCACTGGGATTATAAGCAATAAGCAAACCAAAAATAAAAGCTGAAAGTGAACTAGTTGGGACTATCCCATACCATCCGTGATAATCAACTAAGATATTGCCACTGAACCAAGGGTACTCTTTATCTTATTAACAGATATGTATAGTATATATTGAAAAAATCTGAAAAATTAGTTTTAAATATATAACGAAGAAAACTTGTCGGACGGGTGACATTAGCCACCCCCAAACGTGGCTGGGTCCGCCCCTGAGTCCAACCTCCCCACATAGACCTAGTGTGATGACTTAATATAAATACAAAGTTAAAGGACTTAATATAAATACAAAGTTAAAGAACTAAGGATCAAACATTCAATTTGATATGTATATCTTTAATCTGCAGATAACTACATTTTTTTTCTTATATATTAATGAGGATCATTGGATTTCACTCCTACCCCCATGCTGCAGATAACTACATAAAATTAACAATAATAAGAACATTTCGTTCCTAGGTAAACGATCATAAACTTATACAAATGAGATTAGCATCTAAATAGAGAGCATATACAGAATATGTCCAACAATATATATGGGTTAATTGTGGCATAAGTCATCAACCTTTATTCAACTGGGGCGGCATAGACCTAACCCCATTTAATAGTGGCGGAAGTAATAATACGTGGGTTAGGGCTATGCCGCTCCAATTGAGTAAAGGTTGAAGACTTATGCCACAGTTAACCCATATATATATTATTAGACAATCCCACGTTTGCCTAAATTTACATATAATTTTTGTAGCCTAATGACGTGGTTGCATGCTTACGTGGGGATGACATGGCATCTGAAGAAACAGTGACGTGGCAAAGTTAACTTTTGCCAACGTTTGTTAGAAAGAAAAAACATTGGATGGAAACTATCTTTGGTGCTGAGTGTAGTACAATTAAATATATATTTTTCAATACAAATCAATAGGATATGGCACCCTAGTTTTTTTGGTTAACTAGGCAAATGCCCAATTGACTACAAGCTTTTCTAAAAATTGCGCAAGAAATTTATCGCCATCTAAAAGACTAAAACTACCCATTTAGTGATATTTAGACTAAAATACCCTCAATATTATCCTACGTAGCTTTTTCTAAAAAATGGTATCTAAAAAATGGTATCTAAATTTGTAAACATTTTTATAGTCTAAAAAATGGTATCTAGAAATTACAGTATTTATAGTTATAGTATTGCCTTACTTATACGTAATTAGATATACATATATATATATATATGAATAATGTTATAAAGGTTACATATAGGTAACTGCAACACGTCATTGTAATTATAATTACATTTACATTGTAATTACTAATTATAATTACATTTACGTACTTTTATGACTTATATTACGAGTAACGAATTACAAATAAGTAACTAAGTAACGTATGTGTAACTATAATTACATAAATGTAACTATGATTTTATATATGTAATTATAGTTACATGTTTGTACAATATGACTTACGCATTTACAACTCAAGCTTCAAAGGTAATTTGTTGCACTTAATAATTTCCTCAATGTAATTTTAGTTACACATATGTAATTGTAACTACATATATATAACTTCATTTACGTAACTCTACTTACAAACAAGTAATTCATTTTACAAACAATTTTACTAGATGAAAGAGGAGCCAATAACGACAATTGTACAAAAAAATCATACTAGATGACAAAGGAGTCAATAACGATAATTATTCTTAATTAAAACAAACTTTTGTGTAACTAGGACTAGATAGAAAAGAAATAACAAAAAACCGACACCCGATCACAAATTCATCTCTATAAAATGTGGCCTTTTGGAATATAGCAAACAAAACAAAATAGATTCAAATTTGACTTAAGTTGCCCTTCTTTCCCGGTTCTTTGGAGATCGGCATGCCTTTTTTATGGACGACCATATGTGTATCCTGGCTAGACGATCTCGCTCACATGACCGTGAGAGTCCGAGCGTCCAGTGTGGTGAAGTCCATGCTCTTCCATGTGAGGGCTTCCAAGAGGTTTATCTCATAATTCACCACTAGATCGTTGCCGTTCCGTTTCAAAATCTCGTGGGGTTTCTCCTCGATCTAGGACATCCGGAGCAGCGGGCAAGACACATTCCCATTTGGCGTTCTCCCTAAATTCTAAAACCATTAAAAAGCCCAAGAACAAAAATTACACACCATCAAAACTATAAATACTAAATCATAACTAATAATTTCAAAACCTCAATTTTAAATCGTAAAGATATGTAATTGTAATTTTTGATGCCATGCATCAAGAAAACCCTAAATCCTAAAATAAAATTATAAACTTCAAAGAGAATGCATTAATATCCAACAAAATGATTTTCGATTTTACTTTTGTGGCTACTTGCATGAAGAAATTTGAATGCGATGATCGTGATAGAAAAATAGGAATAAAGAAAACACGGCGTCAATCATAATTTAGAGAAAATATGATCGGGGGAGAGATTAAAAAAAAAAACGCTAGTGAGAGTGAGAGATAGATACTTACTGGGAATGATTGAGGCAGAGGGCTGGGATTCGGAATGATCGACGCTGTACGAGTGAGCTGCGGGAAGCGAGAGAGAGTGATCGCAAGAGATAAGAGTTTGCATGCGACGACCGGAGTGAAGCAAGAGAGAGTGAGAGCGAAGAGTGGGAGTTTGGACGAGAGAAAGAAATGATTTGAAAATTAATTGTCCACCAATATTGTCCTATTAATAGTCAATTTATCATTTAATATTGTATATTGAATTAATAGTCAACGAGTAATAATAGGAAATTTGTCAAGAAAAATTTAAAATTAATAATTACAATTTTAAACTGATTTTTATACATGGGAAAAACTAATTTAATAAAAAATGTTTGAGTATAAATGAGCATTTCATAGGCTTTCCTTAGTTTTTTTTTTTTACAGAGGATACGGCATCACAGTTCATCATTGTTTGTATGTTTACATCACTTAAAAAAAAGAAGACTATTATTTTATTTTATTTGCTAATTTTTTTTATTTATAAAAATAATCTTGACACAATTAAAATTTTGAGATATATTCATATAATTTCTTTACCAAAATATATTTTTCTAATAAGGGTTTATTAGAAGATATTATTCCAATTTTTTTTTAAATATAATATCATTTTAAAAAACCTTGACACAATTACAATTTTGAGATATATTCATATAATTTTTTATCAAAATATATATTTCTATTAAGGGTTTATCAGAAGATGTTATTCCAAAATAATTTAAATATAATCTTATTTTAAAAACTCTTGACACAATTACAATTTTGAGATATATTTATATAATTTTTTTTATCAAAGGATATTTTTTAAGTAAATATATTTTTCTATTAAGGGTTTATCAGAAGATGTTATTCCAAAATAATTTAAATATAATCTTATTTTAAAAACTCTTGACACAATTACAATTTTGAGATATATTTATATAATTTTTTTTATCAAAGGATATTTTTTAATTAAGAGTTTATTTGAAGATATTATTTCAAAACAATTCAAATATAATGGGGATATTAAAATATGGAATAACCCTAAACCCAAAATACATGGGAATTAGGGTTTGTTAGGTATTATTTATATTATAGCTATTACAACTATAGTCTAGATGGAAGAAAATGAAAACAGAAAAAAATCCACGTCCCTGCGTCTAAACCGATGTGGGCACAGCAGAACGATGTCCCAAATGACCAACTCTGTTTTTTTTTTCATCTCCTTGCGTCTAAAAACCAATGTCGGCACATTCGGACGGCGTCCCAAGTTTCTTTTTCTTGTCTACTTGTCTGTGTCTAAACCAATCTCATTATAAGCAAAACGACATCCCAATCTTTTATTTTCCCGCTTCTCCTTGCTCAGACTGTGTTCCTGCAACCAGACTTGATTTCTTTAGGCGTCCCAAAATAACTATATCCGTAAATAATTACACACGATTTCTAAACAATTATACTAAATCAATGGAAAAAAGCTAAAGAAAATGTGTGCAAATAACTGATAAATTAAATGAGAATATTAAGAAAATAAAACTAACATTTAAATTAAGAGCACTGTCAATTTTACCGCGCTGCTTCATTCTCCCGATGTTGTGAAAACTCATCCTCAAATTTAGATCGTCAACCCTTTTTCAATATCTTTTTCCCCATGTACAGCCCAAAATCTTTGAATTTTTGTTTCCAATGCTCGCTCCTCCTTGACGTATAGACACACAAGTAAAACTTCTCGACGGGACTCCACAAGACACTTCAATACCTTATCTTCATTGTTGTTCTTGGGAGCCATGATAGAACAACAATTTTTTTTCTTTTCATTTTAGGCGGGAGGACACGGTTCTAAGTTTTTAATTAAATACAAGTGAAAAACATGCAATTTCAGGGCATGAATTGTTTAGGTATGGATGAAATTGATAAATTTCATTAATCAATTTCCAAATTCAACAAATATAATTTTATTATAACTAACGAGTTTCATATTCACTAATATCTCCAAAAAAAATTAAAAACCCAAAAGCCACTCATCTCATTGTCCTTGCACCAAACCGAGCAGAGATAATTTGGAAGTAAACTTTTTCTACAACACTTGTTACCCTGGATAGAGCTAAGCGAGGAAAGGCTAATCCAAGTAAAATATATGTACATTTAGTATTGTTTTTGGCTTGATGTTCATCGTTACTGTAGAGGGCGATTCGCACCGCCTTACAGTCACAAAAATACACGATTCAAACACACGAATAATACGAATGATGGGGTATCTTTGATTGATTATGATTACAAAGGGGATCGGTCTCTTCCGTTTATAGCTTGGAACCTCGAAGAAGAATGCGATTAAACTAAGATTAACAATATCGAATGGGTCACACAAAGGCTCTCTCAATGCTACGCGATGACACTGTTTCTCTCCTTTCTCTCGGTATCGACCAACCCCTTCAAACGGGAGCTCCCCCTCTATTTATAGCAACGCTCGGGCCTCCTCGACTCGAGTCCCCTGGATGATCTTCTAGTGGTCCCCCCTTCAAATATTCTGTGGTCCTTCCTCCTGACATCTTCGACGGCTGCCAAAGGAGCTCGTTTCCACTAACGTTGTCCCCCTGCCATATCCTGAGCGCGCTGCCCAGCAGTGGTCCCCCTCAGGCCGTACTTCCTTGTCGCATTATGGAGAGAAACCCTAGACCTTAATGGGCTTGAGGATCCTCCTCGGTCATCGCTTCTTCCGATGGGCCGGGGGCCCATCGCCATTTTGCCCATCTCGACCTTCGTCGTTTTATGGGAAAACGACAAGTGTAACGCGGGGAGGGGATTTGACCAAATCCGACCTTAACAGTTACTAAACTAATAAATAACAATTTATGAAAATAAAAGTGATGCTCCAGCGGGCCCTCTTCTTTACTGCTCTCCGTTCTCCACTCCTCACTCAAATCAGCCTCACCTCTCAATGAAATATTTAGTTTTATCTTTATATGTATCTTTTGCAAGCAAATTCTTAACCACGTCCTCATCGATTTGTAGATATTGTATCAATAACGTTATCACTTTGTTTTCCCGCCACCTGCATCAATCGCAACATAATTAATTATAAAGAGTGCAACGTTCACAATTGAGAAAACAATAAAGGGTCTCGTAACTACAGGAAACAGATAAATTCTTACCGCTTTGTCATCAATTGGTAGGCTAGTGAAATACATCATATCCTCGACCCCGAAATCAATGTGTGTTTTCTCTTTAACGACTTTGAACACAAAACAACTTTCTTTTTTGTCGTAAAACTCCGCTACTGTGACAATCATGCTCCAATCTTATATGAATTATAACCGCTTATGGAGCTCAAAATTATAGTTGAAACAAGGCTCTTCAAATCGTTCCTAAACTCCCTCGTCTACTTTCCATGATTGAAACGGCCCGATAAGCATTGCGATTTTTGAGCTGTCTTAGACTTTCTAACTTAATCTAAGAAATCAAACAATCAAATTAAGTGATATGTTATTATGTTTAGACTGTATATGTTGGAAATAAGGCGATCCCTTGGATTATAATTTTTTTGTGAAATATTAATTTATGTCTGATTAACGTAAATGCGTAGGGTAAACTTTTAAAAACAATTTAACAAGGAATAAAGTCTCATACTAAGATTCCCTAATATCCTATCTAGTTTACGAAAACCTAAAAATTAAGTATTGTGTCCCGGATCTTTAATAAAATCGACTTTTATCATAAAAAATAATTCAATATTCGATTTGAATTTCTATTTCGAGTTGTGAGCAATTACGTAAAATTTCAAAATAAATAAATAGACTCGCACCTTTTTTGTGTCTCCCGCTGCGTACTCTGATCTTCGATTTTGAAACAGTTTCTACGAATCCGAGCTTCTTAGTGTGCGATTTTAATGTCCGAAAATCCTCACAGTAATCTTCTGATGTATCCTCCAGAGTTAGACCACTAGGATTTGTGGGCTCTTTGAGTGATCATTAAACGTTCAAAGTCTGATCGGGAATTTCCTTTAATACTACAGGCGAATTCACAGAAAGAGGAAGAGAGGGGGAGGGAGATGGTGAATTTTTCAGATTGTGAGTTACTTTAGAGCTCGGGTCTTTCCATTGAAACTTAATAACGCAAACAAAAATGGATTTGAATAGGGCCTCATAATCAATTTCCGAGAATTTTGGTGTGAGTATATTATATTTCTTGTCAATGATTTTTTGGCTCTTTTTACACGTTTCAGCTCACAATTAATAGGGCCTCATAATCAATATCCGACCTCATAAATGGCCAGTAACAAATTGTGTTTGATTCCTTTATAATTACATAGAAATCACGCTAGTAACAACCATTGCTAATCCTGAGGCGCCGCTCGTGCTACACTGATTGCTTATTGATGTCTTCTTCCTCGTCGTCTATCATTGGTCTCATCGCTTAACTGTTCTTCATCGTTAAGCTCTGTTAAGGTCAGATTTTGTCAAATCTCTCCTTAACAATATCCGGTGTCGTTTATGAAACAAACGACATAAAATAGAAGCAAGATCACTTGAAGATTCCAGGCCTATCAGAAGATAGGGTGAATTAGGGCCCAGCGAGCAAAGCCCATCAGAAGTCATCATCTGACAGAGCCAGCCCAAGACCTCATCGCGACAAGAGAAGTTCATCAAGAAAGAAGCTCATCGGGAAAGCCAAATCGAATTAAAAGAAGAAGTTATTCGAGATCGCGAGAAATGAGGAAGGGCAGCTCATTCAGTTGAGGATTTCGTGGGATATCCAACGAAAATAAGGGAGGTCAACAACGATCATAGAGAAACGGAACGAAAATAAGGGAGGTCAACAACGTAATTATTTGTGTTATTTCGATTATCTTTGTGACTGTAAGGCGATACAAATCGCCCTCTACAATTTGGCGCCCACCGAGGGGCTTTGTTTCTTTCTATCGCACAGCCAGGAAATCGAAGAGAAGAAGGAGGATGTCAGCCGAGGAAGCCAGCTCTGCTCAGGAGCAGGCCATGCAGCGAATGCAACGAAAGCTGGCCGAAGCCATCGCGAAGATGACAGAGGTCACCAACAAAGCCGAGGAATCTGCCCGGCGGATAGAGGAGCAAGCCGTGGATAACAGACACCTCGCAAGCCTCTTAGAGCGTGCGGAGAGACCACGTCCGAGAAACCAGATAGCGGAATCGGCCGCACGAGGAGCCGGAGGGAGCGCCAGCAGAGGCGCGGTGACGGCGGACACACCGATGGGCATGTAGACCCCATCGCTCATCATGAACCTCTTTGACACGGACGCAGCCCAGCCGCCAACCGCAGCAAATCAGTTGGAGAACACGCCGGGGCACACACCGGGCAACCCGACGATGGACGTGGCGACAAGAGTGGCCGAAGAGGTGGCCAAGGCGATGGCAGTGATGTCGTCAAAGATGGAAGGCAAACTCGGGCAGGTCGCATCGCAAGTGCACCAAGCGACGAGCTCGGCGCCGGAAATCGACAGGATGGTGCGAGAGGCCAGAATCACCCCGTTCACGACGAGGATTCGGGGGATAGAGCTAGAGGAGCTGCCAAAGATCAAGCTCACACCATACAAAGGGGAGACGGATCCCCACACCCACGTGAAGTCATTCCGAATCGCGACGGACCACATCGGGGGCGAGGAAGTCCGGAAGGAAGTTGTCCTTTGCAGACTCTTCATCGCGAGTTTGCAAGGTCGTGCCAGTGACTGGTTCGCAAGACTGACGCCGGGCTCCATCGACACCTCCAACGAGCTGGTCGCCCTTTTCTTAAAACACTTCTCCATCTACGTACAGACGGAGCTGACGGTATCCAACCCCTTCGATGTCAAGCAAGGGAAGAACGAACCTCTTCGGCAGTACGTGGAGAAGTTCAAGAGCGTCATGTTCCGAATCCCGAAGATCGATGACGTCGTCTCGGTCTAGGCTCTGAAGCACGGCTTGTACTATCAATCCCCATTCAACGACGAGTTGTGCGTCTCGCTGCCAAACTCGATAGAGGACGCACTCCAAAAAGCAACGATCTACATGGACATGGAGGAGAACAAGGCGATCAAAAAAAGGCTAGAAGAGGAAGCCGAGGGCCGAGAAAGGCCAGAGAGGAGGGAAGCTAGAGACGGACGAGAAGGATCGTCGTCCAGAACGAGGAGAGAAGGAGAGCGACGAGATCGGAGAAACAGGGACGGTGCCGATGAGCGAAGAGTCCAGGAAACCCCTGGGCACGGAGTCTACCAAGTAGACGGAAAGAAAGAGGCGCCCAACAAGCGTGAGAGTCATCAGCAAGGGGGACATCCACAAGGGAACTCACAGCCGGAGAACTTCCCAAGCAACCAGGGCAGCTTTTCAGAAGGCCGAGGAGGCTACTCTGGTGACCGAGGGGGCTACTCCGGAGGCCGAGGAGGTTTCTCAAGCAACCAAGGAGGCTACTTCGGCGGTCGAGGCGGTTACGAGAGGAAGCCGTGGCCGAGGGACATGAGCAAATACTGCTCCTTCCACGAATACCACGGTCATGCGACCGACGAGTGCGCCAGCCTGAAGAAGATGATCCAGAGGAAGGTCGAACAAGGGGAGTTCCAGAATGTCTCCCAGAAGCCCACTCAGCCATGGAATAACGGCAACCGATCATTGCCGAACAGGCAGGAGGCCCCCGCTCAGCGCACGGGAGGAATCCAAGAGGCACCAAAAAGGAGCCTTGCAATCGAAGAAGCCTCGACGGAACGCGCGAACGACGGGAGACCAGCCGCAAGACCAAGGATCGACTTGATCATGGGAGGATCTCGCCTCTGCGAAGACTCCATCAACAGCATCAAAGCCTACCAGCGCAGAGGGAAGGAGTCCGCTCGGGAAGATGCGAGGATGACCGGTCTGAAAACGACGATAGAGTTCGTCGACGAAGAAGTATGCGCCGACGAGCACGACGACGCTCTAGTCTTGGAGATCAACATAGGATGATGCGACGTCGCTCGCGTCCTCGTGGACAATGGAAGCTCAGTCGACGTCATCACATACGACTGCTTGACGCGGATGAAGATCGAGGACCTAGTCATCGGAGGCCGTCCGCGCAAGGTGTCAGGCTTCAACGGAGACGTAGCCCTCTCACTGGGAATCTCACCGTCTACGCCGGAACCGTCCATCGGATGACTGAGTTCATGGTACTGGACGTACGATCACACTTCAATGTGATCCTCGGGAGACCTTGGATTCACTCAATGAGGGCCGTCCCGTCCACGTACCACCGATGCATCAAATTCCCAGGGCGGATAGAAGGGACCATCGACGAAGTCCGAGGAAACAGCGAGGCCTATCGCATCTGCTACATGATGCACTACCGAGCGATGAGCGCGCCCAAGGACGTCGAGAAGGCCGAGTGCAGCGGCAGCAAGCCAGCCGATCAATAGCAATTAGCCACGGCCGCTCCGCCTCCACCATCGACGACCCGGAGGAAGCGGCGCAGGAAAAGGGGAAAAGGGGGACCCCCGGGCATCCCCAAGATCCTCAGCGCGGAAGACGTGGAAGACCAAGCCACCGAAGAAAGATCAGGAGGCCCACAGCTCGAAGAAGTGGAGCAAGTCTGCATCGACGACTCCGACCCGGCTCAGACTGTCGGTATAGGCGCCGGACTCGAGCCAGAGATCAGGGCTCAGCTGGTCGAGTTCCTGAAAAGGAACTGAGGGAGTTTTGCATGGTCCCACGAGGACATGCCAGGAATCGATCTGACGGTGGTCAACCACCGGCTCAACACAGATCCCGGGCACAAACCCGTCATTCAGAAACGAAGAAAGATGGCCTCCGACCGGAACAAGATCATCAACGACGAAGTGGATAAGCTGCTCGCTATGGGAACCATCCGGGAGGTGAAATACCCCCAGTGGTTAGCCAACACCGTCGTGGTAAAAAAGAAGAACGGCAAGTGGAGATTGTGCGTCGACTTCACGGACCTCAACAAAGCATGCCCGAATGACAGTTTTCCAATGCCGCACATCGATCGCCTCGTCGAAGCCACTTACGGGTACGAGCTCTTAAGTTTCATGGATGCCTACTCAGGCTACCATCAGATCCGGATGCACCCAGACGACGAAGAGAAGACAGCCTTCATCAGCGTGAGGGGAACCTACTGCTATAAGGTTATGCCTTTCGGGTTGAAAAACGCCGGGGCGACCTACCAGAGGCTGATGATGAAGATGTTCCACGAGCAGATCGGGAAAAGCGTGGAAGTGTACATCGACGACATGGTCGTCAAATCCCTGAAAGCGGCAATGCACGTGGAGCACCTAGAGGAGTGCTTCGGCGTCCTCAACAAACATCAGATGAAGCTAAACCCTACCTAGTGCACCTTCGGCGTCTCGTCCGGAAAGTTCCTATGTCAGATGGTCACACGACGAGGAATCGAGGCCAATCCCGAACAGGTCGAAGCCATTCAGAGCATGCCGTCACCGAGAAATCGACGAGAGGTCCAGAAGCTGACAGGAAGGATCAACGCACTAAGGCGATTTATCTCGCGACAAGCGGATCCAACTCTCCTATTCTATGAGCTGCTGAGGAAAAACAGGAAGTTTGAATGGACCGATAAGTGCGAAGAAGCCTTTCAAGCACTAAAAGTCTATCTCTCATCGCCGCCCGTTATGACAAAGCCGGAGCCCGGAGAGCCGCTCTACCTATATATCGGCGTATCCGATCAGGCGATAAGCCAGGTGCTCGTTCGAGAAGAAAAGGGGGAGAAAAAGCCAGTCTCCTACATCAGCAGGAAGCTCCTCGACGCCGAAACGAGATACCCCACCATCGAGAAGCTGGCGCTAGCTGTCTATGACGCGTCGGAGAGACTGCGATTCCACTTCCAGGCCCACATTCAAAATCCGAATCAATCCGGCAGAATCACGAAGTGGAACATAAAGCTGGGAGCATACGACATCGAATACCAACTGCGAACGAGCTTGAAGTCACAAGTGCTAGACGATTTCCTCATCGAGCTGCTCAAGGAGCCCGTGGAGCTGAGCGATGAGGCGGGTACCTGGAGACTCTGCGTTGACGGATCATCGACCTCGACGGGATCAGGAATCGGAATCCGGCTCATCTCTCCGATGGGAGAAATAATCGAGAAGGCTTGCCGCCTCGCCTACCGTTCCACCAACAATGAGGCGGAATACGAGGCGCTCATCGTCAGGATGCAATCAGCACTGGCCATCGGGGTCAAGAACTTGAATGCCTTTTCGGATTCTCAGCTAGTCTTGAAACAAGTCAGTGGAGAGTACGAGACGAACGACGAAAGAATGGAGGCCTACGCTGGAGTCGTCAAATCCCTCGAGAAGAAGTTCGATTTCTTTACTTTGACACAGGTGTCCAGAGGGGACAACAACCATGCAGACGCTCTGGCAAGCCTGGGGTCGACCACCCAAGTAGGAGAACTCCGGTCAATTACGGCAGAGACGCTGCAGAAACCTAGCATCAAGAGAGGCGAAGGCCCCGATAAGAAGAGACTGAAGACAGGCGAAGAAAGATTAACCGACAGGGAAGACAACGCTCATGGCAATGACGGCGTCTGGGAAGAAGGCGAGGAAGAGATCCAGCATATAGAAGAAGAAGAGGACGAGAATGGAGAGCCAGGAATAGTAGAAGAGAAGATTGGAGAACCCCCATCCGAGCATATCTACTCGAAGGAAGGCTACCCGAAGATCGACAAGAGGCACGGAAGATAAAGATGAAGAGCTCCCGGTACACAATCGTAGATAAACGGCTCTACTTCAAGAGCCTCGTAGGCCCCTACCTACGCTGTCTGGGCAAAAACGAAGCGGATTATGTCATGCAAGAAATCCACAGCGGGGAGTGCGGTAACCACTCGGGCGGGCGCAACCTACTAAGGAAAGCCAAGGTGCAAGGTTTCTTTTGGGAAACAATGCGTGCGGACTGCGTCAACCACGCTCGGAGATGCGAAAAGTGCCAGCGGCACGCCCCAGCAATCAACTGCCCTGCCGAAGAGCTGTCAGTGGTATCGGTGCCCTACCCTTTCATGAAGTGGTCCATGGATATCGTCGGTCCTATGCCAATCGGAGCGAGGCAAAAAAGATTCATGCTAGTAGTCACGGATTTCTTCACCAATTGGACCGAAGCCGAATCCTACGCCAATATCAAGGACTCCGACGTCGAGAGTTATGTCTGGAAGAATGTAATCACTCGCTTCGGACTCCCCAGGGAGATCATCGCGGACGACGGATCCCACTTTATCTCGAGGAGGTTCAAAGATTTCTGCGCACGCTGGAAGATAAAGCTAAACACTTCGACGCCAAGATATCCTCAAGGGAACGGGAACGCCGACGCGATCAACCGAACAACCACCGACAACCTCAAGAAGCGGATCGACAAGAAGAAAGGCCTGTGGGCAGATGTACTCTCGGGAGTACTTTGGGCTTATCGGACAACACCACACTCAACCACCGGAGAAACTTCTTTTGCCCTAGCGTTTGGGGTGGAAGCGGTAATCCCGGCAGAGGTAGGAGTCCCCAGTTTCAGGAGATCCTGGGCACCGAGCAACGAAGAGGACAACAACCAGGACTTGCTTCATCAACTCGATCACATCGACGAAAGACGGGAGCGAGCCAGAATTCATATAGCCAACTATCAGAACACCATCGCACGATTCTACAACAAAAAGGTGCGACCGAGAAGGTTCCGAGTCGGAGAAATGGTCCTCAGAAAGGTTTTTCAGAACACGGCCGAGCTTAAGGCAGGAAAGCTTGGAGAAAGCTGGGAAGGCCCGTATATGGTTACCCACATCGTCAAGCCAGGGGTATACGAGCTCAAGAACACCGATGGAGTCAAAGTCATAAGAAGATGGAATGTCAAGCACTTGAAGAAATTCTACCAATAAAGGACCTCGTCGGTGTTTTTCTCCTCTACCACCTGTTCAATATCCTTTCTTAATTTCTATTCTTAAGTTTACTCTCTCGATTTAAGTTTATTAAAAGGGGACTCCCGACCCTACTTGTTCGGGATTAGCATGATTGGCTCCGGCCTTATTCAATACAATATGGAGTACTCTTCCCTCGCGAGCCGCACCCATTGGGGGACTCGAAGGGTTTAACGAGGCTCGTCTTTTAAGAAAAAATATTCTATCGCTTCTCCATTTAAAATACATATCACAAATATATATACACATAATATGAATCAGTGCCAAGCACTTCATCGCGACAGAGCCCGGTGCATACCGACAAGCTCATCGCCAGCGAATCAGTGGCAAGCACTTCATCGCGACAGAGCCCGGTGCATACCGACAAGCTCATCGCCGAATATCACAAACTACTACAGCAAATGGGCCAAGCAAAAAAAACTACTACGGCAAATGGGCCAAGCAAAAAAAACTACTACGGCAAATGGGCCAAGCAAAAAAAAAAACTACTACGGCAAATGGGCCAAGCAAAAAAAAAAACTACTACGGTAAATGGGCCAACAAAGCGAATCAGTGCCAAGCACTTCATCGCGACAGAGCCTGGTGCATACCGACAAGCTCATCGCCAGCGAATCAGTGCCAAGCACTTCATCGCGACAGAGCCCGGTGCCTACCGACAAGCTCATCGCCTAAAAAAAAAAAAGCGGAGTACACATACTCCCATACTTCATCGTTAGCATACCATATATAAGAAAGTCATAGGCTTTATTAATAAGAATTTCTTTACAGACACGATACATGGCGGCCGCAAAATAATTTACAAATCTATTGAAATACAGCAAAGGAAGGTCAATCCTCCCGAACAACTCTATCGGCAATTTGCTCTATGACGAACTCCCCATTCTCGGATAGGACGTCGCGAAGAAGATCCTCCACGGCGGCATAATTTATGGGCTTCAGCATCATAAAATCAAGCATGTAGGCCGAAGAGGGACCCATGGGGGGAACCTCATCGTCCGGGGCTCCGGAAAGCGTGGCAGCCGCACGCCTTATCATGTCTTGGACAAACTCCTCGAGGATGGCGGGGTGTTCATTGTCGATCACGAGGAAAGAACCTAGCACATCCTCGTAGTAAAACAACGGACAAGAAGTGTAGAAGAATTCGTCAACCTGAGGGAAGAAAGTTGAGAATAGCCAGGAAATTATAGAAGGAACGCAAGAGAAGCGACAAGCGCAGTAACGACAAGTTAAAACAAAGAAAGAAAGTTTTCTTCATTAATAAAATCCATCGAAGGAGTTACAACGGAAGACAATATAAAATAAATATACATAGGAAAGCTACAAAAAAAGGCCTAAGGATTTTCCTCTTCCCCTACCGCTCCGCCGGTAGAAGAGACGACCCCATCGTTGGTCCCGTACTCGTCGAGGCCATCGGAGGCCGAAGAGGCATCCCCACCTACGAAGCGAGACGCCCAATCGGCATCAGCAGGAGGAGGAGCACAAGGAGTGAGCGGAGGAGAATCAGGATCGAGGAGGGCTTTGTCATCCAGCTCCCGGGCCTTTGCTTCGTTCTCTTCCTCTAACTCTTTGTACTTCGGAAGACGAGGCAGGAGACTCTCTCCTGGTCGCCGTGGGAGGAGCTTTCTCGAGAAGGTGAGCATTGGCCCCATACGTGGCAGAGCGGCAATGGAAATTGGTGGACTCCTCCAAAGCCGTGTACCTCTCTGAGGCGCGCTGTACTTTGCTTTGGGCCCTCTCGAAGAGACGTAGGCGTGCCTCGCGCTCGGAATTCGCCTCTGCTTGCGATATCTCGAGGTCTTTCCCGAGGCGTTTCATGCACAAAGCCACTCGAGAAGCGAGTCGGCTCTCTTGCTCGGCAGGAACGCCCACCGCTTCGCTGATTTTGGCCAACCTCCACTTCTTTGCTTCGAGATGCTTCTCGTAGCTTTGCACTATCAGGGAATGGCGCTTATGCTCCCCGGCAAGCTCAGCCTTCAGCGCCTCGACCTCTTTCTCGGCTTTAGCCTTGTACTCGGCAAGCTCCCTCTCCTGAGCCTGGCGAAGCGAAACCTCTTTCGCCAATTTTGCCCTCGCAACCTCCAGTTCGTCGGAAGTCTGCTCGGCCGCCTCCCGATACTTTTGCTCCCCGAGGACGGAGATCTCGAGATGCGATTCGGTATCGGCTAGCTTTGCGTGGAGGTCGCGAATTTCCAGAGCGCTCTCGCCCGCATTCGTATTCTTTTCAAGAATGACAGCGTTGAAGCGCGCGAGGGCTTGAAAGAGCATGGTGGCGGCCTGGCCGTAGCCACCAATATCGGTCAGGGACAAGCCAGTACTGATCCGAGAAGGCTCAGGCCAAAACAGATCCCGAAGAACCCGGAGAGAGTATCTCCTCCACTCTTCAGACGAGGAGCTCGGGGTAGGAGCCGCTGGAAAACGCTCCGCGAGGGGGATGGAAAAGCCTCCTGGTCGAGAATTGGGAAGAAGGCTTGGCAATGGAGAAAAGGTAACCTCGGCAGACCCGACGGAAATATCGGTGGAAGGCGAGATGGTAGCCCTAGAAGGGCCGGCGTCGTCGGTCGGCTCCGAAGAGCCTCCCACTCGAGGCACTTCGGGAAGGACAGGGACATCGAGAAGAGAGACGTCCGGAAGAAGGCTATCCGCTCCTTCGGGATGGCCCTCGATCAGAACCTCTTCGGAAGGTAGGAGAGCCCATTCCGAAGCACCGGGCTGTCCGACAGGCTCCAAGGCGGGGAGCGCGTCGGCAGTATCAAGCACCTCTTCGGGTACCGAACCCTCCTCGTCAGCCGGAGGAACAGCAACCGAAGAACTCTCCACGACAGGTTCGGGGAGCGCTTCGGGAGGAACCTCCGAGCAAAGAGGCGCGTCGGCGCAAGCCAGAGCCTGAAATTACAAACAAAAATATATATACGTGTATATCAGACACCCAAAACCTGCAAAGACACCCAAAACCTGCAAGCATCACGAAAAACGGTAGAGGAAGATTAGATGGTACCTCGGAAGCCGAGAGGTCTAGTGACGACACCAAATCGATGAAGTCGTCGTCGAAACGGAACAGCTCCCGAGAAGAGGGAGAAGGATGTGGAGTTCCCCGAGCCTTATCGACGGCTTTGCTAGCCTCGATCGGGGGAGTTGAAGCAAGACCGGTCGACGCGGCCGTCCCGGAGGGAACGGCCCCGTCACGAGAAGCAACGGTAACAGTCTCCGAAGCCGGAGGGATCGCGTCGGTCTCCTTAGGTGGATTGGAGACTTTGGTTTTCTTCGGACGAGGGGCGTCGCGTGCCCCTTCAGTTGTTTTCCTCTTCAGGACAACCTTGTCGCGAGAAGGTGCCCGCAAAGAAGGGTGAGCCTCTAGTTCGCGACGGCATTCCGAAGGACGAGGCGCATCTCGAGGGCGAGTCGCCCCCGAGGAAGGTGGAACTTCTGAAGAACGAGAAGCACTGGCGTCATGTTTGTGCTTTGTTTGCCTTTCTGAACCGCTCTTCGGAGGCGGAGGCTTATCGCAAGAAGCAAACCGGTCAGCCCCGGTCCGAGGACCAACGCCCAAGAAGCCTACTTTCGATAGATCCCTTTGAGGACCGGAGGATCCACCTCCTTGTCCTGGATTTTGGCCTTGTCCTGGATCTTGGCCTTGACATTGACGTGGTTCCGTGAATCCACGAGCTGATGTTTGAGTTCTCTTCTTCGGCTTGGGAGATTGTCGAACAACAGGGGGCGAAAAGCCATCTTTTACCTCTTCGAGGCGGAACCCCACTGGCCACAAAGTCTTGGGTGGTTTACCCACGATGTGGCAGAGTTGGTAGAGTCCCGAGTCCTTGACACGGGTACTGAAGAAGTCCGTTGTCCAATTCCGACGAGGATTGTCCAGCAAAGCCCGAACAACCCCAGCGAAGCGCTTGTCGTCTTCTTTATTAGCGACGGGCCTGAACCTGGGCACATCTTTCTCGACGACCCACTCGGTAGGTAGCGCATCCCAGTGTGGCCCAAGGGTGAAGCGGTCGAGATGCGCGAAGAAGTACCTGTTCTCCCACCCGGACTCGTTGTTTGGCGTGTTGGTGATGACGTGGGGACTCATGGCGTGGGAGAGGAAGAATCGGCCAAGATTCTTCGAGTTCTTCGACCACTTGAAAAGCCGCATCAAGTCCTCCAGAATGAGGAGCACCTTCTGTTCGAGAGCGATCGCCATGGTGCAGATAAGGAGGCGAAGAGCGTTAGGGCTAACCTGACTGATCGGCATCTTATACGCGTGAAGGAAGCAGACGATGAGATGAGGCAGTGGAAGATGCAACTCCACCGAACGGAAGAAGTGCTCGTAAAGAGCGATATACCCTTCCGGAGGTTCGTCGGCAAGCTCGCCGGACTGAGGAAGACGGAGATAGCAGGAAGTGGAGTCCACATAGTGTTTCTTCAAGTCCTCCAAGTGCCTCTCGGTCATTATGGACTTCGGCGACCGAGTCTTGAAGATCCTTCCACGATTCGACATTCTCGCCGGAGCAGAGGATGAACGGAAAAGAGTTAAAGATTTTGTTTGAAGAAGAGAGATTCAAGAAAGAGAATTGCAGACAAAGTTTAGGAAAATGGCCGAAATAAAGTGTTTGAGTCGAAGTTGAGGTTTGAATTTATAGAAGGAAACTTGCAAAGTTGAAGAGGCACTCTTGGATCCGACGGCCCAGGATCGAAGCGAGGGAAATCATCTAACGGTGAAGATCAAAAGAGTCGTTACGAAACCCAAAAGCACTCGAGTGCGAGAAAACCCCGCATTTAATGCGGAATGATTGCCATCGACTTCCAAGATCTGACAGCGTGGAGAAGCACGCCCAATCGGAGTTGCATGGGAACTCGCGTTCATAAGTGGGCATGCAAGAAGTGGAAGAGTCTCCGAAGGACACAACCTCCTCGAAGACCTACTCCATCAAGGATTCAACCTCATCGAGGATTCAACCTCATCGAAGATTTCACCTCGTCGGAGAGAACTTCATCGAGGAAAACTTCATCGAAGAAAACTTCATCGGGGAAATAGTTTTTGAATTATTTTATCAATTGTTCCGCACTCGATAAAATAGGGGACTAACTGTTAAGGTCAGATTTTGTCAAATCTCTCCTTAACACTATCCGGTGTCGTTTATGAAACAAACGACATAAAATAGAAGCAAGATCACTTGAAGATTCCAGGCCTATCAGAAGATAGGGTGAATTAGGGCCCAGCGAGCAAAGCCCATAAGAAGTCATCATTTGACAGAGCCAGCCCAAGACCTCATCGCGACAAGAGAAGTTCATCAAGAAAGAAGCTCATCGGGAAAGCCTAATCGAATTAGAAGAAGAAGTTATTCGAGATCGCGAGAAAGGAGGAAGGGCAGCTCATTCAGTTGAGGATTTCGTGGGATATCCAACGAAAATAAGGGAGGTCGACAACGATCATAGCGAAACGAAAGGAAACCCTAGCAAGATTCGTGGGAATAATCTAGAAGACCTTCGAACCGATAAATATGCATGTGAACTCAGTGTAAAGTCATTTAGTATCCAATAAATCGTGAGTTAGAGAGAGTTATTCTTGAGTCTTTGAGTTTGCTTATTCATAGTATTCTCGATCTCTCAAGGATCATAGTGTGTAACCTTCGATTGTCCGAGCCATTAAACGGAAGAAACCGGGTCCTCTCGGAATCACAATAAATCAAGGATATTCATATTTTCATAATTATTTGTGTTATTTCGATTATCTTTGTGACTGCAAGGCGATAAAAAACGCCCTCTACAAGCTCTTTGCCATTGCTCTTTCTTGGCTTGGCCTCTCTAATAATGTAGTATCGCCAACGAGGTGTCATCGATAAAGCTTCATCGACGAGGCTCTGCCGATGGGCGTATCCTCGTCGACGAACTTCATTATTCTCATTCGTAGTCATCTTCGTCGCCTGCCTTGTTTGTTGGTCAATGGGTCCCTTTGCACTCTTCTTCTGATTGTTGACTTCTCCCCTGGTTAACCATTTTGACTTTGTCAACATGCCTTTATTTTGGTGTTGGACCTCTTCAATCAAAACCCATTTTCATAGACGTCGGAGATATATATTATCCATGGTATAAATTTTGGGAATTTTGCATGGAAATTCGTGCGAAATTTGTTATTCGGAGAAATTCGAAACGAAAACCTCGTCGTTTCGCTACCGTTTTATAATTTTTTGCAAAATTCCAAGCGATTTTGCAAAATCGTGTCGTCTATCGTTTTTGTGCAGCCAAACGACGAAAAGGTGGTCGAAAACCCATGAAACCCTGTTTTTTCGGATCTGCCTCTTACTTACACAATGCGAGTTTCGAGCATCAGTTTGGAGAGGGAGAGAGAGTAAGGGAGAAACGTGGGGAGTGAGAGAGATGTGGTGTGAAGGCGCAGAGTAGAAAAAAGAGGGAGGTTAGGGTTTTATTTTAGAAATGTTGTTTATATAGGGAAACTTCATAAAACATCCCTCAAAACATCATAAATTATTTTATGTACCAAAATACCCTTATTTGTGTCCATTTTTTCGGACGCGACTTGTCCATTTTTCAGGAGGCAATATGTCCATTTTTCAGGACACAATATGTAATTTTGAAAGAGTATTTTTGTATTACAAATTTGAAAAGGATCTATTTCCAATTATGATGTTTTGAGGTGTAGTAAAATAATTTATGGTGTTTTGAGGGATGTTTTATGAAGTTTCCCTTTATATATGATTAGATGTTAGGGTTTATGTTGGTGGGTTTTATTTCTATGGGCTCATTTGGGCCTTGAATCATAAACAATTCATAAATCAAGATAATCTTAATAAAAGTTTATAACTATAATATCTTAATTATATATATATATATAATTTTAAGATTATTAAATTTAATAGTATATTTACTTAATTTTTAAGTAAAACAATGTATAATTAATTTAATATTATTAATAATAGAATTTTTATATTATTTTCCAGAATATCTGTCGAAAACCCCATCGGCATGCAGTATGCTCATGAAAAATATGCGGTATTTTTGACATGCGGCATGTCGTATTTTTTTTTTCTTTTCGATTTGTCCATTGACTAGCGATATATCCGTAAAATAGAAATTGCGGAACGGCATCGGCAAGCGACATTTAAAACCTTCAAATTATCATATCAATGTAAATTAACATAGACGAAATCGTACGTCAACAATATAAAGCGACATATTTTCTCATCCAATTTTCTTTACTATTTTTTTTTTTTTATGGAAGTTGGTCGATTTTAGCTTAGTGGTATTAAATATATAAGATACATGATTATCCTAAAATAAAATAATCTGAGTACAAACGCGCTAAGCTTCCTGAGCTAGAATTTGGGCTAGTGGGCCCTTACATGGTGTCGAGTTAATTATAGTTTTCACCACCACATAGGATATTTATATGGATCTATATTTTTGCTAATATGTACTACTATTGTATAGCCTCATGGACTTCATAAAATTTGAAAAGCATTCGCTCGGCCCACTCAAGCCCAATAAGGTGTGCTTGGTCGAGCTATTGAAGTCCTGGATATCTTAGGGCACAATATCTATCTCTCATTGACCGACCCTTCTAGTCACTTTCCCATAGCTTGTGGCCATGGCGGCTATTAAAAAGAAGAGGAAAAAGATCGAAGCTTTTCCTAAGAATGATAGACTTGAGAAAGTACTAATAGAGGTATAAGTTTATCCTTAATTTTATATTTGTGTTCTTCTATAGTCATCCATAAAATTGATATTTACAATTTGTATTATATCTAGATTTGTGTCTTGTTTGAGACTTTTGTTTTTTACTACGTATAAATAGATTTAAGATTGGTCTCTGCTTTATTTATTTATCATATTAAATAAAATAAAAAAAACTAACATGATCTATAAATAATTTTAATTGTGTTCAATGTTGTGAATAACGTATTTAAGCCTCGAGGCGTTTTCTCGCCTTGCCTCGAGGCGTTTTCTCGCCTTGCCTCGAGGCGTATAGCCTACGCCTCGAGGCGTTCGAGGCGTAAACCTTAATAAATATTTAAAAATGATATATATATTAAATAAGATAGATAAAATAATTTTTTAAAATAAAGCCTAATCCAAAGCAGCCGTGCGCAGAGGAATGAGGTTTTAGAATGCAGAGGAATGAGGACATGCAATAGCAGAGGATGATATTGATATCATATATTATATAGTAGGGTTTTGTTTTTAAATTGATATCATACGTATTAATTATTAGCTTTAAAATAGGTAACAATATTTTGATTCCTGAATATTAGGATAATAAAAAAAAAAGATATGAAATACTAATAATATATTAAAAATTAACTCGAAGATTTGGAATAATTTGGAAAAAAATCACAAGAATATTATTTTAAGCCTCGAGGCGTCGCCTCGAGGCGACAAAATAACGACCGAGGCGCATGCCGAGGCACACGCCTCAATCTTCCCTTCTGAGGCGTAAGCCTCGTTGCAAAAATGCCATGCGCCTCACTGAGGCGCGCCTCAATGTCGTTTTTCACAACACTGATTGTGTTATCATCAAAGTGAAAAATATAGAAAAACTTCCTTTGTTAACCCAATTTTTTTTTTTCACTATTTCTTAGCCTGTGCTTTTAGTTGCTTTCGTACATGGTATGTTACTAGGTTATATCATCATCTTGATGATACTTATTACATTAATACATCCACAAATCAATTGATCAAATAATCATTTTCAATTAATATATATATAGGGAAACTTTAAAAAATGACCCCCAAAAATACACTTATTTCGGTTTTGTTCCCCAATTTTTTGTTTCTGAAAAAATATTCCCCATTTTAAAATTAGCCATGTTTTGGACAATACTACCTTTTTACACCCATTTTTCACTCGACATATTTTTCACCCTCACCTCACACTGACTCCCGCTCTTTCTCTCTCTCTCTCAAAGACCCGACCCCCTTCCCCCCTCCTCGCCATTGAAACCCCCTCTGAAACCCCCTCACCTCACCTTGCCATTGAAACCCCCTTCCCTCCGAGCTTCCCGACTGCGTGATGGAGGCGCCTCGCTCTCTCTCTCTCTCTCCCTCCCTCCCTCTCTCTCTCTCTCTCTCTCTCTGAGCATCGAAACGCTCTGAGCTTCCCTGCTTGCTCTCTCTCGCTGTTGGCAGAACCCACACCTCTCCATTCGCCCTCTCTCTCTCGCTCTTCTTCGAAACCCAGAGCGTCGCGAAACCCGCCATTGACGACGTTGCTCTCTGCCGTTGAGGTACTCGGACCTGGTTTAGGGTTTAGGTATTTTGGTTTTTTTTTTTGGGTACAAATTTAGGGTTTCGAATTAAATGGGTGTTTCAAATACAGCGAGTTTGATTTAAGATTGTATTGCTGATTGTGGATTATTTGCAATATTTTGTTAGGGTTTTTACAGAATGTTACAGATTTTGAATTGTTTACAGATTATTTGTGGTTTTTACAGATTGTTACAGATTGTATTGCTGATTGTTACAGATTGTAGATTGTATTGCTGATTGTTACATATTATTTTGTTAGGGTTTTTACAGATTGCTGATTGTGAATTTGTTTCAAAGGTAATTATTTACAGATTGTGGTTTTTTTGTTGCCTATTTCTGTGTAGGTATGAATTACGTTGCCGGTGAAGATACTTGGGGTCCAGCCCAAGTGTGGTACCCTTCACGGACCCGCGTGGCGGCACTAATTGATAAGTTGGAAGATCTAAGTTTGTTGGAGCAGGTGGCGCAATCTCAGTTCCGTCTCATTGTGGACGAGTATTATCCCGCATCAACGAAGGGATTGCTCCACCAAGTATTACTCCGCCGAATTCCGAGCGTAGGAACCTCGGATGAGATTTGGTTCAATTTTGGTGATGTTGTATGTAAGTTCGGTCCGCGTGAGTTTGAATCTATATCGGGGCTTAAATTCGATCGGGAATTTGAGTCCCACCACCAGGCGTCGCTTAAAGGCATCCCGAAAGAGGAAATCATGAGTTACCATCAAATTGAACAAGCGTTCTTCAAAGAGGATGGTCATAATATGGATTACAAACTACGGGAAGGGGTTTTTCTTCTATAGGACAAGCAGAGAATCCTATAAATTTTTTTAAAAATAAGAAATAGGAGCTACCTTTCTCCGTTGCCTCGCCGTGTGCCGCAAGCGACATATCTCGAGTCGCGCCTCCGCGAGCTACCTTTCTCAGGTCTTTGTGCCACCTCGAAGAAGTATTTCTTCCTTCGCAAGATCGTTTAAATTTTGAATCTGTACCCACTCATTTGATTGTGATTTCATTTGCATGCTCTTCCAGATCCTTCCTCTGCGCTTCGTTGAACCCTCGCTCGATCAACACCCACGATTCTTCAACACCCGACCTCCTATCTCGAATTGCCACTATCCACTCTCAATGGATTCCCATCAGGTAAGTCCAATTGCCACCATCCACTCTCTATACCAAGTTGTAATTTTGGGTTTTGAATTGTGATTTCATTTATTGGTCAATGGCCTAGTTAATAAATTTCGTTTAAAACCAAGAACCGATACTTCACGGTTCTCGGTTTCTGATACCGATACCGAGAACCATTACTTTAACCATATTTTTCGATTTTTGGTATAGGTTCTGGTTGTGAACTACATGTCGTTTTATGGCATCACCAATTTTTTTTTCTCGAATAATATTGACTATTTTTTTAGGGGTAAAAATTTCATAACCGTTACTCGGTTTTGTCTCGGTTTCGGTATTGATCCTGGATTGGTTTTTTAAAAATCCAATAAAACGCATAAGCCTAATAAAACTAGTACTTATCACTTAATTCGATTGTTTGATTTTTCAGAAGAAGATACAAGGTGATAGGCAACTCAAAACGGCAATGATGTTGGGATCGTTTCAAAACTGGAATGTAGACGAGAGAGTTCGAGAACGAGTGGAACAAACTTGCTTCAAGTATATTTTGGAGTTCCATCAGGAGCTATCATTCAAACAAAACTGGAGCATGATTGGCGCGATAGCGGAATTTTACGACAATAATAAAAACTGTTTTGTTTTCAATGTCGATGGAAAGAAGACGTACATGGATTTCGGCGTGGGGGATATGCTGTATCTCACTGGACTCCCAATTGATGGCGAGGCGGTAAAAAATTTATCAGTTTCTCGTAAATTTCTTTACTAAATAGTTTAGAATGATTAGCATGAATACTATCGATATTTGTTCTCATTTGTGAAGTTTGCTCTCTTTATAAATAATAATGTTTCTATTGATTTAGGTGACGGGAAAACAAAATGCAAACGTCATCGAGACGATATGCACCAATCTACAGATCGATGAGAACGAAACTAAGAGTTTATTATATAAAAATAATTTTTTCATTAGTTGCCGACAACTGAAGGTTCGATTTGAGGAATATCGCGAAGGAGATGATATAGAACCATATGTTATGGCCTACATTCTCTACTTTTTGGGAAAGGTACGATGAACACAATCGCGGCGATGTATCTTCTGCTGCTGAAGTTAGATGTTATAAACTCGTACGCTTGGGGAGCTGCAGCAATTGCCAGGATAAAAAACTCGCTTGAGAAACACTGCAGACCTACTGGAAAAAAAATTCAAAACAGTGAGGAGTTTGTGCGGGTTCACCTACTTGCTAATGGTATGGTTTTTTCGTAGTCAGATATCGGGCTCATTACAAATTTCTAACACTCATGTTCTATGTTTTGTCTTGAAAGGTTTCCATGCCTTAGGAAAAACATCAATCGACCAACGGAATTTCCCTTGGTTATAGGGTGGGCGAAAGTTCTACAAACAAGCGAAGTATATAAATATTCCGATACTTTGACTAAGTTTTTGAAAGTACTCAAAGAAATGAAAGAGGTAAGTTTCTGTTTGCGTTATTTCAAAAAAAAAAAAATTATATTAATGGAAGTATTTCTTAATATCAGTTTATTTTATGATTTGATAGGTCGACTGGATGCCTTATGATGACCCAACACACGATATCGCATTGCCTTTGGAGCTTAGACGTACGCTTTGGATGAAATATGCTCAAGTTCCCTGCATTTGCTTCGGAATGCTATCTTTTTGTCGCTTGGAGTTATGGTACAATCAATTAGGGCTTGAATGTCGTAATTTGATTAAGTTTCAGAAAATGAATCAAAAGGATAAGAAACAAATTTTTGACAGCCAATTCAAAAACAAAGATTGGAAAGAGTTATTCCCGGTGATGAATCTCCCATGGTCCGAGCGAAGAAATTACATCGTAAAACTCAACCTTCAGTCCGAAGAGCAGCAATTGGAGGTATGTTACGATGTTTTCTCAATTTGTTGTGTTTGAACCTGTATCTCCTAAAAATATAACTTTGTCATTCTTTTTAGGAGGTATCTCAAAGGGACAACCAAGAAAATCCATCTACCCCTCATCAAATAGGTACAAGCCCGCTTGATGAAAACAACTATTATGGAGCATTTACCGGTTCCGGTTTACATGCTACGGTCTCGCATGAGGTAATTTGATTTATTCATATTTACAATTTATATGTACATTATTTTAAAAATATATTACAATTTATATGTATATTATTTAAAAAATATATCTCGTTAAAATAGAACTTTGTCGTCCTTTTTAGGAGGTATCTCAAAGTGAAAACCAAGAAAATCAATCTGCCCATCCTCAATGCGATATCAAAGTTGATCGAGTATCAACCAGTCCCGGTTTTCTAGCGCAATCAGATACCCTTCATCAATGCGATATTAACGTTGATGGAGTATCAACCAGTCCCGGATTTCCGGCTAGGGTCCCGCTTGAGGTAATTTTTCTTTTCATATTTACAATTTATATGTATTTAAATAATATAAATCTCTTAAAAAATTAAAATGTATATTTTTCACCCCTAAAATTGCTTAATACGTACTTAAAAAAATGCAGACCAAAAGGACTGCTTCTAGGCTCAGCTTTGTGTATAGCCGAAGGGCACGTGTTGATGGCGAACCTTCAAGGCTTAGAGCTCAACCGGCATTGAAGAAACCTTGGACTTTCAAACTCTCACCGGCCAAGAAGAGAAAGAGAAAGACGTAGTCCCCATCAAAACAAGTAGATCTTTCCATAGCAAAAAACAAAGTGCATTGCAAAGGTTTCGTTTCATTTTGAAAAAGTACAAACAATGATATGGCTTCGTTTCATTTTGAAAAAGTACAAACAATAATATGGCTTCGTTTCATAGGCTACATCTCTAGTATTAAAATCGTTCTGTGTACATTGATATGGTTTTATATCAATGCCTTTTGAAATTTTTGAAAAATCAGTGGGACAACTTATGTCCTGAAATTAGGATCGTGGTGGGCACAAGCAAAAAAACATCCAAATCGGTTATTTTATTCTGCTTGTCCCTACGCCAAGCCAGTGTTCCCACGGGAGTTTTTTTTTATAATTTAATTGTTCTTTAAAATCAATTGACCCTAGTTACATGATTTCAGGAAAAAAATTTGTAATCGTTCATTAAAATGAATTGACCTTAGTCCCGTAAATGTAAGAGCTCCTAGTGTTTTTTTTTTTTAAATAAATGGCAACGGCTCTCTATTTTTTGAAATGAGTCAATTTTTTCTGCTTGTCCCTACGCCAAGCCAGTGTTCCTGCGGGAGTTTTTTTTTTTTAAATTGAATTGTTCTTTAAAATCAATTGATTTTAATTGAATTTTTTGAAATGACATGACATTAGTGTCCGTATTGAAGGACCTCTCTTTTTTTTCGAAATGACATGACTTTAGTGTCCGTATTGAAGGACATAATAAAATTGAACATAAATTTTTTATCTAGGTCAAACTTACCTTAACCTGATTAGCTTTGAAATTTTAATGCTAGGCACGGTTCCTAAAGTTCACCCTCTCGAAGGAAGAAGAAAAGAAAAAAAAAATTAAACAAATTTGACGTCCCCGCGTCCTAACCAGTGTGGGCACAAGCAGAAAAACGTCCAAATCGGTTATTTTTTCTGCTTGTCCCTACGCCAAGCCAGTGTTCCTGCGGGATTTCTTTTAATTTTGAATTGAATTGTTCTTTAAAATCAATTGACAGGACAAAATTTGTAATCGTTCTTTAAAATGAATTGACCCTAGTCCCGTAAATGTAAGAGCTCCGAGTGTTTTTTTGTCCGTATCGAAGGACCTCTTTGTTTTTCGAAATGACATGACTTTAGTGTCCGTATTGAAGGACAAAATATAATTGAACATAAATTTTTTATCTAGGTCAAATTTACCTTTAAGCTATACTGAATTTTGTCACGAGTATGATTTAATCCTGAAAATTAAAAGGGTTAAATAATTTACATGACATGATATAAAAGGTCTAATTTTCATTTTCAGGACAAAAAATTTAGTTTTTTTTATAAATAAATCGCAACGGCTCTCTATTTTTCAAAATGAGTTTTTTTTTTTTTTTTTTTTTTTTTTTTTTTTTTGTGCTTGTCCCTACGCCAAGCTTGTGTTCCTGTGGGAGTTTTTTTTTAATTGAATTGTTCTTTAAAATCAAGTGATTTTAATTGAATTTTTCGAAATGACATGACATTAGTGTCCGTATTGAAGGACCTCTCTATTTTTCGAAATGACATGGCTTTAGTGTCCGTATTGAAGGACATAATATAATTCAACATAAATTTTTTATCTAGGTCAAATTTACCTTGACCTGATTAGCTTTGAAATTTTAATGCTAGGCACGGTTCCTAAAGTTCATCCTCTCAAAGGAAGAAGAAAAGAAAAAAATTTAAACAAATTTGACGTCCCTGCGTGCTAACCAGTGTGGGCACAAGCAGAAAAACGTCCAAATCGGTTATTTTTTCTGCTTGTCCCTACGCCAAGCCAGTGTTCATGCGGGGTTTTTATTTTTATTTTTTTAGTTGAATTTTTCTTTAAAATCAATTGACAGGAAAAAATTTGTAATCGTACTTTAAAATGAATTGACCCTAGTCCCGTAAATATAAGAGCTCTGAGTGTTTTTTTTTTTATAAATAGATCGCAACGGCTCTCTATTTTTCGAAATGACATGACATTAGTGTCCGTATTGAAGGACCGCTTTATTTTTTGAAATGACATGACTTTAGTGTCCGTATTGAAGGACATAATATAATTGAACATAAATTTTTTATCTAGGTCAAATTTACCCTTAAGTCAATATCTTTGAAATTTTTGCAAAGTCAGTGGGACAACTTATGTCATGAAATAAGGATCGTGAAAATATTAAACGTTGATATAGTTTCAAATCAATGCGTTTTGAAATTTTTGAAAATTCAGTGGGACAACTTATGACCCTAGTTACATGATTAAATCAGGACAAAATTTGTAATCGTTCTTTAAAATGAATTGACAGGACAAAATTTATAAACGGTCTTTAAAATGAATTGACCCTAGTCCTGTAATCAATGGCTCTTGAAATTTTTGAAAAGTCAGTGGGACGACCCTAGTCCCGTAAATGTAAGAGCTCCGAGTGTTTTTTTTTTTTAAATAAATCGCAACGGCTCTTTATTTTAAGAAATGACATGACATTCGTGTCCGTATTGAAGGACCACTTAATTTTCTGGACAACTTATGTCTTGAAATTAGGATCGGGGAAATATGTAATGTTGATATGGTTTATATCAATGCCTTTTGAAATTTTTGAAAAATTAGTGGGACAACTTATGTCCTGAAATTAGGATCATTGAAATATGTAACGTTGATGTGGTTTCATATCAATGCTTTTTGAAATTTTTGAAAAATTAGATGGACAACTTATTTCCTGAAATTAGAAATATGTAACGTTGATATGAGTTCATATCAATTATTGTTTTATCGTTTCCTTGAATTCTAAAAGTTTTTTTTTTTAAGGGAATTCTAAAAGTTTCTATTGTATCATAGTTAGAAGTGAAAATTTTGTACCCGTTTCCCAGTTTTGTCCCGGTCCCATAACGGTTTAAAAAAAAAATCCGGGAAATATAGCTTAAAATCGAGAACTGGTACTTCTCGGTTCTCGGTTTTTCAGAACCAGGAACTGGAACCGGCACCTAAAAAATATTTTCTGGTTTTTGGTACCGGTTGCGGTTTTAAACTACATGTCATTTTTAAGGTCTTAGTGTATTATATATTTTTATTCTCATTTTTATATTGTGTGTAGTTTTTAATTATTGATTTTTTAAAAACTACATGTCATTTTTAAGTCAAACACTTTTAGAACCGGGAAAGTTAGAATCGGAACCGGGAAATATTAAAACCGGAACCAGGAAATTTAGAATCGGAACCGTTACTGAAACCGGAACCGGGAAATTTAAAACCGGGAACCGTTACCAGAACCGGAACCGGTACCAAAAAAATTTCCTGGTTTTTTAGAATAAGGACGAAAAAAAAACTTAATTTCCCGTTTCCCGGTTCCGGTTTCACCCCTAATCATAGCAAGAGAATTGCGAGCGATCACTTGGTTTCCATTAAAAAAAGTGTAGAAATATAAGATATAATATGCTCAGAATCACGACCGTGTCTTAGGAGAGGCGGAGTAAGCGTCCGTAAAAAAATATTAAATTTAGGATCTCCTAAAAATCAAATTTAAAGGTCTCAAAATCACTTAAATTATTTATTTTATATATTAAATCACTCAAATAAATTTAAGGGCCTCTAAAAATATAATCATAACCAAAATCAACATGCCGAATTTTCCGACAAACCGGTTGCCGTTTTCGACGGATATATCGATCACTTGCTGATTACCGTACGGAAAATTTATAAACACTGTAGATTATCGTTACCGACATTTTTCGAGTATTACCGACAGATTAACGACTCTTATCGAGGATTATCGATGAAAAATCACTAAAATATTTTTAAAAATATATTTACAAATCAAAAGTAGCTTTTCAACATCTTGATATTTGAAGTAAAGGAATCACTATTATGTATTTTGTCACCTTCAATACATCCCTTCAAAGTTCAAACTACTCTTTCTGAAGCATTCAGTGGGAAAAATAAAAGGCGTAATATTTTGTTTGTTCCTGCACAAGTTACGGTGTGCCCACAAGCAGAAAAATAATCGTTTGGTTTGGGTGTGTTTCTGCTTGTGGGTGCGCCAAATTAACGTGCCTGCGTCAAATTTGGAGTCGTTCTGCTCGTGCCTGCGCCGAAAATGCACATGCCTGCGCCTAGATAGAAAGATTGAATCTTTTTGTCATTTTCAATTCATTTTCTCTTTGTTGAACTTTGATTGGTTTAGACTTCCTCACCGCAAAATTGTCGAAACATAAACAAAAACTTTCTAACCTCGCTGAAAAAGTATAAACATGGAAATGATGTCATGCTAGACAATTTTTAGGTTATGCCTAGACACTTTTAGAGTTAATTCAGACAGTTTTGTTCGATTGCCGGAGAGGTGAGGCTGATTGGATATAGCAGTGGAGAACCGAGAGCAACGGAGATGATAATCAGTATCTTCGCCACATTAGTGTCTCTTGGGAAATATAAAAGGCGTAATATTCTGTTGTTCCTGCACATGTTACGGTGTGCCCACAAGCAGAAAAATAATTGTTTGGTTTGGGTGTGTTTCTGCTTGTGGGTGCGCCAAATTAACGTGCCTGCGTCAAATTTGGAGTCGTTCTGCTCGTGCCTGCGCCGAAAATGCACCTGCCTGCGCTCAGATAGAAAGATTGAATCTTAAGGTCATTTTCAATTCATTTTCTCTTTGTTGAACTTTGATTGGTTTAGACTTCCTCACCGCAAAATTGTCGAAACATAAACAAAAACTTTCTAACCTCGCTGAAAAAGTATAAACATGGAAATGATGTCATGTTAGACAATTTTTAGGTTATGCCTAGACACTTTTAAAGTTAATTCAGACAGTTTTGTTCGATTGCCGGAGAGGTGAGGCTGATTGGATATAGCAGTGGAGAACCGAGAGCAACGGAGATGATAATCAGTATCTTCGCCACATTAGTGTCTCTTGGGAAATATAAAAGGCGTAATATTCTGTTGTTCCTGCACATGTTACGGTGTGCCCACAAGCAGAAAAATAATCGTTTGGTTTGGGTGTGTTTCTGCTTGTGGGTGCGCCAAATTAACGTGCCTGCGTCAAATTTGGAGTCGTTCTGCTCGTGCCTGCGCCGAAAATGCACCTGCCTGCGCTCAGATAGAAAGATTGAATCTTTTGGTCATTTTCAATTCATTTTCTCTTTGTTGAACTTTGATTGGTTTAGACTTCCTCACCGCAAAATTGTCGAAACATAAACAAAAACTTTCTAACCTCGCTGAAAAAGTATAAACATGGAAATGATGTCATGTTAGACAATTTTTAGGTTATGCCTAGACACTTTTAAAGTTAATTCAGACAGTTTTGTTCGATTGCCGGAGAGGTGAGGCTGATTGGATATAGCAGTGGAGAACCGAGAGCAACGGAGATGATAATCAGTATCTTCGCCACATTAGTGTCTCTTGGGAAATATAAAAGGCGTAATATTCTGTTGTTCCTGCACATGTTACGGTGTGCCCACAAGCAGAAAAATAATCGTTTGGTTTGGGTGTGTTTCTACTGGTGGGTGCGTCAAATTCAACTGCTGAAAATGCACGTGCCTGCGCTCAGAAAGAGAGATTGCATCTTTTTGGTCATTTTCAATTCATTTTCTCTTTGTTGAACTTTGATTGGTTTAGACTTCCTCACCGCAAAAATTGTCGAAACACAAGACAAAAACTTTCTAACCTCGCTGAATACGTATAAACATGGAAATGGTGTCATGTTAGACAATTTTTAGGTTATGCCTTGACAATTTTAAAGTTAATTCAGACAGTTTTGTACGATTTCCGGAGAGGTGAGGCTGATTGGAGATAGCAGTGGAGAACCGAGAGCAACGGAGATGATAATCAGTTTCTTCGCCACATTAGTGTCTCTCACTCATCGGAGCGAATAATCAGTTCCATGTTTATGTATGTGGTCAATGGCGGCATAAACGTCATCCACAAACTCAAGAGTGAACGCTAGAGCGCTATATTCATGGTGCATGAGGAAGTTTTAATAGGGAACTAGCCTTAGGTCCCCCGTATAAAGTGACACCTGCAAATGAAGTAGCCACAATTAGCCGTGATTTTGGATTTTATAAATCCTCAATTGTCAATAAGGATCTCTGTTAAGACTCATTTTCGTTTGTTAGGGGTACTTTAGGGTTAATTAAGGGTGTCAACATATATAAGGTCAGTAACAGAAGGCTCCTGTTTTCGAGATTGATTTTGGGTCGTAACAGAAGGCTACTATTCCGAGAATATTAATTGGCTAAACCAAAGCCAGATAAAGGTCAGCAAGAAAAGAAGAAGAAGGAATAGTAGAAGATCAAAGTCATGCATAATGAAAAGAATCACTTCAATATCAAACTAACCTTGGACACGAAGGTCAACAATAAGCTCATCAAGACTTCTGAATTAATGAAATCCTTATGAAGGAGGAGGGTTTCCTGATAATAGCAGACACGGAAAATAAGAATGGAAATAATAATTTAAAAAACATGCACAGAATGTCATTAAAGATGAGTTTATGTCGAGAAAAAACCCCGAAAAGGACATAGTTACCATGGCATTACAAGCTGCTGGATAATCCACTTTTGCATCCAAAACGATTCGCTTTGCCACGTCGATATCGGCAGACTTATCAACGTACACATGGCATACTCCATCTGAAAGAATATCCATTGCAATTTCATGTGCAACATATAGACATGAGCTCTACTCGGAAAAGTAAATCACAAGATCAACAAAAGATAAATCGCTCGGTTCAGTTTATCTCACCAGCATGACCAAGAACAGGGATTTTTGTAGAGCTTTTGATTTGAGAAACCAGTTTATTGCTGCCTCTTGGGATCACTAGATCGATCACAGCAGCGAGCTAGAATCGGGAAACAAAAATGTCTGATCAGTCTTATATTTTTTACAGTCAACTATTCTATAACGTAGAAGAATTGAATCTGAGCCCTTTCACCTTAAGTAAATCGGGAATCTCTTCCCTTGTAGTCACTAGCCCAATTAATTTTCCACCAGCAGTATCCGGAATGGCTTCGGTGATAACCTACAAAATTATAGAAAGCAAGCTTAAAGGAAGAAAGAAAGAGCAACAATTGATCACTAGGGATGTTCAAGTACATTCCAAGGTTTAAAACTGCAGATTTTAGGCGGGAAAAAGATGCTTCATAGTGTATGCCTCAGCAGGAGAATCTGAGGCGTACAAATAACGTAAGCCTCAAGGCTAAGCCTCATCACGTGTAGGATCAAAATTGGTTTCGAACTCATTTTGCAGTTTTGAATAAGATAAAATATACAAACCTTGTGCAGAACAGCATTTGATCGCTTGGCTTCCTTTCCACCTTTCAAAAGGAGCCCATTGCCACTACGGATTGCTAGCGAAGCTATCTACTCCAACGCATAAAAATTCAAATCAGAACTTAGGCTATAGATGAAACAGATAAGGATCCTAATTTTCTTTTAATACTTTCTGTTTTGGTTTTCATCTTTAGTATACTTTTATAAGATGAGAAATAAGTTTAGAAAAGCAAAACAAAGCTGACTGTATATTTGGGTAACTTGTGCATCGGGTCGAGACTAAAAAACAATAAGGAGAACGCCCAAGGGGCTTGATGTTTTATCCAAGACAAGTCCATCTCAATCTATAAAGAAGATTGATCATAAGAATCATCATCATATATTAAAAATAAAAAATCAGCAGCGAAAACTGTAAATTCCTTCTCATTGGGACTGTTCCATTGCAGAGTGTTTAATTACCTCATTTCTCTTCAGAACACGACCAATCGGATCTTCCATGTTGGCAAGGACTCGAATGGAGTTAGCAAGGCCCTTAATCTGTTAAAGCATAATAGCGTTAGTTAGGAAATGCCTAACAAAAAAGATTAAGGACACAAATTGAAAAAGACTAAATCCCAACACTAGTACAAATTGTTGATCCTACCACGGAGTTTCAACCATGGATTTTTTGATCCATGGTCGAAATCCAAGTTTCTACCATGGAAAATTTTTTCCATGGTTGAAAATCGAATCACGCCGCGGTACCCTTTTGCACGCCGCGGCACTCTCAAATTCACCATGGATATATTTTCCATTGTTGAAAATGTGTCATTGAGATGTTTATAAGCCGCGACAGATAAAAAATGCCGCGGCATGGTTGGTACACAACGACACTCTATAAACCGTTGTTCATACCACGCAGTGTAAGCTGCGGCATTATATATGACACGCCGCGGCATTATTGGTACACGATGAAACCTTATAAACCGTTGTTCATACCATGAAAAGTACACCGCGGCGTGCAATTGAAAACACCACGGCACGTGATTTTAGAGAGATAAGCCGTGGCATTATTTCTTACACGCCGTGGCATGGATGGTACACAACGACAGCATGAAACCGTTGTTCATAAAGCCTCAGTAAACCCCTTGTATGCCGCGGCGTGTCTTGAAAAACGCCACGACATTTCGTTTGTAGAGACACGCCGTGGCGTTACAAATAATAAGCCGCGGCGTGTATTGTATTTAGCCATTTTCTCATTTGCGCCGTGCCTGACTCTCCTCGACTCCTTCCCTTTCGCCGTGCCTCTCGCCCTCGCCCTCGCCCTGTTTCTCCAATTCCCGCCGCGGCACGAGATGTACCCAACGACACTTGTTTGAACCGTTGTTCATGCGCACAGTAAAAAATATATGTTTGCCGCGGCGTGTGTTTCAAATACGCCGTGGCACACTACTTAATACGATTTTGAATGATATCGCCGCGGCATGTTTTTTAACACACCGCGGCGTGACTGGTATATACAGTCTTACCCGCAAGGATTTCATTTTCACTTCGCGCCGTCACAAACCCTACCCCTCTTTCTCTCGCTCTCTCTTTCTCGCACTCGCCTTGCGCCGCCGTCTTCTCACCGCAACACGATTCACGCCGTCATCCGCCGTTGCCGTCCACGTCCCTACGCCGTCGACCTCCACGTGTAAGTGTCGATTTCAAGCTTTGTTTTTCTGTTTTTTTTTTTTCGTTTTTTTGTTGTTGTTAATTCGAAATAGGATTTGAGTATTGTTGTATTAAGTCATTGATATCAAGTTCTTGTATCTATTTTTAATTGAAATTTGATTTTATGAATTGATTAATTTGGTTTTTAAATTAGGTTTAGGCATTGAAATTTTGTTTTGGGTATTGAAATTAGGTATTGTAATTAGGTTTTGTAATTAGGTTTTGAAATTAGGTTTTGAAGTTAATTGGGTATTGAAATTAGGTTTTGAAATTAATTGGGTTTTGAATTTGGGTTTTTAAATTAGCTTTGGGTATTGAAATTTAAATTCAAATTTGAGTGTTGAAATTGGGTGTTAACTTAATTAGGTATTGAAATTGCATTTATCGAATTACGTTATATGATTAAATTTTGTATTTTGATTAGGTTTGGTTTTGTTTGATTGGTTATATGATTAGTTATTTGTGATTTGAATTGATTAGGTCAATTAGTTTATTTAGTTTGGTTTGGATTAATGAGTTTAATTAGTTAAGTTAGTTAGTTTATAGGATTATCTAATATCTTTGGTTAATTAGTTTTCTGGCTTGAATTAATATGTTATGGCATTAACTTTTCTTTTTAATAGATTTCAATGGCACGAAAGTCAAAAGCGCAAGGGGATATCTTGTGCTTAGAAACGTATCGTCGAGCCGAGTCCCGCCTACAGTCAACGAGGACGAACAAGTACCACTAACACCTCCAATTCAAGTACCGCCCAGTTTCAAAACAGAAGCGGCAAGGAAACGATTTCAAGTTCTTTGCAAGCGACAATTATCCCCGGAGCGTGGATTTTGCAAAAATACCCATTACGGACATGGGTGACCTTGGCGACGCTCTCAATGAGAGTATCGAACAACGCGGTTGGAAAAATTTCATGCTCCAACCTAGGTTTAAGGCGAGGAGGACATTGGTCCACGAGTTCTATGCCGCTCTTCCCGACGAGTCAGTTGATGGATTTGTGACTGTTCGGCATATCCGATTTGCAATCAATGCTCAAGTAATCAATGCTCAAGTAATCAATGAATACTACGGAACCCCAAATTTAACCGTCGAGGAAAACGAGCACAACCAATTGGGCGACCAAGAATTGAATCAATAGTTTTACGACAACATAGCGGCGACCATTGCTACTCCCGGAGCACAATGGCACAATAGGGCCGGAGAGATGCGACTAAATAAAAATCAGTTGAATCGGAGAGCCAAGGTTTGGATGTACTTCTTCGGGGCCAACCTATTCCCGCATCTGCACTTCACGGAGCTGCAGTTCAACTTTTTCAAGTTGATCTACGCGGCGGTTAGGGGGTTGAATATCGACGTTGGTCGTTTCATCTTCTTCTACATGACCCACATGGCGTACGACGCCTCAAAGAATGCACTGGGCTTCCCGTTCCTTATCACAGCTCTATGCAAAAAAGCTGGGGTAAGTATATATATCTTTATTTGTCTTCAATTGTGAAATTCATTTTTTTCAATATTGATCTAATCTTGCTTTATTTCATTGTTTAGATCAAGGATTCTGAGCTCGACCTGACGGTGCCGTATGGAAAGAAGATGGACCAGGCTTGGATCCGGAGTTTAAAAGAACCCTTTGTTGAGGCCCCTGCGAACGAGATACCTAAACAACCTGCAAACAAGGTAAGTGTATAGCTGATATTGCTTAATTGTTTATTATTGTTTACTATTTTCATAAACACCGCGGCGTGTGCGTGTTATTTCTCTACATAACCTCTAAATTATGAACAGAGCCGCGGCTACACAAAACACGCCGCGGCGGAGTTCATACGCCAGACACTTTAAATGAAAATAGCAACAACATGCCGTGGCATTAATTTTTAAAGCCACGGCATGTTGACATAAAGCCTCGGCTTATGTATATCCTACCGCGGCGGAAAATAACCAAAAATTATAAAGAGAGCATGCTTAACATTAGTCGGATTAGGCCGAGGTGTGACCAACGCTAGCCATGACATTCTTTCCACACGCCTCGGCGTGACCTATTAAAGCCGCGGCTGTGTTCATAAGCCAGAGGTTAAAATAGTAAATAGCAACAACACACCACGGCATCAAGATTGTAACGCCTCGGCATTGTCACGTAAAGCCTCGGCTTATGTATAACCTGCCGCGGCTTATTACGACAAAAAATTATACAGAGAGCATGCTTAACTTTAGCCATATTAGGCCGCGGTGTGACTAAAACTTGCCGCGGTATGACTAAACTTGCCGCGATTTAATTTATGATGTCGTGGCGTTTATTCAACTTGCCACGGCAGGTTTTGAAGTATGCCGCGGCATCTTACAGCTGACAAAAAAATTGGCTATATTTTTGCAAGTACAATTATTGATTTCCAACGATAAAAAATGGCTATATTCGCAAAAATAATTTAAAAAAATATAAATTTATTTATTTTGTCTATTTATACCATAATTACTTATATTTTTACTCGCGAGATGTGAAATGTAGTACTTCTTAAAGTTTTATTTGTAATGCATGTGGAATTGTTTGTAAGTGATAATGTATTCTTAATTTTATTAATATAAAATGTAATTATTTTACGTTGCGGCGCATAACTTATTTTATGAATATACACTTTCGAAACATTTATAGTTCAAAAAACTTGAGGGCATAAAGTGAATATCGGAATGTAAACTTGAGGGCATAAAGTGAATACCGTACGAGATAGTATTTAATAATTTTAAAACAACAAAATCACTTACAACAATTAAATATTACATTTAATAGTTTTAAAACAACAAAATCACTCACAACAATTCAACATTACATTTAATACTTTTTAAATAACAAAATAACTCACAACAATTCAATATTATTTTAATAAAACTACAACAATTAAAATCATAATTCGTCATCAATACCCAAATCTCTACGACAACGATTGGCATGTCGACGTAAATGAGTTGTGCCTCGTTCAACGATTGCGAGAATCTCTTGTCGGCACCATTTGCATTTCGCGTACCTATCTTGAGTTTGAGTCTCATTGTTCCATTTGAGCCTCATTTGAAAATCTGTTTCCCATAGTAAAGACGGTGGCCTACCACGTCCACGTCCACGTCCACGCCCACGCCCACGCCCACGCCCTTGCCCCCTCGTCGGTCGTGGCCCACCGGCACGAGAGGTCCGATTTAGAGTTGGATTCGGAGGCATTTCAAACTCCTCGGTGTTGTCGGAGGAGATGACAATAGTATTATTGGAACTTGTTTCCATGGAAAAACTATCATCATCGGAGGAAGAGGAAGAGGAAAACACGACAAAGAATTGGTGATATTCCGATGACAAACCGAAACGAGACAGATCATCCATAACTAAGAAAAGTGATGATATTTTTGAATCTAAGGATAAATTTGGTGAACAATAGAATAAAATGTGAGCAAGTATAGGTTTAAATAGAAGATTTGTGTGAATTTTAACGTTTTTAACATTATTTTGACAAATATAGCCGTTTATTACCGTTGTGGGGTAATAATTCGGGTGTAAAAAAACTAGCCGTTTTTGTGTCAGCGACAGAAAGCCGCGGCATGGATAACATATGCCGCGGCGTGTTAAGTTTCTGCAACGGATATATCCAACGTTTCACATAGAGCTGTGGCTTCTTCACAATAAGCCGCGGCGTGTTTAATTAATTTTTACAATTTTACCCTAAACTTTAACCCTAAACATTACAATTAATATAATAAACAATAAACCCTCTGGATTACGCAACTCGCCGCGGCATCATCAAAAAAGGCCCCGGCGAGTTGCATAATTATGAGGGTATATTGGTAAACAGAAGAGATAAGTCGCGGCATTATGTTACCCATGCCTTGGCATGGCCTAGGAAGCCACGGCTTGCTGATACCATGCCGAGGCATATATGTTGTTTCAAATTATACAGAGAGCATGGATTCTGTAAGTCATTAAATGCTGCGGCGTTACTACCATTTTGCCGCGGCGATTGTTTAAAGGCCGAGGCATATCTTTCAACATGCCGTGGCGTGATTTCGACTACGGTTATTAGACATGGTTCAATAGGTCATGCCACGGCTTATTAACAATACGCCGCGGCGTTATGAATTAATTTTTATAATATATCCTAAACTTAAAACCCTAAACTTTAAACCCATAAAATTAAACTGTAATTATTATGCGTTTCATACAAATATGTATGAATACATATGTGATTAATTATAAAATATATAGAATTATAAATACATATGTTTATATTATAAATACATGATTATCATCAATAATTCCACATTACAAGTACCACATATGAAAAGTACCACATTACAAAACATTACTAGTACCACATTACAACACATTACAAGTACATTATGATAAGTACCACATTGCAACACATTTCAAGTACCACATTACAACACGTTACAAGTACATTCTAATAAGTGCCACATTACAACTCCATTACAATTTAAAGCTACATTTGTCACATAATAATAACAATACAATTAAAAAACGTAAAATAATAAATATTTAAATACAATGTTTTCTACGACAACGCACGGCATGAGCACGAAGCCAATAGATTTCTCGTACTGGGTAGGGAAGAACAAACAATAGTCCGCACCATTTGCATTTAGTGTGCTTATCAAAACTTTGATTCGAGCTATTCCACTCATACTTTATATGGAAATCTGTCTCCCACGATGAAGAAAATTGTGATACACCACTACCTCTTGTGCGGCTTGAACCAACGAAAAGAGCGGTGCGAATCTGACCTGGAGGTATTTCAGACTCTACGGTTTCTTCGGAATTTTGAACGCTTTCTTGAGAATTTGTTTCTGGGACTATAGTATCATTGGAGTTTATAATTTCTGGGACTTCCGAATCAGAGTTTGTATCAGGGACCACCGTATTATCGGAATTTGTTTCTGGGACCACCGTATCATCTGATAGATTTACCTGGTGATCGTTGTCATCATCGGAAGAAGACGAAGAAGAGGACGAAACAATAACGACTAGGCCGTTACCGATAGAAGACGGATGATCATCCATAATAATTTTCAATTTTTGTAGACAAGATATTTTGTGTGGGTCAAAATATAAGTTAAATGGTTGTATATATAGAAAAAAGTTATGAATTATAAGTTTTTCAAACTATTTTCGCATATATAGCCGTTTATAACCGTTGGAAGGCAATAAATTTAACCCTAGTAGCTAGTAAAAATATAGTCGTTTTTACGTCAGCACGATCACGCCGCGGCGTATTTACTATAAGACGCGGCACATTGAAGCTTGTCACCATTATGCCCCCCGATAAATGACGAAAGTCGCGGCTAATAAAATAAAGGCCGCGGCGCGTTTCGAAATCAGGGGGTATAATTGTAAATGATAAAAGTATGCCGCGGCGTTAAGTAACAAATGCCAATGCATGAAACATAAAAGCCTCAGCTTACTGTGACCATGCCGCGGCGTAAATCGGGGAAAATCTTCCCCGAGCAATCAAGTTTGATCGAGAATCTCTAAAAAAAAAGGGTCGATAATAGATCAATATGCCGTGGCGTAATTACCTAACGCCGCGGCATACTTAGCAGATCTGCCTTTTTTTTTTCATACCCATTTACACCATAACTCCAAAAACCCTATTTTTTTCTCCCTTAGGCGACTTTCCTTCGATTTCGAATTCGGGCTCGGTGCTTCGTCACGGAAGAAAACGGTATTTAATCTTCAAATTCTTTATTTGCAATATGGCATTTAGGGAATGGATGACGAAAAATAGAATGAGCGATGATTACCGACATGGTGTTCAAGAATTTATGGATTTTGTGCGTTTAAACTTTGAAGAAGGAGATTTGATTAGGTGTCCTTGTCTTTTATGTGGAAATTTAGTTTCGAAATCTATGAAAGTAGTCAAATCGCATTTGTTAGCTATTAGTATTATGAGTTCCTATGATCCATGGTACTTTCATGGAGAAATGATGCGTGGTAAAAGAGTCAATGATTTAGTTGAAGAAGAAGAAGACAAAGACGAAGCCGATGACATTGGTGGTTTGATGGATGATATCGACTATAATTTTGTGGGAAGACCGCAATTATTAGAGTCGATGGTGGGGGATTTCAAAGCGCCTTTATATGATGGGAGTAACACAACGAAAATAGGGTTTTTGGTATCACTATTCCATTTAAAGGCGGCAGGAAGTTGGACAAATTCTAGCTTTACGCAATTGTTGGAACTCCTTTGTGAAACGTTGCCGGCCGGTAATAAAGTTCCGACAGGAATATATGCGGCAAAAAAGACACTGGGCTTGTTAGGTTTAAAGTTTGAAAAGTTTCATGCATGTCCAAAAGATTGCGTACTGTATAGGAACGAGCATACATAATTAAGTGAATGTCCACTGTGCAATGGGTCAAGGTGGAAGACAAGAAAGGAGCCACATGACGGTATCAAAGGGGTTCCGCAGAAAGTATTATGGTACATTCCCGCATTGACCCGCCTCAAACGCATGTTTAACAATATTAATCACACGGAGAACATGGTTTGGCACTCAAAAAGTCAGAGTAATGATGGAATTTTAAGACACCCTTATGATGCTTCACAGTGGAAAAGTTTTGATACTCGGTATCCGGAATTCAGCTCAGAACCCAGGAATTTGCGTCTCGGTTTGGCAACAGACGGGATGAATCCTTTTGGTAACATGAGTAGTCGCTATAGTGTTTGGCCGGTAATACTTTGCAACTACAATCTCCCTCCGAAGTTGTGTATGAAGCGGAAGTTCTTGATGTTGACTCTTTTAATTTAGGGACCAAGCCAACCAGGAAATAACATCGACGTCTACTTGGCACCTTTGGTCGATGATCTAAAGATGATGTGGAACAAAGGAATTTAGATCAACAATGCTTACCGACGCGAAGTGTTCAAGTTGAAAGCAATGTTAATGTGGACAATCAACGACTTCCCGGCGTACGAAAACTTGTCTGGTTACTCGGTGAAATGTTCTATTGGTTGTCCAGTCTGCATCAAAAATACATCTTCAATCTGGTTGAAACATGGGAAGAAAACAGTTTTTCTCGACAATAGGAGATTTTTACCAAGAGATCACCCGTACAGATAGAAAGAAAAAAAGTTTAATGGACATCAAGAACATCGACCTCCTCCAAAAATTTTGAACAGTGAAGATGTCTATAAACTGATTTGTGAAGAGACTTATGAAATGCTTGGAAAAAGAACGTCGAGTGGTAAGAGGAAGCAAAAGAAATTTGAAGATAGACCGTTCAAAAAAGTATCAATCTTCTACGAGCTCCCGTATTGGAAGACGCATTACGTTCGACATTGTTTGGACGTTATGCACATTGAAAAAAATGTATGTGAAGCGATTGTTGGTACATTGCTTGACGATCCAAATAAAACAAAAGACGGGAAAAATGCTCGACAATATCTCGTTGAATTGGGTATAAGACCGGATTTGCATCCTAAAATGGCTGGAAAGAAGACAATACTACCACCGGCTGTCCACACTTTATCGAGAGCGGAGCGAAGGAAGCTTTGTGGATGGCTTGCGGCGATAAAAGTTCCCGAAGGTCATTCTTCGAACTACAAGAGGTTTGTATCTATGAAAGATTTGAAACTTATCGGAATGAAGACTCACGATTGTCATATGTTGCTTCAAAAAATACTGCCTCTTGCATTGCGAAGGTTTTTGCCAAAGGAAGTTCGATTCGCAATTTCAAAGTTATGTGAATTTTTCAACAAAATTTTCTCCAAAACTATTAAGGTTGAAGGTCTTTACGAGTTGCAAGCGGACTTGGTAAAAACCCTATGTATGCTCGAGATGTTCTTTCCACCCTCATTTTTTGACATCATGATTCACTTAACCTTTCACCTAGTACGGGAAGTGAAGTTATGTGGACCTATATTTGTACGGTGGATGTATCCAATTGAACGGTATATGAAAGTCTTGAAAGGGTACGTGAAGAATTACAATCGACCAGAAGGGAGCATTGTCGAAGGTTATATGGCAGAAAAGTCGGTTGAATTTTGTGTAGAGTATTTCCCGAGAACTCAGCCAATTGGTGTTCCAAAATTAGCCAAAGGGGAATCCAAAGGCTTATCAGCAGGTAATTATTATAATTTTTTTATAAATAAATACGATGTTAATATTTAGATTACGTGTCGAATATAATATTTATTTTGATGTTTTTATGCACGGCAAATCCTTCAACTGTCAACCGAAAAGAATGGGAGCAAGCCGTTCTTCATGTGTTGCACAATTTAGACGTCGTGGAACCCTTTATCGATGTGCATATGAATGAGTTAAGGTCTACTTATCCGAAAAAGTCAAAAAACAAAAAATGGCTAAAAGAATAGCATAACCGTACGTTTGCAAAGTGGATCGATGAATATTGGTATGCAAGAAGAAAGAATTTAGATGAGACATTATTGAAGATCTCTAGCGGGCCTTCACAAGTAGTTACCAGGTACATGTCATGGTACGTTAACGGGTACACGTTTTACACAAAGGAAAGGGACGAAAAACACCCCGTACAAAATAGTGGTGTTACATTCTTTGCGGAAGGAGTCCATGCTGCGTCGGCCAAGGATAAAAATCCAAAACAAGCTTTTATGAGCTATTTTGGCTATGTAGACGATATTTGGGAGCTCGATTATTGTGGTTTGTGAGTTTGATTGTTTAAGTGCAAATGGGCGGACAACAGCCACGTCAAAGTTGCCGATGATGGAGTTACGGTTGTTGACTTCAGACGGATGAGTTATGCCAATGATTCATTCATGTTGGCATCCCAAGCATCTCAAGTGTTTTATGTCTCGGACCCGGTCGATCAAGAATTATCTCTCGTCGTGCATGTGAATGCGAGAAATGTAGAATAATCGAATGAAGAAGTTGAAGACATCACTACCATCGCACCATTCTCCATCGGGCTACAAACGTTTGAAGACGTTGATGATGATGATGTTTTGTTATTATACGTCGAGATATCCCGATATTGGAAATTGATTGAATAATAATTTTATTGTAATAATGTTATATTTTGATCTTGTTTTTCATGTATGAACAATTAGTTATCATGTTTATTTAATTGGAAATTGATTGAACAATTATTTTTCAATTAGTTATCTTTTAAAATTTTACTGTTTGGAAATTGATTGAACAATTGTTTTTATAAATAAGTTTGTTAAATAAATGTAAATTTGGTTCATTTTGTACTTAATACCGCGGCCTTTTAAAGAAGTGCCGCGGCGCATTTCATACGAGAAAAAATGCCGCGGAATTTCTCAACAGGCCCCGGCGAGTTGCATAAGGCAGAGGGTATATACGTGAATTCACAGGGACACCGCGGCTTATACATACCGACGCCTTGGCATATGTACATAAAGCCTTGGCGTATTTCGTTCATGCCGCGGCATATATCGCATAGAAATTATACAGAGAGCATGCATTTTCTGCAGGCAAAGAAATGCCACAGCATACAAAGAATATGCCTTGGCATGCCGGAAAGGCCGAGGCGTAGTACAACAATGCCGCGACATTCTTAGACAAAAACTAAACACATAGACCAAACCAAATTTTTACGCGTGCGTTAAATCAGGTTATTCCGCGGTAATTTCACACATGCCGCGGCGTTTGAAGACGAGCCTCGGCTCGTTGATTTTTGTGCCGCGGCGTATTTACATACCAAAATATCGAAGAGTCTGTGTTAAGTTAAATCTTAACGTGCCGCGGCCTTGTTAAGAACGTGCCACGGCGCGTTTCATACGGGATACAAAATGCTGCGGCGTTTCAAGACAAGCCGTGGCGAGTTTCATATTTAGCATAGGGTACATAGGTAAATTCAACATGACGTCGCGACTTTAGTATATCTACGCCTTGGCATGAGTACATAAAGCCTCGGCGAGCGTATATGGTGCTGCGTCATAAATTGCGTACAAATTATACAGAGAGCATGCTTTCTGGAGGCCAAATCTTGCCGCGGCGTACGAAAATAGGCCGTGGCATGACCGGAAGGACGAGGTGTATGCCGCGGTATAGTATGTAACTGCCGCGGCGTACCTGTACGAGCCCCGGCTCATTTATTTCATGCCGTGGCGTATTTACATCCCAAAATTATATAGAGTCGGTGTTATTTCGAACCTCAACGTGCCCCAGCTTATATAAACCACGCCCTGGCGTGTATTTTTCCACGTTGGACTACGCCGCGGCAGTTTAATTTCAAGCCGCGGCATCTATCGGGATTTTCAGATAACGATTGCGTTTTTCCGTTGTTCAAAGCCGTTTTTGAATTTTTTATTCGATTTTAACCTGATTTCCCTCCATTTTTATCCCATTTCAGCCCTATTCCTTCCCTCTTTTTCTTTAACTCTCCTTTCTTCTCTCTTTTCTTTTATCTCTTCTCTCTTCTTCCTCTCTCTCTTCTATTTTCTCCCATAACATCGCCGTCGCCGTGCTCCGCCGTGCCCCACCATTATCCGCCGTGCTCCACCGTTCTCCGCCGTGCTCCGCCGCCGACGTATCCTTGCCGTGCCCTAACTCCGTTGAGGTGTGCTTCATCTTGTTTCTTCAACAAGCTAAGTCCTACCCCGTTCCCTAACTCCGAGTTATTGATTCTAACAAGGTTAGAATCCTATCCGAATTCAATATTACATATGTATTGCATTTTGTTAATGTTTGCCATGAAATGTTTTTATATTTTTGTTGTCTTTCATGTTTGCCATGAAATGTTGTTTTTATGTTTTTGTTGTCTTGAATGTTTGCAATGAAATGTATTTGTTGTCTTGAGTTATTTGATGTTTATGAATTTTTGGAAACGAGTCAAATATATATTTAGGAAAGTTAGCTACTACTTTAATATGTCGGAGCGAGAAGTAACTAGGCCATCAACCGATCGAGAAGAAACATCATCATCCGATGAAAAAGAAACTACGCCCGGTTAGTAGTATTGTTATTTTGTTTAAGGTATTGTATTTCATTGAATCTATCTAGTATATAAAAATTTATAATTTATTACTTTATTTGTTTCTAGTTCTTAACAAAAATGATGAAGTAGCAAAATGTAGAAGAAAACTTAGAGGAGAAGGAAAAAGAAACGAGATGGAAGAGAAAAAGTTAGAGGAGAAGGAAAAAGAAACGAGATGGAAGTGAACCTCATGAAAAGTATCACTATCTTAAAGCATAAGGGGGAAACAATACTTGTGAGATTTGATGAGAAAAAACAACCGGATGGAAGAGATGGTGATCTTTTAGCTAGTTGGATTGGTGTTCTTGCTCGGGAATTTATTCCAATTACTATATCCGATTGGAGATTGAAGAGTTTAAAAAAGGTTAAACATAGGATATGGGATGAAATCCAACAAGAATTTGTTATTCCGAACGAGTACAAGAAGATGTGTTTATCGTGTGCCGGGGAATCGGCAAGATACTTCCGGTATGATCTCTCTACCCTATTCAAGAGAGATCCGAATGATAAAAGAATCTTCGAGCGACCGGATATTGTTAAGAAGTATTACACGAGCATCACGGACGAATATTGGGAGGAGTTTGTTAATATTAGATTAAGTGATGAGTTCAAAGAAGTCTCGAATCAAAACAAAGCTAACAGGGCTCTCGTTGAGTACCCCTCTAGATCGGGTCGAAACGGATATCGGAAGCTCGATCAAATGCTAGTAAGGGTTTTAATTTTACATTTTAAATTTAATCTATTGTCTATAATTGAATAACATTTTCCTTTGTCGTAGTTTGAAAAAAACGGCGTATGGGCGACAAAGCCGGAACTTTGGATCGAAATGAGGAATAATGAGGATGGTTCATTAAAGGATCCAAATCTAGAGCCTATTGTGAATAATATAGTAAGTGCAATGAGTCTATGTTATATAGTTATATATATAAATTATCTTGATGTTATTTGTATATTATTGACTTAAATATTTGTAATAATTCATTTTGTTATTAGGTTGAATGTACAACTCAAGTTGTGGACGACGATGAGGAAGAAGATATTTTGACAAGAGCTTTGGGGAAGAAAGAACATCCCGGACGAGTTCGGGGACAATCCATATATGTCTCAAAGCGAGCATGTTACAAACAAGCCAAAGACTCAACGTCTCCTAGCCGAAATTAAAGATATGAAAGTCTCCTAGCCGAAATTAAAGATATGAAAGTCAAGTCGGAAGCGAGAGATGCGGCTTTCGAGGAATGGAAGGCTAAAGTGGAACAAATGATCCAAGGATCATCTTCAAGAAATATTCAAGGTAGTAATGAACCACTCGATGCGCATAGTCCGGTAAGTCAACCTCTTGCTCCTTTAGCATGATTGAATTGAATTTTGATGACGATCGTACTACCGCAACAAAGGCTAAGGGAAAAGATTTTATTTCGAAAGGACCGAGTCTAGGCAGTAACGAGACTTGTGATGTGCAAAGTCCGGGAAGGCCACCGTTTACTCCCGTAGCGCCGGTTAATGTGAAACTTGATGAAGGTCAAATTCCCGCGAAAAAGGCTAAGCGTAAAGGGTTCCTTTCGAAAGGACCGAATAGAGAGAATATCAAATCTTTTAATGTGCAAAGTTGCGCTAGTCAATCGATTGCTCCCTCACCGGAGCTTGCGAACGTTCAAATTCAAGCTAAAAAGGCAAAGAGCTCGCCTTTGGTTTCAAAAGGACCTATTCTAGGTATTGGCGGAATTTCTGCGGTTGATCCGGCGTCGTCTATTCAAAATACGCCCATTTCATTTAATGAAGGTGTTGATTGTCTCCTTTTTGCGGAGGGAATCGTTAAGCACGTCGCAACCAGGAAGGTGTTCCTAAAAAATGAAGAGGTTGGCGAGAAAATTCACAACATACCATTGGATAGAGATCATCGTCGGGTGTTAGTAGAAGTGTCGATGTCTAAAGACCCTATTCCTCTCCCGGTATCGGTTCAATGGATCGAAACCATTGATGACGCGGTGGGGACCTTTGTGCCTTGGCCAGTGTCCCTTATTGCAGAATTAAACTCCAAAGGTAATCAAGCTCCGAAACCTAAGCCCAAAAATATAGCCAAAAGTTCGTATTACAATGAAATGGCACAAAAGATTAACTTGAACCATGTTAATCCCCGATTGAGAGCGTTAACGTCTTATGCAAACGACTATATGCTTGCAAAGGGAAAGAAAATAGCAGTTGAGCTTGATAAGAGTTTGTGTGATTTCGCTCCGTTGTTGAATTTTGATAATACACGTGAATTTCTCCTCTCTCAAGACTTGACCGTACTATGGATAATGATTTGTCAAAGGTATGTTTCCATTTTCATTTGCGATTTCATAATTATTAAATATATAAATCACTGATTCATTTGTTATACATTAATTATTGTTATTTTTATTTCTAGTTATTTGCAAGAAAATCACATTCGCAATCCGGACATTTACGGTTTTCTTCCGCCATATGAAGACATCGGGTCCAACACAAAAGTAGGAGATACTAAGAAAAATGCATTAAAACTTAATGTTGATCGATACTACAAACTTATACAAAATTGCAAGAATGGCAAAAGATGGTTAATGCCTTACAATAGTCGTCACCATTGGATTCTTCTTGTTTTTAACCCTTGGAAGGCTACCGTAGCGAAGTTTGATTCTTTCCCCAATTCAAGCGGTTTAAATAGCCACTTAGAGCAATTTTTCCAAAAGTAAGTATTCTAAAACATAATCATTTTTATGTTTAAGTTATTTGAATTCTTTACTTTTTTTTTTGTAGTATTGAAGACATATTCATGGTTAATCACGATACCGGCCTCATGACACCCTCGTTGATAAAAACGATGAATTCAAAAGGATGTCCGAAACAACCGGGAAATCATGAATGCAGATATTACGTCATGAAGTTCATGCACGACGTTGTGAGAAATGTTATGAATTTCGTCGATAGCAAACTTAATTATAGTGTAAACGAAATAGATGGATTGAATGTAGATTTAGGTATGTATGTGCTATCAAAGTTTGCTAACTATGACGATGAAGATTAGAACATATTTTGGATTTGTTTGTTTATATTTGAACGGTGAATTTTGTTTAGTGGATTATATGTTTTGTATGTATCGATCGTATAATCTTTAACCGATGATATTTTAATGTATTAATATTTTGTTTTAATATTTTGGATTAATGCTTTTAATAAAAAAATTAATTTATATTTTATTTAATAAAATATTAATTATTAATTACAGGTTCTATCGGTATTAGAAAGAGGATAAAAAGTTACCGGGCGATTTTTTTCAAAAAAAACAGGGAAATCGCCCGGTTTTTATTTTTTTTAGTGTCTTTTACAACAATGCTTAAAAACCGTCGCCCAAAACAAATACAACATTACGGAATAAAGTTTACGCCGCGGCTTCCAAAAACATGCCGCGGCGGATCTATACTACGTACGATGGTAAATTCCGCCGTTCGTGATTTCTTTACGCCGCGGCTTTTAGGAAACAATGTCGCGGCCTACTTGAAACGATGCTGCGGCATGTTTCTTCAAGCCGAGGCTTAATTTTGAAATTTCGAAAAAACCCGCGGCGTGGTTTGATTATGCCGTGGCGTTTGAAAGTGTCGAAATGTCTAAAATAAGCATCGGCTTGTTAAATACATGCCGCATCGTTGTCTAAACTAAGCCTCGGCGTGTTTGCCTTGATTATTCGTTTCCAGCCGCGGCCGGTTTGATTTAATGCCGCGGCATTTAGCTTTCGAACAACGGATAATTTCGTTGTTCATTCATTTCTATCCGCGGCTAGTTAACATTACGCCGCGGCGTGTTTGACTTTTGATTCGATTATAGCCGCGGCCTGATTAATTTTATGCCGCGGTGTTTTGCTTTCGAACCACGGAAAATTCCGTGGTTCGTTCATTTCTAGCCGCGGCAAGTAAACATTACACCACGGCGTGGTTGGCGTTATATTCGATTATAGCCGTGGCCTTTTATTTTGTGCCGCGCCTTTTGATTTCAAACCACCGATAATTACGTTGTTCATTCGTTTAGAGCCGCGGCGTGTTTTATAACACGCCGCGGCGTTATCGCGTTCGAACCACGGAGATCTCTGTTGTAGGAAGATTTTCTGAACCATGGAAAAAATCTGTGGTTGGAACTTACTACCATGCAGGATTCTACCATGGTTAAGAACCAAGGTTGAAATTTTTCAACCATGGTTTTTAACCATAGTTGAAACTAGGATTTGTAGTAGTGCAAGTCCCATGTGAAAGTGTTGAACTTATAAATAAGGGTTCTTTATTGTTTTTTATTGAAAAGGGGGTAAACTGCGGCTAATGTACCTAATGTTTGATATTTTTCGAATTATGTACCCAATGTTTATTTTTGGTGGCTAATGTACCCAATCTTTGATCTGTTAGATATTTTCGTGTTTTCTGTTAGTTGACGTTAGAGTGTTATCCTCGTCTATATGTACACCTTTTGTATTTTTGACATAACTCACTCAATTTTTGTCCAAATTTTATGCATGACCTATGGTTGGAAAGACAAGAGATAGATATACAACTTTTATGTTTTAAGTTTTGTAAACTAAGTTTTAGAAAAATACGAAATTTCAAATACAACATAAAATTGGACGTAAGTTTAATGCAAAATATTTGTACCCAATGTTTGATCTGTTAGATATTTTCATGTTTTCCGTTAGTTGACCGCTAGAGTGTTATCCTCCTCTATATGCATACTTTTTGTATTTTTGACATAACTCATTCATTTTTTGTCCAAATTTTATGCATGACCTATGGTTGGAAAGACAAGAGATAGATATACAACTTTTATGTTTTAAGTTTTGTAAAACAAATTTTAGAAAAATACGAAATTTCAAATACAACCTAAAATTGGACGTAAGTTTAATGCAAAGTATTTGTTTCGAGAAAACTTTATAATACTTAATGACTTTTATGATGAAACTTAAAACCAATAAGTTGTAGATAAATATTTTATCTTTCTAGCGGATGTTTATTTATAAATTTTGGACAAAAGATGAGTAAGTTATGCCAAAAATATGAAAGATTATTTCACATCACATATTTCATATTTTTGGCATAACTCACTCGTTTTTTATCCAAAATGTATAAATAAACACCCGTTAGAAAGATAAAATATTTATCTACAAGTTTTTAGTTTTACGTTTCACCATATAAAGTCATAAAATATATTAAAATTTGCTCGAAACAAATATTTTGTATTAAACTAACGTCTAATTTACGTTGTATTTGAAATTTCGTATTTTTATAAAACTTATTTTACAAATCTTAAAAAAAAAGTTGTAGATCTATCTCTGATCTTTCTAACCATAGGTCGTGCATAAAATTTGGACAAACAATGAGTGAGTTATGTAAAAAATACGAAAAAGTGTACATGTAGAGGATGATAACTCTCTAACGGTCAACTAACGGAAAACACGAAAATATCTAACAGATCAAACATTGGGTACATTAGCCACCAAAAATAAACATTGGGTACATAATTCGCAAAAGATCAAACATTGGGTACATTAGCCGCAATTTACCCTTGAAAAGAGTATAAGAGGTATTGCTCATTAATGTATAGGTTAGGCAGTAGAGAACCCCACTAGCTTGTATTAGGATTATGTTTTGTTTGGTTTTGAGCCTCAAGAGCTTGTGTCTTGTTCTCGAAGGATTGGAAGCATTTTGTTATTGTTTCCGGAGTAAAGTATATTTGATAATTATGATCTTGGGCATTGCGTTGGCTTACGATTCTGTTTTAGTTTTTGTTTTTGCTTCGTTTCACTACTGGTTCCTATCAGAAAGATTATCAACAAAGATAAATTTTGGCGGCAATACCTTTGACGGCTTGAGAGCGAGCCGAGCTATCAAGGAACTTTCATTCCCTGCCTGCTGAGCTGCAGCAACATCGGCTTCATTTTCAAAAGAGATGAGCTTTTGATTTGCCTCTAAAGCATCGGCGACACCAAGCAAAATTAGTTTCCTCTCTTCTGAAGATAAAGCCTACAGAAAAACAATGTCAGCTATCACCAACTATATAATACTGTTTATTCAAATGATGCTATCAAGTGTTAGAGAAACAGTACCTGAAGCTTTGAACTCTCCCTCGCAGCAACTGCCATTTCCTGTGGATCAACAGGGGCCCACAAATGAGCATCTTGGTGAAACAAGGTTCCGATACGCTGTCCTTAGAGAACCTTAAGAAGGTTTTCCGGGGCGTACCCACTCAAGAAGGAACAGAAAATGATAAATTATACTAACAGTTTGTGCTTCTGAAGTTGGAAACTTCGAAAGAAGATATGAAATGACACACGATAGTCTCTCCTCCGACCAACTAACGATAAAATAAAACCGATTTTCCTGATCTCCTTAACATTGGCATTCATATGTACGTACCTAGTGATAACAACAGGAATTCCAGCATAAGCAGCATTGACAGCAGCGGTAACTTTGGCGTTCATACCGCCTCTGCCTACTCTGGATTTGTCTCCGAATGTAATTTCACCCTGATGCTTCTCCTTAATGTATGTGTGAATAAGCTTCGAGCTTGGATCACTCGGAGGTCCACTGTAAAGACCCTCTACATCACTTAGCAGAACCAGAAGATCAGCCTTCAGTTGCCAGAAGAGCCGACAAACTGTCGTTGTCCCAAAATGTACCAGAAGAGTCCTGAAAAGAGTGCTCATTACCCAACTGCGCAGAAATGAAAATGCTCGACAGTCAAAAAGCGGAATCTATTCATAGAAACTCACCTCATACGGAGCTCTTCTAGTGCTTACTTGATGCGGATATCTTCAAGATATCCTCTATTTAATTATTATTATATTATTTCCAGTTTAGTTAGAGTGATTTAAGGAATTTGTTTCCTCTTTTCTTGCTTTTCGGTTTAAACCCTAACTCTATATAAGAGTGGTGGATGTTATTGTATTTCTCAGATTTGAATGAATAGAAAATTGAAGCTTTTGCTTTGAATTCCCGAGTTTCATACTCGTTGAGACACGTTCTTGTGTTAATCCATAGTCCGCTCTACATCATTACTGCATCATTCTCGTTAAGGATTGGAATAACTTTTAGTGCTAATAATGACTGCACAGTGTCATTCAGTTGCCTTCTAAAATCCTTATCCCTGAAATCATTGTCCGTCACAAGAAGATGCGCCGATGTCACATCGAGCTGAAAGGAAGAAAAGAAAGCGTTAAAAAAAAGCTCAAGTTCATTTTGAATATTTCCTGTCAGCGTATACTTAAAACGAAAGTACATACAAAGTTACAGCTCGAAAATAACAGTGAAATATCATAATTCATAAACACCTGAATAAACAATGTGTCATAGAGAGCCATGAGACTGTTCTGTCCAACAGCCGCACAAGCCTTCCCATCAATATCAGCTTGCGGTTTCTGGAGATCGGAAAAATTGGCAAAGAAAGTAATAAGCATCAACAGAGACGCATGTAAAAAAAATAAAAAAAATATATATATATATATATATATACAGGGTTAATTGCGGCAATAATGCATAACCTTTGGTCAAGAGGGGTTTTAGGTCCCCAACCTTTCAAAGTGTGGGAAAAAATACACAACCATTGTTAAATGTAAAATCCGTTGGTCCTTCCGTTATGGATGTTATTTTCTGGTGATGTGGCATCGTTAAACTGCCAAATGGACTGCTAACTTTTAATAATTTAATTAATAAGAATAAATTAAATCATATTTTAATTATGATTCAAAAATAATTAAGACTTTAAATTAAATAAATAATTTTTACCCCCCTTAAAATCTAACAGACTCTTCGTCAAACATGAATAATTCTTTTGAAAAACAACGGATTATTAAACACGACAAAATGTGCAAAGATTACATAACGACAGTTTATTAGAAACGCGACTAAAATTTTGAAAAAACGACCGATTATTAAAAACAACTGTAATTTAAAAAATGACATAGTAAAGATGTGAATAATATTGAAGCACGAGTTCAAAAATAAGAATTACGCGTTAAATAAGTATTGCTTGTTAATTTAATTTAAAGTTTTAATTTATTTTTTGAATCATAATCAAAATATTTTAATTTATTCTTATTAATTAGGTTATGTAATTAATATTACAAATTTGCAATCCATTTGACAGTTTAGCGATGCCACATCAGCAAAAGTTAACATCCATAACGGAAGGACCAACGGATTTTACATTCAACAAACGTTGTGTATTTTTGCCCACACTTTAAATGGTTGGGGACCTAAAACCCCTCTTGACCAAAAGTTGGCATTATTGCCGCAATTAACCCATATATATATATATATATATATATATATATATATATATATATATCACACTCAATACATTAATACACAAAATGGTGTGACAAATCTCGGAAGCCACGTAAAATACTATCAATCAAGCACGCCAAATACCTGCTGTTAACCAACTTCCGATAGCGAAGCCTCTGGCGACCTAGGCCAACAGCGCCCGAAGTCACCAAAATTACCTCATATCCTTGAGAGTTCAACTCCTTTATCTGCAAGCCATTTCAAGTTCACCAGTAAATACACTCTCAAATCTCTCACTCTATCTGAAAGAACCGAAGTCGACTTCTAAATACCTGTTCACAGAGGGCACCGAGTCTTCCAAGCGCCAATCTTCCATCAGAACGAGTAACAACCGCAGTTCCAACCTAGGCCAGCAAAAACACAACTTTCAGACGTGTAACTGCGAGACATAGTGCTCACGTAATTGAACTGCCATATGTTCTTGTTTTTATCAACTTAATTTAATTTTTTTGTCCTGCCATATGTTCCTTCCAAAACGTCCTTTTATGCTTCATCCGTCAAATTTCACGAGTAAGTTGGAGGTTGGTCCACTTCATCATTTGTGGTTGAAGTACCGATTCTTGTGGATGGTAAAAGTACACAAAAAAAACATATTATTATCATAATTTAAAGTATTAATTCCTTTTGCAATGATAAAAGTAGTTATTTTTTCGTCTATATTTAAACTATTGCGTTTAAAGCACCAATTCTCTTTGACAGTAAAAATACCACCCAACGAAAGCACTAATTATTTCATATGGGGACGACCTTATACACTAGATGGTTGTCATCATTTTGTATTAGTCCTTCATACTGGGACGGGCTCAAAGCTAGCTCTGACCATAGCCACTAAATTACGACTAGAGCTCAAGGACGGGCTCTTGTTTGGGTTGAATCGTATTCTTGTAATCTTTTAAGACAATATATTTTTTTTCTTTCTAAAATCCGGTGCGGTGCGGTGTAATTTTAGTTATATCGTTTAGAATAAATGGCCAAATAATGTAATATGATAATATTTGTATACATTCTATACGTGTATGCCCGGTCTTAAATGTTAGCATTCAAAAAGTCGGATTCAATTAAATGATATCCAATAAAAGTCTACTCTCCTTATCTAATACTAGTGGACGGCACCGCGCTTCGTGCGGTGGCGATCAATTACCAATTATAATCTTAGATTGAAATATTTGTATTTTTAAAAAAATTATTGTGTCATGTACTTCAAAAATATTAATTTTAAAAATTGTACTTCGGCTTGATAATCAACAAATCTGAAGAAAAAAAATTCCGACCAAAATTACTAAAGTGCATAAAAATCTTTCCGGAAAAGATCACCAAAATCGCCACCCTACCGGAGATTCGACAGAAACAGTGAGAGGGATATGCCAACTGATAAAGTTTATAAAAAAAATTAACTTCATTCAATTTAGTTAATGACAAAAGGAGCATCTACAAATTGCTTTGTAGGATTAATTAGCCATGTATTTATTGCTACGTTGGTTAGATATGTTAAATTGACCAATAAGTAACGATATTAAAAAGACTTAGTGCTAAATTGTTTAAGTATTGTGTTAGTGTTCAGTTTCTTATTTTCATTTTGTTTTTGTATTTTATTTTTTTAAATCACTTAAAAAAAATATGTTTTAAAAAGGCTTTAGTTAGAAATTATGTTTCATTCTCTATAAATTAATCATACAGTAAATTATCGATAAATTAAATTAATAATCTTGATAAAATAATATTTTTTTATAGTCCCAACTCTTTAACTAAAATAACTAAAATTTTTCTCAAAAACTTGATAAAATAATAAAATCTTACTCTCAACAATATTAATTTATAAAGATTATTCTGTACACTGAGCAATACAAAAATAAATCGCTTAAATGAACATTATTTGAGGAGCATACCCAGAAGGCCAAAACAACTTCAAGCAAATCCAGAACAGAAGCAATTCCATTAATAAATGCTCAATAAGTATAGACATCTGGTACCATATCAACAATAACCTTCTTATAAATACATCTAAATAAATAAAATAAAAACGCACAATTATCGCCAACACTCTCGAACTTTGAGTATGTTTGTAACTGGCACTTCTAACTTTGAAAATAGCATTAAAACATTCTTAAACTTTATAAGAATAACTTTGACATTGAAAATAGTACAAAAAATCCTGTCCAACATCAATGAAGAACATCCATTTATAAGTTTGGAAAAATAAAATGAAGTCTTAATGCATGAAGATAAATTTAAGAACTTTAAGAAGAGGAAAAGTCAGGGCTCTTTGGCATAAAGTCTTAATCTATATAAATAGATGTATAAAATATGTATATAATTAGAAATAGGTATTTTCCAACGTATATTGTGCATAAATGATCTAGTAAATTAATACACTTTATCAGTCGTTAATTATAAACAATTTCATGCGTTTTTCGCACTCAACTATATGTCGACTAAAGATTTATTTATTTTTCATATTAATAATTGCATGTAGTAATCTTCCTCAATTATTTTTATTATTCAATATAGTATCGATATATTGAATAATGCCACAAAGTACATAGTATCGTACATTTTTTCATGTACGACATCTTTATATTGATATATTCCTATCGATGTTATTGAGTTACTATAGTTGTTGATACTATCGATCGATGTTCGTCATGGCCTTTGGTTTAAGAAAGATCATGATTAAAAAATAAATGAGGAATATATCCACCTCCAAGTTTTTTACGTTTAGGAAACTATATAGTATCGGCGTATCGCAATTCAACCTCGTTTTTCATTTAGTTAATTTTCTTGTTTTAGGTATCCTTTCTATATTGTTTCTCTTCCTCAACGTAAAGTTGTAAGTACGATGATAGTTTAAAATAAAAATATGTAAAAGTTTGAAGAATAAGATCATCAAATCCTTGTTTATATATTTTTCCAACCTCACACTTCAAAGCTTTTCTATTATATATAGATTGTTATTTTTTATTTAATAAAATAACTTTACGCTATATATTGAGGGAGCCTATGGTTATTCCATAGTGTTTTTTTTTTTAAGAAAACAAAAAAATAGAACTAAAAAAGAAGAAATGTTATCTATAGAAAAAAGAAAAAAGAAATAATTAACGCACCAATTATTTCTCATTAGAAAATGGATTTTCGAATTAAGCACAAAAAATATATAGATATTTTTTATATCTATATATTTTATGAATATCATGAAGTACGTGTGAAAATATTAACAAACGTGCGGAAATCATAGAAGGATTTACTTATATGACAGCCATAGAGGCGAACGGGTGGATGATAACAGGAATGAGAGCCTATTGCAGCAAAGGAAACAACACCGCGAGGATAGAAAGAATGAAAAATTCAGTAATTACCTATAACCAAGATGGTAGATCTTTTATTGTACTAATTATTTTTTCCTCATCTCTTTATTTATCAGTGGCTTTGTAGTGAGGGATTGCGTTTTGCGGTGACGGCTTTCCCATCTAAATTGGTGCGTTCTATCCTTTACTTGACGAATTATTTATTTTCTTAAGTTTTTTTTTTTATCTATAACTACTTTCTACAATTTTCAAGAGGCAAAAACGTTTACACTTCATCATTTATTTTTTTCATGGATCTTTGATTCTTTGTTCACGTATAATGGTTATGAAGCCCACTAAAAAAATCTAAAGATGCAATGAATATATATTAGAATGTCTACGTACGTTTTTCAGTCAAACATTTCTCTCAACTAAACATCATTGCAACTCTCAAAAAAGGCCATTGTGATGTGAATATTTGTGATGCAAGCTCTCTCGTCAGATATATTATCATTCTATTTTCTCGCAATTTTCGATCATGAACCCGGGTGAGGCTTCGGCGGAGGTGGTGGCAAAAAGAACTAAACAATATAAAAAGCCTTAAATGAATCAATTTTATAAACAATAAAAAATCCAGAAACGAATCGATATTTACCGAGAACGCGAAGAGAGGACGAAGAGCCGTTAAGATTGGAGTCGAGACCGAGACCGAAGGAGTAACTATCAAATTATTACCAAACCTGCACACGGAAAGAAAAAGGAAAAGCTTCATGACCTTCAAAACTTGATGTCGCGACAAAGATGAGAGATTGCGAGTCAAACGAAGTAGCATCGGAGTCGTGGGTGTAGCCGGACACATGACCCAACAGTGTCACAGAAAGAATCGGGAGATGAAGGTGTTTGGAAAGGATAGTTAGAGGTGAGAATAAAAAGAGAGGGAGAATGAAAGACCACAATATTAAATGGTGATAATAAATTGACACTAAATGCTGACATTGATGAGAGTAAATGAATATTAAATGAAAGTGAGCTCAAGAGGTTATATGTATCAATGTATGAACAGCCAAATGAATACCACCGTATTTTTCATCCAAAGAAAAATATAAAATCTGAAAAAATTGGAATCATGGATTCTTGATTTTGTGGTGTGACATGTCATCCTCTTGAGATTTTTCTTATATATATATATTATATATATATATAATTTTTAGATTATTAAATATAATAGTATATTTACTTAATTTTTAAGTAAAAAATTGTATAATTAATTTAATATTAATAATAATAGAATTTTTATATTATTTTCCAGAATATCTGTCGAAAACCCCATCGGCATGCAATATGCTCATGAAAAATATGCGGTATTTTTGACATGCGGCATGTCGTCTTTTTTTTTCTTCGATTTGTCCATCGGCTAGCGATATATCCGTAAAATAGAAATTGTGGAACGGCATCGGCAAGCGACATTTAAAACCTTCAAATTATCATATCAATGTAAATTAACATAGACGAAATCGTACGTCAACAGTATAAAGCGACATATTTTCTCATCCAATTTTCTTTACAATTTTTTTTTTTTTTTTTTTTTTTTATGGAAGTTGGTCGATTTTAGCTTAGTGGTATTAAATATATAAGATACATGATTATCCTAAAATAAAATAATCTGAGTACAAACGCGCTAAGCTTCCTGAGTTAGAATTTGGGCTAGTGGGCCCTTACATGGTGTCGAGTTAATTATAGTTTTCACCACCACATACAATATTTATATGGATCTATATTTTTGCTAATATGTACTACTATTTTTTTTTTTTTTTGAAAGTAATATGTACTACTATTGTATAGCCTCATGGACTTCATAAAATTTGAAAAGCATTCGCTCGGCCCACTCAAGCCCAATAAGGTGTGCTTGGTCGAGCTATTGAAGTCCTGGATATCTTAGGGCACAATATCTATCTCTCATTGACCGACCCTTCTAGTCACTTTCCCATAGCTTGTGGCCATGTCGGCTACTAAGAAGAAGAGGAAAAAGATCGAAGCTTTTTCTAAGAATGATAGACTTGAGAAAGTACTAAAAAAGGTATAAGTTTTTCCTTAATTTTATATCTGTGTTCTTCTATAGTCGTCCACAGAATTGATATTTGCAATTTGTATTATTTTTATATTTGTGTCGTGTTTAAGACTTTTGTCTTTTACTACGTATAAATAGATTTAGAATTGGTCACTGCTCTATTTATTTATCATATTAAAAAAAATAAAGTCTCACATTGGTTTGAACAATAACAATCAACTTCACTCTCATCATACACCGGATGTAGGACAGGTACTGATTGCAATATAATTAACAACTTCTTTATATAATTGTAATTTAGCATCACTTAAGTAATTGTAACTCCAGTTACATTTACTGTAACTCCGGTTAAACTTATTGTAAATATGTCTATGTAACTACTACCATTTGTATTTTGTAGGCCGAGGGACAAAAGGTTGCCGAACATGTAGCCATGCAGCCAAAGAAGAAACCAAATAAGATATCAAAGAGTGCTCGTACAATGACTACGAGTGTGCACTCCGAGCCTCAAGTTGATGATAACCTCCATGATACACCGAAATTGAGAGATGTACTATTTGTAATTCATTTGTCACTATATTCGTTATATAGCTACACTTATGTAATTGTAATTGGAGTTACGTAATTGTAAATCCAATCACATTTACCGTAACTTACAGTTACTGTAATTCAGGTTAAACTTAATGCAACTATGACTATGTAACTATCACTATTTGAATTTTGTAGGATACTGAGGCAACTATGGTTGTGGAGCATGAAGTCATGGAGCCAACAAATAAACCAACAAGGAAATCCAAGAGAGCTCCTATGATGAGTACAAGAAAACCCACCAAGCCGGTAAGTTACTTAATTGTAACTCTAAATACAAATAAACAATTCAATTATAGCTATTTATTTATTACCATTTATATCTTTAGGATGATGAGATCCCTCACCTACCGAAAAAACAAAAGATTGTCGAGAAGGCACCTCTTGAGGACCCAACAGAAGACGCAAAGAAAGTTACATCCGCGTATCTTGATGACGAGACACTCTAAATGGACAGTGATTCCAAATTCCTTGAAGCTGTTATTACAAGGGCCACGAAGGTACTTGTCATCTTATATTGTAATCATATGTAGTTTAATCATATTTAGTTTAATATTTTGTTTGTAAGTACACAATAAAAATCACGTTGACAAAACTATTGAGCCTCATAGTTTCAGCCTAGGCATTACCCAAATGCTTGAAAATGTAACATTTGTGATCAATTTTAATTTCTGGTTGTAATTTCTGTTACACAAGTGTAACTGGAATTACGTATATTTAATTCCATTTACTTTATGTCAATTCAGTAACTTACATACCTCTATATTTGTAGGAAGAAGTTGAGAAAGTTCAAACATTATATTTGAAGACATTACAAAGAAAAGTTACAAGGGGTTCAAAAAAAGCTAATGTGTGATTTAGTTTACGTATATTTAATTCCATTTACTTTATGTCAATTCAGTAACTTACATACCTCTATATTTGTAGGAAGAAGTTGAGAAGGTTAAAACAGCATCTTTGAAGACATTCCAAAGAAAAGTTACAAGGGGTTCAAAGAAAGCTAATGTGTGATTTAGTTTATGTATATTTAATTCCATTTACTTTATGTCAATTCAGTAACTTACATACCTCTATATTTGTAGGAAGAAGTTGAGAAGGTTCAAACAGCATCTTTGAAGACATTCCAAAGAAAAGTTACAAGGGGTTCAAAGAAATCTAATGTGTGATTTAGTTTACGTATATTTAATTCCATTTACTTTATGTCAATTCAGTAACTTACATACCTCTATATTTGTAGGAAGAAGTTGAGAAGGTTAAAACAGCATCTTTGAAGACATTCCAAAGAAAAGTTACAAGGGGTTCAAAGAAAGCTAATGTGTGATTTAGTTTATGTATATTTAATTCCATTTACTTTATGTCAATTCAGTAACTTACATACCTCTATATTTGTAGGAAGAAGTTGAGAAGGTTCAAACAGCATCTTTGAAGACATTCCAAAGAAAAGTTACAAGGGGTTCAAAGAAATCTAATGTGTGATTTAGTTTACGTATATTTAATTCCATTTACTTTATGTCAATTCAGTAACTTACATACCTCTATATTTGTAGGAAGAAGTTGAGAAGGTTCAAACAGCATCTTTGAAGACATTCCAAAGAAAAGTTACAAGGGGTTCAAAGAAATCTAATGTGTGATTTAGTTTACGTATATTTAATTCCATTTACTTTATGTCTATTTAGTAACTTACATACCTCTATATTTGTAGGAAGAAGTTGAGAAGGTTCAAACAACATCTTTGAAGACATTCCAAATAAAAGTTACAAGGGGTTCAAAGAAAACTAATGTGTGATTTAGTTTTAGTCATTATCATGTTCGAACATATGGTCTGTGGCCAATTTGTCTCCTTTATTTTTTCTTCCTTTTAAACTCTTAAACTATTACCTTTACTTTTGGGATTACATGTGTTTAATTAGAAACATGCAGAATTAATGTTACATAGTTAAGACATTAAAGCTTATCTAATTGAAGAAAAATGTTTCTTGAAACTCTAGAATTACGAAATCGTAACTCTTGTTATACAAGTGTAACTTCAGTTACATAGCGGTAACATAAGTGTTTTTCTAACGACAAAAGTTTAACTCTAGTTACGTTCTGTAACTCTTATTACAGATATAATTACAAGTGTACGTACATATGTGAAATTACGGTAATTTAATTACAATTACATAATTGTGGTCATACTATTACATAATTGTATGTCACTATTTTTTGAAAATATTTCAATTTAAATTCTTTTTTGTAACTCAAATTATGTGAAATTTTTGCTACATACCTTTAGATAGAGACTGAATTAATATAATTATATGTAACATAATGTAACCATATATGACTAGAATTAGGAAAATGCAACTCCAGTTACATAAGTGTAACACCGGTTACACTTTTATAACTTGAGTTACAAAAGTGTAACTTCAGTCACAAAAATTATTTTAATACTTCCTAATTAATTTTAATAAAGAACTAGAACTAAATTACTAGTTTAAGAAATATATTGAAATTTGATTCCATAATAAATACACTTTTAATATCGTTTTTTTATCACTAAAAGAGTGAAAAACACACCGTTTCTCTGATTTACAAACTTGCACCATTTCTTATGTAGAATCTCTTACAAAAGTGTAACTCCAGTTACAAAAGTGTAATTCCAGTTACAAAAGTGTAACCCAGTTACATAAGTGTAACTGGGGTTACAAAAATTATAGTTACGTAAGTGTAACTCCAGTTACAAAAGTGTGACCCCAGTTACATAAGTGTAACTGAAGTTACACTTTTGTAACTTTGGTTACAAAAATTGTTTTAATACTTCCAAAATAATTCCAATACAGAAAAGGTACTAAATTATTATTTTATAAAATATAATATATAGAAATTTAATTCCATAATAAATACATTTTTAATATTGTATCATTTTGTTTTATCACTAAAAGAGTGAAAACACACCGTTTTTCTGAGTTACAAACTTGCACCATTTCTTATGTAGAATCTCTTAATATGTAACATAAGTGTAATTATATATGACTAGAATTACGAAATTGTAACTCCAGTTACAAATGTGTAACTCCATTTATAAATGTGTAACTCCAGTTACATAAGTGTAACTTTGGTTACAAAAATTGTTTTTATACTTCCAAATTAATTCCAAAAGCACTAAATTATTATTTGAACCAATATATTGAAATTTGATTCCATAATAAATACACTTATAATATCGTCTTGTTTTATCGCTAAAAGAGCGAAAATACACCATTTTTCGGACTTACAAACTTGCACCATTTTTTTATGTAGAATCACTTAATATGTAACGTAAGAGTAACCATATATGACTAGAATTACGAAATTGTAACTCCAGTTACATAAGTGTAACTTCGGTTACAAAAGTGTAACTTCGGTTACAAAAATTTAATTCCAATTACAACAATGTAACCACATTTACATTAGTGTAACTCTAATGAACATATATATCATAAATGTAATTGCATATATCATAAATGTAAAGTCAGTTACAATTATGTAACTTGTGTCATAGTGGAAATATATAATCACTATTATGGCCTTCGAAAATGTTACAACGATTAAATCATTTCGGAAACTTAAGACAAGAACGTTTGTTATGGCCTAATTTACCACATGCTCCACAATGAAGTGACTTCTTGAATTGTTCACCGTTTGAAGGAATTTTTTTTTCTTCGGTCTTCCTGCTTGCCTTCTTACTTCGGGGGGTAAAGTTTCTGGAAAAAATGGGTCTGAACACTTGAAGTGCTACATAAGTTCTCAAAAAAAGCTTTGTAACCACTTGGATATATACCTCCTTCATATTAATACATAAAGTGTTAAATAAATTCTATGAAGAATATTTTAAACTAAATGTGCATTAACTCCTGCATAAGTGACTAAATAAGCCTCCCTAGTGTAAAATCTTGACACATAGGCTTTAGGATCACACCCAATCCTCCAAAATGAAGCCATAACATGAGCACACGGAAAAACATCTATTTTGCAAACATTACACGCGCATTATGCTGTTCTGAGATATTCTGAGATATTTGTTGTCATTATGCCGTAGCGTCTTTGAGTGCTATATAATTTTGCCCACTTGGTTGGATCGACGTCTTGCAAACACGGTTCAATTCGTGCATCGATCGTCGACAACTCCTTCATATAATGATCAAATTATCTTCTCGTACATGCCAGTGCGCACTTGGAGAAGAAAAAAAATCAATAGAAGAGTTCTTGAAATGGCTTAGAAGATTTCTGGACAAGTGCTGTTTACATACACCCTGAGCAGCTTCTGGATAAACTAACGTGATCGCTCTCATAATTGAATCATTGCGGTCAGATATGATGTATAAACCTTCGCGCTCTCCAATAGCAATCTTTAGTTGCTCAAAGAACCATAGCCAAGAATCGTTATTCTCTGAATCCACTATCGAAAATGCGATAGGCAAGATGTGATTTTCGCCATCCATCGCTGCTGCCATAAGGAGCGTACCTTTGTACTTGTTTTTCAGAAATGTTTTGTCGACATATAGTATAGGCCTCAGTGCTTCCATCCATTGATCGATTTCCCAAAACTAAGAAAGAAGTACTTGAATCGACCCTGATTGTCGGAACTAAACGCTGTATAGGCACCTACACATTAAAATGTTAGTAAAAAATGTAAGTAAGGTTTACACTGTAACTTCAGTTACTATTATGTAATTGTAGTTACATAAAAGTAATTCTTTTTACATAATGGTAACTGCAATTACCTTTATGTAACTTATATTACAACTAAGTAATTCTGGTTACACATATGATATTTAATCATATTTGAAATAATGTAACAGCAGTTACATAAGTGTAACTCAAGTTTCAAAAGTGTAACTACAGTTAAAAAAGTGTAACTGCAGTTACATAAGTGTAACTGCAGTTACATAAGTATAACTTTAGATACACGATTGTAACTGCACTTACTTAAGTTACACTATTATAGCTGTAGTTACAAGTTACACTTATGTTATAACTAGTAAAAACAAAGTAAGTAATTTTACCAGGGTTTTTCGCTTTAAAAGCTTCTGCATACTTAGGTAGCATTGCATACGAACCATCCGCATTTCCTTGCATGGATTCTAAAGTTAATTCCTTGGTCTTCCTTGCCGTATAGTAGCTAATTTCTTCTCTGTGTTCTTTTCGCATCTTCTTGATTAATTTCTTCGGAGCGGTGGATTCAACTTCCTCTTCTTCACCAAATGCAGTTTTTAAGCATTCCTTGACAACGGCAGCGTTTGCATGGGGGTGCTTGGTACTGGTTACCGTCCTCAAGCATGGGTGTGTTTTATTGTATGATTTTATCCTCCATGTTGTTGAGCCATTGTAGTCCGTTGAAGAATGCTTTTTGCACGTACAACCGGCACTCAAACATTTGATTTCAAACCGACATGTATCAGAATTCGTAGTCGTAAACGAGAAGTTTCTTCTGATTGCAATCATGCGCATAATGTTCTGCAAACGCTTCTTAGATTTGAACATGTTACCCTTTTCCACGTCAAACAATTTTGGGAAATTCTCGATGGTTACATCGTCTATAAATACGTTGGAAGAACTGCCATTTAGATCTTCACTAGTGAATGCATAAGATTCGGACCTACCGAATTGCTCTGTAACAATAGTAATTTTAAAATTTATTATATAACTGCCATATTTGAAATGATGTAACTTCAGATACAAACGAGTAACTTCAGTTACATAAATGTAATTTTAGTTACATGTTTGTAACTGAAGTTACACTTATGTAAGTTCATTTACATAAATGTAACTAAAGTTACATTATTTTAACTTTAGATACACGATTGGTTACACGTTTGGTTACACATTTGTAACTGAAGTTTAACGTTTGTAACTTTGAGGTTACAATTGTGGTAACGTTTGTAACTTTTCAACATAAGTGTAACTTCAGTTAACAAACATTTAACCAAAGTTAGATTTACGTAACTTTACATAAATGTAACTTTGGTTACACGTTTGTAACTGAAGTTACAAGTTACACTTACGTAACAACTAGAATTAAAATTGTGTAGACAATAAGAGTTCTTAATATACTATGGTTGGCCATATTTTTAGTGTGCGACGATCTTGATGATCCATCGGAGGCAGAAATTAATGAACCTACACAATATAATATTTTTCATTAAATATAGCAACAATTATACAAAATTCAGCTCAAAATCAAGCCAAAAACACCAACCATCGAAAATTACATTGGAACTACAAACTCCAGTTACACGTTCGTAACTTCAGTTACATAAAACAAAGGGATCAATTCAGTTACATAAAACAAAGGGATGAATTCATTGACGTACCTCACTCGATTCTCGACGGAAGTTCTCGAAAGATGATAAGAGAAATTTAAATCAGTCTGGTTTCGGGCTTTAGAGCTTCCTTTTTTGTGGCTGCGAACAAAGTGGGCGGCGATGAGCAAGATGAGAAAACAGCAAGAATTACATGTGTACTCCGATACTGGAACACGGCGCGAACTGGTGAATTTTCTTGGTGAATTTTCTCCAGTTCTGGTTGGATATTACAAAGAAGATTCAAAATCAATGAAAACAAATTTACTCGGCAGCCAAAAAACGCCAATTCTCAAAACGAACGTGGAGAAGATGATTGAATTGCAGAATTATGAGACGTTCAAATCTAGGAATCGCAAGTAATCACAACAAGATCCCGAGCTTCGTCAAAGAAGACTGATGATCGGCGTATTTTCTCAAGAGCCAAACAACGCCAAGTTCCTTGGAGAAGATGATTGAATTGTAGAATTTCTAGACGTGATCGAAGCTAGCAATCGCAAGTAATCACGAGGTGATCCCAAGCGCTGTCGAAGAAGGAAGATGATCGAAGGCTTGGTGAAGAAGAATGGAGGTGTTTGACGACGACGATGATATATTAAGGGTATAATTGTCTATAAAAGACCAATTGAGAGTTTATTTAATTTTAGCAAACTTTTGAGTATATTTAAATAAACTTTCACTCTTATTGAGTATTTTGTTAAAAAGCTCTATAACAAATAAATATTTTAAATATTGTTGATGCAGAAAAATGCTTCAATCCATCAATGGCAATTGGAGCGAAGAAATTATATCGTAAAACTCAACCTTCGGTCTAAAGAGCATCAATTGGAGGTATGTTACGATGTTTTCTCAATTTGTTGTGTTTGAACCTGTATCTCCTAAAAATATAGCTTTGTTATTCTTTTTAGGAGGTATCTCAAAGGGACAACCAAAAAAATCAATCTACCGCTCATCAAAAAGGTACAAGCCTGCTTGATGAAAACAACTATTATGGAGCATTTACCGGTTCCAGTTTACATGCTACGGTCTCGCATGAGGTAATTTGATTTTTTCATATTTACATATTGTACATTATTTAAAAAATATATTACAATTTATATGTATATTATTTAAAAAATTTATCTCGTTAAAATAGAACTTTGTCGTCCTTTTTAGGAGGTATCTCAAAGTAAAAACCAAGAAAATCAATCTGCCCATCCTCAATGCGATATCAACGTTGATAGAGTATCAACCAGTCCCGGATTTCCAGCTAGGGTCCTGCTTGAGGTAATTTTTCTTTTCATATATACAATTTATATGTATTTAAATAATATAAATCTCTTAAAAAATAAAATTTTATATTTTTCACCCCTAAAATTGCTTAATACGTAGTTAAAAAAAATACAGACCAAAAAGACTGCTTCCAGGCTCAGATTTGCGTATAGCCGAAAGGCAGGTGTTGATGGCAAACCTTCAAGGCTTAGAACTCAACCGGCATTGAAGAAACCTTGGACATTCAAACTCTCACCGGCCAAGAAGAGAAAGAGAAAGACCATGATTTGAACGTAGTCCCCAGCAAAAAGAGTAAGTGAATTGAACATTTTCTATTAAAACAAGTAGATCTTTCCATAGAAAAAAAAAAGTGCGATGAAACCGTTTCGTTTCATTTTGTAAAAGTACAATGATATGGCTTCGTTTCATAGGCTACATCTCTTGTATTAAAATCGTTTTGTGTACGTTGATATGGTTTTATATCAATGCCTTTTGAAATTTTTGAAAAATCAGTGGGACAACTTATGTCCTGAAATTACGATCGTGGTGAGCACAAGCAGAAAAAAAGTCCAAATCGGTTATTTTATTCTGCTTGTCCCTACGCCGAGCCAGTGTTCCTGCGGGAGTTTTTTTTTAATTGAATTATTCTTTAAAATCAATTGACCCTAGTTACATGATTTCAGGAAAAAATTTGTAATCGTTCTTTAAAATGAATTGACCCTAGTCCCATAAATGTAAGAGCTCCGAGTGTTTTTTTAAATAAATCGCAATGGCTCTCTATTTTTCAAAATGAGTTATTTTTTTCTGCTTGTCCCTACGCCAAGCCAGTGTTCCCGTGGTAGTTTTTTTTTAATTGAATTGTTCTTAAAAATCAATTGATTTTAATTGAATTTTTTGAAATGTTATAACAATAGTGTCTGTATTGAAGGACCGCTTAATTTTTTAAATGACATGACTTTAGTGTCCGTATTGAAGGACATTATATAATTGAACATAAATATTTTATTTAGGTCAAATTTACTTTGACCTGATTAGCTTTGAAATTTTAACGCTAGGCACGGTTCCTAAAGTTCACCCTCTCGAAGGAAGAAGAAAAGAAAAAAAAATTAAACAAATTTGACGTCCCTGCGCCCTAACCAGTGTGGGCACAAACAGAAAAACGTCCAAATCAGTTATTTTTTCTGCTTGTCCCTACGCCAAGCCAGTGTTCCTGCGGATTTTTTTTAATTTTTGAATTGAATTGCTCTTTAAAATCAATTGACAGGACAAAATTTGTAATCGGTTTTTAAAAATAATTAACCTTAGTCCCGTAAATATAAGAGCTCCGAGTGTTTTTTTAAATAAATCGCTACGGCTCTCTATTTTTTGACATGACATGACATTAGTGTCCGTATTGAAGGACCTATTTGTTTTTCGAAATGACATGACTTTAGAGTGTCCGTATTGAAGGACAAAATATAATTGAAAATAATTTTTTTATCTAGGTCAAATTTAACCTTAAGCTACACTGAATTTTGTCATGAGTATGATTTACTCCAGAAAATTAAAAGGTTAAATAATTTACATGACATGATAAAAAAGGTCCAATTTTCATTTTCAAGACAAAACTTTTATTGTTTTTTTAATAAATCGCAACTGCTCTCTATTTTTTGAAATGAATTATTTTTTTTCTGCTTTTCCGTACGCCAAGAAAGTTTTCCTGCAAGAGTTTTTTTTTAATTGAATTGTTCTTTAAAATCAAGTGATTTTAATAGAAGTTTTCGAAATGACATGACATTAGTGTCCGTATTGAAGGACCTCTCTATTTTTCGAAATGACATGGCTTTAGTGTCCGTATTGAAGGACATAATATAATTCAACATAAATTTACCTTGACCTGATTAGCTTTGAAATTTTAATGCTAGGCACGGTTCCTAAAGTTCATCCTCTCGAAGGAAGAAGAAAAGAAAAAAATTTAAACAAATTTGACGTCCCTGCGTGCTAACCAGTGTGGGCACAAGCAGAAAAACGTCCAAATCGGTTATTTTTTCTGCTTGTCCCTACGCCAAGCCAGTGTTCATGCGGGGTTTTTATTTTTATTTTTTTAGTTGAATTTTTCTTTAAAATCAATTGACAGGAAAAATTTTGTAATCGTACTTTAAAATGAATTGACCCTAGTCCCGTAAATATAAGAGCTCTGAGTGTTTTTTTTTTTATAAATAGATCGCAACGGCTCTCTATTTTTCGAAATGACATGACATTAGTGTCCGTATTGAAGGACCGCTTTATTTTTTGAAATGACATGACTTTAGTGTCCGTATTTAAGGACATAATATAATTCAACATAAATTTTTTATCTAGGTCAAATTTACCTTGACCTGATTAGCTTTGAAATTTTAATGCTAGCCACAGTTCCTAAAGTTCATCCTCTCAAAGGAAGAAGAAAAGAAAAGAAAATTAAATAAATTTGACGTCCCTGCGTGCTAAACAGTGTGGGCACAAGCAGAAAAACGTCCAAATCGGTTATTTTTTCTACTTGTCCCTACGCATAGCCAGTGTTCCTGCGGGAGTTTTTTTTAATTGAACTGTTCTTTAAAATCAATTGGCAGGACAAAATTTGTAATCGTTCTTTAAAATAAATTGACCCAAGTCCCGTAAATATAAGAGCTCCAAGTTTTTTTTTTAATAAATCGCAACGGCTCTCTATTTTTTCGAAATGATATGACATTAGTGTCCGTATTGAAGGATCGCTTTATTTTTTGAAATGACATGACTTTAGTGTCCATATTGAAGGACATAGTATAATTGAACATAAATTTTCTATCTAGGTAAAATTTACCCTTAAGTCAATATCTTTGAAATTTTTGCAAATTCAGTGGGACAACTGATGTCCTGAAAATAGGAATCGTGAAAATATTAAACGTTGATATTGTGTCATATCAATTCCTTTTAATTTTTTTGAAAATTCAATGCGACAACTTATGACCCTAGTTACATGATTTCGGGACAAAATTTGTAATCGTTCTTTAAAATGAATTGACAAGAAAAAATTTGTAATCGTTCTTTAAAATGAATTGACAAGAAAAAATTTGTAATCGTTCTTTAAAATGAATTGACCCTAGTTCCGTAAATGTAAGATCTCCGAGTGTTTTTTCTTTTAAATAAATCGTAACGGCTCTCTATTTTTCGAAATGACATGACATTAGTGTCTGTATTGAAGGATCGCTTTATTATTCGAAGTGAAATGACTTAGTGTCCGTATTAAAGGACATAATATAATTGAACATAAATTTTTTATCTAGGTCAAATTTACCTTTAAGTCAATACTTTGAAATTTTTGAAAGTCAGTGGGACAACTTGCGTCCTCAAATTAGGATCGTGAAAATATTAAATGTTGATATGGTTTCATATCAATGCCTTTGAATTTTTTGAAAAGTAAGTGGGACAACTTATGACCATACTTACATGATTTCGGGACAAAATTTTTAATCGTTCTTTAAAATGATTTTAATCTCTATTTTTCAAAATGACATGACATTAGTGTCCGTATTGAAGGACCGTTTTATTATTCGAAATGACATGACGTTAGTTTCCGTATTTAAGGAAATAATATAATTGAACATAAATTTTTTATCTATTATTTCAAGACAAAATTTGTAATCGTTCTTTAAAATGAATTGACAGGACAAAATTTTTAATCATTCTTTAAAATGAACTGACCCTAGTCCCGTAAATGTAAGAGCTCCGAGTGTTTTTTTTTTTTTTAAAATAAATCGTTACGGCTCTCTATTTTTTGAAATGACATGACATTAGTTTCCATATTGAAGAACCGCTTAATTTTTTGAAATGACATGTCTTTAGTGTCCGTATTGAAGGACATGGGCACAACAGAAAAAATTCCAAATCGATTATTTTTTCTGCTTGTCCCTACGCCAAGCCAGTGTTCCTGTGGGAGTTTTTTTTTTATGTTTTAATTGAATTTTTCTTCAAAATGAGTTAATAGGACAAATTTGTAATCGTTCTTTAAAATGAATTGACCCTAGTCCCGTAAATGTAAGAGCTCCGAGTGTTTTTTTTTTAAAATAAATTGCAACGGCTCGCTATTTTTCGAAATGACACGACATTAATGCCCGTATTGAAGGACCGCTTTATCTTTCGAAATGACATGACTTTAGTGTCCGTATTGAAGGACATAATATAATTGAACATAAATTTTTTATCTAGGTCAAATTTACCCTTAAGTCAATACTTTGAAATTTTTGAAAAGTCAGTGGGACAACTTGCGTCCTGAAATTAGGATCGTGAAAATATTAAATGTTGATATGGTTTCATATCAATGCCTTTGAATTTTTTGAAAAGTAAGAGGGACAACTTATGACCCTACTTACATGATTTCAGGACAAAATTTGTAATCGTTCTTTAAAATGATTTTAATCTCTATTTTTTGAAATGACATGACATTAGTGTCCGTATTGAAGGACCGCTTTATTATTCGAAATGACATGACCTTAGTTTCCGTATTTAAGGACATAATTTAATTGAACTTAAATTTTTTTTATCTATTATTTCAAGACAAAATACGTAATCGTTTTTAAAATGAATTGACAGGACAAATTTTTTTATCATTCTTTGAAATGAACTGACCCTAGTCTCGTAAATGTAAGAGCTCCGAGTGTTTTAAAAAAATAAAAATAAATCGCCTCGTCTCTCTATTTTTTGAAATGACATGACATTAGTTTCCATATTGAAGAACCGCTTTATTTTTCGAAACGACATGTCTATAGTGTCCGTATTGAAGGAGATGGGCACAATAGAAAAAATTCCAAATCGATTATTTTTTCTGCTTGTCCCTACGCCAAGCGAGTGTTCCCGTGGGAGTTTTTTTTTATGTTTTAATTAAATTGTTCTTGAAAATGAGTTAACAGGACAAAAAGTTGTAATCGTTCTTTAAAATGAATTGACCCTAGTCCCGTAAATGTAAGAGCTCCGAGTTTTTTTTTCATATAAATAAATTGCAACGGCTCGCTATTTTTCGAAATGACTCGACATTAGTGTCCGTATTGAAGGACTGCTTTATCTTTCGAAATGACATGACTTTAGTGTCCGTATTGAAGGACATAATATAATTGAACATAAATTTTTTTATCTAGGTCAAATTTACCCTTAAGACAATATCTTTGAAATTTTAGAAAAGTCAGTGGGACAACTTATGTCGTGAAACTAGGATCGTGAAAATATTAAACATTCATATGGTTTCATATCAATTCCTTTTGAAATTTTTGAAAAGTCAGTGGGACAACTTATGACCCTAGTTACATGATTTCAGGACAAAATTTGTAATCGTTCTTTAAAATGAATTGACCCTAGTCCTGTAAACGTAAGAGCTCCGAGTGTTTTTTTTTTAAATAAATCGTAACATCTCTTTATTTTTCGAAATGATATGACATTAGTGTCCGTATTGAAGGACCGCTTTATTTTTCGAAATGACATGACTTTAGTTTCTGTACCGAAGGATATAATATTATTGAACATAAATTTTTTATCTAGGTCAAATTTACCCTTAAGTCAATATCTTTGATATTTTTGAAAGTCAGTAGGATAACTTGCGTTCTGAAATTAGGATTGTGAAAATATTAAACATTGATCGTGAAAATATTATACGTTGAAAATATGTAGAAATATAACGTTGATATGTTTCATATTAATGCCTTTTTGAAATTTTGAAAAGTCAGTTGGACAACTTATGACCCTAGTTACATGATTTCAGGACAAAAATTTTAATCTGTTTTTAAAATGAACTGACAGGACAAAATTTGTAATCGTTCTTTAAAATGAATTGACTCTAGTCCCGTAAACGTAAGAGCTCCGAGTGTCTTTTTTTAATTAATAAATCGCAACGGCTCTCTATTTTTTGAAATGCCATGACATTAGTGTCCGTATTGAAGGACCGCTTTATTTTTCAAAATGACACGACATTAGTGTCCGTATTGAAAGACATAACATAATTGAACATAAATTTTTTATCTAGGTCAAATTTACCTTGACCTAATTACCTTTGAAATTTTAACGCTAGGCACGGTTCCTAAAGTTCACCATCACGAAGGAAGAAGAAAAGAAAAGAAAAATTAAACAAATTTGACGTCCTTGCGTCCTAATCAGTGAGGGCACAAGAAAAAAAATGTCCAAATCGATTATTTTTCTGCTTGTCTTTACGCCAAGCCAGTGTTCTTGCAGAAGTTTTTTTTTATTTTCTAATTGAATTGTTCTTTAAAATGAATTGACAGGAAAAAAATTGTAATCGTTCTTTTAAATGAATTGACCCTAGTCTTGTAAATGTGAGAGCTACGAGTGTTTTTTTTATAAATAAATCGCAACGGCTCTCTATTTTTCGAAATGGCATGACATTAGTGTCCGTATTGAAGAACATACAGACTGCTTTATTTTTCGAAATGACATGACTTTAGTGTCAGTATTGAAGGAAATAATATAATTGAACATAAATTTTTTATCTAGGTCAAATTTACCCTTAAGTCAATATCTTTGAAATTTTTGAAAAGTCAATGGGACAACTTATGTCCGAAATTTTTTTAATCGTTCTTTAAAATGAATTGACCCTAGTCCCATAAATGTAAGAGCTCCGAGTGTTTTTTTTTTTCTTCAAAATAATTCGCAACGGATCTCTATTTTTTGAAATCACATGACATTAGTGTCCGTATTGAAGTTAGGATCGTGAAAATATTGTACGTTGATAAAGTTAGGATAGTGAAAATATTGTACGTTGATAATATTGTGGAAATATAACGTTGATATAGTTTCATATCAATACCTTTTGAAATTTTGAAAAATCAGTGGGACAACTTAAGTCCTAAAGTTAGGATCGTGAAAATATTGTATGTTGATAAAGTTAGGATCGTGAAAATATTATACATTGAAAATATTGTCGAAATATAACGTTGATATGGTTTCATATCAATGCCTTTGGAATTTTGAAAAGTCAGTGGGACGACCTTAAACCTGTAAATGTAAGAGCTCCGAGTGTTTTTTTTTTTTTATATAAATAAATCGCAACGACTCTCTATTTTTGAAATGACATGACATTAAAGTCCGTATTGAAGGACCGCTTTATTTTTCGGGACAACTTATGTCCTGAAATTAGAATCAGGGAAATATGTAACGTTGATATGGTTTCATATCAATGCCTTTTGAAATTTTTGAAAAATTAATGGGACAACTTATGTACTGAAATTAGGATCGTTGAAATATGTAACGTTGATAGGAGCTCAGGCAAGCTCGCGGGTTCGGTTTGCGCGACTTCGGCGAGGGCCAGCTCTCCACGACCGGTGGGGTCGCCGTTGTGGGTGACGTACGTTGGCGCGGCGGCTGGACTCGGGCTATCGGGTCCGGGCTGGTGACGTCCGTCAGTGAAGGGGGATGAGCCCAACTGCTTTTTGGCAAGTGTGGGCCCATAGCGGCAACGGGCGGCGGCGCAACGGGGAGGCCCTGGCAAGCAGGACTGCGCTGGAGTTGGGCGGCGCCTGCGGCAGAGGTATCCGGTTAGGCTCCCTTCCTTCGTGCGAGCCCGCGGGCCTCTTGATCTGCGGGAACCTGCCCTATTGTGTCCGCTGGGTTCCCGCGGTGGCGATGGGGGCTCCGGCAAATCAGGCGTTGCTTCGGATTGCTAAGGTCTATGCCGGCCGAGGTGAGTGCCTCAGTAGCAGGTCCCAAATATAATTTACCTATTGACTCGGCAGTGGGTATGAGACCCCCCGGCGTAGATGTAGATTGTGTTAGGGCTGCCGTAGGCACTACTTACGGGGCCTATGGCGTGGAGGGACCACACCATGGTGCCGGCGTAGCAGGCGAGTCATGCCTTAATTTTGATAGGGTAGTTAGGAGGAGGACCGGACCCATCCTCGGTGAACGTGGTCTTTATTTGACGCGTTCCCCCTCCTTTTTCCCGGATATCAATATTCCGAGTGCTGTTACCCAGGTGGAGCTTGAGGCCTTTTTTATGGCCGAGCGTCTTGTCCTGCCAAGGGTATGTGCTCCGTCAGAGGGGGAGCTTCGCGGATATCCCCGTAATGGAATGGTCGCGGTCCCTTTAGAGAGTCTTCGGCTAGGTTTTTCCCTACCGATCTCTCCACTGGTGGAACAACTTCAGGCGTCGCTGGATTTTCTGTCTAGGGTTTTCGGTCAGAGACATGGGTCTAGAGCTGGACCCAAACTGGCACAGTCGGTAGGTCTGGGTCCCGAGTGTCTATCTGGGATTTGTCCCTCGGGGCTTCGGGATTCATTGGCTGTACATGGCTTCTGGTGCCGAGGACCGGGGCTTCCTCGGTTTCTTTAAAACGGAATTTGCCATTCCCGGGCGCTTTGCCTCCTTTCTAACGAGAGAGGCTTGGATACAATCGGGGTGGATGTCTACCCGGTCCGTGGCTGAACCGTCTCTAGACCTTGAAGCGAGGTCTGGCTCTATGCGTGGTCCTTCTTCTTTCTTTACTTTCGAAGATCGTTTTTATATTATCTTTTCTTGTTTCTAACACGATTGTTTCTTTTTGCAGGTATGGATCGCGGTGATGGATGGCCATGGGGTTTTTCACCCTTCCTTGCTGATGCGAATAAGCTGGACATGCCCGCCGCGGGCTACAGAGGTAAAGACCCGACTTCTTTGACTGAGATGCCTCTGATGACGGGGGTGGTACCGAGTTACAACTCGCCTTCTTGGGCTCTTGGCTCGTCTCATGGCCAGGCCCCGGTGGGAGAGGCAAGCTTTACGAGGTACGCCGCCTCCTCGTCACATGGTCAGGTCCCAGGTTCTGAGCTGTTCCACCCAGGCTATGTTCCCATTTGGGGGGGGGGGGGGGGGGGGGGTGCAGGTGGTACGCATTCTGACCTGTTTGCTTTTTATTTTTCTGTTGCTGCCGCGTGCGTGCTTGTCACTTCGTCGTGTTTCGCGTGCAGGTTCTTGTGTCGTACAATTATCAGGTGGACGGAGAGCCCAGCTACGCCGGTGGATTGTTAGACGTGACCCCCTCCCCTGGCCGAGCGGGGCCTTCCGAGATCAGTAAGCCGACGTGCAGATTCTTCAAAGCTGGACGACTCCATTGCATGGCAGTTTTTTTGAGAGGCTAATGAGAGGCACCTGGAGTCTGCTCGCGAGGTGTCTTTTCACCGGGCCGACGCATCGCATCACAGCGTCCAGCTCTGGGGGGGGGGGGGGGGGGTGCAGGTGGTACGCATTCTGACCTGTTTGCTTTTTATTTTTCTGTTGCTGCCGCGTGCGTGCTTGTCACTTCGTCGTGTTTCGGGTGCAGGTTCTGGTGTCGTACAGTTATCGGGTGGACGGAGAGTCCAGCTACGCCGGTGGATTGTTAGACGTGACCCCCTCCCCTGGCCGAGCGGGGCCTTCCGAGATCAGTAAGCCGACGTGCAGATTCTTCACAGCTGGACGAGATCATGGCAGTTTTTTTGAGAGGCTAATGAGAGGCACCTGGAGTCTGCTCGCGAGGTGTCTTTTCACCGGGCCGACGCTTCGCATCACAGCGTCCAGCTCTGGGTCGCCCATGAAGTCATAGTGATGAAGGATGCGGAGATAGATTGCCTCCGAGAGACGCGAGCCGCTGAGTTTGCGTTCGTGAGATGGGAGGGCTTCGTCAGCAGGGTGGTGGATGACTTGTTTGGGAACCTGGGCATGTATCTTCGCGCGTATTTCCTGTTGAGTCACCAAGTCCCGTCGGAGGTGTACGCGGTGCTGGAGCCCTATGTTGCCTTTAACCCTCCTCCTGGGCCGGTCACGAACCTATCCGTGAATGGGATAGCGCTGTCTAAGGGTATTCACCCCCCGGGTGCCGGCAGCACGGGTAGCATGGCCGGAGGGATCGGGGATCATGCTCCCCCGGTTCTTCCCCCTGCCCCTACCGTCCGCTCCACCCCAGAGATCGCACACTACTCCTGCTGAGGCCGGGGCGGAGGATGACGAGGAAGAGGGTGCTGACGATGTCGATCACCGCCTGTCGTAATGCGCCATCTTCCTTTGTGGTAGTCGTAGGAATATATATTTTGTTTAAAGCATGTAGCTCCTTGTTTCCGCCGCTTGTGGCGCAGGTTTTTGTAGCGCCTCTAGGTTCCCTTGTTGTGTATGCGGACATGCTTTTACTTGTAGCGAGCCGTCGTGGCTTATTAGGAGTAACCACTTTTGTTGTAACTGTAGGGTTGACCCATGAACGCTGACCTTTAACCATTTATGTGTGTATGTATGTTGGCTCTATTTGCTTGCCCCTTCTTTGATCGCATTTAGGTAGGATCTGTCTTCGGGCAATGCTACGAGCGTCTTAGGCTTTTGGCCGTGATTCTCGAGATTCGAGATTCGGTCTTCTTTTTTACTCTTTTGCACTTGGGGCTAGGTCGCGCTGTGTAGAGCACTACAGGTCCTAGACTTATCGCAAATTGCGCCTTGTCAAGTGCTCGGTCTTTCGCCGAGATACGCTTCCGGGGCGACTTAGTGTACTTTGGGCCGGGTCGCGCTTTGTAGAGTGCTACAGGTCTTGGACTTATCACAAGTTGCGCGTCGTCAAGCGCTCTATCTTTCACCGAAAAAACTCATCCAAGGCGACTTAGTGTACTTGGGACCGGGTCGCGCTTTGTACATCGCTACGAGTCCCAAAATTATCACAAGTTGCGCATCATCAAGCGCTTGGTTTTTTGCCGAGAAATGCTTCTGGGGCAACTTAGTGTACTTGGGGCCGGGTCACGCTTTGTAGAGCGCTGCGGGTCCCGAACTTATCACAAGTTGCATATCGTCAAGCGCTCGGTCTTTGCCGAGAAACGCTTCTGGGGCGACTTAGTGTACTTTGGGCCGGGTCGCGCTTTGTAAAGCGCCACGCGTCTAGGACTTATCGAAAGTTGCGCATCGTCATGTGCTCGGTCTTTGCCGAGAAACGCTTCCGGGGCAACTTAGGTGCCTGAGTCGGGGGGATTGAGATCCGGGCCTTTCTCTTTTTTTTGTGTGTGTTTTCTATTCCTATATCAACCCCCCAGTTTCTGAGTAGTCTTGCAAAGGTTGGGAAGAAACTTTAGGAGGTATCAATTCGCGGAATAAGAAAAACATTTCATATATATTTGCCGCTTCTTGTGGCGTTCTTCTTTTACATGTGTTGGCTATCGGGGCTATTCCCGTGCCTGGTGGTATATCTAGACTTTGATGGTGATGGAATCGCATTCTTCTTAGTTTGGATTGGATCTTAGCTTCAACTGTCTTTAGCTTTCTTTTTATCCCTAGCCCTGTCGGGCTCACTGATGATACTGCTTCAGGTGCTCAACGTTCCAGGGCCGGGGGATTTCGTTACCCCACATTTCCTGTAGTCGGTATGTTCCGTCTCAGACCACCTTTGATAGACAGTAAGGGCCTTCCTATGTCGCGTCGAGGACTCCGGCGCCGAGGACTTGGGTGTTTTGGCCTACCTTTCTCAGGACTGGTGTATGCCTCATTTCGCTTCTCTTTGCTGAGGTCGAGCTCTTTCCGTAGTGCCTCATTGTTGCGTTCTTCATCGAAGAACTCGACTCATGGGGACGCTTATCTCAGTAGGGGTGACTGCTTCGACTCTGTAGGTTAGAGCGAACGGGGTTTTTCCAGTGGCGTTTTGCGTGGTAGTCCGATAGGCCCAGAGTATCGAGGGTAGCTCCTCTGCCCACTTGCCTTTCTTTTCGTCGAGTTTCCTTTTCAAGATTATCTTGATGTCTTTATTGACCGACTCGACTTGGCCATTCGTCTGGGGGTAGACAGGCGATGAGTAGGTGTTGTTGATTCTGATACTTTGGCAGAAAGCTCGGAGGTTGACGTTGTCGAACTGTTTCCCATTGTCGGTTATCAACGAGGCGGGGATCCCGTGCTGGCAAATGAGGTTGCGCCAGATGAAGTTTATTGTGTTCTTCTGGGTGTTTTTTGCGATTGGTTTCACCTCAACCCACTTAGTGAAGTAGTCGATGGCCACTATCGTGCACTCGATGCCTCCTGGGGCTTTTGGCAGCTTCCCAATCAGGTCGATTCCCCATTTGGCGAACGATCATGGGACCATTTCTGGGCATTGCGGGACCGCCGACTAGTGGGGCACCTTGGCAAATTATTGGCATTTTTCGCACTTGCGGGAGATCTCGTTTGCGTATTTCCTCAGGGTCGGCCAGAAGTAGCCTTGTTTAAGGCCTTTGAGGGCCATAGATCGTCCGGCATAGTGGTTGCCACATATTTCTTCGTGGATTTCCCGGAGGAAGAGATTGGAGTCGTCTTCGAGAAGACACTTGAGAAGAGGCTGCATGAACCCGCGCTTGTAGAGATTGCCGTCATGGATCACATACCTCGTAGCCCAGAGTTTGAGCTGTCTTGCTTCGTTCTGGTCAGCGGGGAGCATACCGCGTTCTAAGTATTTGATGATGGGTGACATCCAGTCGCCGTTTTCTTCGTCGGAGATGCGAGGATTTGGCTTTTGTGAATGGATGGGCGCTGGAGAGCTTCGACTGGAATTTTGGCTTGTTCTTCGTCGTCAGCTCCTGAAGTTATCCTGGCTAATGTGTCGGACTCGGAGTTCTCGGCTCGGGGTATTTGAGTGATCTCATAACATGCCAGGAACTCTAGGCGATGTTGCGTCTCCGCGAGGTAGGCTGCCATGTTTTCTTCTTTCGCCTAGTACTCGCCTTCTACTTGCTTCACGATCAGCTGAGAGTCACAGTAGATTCTCAGGTTTTTCGCTTCAAGATCTCGAACGATTTGGAGTCCGGCTAGTAGGGCCTCGTATTCTGCTTCATTGTTTGTGGTCTTGAACTCGAAAGGGGTGGTGTAGCGTAGTTTTCTACCTTCGGGATTGGTAAACATGATGCTCGTCCCTGAGCCGATGGCGTTAAAGGCGCCATCCACGTGAAAGTTCCAGACAGGTCCGTCGGGGGTCGACTTTTGTTTGAGTGCTTCGGGCAGCCTGTTGAGCTCTTCCTCGATCTTGACCTCTGCGTCGTATGTGAACTCTGCGATGAAGTCTGCTATCGCCTGTGCTTTGATACTAATTCGGGGTTGGCTCCACACCATATTCCCCCAACTCTTGCAACCATATCGTCATTCACGATAAGGTGCCTTCGAGGAGGGCCTTACGGACCGGGTGCTCAGTTGTACTATGATCTGGTGAGCTTGGAAGTACGGGCAGAGTTTCTTCGCGGTGGTGATCAGCGCGAGCGCCAGCTTCTCGATTTGCGTGTAACGGGTCTCCGCATCGAGGAGAGCTTTGCTGACGTAGTAGACCGACAATTGCTTCCTGTCCTCTTCTTGGACCAAGATCGCGCTAACGGGCCGGGTCGAGATGGAGAGGTAGAGGAATAGGGCTTCCTCGTCTCTCGGTTTTGACAGCAGAGGTGGCGGTCTGAGGTAGGTATTCAGTTCTTGGAAGGCGGCCTCGCATTGCTCATCCCAAGCGAAATCCTTCCTGACTTTGAGGGCTTGGCAGAACGGCTGACATTGATCCGTAGCTTTCGACACGAACCGACCTAGGGCGTTGATGCGTCCGTTGAGGCTTTGTACCTCCTTGATTCTCCGCGGGCTCTTCATTTCGATCAGAGCCTGGATTTTCTCAGGGTTTTCTTTGATTCCTCATCTGTTGACGATGAACCCCAGGAATTTCCAAGACTTGACTCCGAACGCGCACTTGGCGGGGTGCAGCTTCATCTGGTACATTCGGAGGAGCGCGAAGGTTTCTCGAAGGTCTTTGACGTGGTCGGCTTTTTTGAGGCTTTTGACAATCATGTCGTCAACATAAACCTCCATAGTTTTTCTAATGAGCTTGGCGAACATCCGGTTGACCAAGTGTTGATACGTGGCTCCGGCTTCTTGATCCCGAAGGGCATGACTTTGTAGTAGTAAAGACTACGATTAGTGATGAACGTGGTGTGTATCTGGTTGGGTCCGTGCATTCAGATTTGGTTGTATCCCGAATATGCGTCCATCATGCTTATGAGCTGGTGGCCAGCGATTGCGTCTCCCAGTTGATCGATCCTTGGTAAAGGAAAACAATCCTTCGGACATGCCGTGTAGAGGTCGGAATAGTCTATGCAGACCCGCCACTTGTCGTTAGGCTTCTTGACCATTACGATGTTGGATACCCATTCCAGATACGTGACATCTTTGATGAAGTCCGCGGAGATGAGCTTGTTGACTTCGTCGTTGATGGCTTGGTACCTCTCGGGATTGAACGCCCTCTGTCGTTGTAATTTGGGCGTCTTACCCTTCTTGATGTTGAATTTGTGGACGGAAACTTCGGGGTCAATGCCGGGCATGTCAGCATGTGACCAGGCGAAGACGTCCTTGAACTATCGCAGAAAGGCGATAAATTGCGTCTTGATCATGACGAGCAGCTGGGCGCCGATTGAAATGGTTCTTTCTGGTTTTCCTTCGTACAACGTGACGGGGGTTACGTCGGAAGAGGGTCCCATCGTGGTTTTTCGTCTCTCGTCTCTTGGGTCGAGCTCGCTGAACATCCGTGCCTTCTCTGATTCCGGAATGAGATTATCGCTTGGCTGTTGGCTAGTGTGGATGACCGACTCGTTCCTTCCGGCCCTCATTCCCTGGGCTTAAAAGGTTCTGGATTCCCGTTTGCTTCCCCTTAGGATCCCTACTCCGTTCTCCGTCGGGAACTTTACGAGCAAATGGAAGGTGGAGGCGATGATCTGGAGTTTGTTGATAGACGGTCTTTCCATGATGATGTTGTAAGATGATGGCTGGTCCAGCACGAGGTACCTGATCATTTTGGTGACCATGGCCCCCTCTTCGGATCCGAATGTTGTTGGAAAGTCGATGGTTCCTTCTGCGAAGACTGGCTTCCCGTTGAACCCGTAGAGTAGAGTCTTGATGGGTGTCGGGATTAGCTTTCCCAAACTCATGCGCTCTAAGGCTGCTTTGAAGATGACGTCTGCCAAACTTCCATTGTCGACTAACACTCACCTTATTCGATTGTTGGGGATCAACGTCTCTAACACGATGGCGTCGTTGTGGGGATGCGAGATTATTCGAGCCTTTTCTTCTGTGAAAGTGATGGCTTGGCCAGAAAGCACCGTCGTCAAACTGGTTAGGTTTGTGAAGTTGATCTGGTGTTCCTCGTTTCACCTTAAAGGGCCCGGACATATCTCTTTCGCTTGTTGTTGGAATACCCAGTTTCCGGCCCACCTAGGATAGTGGATACGACGTGATATTTGGGCGTTTTGCCTTTGGATCGCTATTTGTCTTGGAGAGATTTATTTGGGTAGTCGTCTCGGGGTTGTTCACCCTCTCGAGGCGGAGGGTCGCTGGCTTGTCCGCTTCCTGCCACGAGTTTTTTGACGAACTCTTTAAGCTGCTCGTCTTGGATGAGCTGCTCGATCTGTTTCTTGAACTGCCAGCATTCCGATGTTAAGTGGCCGTGATCTTGGTGGTACTCGCAGTACCGGTTTTTGTCTTTGCTGGCCCTCTTAAGCAGAGGCCGTGGAGGGCCGAACTTATCCTTGTCGAGGTTGAAGATCGTGGCTGGTGACACGGTTAGAGCGGTGCAGACCATGTCTTTTCGGAATCCGTGCGCTTGCTTTGGACGTTGTTTTCGTCCTTCAGAGTTCGACTACTGGCATTGCTTCTTCCTCTGGGGCTCGTTATCGTAGCCTCTTTGGTTGTTCCTGATCTGCTCGTCTAGACTGAGCTGACTTTGACTAACGAAGTATTCGACTGCTGGCGTTGCTTCTTCCTCTGGGGCTTGTTATCGTAGCCTATTTTCCCAGACGATCGAAGACTAATCGTTGGGTCGTCTGTGATTGTTCCGGCTCCTGAACTTCTCGTCGGACCGGCTGAGTCGCACGTGGGCCTCGTTGCGAGAGATTGAGGGCCTTTTCTGGACTTTCGTCTTTGTTTATGGCCCCAGGGTTGGCGTCTTCATGGCCAAGGCGTTTGGACACAAGGTACGTCATGCGGAAGACACTGTCTTCCAGTCGGGCCAGTCGTTCTTTTTCTTCGTTGACGGTGGGCTCTTAACGAGTGCTCGTCTCGGGCTGGTTTCGTGCCTTGGTTTGGCGTGCGTTAACCTGATCTCGAGTGTTGAGAGCAATGCTTCTCAGAGGATGGGAAAAGGTGCCTTCTGTTGATTTTGACATCGTGGCTTTTTAGGAAAACTGGGCAGAAGGGTCTTCAGAGGTTTATGATTCTCTGACCCCCTCCTTTTAGCGCCAAAATGTTGATGCAAAAAAATGGTTCAATCCATCAGCGACCCAATTGCTCGTGTTGGGCCGAGCCCAATGTCGCCTTCTTGACTTTTTTGACTCTTGGGGTTTGGCTCCTGCACCGTTGAGTCAAACATATCATCCGCTGACTCAGGATCAGAAATCCAGGGCAAACACCATTACCTATTGTCAAGAGGCCAGGGCTTGGCCTGGCCGTAGTTACTGGTTCGGGACGCAAAAAATGGACCTGACCACTGTGTTTGGGGGATCATAGTAAGGACTTTCCAGTGAACGTTAGTGGATCAGACCCTGGACTGGCGTCACGGAGACAGATCTAGGTCCTCGGCCTATCTGTGCGGTCAGTATATTTGCCGGAGATACAAGACTGACAGATAGAATGAGCACCTCACGAATCTAGAACCTTGGCAAGGAGGGTTTTAGATCGTTCTAGAATTTTCTCTAGGGCTTCCGCGCTATGTGAAGCTCTCCGTGTTTATGACCTTTGGATAATTCCAGGAGATTTAAATCCCTCGGCCTGTATTGTAAGGCCTGATATGGGTCTTCGGTGTATCCGTAAAGTCGGTATATCTGTGTGAGATAATAGACTGGGGGATAGCATGAACACCACATAGAACAGGTCCTAACAGGGGGGGTCGTAGTCGGTATATCTGGGATATCGCTCTCAGAACCTTATTCACCTCTGACGCTCAACATTAGAGTGATATTTGAGGGGAGGCAAGTTTGAGAGGGTGTAGAGAGAGTTTTAGGCGAGTTCCCTTGTTGAGAATCGAGTTACTATTAATTGAAACTAGAGCTTTTATTTATACAAGGGTCCGGGGGATAAAATGTAAATAATTATTACTCTAGGAGGCCCCCGGGGTAATATTATATATTTTTTTGGGTCTCCCGGACGTGGCCAATCCGACGCCGCAAGTTTCAGCCTGATCCGAGCAGCGACGCGCCCGCACGCGTTGGAACAGTGGCAGCGACGCAGGATCGGGCGCGAGGGGTCAGGGCTTACGTCACCGCCTGCGTGGCTCCCCCTGATTGGCTGAGTGGGGTTTCTCGCGCCCAATGGTGTGGTTCCATGTGGCGAAGTCGAGGGTGACCTGTGGGGGCCCTACAACATCCCTGTCACGCGTCAGGTGGCCTTTGAGGCCTATGGGGCCCACTTGGGTGTTCCCCGAGGCCGTATTTTGCAAACTTTATGTCATTTGTGGGTGTTTTGATATTTTTGGGATCATCTCGATCCTTTGTTTTTTGAAATCGGACTCTCGCTGAATATTTTGAACGATATTGATCTTAATTAATAAAAGAAAATTTAAAAAAATAATTTTCTTTTGTTAATTAATTAAAACCAATTGCGTAAAATAACTGTAACAAATACAATTACTTCGTGTTAAACTGTTTTATTGCCGAACATGTACCATTGCTTCTTTATATAACATGATATTGTACAAGATTTTTTAAATGGGTGTTAGAAGGGCCAATATTGAAAGGTTAATTAGTCAAATAGCTAATGTTTTAATAAAAATTGTCAAATAGCTTGATAAATCACAAATACCTTTTTACCCTCATAATTAATAATAATTTTTTTTTTAATTTTATACTAATATTGCCCTAATATTTGCTCTCTCTCTTCGATAATCCCCTTTCTCTCTTCGACCTAATATTTTTCACGACCCCTTCTCCGTCGCCGACCTCCGTGCCGTCTCCGTCGCCGACCTATGTGCGCTGCCATCATCGCACGGTAATGCTTTCAATCCTCGCCTATTTCGCTTGATTGATCCTCACGGTAATGCTTTCAATCCTCGCCTATTTCGCTTGATTGATCCTCACGGTAATGCTTCTAGCTTTTGGTGTTCTCGGAAAGAACCTGAGTCATTTTTGGCTTTGAGATTCACGGAAATCGGCAAATTCTGTTGTGGATTCAAGTTATTATGTTTTTTAACAAAAGTATAATATTTTTCTAAAGTTGATTCTGTGATTATGTTTTGGACTCGGTTTGGCTATCTAATTTTGTATTTTGTTTGATTGTTTTGTTTTATCACGTCGTTGATGAATTTGCTTCGTTTTTAGCATTAAGATTCGTGGAAATTGTCAAATTATATTAGCATATAAATGTTTGAACTGGGACTTTCTAGTAATGTGATTCTAAGTTAAGCCACTGTATTAATGTGGTATGGTTCTTAATAAAAATGAGATCAGGTTTGGTTTGAAAAGTCCCGGTAGCCGGTCTTGAATTTATCCCGAGCTAGTTCATTTACTAATGTAGTCTGTCTGTGTGGTCTATTACCAGCTTTCTATTAGCAGATTAGTTAATAATGGAGTGTATTAACGTGGTTGATAGATGGATTAGTTAACCACATTTTGTGATGTATTAACGTGGTTAATACATGGATTGGTTAATAATGGGTGTAGTAATTTGGTTAATTCGGGTTTTTAATTCATATAGGTTGTGTTAAATCATGTTTTTGTTAGATATTAGATTGTGTACATATTTGTATTAATGTTGTTAATTCGCATGTGGTTTCGATATTGTATTAGTTAACTTTAATGTAAGATTGTTTCAAAATCTTGGTTTTGGTTTCATGTATCAATCGATTTTATGATTAATCAGTTTCATGTATCAACGTATTAATGTGGTCCAGGTTTCAGTATCAATCGATTTTATGTTATTATTTTTTGCAGGTTCTTAAGTATGTTGTTGATAAGCCGTTTTGGAATCCGATACAAAGGATCCATTGCCATTCAAGATTAAAGGTGATGGAAGATGTGCGAAGACACTTAAAAACAGAAAACCAACGAAGTATCTTCCTTAGTGGACCGTTCAATCATTTTTTGAAGATTAACGGACACACGTTTCCAAAAAATCTTATTCACCAATTGGTGTTGCGTCAAGTCACCGGAGGTGATAAACATGCCCTATCTTTCCAAATAGGACAACATCTATCGAAGTTTACGATAAAGGAGTTTGAAAGAGTCTCAGGTAAGTTATCAAACATATTATATTAATTTATTAACTCTGTTAATACTAATTATTGTAGTGTTAAATTTGTTAATACATGTTAATTTGATATTCCTTTATTCTTTTCTGCAATATATGTATGACTAAATTATGGAGATATTCCAAGTCCCGATGATAGGATGGAAATAGTAGACTCGATTAAGAAGAAGTATTTTGCAAATGATCGAAAAACAAGCAGTCTTATTAAATTGGTTGGTGCGAAAAAAAAAAGAAATTGAAGGAAGCAATGAAGAAAAGGTTGGTCTACTGAATCTAGCCATCTTGGAGACGATGATACTTCTTAAGCAATCTCACGTCAAAATCTACGAAGATCACATATTATTGTCCAACAATATGGAAGAATTCAAAGAATATCCGTGGGGAAGATTAGGCTTCAACACATTACGGGAAAGTTTGAAGAAATCTAATGATTTTGTCGATTTAAATATTACCGGCTATGATATCCCGGGCTTCGTACTAAAATTGATTTCTTGGGGCTTACGAGGTAGTCCCAAAAGTTGCAAAGGTTGGATTCACCATGAGGAATAGTCCTTATGTTAAACCTCCAATGATAAAGTTGATTTATAGAACGAGTCCGGAATTTGATGACTTGACCAAACAAATATTCGAATGCGAAGACGTAAGTATAATATCTAGTATCAGTAGACTGTTATATATATGGTTACTATTATTAACACAAATAATATTCATTAATGACCTGTATATATGATTTCGTTTTGTTTTATTAATGTTTATTTACGTTCTAAATGATAAGTCGAAGAAATTGGTAACAATGAAATCGAGGCTTTACACCACAGATTTCACGAAGAAGAAAATGATCAAAGATTCCAGGCGGGCACCTCAACGACATCTTAGGCAGGATCTCGACCAATTATAATGAAGGATGTGGAACAATGACTGAGGTATTTTTGATGAAGTTTAGAGATCAAGAAAATTCTATAAAGGAATTGAGAGAAAAATTGGCAGTACTAGAAAGATCAAGGTGTCAAGCTTGTGCAAATGCCGACTACACAAATTTTGTGGCTGTTCTCTTCTTGAAATAATCAGGTGTAGATTTGGTATTTATATTTGGGGATATAAATCATGGTAATCACTATATTAAATGTGTTAATATTATGATCTTACATTAGGTTGAAAACACACCCTTATCCTTACGAAGCAGTGAGAGGATCAATGATTACCTAAGTCCACCGATAAAAGTTCTTTCAATTTATTCATGCTTATTAACTTTGTTGTTATTACATAAGTCCACCGGTAACACATGTAGATGATGTTGTTTGTAGGCCACAAAAGAAGACATAAACAGTGAGATTTTGTATATTCTTACAAACGCCAACTTGATAATTGAAAAAGATGTTGATTCACAGACAAATACTACTCAACCCAGAAATGAGCCAAGAAATGTGCCTATGGTCGAGCAGGTAGTGCGAAAAAGCGAAGTGGTGACAATGAATAATCCGAATTTCATGGTTTATACACGGAAGCTGAAAGATAAAGCACTGTTGCAAGATGAAGGAGTCCATATTCGAAACAAGCGGAAGATAAAACCTGGACCTTAATGAGGCCACCTTACATGCAGGAGAAGAAAGGCAGAAAGGACGATGACAAAAACGAAGACGTGATATCAAGCCATCCTTCGTTCGACCTCGGAATTTGATTAGTGTTATGCCATTTGACTACATTTATATTTGTTTATGCCATTTGACTATATTTGACTACATTTATATCTTTATACATTTGACTACATCTATATTTGTGCGGAATTTGATTAGTGTTATGCCATTTGACTACAATATTTTATGAGGAATTAATAGGAATTAATCGCGTTAATAAGAAGAAATTTAATCACAAAACATAACCAAAACGCTCTACAAAGTAACTAGAAATATAAGAAAAAAGAAATAATAGGAATTAACCAAAAATATGATAATTCACATTCTATAACGTGACAAATGACTCAAAAATATGAGAAACAATGAATATCAGGAATATATAACATTAATAGAAAAAAAAATACACAAAAAAACATAACCAAAACGCTCCACAAAATAACTATAGGCTAGATAAGTCCTTTTATTGTGACCCACCTTTCCACAACAACGTTTTTTTTTTTTGTTATTGTTGATAATATTGATGTTTTATTAACGTGAAATATAAATTGGTTCATCGATCACAATTAACTTGTATTTCATTTTTGTTTTTGAAAATTCTCATATTAATGTGTATCTCCATCGTTTATACAATGTTAATTTGGAAATAATATGCCTAGTTTGTGAAAAATGTTGAGTAAATTGGATTTGGAAAAGAATTAACTTGTATTAATGAAGTTAATACAGTATTGTATGAGGAATTGACAGGAATTAACCATGTTAAAAAGAAGAAATTTACACACAAAAACAAAACCAAAACGCTCCACAAAGTAACTATAGGCTAGACAAGTCCTCTTATTGTGACCCGCCTTTCCACAATATCGTTTATGTTTTTTTGTTATTGTTGATAATATTGTTGTTTTATTAACGTGAAATATAAATTAGTTCATCGATCACAATTAACTTGTATTTCATTTTTTTAAAATTCTCATATTAACGTGTATCTCCATCGTTTAAACAATGTTGATTTGGAAATAATATGCCTACCTTGTGAAAATATTGAGTAAACTGGATTTGGAAAGAATTAACTTGCATGAATGAAATCAATACAATATTGTATGAGGAATTAACAGGAATTAACCGCATTAATAAGAAGAAATTCACACACAAAAACATAACCAAAACGCTCCACAAAGTAACTATAGGCTAGACAAGTCCTCTTATTGTGACCCGCCTTTCCACAATACCATTTATGTTTTTTGTTATTGTCCATCGTTTGTACAATGTTGATTTGAAAATAATATGCCTAGCTTGTGAAAATGTTGAATAAACTGGATTTGGAAAGTATTAACTTGTATTAATGAATTTAATACAATATTGTATGAGGAATTAACAAGAATATAACCACGTTAATAAGAAAAAATTTACACACAAAACATAACTAAAACGCTCCACAAAGTAACTAAGCTAGACAACTCCTCTTATTGTGACCCGCCTTTCCACAATTCCCACATCGATTGTAATATGGATGAGGCATCTCATCTTTTGAACGAAATCTCTTCATCTTTGGTCTTCTTTCTTGGCATTTTTGAACCGGAGGATTGATTACTGAAGCGTCACCTAGAAAATCACTATCACCATCGTGCTCAACCGGAATAACATCCGGTGAATACGTAGCTACAAACACTTCTCTAGTGAAATAATGAGGGATGAAATCAAACGGTTTTAAATTCAGCCTATACAAAGCCGCGGCGCATGCGCACAAGGGAAGTCTTCAAGCTGCCAGTCGCAACAAGAACATTAATACAATGTTGTATGAGGAATTATATGGAATTAATCACGTTAATAAGAAAAAAATTATTCATAAAACATAACCAAAACTATCCACAATGTAACTAGAAATAATAGAAACTATAAATATGATGAATTAACCAAAAATATGAAGATTCACGGTCTAAACAAAAGACACAAATGACAAATGACACAAAAATATGAGACATAAGAAATATGACGAATTAACCAAGTTAATAAGAAAACATTTACACACAAAACATAACCAAAATGCTCCATAAAGTAACAATGCTAGACAAGTCCTCTTATTGTGATCCTCTTTTCCACAATTCCCACAGCGACTGCGGTATGGATAAGGCATCTCATCGTTTGAACAAAATCTCTTCATTTTTGGTCTTCTTGCTTGGCGTTTGTGAACCGGAGGATTGATTACTGAAGCGTCACTTGGAAAATCTCAATCACCGTCGTGTGCTACCGGAATAAGATCCTATGAATAAATAGCTACAAACGCTTCTCTAGTGAAATAATCAAGGATGAAATCAATTGGCTTTAAATTTACCCTATACAAAGCCGCGGCGGCATGCGAACAAGGGAAGTTGTCAAGCTGCCAAACGCAACAAGAATATGTCTTCGCTGCAATATCAACAACCCTACGACACGTGCCATCGATAACCTCAAATTGGTGGTTGTTGATAGGTGCAACTGTTTGGAATCACGTCTCGGATTCCGTGTAAATTACCATGAGTTATACCTCCGAACCGTCCAGGTAACATTTAAAAAAATTATTTTAAAGCGGAAAACTTGTTATCCGTACAACGGTCCGAATATCGGATAATGTCCATATTCCAAGATCTGATAAATATTATGTAATTTAATATTCATAAATCATAAGGCCGTACCTCTTATGACGACTTCCGGCTGCGCGTTCTGAATCGGGCAGGGCTCCGCCGGTGCTGAGGGAAACTCCTGTGATCTTCCGGGATATTCTCCTGGAATCCTCGTACCGAAGCGTGGGCTTCGCCGGCAGGACTCCGTCGCAAAATTTTAACTGATGGTTCTTTTTAAGCTTCCGGAGAAATAGTCTCCTAAGCCGAACCAGAAAAAGGAGATCAGAGAGAAAATTCGTAGACCCTGAAGGAGAGGGAGAGTTCGAATTTTTCTCTGGGGAAAGGTGTGAAAAATGTGTAGAATGAGCCTCCTATTTATAGGCTCAAACCGTAACCGAATTGGAGAATTTCCCTCCCAAATTTTGGAATTCTATTAATTAAATATAATTAATTATCTTAATCCAATGGTCCAGATTTAATCTCATCTAAATCCAATGGATATAATTAATTAGGAATTTAATTAAATAAGAAAGATTTGGATAAATCAAAAATCCAATCTTATCTTCTTATCTTTATAAAATTCGAATTATTATATTTATAATAAAATTCGAATTATCATTATCTAGATCCAACGGTTGAGATAATTTTTTAAACCGATCTAATGGATCAAATTAGTTTAGGCTAAAATCAAATACAAAATTATTTATTAAAAACATTTTCGAATTTATCCATAAACTATAATTCGAATATATATATAAATATATAATTAATTAATATTCAATCCGACAATAAAGATTAAATCTTAGACGGATCTAACGGATATAATTAATTAACCAAATTCGAAAAATGAAACTTGGTCACCAAGTTATTAATTTCGAATTTATCAATATCCTAATCCAACGGTTGATATTAAATCATAACCGATCCAATGGATAATATTGATTTTATGGGTTTGCTAAAATATCAAAACATTTGGTACTTATGTCACAAATATGGAAATACCAAATCATACCATTCGAATTTAGCTAGGGTTTCATAAATCAAACCCTAATTCGAATTTACACATATGAATATATATAAATATATATTTTTATTTATTAATATAAATCTATTAATTATTAATTAATTATTAATAAGATATTAATAATTAAATCCAAATAATTATATCATATTAATATTTCCTGATCTCAATATCACACATTAAAATGTCATGGTGCCACACCATCATTTAAATTCGTGAGATGTGATTTAATTTCAAAGTTTATCGAACCGATCATAAACTAAGTCGAAATGACTCGGTAAAAAGCAAAGTTGCTTAGAATTTAATTTCCAACAACTTGGTGCTGATAGAAAATCTAAATTCTAACTTTCTTTTATCAGTTAATTTCGTGTACCAAAATATGGTACTTTTGCCACGCTAACGATAAAACTTTTGCCACAGACCTTTCAGTTTTATAAGTCAAGCTAAATGATTAAACATTATCTAGAATGTATTTTAATCACGTACGTATCATCCGTTACAGAGCTATCCTGGGGACCATGGACCCGTATCACTTAAGCTCAAACGAACTGCTAGTTGTTCGTCAAACCTCGAAGTGATTCCACTATAGACCCGAGGCTGCACCCTTTAGTGATACGGTATATATTATTCCCTTTATAACAGCAGGGTGTCCATTGATACAATCAAATTCGGGTTATTGATCTTTCACTTGATGATCCACACACGAGCACGCGGTTTCTACCGTTATGCCCCTCATTGCATTTTCATCCTTAACTCAGTCAGTAATATTATGAGCAACCCACTTATGGTTTCGATTCATAAGTTGCGCACGGGTACCTCTCACTTCTCACCATCGACAATCAAGGGAATCATCATCACTCTGAAGAGAGCTGTGTGATGCCCATGTCTATGACCAATCTACCCTTACTGCTGACTATCATGTTGCCAAAATAATAGTGTTGGGAACAGCGGTAATATTTCGTGTTCTTTAACGGTTAAATCAAAGAACAATCAAGCCAGCACCTTGGACTCAAGATCACTCAGGGCTTAGATCGAATATCCATTTGATCATCTACTAGTGACTCAACTCCAAGTTATCAGTGACGGTCTTATATGATAACTTCCGGAGTTTAAGTCAGGTCCAGTCCAGTATGAAGACACTTCATACTTAATGCACTTCTAGTGAGTGTGACATACACAAAATCCAGAATAGGATTATCACTTAGTCACATTAATGACCTTATACGATTAATGGGTTCCCACCCAGTTGATCAGGTCACAGACATTTTAAGTTCATTTATTATGATTATTAATTCTTCCTCACATTGACTCTGTTGTGATAATAATAACATAATTGCATCCTTCATGAATTAAGGAATCAAACATTATATTTTACTCTACCAGAAACTATAATAAGATTATCATAATAAGCATCATCTTTATTCAACGACTTGTCATAATCTTTTACAAATGGATAAAATATCTTGTTTAAAGACACATATGTCCAACAACAACCTGATACAACGAAAACAAAAACAGACAAAACCATATGGATATTAACATACATTTATGATATAAAGATTATGAACTATCTTTGTAGCAAAGAACGCCAACTCGAAACAAGTGCGGCTACTGGCTATTCACAAGCTTCTAAGATCACTGAGTTTGTCGATTCGCTGATGTTAGTGGTCATCAAGCCATACCGTTCACCTGGAAGAGATGAACAATAATATGTATTAACATAGACAACATAATTAATAACTGTTAATAATATGTTTTATTAATGAAAATTAACTTGATCGTTAAAATGAAATTAGAAGGTAAATAAAATTAAAACAACTAAATTAATCGTTTATAATCATTCTTAAAAAATGTGATTTACGAAGTTACCTGGGAATTGAGATCGAGACCAGAACTCCGATAAAGCTTCAATTAAGTATTTCATTATGGATGGCTTCTTAGAAGAAAGTAAATCCAACCAATAAATAAACTCTATATGTGTATACGCATTGGCACAGTTGTTAAACAATGGCTGAATAGATGATTTTCCGTATTTACGGTTGACATTCTTCCACAAATACTGCACACACACCACGTACTTCGCTTCCGAGAACACAAGCTTAACTGATTTTGGGATTGACAGAGCCCTCTCAGAAATAATTACCAAGTCTTCTCTAGCCCTGTACAGCTTTCTGATATTTTTCATACACCACCACCATTATTTATATTTTTCAGAACTAACTATTCCAAAAGCTAACGAAAATATTTAGTTATCCCCGTCAAGAGCGATAGCCAAAAGCAATGTACCATTGTACTTCCCTTTCAAATGTGTACCATACACGGAAATAACCGGTCGACAAAATTTCCAACCATGTATACAAGCACCGATAGCCAAATAGAAGTACTTAAAGTTCCATGTGGCATCAAGTTTTGTTTCTATATAGCTCCCTGAATACATTCTGATATAAAGGACCGTATCAACATATGAAGAATAAACTGTGTTAATAAACCTATAGAAATTAAGTTGATGATTAAGCTAAAATTATAAAAACATAATGTTGTAAATTAACTTAAACCAATGCAATTAATCTAAATCACAAATACAAATTTAAATTAATTGACAATTACATAACCCAAAAATAACTATATTATAGATTGTCAGTACTTTGCATTTCTATTAACATAAATTTGTTGAAGCAGGATTTCACCCTCCTTGGGAAAAACGACACCAAAGTGTGAAACTACACCTTTGGGGCAAACGACATAAGACCCAAAGGAAATTGGGCCTCACACGAACTATCAGGCCTAACAAAGCAGCCCAGTATCATGGGCCCATCAAGAGTCCACTCCGAAGCTTAGTCAACAAGAGCCAAGTCTCCCCGAAGACCAAGCCCACAAGGACCAAGCAGCTCTTCCGAAGACTGAGCAACCCCGAAGACTAGGCGTGCTCTCCCTTTATGGACTAGCCCAGAGTCCTCCACGTGGAAAGGCACCAAATATCACGTCGTCCATATTTTACACGTGGTGACCAAAGGAGAGGCGAAGAGATATCTTCTTAGTCTACTAGCCGTTACTAGATTATAGGAAATAGACATTGTAATCTAGGCTATAAATAAAGCCTACGAAGTAACCTAACACACATTCATCTCGTTCTACACTTTACACTAGTTATTCACTCTGTATTCATCTTGCTATCAATCAAATATACTTTCTCTTTATCATCGCTCAACCCTTAACAAATTCTTCATCTCGTGAATTTATTCACCGAAGTGGATTTTATCTCGTAAAGTTAAGATCTACCGTCATATTCACCGTAAACAGAGTGCTATCACTTTGTGACAGTTGGTCGTGATTATTCACATCAACAGTTTGGCGCCGTCTGTGGGAAATCTTTATAGATTCCTACCCAACCAAGTTCCCAGCAGGCAAACGCACGAATGGCAAGCGGAACATCCAGCGGGAATCCAACGAGCAACCCCTCGGAGACCGCGGCGGATTACGCCGTAAAAGCCATGTTGGAGACTATCCTCAAGCAACTCGAAAAAGGTGCCAAATCGAGAAAAGAGTTCCAAACAATTGGAGAACCTCGCCCAGAAGCAGTCCCAGATCGAGGGAACACTGTCCAAAGCGTTTAGCTCGATAAAAGCCCAACCTTCATGAGCGCCACGGAGAGACCTCGGACAAGGAAAGACTCCAGATTTTTCCGGGATCCAGCTCACCCCAGGACCGACCGAGGTTGAAAACACCTCAGGCACACTGGAGGAGAAAAACCCCACCATGGGCCCACTAGGGCCAGCAAATCACGGGACGACAGCAAACCGCGTTTCGGCCGAACACCCTGGCACCGGATTGGGAGCCATCCAATCCAATTACGATGCGCCATGACAACTCGACGACCCCGGATTCCATACCCACTCCATAAAGGAAGGCGGTCAAAAATTCACCTTCACGGGACCTCCAAAGGGGACCCGACAAGGTAATGGGAAAAATCCCCCCAGTCAATCAATTTTTGAACTGATTATTGGGTTCGAAACCTCGACACGTTTTTACGTCTCCTCGCGAGCATGGAACATTCTCTTATAAAAGACGATTTTGGATTTCACCAAGATCCTTATCGCCTTGACTCGCACTCTAGCTTTGGTAACGTCTACTCTGCCTGATTAGGCACCACCTGGTATTTGGCAACAATATTGGGGATGTCAAAAATCTTATGGGGCAATTAATTTGCTTCACCTCGTATTTTGCGACGACCTCGAATCCTCATTTGGGTAGCAGCCGAAATGATATCCCGTGCCTTAATGCACCGCCCCGAGTTTCTTTCACCTCGGATCCGTATTCGGACAGTGAACGATGTGATAATTGACGTCCTATTTTTATCATATTTGGCTTCGTGATCACCTCGAATCCTCATTCGGGTAGAAGCCGAAGTGATATCTGGTGCCTTAATGCACCACCCCGAGTTCCTTTCCAGACCCACTTCATAAAGGAAAGCGGATTCCAGACCCACTTCATAAAGGAAAGCGGTCAAAAATTCACCTTCAGAGGACCTCCAAAGGGGACCCGACAAGGTAAAGGGAAAAATTCCCCCAGTCAATCAATGATTTCAAACTGATTATAAATCACCCCAAAAAGAGCGAGGTGAACAAAAATCTTCAAGAAAAACTCGATCACATGCTTCAATTTGTCTCGCATCGAGAAGACTCTTATTGGGTTTGAAACCTCGAGACGTTTTTACGTCTCCTCGCGAGCATGGAACATTCTCTTATAAAAGACGACTTTGGATTTCATTGAGATCCTTATCGCCTTGACTCACACTCGAGCTTTGGTAATGTCTACTCTGCCGGATTAGGCACCACCTGGTATTTAGCAACGATATTGGGGGTGTCAAAATCTTCCGGGACAATTAATTTGCTTTATTTTGTATTTTGCGACGACCTCGAATCCTCATTCGGGTAGCAGCCGAAGTGATATCCGGTGCCTTAATGCACCTCCGCGAGTTTCTTTCACCTCGGATCCGTATTCGGACATTAAACAAGGTGATAATTGACGTCCTAATTTTATCATATTTGGCTTCGCGATCACCTCGAATCCTCATTCGCGTAGCAGCCGAAGTGATATATGGTGACTTAATACACCGCCCCGAATTTCTTTCACCTCGGATCTGTATTCGGACAGTGAACGATGTGAACGGCCTATTTTTATCATATTTGGCTTCACGATCACCTCGAATCCTCATTCGGGTAGAAGCCGAAGTGATATCTGGTGCCTTAATGCACCGCCCCGAGTTCCTTTCTCTTGGATCCGTATTTGGATAGTAGATGAGGTGACATCAGACGTCCCGTTTTTATCATATATGGCCTCATGACGATCTTGAACCCTCAATAGGGTAGCAGCCGAAATGATATCCGGTGGCGTAACTCACCATTCACAAGTTCTGCTCATCTCACATTTTGCAATGACCTCGGATCCATATTTGGGCAGCGACTGAGGTAACAATAGATTTCCTATTTTAGCACATGTGGCTTTGCAATGACCTTGAATCCTCATTCGGGTAGCATCCGAAGTGATATTCGGTGCCGTAACGCACCGTTCCTGAGTTCCTTTCACCTCGGATCCATATCTGGATAGTGAACAAGGTGACAGTAGACGTCCTATTTTATCATGTGTGGCTTTACGATGACCTGGAATCCTCATTCTGGTAGCAGCCAAAGTGATACCAGGTGCCGTAATGCACTGCCATCCAGCTCTTTTCGCCTCGGGTCCATATTCGGACAGCAAACGAGGTGATAGTAGACTTCTTATGTTTATCATATTTGGCTTCGTGACAAACTCGAATAATTATTGGGGTAGAAGCCAATGTCATATACGATGCCGTAATGCATCAGTCACGAGCTCTTTTCACTTTGGATCTCGCAATGACCTTGGATCAATATTCGGGCAGTAATCGAGGTGATGGTATACATCCTGTTTCTCTCATCTTTGGCTCCGCAAGGACCTCGAATCCTTATTCAGTAAGCAGTCAAGATGAAATCCATTGTCGTAATGCATTGGCCATGATTCCCAATCACCTCGGACCTCACAGTGACCCAGGATCCATATTCGGGCAGCGACCGATGTGATAGTGGACACCCCGTATTTATCGTCTTCGGTCTCGCAATGACCTCGAATTGTCATTCGGGCAGCAGCCGAAGTGATGTCTGATTCCCTAATGCATTGGCCACCGATAATTTCCCTCGTGTTTCATAGGACTAGACGACACGGTCAAGAAGGTATGACCCGAAGTGAGGGTTGTGAACTCTAAAGTCCACAACGCCGCCATGACTGCCCCCGATATTGATTGCCTCATCCGAATCAACATGCACTTTCATCCCTCAGATCACCAACTCGAAGATTAGAGACATTGGGATGATGAATATTCCCCGTGACAAGAAGACGGAACCAGGAGCACATCTCCGGTTCCTCCACATCGCAATGGGGAGAGATTACCTCGAACCATCGGAGAGAGATGCCGAAAAATGTCAGATTTTTGCCAAACATTTGGTAGAAACCGCACTCAAATAGTTCTACAAACAAGAAGCATACTCGATCGGCTCCTCGACCATTTCACGACAATTTTCTTAAAGAATTTCTCAATGGTTAGAGGTTGACAGAAACCATGGTCGCTCAAATTTAAGCCCTGCAGCGGTAAAAAGATGAGCCACAAAGGACCTTCATCTCTCGCCTTTAGAACAAACTATCTTGTCTCATAGGGGTTAGCGATGAAACGACAATCGTCACGCTCACCTCGGTACTATGGTACGATATAAAATTCAGGCATGACATCTGCATGAATCGTTACGCGTCGACCAAAGACGTAATGCATCATAATCGATTTTGCTTCACCTTGGATCTTTATCCGAACAGCAACCGAGGTGATGGATTTCTTCATGATACACACCATTTCCAACCTCACAACAGTCTCGGATATATTTTCGAGCACCATACAAGGTGATATTTGATGTTGCAACATATTTTCATCTGTTCACTCCGCCTCCGGTCCAGCACTCAGCTCGGATCATTATCCGAGCGTTACCGAGGTATAAGTGAGCATCCTGATTTTATCTCCTTCGGCCTCACAATGAACTCGAATCTTCAGTTGGGCGACAATCGAGATGATATCTTGCGCCATAATGCATTGGTGATGTGTTTGTTTCACATAGGGTCTTACAAAGACCTTGGATCCCTATCTAGGCTATAAATGAGGTGAAAGTGAACACGTTGATTTGCGTAGTTTTTGGACTCATAACAAATTTGAATACTCATTTGGGCAACAACCAAAGTGATATTTGATACCTTAATGCATCGAAAATCTGTTAGATTCACCACGGGTCATACAACGACCTCGAATCTTTATTCGGGCAGAAGTGGAGATGATATCAGATGCCTTAATGCATCGATCACCAATTCAGCTTAACGATCAGATCTTGCAATAACCTCGAATCTTAATTCGGGCAGAAAACGAGATAATAATTTTCTCCACAATACGTGTCAAATTTGACCTCGCAAGAACTTTCACGGCAAAATTCAGGGTGATATTTGCTCGTGGAATATATTTCCAATCAATTTGCTTCACATTCGGTTTGGTAGTGACCTCGGGTCCATACCCGAGTAGCGACCAAGGTGTGAGTTAACACCAAGGATCCAGTGTCACGTGGCCCCATACAACCAGAAATCTAGATTCGGGTGACGGCATACGCCCCGATTTGTATCACATTTGATCCTGCAATGATCTCAGATCCATATCCGAGCAAAAACCGATTTGACACCTAATACCCTAAGGCATCACGGGATAAGCTATGCAACTCTCGTTGAATTCGAGGACAATCTTCCTCCGCAAGTCCAAGACCCAAGAGCACATCCGGGCCATGATGATGAACTTAGGCACTTCGAGGACGTGCCTTCGAAAGTATAATTGGCAAGTAGGTACTTCACCATACAAACCGGTTCGAGGTACCCCTTCTCTTCTTAACTATGTTTATTTATTTTTTCATCGGGGTGGGAGCGTATACCACACATATACGCATCCACTATCACAGAATTTTTCTCGCAAAACATACGCATAGACGAGACGGTCGAGCTCGTGCTGTTTACGCAACCTCAGCTCGCGAGTCAAAGCAAGCTCATAGGTAGTGCAAAAGAATTTTGAGTGTTCACCAGAGAAGAAGTAACATAACGGGAATAGAAGGACGGGAAACTTTATGACCAGAATACACGATCCTTAACGGAAAAGGCCAGACACAAAATTGTGACTCAGACCTCATAAAGCCTACGGACACCCGACATTGAAATGTCGAAAAACTCCAAATGGCTTCAACCAATGATTCTAACGAGGTGAAATTAAAAACCTCAAAATTGAAGAATTATATCTTACCCTCCAGAGGAATCAGAATAGACCTCTATAAAGAGGTCAAACTGTACGCCTACGGACGAAAGGATTGCTCATCAATGTTGTGTGAACATTTCCATGATAAATAAACGATGAGCTCAAATCCAATATGCAAAATAAAAAATGCCCGTGGTCATATCGAGATAAACCTCGGACTCCAGGGATGACATTCGCGACAAAACGCTGGAATTCGTAAAACGAATTTCAACTCGACAACAGAGACCCCGAACACTATGTTGGGTCATCATCGTATGGAAAAACAAAATAATATGAGATTCAGCAGTAACTCATTAAACTCTTTCTCGTTTGGGAAACGATGGGAGCAAATACATTGCACCCATGGAATCATCCATAGCGCGAAGTTCACAAGACTCCATCGCGAATAAAGTTACAAATAGCTTGCAAGCGTTCGAAGCACCTCGGAACCTTTTTACAAAGTGACCCCCTTCCTCGAAGTACATCGCCTATCATAACAATCTCAATGCGTCTTAATTTCCCGAGATTTGATTTCGAAGTACAGGTCCAACCCCAAAAGTGCCCTGAAAAGAAAATTTCTAGGGATCAACGTACAAGACCTCAAAGCGTCTTAGTTTCCCGAGATTCGATTTTGAAATACGGGTCAAACCCCAAAAGTTTCCTGGAAATGAAAACATCTAGGGACAACGTACAAGACCTCAAAGCGTCCTAGTTTCCCGAGATTTGATTTTGAAGTACGAGTCCAACCCCAACGCAAAGGAAAGTTGCTCGGAAAAGAAAACATCCAAGGGATCAACATGCAAGAACTTTGATTGACGACTAATAAAGGCAATAGTAGAGTCGAAGGGGAATCGTGGCGAAACCCACATAAAACGAGGTGACAAACCTCGAGAATAAAATCTCAGCATCGAAAAGGGAAACGACAAGTGTGGTTAGCGCTTCGCGGGAAACCCAACGTAACAAAAGTCAATACAGCAAGGTTGAGCTCCCGACCACAAAAGAACTCCCCGATCGAAGAGGTGGAAACCTTCATTCCAAAACAAGGTAACTCCATATTGTTTACGTATTTTCCACTTCGGAAATAACTTTAAATAACAGTTAGGGTTGTTCAAGAAATTTTACCAACTACATACAAAACGGTTCAAGATTCATATACCTTTTTCTCTATGGTTATTTATTGTCTCCCGGGATGGTAGTATACGCTAACATACTCCACGGTTGATATTTTACCTTTAATATATTCTTGATTCCAAAATCTTGAAAACTTTTTAAAACACTCATGTTTTGTGTAGCAAAAAATGTACTCCGTAATCACGTCTTGTATTCAAGAATTTAGTTTGACAATATAGAACATTATCGGCGACATTCATTTTTATACTAGTAGATATAGCTTTGGCATCACTCACATGTTTTCCCATCGTTGTCGATAGTTTGCGAGTTGGGAACGTGATTTATCGAGACCCGATTAAGAACCGAACATACTCGTCCTAACGGTATTCGAGGTAATCAATAAGGACCCAAGAATTACTCCCTCAAACTCTAGACATTCACACGATGCCGCAAACTATGTTTGAGGTAATTATTTTGCTATCGTTTAAAACCGTGAACCGCTCGTTAGGTTTTATCTTCGAACTAAATTTTATACAAGGATGTGAATACGTCGGGGTAACTTGTCCCAATTTATAAATATCAATCAAAAATATACCAAATGACAGAGAAAAACGAGACCCGTTTTCATTTACAAAAATGCAAGAAAGCATTGCCTAAACCAACAAATACATGTCTAGTTATACCTTGAGATCATCCCGAAGTGCCTAAATGTAGAACCAAGCCATTGCTCGGCAAAACATAAGGTAAAAACCAGCTCCAAATTGTACGAGGCTTCAAAAGAGGAAGTACAAATCTCCTTCGAGCCAAACCAATTTGCGAGGTGAATATACCCGAAGCGGTCAACGAATTTTATGGCGACGAGGAAAAGAAAGGGAAACGGAAGTCTCCAAAGACTCCTTCTGTCTAACCATGGCCTCTAAAGAAACGTGTAATCATGGACTTCTATCCTTATGTGTACTTTCTTACGCATTCGCTTTCTTCGATTATTTATTTCAAAGTTTAAACATGCCCAAAGTATGGGGTATCCTTAGATTATTTTGATGGTCCTCGACACTTTGAACAATCGTTGAAAACCTTGGAACCCGTTATTCAAAGCAAAATTTTCTTCTTGTATTGGTCTAGCATTCAAGTGAATGATCTGAGAGGACTTAGCAAATCTAATGGTTTGATTTTCACCTCGTGAATTCAATCCTAACAAATTCCGAAGTAGAAATCACATTGGATTTGCAAAGTAACTTAGGTTGACTAGTTTGTGCAAAGACAAATTAAAGTCAAGAAAATTTTGTGGATTTTGAAGTTTAATCGAATATTTACTGGATAGTGGAACACAAAAATGGGCAAAGGGAAAGTTGAAAATCGTCGATGAAAATTCAAACCTTCCGGAAATAAGGAAAAGTCAACAGGTCGGAATCCCGACCAAAAAAAAATCCTCGCAAACGAGGACCTTAAGCATTTTCCATCGACACGTCATTTTGCGGTCAAAATGAAAAAGCTTATATGAAGACAAAATGTGGAATAATTCCACCTCGCTGGAGACCTAACGTCTTCATATCGTTAAAAACATCGCGTCAACATAATAGTCCATCAACCATTCCATACTTAATGGACTGGGGGGCTCACTGTTGATGCACGATATCACCCTCCTTGGGAAAAACGACACCAAAGTGTGAAACTACACCTTGGGGGCAAACGACACAAGACCCAAAGGAAATTGGGCCTCACACGAACTATCAGGCCTAACAAAGCAGCCCAGCATCACGGGCCCATCAAGAGTCCACTCCGAAGCTTAGTCAACAAGAGCCAAGTCTCCCCGAAGACCAAGCCCACAAGGACCAAGCAGCTCTTCCAAAGACTGAGCAACCCCGAAGACTAGGCGTGCTCTCCCTTTATAGACTAGCCCAGAGTCCTCCACGTGGAAAGGCACCAAATAGCACGTCGTCCAGATTTTACACGTGGTGACCAAAGGAGAGGCGAAGAGATATCTGCTTAGCCTACTAGCCGTTACTATATTATAGGAAATAGACGTTGTAATCTAGGCTATAAATAAAGCCTACGAAGTAACCTAACACACATTCATCTCGTTCTACACTTTACACTAGTTATTCACTATGTATTCATCTTGCTATCAATCAAATATACTTTCTCTTTATCATCGCTCAACCCTTCACAAATTCGTCATCTCGTGACTTTATTCACCGAAGTGGATTTTATCTCGTAAAGTTAAGATCTACCGTCATATTCACCGTAAACAGAGTGCTATCACTTTGTGACAGTTAGTCGTGATTATTCACATCAACAAAATTAACAATGTGAATCTAAAATATTACCTTGATTTTTTTCTCAAATCATTTCAAAAATTATCGGTAGACGAGAATACGACTCCGAAACTACCGCGGATCTCCGTCAACGCTTCGCTCAGTCCTTTTCAAGCTTGTAAGTAGCTTATATCGACTCTATATCGATCACGCAATATCTCCGCGACACCCTTCGGTGTTAAACTGTTTCCCAACGAGCCCGAGAGGTATTGCTTTGTTATTTTGGTGATCAGAGAGGAAGACAAGTGCCGGTTTTTCACTTGGGTATTGCGTCAAACACAATTGTGCTCGTTAATATAGGATGTGTTACGGGTAATTTTGAACAAATGATTTTACAGTTTAATTAAAAGAAGAGTTATTTATTCTTAATTAAATAATTCATCTTATATTAAATTAAATCATTTTCAAAATTCAAAAAAATATTCACTGGAGGCCCGCTTTCGTAAAATGGAGTGTCCAGATGATCCCAAAATATCGGAATACCCAAAATTGACATAAAACTTTTGAAAACCGAACCCGAGACATGTCCAGGACTCTCCAGGACAGCCCCAGAGGGCCTCACCACGTAGCTGAACACTGTGGGACCCACGAAGGACCCACCAGCCAGCGAGCCGTGTCGCTCCAGCAGTGAGGCGACGTGTGTCTCCCTCGCGTGGAGGGCTGGCGTCAAATCCAATAGGGATAAAATCAAATACCCTAGGGTTTTAATAAAACCCTAAGAATTCCTTATCCTTATTTATTCGAATTATATATGATATACATAATATTAATTAATTTCTAAGCTGACGGTAAAGATTAAATTTTAAAATCGATCCAACGGTTATAATTAATTAACCAAATTCGAAATACCTAAGCTTGGTCACCAAGCTATCAATTTTGAAATACCTAACTTAGCCATGAGATAAACGTAACAATATCTTGAATAATCATCAATGAAAGTGATGAAGTATTCAATTCCTCCCTTTCCTTGTATGTTCATGGGACCACATACATCTGAATGGACGAGTTTTAATGGTTTAGTGGCTCTTTGACCTTTTTCGGACCTTTTGCCGAAAAAGGACTCTTAGTCATTTTAGCGTCTATACAGGATTCGCAAATAGGCAAAAAACCGATTGTTTGTTCTTTAAGGGGTCCATCCTTAACCAACCTGTTTATCCTGTCTCGATTAATATGACCCAATCTAAAAAGCCACATGAAAGTTTGAACATCATTATAAATCTTGGGTTTCTTGATTGACTTTGGCATTGCCAATTTAAACATCTCAGCATTCATACAGCTACCATAATCTGGTCTTAGGATATATAATCCATTTTCTGCTTTAGCAGTACAAATATATACTCCACCCTTTGTGATAACCCAATGGGATCCACGAAAGTTTAGAGTATATCCTTGTTTGTACAACAGAAAAGAAGAAAGTATATTTTGGCAGACATTTGGATAATAGTACACATTATCAAAAAATAAAAACTTATTTCCAAATGTCAGTCGCAAATTTCTTACTGCTTTTGCTTGTAGGAATTCCTCGTTTCCTACTTTTAAAGTTGGTCCTTCATTTATCTCTTCTAATTTGTCAAGAGACTGAAGAGAATTACATGTATGATCGTTTGCTCCTGAATCCAAGATCCAGTTGAAGGATGAGTTGTCCACAAAACACGATTCTAATGTTGAACGATCAACATTACTTGTACTCCCATTCTGGAAGAATTCTTCCTGGTTTCCGTCAATTCTTTTCCTCTTATTTAGAGAGCTTATAGCATTCTGATCTGCCATTCCAAGTTTCTCCGAAGATCCACCCATGGCCAACTTGCTTAGGGATTTTGTGACTTTTACTAGATTTCTTTGATATTGAGACCCCAGTGTCATAGCATACTTTTCCATTTCTTGTTTGTCGAAAGACATTTTAACTGGCATTGAAAAAGAAACTTATTAAACTTTATTATAGGTAGAATGTTTTAGGTATATAGTTCGGTTTGAATAGTTACATGATGCAAACATGTTCCGGGAAAACGTTAATTAAACCCTTTAACTATTTCGTGATAATTTAAACAACTTTAAAGGTCGTTGCCGTCCTTAGTGGCGTGGTCACTCCAGGGTGACTCGCGGTATCAACCGTGTAGTTTGGTTAAACTAAGTTTTAGTCATAAACTTAATTAATATTCAAAATAAGAACCAACCAAGTTCCCTATGATTATTAACTATCACCATAGACAGTCGGGAAGCACCAACTTCCGTGCAAGCTTAACCCATTAATTTTGGTTCTCGGGATCCTCTTGGAAACTTCGTCTTTAAGGAATGGTCACTCAACTCGTGGTCCATTTCCAAGATTCCTCCATCCCCTTATTCTTATGGAACTATCACGGTGTCAAACCTCCTAGAAGCACACCTTCCTTAGGGAATGGACACACTAGGGTAACTCGAGGCGGTGTGGTCAGCAGACCTTGTGACAGTAATAATGGAGACCTTTTTGATATTTTATACTGGCCATTTTTTTATTAAGATAACGTTTTTAATTATTATCATAAGTTAATAAAAACTTATTATAAACTTTCCTTTAATGAAACATTAAAAGTTTATATTAAGGCTTTATTAATTAGGACACGTAATTTGTTAATATAGCCTTTATCTTATTTATTACTTTGTCGGTAGTGATAGGTCAATCCGTACGCTCTCCAGGTAGATGGGAGGGGTCCTAACCGGTCAAGCAGAAGTGGATGGTGAACCGGCCCCACTTTTGGTTCCCTCTTCCTTAGGCAAGATTGTACGATTGAGATTTTTTTTACTAATAATAAATACTCTTTACATTTACTCTTTATTATTTATGTCTATCTTAATCTCAACATATTAATAATGACAAAACATAGACGCTATGTTTACGGGTTATGAAAATAGGTTATAACAAATTATATCTATGATGAATATTTGTAATTAGATTTTAATGATACTTATTCTTCAAGAATTATTATTAAATTATTTTGCGGCTTATTAATAATTATTTATGAAATTTTAAAGTAAGTCAATGATACCATTCCTAAGAATAAGTCATATTTAATTTTATGAATTATATAAAATAAGTCAATAGTATTTATCCAGAAATAACATCCATATTTTATCTTTAATTAATTAAACATAATTAATTTAGTTCATAATTTATTAATTTCAATAATAATAAATAATATTTTATTTATTTATTCCAAGGGTACTAGGTCGGATTAAAAATCCGGCCCATAATAAAAATTATTGCACGTGGGCCTAGGCCCACGTGCCCGAGGAATACCTGAGCCTAGCCTCTCGGGAAGGCCAGGGCAGCGTGCGCCTGGCGGTGAGCCTCCAGGCCCATTACGCTACTAGGTAGCGTGGGCCGCAAGCCCGTGCGCGAGGCCTGTGCGATGCACGCCAGTGCAACCCGCAAGGGCTTTGCCCTAGGCCTCGCCCGATGCTGGGCCTTGCCCGTGGCTGCCATGGTTCGACCTTGGGGCTGCAGCGGCAGCCCCTGGTCTTACCTTGCCGCGGGTTGGGCTACGATGTGCAGCCCGACCATTTACCCGGTTCGAATTTTTGGATCAGGTATATTTTCTAATTAAAATTAATATTTAAAATATCTAGAAATTAAATTTCAATTTTAATTATTAAAGTATTCATCAAATAATTCATTCTTTAAACCGATAAATTAAATTACGTAATTATTTATCTTTGAACCATGGCTCGAAATACCAATTATTGGAAATCGGGGTTTGATTCCCGACTTCATTACAAAGAAATATTCCTCTGAGGCGTTCGGTGACATTTAAAAAATTATTTTAAAGCGGAAAACTTGTTATCCGGCTTGACGACACGGATATCGAGTAATTACCATTTTATCAAGATCCGATAAATATTACGAATTTAATATATCATAGACATTATTAATAAGATAGTCGAATATGAAATAAATAGAAAGCAGTAAATGGTTGCATTTATAAACCCAATGCATAAGGTCGTACCTCTAATGATGATATCGGTTGCGCACTCTGAATCTTGGCAGGGCTTCGCTGGGGGCTGAGGGGAAACTCCCGTGATCTTCCGGGATATTCTCCTGGACTCCTCGTACCGAAGCGTGGACTTTGCCGGTAGGACTCCGTTGTAACATTTAACTGATGGTTCTTTTTAAGCTACCGCAGAAAAATGTCTACTAAGCAGAACCAGAAAAAGAGATCAAAAGTAGAAAAACTCACAGACCCTAGAGAGAGAGGGAGAGCTCGAGTTTTTACTCTGTGGAAGGTGTGAAAAATATGTAGAATGAGCTTCATATTTATAGGCCTCAGACTATAACCGAATTGGAGATATTCCCTCCCTATTTTTCAAATTTATATAATTAAATTTAATTAATTATTACAATCCAACGGTCCAAATTTAATCTCATCTAAATCCAATGGATATAATTAATCAGGGATTTAATTAAATAGCAAATACATGATAAGATCAAAATATTTAATCTTATCTTCATATTATTAAAATTCGAATTATATATATATAATAAAATTTTAATTACATAATGATTATTTGGATACAATGGTTAAAAGTAAATCTTAAACTAATCCAATGGATCAAATCAATTAGGGATAAAATAAAATACCCTAGGGTTTTAATAAAACCCTAATTCGAATTCCTTATCCTTATTTATTCGAATTATATATGATATATATAATATTAATTAATTTGTAATCCGACGGTAAAGATTAAATCTTAAAACCGAACCAAAGGATATAATTAACTAACCAAATTCGAAATACCTAATCTTGGTCACCAAGCTATCAATTTCGAATTACCTTTAGGGTTAAAATAATTTATCTTAATCCAACTATTGATATTTAATCATAACCGATCCAATGGATTATATTAATTTTAGGGATTTGTTAAAATACCAAAATATTTGGTACCTATGCCGAAAATATGGAATGTCCAAAACATACCATTCAAATTAGCTAGGGTTTCCAATCACCAAACCCTAATTCGGATTTTACACATTAAACATATATAAATATATATTTTATTTATAAAGATAAATCTATTAATTAATATTTAATTATTAATAAGATATTAATAATTAAATATAAATAATTAAATTATATAAATAATTCATGATCTCAATATCACACATTAAAATGTCATGGTGCCACACCATCATTTAAATTCGTGATATGTGATTTAACTTCATAGTTTATCGAACCGAGCATAAACTTAGAAAATCCATAAATCACAAACCGTAAGTCGAAATGACTTGGTTCATAAAGAAAAGTTTCTTAGAATTTAATTTTCAACAACATGGTTCTGATAGAAAATCTAAATTCTAACTTTCTTTTTATAAGTTAATTTCGTGTACCAAGATATGGTACTTATGCTACCCTAACGATAAAACTAGCTGACGTTTGCCAGAGACCTTTCAGTTTTATAAGTCTAGCCAAATGATTAAAAATTTATCAATAATGTATTTTAATCACGTACGTATCATCCGTTACGGAGCTATCCAGGGGACCATGGACCCGTATCACTCAATCTCCAACGAAGTGCTAGTTGTTCATGAAACCTCGAAGTGATTCCACTATAGACCCAAGGTTGCACTCTTTAGTGATAAGGTATATATTATTCTCTTTATTCAGCAGGGTGTCCATCGATACAATCAAATTGAGGTTATTGTTCTTTCACTTGATGATTCATACATGAGCATGTGATTTCTACCGTAATGCCTCTCATTGCATTTTCCTCCTTGACTCAGTCCGTAATATTATGAGTAACCCACTTATGGATTCGATTCATAAGTTGCGCACGGGTACCTCTCACTTCTCGTCACCGACAATCAATGGAATCATCATGACTTTGAAGAGAGCTTTGTGATGTCCATGTCTATGATCAAGCTACCCTTACTACTGACTATCATGTTCTTTAACGGTTAAATCAAAGAACAATCAAGCCAGCAGTTCAGACTCAAGACCATTCAGAATTTAGAACGAATATCCATTTGATCATCATTTTGTGACTCAACTACAAGTTATCAGTGACAGTCCTATATGATAACTTCTTGAGTTTAAGTCAGGACCAATCCAGTATTAAGACACTTCATACTTAATGGACTTCTAGTGAGTGTAACATACACACATAATCCAGAATAGGATTGTCACTTAATCACATTAATGACCTTATACGATTAATGGGCTCCCACCCAGTTAATCAGGTCAGAGACGTTTTAAGTTCATTTATTATTATTATTAATTCTTCCTCACATTGACTCTGTTGTGATAATAATAAAATAATTGCATCCTTTATGAACTAAGGAAACAAGCATCCTGTTTTACGCTACCAGAAACTATAATAAGATTAACATAATAAGTAACATCTTTATTCAATGACTTGTCATAATCTTTTACAAATGGATAAATATCTTGTTTAAGGACACATATTTCAAACATAAGGTCGTACCTCAGTTGACGACTTTCAGCTGCGCGTTTTGAATTGGGCAGGGTTCCGCCGTTACTGAGTGAAACACCCGTGATCTTCCAGGATATTCTCCTGGATACCTCGTACCGAAGCGTGGGCTCCGCCGACAGGACTCCGTCACAAACTTTTAACTGATGGTTCTTTTTAAGCTTCTGGACACTTTGTCTCTTAAGTCGAACTAGAGAGAGGTCAGAGGAAAAATTCGCAGACCATAAAGGATAGGGAGAGTTTGAATTTTTCTCTGGGGAGAGGTGTGAAAAATGGGTTGAATGAGCTCCCTATTTATAAGCTCAGACTGTAACCGAATTGGAGATTTTTACTCCCTAATTTCGGATTCTTTTAATTAAATATAATTAATTATTTCAATCCAATGGTCTAGATTGAATCTTATCCAAATCCAATGGATATAATTAATTAGGGATTTAATTATATGAGAAACACATGATAAGATCAAATAATTTAATCTTATCATCTTATCCTTAATTTATTCGAATTATATGTATAATAAAATTCAAAACTCTTAATTATCTAGATCCAGCGGTTGAGATAAATCTTAAGCAAATATAAGGATAATATTAATTAAGGATAAAATATAATACCCTAGGGTTTGATCAAAAATCTTAATTCGAATTGTTATCCTCAATTTATTCAAATATTATATACAATATATATTGTTAATTAATTTATAATTCGACGGAAAAGATTAAATCTTAAAACCAATCCAACAAATATAATTAACTAACCAAATTTGAAATACCTAAGCTTGGTCACCAAGCTATCAATTTTGAATTATAATTAGGGTTAGAATCAATTATTTTAATCCAACGGTTGATATTAAATTGATCCAATGGATTAAATTGATTTTAGGGTTTTGCTCAAATACCAAAACATTTGGTACTTATGCAGAAAATACGAAAAGACCAAAATCATATTAGTTTAACTCACTAGGGTTTCATATCATGAGGCCTAATTAGAATTTACACATATTAAACATATATAAATATATATTTTATCTATAAATATAAATCTATTAATTATTAATTAATTGTTAATATGAGATTAATAATTAAATAAAAATAATTAAATTATATTAATATCCTCTTATCTCAATATCACACATTCAAATGTCATGGTAACACACCATCATTTAAATTCGTGACATGTGATTTGATTTCATAGTTTACTGAAACGATCATAAAGTTAGAAATTCTCTAAATCACAAACCATACGTCGAAAGGACTCTGTTCCAAAAGCAAAGTTTCTTAGAATTTAATTTCCAGCAAATTTGTTGTTGACAGAAAATCCAAATTCTACCATATTTTGTCAATTTATTTCGGTTACCAAGATATGGCACTTTTGTCACGCTACTGATAAAACTATCTGATGTCTAACTTGACTTCAGTTTTATTAGTCCTGCCAAATTATTAAAACATATCAAGATTTTTATATCACGTAGGTATCATTCGTTACGAAGCTGTCATGGGGACCATGGACCCATATATTAAGCTCCAACGAACTGCTAGGTTGTTCGTCAAACCTCGGTGTAATTCCACTAAACTCGAGGCTGCACTGTTTAGTGATACAATATATATTATTCCCTTAATTGAGCAAGGTGTCCATTGATACAATCAAATTCGGTAATTGATCCTTCACTTGATTATCCACACACGAGCAGGCGGTTTTTACCCTTTTTCCCCTCATTGCATTTTCATCCTTGACTTAGTCAAAAATATCATGAGTAACCCACTTATGGTTTCGATTCATAAGTTGCGCACGGGTACCTCTCACTTATCACCACTGATAACTAAAGGAATCGTCATGAATCTGAAGGAGTTGTATGATGCCCATGTCTATGACCAAGCTACCTTCACTGTTAACCATCATGTTCCCAAAATAATAGTGTTGGGAACAGCCATAAAATATTGTGCTCTTTAACGATTAAATCAAATAACAATCAGGCTAACAGCTCAGACTCAAGATCACTCAGGACTTAGATCGAATATCCATTTGATCATCATACTAGTGACTCAACTCCAAGTTATCAGTGACGGTCTTATATGATAACTTCCGGAGTTTAAGTCAGGTCTAGTCTAGTATGAAGACAGTTCATACTTAATGCACTTCTAGTGAGTGTGACACGTACAAAATCCCGAATAGGATTATCACTTACTCACATCAATGACCTTATACGATTAATGGGCTCCCACCTAGTTAATCAGGTCACCGGCATTTTAAGTTCATTTTTTTATGATTGTTAATTATTCCTCACATTGATTCTTTTGTGATAATAATAACATAAATGCATCATTTACTCTACGAGAAACTATAATAAGACTAAGATAATAAGCATCATCTCTTATTCAATGACTTGTCATAATATTATACAAATGGATAAAAATAAGCTTGTTTAAGGACACATGTCCAAGAAATAATTGTGTAAAACGAGGGACAATTGTAGAGTAAAATATATGATAGTAATAATGTAAGTCCTGATTAAAATAAGGGACAATCGTAGAGTAAAATATGGGCCAGTTATTGTCTAAACCAGCGACAATATTTGTGTAAAATGTGGAACAGTTATGGAATAAGCCAGGGACAGTTAGTGTGTTAACTAGGAAGAATAATTTTGGGACATATTATCTCTAATTATTGGTTATACTTTGTCTTTTTGCAGCACATTGATTCAGTGATATGTCTGTTTTTTCGTCGTCGTCCAAGTGCGTATTTCAAAGGATATAAACAACATATCACGAACATGTGTCCTTACTGGACGAGCTCACTCGTGGATAAAATGAAAAAATGGAAAGAGGACCCAAGTTGCGATCCTAAACTAGCCCAGATTAAATGGGATGTAACTGAAGATCATGAAACTGGCCATGCGAGCTGGAAAAATTCGGAAAACATATGTTTCGTTGTGAATGTGCGGGAAACGCATTGGGTTTGTGTAGTTTCTGATTTAAAAAATTGGAGGCTGGAAGTCTACGATAATGATCCGGGGTGTTGCAGTGACACTTATCTCGAATTGTTTCTAGCAAACTTAGGCAACATTATACTTGAGATGCTTAAGATATCCGGATGCATTACGATGCACTTGAATGTTGCTGCTAAAACATTCAAAGTTGTCCGGATGAATAGTGACGTTGTTCCGATAGTGAAAAAAAATTAAGTCTAATTATGTTTGAAAGAAGAAAGATATATTCACTTGTTCTAATTGAAACTCGCTAATAGGGTTTTTTTTATAGCGCCGATTATGGCATATTCGCATTGAAGCATGTGGAAAACATCATACACGGCGAGCCAATAACTGAAGTCCACAACGACAATATCAAAGATTTTAGAGCGGCATATGTTGTTGATATGTGGTTAGGAAACGAAAGAGTGGTGAATAACATTTGTCCTTTACCCAATTTAATGTAAGCTAAAGAAAGGGTTTTTATAATATGACATGATGCTCGCTCGTTGTTATGTATTCTGGTAAAGTTTTGTGTAAACCTGGGACATATTTCATGTTTACCCGGGACAATTTTTGTGTAAACCGAGACAAGTTTTTGTGTTCACCAAGGACATGTTTTTATGTTTACCTGGGACAGTTTGTGTGTAAACTAGGACAAGTTTTTGTGTTCACCTGGGATAGGTTTTTATGTTTACCCGGGACAGTTTTTGTGTTCACCAGAGATAGTTATAATGTAAGCCCTGGACATGACATATTAACTAGGGACAATATTTGTGTAAAATGTGGGACAATTATGGAATAATCCAGGGATAATTATTGTGTTAACCACGGGAAATAATTGTGTAAAACGAGGGACAATTGTAGAGTAAAATATGGGACAATCATAATGTAAGTCTTGGACATTAATTGTCTTAACTAGGGAAAATATTTTTGTGAACCCGAGACAAGTTTTATGTAAACCAGAGACACTATTTGTCTAAAATGTGGGATAATTATGGGATAATCCATGGACAGTTAGGCTCTGTTTGTTTGTTCTTAACGAGCCACTTAATGGCACCTAATCTGATTCGGTCACATGTAAGTAGATTGAGAGCGTTTGTTTTATTTTTCTGAAAGCCATTTAATGACACTTAAAATGTTTGACTGATTCAGACTCAATTCTTTCACTTAATACCACTTATTCATTTATTTTTCTTTTTCTTTCTTCGCCCTCTTTCTTCCTCGTTCCCTCTCTCTCTTTATTTTATCTCTATTTCTCTCTCTTCTGCTCTTTGAGAATGCCATTGCAAAGCTCGCAACCCAACCAATCTTCTTGCTGCTTTTTATTTTTGAAGAAATCTTCTTGTTGATCTACTGTGAAGAGCTATTGCAGGAATCGCTGGTGGAGCTTACTAAAGCGGCGCACCGCAAGGCCATCGACCCAGCGGCGTCGAGCTTCTCCAAGGTGCTCTCCCTCACTTCCTCTCTCTGTATGTGTGTCACATTTGGTCAGATCGCATACCTGATCGTTCGAGGGTTTTGGGAGTTTTAGGGTTTGGCGATTCTGCGACGGTGGAACGATTCTGCAACGGCCTTCGGTGGAGGCGTTTTTGTGACGGTGGGCTATTTCTGTGACGGCCATCGGTGGGGATGACCATCGGTGTCGTGAAGAAGAGCATACGAGGAATATGTTTTGATGTATAATTATTATTTTTTGTCATAAAGATGTATTTGTGACTTGAACCAGATTTTGAGCATAATTTATTAAGAATATATATTGGATTAATCTGATTATAATTTTGATTTTATGTTTGGATTGATAATTCATAGTCTAAAATATGTAATCATGCATAGTTTTTTTTAATAATAAATACGTAGCGTAGAATTATTTAAAATAAAAATTGTATTTAAAGGTTAAAAAAAACAAACGGACTTCATTTTCAAGCATTCAGATTAACATCTTAATATCCACATCTGCATTAAGATTCAGACGTCTTAATCTTAAAAAAAAACAAATACAACCTTAGTGTGTTAACCTGAGACAATAATTGTGTAAAACGAGGGACAGTTGTAGAGTAAAATATGGGATAGTTATAATGTAAGTCAAGGACATTAATTGTCTTAAATGGGGACAATATTTGTGTAAACTCGGGACATGTTTTGTAAAAACCAAGGGCATTATTTGTGTAAAATGTGGAATTGTTATTGTGTAAAACTCGGGACAGTTGTTATGTAACATGGGACAATATTCAGGAAAATTCATTCTTACTATAAAAAAATTAAAGCAGTCCATAAAATCCTACAAAATACTTATAATAATTCCAACAATAATCTTACAATATCCCAGCAAAATACTTTTAATAATTCCACATAATTACCCCCTTGATTTACATGTTACTCGATTACAACCTAACACTCCACCTTTCGAGCAATTTCTATGCTCCACAATGATTTCACCTTGCGACGCTTTGTCGGACGCCTTCCCCATTTGGTTTCTTTGGACGACCTGCCTGTTTTCTCTCTAAGGGAACTTGAACATGAATGTTCTTCAAAAGTTATGGCATCGCCCAATTACACTCATCACCAACTCGCTGGATATATCACACCTTCGTAGCAACTCCTACAATTAAAAACAGGATAGTTAAATAAAACAACAAACAATAGATCATAAAAAGAAAAAACTTAAACATTTAATTTACCTCTACGTCTCGAGTAAATAAAATGGCGAACAATATGTGTAGTTTCCTAATTGCGTTTCAGGGCAACAGCTGCAACGTGAACGGAAGGAATACCAATTGTTGTCCTTAGTTCACACTCTTTTGTCCTTAGTTCTACAACGAAAATGCCCGACCGTGTAATGACTTCGATTTCAAGCGTATCGATATTATGAATTGTTAACCTTCGCGGTGCATCAATAGTGTCTTTCAACTCTTTCTCGAATTTAGGTACAAGAGTTCAAGTGCTATTTTAACCTAGGGTTCTCTTTTCCTAAAAGCAATGTTAGAGAGTAAACCGAAGGTATTCAGACATATTTGTTATCGAAAATTTCCTAGCAATCTTAAGAACAGAGTTAAAACTTTCTGCATAATAACTCGTCATGGCGTTGTACCTGTTACCACCGAAATGAATACGTGTCCCATACTGAAAGCTAATTTATTGCATATATAGTGCTACATCTTGGAAATGGTTCCTCAAAAAGTTCCAGTAGTATTCAAATTCGCTCATCCGAAAAGCGTACGCAGCATTAAAAACCAATTTTGTCGGAGCTTCACTTTTAAACGTATGGATGATGTTCCTTTTGAGGTGGGCCTAAAAAAACCGTGATGAGCATGAGGGAAAATGGTCTTCACCGAAAAACTATAAAGTCGTGCCTATCAGACGTAATGGCTAGATCATCAACAGGCCCGATGGCTTCCTTTAACTTCGTCAGAATATAAGCCCAAGATTCATTGTATTCAATATCCACAACTCCAACGCGATAGGAAACGAACTTGTTTCACCATCAAGTACTACCGCTGTTCACAATTGACCACCATATTTCCTCTTAATGAAGGTGTCATCCACACATATCATTAGACGACACGTATTAAATCCTTGTAAACAAACTCCAATGACAGCAAAGGCGTATTTGAAACGAGCTGCTTCCATCACAAAATCAGTTATCGATCCCAAATTCTTTTCCTCCATCACATGCAAGTACCACGATAACTTCGAGTACGAATACTCGGATGTGCCCATTGCGTATGCCATGGATTTTTCTTTTCATCTACATGCCTTCTCATATGTTAGATCAAATATGTAATTCCTTTTCAAATCTTCTTGCAAAGCCTTTGGCGTGAACTGTGAGCCCGTAGTAGAAAACGTGTCCTTACAAATCTGCCCAACAACTAGAGGAGATGCTTGCTAATGCTCTAGCTAACAACGATAAAGGGAGAAAGTATGCCCGTGGATACTCAATTATCTTATACAATGGTGTGCATTCAATTTCCACGTGCATGCATTGTCCTTTCACCTCACATGCCATACTTCCGAGTTAGATTTGGATACTCTAAACTGGGAGTTATTTTTAATCGCGTGAGTTAAAAGTTTAATCTGCAACTCTTTCACATTTTCAAATATCTTTCCCTTTGAAAACTCAAACAGTGTACCTTTACACGACGACTCAAGATATGAATGTAAATCATCCGCATAGAACCGTGGCTCAACCCATAAATTGTCATCCACATCTTGTGTCGCGGTCGGGAACAACTCGCCTTTAGGGATCGGAAGAAGATGAGAACTCGGGCATGGTACTTTGGGATTTGAAGAGGATGGGAACTTGGGAACGGGACTTCGAGTCTGTGAAGATGATGAGAACTCGAGCACGGGACTTCGATGTCTTCCAGATGATGGAAAATCAGGGACTAGCTTGACATCAACGTTCACGATGTTATCATTGTGGTCTTCTAAATGAACTTCATGAGAAACATTTTCTTCATACGGCTCTGAAGATGGCATCGCAATTATCTTTTTCAACACCAGAGTTACGTAGAGTATGTTCTTTCCACGGCGGACAATGCCAATTATCTGACAATCAATATCTAACTCAACAGGTCGACATCCGAGCTGCAACAGTTTTATCTCGATTCTGAGATCATACTCCCGCTCATCCACCCTAAGTCTTTTATACATCTGATTTATCAACTGTTTGTGTGACTAATGTCCATTGGCCCTAAGAAAAAACTATTCGTCGCATTGGTGTAGTTCCACTTCTCATTTTTCAAGAACCCAGGCGCCATCATGTTCGAAATATACATATAAGTATGTTTTCATAGGAAAGTATAAAATGAATTAAGAAAAAGCACGAACAATCACAAAAAAAATGGACATAAATAAAAATCAAATCATACCCATTGGTTTCGATATGGGGCCGATGGGTCTATGACAATGTTGATAAGAAACTCTAAACGAAAATCTGAAACAAGTGAGAAGACTGTTAATCATACAATATATGTGTAAAACTGCCTAGAAAACTTCCCAAAATTACCAACAATTGTCCCGAAAATGCAAATTACTATCCCGAAAATCTGAAGAAATTGTCCCGATTCGTTAACATAGATCCCTAACCTGCCAAGCCCACTCCTAAAATCTCCCAGATATCAAACCTCACAGAAACCAAAACCAATTAGAAATAAAACAAAGCTAGAACGAACCGTAACAAAACCCGAGATCAAATGAACCTCAGGAGAAATTAATCGAACTAGAAATCAAACTAAGAGAAAATCCTAAAATCAAACAAACCTAAGGAGACAGAGCGCGCGAGTGTGGAGAGGACGTGCGCACGGCAGACTCCTAGTGAGGGCGCGACGTTTGGTTGTCGAAAAATGTTTGACGTGCGGCGTTTGGTCGTTATTGTGGTTTGGGTTTCAGTGTGCTCTGCGTTTTTGCGAGATAGAAGAGAAGAAGAAGAGGAAAATAGGGTGAAGAAGAAGTAAAACACGCAGAGGAAAGATGATGGGTTAATGAATGGGTTAATTAAAATGGGGGTTAATTAATCAGGGGTAAAAACGTATTAAGTTGGGCAAAATTTAGAATCGTATATTTTTTTAATATGTGTTCAAAACTTGAATTATGGTTTTTTTAGCCATTTTTACAAGTTTCCCTAGCGAAATAGCCAAATAGTTAAAAGTCTAAAATAATTTTATAAAATAATCAACTTCAAGTATAAGTATTAAACACGATCCAAAACTGAATTCGGGTTAATTATCCGTAATTAAAAGTACGGAATTTTTATTAAACTGACATTTTAGTATTGGTTTATACATATAAATTTATGGTTGATATTTACGATTTGCACAAATAGCGTAGAAAGTATTGGTATATACATATTATATTTTGCTAATTAAATTTACTGTTTAGAATTGGTATATTTAAATACAAATTTCAATTTTTAGATTCAACGTTAATTCGTGCTCATTATTTCTTACGATTTTAGGAAATGAAATCAACTAATCCTTCGAAGGCGTCAATAAATTCTACTGTGCACGAAATCCTCACGTTCGAAAGGTAACGAGTATGTTATATCATGTATTTTATTTGTGTTTTTTCGTGTTTTAAGAAATTTTAAATTAAATCGGGTTTAAATTAATAGGATATCGTTGTCTTGATTCGGTTGTGTAATCTAGGGGTGAAACCGGTACCGATAACCGTGAATTGATATATTTTTTTTGTCTTGATACTGAAAATTCGAGAATTTTTTTTTTTTTGGTATTGGTATTTGTATTGGTTCTATAATTTCTTGTTTTTTTTTAAACCGAGACCAAAACCGGAACTGAGAGAAAAGAAAATAAAATCGAGAAATAAACCGAGACTTAAACCGGGAAATATCCCAAAAAAATCCAAAAATAATATAAAATACCATGTCCGAAATATAAAACACATGTCTAATACATAAAAACATCCAACATAATAAAACGATGTCATATATTTTTCGTTATTTTTTATTTCGCCTTGTCCATTTTCTTGTCAATTTTACTACTACCATCGGTACGAGTGGAAGGAACAGAAGTGCAACGATAAATTCAGAGTATTCTTCTGCAATAAAAAATCGACTTCTTAATTGTCCCGTTTGGTCAATTCTTAGATTTCAACCACTGCGAGACTCTGTCACGTTTCATCCACAACTTGGTTATCCATTTATTCAAGAGACTTGGTGACACATTGTCGATTATGTTATCGGCGGCCCATATTGTAAGCAAGCGAATCGATAATTTGAAAAATAAGCTATTCGACATGTTCGACATGTGTCCTTAAACAAGCTGTTTCAACCCATTTGTAAAAGATTATGACTTGTCGTTGAATAATGATAATAGTTATTATGTTAATATTATTATAGTTTCTGGTACAATAAAATAGAATGTTTGATCCATAGTTCATAATGGAATGCAATTATGTTATTATTGTCACACCCGAGTCAATGTGAGGAAGAATTGATAATCACAATAAATGAACTTAAAGTGTCTGTGACCTGATTAACTGGGTGGGAGCCCATTAATTGAATAAGGTCATATGTGACTAAGTGATATGATCCAATTATGGAGTAAATGTTTGTCACACTCACTAGAAGTGCATTAAGTATGAAGTGTCTTCATACTGGAGTGGACCTGACTTAAACTCCGGAAGTTATCATATAAGACTGTCACTGATAACTTGGAGTTGAGTCACTAGTAGATGATCAAATTGATATTCGATCTAAGTCCTGAGTGATCTTGAGTCTGATCTGTTGACTTGATTGTTCTTTGATTTAATCGTTCAAGAACACAATATATTACCGCTGTTCTCAACACTATTATTTTGGGAACATGATAATCAACAGTGAAGGTAGCTTGATCATAGATATGGGCATCACACAGCTCTCTTCAGAGGCAAGATGATTCCCTTGATTGTCGATGGTGCGAAGTGAGATTTACCCATGGCCAGCTTATGACTCGTAATCATAAGTGGGTTTCTCACAATATTATCAACTGAGTTAAGGATTAAAATGCAATGAGAGGCAATACGGTAAAAACCGCCTGCTTATGTGTGGATCATACAGTGAAAGATCAATAACCCGAATTTGATTGTATCAATGGACACCCTGCTAATATAAAGGGAATAATATATACCGTATCACTAAAGAGTGCAGCCTCGGGTCTAGAGTTGAATCAACTTCGAGGTTTGACGAAGAACTAGCAGTTCGTTGGAGCTTAAGTGATACGGGTCCATGGTCCTCAAGATAGCTCTGTAACGGATGATAAGTACGTGATTAAAATACATTCTGGATAATTTTTAATCATTTGGCTAGACTTATAAAACTGAAAGGTATGTGGCAGACGTCAGATAGTTTTATCGTCAGCGTGGCAAAAGTACCATATCTTGGTACACGAAATTAACTGATAAAAGAAAGTTATAATATAGATTTTCTATCAGCACCATGTTGTTGGAAATTAAATTCTAAGAACCTTTTCTTTTTTAACCAAGTCATTCCAACTTACAGTTTGTGATTTAGGGATTTTCTAAGTTTGTGTTCGGTACGATAAACTATGAAATTAAATCACATGTCACGAATTTAAATGATGGTGTGGCACTATGACATTTTAATGTGTGATATTGAGATCAGGAAATATTCATATAATTTAATTATTTGGATTTAATTATTAATATCTTAATAATAATTAATTAATAATAAATAGATTTATATTAATAAAATATATATTTATATATATGTAAATCGACTTTATGCCATGGAATGAGGAACTGCACCGTGTGGATTGACTTTGGTCTTTTCATAATTGCGGTATAAGTACCTAAAGTTTGGCACTTTAGTAAAACCCTAAATCAATCTTATCCTTTAGATCGAAAATGATTTAAATATCAACCGTAGGAATAAGATGATTGATTTTTGACCTAAACCTAATTCAAAAAATAGTAGCTTGGTGACCAAGCTTAGGGTTTTTTAATTTGACCTAATTAATTTTATCCGTTGGATCGGTTTAAAATTTAATCTTTACCGTCGGATTTGAAATTGATTAATTGAATATATAATAATTAATTTTTTCAAAATAATGATATGGATAAAATCAAATTAGGGCTTTTACCAAGTCTTAAAGTGTTTAACTTTATCCTAAATTAGTTTGATCCATTAGATCGGTCCAAGATTAATCTAAGCCGTTGGATCTAGATAACTAATAATTTTCGAAATTATTATTATTATTATTATTCTATATATATATATATATATATATTTCGAAATTATATTTAAATAAGTAGATAAGATTGCTTTTTTATTTTACCAAGTCTTTGTTATTTAATTAAATCCCTAATTAATTATATCCATTGGATTTAGATGAGATTGAATCTAAACCTTTGGATTAAGATAATTAATTATATTTAATATATATAAATTCGAAATTTGGGAGTGAATTTCTCAAATTCGGTTACGGGCTAAGTCTATAAATAGGGAGCTCATTTACAACATTTTCACACCTTACCCAGAGCATAAAACTCGAGCTCTCACTCTCTCTCTAGGGTCTGCGAGTTTTCTGCTTCAGATCTCTTTTTCTGGTTCGGCTTAGGAGACATTTTTCTCCGGTAGCTTAAAAAGAATCGTCAGTTAAATTTCGCTACAGAGTCCTTCCGGCGAAGCCCACGCTTCGGTACGAGGAATCCAGGAGAATATCCCGGAAGATCACGGGAGTTTCCCTAGCACCGGCGGAGCCCTGCCAAAGTCAGAACGCGCAGCCGGAAGTCGTCAATGAGGTACAGCCTTATGCATTGGGTCAATAAATGCAAAATTTCTTTTATTGTATTTATTTATTTTCCATTGACATTAATTTAATAATGTTGTTATGAAATTAATTGTGATAATTAAATTGCCAATTATTTATCCGATCGCTTTATCCAAATTACTCGAAGTCAGTACGTCGTTACGGAGTAACTATTCCGACTTAAAATTATTTTAAAAGTTACCCGGACGGACTGATGAGATCGGAATATTCGAGGTAATTTGGACGGGACGTTAAAAGTATTTTTTATGAATTTGCAATCAAATCTATTTCGTTATTTTTCAAGGAAAATTAGCATATTAGCAGATCCGATTTACAATAAATGGTATCGAAGCTAGATGCGATTTCCAACACAACATTGGTGGCACGCCGTTTCCTATTTTGGCGTACATAACAAATGCGATACTGATGCTCGCGGAGTCTGGATTGGTTGAGAAGGTTCATACGCATATCCCGCTATCAATGTTTAGATGGATTTTCAATGTTAAAGCCCATGAACAATGGTTTCCGCTATCTTTGAAAATGATAAGGTAGTTTCTCAAGTTTATTGTAGTTTTTACACTTTGGTAACCACTTTATATATTAATTTTTCAATTATATTGGCTTAATTTACTTGTTACTTGGTGTTATAGCTAGAGTTTCTTCCTCAATTTATAGCCCGACATAACTCGAATATATCAATTGTTAAGATGCGTCTTCAGATTAATGAACTGAAGTTATATCAATGAATTAGAGGATGATATGAACGAAATAAGGTCGCTTCGTCTCGTACTATGGTGGTTGAAATTTTCACAGAAGCTCGTAAAAAAGTACAAGGTCCCGAGGTTCAACAGGTGAATGGAATTTACTAATCCATAATTATAGTTTTACGACTATTACAGTTTTACAAATTTCGTAAATATAGTTACAATTTTGAAAATTTTGTACACTATTTATAGTTTCACGACTATTAGAGACGTTAATAAATTAGCATTTTTTCTTTCAAAAAAAAAATAAATTAGCAATTTTATATCTACAACTTTCTTATAATTTCGTAAATATGTTGACAGTTTAATGCACGTACAACTGTGGTTAAGAATCTCTCGGAAGCTCATAAACAAGCACAGTGTCCCGATGTTCATTAGGTTATTGAATTTCCATAAATGTATAATTACAGCTTTATTATTATGTATAACTATAATGAATCTAGTGTATGTTCATATAACTTTAGGTGGTGCTGACACCGCAAGTCTTGAAACGAAAGACAAGGTCAACCGATCCTGAAATGAAAGAAAATGAAACAGAACAGAACAAAAGTGAATGATGCAAATGAAGTAGTTGGACGAATGCTCCGGATGTCAATTGGAATGGATGCTTATATAGTAAAGGATATTACGAAAGGAATTATCATCTTTAATGGGAAGATATAAACTTCATTTATTGGGTTTAAAATCTTTGGAATGCCCATTAAATTACAATTGAAGCTAATACGGCAACATTGATATTGACAAGATATGATTCTCAACTGTCATGTACATTAGAGTCAAAAGTTGAAGGCTCTTATGAAAAAGTTAACGAGGATACTCTATGAATTATTGGATAAATGCGGCTTTAATTTGAAGAACAAACATTTGAAGAATAAAATTCTATTGAAGTGGCAACGACTCTACGTTTCTCATATACCAATGATGAAGTAAGGTAAACATTTCTTAAACGAATTTTATTTGTTTAATTTTGAGAAATCAACAATATACAACGTTTTGACATTCCGTTGTTGTTTCATTTTTAGCGGAGATTGCGGCGTTTATGCATTAAAGCATCTTGGGCATCTTATAAATAATCAACCAATGCATGTAATTAATGATGACAATATGCGATTGTTTAGACGGAAGATGGTGGTTGATATTTTAAATGTAGTTTGTATTAAGAATATGTATTTATTTCAGGCAATATTTTTATAATGGGTAAATACTGACAAAGGAACGTGTATTAAGAATGTATTTTTCATAAAAAAAAAAAAAAAAAAGCGATATTTGATATGTTATTCAAAGTATTTTTTTCATTAATTACGTAGAACAAAAGTCGGTTATCTTGGTTGAAGATAGCCGAATATTCGATAATCTTTTGATAGCAAGAAAAAAGTAAATTATTAACTAATAGAATGGATCATGAAAATTTAAATTATATCAAAACGTAATGAAAACAAAATACACATTGTTACAATAAGAAAACTAATTATATTAAATGAATTATAAAAAAAAAACTATATTTTACATAGGGAGCCATATTTAGGTACATAAGGTCATGTCGCATTTCCCTCTACTTTTGTTTATTAAGTCTTCTAACCCTCTACTTTTGTTTATAAAGTCTTCTAACGTTCTCATCGACCTTGTCTCTTCTCTCTCAAACTTCGAAAGTCGCCGAAAGAGTGTTGCCTTCTCACTTTCTCCGCGACCTTCTCTCTTTGCTCTCCAAATCTGAAAGTCGTCGTCGCCGAAGTACCTTGCAATGCCTCAACCCTTTCTCTCGTCGATTCTCATCCTTCTTTCTCTCTCCTTCGAAACGTCTTCGACTCAAATTTGTGATGGTACGAACCACAAACTTAGTTTAAAAATTGTGATTAATCTTTGATTCTAGTGCTTCTGAATTAGTAATATAAAGGGTTGTGTTTAATGCCACAAAACTCGGACCCAATTTGACATCTAAATCTTGGTATTAGAACGCGTTGTTATATGCGAGAATATTTACTTCCATAAATTAGTTGTTTAATTTTTCTTTAATTCACCAGATAACTTGGGGTTTAATCCAATAGAGATGATAAATATTTTGTCTGTAAACTCAATGTGAAAAACAAGACCTAGATATTAAAATACAGAATAACCCAAAACCTAAAATACACGGTGTTGATGTCGTTTTTTGGATCAAACATTAAAGAGGCCCATTTGTTGATGTTGGGCCTGACCCAATGTCGTTTGGTGACGTGGCGGGCTTCTGTTGACTTCTGGATGAGCCTGGGTTGGCCTTGTTGCGGGGATGACAAATTTTGTTTTCAATTATCGTTCCTCGTGAGTCCCGTTGACTTTGGGGTGGTCACCGTTGACTTCAGGGTGAGGTTTTAACTGGCCGATGCGAATACCCTGAATAGGCGTTCATGGCACTTAGGAGGTTGAAAAAAGTCTCGTTGCCGTTCGGGGTCCTAGGCGATCCGGTGTTCACTGCCGGGCCATGGGATCGTAGGTACCAGCGAACGGGGGAGTGTTTTTGACCAGGAAGTGAACCCTGGGAGGCTAGACTCTCGACCTGATATGGCGTGTTCTAGTCTGGGTTGGGACTGCCCACAGAGTCGTGGTACCTGATACAGGTACGAGGACTAGGAGACAGAACTCAGGCCGCACAGAGCTTAGAACAAGGTCATGTGGGGTCTTCGACCTTCCCTACGATCTTCTCCAGGGAATCCGTTTTGGAGTAATCTCTCGGTCGTCCGAATCTTAGTAAAAATACCCCAGGTCGGACCCTTCGTCCTGAATTGTGGGCCCAGGCTCGTGTCCCTAGGCTATACCCGCAGCCGCACAATGGACTGTAGATAGACTGGGCACCGCGTAGAACTAGGCCTATCAGGCGGGTCGTGGACCGTGTAGGAATTTCACTAGGGCTACCGCCTTTCGTAAATCTCTCACTTTTTGGACCTGAAAAAAGGGAACACGCGAGGTCAAGGGAAACAGTGGGGGGGGGGGGGGGGGGGGGTACCCCCTGATTCACCTCGGACGCTCAACAATAGAACGGTATTTGAGGGGAGGGGAGTATATCGGGGGTAGAGAGAGAGAGAGATTCGAGAAGATTCGAGTGAGTTCAAATGAGTTACCGTTTAACTGTAATGAGCTTCTATTTATAATAGGATCCGGGGGTCCACGTGTAATAAAATATTTCTCGGGGGGTCCCCAGATAATATTTTAATTGTTTTTTAGTCCCCGCATCAAGATGGATCGATCACGGGCGTTCGTGCGAGATCGGACGGCCACGCAGCCCCCAAATGGGGCCACTTGCTCTCGTATCAAAGGGCAGGGGTCATCCCCGCCCTACACGTGGCGGCCGAGGGCAGGATCCTCGCAAGTGGGCGAGGGGAGGAGCCCGCGGCCCTACACGTGGCCGATGCTGGCCAGCCCCACGCAAGTGGGCGAGGGAAGCCCCCTACTTGCGGGCTGACGTGCGCAGGTGGATCCCGCGGGATGAGGAAGCCCCCGGATCCGCCACGTGGCGCGATCCTGGAGGTTGTCGCTTTGGAGCTTTTTTTCTCCCGGGCCCGTCCCGGGTTCGTTTTTCGCAAATTTTATGTCAGTTTTGGGTGTTTTCATATTTTTACGAACACCGGGACACTTTGTTTTTCAAAAACGGACTTCCGGAGGGAGTTTTGGGTTTTGAAATTGATTTATTTCATTCATAATCTTATTTAAAAGATTAATTGAATTAACAAATTAATTAATGGAAATTAATACGATAATATCCGCTTAATTAATTTATTTACGAAAATCAATCCCGTTTTTACCCATAACACACGGAAATGTGTTTGTTAGGTATAATTTATATTATAGTTATAATAACTATAGTCTAGATGGAAGAAAAAGAAAATAGAAAAAAAAAAAAACCACGTCCTTGCGTCTAAACCAATGTGGGTACAAGCAGAACGACGTCCCAACTCTATTTTTTGTTTTTTTTTTGTCTGCTTGTCTTTGCATCTAAACAAATGTTGGCAAAAGCATAACGACGTTCCAAATTTCCTGCTTGTCTCTGCACGCACGCTGTGTAGCTGCGGCCAGACCTGAGTTTTTAGGGCGTCCCAAAATAACTATATCCCAAATAAGTAGACACGATTTCTAAAAATTAAACTAAATCCATGAAAAAAAAGCTAAACGAAAACGTGTGTATATAACAAATAAATTAAATGAGAATATCAAGAAAATAAAAGTAAAAATTTAAATTAAGAACACTGTCGTTTTCTTACCGCGCTGCATCATTCTCCTAATGTTGAGAGATTTCATCCTTAAATTTAGATCATCACTAGGTGCCACTTCTAGATCCTCAACCCTTTTTCAGTATTTCTTTTCCCATGTCCAGCCCAAAATCTTTGAATTTTTGTTTCCAATGCTCTCTCCCGGTTGATGTATCGCCCACAAGTAAAACTTCTCGACGGGACCCCACAAGATACTTCAGTACCTTATCTTCATTGTTGTTCTTGGAAACATGATAGAACAATAATTTTTTCTTTCTTTTCATTTAGGCGGGAGGACACGGCTCTAAGTTTTGAATTAAATACAAGTGAAAAACATGTAATTTCAGGGTATGAATTGTTTAGGTACGAATGAAATTGATAAATTTCATTAATCAATTTCAAAATTAAATAAATAGAACTTTATTATCACGAAAGAGTTTCAAAATTAGAGTTTATTATTACTGATGAGTTTCATATTCACTAATATATCCCATAAAAAATGACAACTGGAAAACCACTCATCTCATTGTCCTTGTGAACCGAGCAGAGAGAATTTGGAAGTAAACTTTTTCTACAACACTTGTTGCCCTGGATGGAGCTAAGAGAGGAAAGGGTAATCCAAGTGAGATATATGTAAATTTAGTATTGTTTTTAGCTTGATTTTTTATCATTACTAAAACTAATAAATATCAATTTATGAAAACAAAATTGATGCTCCGGCAGGCCCTCTTCTCTGCTGCTATTAATTTTTTACCGCTTTGCTATCATATCCTCGAGGCCGAAATCCACGTGTGTTTTCTTTTTACCGACTTTGAACACAAAACAAGCTTCTCTTTTGTCGTAAAACTCGGCTATCGCACCATTTATGCTCCAATCTTGTTTGAATGATAACCGCTGATGGAAATCCAAAATATAGACGTTTTTAAAAACTGGATACCCAGTATCTTTTACAAATCCGATGGTCAAACAAAGTTTTTTTTTTTACGCGTTTTAATTATGAGACAATTAAAATTGTTACATGTAGAGAATAATTCTCTACATTTATCATTGATGAAAATACATGACATATAGCACTATTCTAATAACATAAAAGACTACAAGTAAGGAAATAAAGAGATCCTAATAATTATATTTACACGTATAAAGCCTTAAATAAAGTTTTGAAAATCGTGAAACTAATTCTAGAAATACACATAGTATAGGTGTATTCAATAGTAAGTTCTAATTTTATTTTTTATTATCCGTTTAGATGCAAAACTTTTGAGATGGGTAGTAGATTTGTACGGTTTTATGACGGTTGAGACTTGAGACAACCGGATTCGGGACTTGAGACGATGTACGTTTTTATTTGTATTTTAATTGACCATGGTAAAAATCGGATTCGGTTTCCAAAACAGGATTCGGATAATAAATCCTGATTAAAAAAAATCCGGATTTCGGATTTGAATTTGGATAGTGATTTTCATATATTTGGATTCCGGATTCGGATATCAAATAGTCCAAAAAAACCAAATATCCGCCCCGGTTTATTACTAAATAGGCCACTGACCATTTTGTCTCATGTGAACAACTCTATAAGAATCCTGCTCAATTGAATTTTACAGTCTTGTACCGCGTCGACCAAAACTTGGGGCACACGCTCCGGATTGGCATCGTGCGCGCCCATCGCCCGGACTAGACTAGGTCGTAGAGACCGTACCGTATCATCGGGGGTAATCGGGATTTGGTGGGGAAGGAAATATTTCTCTCGGTAGCATAACGGGAATGTTGTCGTCGGGCGTAGGTTGGCCTTGATCCCCGGGTTGAAATTGGGGTTCCAATCTCCTAGCCGTCCTTCGACCCGCGGAATTACCGCTTCTTCGAGACATAATAGAGAACTTGAGAACTTTAGAGAACTTTGAGAATTGAGAGAACTTTGAGAATTGAGAAAACTTTGAGAATTTGAGAGAGAGATGGAAAAATGTTGGTGAGGAAATAAGGGAGGAAGGGGTGATATTTATAGGGTTTGAGGAGATAGTTGGGTGGGTGAATAATTATTGTGGTGGGTGAATTTTTTTTAAAATTCGGGTAAAAATTTAGGGATTTACGCCAAAACAAACACAAATTTTGCACACCCATCGGATCGCTGACGTGGCGAAATCGTGGCCGTCGGATCGAGTGCGCGGATCGAGCCTTCCCACGTCGCGATCAAGGCTGCACGTCGCGATTCGTCGCGAATTACGGGCTGCACCTCGCGAACGTCGCGATCTCCAGCAATTCGTCGCGACGAGTCGCGGTTCTGTTTGGCGACGAAAATGTGCAGCTCTAGTCTTGTATTGGCTTTGATATCTACTTATAAAAATAAAATAAAAAATCAATTGCATACCACCAAATGTGTACCTTCTTTTGAGTTTGGGAGGGTTTTTTTTTTTTTTTCTTTTTTGTGATACTATAGTTTAAGCCTTTTGTTAAAGAATATTCTAGATTTATTTAGAGTATTATATATTATGTTTATCTAGAACAATCTAGGTTAGATTTAATTAGAATCACTTAGAATTAGAATTATCTAGAATGCATACTCTTAGAATAACCTAGAAGTAGAATAATCTAGAACTCTTCTACATGTATAAATAGCCTTGTAACCTCAATGAAAAAAAACAACATTTTCCTCTCCATTTTCTTTGTTAACATGGTATCAGAGCCATGTTTCGAAATTAGCCATCCCATTTTTTGGGTTCGAAATTTGTTTCTTTAACAAATTATCCCACCTTCGAAATTAGCCATCCCACTCCGAAATTAGCCCACCTCCGAAATTAGCCATCCCATTTTTTGGGTTCGAAATTTGTTTCGTTAACAAATTACTTTAACAAATTAGCCACCTTCGAAATTAGCCATCGTACTCCGAAATTAGCCCACTTCCGAAATTAGCTATCCCATTTTTTGGGTTCGAAATTTGTCTCTTTCCACTCGCCTACTTCCAAAATTAGCTATCCCATTTTTTTGGGTTCGAAATTTGTCTTTCCTACTTCCAAAATTAGCTATCCCATTTTTTGGGTTCGAAATTTATCTCTTTCCACTCCAAAATATTCTCATCATTCAATCTATTCGAAATCCCCTTTTTACCCATTTGTTTTAGCCTCGTCCACACGCCTCCACGCGCCACCCTCGACAACCGTTTTTCGATTCCATCATCGCCCACAACTTCATCTAATTCTATTGCTCGCATTGCTCCGAATCACCTTCGTCGCCTTCGTTATCTTGCTGCCTACCTCTCACATTCGAAATGACTGAACAAAAACATGCCGGTGTTTCAGAAATGGTGCCTGTACTCTCGAAGATTACGGACCACAAGTTGAATGGTTCGAACTATCTCGATTGGATAGAGACCATTCGTTTGTTTCTCCAAAGTATCGACAAATACAATCACTTGACCAACATTGCTCCAAGTGACAAGTCACTTTGTTCGCGAGAGGATTCAACAAGGATTGGTTTCCACATCATATGACAGGAGAGTTTGACAAAGGCTCTTAACGGGGTGCGGGTTGAATATCTTAGTAACAAGCTGGGCATGATTAACATATATGCTCCAGCTTGAGGGGGAGTGTTAAAGAATATTCTAGATTTATTTAGAGTATTATATATTATGTTTATCTAGAACAATCTAGGTTAGATTTAATTAGAATCACTTAGAATTAGAATTATCTAGAATGCATTTAATACTCTTAGAATAACCTAGAACTAGAATAATCTAGAACTCTTCTACATGTATAAATAGCATTGTAACCTCAATGAAAAAAAACAACATTTTCCTCTCCATTTTCTTTGTTAACACCTTTTAAGGTTATGTAAAATATTTGCAGTGCATGAGCAAATTACATTATTAATTAAAATTACATCATAAAAGTATTCAATTGAATACTTTTGCCGCCATCATCCCTCAAATCAACAACTATTTTCTAATTTCTCAAACAAAGAGTGACAAAACATCAAATTAAACATCGACCATTCACGAAACTCTTACAACAACCTTGTTCTTCTTGCCGGCAGACAAAAGCAGGACTTTCCCGTCAACGACGTCCCCGGCTTCGACCCTCCGACTCTCCCCATCCACCCTCACATTGTTCAGGTAGAGCCCGCCCTGCTTCACCAGCCGCCGCGCCGCCGATTTGCTCTCGAACAGCCCCGTCAACACCGACAGATCCACCAACGACGCGCCCACCACCTCGTCCCGCCCCAGCGAGCGCGAAGGCACATCCGCCGCAATGCCCTCTATTGCCTCCCAGTCCAGCTTCGTCTCCGCACCGGGCCTCAGCGCCTCAGTTGCGCGCTGCGCCTCCCTCAGTCCCTCCTCCCCGTGCACGAACCGCGTGACCTCCTCCGCGAGCCGCCTCTGTGCCGTGTTGGGCACGTAGCCCGTCCGGCCCATCTCCCTCTCCAGCCCCGCGATCTCATCCATCTCGAGGAACGTCAAGATCCTCAGGAACCGCACAACATCGGCATCCGGTACCGAGAAGAAATACTGATAGAACTTGTACGGGGAGAGCATCGCAGGGTCGAGCCAGATCGCGCCGTCCTCGGACTTCCCGAACTTCGTCCCGTCGCTCTTGAGCAGGAGCGGGAACGTTAGGCCGTAGGCGCCGTCGGCCTGGAGAATCTTGCGGATCATCTCGGTTCCGGCGATGATGTTGCCCCACTGGTCGCTCCCGCCGATCTGAACATTCACGCGCATTTTGTCGAACAGGTGGAGGAAGTCATAGCCTTGCAGCAACTGGTACGTGAACTCCGTGTAGCTCATCCCCTGCTCCGATTCAAGCCTCTTCTTCACGCTCTCCTTCACCATCATCGTCCCGACACGCGCGAATCTGCCCACATTCTTAAGAAAATCCAGCAACAGCACGTCCTTCCACCACTCGTAGTTGTCGAGGACCTCCACGGGGGAGCCGGGGCCGCCGAGGATCTTCACGACGGACTCGGAGATCGCCTTCGTGTTGGCGGCGAGCGCGGCAGGGTCGAGCTCGGGCCGCTCGATGGACTTGCCAGAGGGGTCGCCGACGCGCGCGGTGGCGCCGCCGACGAGGGCGACGGCGCCGTGGCCGCAGCGGCGGAACCAGGCGAGGACGATGATGCCGAGGAGGTTGCCAAGGTGGAGGGACGGCGCGGTGGGGTCGAAGCCGCAGTAGGCTTTGATGGGGGTCTCGCCGGCGGCGCAGGCGGAGCGGAGGGCGTCGCTGGTGAGTGACTCGAGCAGGCCACGCTCCTCCAGGACCGACACGACGTCGCGGCGGGCGGCGGCGAGGGAGGACAGCGGGCGGCGGGCGAGGAGGGGGCGGGAGAGGGTGGCGCGGTGAGGGTGCCGGAGCAACCGTGAGGCGGCGGCGGCGAGAGCGGTCATTTGGGCAATGACTGGCGCGGCGAAACCCAATCCGGTGAAGGCTGATCCACTTCAGAAGATTGCGAAATCAAATACAGAAAGAAAAGAGATGAAATCAAACGACTGCTTGTTGTCGTTTCTAAGACACAACGATAAAATTCGACACATCGATAAAATTCAAGACTAACGGTCTATTCAATTACCCGGATTTGTTTCGATGTTAAAACATTACGTAAAACGGTCATATTGATTATGTCCGTGATAAATATTGAATTCAATTTATTACGTTTCGGTTTAATTGCAATTCATGATAAACGTTTTAGAATTGATTATGATTCAACTATTTGTCTCTCCCTGCATCTATAAATTGACGGTGACCTGGGAAGCTATCGCCTAACGAACCTCAAGCACGTAGAGGAGGCGAATCAATCTTAAAGCTATGATTTCTTGATTCTTGATTCTTGATGATTTTGAGAAACGCAGTAGTACAGAGAGGTAGCAAATACACCCAACATTTTTTTTTTAAATTCGGAACCCGAACTTGGATTTCTGTTCTTGAAAAATCAAAACCCGTATTTAGATTTGAATATCTTAAACTCGGATTTAAAACCATCCAGATTAATTGGTAGATAGTAAAAATAATAATTTAAAAAGCTTATTTTTATAAAAATACATACATGATACATACTTAGATGAGCACTTCCACCTGGCAAAAATTACATTAATCGCTTCAAATATATCTAAATTTTAATTTGTTGAAACGACGGGAATCTAAAGTGAAGAACACTGTATAATAGAACCTCATTAAATTAATACTAGATAAAATAATGCAGAAAAATGCTTCAAAATCCATTAGTGGCCCAATTGCTCGTGTCGGGCCGGGCCCAATGTCGCTTTGTTGACTTTTTTGACTCTTGGGCTTGGGCTCCTGGACTGTTGAGTCAAATGGATCCTCCACTGACCCACGATCAGAAACTCGGGGCAAACACCGCTACATGTTGCCAAGAGGCCAGGGCTTGGCCTGGCTCTGGTTACAGGTTCGGGACGCCAAAAACGGACCTGACCACTGCGTAGGGGGGATCACAGTAAAAACTTTCCAGTGAACCCTGGTGGACCAGACCCTCGACCGACGTCACGGGGACAGATCCGGGTCCTCGGTCTATCCGTGTGGTCAATATATCTGTCGGAGATACAAGACTAACGGATAGAACGAACACCTCACAGATATAGAACCTTGGCAAGGAGGGTCTTAGATCGTTCCAGCATTTTCTCCAGGGCTTCCGCGCTATGTGAACCTCTCCGTGTCTAAGACCTTCGGATAATTCCCGGAGATTTAAATCCCTCGGCCTGTATTGTGGGGCCTGATACGGGTCCTCGGTCTATCCGCAAAGTCAGTATATATATGTAAGATAATAGACTAATAGACTGAGGGATAGCTCGAACACCACGTAGAACAAGTCCTAACAGGGGGGTCGTAATCGGCACCGGAAATTTTCCCAGGGCTTCTGCTCTAGTATGATATGATTTCTCGTTCTTAGAACCTGGAAAAAACAACACCCGAGATCAGGGAGAATCGAGGGGGGGGGGGGGAGTTTGAGATGGAGTAGAGAGAGTTTTAGGTGAGGTGTTGAGAATCGAGTTACCGTTAAATGAAAATTGTTCTCCTATTTATAAGAGGGTCCGGGGGTTAAAACGTGAATAATTATTACTCCAGGAGGCCCCCGGGGTAATATTATATGTTACTCTAGGTCCCCGGGACGTGGCCAATCCAACGCTGCAATTTTCAGGCCAATCCGAGCAACAACGCGCCCGCACATGCCAGAACAGTGCAGGTGACGCAGCTCCAAGCGTGAGGGAGCTGACGCTGATGTCAGCGCCTGCGTGGCGCTCCCCCATTGGCTGCGCGGGGTGTCTCGCGCCCAATGGGCTGCCGACACGTGGCAGGGTCATGTGTGACCCTTGGGGGCCGTGCAGCGTCTCTATCGCGAGGTCAGGTGACCTTTGGGGCGTGTGGAGCCCACCTGGGCGTGTGGCAGGGGCCCTTGGGGGCCCTGGGGCCCGCCCGGAGGTCCCGGGGGGCTCCGGAGGCCTTGGGTGTTCCTCGAGACCGTTTTTCGCAAACTTTATGTCGTTTTTGGGTGTTTTGATATTTTTGGGATCATCTGGACATTTTGTTTTTCGAAATCGGGCCTCCGATGAATATTTTGAACGAAATTGATCTTAATTAATAAAAGAAAATTAATTTAAATAAATAATTTTCTTTTGTTAATTAAATAAAACCAATTGCGTAAAATACCCGTAACCGTGTATTTTGGTCGTGAATTCGAATGTGTAGTTTAATTTAACTATGAGCAGTGGCCGAGAAAAGTCTCTTGGAAACCAAAGTTAAAGCAAAGAGTCACACTACAGTGCTATAAATCTAACATCCAATTTAAATGTCGTTAACATACCATTTGAACCCAAATTCAGCCGAATTATATAAATCTTTGATTGAAATCAAAATATTAAATCTAACACATTGTATTCAATTTCTTAATGAGTTAATCCTGGCAAAAGTATCAATATTTTCAAAAAAATGGATCAATTAAGAAAAGAAGCCAATAATAAATACAGATTTGGTGTTTTTTTTTTTCCATTTCACTGTATTAATTATTAATAACCGAGAGAATTCAGATCATATACACAACGTAATTGCTTACACTCAATATACAAAACTTTAACAAGTATACACGAAATAATGATGGAAGTTCCATGAGCAGCGATAAAATATATATATATATATATATATGCTGTGTTTATTTATTCAAGTTTTCCTATATTTATTTCAAAAAAAAAAAAGAAAGAATGATAACTTTTATCAAACACTCTCTTATCCAAATAATTTGTGGACACATTTAACAAACAAAAATAACCAACAAACAATTGCTTTATAATAGTCTTGGAACACAGTGAACAAACTTAAACAGATATGGCTAAATTGGTAGAAATGGATAAATACATAACTCCATTTCTAATTGTAGATTCTCAGAGACCCACAAGTATATTAAAAAGTAAAAGTTGAGTAGTTGAGAGAGAAAATTAATTATTTAAAGAAAGTGTCACTAATTGGAATTTAATTATTGAAAACCGACCATGTTTGTAACTTTCCATCGGCGTAACCCAACATTGCGGTTGATAAAGAAGCATTGTAGAAGAAGGAAACAGACCATGCAATTTAAAAGTCTGTAAATCCAAAAGTCATATAACCGCAATGTTGTTAACAATATTTAACAACATTGCGGTTATAGAACTTTTGCTTGACCTGCAATGTTGTTAAAGTTGCTGAAAATCTTTGAAAAGAATCAACAAAAGCAGAAACGATGCTCCACAATAAACCTTTTATAGCACTTTATGACAATATTTGAGATCGAAATCCGGAAATAATAATTTGACACGAGAAGCTCCAAAAGGCTAGCATAATGAGGAAATTCTAGAAAAATCAACAAAAGTATAAGAAATGCTTGCTCAAAAGCAAGTCTCAATTTCTTATGAAGGGGGATAAATAAGAAACTAATGCTTTGAAAAAAAAAAAAAAGCTAAGTATACAAAAATCAACCAAAGAGGAGACCGATTGATTTTGAGCTTTAAAAATAAGAAATGCATAGCGAGGAATTGTGGGAAGAGTGTTATGTATTAAATAGTTAAGGTATTCAATTTCTCCGACTCAACATTCAAGATCATGGTACTTGATATTGGCTTATCAGCTTATTTTTTTGTGAATCTTGATCATTTGAGTAGATAGTTTTTAAAATGATTAATTAATTATCTTTTACAAAACTAAGTTCTATTATGAGTACAAAGTAAAAGAAAATATTTTACTTAATTACTAATAAAAAAAAAGTCATGGCATTTTTTAAAGATTGTAAGTAACCTCAAATAATATATGTTTTCTTATTGGAATTCGAACTAAATCTCTGATGGAAAATTACTAAATAAACAGTGAGTTAGTATTGTACTGATACTACGCGTTATTTAATTTAAAATTTAAATCGAATTAGAAAAATTATTTTTAAGACGGGGTCTTGGACTACCGCCCAAATGACCCAAGTGTCGGGTGGCGGTGATATTTGACATATGCAATCTTTCACCAACCATATGCTCGGAGGTGGAACGATGCCGTTCAACTTCTCGTACTCCATGCCAAGTTTGACCAAGCATCCCTTAGTATATTAATATTATGTTTCACAAATTAAGGAGATGAATATTCCACCAAAACTCTTATAGCTTAATTAAACTTCAAAAATTACACACTAATTATACACTAAACATCTGTTTAAAAAAAATTATACACTAAACATGTAATATTCATTTATATATATAGGGAAACTTCAATAAGTATGTCCGGTAGAGCATGAGTTTTTAGAAAAGTACCCGAGTTTGTTAAATTACAAAATTATGCCCCAACAGACTTTTTATCTTTAAATCAAACACTTTTAAACACTTTAAACTATGCTCCAAAAATTGTTGTCTTTACATAAACACTTTTTCTCTTTACATAAACACTTTTGGAGCATAGTTTTGTAATTTAACAAACTCGGGTACTCTTCTATAAACACATGCTCTACCGAGCATACTTATTGAAGTTTCCATATATATATATATATATACATACAGTAGAACCTACGTACGTTAATATTATTGGGACCAGAAAATATTAATTATAACAATATAACTAATTCACCGAGTAACAATTAGCGTATTAGTTATAATCAAAGTATTGATTAATAAGATTTATTAATGTATCGGGTATTAATTTAAAGAAGTTCAAAGGTATATACTATTAAACATGCAATAATATTTCATTACATAACCTTGCATCAAAACAACCCACACATAAGCATAAAATACTCGATAAAGAGAGCTTAGCAATAAAATGCATCACGCATATTCAATATTTTGTTATCATCATTTATTAATTTTATTAACATAATTAATTAGCCTTGCAGAGGTGGGCGTCGAGGTCCTTTGCGATGTGAACCATCATGTTGAGGTACTTGTTGGGCGGCGGAACGTCGTCGTTCAGCTTCTCGTACTGGATGCTGAGTTTGACCAAACTACCCTTCTCCTTTGGAACCACACGATTGGTGGGATTAAACACCTTGTACACCTTCATCGGATCTCCTTCAAGTCCGATCAGAGTTACCGACTTCTTCTCCACATCTACTTCAACTCTTTCTTTTAATGTTTCGGGTACCCCCTCTTCATGTAAACAAAAATAAAACAAACAATTATTATCATTTATCATTTGCGAACTGCAAACTGACTACGAACTCAATTTGCAAGTATATCGAAGCAACAATATAAGTATATTGATAGAGTTTTCGTAACTTTGATTAGATGAATTAGTTTAGTATTCGCCGCATACCTAGTCTTCCATGACAAGTAGTTATGACTTAATTTAATGCTTATGAGATATTATGTTTTTTTTAATATAAGTTTATATTATTACTATTATGATTTTATAGTGATGTATCAAATTATAATAAAAAAAAATGAGTTTATATATATATATATATATATATGTATTGTGAATTCTTAATTTACATGTCATCTGAAACCCTATGTATTTTCTTATAATTATTAAGTGAATTATTAATTTAAAATATTGGTCCCGAGTTCGGACCGGGCAAAAGTAAAGCAATTAATCGAGGTTATTATTTACCTGGTATAATTTAATGAGAGTTCTGGTATATGTATATATAGATATATTATTTTGTGCCATTTCTTTTCCATGATATTTAAGTGAACGAAATGATCCATCTTCCTAGAAGAGTACATTGAGAATTATCTTTTATTAAAAAAGAGAGAGAGATTCGTAAGATCACTGGCTACTCTCTCAGTAATTTTTGTGATGGTTCCAACTACACTTAACATATAATTGTACAATTAATAATACGAGTTTATATTATTAACAAAAACATAAATCTTAGTTTCTACAGAAAATTAGGATTTTACCGACAGTGTAGTTCCAAACTTTAACGGAGCCATGATCATGAGTATCCCATTCAGCTTCATCATGCATCAAAACCTCCTGAATATGGTTGCCGGCGGCCTTGGAGATGTGGTGAGGGGTCGATTTAAATATGGCGAAGTAGTCATCGGCGCTTGCGTTGATCTCGACCTCAGTCTCGACAACTCCCTCAAGATTATTCGCCATTGAAGTAGTAGTAATGTTTAGGTTGAGAAAACTTTTTTCTTTTGCTCTTATCTTATATTATGCCAAGAGCAGTGTAGATATGACATGAATAATTAATATGATGTTACTTCCCTTTGGTTGGGTAGCTAGATCTTATCTTGTGGTCATGTTGATTTATGAAACATGGCATTAATTTTGTGGAAGGGGTGGTGTAATAGTAAACGTGTGTTAGCGAGTCCCTCTCACTAAGGGGACCATGACAAAATGGAGAGCTGTTATTGAAAAGGAAATAGTGCTGTGTTTGATATATGTGAGAGAGAACTGATAGTGGAGATCAATCGAAGGTGAAGACACAATTGTGAAGAGAAAAAGCAATAGGGAACCCATTGAGAGCAGCAGAAGAAGGAGAAGAAAAAGAAGTAGAGGCTTCTTGGAGCGTGCAACTAGGGCTGTGTAGAATACTTGGAACCGATTTTTTTAGCTAAAACAAAAAGTTACTCGGATTGAAATATTCGGAATCGGTTAGTACTCGAACTTTAGTTCCGGATGTACCCGATAACCTGTTAGTACCCGAAAATCGGTTCCGGTTCCGGGTCCAAATTTTTTAGAATCGGTATTATAATATTATATTATAAAATATACTTCTATTTTTATAACAAAAAAAAAAAACCCTCTTGTTAATTAATTATTTTTTTTTTTTTTGTGATTTACTTCCAAATTTCTTTATGAATTTGAATTTACGGTTCTATTTTGTTTACGAGTTTTTTTATGGCTCTATTTTGTTTACGGGTTTGAAGTTACGGCTCTAATAATTAAATTGTGTATTTCGTCAAGTTTTTTTTTTTTTTTTGATACCTGGGTCTTGAACCCGGAACCGGATTTCGGAATCGGATCCATTTCGAATACCCAAAAAATGCATTTTTCTTCTCCGTTATGGGTTATGGTCTCACTAGCGTGTGCGACTGTGTGAGTCGTGGATTTCTCCCTCTTATTTCGAGAATTTTTTGTGAGTTTAATAAAGACCTTTATAACTAAAAGTAAAGAATCTTTCTGGAGGCGGCCTTAGATTATGGACTTATAAATTACTTAAGGGTCGGGCCGGTTCTACGACCTATTTGTCATTTAGGTTGAACTAACTTTCAAAAATCTTCCCAACATTTTAAATAGAACACTCTGTTGGTTTCCGAAACAAGATCGTGATGAACAAAGAGATGTAAACGACAATAGGCTATATCACAAACACAACACTTGCAAAGAACTCACAATAATATACGTTTATATGTGTTTAGATATTTCTTTGACTTAGTGTCTGTAGAAGAATAAATAAATGAGTAATGTAAAGGAAGCTTTCTTATTGGATGCGTTGAATACACATTGCACGGGAGCGAATTTTACATGCTACAAGAGTGATGCTTATGTAGCTAAACATTTTGCAGAGCAAGTATATTGGTCACGTCATTGCTTACTTTACATTCTCCCCCGTAAGCTTGATGTAGTTCGAGGTTGTTCACACCGAGTAACTCTCTCATCTCTGCGAACTTGACTCGAGCTAGGGCTTTGGTGAGTATTTCTGCACGTTTCTCTTTGGTGGTGACAAATTCCACGATGATCTCCCGCTTCTCTACACACTCGCGAATTAAGTGAAAGCGAGTGTCGATGTGCTTGTTGCGTCCATGAAACACCGGGTTCTTCATCAGTGCGATAGTAGACTTGTTATCTACGTAGAGAGTCACTGGCTTCTGCTCGGTTCCGGTTACCTCGCTCAACAAACTTCTGAGCCACAACGCTTGACATGCTGATGTCGTCGCTGCCATGAACTCGGCGTCACATGATGAAAGGGCCGCAGTTCTCTGCTTCTGTTACAGCCAAGTGATCAAATTCCCGTTGAGGTAAAATTTCATTCCTCCGGTGCTCTTTATGTCATCGACATCACTGGCTAGATCACTATCGGTAAAACTGACCAGCTCTTCAGCTCCGCTTCCTCTTTCGTACTAGATCCCGTAGCTCATCGTTCCCTTCATGTAACAAAGAATGTGCTTCACAACCTGCTGGTGTAAACTAGTAGGCTTCTCCATATGACGACTCACAATGCCAACTTCATATTAGATGTCAAGTCGGGTGTGGGTTAAGTACTTGAGGCACCCGATGACACGCATGTACTCTGTGGGATCCACTAGGGTTCCTCCTGCATCTTTCCCGAGCTTTCACTTTGGTTCCATAGGATATTTGCTCGGGTTGCAGTCCGCCATCTTGAATTGCTTCAGAATCTTCTTCGCGTAGGTCATTTGCCTTAACGTAATGCATTCCTTCTTCTTATCGACCTCGATGCCGAGGTAGTGTGAAAGTAGTCCGAGGTCAGTCATCTCGAACTCCTTCATCATTTGTATCTTGAATCCATATATGCCTTCTACACTTGATCTTGTCACAATCAGGTCGTCGACGTACACACCGATAATGAAGGCCTCCTTTCCTGAGTTCCTCGTGTAGACCGCTTGCTCCTGGGAGCACTTCTTGAAACCATGACTCTTCATACTCATGTCGAGCCGAATATGCACGTGGTGCTTCCCGCAGCCCGTAAAGAGCTTTTGAAAACTTGTACACCTTGTGCTCTGCGGTTTTGTCGACCAAGCCTTCCGGATGAGAAACATAGGTTTCTTCTTCCAATTCACCATTCAGGAACGCCAATTTGACGTCCAGGTGATGGATTTTCCAGCCTCGGTGAGTTGCGAGGCCTAGGATTAGCCTGACAGTGTCGAGTCTGGCTACTGGAGCAAAAACTTCCTCAAAGTCTACTCCTGCTTCTGTATGTAGCCCTTTGCGACTAGTTTGGCCTTGTGCTTGAGGACCTTTCCTTCTGATTCCTTCTTGAGCTTCTAGACCCATTTCAGACCAATGGTTTTGTGACCTTTTGGATGGTCGACAAGCTCCCACGTATGATTCTTCTCAATGGACTCTAGCTCTCTCTCCATCGCTTCCTGCCATTCCGTCTCGGTGGCTGCCTCACGATAGTTGGCTGGTTCCTCTACATTCACTAGCAAGAGCTCTTCTGGGCTCATATCAAGCTCGCGTGCTTCTTCTTAGAAGTCGGACAGTGAACGGAACCCTATAGGTCCGTCCTTGATCGACGAGCCTCCCGAGCTGGTTCCTTCTGAACTAGCTCTCTCTGAGATCGGGTTGATCATGCCTGATCCTGCGTTGGGCGAGCCTGGTGGTGAGCTGGTTCTAGTCGTGCTGGTTCCTAGCGAACTAGTTTCCGTCACACTGAGCGTTGCTAGTCCTTAGAAGGGACTCTCTCCATCGCTCGACCGCCTCTTCCTCTTTAAAAAATGAACTCCACCGAGTTCTGTTCGGGCTCTCTGGTCTCGTCTTGCCAATCCCACTTCTTCTCTTCTTCGAACACGGCGTCTCTGCTCATATGCGCTTTTCCGTGTCGAGGGTCGTAAAACTTGTGTGCCTTGCTCCCTTCCTCGGGGCCAAGGTACACCATAGGCTGAATCCGATCATCGAGCTTCTTAAGGTGTGGTCCCACCATCTTCACATGTGCGGTGCACCTAAACACCTTCAAATGCTCCAGCTGAGGTTTCTTCCCTTTCCACGCTTGGTAAAGGGTGCGGTCTCCTAGCGCCTTCGTCGGCAGACGGTTCAGCAAGTAGACCGCATGTCGTACTGCTTCTCCCCAGAACCTCGCCGGGACTTGCATGCTCTTCAGTAAACTCCTTGTCATATCCATCACATTCAGGTTTATTCTCTCCACCACACCGTTATGCTGGGGCGTGTATGGTGCAGTGAGGTGGCATTCGACTCTTTCTTCGGTGCAGAACTCTCTGAGCTGCTGGGACGTGAACTCTCCACCTCGGTCGGTCCTCAATGTCTTCAACTTGTGTCCAAACTTGTTCTCCATGAGCCTCTTGAACTTCTTGAAGAATTCAAGAGCTCCACTCTTCTCTTTGAGCGTATAAACCCACATCCAACGACTGTAATCATGAACAAGAAAAAAGAAGTACTTGTTGCCGGCTAGGGAAGCCAAGGTAATATGACCACACAGGTCAGCGTGCACGAGTTGGAGGGGTCGCTCTCCTCGGAACATGGCTTTGATTAGAAATGGCACTCTCGCCCGTTTCACATCCATGCAGCATTCACACAGCTGATTGGGGTGTTCAATCTTCGTTACCCTAAATGCCATATTCTCTCCCATCATCTTGAGCGCGTAGAAATTTACGTGCCCAAGTCGTGCGTGGCACAACCAAGTCGGGTCTGCCAAGGACGCTATTAAGCAGACGGGTTGGCCTGTCTCCAGGAGTATTCTTGTACAACCTGTTTGGCGTTCTCTTCACCTTCATCAAAATGGCGCCACTCTGGTTCCACATCTTCAAATATGAGTCGGCCATCACCACTGTGTTGCCGACCTCCGTCATCTGACCGAGACCGCTGATGTTACCCTTCAGCTTCGGGATGTAGTACACCTGAGTCAGCAGGCATTGGTCCCCATTCTTGCACTGGAACAGGATGGACCATATGCCCCTGATTTCGACGATTGATTCATCGCCGAAATTCAAGCTCCGTGTGATCTTCTCATTGAGCTCTTCAAACTTCGCTTGGCCTCCCATCATGTGGTTGCTCGCACCATTTTCTAAATACAAGAAGTTGGTATAGACTTTCTTCTCTCCGTCTACGAGGAGGTTTGCAATAGCCTTGTCCTCGATAAGCATAACCATCTCGTCGGCCATCTTCTCCGGGCTGGGCCTCTTCTCGGCCATCATCAGCTCGGGCTCTGGGCTCGACTGACTCCTCTAGGTTGATCTTTTCTCTGAGCGGTTCTCGCCCGGACTCAGAGTCGATCTCGCCTTCGACGCTCGTCTCCTCGTCTCTCCGTACTTCAACGTTCCTCTCCTGCTGGGCGAACATCAACATTTTCTCGTCTTCGTGGAATCTTGTCAGATTCGCTTCATCGCCATGCATCTTACTGCGGCATTCCGATGCATAATGCTCGAGTTTCTGACAATGTAGCACTTCACCGTGCTCTTTTCTCTTCGAACCGTGGTGCCTTCCTGGTGAGGTGAGCAACTGCCGCGACCTCGCATGTCACGACCTCGTCTTCGACCTCTACCACGTGCTGGGCTATCTCCGTTGTACCCCACGACTCGATGAGCTTGAAGAAGACTCAGATCCATAATTCTTCTTCTGCTTGTCCACCCATTCTTCATGCATCAGCAGGAGGTGCTTCTCCTCTTCATTCTTCGGCGTGACGCCTCCCATTTGCTTGGCCATCGCTTCTTGGATTTCCAGTGAATTCTCAAACTCTACAAGTGATGGTTGAACGGGCCATCCTTGTACAACAATCACGAAGCTTTGGTACTCCGATCTCAAGCCGTGAATGATGATCCACTTCATACGAGCCTCTCCGATGACGGACTTTGGATCGAGATCGGTAATCTCACGACATATCGGCTTGACTTTGTGAGATCGATAGTAGCTCATTCTCCAAGAGTTGTAGCCTCACATCATTCTTCTTTGAGAAAAGCGTCACGAACGTCGCACATGCTCCTTTACGCGTCTTGTCGTCTTGAATGTGCTCCAATATCTCTTTCAATGGTGGTCTTTAGGGCAAACATTGCCTTGCCTGCTTTGATTCTCCATTTGCCTAAGGTGTCGTTAGCATGTTTCTCCAGCGGCATAGTCTCGCTTCCGCCAACGACCTCTCAAAGGTCGTGCTTGAAAATAGGACATCATGCATATTTCCCAGGTGTTGTAGTTGTTGTTGTTGAGTTTCTTGATTCCTCCGACGACTTGGAGATCACCTATTGTGTTGGCAGTACCTCAACACAAATAAAAACTCACAAAGTAAAATCTCAAGAAATTCGTTTCTGATGTGGAAAATCAGTCGGAACCGCAACTACATAGCATACTAAGACTTTCAAGAGACCTAATAATCACACTCAGAACCTCGCTCTGATACCAAATGTTGGTTCCCGAAACAAGATCGTGATGAACAAATAGATGTAAACGACAATAGGCTATATCACAAACACAACACTTGCAAAGCACTCACAATACTATATGTACACATGTGTTTAGATATTTCTTTGACTTAGTGTGTAGAAGAATAATTAAAGGAGTAATGTAAAGGAAGCTTTCTTATTGGATGTGTTGAATACACATTGCACGGGTGTGAATTTTACATGCTACAAGAGTGATTTCTTATATAGCCAAACATATTGCATGAAATTACCTCTCTACCCTAATAATTTGAGCTTCAAGTAAGTAAAAGCTATGCAATAAAATATTAAACTAATGTAAAGAAACTTGCAGAGCAAGTATATTGGCCGCGTCATTGCTTACTTCACACATTCAATGTTATTTTTATATTTGCACATGCCATTAACATATTCATATCAACTTACCCAAAAAAAAAAAAACTCTTGAAAAAAAGGAGAGCTTATTTTATGTTCTCACGAGAACCATTAGTAAAGCTCTCTTATTCTTTTTTTTTTTTCCTTCATTTTTTCTTTCTAACTAGAGAATATAACTATAGTCTATATCACAATAGCAAATTTTCCCTTAATCAGCCTACATAAGAGTCTGTTCTATAAATAAGAGTAACAACATGACACATATTTAGGCTTCCTTTTTAACTTCACAACTTACACATTAGTTATACATTAATACATGCAATAATATTTTACTACATAACCTTTGTTTTAATACAACCCACAACAAAAGTGATGCAGACACGAGGAGCGTGCATTGTCATATTTGGAGCACTTTGACCGTCGCTCAAGCACGATGCGACTTTGAACGCGTGAAATTTTCTGCTCAAGTTCTCCATCAGCGTCGTTTTGGGAAAAATAAATGTCATCTTTGTGTGTTTCCTTGACATTAAATCTTGCGTCATTACTAGTTTGTGACTTTTAGTTTTCTGGGAGTTTTTATCTCATTGGCTGGTATTATTAATTAGTGACTTTTAGTTTTCTAGGTCTCCTTGGCTGGTCGTGTGAAGTGTATAAAGGGTGACATTTCAGAAATGAAAATGACAAATTTGAAGAATTAAAAAATATTATTGTTTTGTCCAAAATTCGTGTCTTGAGAGAGCGATTTTTGTTGCCCGAGCGTTGGTATTTGATTCATCGAATCAACAACCGTTTGGAAGAGTTTTGATTGGGTATTCGTGCGTCGAATCAACAATCGGAATTGTCACGCCGTCAAACCTTCTGCCTGCATCAGTTTGGTATCATAGCTTGAGATCTTGACGATGCCGCCGCGACGGAGCATTCCACGGAGGCAGCGAGTGGACAAGGTCTACGAGAGGGATAAAAACAATCGGATTGAATAGCAGACTGCACGATTTCTTGACGAGAGGACAGAGCAGATGATGGAGACGCTTACAATGAGGATGACTGCACTCTTAGGTGTCCAACAACAGCAAAACCGTCGTCCGCGAGGATCGGTGGCAGATTCGTGGGAAGAAGAAGATTCACTCGATGAACAACCGTTCAACTGGCGCCGACAACAGCGAGCCTTCGGGAGTGATGATCGACGTTGGGAATCTGAGATTAAAACTGATATTCCAGAATTCCATGGAGGTCTTCAGACTGAGGAATTCCTCGATTGGCTCGCAACAGTTGAAGAGATTTTGGAGTTTCGAGGAGTTCCCGACGAGCGAAGAGTCGCATTGGTTGCGACGAGATTTCGTGGACGAGCGATAGCATGGTCGCAGCAAAAGAAGCTTACCCGGAGTCGGATGGGGAAACCAAAGATTACTTCGTGGGAGAAGATGAAGAAACACCTTCGAGCGGCGTTCCTCCCCTATAATTTTCAACGGGTAATGTATTAAAGGGTGCAAAATCTTTGACAAGGAACTCATACCGTTGAGGAGTATACTTCTGATTTTTATCAATTGTTAGCGAGAAACGAGGTGCAAGAGACCGAAGATCAACTCGTTGCGAGATACATCGGAGGTCTGAAATTTTAGATTCAAGAATTGGTAAAAATGTTTGATCCAGTTTTCGTTTCAGTGGATTTTCACAGAGCCATTTCGGTGGAAAAACAGTCGCATCGTAACAACTCGATTCCATTCACAAACCCATTCGCGAACACACGATCAGATTCGACCGGGAATACGGCGCCAAGAGGTATAATGATTAAATATGTCCCGGACAAGCAAACAGCTCCTAATTTCTCACGTAGAGCAAGTACAAGAACCGTAAAATGTTTTACTTGCGGGGAACTCGGTCATCGTCAAAGTGATTGTAAGAAAATCGGGAAGCAAGTTCTAGTAATCAAAGAACGCGACGAGGATGAGGAAGAGAATGAACAGCCCGTGTATGATGAAGACGAGTATGATGAGGAGGTCACAGAGGGAGATGTAGGTTTTTCTTTAGTCGTGCGGAGGGTGTGCTTGACGCCAAAAGCACCCGAAGAGAATTGGCTACGCAACAACATCTTCCAATCAACATGCACCATTCTTGGCAAGGTATGTTGATTCTTCATCGATGCGGGGAGTTGTGAGAACATTGTTTCCGAGGAAACCGTGCAGAAATTGAACGTAAAGACCGAGCAACACCCAAAGCCATACAAGCTCGCGTGGCTGAAACGAGGGGGTGAGGTAACGGTTTCAAAATGCGCCTTGATTTCATTTTTGTGGGTACGAAGTACTGTGACGAAGTATGGTGTGATGTTGTGAATATGGATGCTTGTCACCTTTTGCTTGGGAGACCATGGAAATTTGACAAGAAAGTGATTCACGACGGTCGAGCAAATTTCTTACAGTCTTGTCTTCGAAGGAGTTAAAATCGTGCTTATGCCGAGCAAGCCCGTTGAGAAGACCGTGGCAGAAAAATCAGTGGGGGGCAGCCACACGAACAAAAATTTATTGACAATTGCACAGTTTGGAGAGGAGATAAAGACTTACGAGGTGGTTTATGTTCTTCTTGAGAAAAAAACCGCCAAAAACAGCCCTGCTCCTAACGTGATCGCTCCGTTTTTTGCTGAATTCGAAGAAGTCTTCCCCGAGTACCTTCCCGATAGCCTACCACCTCTCCGAGACATCCAACACCACATTGATTTAGAGCCGGGAGAAGTCCTTCCCAACCGGCCGCATTATAGGATGAGTCCAAGCAAGAACGAAGAGTTACGGAGGCAAGTCAAGGAGCTGCTCGTGAAGGGACACGTCTGGGAAAGTATGAGTCCTATAGGATTTCCATCCCTGTTGATGCCGAAGAAGGACGGTTCGTGGCGTATGTGGGTGGAAAGCCGAGCTGTGAATAAAATCACCGTGAGGTACCGATTTCCTATTCCATGACTTGATGATTTGTTGGATCAAATAAGCGGCGCCAAAGTATTTTCACGATTAGACTTGAAGACCGGGTATTATCAGATTCGTATGCGGCCAAGAGACGAGTGGAAAACAGCGTTTAAGACGCGCGAGGGGTTGTACGAGTGGTTGGTGATGCCCTTTGGTTTGTCCAACGCCCCGAGTACTTTTATGCGGTGATGAACAAACTACTGCGCCCTTTTATCGGTCATTTTGTCGTCTTTGTACTTTGACGATATCTTGATTTATAGCGGCGATCATGACAGACATCTTGAGCACGTGCGGGAAGTGCTCAAAGTCTTGTGAAGAGAACGGTTTTATGCATCAATAAAGAAGTGCGTTTTTATGACGCCAAAAGTATTATTTCTGGGCTATGTGATTTTCGGTGATGGATTACAGGTCGACGAAGCAAAGATTGAAGCGGTTTGGAATCAGCCTCGACCAAAATCGATTACGGAAGTGCGAGTTTTCATGGTCTCGCTTCATTCTATCGGCGTTTCGTCTCACATTTCAGCGACATCATGGCGCCCCTCACCGATTGTATGCGCGGTACACAATTTGAGTGGACGGCTGCTGCCGAAGCGGCATTTGAGCGGATCAAGGAGCAGCTCACCACCGCGCCTATTTTGGTACTTCCTAATTTTCTGCGACCATTCGAACTTCACACGGACGCCTTAAAAACGGGTATAGGGGTTGTTCTTAATCAAAGTGGCCGGCCCATGGCGTATTTTAGCGAGAAAATATCAGGTGCTTGGCTTAATTATAGTACTTACGACGTCGAGTTCTACGCTATCGTTCAAGCCGTTAAACATTGGAGGCATTACTTATTTTATCGCGAATTTATAGTTTACACCAACCATGATTCTCTCTGTCACCTTCACCGCCAAGATAAGGTGTCCGCTCGACACGCGAGGTGGATTTCTTTCCTCGAAGGGTTCACTTTCGTCGTAAAGCACAAAGCGGGTGTTACCAATCGCGTTGCTGATGCTCTTAGTCATCGGACCAATTTGTTAGTCACCATGAGAGTCGAGGTACCCGGGTTTGATTCCTTTAAATATTTGTTCCCCACTGATCCGTACTTCTCGACAATCCTCGGCGATGTTCAAGCCGGTAAGCGATCGGATTTTTTGCTCCACAACAGATTCCTTTTCCGTAAGAATCAACTATGCGTTCCAGATTGCAGCTCGCGGCTACAAATTATACAGGAGTTACATGGCGAGGGACGCGTGGGACGCGATCGGACGCTTCAGCTCGTCCAATCATCGTACTTTTGGCCCGGTATGCGCGGGGAAGTTCACTGGTACATGCAGCGATGCCATATCTGTCAAGTCTCCAAGGGAGGTGCGACGAACGCAGGGCTTTACGTGCCGCTGCCCGTCCCATTACAGCCATGAACTGACATTAGCATGGACTTTGTGCTAGGTTTACTGCGGACTCAGCAAGGTAACGATTCGATCTTTGTTGTTGTCGGTCGTTTCTCTAAAATGGCACATTTTATTCCATGTAAGAAGACCACAGATGCCATCAACGTCGTTCAGTTGTTCTTTCGTGATGTATATATTCTTCATGGTCTTCCGGCGTCGATTGTGTCCGATCGTGACACGCGGTTTATTGGTCACTTTTGGCGGAGCTTGTGGAAAATGCTGAACACGAAGCTCGATTTCAGTAGCGCTTATCACCCACAAATTGACGGACAAACCGAGGTGGTTAATCGTTCCCTTGGTAATCTACTCTGGTGCCTTGTCGGCGATCACCCAAAAGGGTGGGATCAAAAGCTCAGCCAAGACGAATTTGCTCATAATCATGCCGTCAATCGGAGTACGGGTTTCAGCCCCTTTCAGATTGTTTATTCTGCTCAACCACGTGGGCCGTTGGATCTTACTCCTTTACCGAGCACACAGAAGACACATGGGAAAGCCGCTGGTTTGTAGCGGGGTTGTTGGACGTTCACTAAACCGTGTGTGACAACCTCGCTACAAGGTCCGTGCCGACCAACGCCGCCATCACGTCAAGTTTGAGGTTGGTGATTTTGTATGGGCTGTCCTCACCAAGGAACGCTTCTCCACTGGTGATTATAACAAGCTTGCTGCAAAGGAAATTGGACCCGTCGAGATTGTCGAGAAGATCAACGCCAACGACTACCGGCTCAAGCTCCCGAGGCACGTCCGCACCGCCGACGTGTTCAATGTGAAGCACCTCATTCATTTCCTCGATGACTCTTCGGAAGACGACGACCTGACTTTGAGGACGAATTCCTTCCAGCTCAGAGGGAACGATGCATACCATCTCCACGAGGAGCGTGCATTGTCATATTTGGAGCACTTTGACCGACGCTGAAGCACGATGCGACTTTGAGCGCCTGAAACTTTCTGCTCAAGCTGTCTATCAGCGTCGTTTTGGGCAAAATAAATGTCATCTTTGTGTGTTTCCTTGACATCAAATCTTGTGTCATTACTACTTCGTGACTTTTAGTTTTCTGAGACTTTTTGTCTCCTTGGCTGGTATTATTAATTAGTGACTTTTAGTTTTCTGGGTTTTTTGTCTCCTTGGCTAGTCGTTTGATGTGTATAAAGGGAGACATTTCAGAAATGAAAAAGACATATTTGAAGAATTAAAAAATATTATTGTTTTGTCCAAAATTCGTGTCTTGAGAAAGCGATTTTTGTTGCCCGAGCGTTGGTATTCGAGTCATCGAATCAACAACCGTTTGGAAGAGTTTCAATTAAGTATTCGTGCGTCGAATCAACAATCGGAATTGTCACGCCGTCAAACCTTCCGCCTGCATCAACAAGGATTAAATACTCGATATAGAGAGCTTAGCATTGCAACATAGCACACATATTTTACTATTATTAGCCAATATATTTCTCATATTTTTATTTATATACTTGCAAAGGTGGGCGTCGAGGTCCTTTGTGATGTGAACCATCATGTTGAGGTACTTGTTCGGAGGTGGAACGGCGTCGTTCAGCTTCTCGTACTTGATGCTGAGTTTGACCAAACTGCCCTTCTCCTTTGGAACTGCATGATACATGGGTTTGAACACATTGTACACCTTCATCGGATCTCCTTCAAGTCCGATCAGAGTCACCGACTTTTTCTCCACATCTAGTTCAACTCTCTCTTTCAATGTTTCGGGTACCCGGTCTTCATGTAAAACAAAGATAAACCAAACAATTATATATATATACACACACATCATATGCACAATCAGTGTTTAGAAGTTTTTGAACTGCAAACTGACCGCTAATTCAATTTGCAGGTATTCCGAAAGAGCAATAAGTAAATCGATAGAATTTTTGTAACTTTGATTAGACGAATTATTTTAGTATTTTCGCCGCGTACCCACTCCTTCAATGACAAGTCGTTCTGAGATATTATAGTTTTTTATAGTGATCGTTCATGAAATATTATATTGTTTTTATTTTCAATATACATTTGTAGTGAATTATTCATTTATATATTTTTCGTAATATTATTAAGAAAATTATTAATTAAGTAACATTTTGGTCTCGAGTTCAGACCGGACAAAAGTAAAACTTAATCGCAGTTATTAATTTAACGAGAATTCTAGTTTGTGTTTTTTTGTTTTGGATATACTAGTAAATTTTGAGATGAAACCACGTGTGACACTTTAAAATATAAGCGTACAAATAAAAAGTAGAGTTTATATTAACAATAACATAAATCATAGAACAAATTAGGATTTTACCAACAGTGAAGTTCCAAACTTTTACAACAACATGTGCTTGGTCTAGTGGTAACAAGTACATCACTTAAGACATTAGAAGTCTTGAGTTTGAGTCACTATGGGGGTAGGAGTGATATCCAAAGATCATATATATATATATATATATATATAAAAAGTTTCAAACTTTTATAAAGCCATGATCATGAGTATCCCTATCAGCTTCATCATGCATAAAAACCTCCTGAATATGGTCACCGGCGGCCTTGGAGACGTGGTGAGGGGTTGATTTCCATATGGCAAAGTACTCATCGGCGCTTGCATTGATCTCGACCTCAGTCTTGACGACTCCCATAACACTATATTTGCCATTGAAGTAATAATGTTTAGCTAGGGCAAACTTTTTTCTTTTGCTCTCGTACTATATGCTAACTTCTTCATACATCGTTTATATCGTGTGGCAAGTGAGAGTAGTTTAGATTATGAACATGCAGAATATGAAACTCATGGTGTTAATTAGTGAAACTTGGCTTTGATTTTGTGGAAAGGGTGGTGCAATAGTAAACATGGCAAAAGTCTTGAGTTTACCTTATCTTTTTCATAATGTGATGAAATAATGCTGTTAATTAAGAGCGAATTTCGTTCATCTAGTTGTGGTGTGACGGAGAACTAGATTTTCATGTTGACTTGTGTGGTTCGTAGTTGAGTTTGAAGCCTACCCAGACTTGATATAGAGCGGTCAAAGTTGATCGAATTAAAGAGTTATATGGTGAGGCTATACTTTTCACATGGTTATGTTTTTGCCCTATGTTTTACGTTTTAATGGCCAAGTGGACGTAACTTTTATACCGGGAGTCAACCACTATAATTCTCAGTGTCAATTTTGTTTTCGCTTTTTTCTAATTATGTTTTCAGTATTTGTGGATTTACGGTAAAAATCTTAACATTAGTTCGACTCGTCAAAACTCTCTGATTATTCTATGGCTGAATTTATAGTTACCCTACAGTTTTGTTTTTCAAAGTTGGAAGGTTATCTATAAAAAATTTAGTTAACTGTGAGAGTTTAGGGAATTGAATTTGGTTTATTACCTTCTTTTATGTGGGTAACATAGTTCTAGAAGATATGTTTTGAAATGATACAGGATTTTTAGTCATCCCATTCTATCTTGCGAAATAAACATCGACCAATCACAAGCACGATAGACGAGACCAATCAAGCTTTACGGAGAACTTCACTGGGTCTCAAGAATCGCTAACGTCTGTTTCATAGCAAAATCAAGAACATGGAAAACACATGAATTTATTTGCTTCACGGAAACAAGTCATACCTTTCCTGATGTAGCGGAACCTCGGAGAATACCAACATATCTTGAATGTTAATTTACACACGAACTTCAATCGTTGATTCACGCATGAATTCGATGTTTAGGGCATCAATGTTGAACTATCTCACGAACTCGAGTTGGAGAAAAACTCTAAGTTTCAAATTAATCAAATAAAATCACAATAGGCCAAAGAGCGGCTTACAAAGTCTTAACCAAGGAATCCCTAAAACATATGACAAAGACATTAAACACGTACGAAACTTACAACTGCTTTAAACTCGCAAAAACAACATTTTGGGGCGCCTCTAAAATCAATAGCGGATAAAGCGGAGCCCATCATGACATGAGTATTGTCGAGGGCTTCAATTAGGTACGATTCGCGCCCAAATCAATATATTCGGGCTGTCAAAGTTTGGCCATGAAACAACTCTAAAAACGCTCCTAATTGAAACGTCAGTGTGCTTGACTCGACTATCGGTTGAGCCTCATCATTATCAAACCCAAGAACACATTTTATATGTATTTTTGGTTTGTATAGACTTCACTAATTATTCAGTGTCATTGGTTTCGCATATGTGAATTATCTTTACGAATATGTTGTTATTGGATGACTTAAGTGAATTATAAGTCCCATAGTATTATAATTAAGGAATTAATTGGTTTACTAATTGATAATACGTAATTGATTGCAATTTATTAATTGGTCTAAATAGATATAATAATAAATAAATAAAACAAACAAACAAGCAAACACACAGATTCGTTCAACTTATTTAGTTTATTTGAAGATATTTACAACACACTATAAACTATTACACACTTGAATATCATAAGACTTCTTTCTTCAACAACAACAATGGCAAAGTGTTTCAAGAGCTGAGCTCAAGAAACCTGAGCGCCATGGGGTGCTTGGCCTCAGAAAGCCTGTCGGGGCTGAGGACCTCCACGATCTCGCCGTTGACGAGAAGGCAAACGACGTCAGCGACTCTCTGGATCTGCTTCACGCTGTGAGACACAATCACAACCGTCGTTCCGTGCTTCTTCTTCAGCTTAACTATCACGTCTTCTATGTTCTCCGTCGATATCGGATCCAACGCACTCGTTGGTTCGTCAAGCAATAGAACCTTCAAACTCAAAAAGTACTAACTCAGGCAGATTTTAAAGAACTTAAAAATAACAATTAATTTCAGTTTTTTGTCGATATATTTTTAACATTGAAATCTGTGGAAATATTTAATAAATAAATAAAAACCTTTGTAACATTTTTAAGTTATATACTTAGGAAATAGAACAAGTTATCTGTAAATTTTTAGAAGGCCGGTGTTAAGTTCAACGTAAACTACAAAACATATATATTTGTATTACGTTGAAATACATGTCTTAACGTTTTTAAAGACAAAGGTACTAATCATTCGAAATAGGTTTGTATGTGGCCAGTGATTACCTCTGGTTCATTGGCTACAGTTCTAGCGAGCGCCACCCTCTGTGCTTGACCCACAGACAGCTCGGAGCCAGTCTTGCTGTAGAAGGAGGCATCGAGATCCGCAAGAGTAAGCAATTTGTGGACTTCATCGTCGCTTAGTTTCTTACCTTTGAATTGTGGTCCGTATCTTATGTTATCTGCTACCGTGCCTAAAGAAAAAAATTGCGTCCATGTTTAAGTGATTAAACAAGACAACAAGAAGTCGTGATTTCATCTTGAAAGATATAATGAAGGATTGTTTCCAAATCATAGTCAACAGTTCTGGATTCCTGGTACCAGCAGGTATCTAGGAAGTAGGAACAGAGACCCACGATAACATTTCCGGATTCCCGGTTCTAGATATCTTGGGGCAGGTCTGGGATACATATTTCAGGAGGGATAAATATTGTGCTGGGATTGACTTAACATAATTAAGAATGGAAGACAAATTAAGAGTTAAAGTTTAAATAAAAAAAAAAATCGGAGTAAATTTGAGCCTTTTTTATGTATAGAAGAATTAGGAGGGACTATAGCTCCCTTTGTCGGGTAAAACCCTTATCTTTTGAAAACAAAACCGGGAATTCAGTGGGCAAGAAAAAAAATGGCCCAGTTTATAAATTGAACTTATTTAGTTTGAGAAAATAATTTAGTTAAAAGTTTTATCTTGTAATTTAAGTAACTTTATGTGGTAAATTTGATATTGATGTGTTAATATTATTTAGTTGTAATTTAAGATTTTTTTTCTCCGCAGTAAATGTAAAAATAAGTTTGATAACTATTAATGAGAATGTGAACCCAAAGCAGATTCCAGACGGTAGCCCGTTTCCCTAAAAATCGAATACCGAAAATCTTAAAATCTGGAATCCGGTATTGGTTTCACCCCAGACTTTAACTTTCTTAAATTTATGATTTTTCTCTATCCTTTACCGAAATTATTTTTTTGATTAGCGAGGTTCAAACTCTCTCTCAACTTGTTTCATTTTTTTGTAAAAATCCGGTATAAATCTATTTTTAGTGTAAATTTTTTAATTTAACTCTTTTCATTTTTACTAATTTTTTTAAATATAACTCCTCCGATTCAGATTTAACTATGGAAATGCAATTTTTAATTCCGTCATTGTTTTCTGTTTAAGGACATATGAAAAGAAGCCAAAAGCATCGGCTGGGCTGACCTTCGAAGAGGACAGGGAGCTGAAAGAGCATGCCCACCCGGCGGCGCAGCGCGACGACGTCGAGCTCGCAGATGTCGCGCCCGTCAAGCAGCACCGTCCCCGCCGCCGGCTCCCAGAGGCGGTTTAGCGCCCTGAGAAGCGTGGACTTCCCGCCGCCGCTGGGGCCGATGATCCCCACCACGGCCCCCCTCGGAATGTCGACGCTCAGCCCATTCAGAATCGGGTCTCCCGCCTCCGACCACTTGCTCAGCCCGCGGACCCGGATCTTGGCGCCCTGCGCCGGCGCGCTCTCCTCGTCCACCACCACCAACAGATGCTCGTGCTCTGCCAAAAAAAAAACACGAAGGAGATTCAGTTAGTTGAGTTGGTTTGAGTTTGGTTGAGTTATGAGCGTGGAGCTCTTACCTGGCGCCATTGATGAGAGGAAAGAAGCTGAATTGTTTGGTTAATGGTTAGGAGAAAGTTAGAAAGAGCCTTCCCAAGAAGGCAGTGGGCTAGATATGCTCGTTCTTGGTATCGTCATCTCAATATGCTTTATGGGACAGCTTGGCTATTATATATATATCTATAGTTATAATTATAGTTATGTCTGAGTGGAGATTGACGTGTGTGTACGGAAGCAGACGAGGTGGAAGTTGTTAAAGGATGTGCTGACTTTTTGGACGACATAAAGGATTCTACAATGTACTTAGCCACTATTCAGGCTATCTCCAATATTGGATCATGTTTAAATTGTGTTTTGTGTTGTATTGTAGAGGGCAATTCGTACCGCCTTACAGTCACAAAAATACACAATACAAACACACAAATAACACGAATGAAGGGGTATCTTTGATTGATTATGATTACAAGAGGGATCGGTCTCTTCCGTTTATAGCTTGTAATCTCAAAGAGGGATACGATTGCCCCAAGATTGCTAGACTCGGAGACGTTATACTAAGACTCTCTAAGTGCTATGCGATGACACTTTTACTCTTTTCTCTCTCGATTTTTGCCAACCCCTTAAAGTGGGAGTCCCCTTCTCAATTTATAGTGGAGCTCGGACCACCGCTTGGCTCGAATCCCCTGGATGATCCTCTGATGGTCCCCCCCCCCCCCCCCTCCAATATTTTGTGGTCCCCCTCTCTGACATTCCCTGCAGCTGCCAAAGGAGCTCGTTCCCACCAACGTTGTCCCCCTGCCACATCCTGAACGCACCACCCAGCAGTGGTTCCCCCCGGGCCGTACTTCCTTGTCGGATCCCAGAGAGAAACCTTAGACCTTAATGGGCTTGGGTCTCCTCCTCGGTCATCGCCTCTCTAGATGGGCCGAGGGCCCGTCGCAACCTAGCCAGCCTCGAGGAGCTCGGGCTGCCTCCTCCAGGGCCACTCTCCTGATGGGCCAAGGGCCCATCGCCACCTCGCCCTCTCAACCATCGTCGTTCCATTGGAAAACGACAAGTGTAAAGTTGAGGGTGGATTTGACCAAATCCGACCTTAACAGTCAGTCCCCCATTTTGCCAAGTGTGAGCACTTGGGAAAATACAGAAGGAAGAAACTCCACGCGACGATCCTCATCGAGCGACAAGATAACCCTCTTGAGGGTCATCGATCGCCGACAATCCCCCCGCGATGAGAAAATCTACAGAAGACTCGCCGCGCGACGGCTATCATCGGGCGATAGGACCAAGCCTTCGAGGGCCTCCGCTCGACGACAGTACCCTCGCGATGAGGAACCAGCTTCCCATGCTGACGTCTCGAGGTCCTATCACCGCGCATGCAGCGACGCCTCGAATCCTACCCGCATTTAATGCGGGGTTCCCCAGGCACTCGAGTACCTGCTTTATGGGATTCTCAACGGCTCTTTCATCATGACCGTCGACAGACTTTCCACGTCTCCATTCTGATCCGTCCGATCGAATCGTGCCCCTTCGCCTTCTTCCAACCTCTCTCTTATACACGAACTTCTTTCTTCTTCTTCCACTTACTCCCAAACACGCATTCGCACTTTCTCTTGCTCTCTCGACACTCCTTTTTTCTCGTTGTCCGTCTCTCTCTCTCAGCCCTCCTCCGATCATGTCTATGTCCGGCAAGATCTTTCAGACCAGGTCCCCTCTGTCCATCGTGACGGAGGCGAACCGGGAACACTTCGTCAGGAACTACATTGACAGCGAGAAATACCTCCTCCGGCTCCCGTATCCCGGTGAGCGCGCCGACGAGCCCCAAGACGACTGCATAGCGATCTACGAGCACTTTTTTACCGATATCGGCCTTCACCTCCCGGTACCGAACTTGATCGTGGCCTTCTTAGTGGCCTTCAAGGTGCCGATAACCCAGGTGAGTCCCAACTCCCTCAGGCTCCTCTTGTGTACTCTCGTACTGGGCCTCGAACAAGGGGTTGAGGTCACCCTGGAGGACCTTATGAGTTTATACTTCTTCTCGAAGAATCCCAAGAACATTGGGCGCTTCTCCTTGTCCCATCGCAGCCAGCCCCATATCCTCCTGAATCCTCCCAACAAGGAGGCGATATGGGAGAATCACTATTTCTTCACGCGCGTGAGCGCGTCGACCTTCGGACCCAATCATGCGGATCTGCCTCGCGACTGGATCGTCGACAAGGATCTTCCCAAGTTCTCGCCGTCGACCGACAAGGAAGTCGTGGCTCGCTACGCGAGCATGCGCAGTGCTCTTCTCGCCAGCGACCGTCGCGACTGGCTCCTCGATTTCAACGCGGCCCGAATCGTGAATTCTGGCATTTATCGGCTCTGCAACATCATGGGTCCGCCTCCCCGCTCGCTGTTCCCGCCCGGATTCCGGGCCGACGAGGACGGGAAGAGCTTGTCAACTCCTCAGCGGAAGAAGACGCCCAAGGCTCCTCTGAAGAGCCGGAAAAGAAAGTCTCGTTTCGACGAGACCGGCGAGGATTCTCCTCGCCAGAAGAGCAAGACCGCCCCGACGCCGGTACCACCTCCGAGAGACCAATCCAAAGACGGTTACCTGGGGCTAGTCCCTCGGGAAGGGAGAGACCGCATGCTCTCGTGCGACGACCCTCCGCCCCACGACGCCTCTTCAGAGCGCCGTTCTAAGCATGCGGCCGACGTCGACGTGCCTCGTCGGGCTGCCGACGCGCCACAACCTATCGCGAGTCGTCGCTCGTCAGACGCTCCTCGCCCCCGAAAATCCCCTCGACGCGACGACCCTCATACTGACCTCTCGCCCCGTCGATCCCTGCACGAGCCCTCTGTGGACGTGGTGGTCGTTCCTACACCCGTCTCCGAAGCCGTGCGCGAGGACTGCTCTTCGAAAGAGTCCGAGGCTACGACAGAGGTCACCCCGGGCAAAGGGACCGCCTCCGAGCCCATCGTCGTCACCCCCTCCGACAGCCCAGCGACTGGATACTCTCGACGCCCCCGACGGGAGGTGATTTTCGACGATGATTTTAGTAACGTGGATTTCACCGACGCGGACCAGCTCGCCGACGATACTCAGTCGACTCTGCCTCTCGTCGATCCCCTTCCTTCTACCGTGGAGGTCCCGGCGCAGACTCTTCCGGACCCGACCACAGGGGTCTCCGGCGGAAAGGATGCGAACGACACCCCCGCCATCGGGGCTGATGAGACCTTGGCGCCGTCGCCCTCCTCCCGCGAGACGGCCGTCCCAACGACCGAGGGTGCCCCAGCGATCGCCCCCACACCAACATCTGAGCCCGAACAGCCAGGGGGAGCTCTGCCAGATGCCTCGCAATCGGCCGCCGGTCCTCGAAAAGAGGAGCCCCGGGAATACGTCGGCGCCCCTCTCGCTGGCACCTCTTCACTCGGGCTAAATGCTACCTCCGAGTCGTCTTCCGTCGAGGCTTCGCCCGGGCCGGAGGCATCGGCGGCGCCCGAGGCGACAAGCGCCGAGCTTCCGCTCCTGGCGATACCTCCTCACCCTTGGAAGAACGCTCCTGGCGAGCCTTCGAAAGCCACCGCCTCGTCGGATGCTCTTCTGCCAATGTTCCCGCTTCGCATGGGGAAGGCCTCGGCGGTCATCTCCGTCCCACGCTTTCCTGATCCGCCCTCTCTGGCCTCTTCCTCGAAGGATTGGGAGTACTATTCGACTAAGGCGCTCCAAGACCTGACTATGTCTCCCCCGCAGTACCGTCAGTCCATGAGCTCATTGGGCGACTCCTCTCGCTACCGTAGGGCGGCGGCTCTCACTTTCCAGGGTATAGCGCTCCTGAACGACTTGATCCTCGACGAGCGCGAAGCCACCCACGCCTTCGCGGCCCAGTAGAGCGAGATGAGTGCCAAGGTCGGGGAGATCGAGCGGCATCTTCAGATTTCCATCGCTGGGGAACGAAGGTATCGGGAGGAAGCCACTCGGGACCGCCAAGCCCTTGACGAGGCCAAGGCCGCCTTGGAGAAGGAGGCTTCCCTTCGTCGGAAGGCAGAGCTGCAGCTTGAGGAACAAAAACGCGCTCTCGCCGATGAGGCGGAGCGCCATCGTTGCGCGACTCACGACCTCTCCGTGGCGCTTGAGAAGAAGACAAAGAGGCTTGCTCACCTGAGCGAGGCCGTCGGCGCCTCTCCCAAGGAAGAGAGTCGCTTGGTCTCTCGGGTGACCAATGCTTTGAAGAGGCTGGCCGACGAGTTGGAGGCCGCTCAAGCGGAGGTTGCCGAGGAGCGTAGTGCCCGGCTGCGCCTCTTTGAGAAGGCTAAGGCCAAAATTCAGCAGCGCGATGAGAGGTTCGCAGCTCTCGACGAGTCCATCGACCATCATCGCATGGTCGCTGGCTATAAAGCCAATCTTGACTTGGTCGAGAGGCTCCCTCCCGTCGCGACGGTGGCGAAACTCCTGCCCCGCCTGCCGAAGTGGCGCGGGATCATCGAGGAGCATTCCACGAAGGTGGAGGAGCTAGAAGTGAAGTCAGCACCTCCTTCGGATTCAACGCCACTCTCGCCCTCTATCGAGCCCGAGAGGCTAGCTGCCTTTGCCGCGGGGACGACTACCTCAGCTTCGGACTCTGTCGACGAGTACGGGACCAACGATGAGACCCTCTCGATGAAAGAGCCGACGGTACAGGACGATCTTCCATAGGGAAACTGCTTATGTATATTCTTTTTCTTTTAGCGAATTTTGCTGTTTCTTTCTTTTTGATTTAGCCTTGGGCCTTTTTCTTTTGCTTGTACTCCCGGCCAATTTAGTGAATGAAAAAGATCTTTCTTTCTTCTACTGATCTTCTTGTTATTGAGTCATGATTGTCGCCTCTCTCACGCTTCTCGTTTTATTGGGGCCAACTATTCTCACATTTCCTCTCGCAAGTCGACGAGCTTCCTCTCGTTTCTTGGCCTCTGAGGCCTGACGAGGACGTGATCGCATCGTTCCTTGCCAAGGATCCAGAGCATTACGCCCTCGTGCGTGACCTGGTCAACGTCCTAGCTCTTTGGATCGCGGTACCCTCCTCGGCGGACGTCGAAGGGAGTCCCTCTGCGACTCACCGCTTGGACATGTTACCGCAAACTGCTTTGACAAGGTTCCTTACTCAAGACCCGCGTCATTTGGCCGCCTTCTCGGACTTCGCCGAGGATATCCTCGACCGAGCGGCATCAGATTATATCGAGGACCTCGCCGACTCCGTTCTTGAATCCAACGAGGGCTGAGACTAAACTGTTTTTGTTTTTCCGGTTTACGTAACTTGTAGTGGTTTGCCTACGAGGCTCTGATGTAAGGGGAATGTTGTAAGCTATTTGGTGTATGAATAAATTAAGATGTCTATATTTATTTCATTATTATATTATTATTATTTTTTTTGTGCGGCTGTAAAAGAATTTGTAAGTGATCTTAGAGTGGAGGATGTTGACATGTACATCCTCCCCCCCCCCCCCCCCTTTTTTTTAAAAAATGGACATAATAAATGAACGTGAAGAGGGGAATTTTGTCGTGATGTGCCTCTTGTCATGCGTAATCCGATGCTACTCTTTATCGCTGGCTCTTTGGTGCCCTCGAGACTTTTGTCGAAGTCCTTTTTTCTTTTTCATGGTGCCATCGAGACTTTTGTGGAGGCCCTTTTTTCTTTTTCATGGTGCCATCGAGACTTTTGTCGAGGCCCTTTTTTCTTTTTCATGGTGCCATCGAGACTTTTGTCGATGCCCTTTTTTCTTTTTCATGGTGTCATCGGGACTTTTGTCGAGGCCTTTTTTTCCTTTTCATGGTGCCATCGAGACTTTTGTCGAGGCCCTTTTTTATTTTTCATGGTGCCATCGAGACTTTTGTCGAGGCCCTATTTTTTTTCTTTTCCATGGTGCCATCGAGACTTTTGTCGAGGCCCTTTTTTTTTTCTTTTTCATGGTGCCATCGAGACTTTTGTCGAGGCCCTTTTTTCTTTTTTCTTTCCTGCTCATAAGTCGCAAGCGGTGACGAGTCCGATGATAATGTCGTACTCGCCGCGGCGGCGTACTTAGGGGAACGATGACTATGGCTCTTTTTCCCTTTCGAATTTGCTTCCGTGCCGTATTTGGGCTTTGTTATTTTCAAGTTGTTCCGCGCTTTATTTTAATGTTATTGATTTTTTCGTTGATGCTCGGGTTGTGGCTGATCGTCCGTTGCTCTTATTTTGAGGTTATTCATAAATTTGGGCCTGTAGAATTGTTAGAAAGATAGTTGCGTTTTCCATAAAGGCGAGCCTCATTAAACCCTTCGAGTCCCCCGTATGGGTGCGGCTCGCGAGGGAAGAGTACTCACTGTCTTTATTAAAAATAGGCCGGAGCCGTGAGCGATCCCGAACAGGTGGGTCGGGACTTCCCATTTAGATAGCTAATATGACATGTAAATATAGGGAATTGGGACGACAAGACCTACTGATAGAACTTCTTGAGATGCTTGACGTTCCAACTCTGAATCACCTCGAGGCCGGCCGTGTTCTCGAGCCTGTAGACTCTTGGCTTGACCAACTCTATGACCTTGTACGGGCCTTCCCAGTACTGTCCGAGCTTCCCCGCGTTCAGCTCCGCCGTGTTCTGGAAAACCTTGCGGAGCACCAGCTCTCCGACCCTAAACTGTCGAGGGCGCACGCTCTTATTGTAGAATCGGGCGATGGTGTTCTGGTAGTTGGCGATGTGCGCTTTAGCTCGCTCTCATCTCTCGTCGATATGGTCCAGTTGATGGAGAAATCCTTGGCTGTTATCGTCCGAATGGCTTGGAGCCCATGTTCGTCGAAGGCTAGGTATTCCCACCTCGGCCGGTATCACCGCTTAGACCCCGAAGGCGAGGGCGAAAGGGGTCTCGCCGGTGGCTGAGTGGGGAGTAGTGCGATAGGCCCAGAGAACTCCGGGGAGCTCATCGGCCCACAAGCCCTTCTTCTCGTCAAGCCTTTTCTTGATGCTGTCGACGATGGTGCGGTTGACCGCCTCCGCGTTCCCGTTTCCCTGTGGATACCTCGGCGTTGACGTGTTCAGCTTTATCCTCCAACGAGCGCAGAAATAATGGAATCTCCTCGAAATGAATTGGGAGCCGTTATCGGCGATGATCTCACGGGGCAGTCCGAAACGTGTAATCACGTTCTTCCAGACATAACTTTCGACGTCTGAATGCTTGATGTTGGCGTACGCCTCCGCTTCAGACCACTTGGTGAAGAAGTCTGTCACCACCAGCATAAACCTCCGCTGTCGGGAGCCGGTAGGCATAGGACCGACGATATCCATCGACCACTTCATGAAGGGATACGGGACAGATACCACCGACAGCTTCTCAGCCGGGAAGTTGATCGCCGGGGTGTGGCGCTGGCATTTCTCGCACTTCTTGGTGTGGCCGGCGCAGTCCGCGACCATGGTTTCCCAAAAGAAACCTTGCTGCTTGGCCTTTCGCAGGAGGGAACGGCCGCCGGAGTGATTGCCGCACTCCCCGCCGTGGATTTCTCCCATCACGTACTCTGCCTCCTTCTTGCCTAAGCAACGCAGCAATATTCCTTCGAAGCTCGCCCTGTATAGCCTGCCATCAAGAACAGAGTACTTAGCGCTCTTGGTTCTCACCTTCATGGCCTCCTGTCGGTCGTCGGGTAATGTTCCGTCGAAGATGTATCGTGGGAGAGGAGTGCGTCAGTCTTCCTCGTCGTCGTCGTCCACAATTCCCTGCTCGTCGGGACCCGGGTCCTCGCCTTCAATATCGGGGATTTCTTTGGTGTCCACATCATTGTCCTGCCCCTCAAGAGGGTTGTCGCCGGACTTACGCTTCTTCTTTGGCGGGCCCTCTTCTCGCTTGATGCTGGGCCTTTCGACCGTCTCGACGGTGATTGACCTAAGCTCGTCGATTTCGGTCGTGGAGCCCAGTCCGGCCAGCGCATCGGCGTGGTTGTTGTCGCCTCTCAAAACCTGTGTCAAAGTCCAAAAGTCGAACTTTTTCGACAGGGATTCGACCACTCCGGCGTATGCCTCCATCCTTTCGTCGTTCTTCTCGTACTCCCAAAGCCAGAGCCGATTGTATCCCGACGATGATGCATTTACCTTCCTTACGCCCAAAACTAGAGCCGATTGCATCTCGACGATGAGAGCCTCGTACTCGGCCTCGTTGTTTGTGGCCCGGAAAGCGAGACGACAAGCCTTTTCTACCACCTATCCCATCGGGGAGACGAGCCTGATTCCGATACCTGATCCGAGCGATGTCGACGAACCGTCGACAAGCAGCCTCCACATCCCTATCTCATCGCGCGAGTCCACCAGCTCCTTCGGCAACTCGATAAGGAAGTCGGCGAGGACCTGCGATTTCAGGCTGGTTCGGAGCCGATACTTGATATCGTAAGCTCCCAGCTTGATCGACCACTTCGTGATCCTTCCTGATTGGTTTGGGCTGTGGAGAATGGACCGGACGGGCCTGTCCATCATGACCACGATGGTGTGCATCTGAAACTAGAACCTCAGCTTCTCCGACGCGTCGAAGAGCGCGAGCGCCAACTTTTCGACCTGCGGGTACGTCGTCTCGGCGTCGAGGAGCTTCCTGCTAATATACGAGACGGGCCTCTGCTCTCCTTTCTCGTCTCGTACCAACACCTGGCTTATCGCGTGATCCGACACCGCGAGGTATAAGTACAGGGGCTCCCCTGGCTCTGGCTTCGTCATGACTGGTGGCGACGAGAGATAAGCCTTCAACGCTTGGAACGCCTCCTCGCACTTCTCCGTCCACTCGAACTTCTTATTCTTCTTCAGCAGCTCGTAGAAGAGAAGGGTCCGATCCGTTTGCCTCGAGATAAACCGCCCGGGCGCGTTGATCCGTCCCGTCAGCTTCTGGACCTCTCTTCGATTCCGCGGCGAAGGCATGCTCTGGAAGGCTTCAACCTGGTCGGGGTTAGCCTCGATTCCGCGACGGGTCACCATGAAACCCAAGAACTTTCCGGATGAGATACCGAAGGTGCACTTCGTCGGGTTCAGCTTCATCTTGTGCTCGTTGAGGACCCGGAAACATCTTTCCAGATGCTCGATGTGCATTGCCACCTTCAGAGATTTGACGACCAGGTCGTCGATGTACACCTCCAGCGATTCCCCTATCTGATCGTGGAACATCTTCGTCATGAGCCGTTGATAAGTGGCGCCGGTGTTCTTCAGCCGAACGGCATGACCTTGTAGCAGTACGTTCCTCGCTCGCTGATGAAGGCGGTTTTCTCCTCGTCGTCGGGGTGCATCCTGATCTCGTGATATCCGGAATAGGCGTCCATGAAGCTCATGAGCTCGTACCCGATGGCCAACTCGACTAAGCGGCCGATATGGGGCATCGGGAAGCTGTCCTTCGGGAACGCTTTGTTGAGATCGACGTAGTCCACGCAGACCCTCCACTTGCCGTTCTTCTTTTGTATGACGACGGTGTTGGCCAGCCATTCGGGGTACTTGACCTCGCGGATGGTTCCCATCGCCAGCAGCCTGTCCACCTCGTCGTTGATGATCTTGTTCCTGTCGGCCACCATCTTCCTCCTCTTCTGTATGACCGGCCTGTGATTGGGATCGGTGTTAAGACGGTGAGTGATCACTGCGGGGTCGATCCCTGGCATGTCGTCGTTGGTCCATGCGAAGCTTCCCTTGTTCCTCTTCAGGAACTCTACCAGTTGGGCTTTTACCTCCGGGTCAAGTCTCGCGCCTATTCCGACGGTTCTTGTCGGATCAGCCTCGTCGATGAAAACCTGTTCGACTTCCTCGACCTGCGGCCCACCGCTTCGCTCTTCCGTCGCCTGATTCTCCACGTCCTTGGCGCTAAGGATCCCATGGATTCCGGGATCTCCCCCTTTCCCTTTCTTCTTGCGCCTCTTCCTTCGCTTCGTCGTCGGTGGAGGCAGTGCGGCGATGGCTAATTGCTATAAGCCGACAGCGCGGCTTTCGAGAGCCTTCTCGGTCATCTTCCCGCTGCTCGCCGCCTGATGATGCATCATGTAACAGATGCGGTAAGCGTCGCGACAACCTGAGAGCTCTTCGACAGTCCCCTCGTCCTTTCCTGGGAACTTGATGCATTGGTGATAGGTGGAGGGCACGGCTCTCATCGCGTGAATCCACGGCCTCCCGAGGATCACGTTGAAGTGCGACTCCACGTCGAGGACCATGAACTCGGTCATCCTCCTGACGCTCCCCGCATACACGGCCAGCTGAACCGTTCCCAACGAAGTGGTGACGTCCCCGTTGAACCCCGACACTTTTCGGGGACGGCCTCCGATGGTGAGGTCGTCGAGCTTCATGCGAAGCAGGCACTTGTGGGTGATCATATCCATAGAGCTGGCGTTGTCGACGAGAACGCGCGCGATGTCGTACCCCCCGATGTTGAGCTCGAGCACCAGGGCGTCGTCGTGCGAGTCCGCGCAATTGTCGTCTTCGACGAACTCGATCGTCGCTCCCGGTGCTTCGCGCACCGAGTCTCCTCGGTTGTGCTCTCGCCCACGCCTCTGGTAGGCCTTGATGCTGTTGACCGTGTCGTCGCAAAATCGTGATCCTCCCATGATCACGTCAATCCTTGGCCTGCTGGCGGGACGGGCCGCCTCGGCGCGGGCCGATGGCTCCACCTCGATCGCGAAGCTTCGCTTTTGGGCGCCTTGCCCTCCCCCGGCGCTCGGAGGGGGAGCTGCGTGCTGATTGGGGAAGGCCCGATTCTCGTTGTTCCAGGGTTGCGCACGCTCTCGCGTGGCTTCCCCGTAGTCCCCTCGTTCAATCCCCTTTTGGATGAACCTCTTGTATGCGGCGCAATCCTCGGACGAATGGCCTCAATATCCGTGGAACGAACAGAACTTGTTCATGTCCCTCGGCCACAGAGTTCTTTCGTAGCCTCCTCTGCCTCCCGAGCGTCCTCCTCGGCCGGCGCCGGAGCCCCCCTTTCCTCCGGAGAACCCTCCACGTCCTCCGGAGTGTCCCTGCGGGCGCCCGTCAGCGTCTCCCTGGGAGTATCCTCCTTGATGACCCTGGGGCCTGCTATCGTAGAAGTCCGTCCGCGGTTGGCTCTCGCGGACGGCATTGTCGCCTCTCTTCTCGTCTACCTGGTAGACTTTGTGCCTCGGTGCTTCCGGGGCGCGTCGCTCATTCTGAGCTCCTCGATCTTCTCTTCTCGCTCGTGACGACGAGCCGTCTCGTCCGTCCTTGTTCTTCTCAGGCTTGGCCTTGGCCTCTCCCTTGTCTTCGTTCTTCTTCTTGCCGAGGTTACTCTCCTCGATGTTCATGTCGATCGTCGCTCTGTGGAGGGCGTCCTCAATCGTCGCTAGCACCGTCCTCGTGATTTCTTTGCAGAAATCGGAGGTGCAATGCAAGCCGTGCCTCAGGGCTTGGACTGCGACGGCATCCTCGAGATTTGGCACCCGAATCATTACCCCCTTGAACCTCTCCACGTACTGGCGCAGCGTCTCGTCCTTTCCCTGCTTGAGATCAAACAGAGATGCCAACGTGGCCTCTCTCTGGGCGTGGATGGAATAGTGCTTCAGGAACATGGCGACGAGGTGGTCGGAATCGTCGATGATCCCTGGCGCGAGCCGTGCGAACCAGTCGCTGGCTGGACCCTGCAAATGGTAAATGAAGAGGCGGCATAGGATAGCCTCCCTGCTGGTCTCCTCGCCGCCGATGTGGTCCGTCGCTATCCTGTACGATTTCACATGAGTCGTCGGATCTGTACCTCCTTTGTATGGCGCCAGCTAGATCTTTGGCAGCTCCTCCACTTCGACGCTTCGGATCCTGGGGGTGAAGGGGGTCATTATGGCGTCTCTCACCAGCTTGTCGATCTCCGGCCCGGCGCTCGTCGCCTGATGCACTCTTGATGCCACCTGCCCTATCTTCGCCTCCAGGGCTGCCGCCATGGCCGCCATGGCCTTCATGATCTCTCCGGTCGCTGTGGGGTCGCCCGCCGGAGCCACCGCTGACACGCTCAAGGGCGTGCTTGCCGTCGTCGCGGGTTGGGAGGTTGTCGCCGGTGTCTGGAACAAGTTCCTGACTAAGAGGTCCCGCGTGGCGTCGAACGCCTCGTTGTTCGTTGCGTCTCGGGTCAGGGTTCCTCCATTTGCGGCAATGGAGGAGTCGGTGGCCCTGTTCGCCGCGTTCCTGCCTTCTGCTTGAGCTAGCAGGTCGGCGAGCTTCCGACTCTCCGGGGCTTGCTCCTCCGCTCTCTTCGTGGCTTCTTCCGCCCTTCGGTCGGCCGCCTCCAACCTCTGCATGACCTGGGTCATTTGCCACCTCATCTCGTCCAGCACCTCGCTCTGGGCACTCCGATCTTTGTCTTGAGGCATCTTTCGCTATCCCTCCTCTCGTTCCTGGCTGTGCGATAGGAAGAAACTAGAACCCCACGGTGGGCGCCAAACTGTAGAGGGCGATTCGTACCGCCTTGCAGTCACAAAAATACACAATACAAACACACAAATAACACGAATGAAGGGGTATCTTTGATTGATTATGATTACAAGAGGGATCGGTCTCTTCCGTTTATAGCTTGGAACCTCAAAGAGGGATACGATTGCCCCAAGATTGCTAGACTCGGAGACGTTATACTAAGACTCTCTAAGTGCTATGCGATGACACTTTTACTCTTTTCTCTCTCGATTTCTGCCAACCCCTTCAAGTGGGAGTCCCCTTCTCAATTTATAGTGGAGCTCGGACCACCGCTTGGCTCGAATCCCCTGGATGATCCTCTGATGGTCCCCCCCTCCAATATTCTGTGGTCCCCCTCTCTGACATTCCCTGCAGCTGCCAAAGGAGCTCGTTCCCACCAACGTTGTCCCCCTGCCACATCCTGAACGCACCACCCAGCAGTGGTTCCCCCCGGGCCGTACTTCCTTGTCGGATCCCAGAGAGAAACCTTAGACCTTAATGGGCTTGGGTCTCCTCCTCGGTCATCGCCTCTCTAGATGGGCCGAGGGCTCGTCGCAACCTAGCCAGCCTCGAGGAGCTCGGGCTGCCTCCTCCAGGGCCACTCTCGTGATGGGCCAAGGGCCCATCGCCACCTCGCCCTCTCAACCATCGTCGTTCCATTGGAAAACGACAAGTGTAAAGTTGAGGGTGGATTTGACCAAATCCGACCTTAACATGTATGCTTTTTAATGAAATTTCAAATAAGATTTTTAGCAAATTCTTTCATCTTGCAATGGGACTCCAAAGTCTTATTTAGGTGTGATTTATGCATTAAAATTCTCTAATGGTTTTAATAAATCTATCATTTTGGTGAAATGAAATAAGTTGTATACTATGTTTAGAGAGAGTGATACCATTCACAACACCAAATATACTTATTAATAAATTGATAAAGTAAGTACATGTAAATTGAATAGATAAATGAAATATTAAATTAATAGTATTTGGTGTTCCGGTTAGAATAAAAAATATATTTGTTGTTAAAATTTCACTAAAATAGTAAATCTTTATATAATTGTATTTTGGTCTCTCTCTTTTTTTTTTTCCTTCTCATCAACCTACATAATCCCTCGCCAAAACTCAATTTTGATTTACAATTAGTTAAATTTTCTTAAAATCTATAAATAAAAAATTAATTTAAAAGTAATATTTAACTTAATTTTTACGAAAAACCTCATTGCTATTACACTTGCCAGTTTTGTGGTGTACTCTTAAAATTAGATCGATTATATCGTTGTTGGGAATCTCATCATAATATTGAAACTTTTGCCGCACAATTCTTATACTATTAAGCTTTAAAAATAATTTATTCTTTACATGTTTCATAGCACTTATGAAATCGCTCGAGGTGAATAACAATAATACTATCATAACAATTATACTAAATGACTTGCAATGTAAAAATAGAAAATGAACAACATTAAATAATATTTACATGTATTAACTCAATGCATAATGCCACACCTGTTGTAGAACTTCCGCTTGTATACTCACAAGCATGGATTCACAAGAAAGAAACTCCCAAAGTCTTTCGAGATATTCTCTCGGCGAAATGATCACATAGAGGTGTAGGCTTCGTTGACATATCCGAACACTAAAATAATTGTTGGTTCTAAAAATATTTCCCACTCGATCAGAGAACTCACCAAACTACTTATCACCGAGTTGGCGTTCAGTTTTGGCTTCCCACTGAACTTGGCAAAAGTAAACTTTTCAAGATGGAGGAAACGACATGTCATTGAATATAGATCGACTACCGACGCATGTTGCTTTGTAGGCCGGAAGACTTGTCGTTTACAAATGACAAAGTCGTACTCCACCATCTTATACGATGAATTAATTAATACAACTTAAATTATGAGTTATAATCATTGAGCTCATATCTCATTATTGTGTAACAAAACGCAAGAATAATTAAAGACGAAATGCTTATAATTAAAACTGTTAACAACCTTTTCAAATTTCATTACCAATTATAATGAGGTTTTATAATTATTACGTCATCATTTGCAAGCAAAAGTCGCACAAAATTTGCCTCTATATTTTGGGCTCTATGATAGGCCCAAACTCGGAAAGCCCACTCTCTTATTTCCCTCGCAAATCACTCTCCTTCCTCTCACTCTCTCTCGCCGTCGCTCTCTGCCGGAAATCGCCATTGTCGCTCGCTCCAAACTTCTCCTTCTCATTGCTTCTCTGCTTCGGACTCTAAACTGGTATTCCCTTTCCCGTTTCCATGAAACCTCGAGGTTCCTCTGTGCTTACTCGTCGGCTGAGTCGTTAGAAAGTGATTATCGAATTCGTACTCACGATTTTGCAGCTGCGATTTGAGGATTAGCTTCTGAGAAGTTTGGTCGATTTTGATGGGGAAGCAGTTCGGAAAAAAGCGCAGTGAGTTCTTCAACTGTTCAGTGGCGTTGGCAAGTCCGTAAGAATTCGAAAGCATTGTGTGTTTATTGCGCTCGTTTTTGTCTATGTGCAGGTTTCAAGGGACCGAACAAGGCCGAGAAGTTCGACCATGGAAGGCGTGGCAAGAAAGCTCGCGGCGATGAAGAAGAAGAGCGGCTTGCCCGCGACCCGTCTCCGAGTTCCTTAGGCATTTCTCTGTTCTGCTTGGGAGTGTTCTTTAGCCTACTTGCTTCTTAGTTTATTTATTGTTTGCTTATTTTGTTGCAGATGAGAACGAAGAAATCGCTAGCGAGGACGAAATAGCAGTTCATGCGGAGCCGTCGACGTATGACAAGCTGTTAAACTTGCTCAGTTCGTCGGGAAAATCTGTTCTCGATGCGATTAATCCGAGGTATATATTAGTTCATTCATAGTTTGAGTTGTGTTTCTTGTTACATTTTAGTTTTATATTGGACACATTATTTCTCTGATTTACTTGACATATGTTGTCCCGTGCTTCTTTCTATAGACGAAGCGAAGAAGAAAGAAGTGACTCGGAGGAAGATGGTTCCGATATACTGGAAGAAACTGACAATGGAACAGAAGGTATCGTATTTTGTCCTATTGAATGTTCTCCGATCCCGCTTACAATTAGAATCGTTTATAACAGTTTGGTTTATTTTTAGGGTCTGATGATGAGCTTCAAGAACCAGGGGAACATGGCATCGATGAACAAAGTGAAGGCGTTGAAAGTGAGTCAGCCTCTGATGAAGATCACGACTCCCTATCTGACGACGAATATTCAGAAGCTTCAGTGAGTCGAAGGTATACTTACCTCGTTCTGTTTAGAATTTTCATAAACTAATTCTTATATTACTTTTCAATTACGTATTAGTCCTTTTTTTTTCTTTTCTCAAGTGAACTTAGGATTAGTCGGTTTAAAGTTACCTGGTTGTTTCGTATGACCTACCTATAAAAGGGTCTTATTTTCCGATGAAGAATCATCTTTGAACCAAACATTGTCTTAGTTTTAGTGAGCTTATTCTCTCTCTAGAGTAGAGAGAGTTGGCTTGAGAGAGCGTGGTTTGGAAATCAAGAAACATGGCTCCTATTACGTGATCAATAACCCGGGCTGTATCCAGAGGATTATAAAAATTCTCGCTGAGTGTTTCTGATATCACTTTTAGATATATATAAGAATGATTATGATGTATCTGCATTTTTATGTCACATCACCTTATAATGTACTTATAATTAATTCAGCTCCTTTAACACTCACATGGAGCACGAACTATCGAAAACGGAGCTTGACAATCTTTCAACACAGAAATTGAAATATAAGTGGGATGTTCCTGCTTCTGGGATGCCAAATTGCAAGTGGGTTGGCACGGGAGAGTGTTTCTTGAAGGTAAGGTACTAAATATATACATTATTATGCTTGGAGATTTATGGTTAACATGTGGCATTTTTTGTAGAAAACTTCTGCATGTAGTAAATCTAGGGGCAAAATTGGTGTTTTGCCATGTTAGAAACAGGAAGTGAATATTATCCGGTGTTTGGAAAATAGAAACCAAAAACAATTTTTTCTTTCAGACACCAGTGTTTAAACCGGTTGCTGTGTAAAAGCGTTACTAAGAAAACAATTGTCTAATTTTTGTACTTCAACGAAGAAATAAAAATTATTCTAAAAAATATTTGCTATCTTAAAACCAAATGTAAAATGAGCTCGTAATGACTAGCAAATAACAAAAAAAAAAAAACAAAAGTATAATCTATACACCCCTAAAACCGGTTTACGCTGGACACTGTTACAGAAAATCTGGCAATCCTTTTTTTGTCGGCATGTAGAGATACATTCAGAAAAATTCATACTCAAAGTTCTGTCTGATTCCCTCTTCTGAGCTTGACGTTTGATATTAGTAACACAAATACACTAGCAAATAATGATATTCTCAGCATTCTGCTGTTTGTAAATTCAATCGTAATACACGTCTTCGTGATCACACAATTTTTGTGACTCAATTGTTTGTCTCCTGGCAATGCAGTTGTTTCAAATTTCAATATTGTTTATCTATTTCAGTTGTATGTTTACTCTTTTTTTTTTTTTTTTTTTTTTTTCTTCTTTTCAGAATATCGATATCGACGATTGTTGTGATGTGAAGCCTAAACTACAAGAACACTGGTTGAATGTGTCCAAGTCCTCAGGAAGCAGTGATCTCTCTTCTTCTAAACAGAAATTATTTTTTACCTTATGTAAGTGAGCCCTCTCATGAGATTCAATTTAGTGTTCTTCTGTTATGTAAAATTGTCGATGAATGATATATTGATGATAATTTTTTATCGGTTTCTCTAAGCTGGAAAGGAATATAGCTGTGAATTAATAGTAATTGCTCTAAAAAAGCATATAGGAGTATTTCTTTTGTATATTAGACTACACCAGCATAATGATCAAAGAAAATTTAGCTTTTACCCTCAAATTTCAATGTTTGCAAAAATATACCCTCTATTTTCAAAATTAGCTATGATATACCCTCCAAGTGTATTATAGTTTCATTTTTATTCAACCCCACCATTTTAATCTTTCAAGAGCCCGACTTTGCTAGTATTCATAATTTTAGATTTTTTTTAATATACCCTCTAGTTTCGTTTTTGGAAAAAAATCTACCTTATATTTTCCAAAAAGTCAAAAGTATTACCAATTGTGAATTTCAGTGAATTTAATTTCTGAAAAATTAATTTAAAATTAGAAACTAGAAGGTAGTATTGTCTAATTACACTTAGAGGTTATATTTTTGACCTTTTTTTCAAGAAGATAGAGGGAATATTTTTGCGAAATATGGAAATAGAGAGTCTAAAAAAGCAAACTTCTCGTGATTAAATGCAGATGTATAACACATGTTTTCAAAGTTTAATTGCCATTTTTTTTAATATTATCCTAGGCAACAGCTATAGAGATATATTACACTGCAACAAGAAGCCTTTTTACCTTAAAGGTTCAGAAGAAGACTCGAGTATTAGGGATGGATATTTAATGCATACGGTGAGTTCTTTTAGTTCTATTTTTATAAAAGTCCTAATTGGAGAATTATAGTCTTCTTCTTCTTCTTCTTCTTTTTTTCTTCTGGTTTATTACCCCGAAAAAGATTTCAAGAGATATTTTTATTTGCAGCTTAATCATGTCTTTAAAACTAGAGACCTGGTTTTAAAGAATGATGCACAATTGGCGAAGCAGAATGAGACTGCTAAGAATAAAATCGCCAACGATGCGAGTCTGCTTGATCAGGGATTTACCCGTCCTAAGGTAAATATGTTTGCCTACCTGATAATTTTAATTAAACTTTGGGCAATTCGGCTATAACATAACGCGAGATAAACACGTGAATCTGGTTGATAATTTTCAGTTGTTGGCAATCAGCACATAGGAACAGTATAAAGACTTGTGGTCCATTACAGTTATAACATCATTAATAGTTTAAGTATGCTTATTAGGTCGATTATGCTTGCTTTATTTATTTATATATAATTGTGTTAGTATTTAATTATGTTTTAATATGATTTAGGGTTTGGTTATTTAGGTTTTAGAGTTTGGGCCGAACCCCATTAGATTAATAAATTGCTATTTAAGAGACCCCAATTAGATGGGAAAAGACGTAAAAAATAATTCTTTTGACCTTATTTAGCTTAGAAGTGAGACTCGAAAATGAAACCAATGGCTCCCTTTATTAAATCAGATTTGGGATCACAATATAATCGTAGTCATAATAATTTTCTGCTCCATATATATATTATATATATATATATATGTATTGTAAGTATCAGAGAGATTGAGATAGGACATGTGAGATTAAAAAGATATTGTTGATCATTAGTTATCTTATTACCACCATTAAGCAGCCTAGTTATGCTGTTCATTGACTTAGTTTATTGAGTATTTCAACATCTAATATGCAGCACATATAATCTTACCTAATAATACAAAATATATATTTTGATACCGTAATCGGTGACCAAACTTAATTCTATTTTATCCAGGTTTTGATCATCTTGCCCCTTGCAAGCATTGCGCTCCGCGTTGTTAAGAGGCTTATCGAACTTACCCCGTTAGCACACAAGGTAATTCATTATTTAAACATGTATTAAGTCATTAATTTGGAATGGAAGAAATCCATATCATATGCAATATGTTACATACAGAACTTAAGTAACAGAACTTTTATGAATAATTTGAGTATTTTAATTATGTTACTTAGGCTACTTAGTTAGGGATTTTAGTTTAATTCTGCTATTTCAATTATTTAATTATGTTAAAATTTTTGTTAATTTTTTTTAGTGATTTTATTTGTTCGGGCCTAATCCGGCTCATTAGGTTGTAATAATTGGTCTATTTAAGAAACCTTAAATTGACGAGAAAGGCAGCCGCTCATTAGGCATGATTCCCGCTACACGAACAAGTTTGGGTCGGGACAAAATCATTCTATTTTACTTGAAAATTTGTGTGGATATATTGAGAGCCTTGTAATGATCCCTTGAGAATACTGATGTAACCCGAACGTAGGGGTTTAGTGTAGTTTTAGCCTTTTAGGATTAGTTGAGTCGATGTTGCAAGTGTCATTTAGAGTCTAATCGAGTCATTAGATTGTAATCGTATGCTCTATATAAAGTAGCTCTAGTGAATAAGAAAGTTAGCCAATAAACCAATCACAAACTTGAGTCTCTCAAAAAGGGGATTTGGGTTTAGTGAAGGTTGGCGATTGGGTCAAAAAATGCTTTTCAGCAGTACCTTATATACCATAATACTATAAATAGTATTATGGTTTATAAGGTACTGCTGAAAAGCATTTTTTGACCCAATGATCTTGGCACATAACAAATACTTAACCTGACAATGCTCAAAATAGTTTCGCCATTTTATGAAGTTATCATTGATAGGACTCAATTATACATTTGTAGTTGAGTAACTGTAATCCTGCTAGAATTCCTTATGGAGAAGCCGATTTTATGTGTTTTTTTTAGGGTAAAGTAGAAAAGAGGGACCGGTTTTATAAGGAATTTGGAACTGAAAAGGTGGAAGATAACGAGGAAGAATCCGGAATCTTTAAGTCTCAAAAGACTGCGAAACCGTCTGACTTCGAATCACTTTTTGGCGGGAATAACAATGATCACTTTGTATTTGGCATAAAGTTCACAAAGTAAGTTTCTTTAGCATAAACCAGATGACCAACTTTTAGAGATACTCGTTGCGACCTTGTTTTAATCCCATTGACATTTGGACTATTTGTTTCTTATAGGCGGACGATAAAGCTTTTCAGTGATTTTTATTCGTCGGATATAATAGTTGCTTCTGCTCTCGGTTTGCTTACGGTTAGTGCTGTATTTTACTTTTTGTTTTATTGTCACGTTTTATCTAAACATTAATTTTTCAGATGATAACTTAAAGCCATCACATGCTTATTACTGCTAGAAATTTCCAGTTTGTATGTTTTTGGACCATGAATTGGTGTGTATTTTAGTTTATAGATAATAATTTTGTTTTGCAGAAACATTTTCTTCGGAAGTACACATAGTAAACTTATCTTTTATAGTGCAGAAAACTTTAGTCAGATAAAAATTGTCACAAATGTCAGCTCTTAAAACCAGGTGTGGTAACCTGGGTTCTGACGATTTTTCCTACGGTCTTTGGTTTTGTAAAACCTCTTTTTTCCGGGAATTGGTACTGGACTCATAAAAGTACCGGTTTAGAACTAGGACATGCCAGGTTTTGTCCTACAAATTATATTGTAAAAGTCTAAAAGAAAAAAGGGACTGGGAACACCGGTTTCGGTATTTTTTTTTTAAATCCCAATTTCTGAACTGGTAATAACCTAAATTATGATGGCTCTTTAAGAGTATAACACAGCTTTGTGATGTCCAATCTCAAACAGTATCTAGATTTGTTTTTTTTTGCCCTTAAATATTTTATGTGGCTGAACTTATTTTTCGAGTTTCTGATCGTGGCAGAAAATCGGGCAAGCGGAAAGATCGAAAGAAAAAGATGTTGACTATCTTTCTTCGATCGAGGTATAAGTCTTTTAACTCTTGAAAAAAAAAAAAAAAAAAAAAACTCTTTTAACCGAGTGGTTATTATCAGTTTATGGTCCTGCACTATTCCTTAATAAAATGTTGATATTTATACCACATCCGCAGGTTCTAGTCATCGATTACGCTGAGGTGATAGCAATGCAGGTAAAGAAGTAGAACAGAAATTTGGTTTTTGTACTGTTTAAAAATGCAAAATGGATAAATTAACTCATTGGAGTTTTATTTTTATTTTTTATTTTTTATTTTATTCTTGTTGTTTTCTTATATAACATCAGAATTGGTCAAATTTGTCAACGGTGGTTAAACAAATGAATCTCTTACCATCAAAGCAACATCAAACTGACGTTCTGCGGATAAGACCATGGTACGTTTTAAGTAATCCTTTCTGTCGATATATAAACTCCTTTAATTTCAAATTACATACCAAGATTTAGTAAATAATTTCTTGTAGGGGTGAAAGCGAACTGGGTGCATGCATTTTTTTTCTTCCAAAACCGAAACTTGGATTGAGCTTCTGGGTTTTGGAAAATAGAAACTCGGGACTGATTTTGAAAATTCTGTACCCTAATTTTTGTTTTTAAACCAAATATCGGAGTATCTTTTACACCCCTAATTTCAGAAGAGCTAATTAGATTATTTCCTTCAATGTTTATGTGCTTTAAGCTTTTCGAAGGATTATAGAGTATTTATGCCATTGTCTTTTCCGTCTATATTTCATAAAGGATCCTCCTTACTCTATTTTGCGTGTAGGTATCTGGATGGACATTCAAAATATTATAGACAAACAATATTGTTGTCTTCCTACATAGACCCAGGTAATATTCATGTCTTTTCTTCTGGGTAAAATTGTGAAAGATTCTCAACAAATTTATTTGTCTCTGTATGTTTTTTAATGAACTTATAGAAAACTATCTATGTGGATCAACTCTTCATATACGTTTTTACCTTATCCTTTTCATTTTGTGAATTGTAAAGGTGACGTAAAATGAAGATCATCAGCCATTCGTATTTTATATGTTCTTTATTATTAAATTATTTTGTTGAGATCTGTTTGGTTATTATAACATAATTGATTAAATATATGACCGGGCTTCTAAAGATACTTAATTTACTGCTAAGATGGGGCTTCTTGACTGTATGGAATTATTTTTTTTTTTTTAAAGAAACGTCGCTTATATTGATAAAAAATAAATTACAATACAAGGCTAGAGAGTGGTTTAAAATTAGTCAGTCAAAATTGGACCGGCTATATAAACCAAAACTCTACTATAAGAAAGATAGAAAAAACGAGGACTAGTCCTTACAAAGTACTAGCCCAATCTCTCGAAAGGTCCGCAAGAGAATACATCGAAAACTCATTGCACGAGGAAAAAAGCCAAAGAGCAATACAATGGTTGATACTATCTATCAACCCATTAAGATTCCAAAATATATCATTGTAGAGGAACTTGTTGCGAGTATTCCAGATGCACCATAAAGTAGTTACGATTCCAATCTTCGCCGCAACGTACCATAAAGTAGTTACTTGACTGTATAGAATTTTAGAAACATTATTTATAGAAAAAGGGAAAAATAAGATACAAGGAGTGAGAAGAGTGAATAGATTAATTACAAGTAGACAACTTAGCAATAAAAGATAGCTATGTCATCTTTGAAAGATGTGAAAATAAAACTTAGCAATCATGTTGTCGATCTTAAAGTTTGTAGGAGTTCCGAGTTCCAATTCTTCTCATCACGTTTTTGAGCTTGAAATTTTATATTTTGCAGAAATGAATGCATTCTTCAATAACCAGTGCTTTAATTACCAAGGAAAGGTATGTTGCTTCTCTATGTTTGATACATGTATTTGTCTCACTAAATCTCGATCTTGCAGATGTTCTTAAAATCTCTGGTAAAAGAAAAATATAATATTTCGATTACGAATTTATGCATGTGTATTTTGAGGATTCCTATGCTTAATCTTTAGGTAAAGTTGGACTGCGAACATAAAGGCGTCATTCCCAAGGTACATCTTCAGGTGCAACAGGTAAGCCAAAGAACCCGCTTTTTAATATAGCAAACTCATACATTTATTTTTCATAAGTGATCCCGAGCAGAATCTTAGAATATATTTGATTTTTTTGCCAAAGTAAGGACTAAAAATTGTTACCCGTGAATATTAGCGCAATTTTGTAGGTGATCTTCTCCTTGAACAAAATTTAATATTTAGCAACTCTTAAGGATTGAAGTAAATAGTGACGAGTAACAACTGCTAACTACAAGTTACTGCATTTGATTCTTTTTTATTTTATTTTATTTACTGAACCTCCTTTTGGTTTTACCTTTTAACGTTATAGATTTACCAGAGATTCAGTACAGATTCAGTGGCTAATATTGATGATGCTCGGCTTGCATATTTTTCAGAAAAGGTATATTTTATCCTCATAGTGTGTTCTCTTTCTTTTTTTCTCATTATTATTTATTTATCTGTAGTGTTTTTCTTTTTGGACTCCTGCGTTAAAGATTCCTTTTTATTCTCTTTGAGGTACAAGTAAATTGAACATGTTAACTTGTGTGTGTGTGTGTGTGTGTGTGTGTGTTTTGTTTTTTATTATCTGTAGGTTTTTTTTTTTTTAAACCCCTGCATTAAAGATTCCTTTTTATTCTCTTTGAGGTACAAGTAAATTGAACATGTTAACTTGTGTGTGTGTGTGTGTTTTTTTTGTTTTATATTATCTGTAGTTTTTTTTTTTTTTTTAACCCCTGCATTAAAGATTCCTTTTTATTCTCTTTGAGGTATAAGTAAATTGAACATGTTAACTTGTGTTTTTGTATTATTATTGGCAATGTGTATTCTATTTTGTCAATTTCAAAGTACAGTATAACCGTGATAAATTAATGAATTATTATGATTTTATTTATATTGAGTTGTTAATTTATATATCAATAAATTTTTCTATTAAATCTAGCAAACTATTAATTTAGCATGTTGGCTCGAGTCGGGACTGGGCAAAAGTATAATATAATTTAGGTCATAAATTTTTATATCGAGTACTAATTGAAGATTCTAATGTATGTTACTCTTGTTACTTGCCACAGGTTTTCCCAAAGCTCAAAGATTCTATGCAGGTAACTTTGACTTCAACTGCTAAACTCCTTTTAATTGCTTTGGTTATAATACATTTACTTACCTTTTTTCTGATCTCGTTGGATTGTTCTAGGGCGGTGTAATGATATTTATCAGTTCGTACTTCGATTTCGTTCGTGTGCGGAACTTTTTGAAGGCACAAGATGCGTCATTTTGTTTAATTTCAGAGTAAGAATTTTCAATCCCTATTTGCTTCACTGATATTTATTCCGTACTGTGCTATACATATATATCCATATATGATGGCACTCTTCTTTTTTACAGGTATACTAAGCAGAGTGATATTTCTCGAGCTCGAAACTGGTTTTTTGAAGGGAAAAGAACGATCATGCTTTATACTGAGAGGACGCATTTCTACCACCGATACAAGGTCTCTAGTTCTATTCTCTTGGGAAAAATACACTTCAAAATCTATCAACGAATTTGAGCATGTTTCCAAATAGACAACAAGCTAGGCCTGTGAAGGGTTATATATGGCTATAAAATCGCTATATTAATTAATCTCTAAATATATTTCTCATTGAACAGATTCGCGGTGTTAAAAATTTATTCTTCTATTCGCTGCCTGAGAGAAAGGAGTTTTACCCAGAGGTACGTGATGGGATCGTATTTTATTATATTTTTGTATTAATTATTTAGTTTATTTTATTAATAAGTCGATTGTTATTTTTAAGAGTTAGTTTTCAATTATATTTAGCTATTAGGTAATAATCATGGGCTTTAGGGTTAAGCTGTAAACAGTGGGCCTTAAAGAGGTAGTCGACTAGGGTTTAAAGGGAGGTTGGCTGATTGGTGAGGCATGTGAGAAAATGGTAGCCTTTGGCCGTCTTGCATCATCGGGAGAGCCTCGGACCTTGCTCTCGAAGGATTTGGTCCACCATTGTTACCGATTTCTATTCAATAAAATTCCGGTAGTTCATCGCATTGATGAATTACCATTTCCCCAAATTGATACGCTGCGGTTTTTCTGTGATTTTCTGGAATTTATAAATCCAGGATCCATCAGTACAATTGTATGATATAAATACGCATTTCGTATTTTTCACCTCGTGTTTTACCCCCCTACTCAATTCTTCATTTCATACATTTCTTAAGGTTCTAATCTTCTTATTCCAATATTCAGGTCATTAATATGCTTGAAGGTTCTGATAATGGCACGAGCACCGCACTCTTCTCCCGCTTTGATCAATTTAAGGTATGGTTTTACTGCTACACGTCATATCTTTTTTTAATAAGCTTTCTCTTCTGATCATAACATGTCTTAGGTTATTAGGGGAATTTCGGGTTATTTAAGTTAAGTGATTGGGGGTGATTTTCAGTAGTTTATATTAAGGATTAGATTAGGCACCTATCACGAGGGGAGCTAGCTCGTGATTTTTGGCATGTTGTCTCGTACGTACGTTTGAGAGCTCGACCCGTGCTCTCGAAGGCACAGCTATGTTTCTACATCGGTTCTTACTTCCGTTGGTTCGTGTTTAATTTCTACCTTGGGTCTGATCAGTCTCCGAAAACAATTTTTTATTGGTGGAATAGATGGAAAGAATTGTTGGAAAAGCAAATGCAAAGAGAATGATGAAATCGGAGAAGGATATGTTTGTTTTCTGTTGAAATGAGTTGACTCCATCAGAAGTCAACGGAGAAAACAAATTGTATTATTCAACAGCATTTGCAATTTTGATATCGTGTTATAAATTTTATATCATTTATGGTTATTTTTTTATTTTTATTTATTTTGTAGAAATCTCTTCAATTATGGTGAATTGGTGATTCATTTTTCATTATTATTTTTTAAAGTTAATCCCGACAAAAGTACCGGTAGTCTTAGAAAAAGTACTGGTAAGTTCCAAAAAATATTACCCAGATATAGTACTACCAATACTCTAATATTATATGTGAGATAGATACCAAAAAAACCCGATCAAAAAATTATTTTGTCAAATATATAATATCAATGAATTTGAATTTTGTCTGGGTAAATAAAACAAAAGAATTAAAACTTATCGGTGATTTTATTAAGACTTGGTACCTTTTCTTTTTAAATTTAAAAACATAACTTGATTGACTTCATATATTTTATTTTTTTCACCATCATTTTTCATTTTATTTTATTTTTATTTTTTTGCAAATTATGCATATGGCGAGATAAACTAAATCACCATCGTTTGATTGGTCAGACGGTCAACTTAGCTAATAGAACGATTCTCATCTTTCTAAAGAGAACAAATTATTGATCGCTTGATCAAACGAGTTCAATTTAGCAATATTTTTTATTTTTTTGGATAAAGTTACGAAATGTTTTTAGTTCATAATCTGGACATAGCAAATCTCAATGTTATTGAAGAGATGAACTAGGAATTCGATAGAGAAAATGAGAAGAAAAATGAGAATGCCAGAAATAGTAAAAAAAAAAAAACTAACAAAAAAGAGATGGGGTCTACCGATTCACCAAAATATATGAACTTAAATATTTTTGCCACAATTGTTTTAATAAGCTCTATACTGTCCTATTTCCGAACAATTTGGGTGCTTTTGCCCGTAACCGATTCTAAAACATTATTTCAAGTTTATTTTTCTCTTTTTTTTTTCTTCTAAGTGATAATATTACATTAATTACATCAATTTCAACTCTATGTATACTTCCACATGAGTTTTCAGTGTTTTTTTTTTTTTTGGACTTTAAAGAGATTGGGCCGAGTCTAGTCCTAATCAGATAAAAAAAAAAAAAAAGCGAATTGGGCCGACTCTCCTAAATAAGTAACTTCAACTTTTTTCCCCTCTTTTTTGTTCATAGAATTTTATTTATAGAGCCGGGTTGATTTTCGGACCGGCTAAGCCTGATCTTAAATCGATTTTTATCTTTGCATTATAAATTAATCTTTTTCAATAAAATCATTATTTGTTAATAAAAAATAAAAATAAAAACTTAGTTTACACAGGGACAAAAGAGTCTTTTAACCGGTCGCATCGATTAGGGTTTTGGGCGAGGCCGTGGTAATACTTATACTCATCAGTCATCGCTGCCCACATCTGAAGCAATCGAAACCCACAGAGAAGAGAGACAGAGATCCTTCGAAGCCGATCGAAATGGGAGTCTTCACCTTCGTGTGCCGGAGCTCCGGCGGCAAGTGGACGGCCAAGCAGCACGACGACGGCGATCTCGAGGCCTCGGCGGACTCCACCCACGACCTCCAGAAAACCCTCGTCAACTCCGTCCTCTCCTGCGACTCCTCCGGCGGACTCCAGACCTCCTTCTCTCTCGTCACCCCCTCCTCTGCCGTTTTCCAGGTCCCATTTCCTTCTCAGATCGATTCTCCAAATGCGCTATGTGATTAGGGTTTGGTTTCGAATCTGATTGCTTAGGGCTTTGTGAATTTTGCTTAGTCCGTAAAATTGATTGTGAAAATGGGTTCATGCTTGTATTTATTTTCAAGCTCTCATCTTTACTTGGAAATGGCGGAAAATATGTTTTGAAAATGAATCGGGCTTAGTGAAATGTGGGTTTTCACTTGATCGAATGATGCTGAAACTAATGGATTGAAGTAACCCGACCAAGCGGCGATTCGAGCAAGGGCGATTGGGTGTGAATTTGTTTGTTGTAATGGTGATTTTGGATTGGAATCTATTAGATTTATATGAGAGATGTTTTTTTTTCTGTTCTTTAGGTTATTGTAGGAGGTGGGTCCGGTGGCGGTTTTGTGAGCGGAGGAGGAGCAGCTGCTCCGTCCGGTGGTGCAGGAGCGGCTGCGGAAGCGGCTCCGGCGGAGGAGAAGAAGGAAGAGAAGGAAGAGAGCGACGACGACATGGGATTCTCACTCTTCGATTAGAAGCTTTCTTGAATTTGCTTAGAGCTAAATCCTTTATTATCATGTTTGGTCCTATGTTTTCTTGTTTTGCTTGATGATGATATTATTATGTCTCACTTGTGAATTGATTTTGCGTATTAGATATCAAATTTTGTTTCGATGAGATATGGAAAACTTGATTTAGTATTATTCTTTGTGTTTCCGGTACTTGTGGATTGGTGCCATTTTCTAGGTGGTTGGTTGCTGCATTAGTGAATACATTATTCAGGATTCAACAAGACTAATAAATGGAATACCGAACTTATCCCTGCCGGCGTGGTAGCGGTATTCATGAGTAGGGGTGAAAGCGGAATCGGGAATCAGAAAATTTGGTTATTTTGGTACCTATCCCGAAAATTCGGGATTTTTTTTCTTGGTCACAAAAATTAGTTCCGATTGAATATTTCCCCCTTTTTTTTCTAACTGGAACCGGGAAATATTCATGAGAGAATTGTGAAAAAATTCGTGAAGACGGTTTGATTCAACGGCATGACGGCGACGAGATCGTGAAGTAACAATCCAAATTGAAACCCTAAAAAAAAAAACAATCCAAATCGCAGACCAAGAAATTGCGAGAAAGTGGGGAGAGCTTTGGGCTTGGACTGGAACGATCGCAGCGAGGAAGACGAAGCTTGAGATTGAGAGAGAAGAAGAGCGAGAGGAAGACGAATGCAGCCGAGGGAGGGAGGGAGGGAGAGAGAGAGAGAGAATGAGCAAAACCCTAGGATTTTCAAACGACATGTAATTTTTAAACAATAAAAACGACAAATGATATCAAAACGGCGTACAAAATAGGGAAAAAATGACATGTAGTTTAAAACCAGAACCAACACTAAAATTCGGGAAAAATGGTTCTGGTTCCCGGTTCCGATTCACGGTTCCGAAAATCTAGAACCGCGAAGTACCGGTTCTCTGTTTTAAACATAATTTCCCTATTTTTTTTTAAACCGTTCCGGAACCGGGAACCAGTGACAAAATTTGCACCCCTATTAATCATGAGTGTATTCTGTCTTGTAATACTGAACTACTGCTCCGTATTACCGCTTTCATCTTACTATAAGAACAACCATTGATCGCACATGCATTAATGCGGTGCTACTCGAGTGTCTTCTCTAACTTCCGGGATGGATTTTCAGACCAAAAACTAAATTTCTATTTTGTGCATGACCAAAACTCAGGTCGGTTGTGTATTTCCTTTGAAAAAAAATTAGCCCTTCCCATCTCATTTTCTTGATCCACCACGTCATGTCCCCAACCAGCACGAACAAGTTTCCAATGGATATCTGTAAACCTTTCTTTGTTTCGCTTTTGTATCTTTGAATTCTCTGCCGGATTATATATATTAAACAGATGCAAAAGCATCCGGAACTGTGGGACGATATTAAAAGGTCATTGCAATTGCAAACCAGGGTTAATTGCGGCAAAAATACCTAACTTTTGGTCAAATTCTCTGCTGTGTATACAACCTCCGTAAATGGCGGTAAAAGTACCCAAACTTTGCATTTGGGAGTTGACCGAAAAAATTCACCTATGTGGCAATCACCCTTTGCCAATGTGGCATGCCACATGGCACTTGGCCGCCACGTGGCATGCCACGAAATAAAAACCACCGCTCACGGTTCACTTGAACTCCGTTTTCGATCCGGTTCACGCGTCGAATAAATTTTTTTAATAATAATAATAATAATAATAACTAATAAACACATCAAAATTGTTTAAAAAGTCAAGACATAATTAAATACACACCACTTATTGAAAAACAAAAAATAGTAGTCATATTTATATTTAACAAAAAATTATGTTTATTTGTTTGCATGATATTTTTTTGTGTGTTTGTATTTTATATAAATAATAATTGTTTAATATGTTTTTTTATTTATATATTATTCTTGTTTTGAAAATTGTCGTTAAATAATCATATGATTATTATTGATTATTTTTACTAAACATATTAAGCGATTTTATTTCACCCGTGAACTAGATCGAAGGAGGAGCTTGAGTGAACCGTGAACGGTGATTTTTTTCTTTATTTATTTTATTTGATCCACTTTTCTAAAATGAATAATTATATTTAATAACAAAACTAATAATGAATATTTAAATTTAAATACTCATAATTGGTTATTATGGAAAAATAATTTTATTTTTTAAAATAAAAAAATATTTTTTAAAAAAATTATTTAAAAAAATAATTACGTGGCATGCCACGTGGCGGCCAAGTGCCATGTGGCATGCCAAGTGCCATGTGGCATGCCACGTGGCAAAGGGTGATTGCCACATATGTGAATTTTTTCGGTCAACTCCCAAATGCAAAGTTTGGGTACTTTTGCCGCTATTTACGGAGGTTGTATACACAGCAGAGAATTTGACCAAAGGTTGGGTATTTTTGCCGCAATTAACCCTTGCAAACCATGTAGCTACTTGTACTAAAAAAACATGTTAGGGTAATCTTTCCTAGACAATAAAATATGTTGATGTGAGGAGGAATATATTTATTAGTTATATCATCAGAAATTGCCTTTTTCTCGAACAGATCATAGATTTTTTTGAGACAAGTAAAGTGATGTACTCCCTAATGAGAACCGTACTCCGTATATGAGAATCTCCTCTCGTACGGCTCAATCAGAAAGATCAGAACACAAGTTCTAGCAGATACGTTAAAAATTGTTAAGTATTAATATACCAAATTATAAGTATTACGAAGCGATTATGATAAATTGTGCATGCAAGGCGAAAATATGATTGGTACGGTTTATATATATAATTTTTTTTAAATCTTACTAAATTATACATATAAATTTAAATGGTTCCTAGATATTGAGGGTTACAATAAGGAGCAAAGTTTGAGATACAAAGTTTCAATCAGTCTAATAAAAATCACAAAGTCAACAAGAAATCTAGTCAGAATTTCACGAGCAAGACATTACAAGTTACAACAAGCATAACAAAATTGGCTATAAATTTATGAATATTTGAAAAGATTGTCGTTTTTTCAAGAATAGGTCGTTCAGTTCGAAACGACGTGTCGTGTTTCCGCTTGGATCCCTTTCGTTTCGCATTTCTCTGTCGCAAACTCATTTAATCGGTTATAAATTACAACGAGCGAGCGAGGGAGTGGCAAGATCGAGCTCGAAGATCGTCATCTTTTTTTGTTCAGAGATTGATTGATTGATTGATTGATTGAGGTACGTTAATCACTCTAATGATCTTGTTTCGATCAAAGAGATTCAGCGAGACACGTGAATCGCTATCTTGTTCGCGATGATCCCATTTTGCAGCAAAATCATGAGAATTTCTAATTGTGAGTGCCATCCAAGTGTTTGCGGAAATGCCTGAGCATAGCTACATCAATTATACATATATAATATAATATTTGTTGGATTTTGGCCATCTTAGCTTGTTATTGTTCATGGGATCCTTTGAATAAGTAAAATATATATATATATATATCTCAGAATTCTCTAAGTTTCTTAAATCGTTTCTCAAGAAGCTAGAAATCTTCATGTTTGTCTCCTAGGAAGTTTGATAGGATCTCAGTTACTTTATATATATATATATAATTTCAATTTTGTATGGATTTTAGTTGATGTTAATTTTCTTAATTAGCAGCCATGGCCTTGAGGATAGCAAGACAGAAGCTTGGCTCTCGAGTCTTACCCATGTTTTCTTCTTCCTCTGCTCTGCATTCACACGCCACAAGTTTCGGTGAGTTGTTACGTGCCAAAGTTGATTTCGGAAAATAGGAGCTTGGGAGTCTCCCTCTTTCGATAGAGATTAAGTATATGAATGGTTATTCTTCATTAATATGTGTGCGGCCTCTTAATTGACCAAGGAGATTACAAACTAATGGGCCGGACCGGGCCCGACTACATTTATCCTCTAAACGTAATTAACGAAACCCGATAGAATTTAAATGGCCCCATCAAATGACAAACTTAATTTAAATATCATAAATTACTTACAAAGAAGCTTTGTATTCAAGGCAATTGAAGTACAGTCTCATTCATATCTTTGATCGCTTTTAAGTGCAAGAGATTTAAGTTTTTTCTATCTCGAAAAATATATTTTGCAACTTATATATGAAACTGAAAGAGGTTTAATTGATGCTAATTATATCGGCACTCTGTAAAGCTCTTTACGTTTGGAATCGGGTAGTTTCTCACTAATGCTATGTCTGCAGGGTTCAAAGAAGTAAGGGAAGAGGAAAAGAGTCAGCTAGTTGGCAATGTCTTTAGTAAAGTTGCTTCAAACTATGATCTGATGAATGATTTTATGAGCGTTGGATTGCACCGTCTATGGAAGGATAGGTTATCCTCGTCCCTCTCGTATTTGCATTTATATGTATAGTTTAACTATATATATTCCATTTCTTTTGAATTTCTAATTATTTCTTTTGTGCGCTTAATTTTCAGACTAGTTTCGGAATTGAATCCATTTCCCGGTATGAAACATCTTGACGTGGCTGGTGGCACAGGTGAATTTCGTTATCTGAATAATTGAGTTAATAATGAAACTAACAGAACAAAAAAATAATTAATATTTTTAAAAGGAAGAAAATAAAAAGTCTACTCGCTAAAGTTTGGAGAAAATAATCCATAGCAAACTAAGGCTTCTTATTTTACCCTGTTTTTTAGGCGATGTCGCTTTCAGGATTCTTGACGCCATTAACAGCACTAGGCGTAGAGCGCTTCAAAATGTGCTTGAAGACGGTTTACATGAAGAAACTCAGATTTATGTATGTGATATCAACCCAAACATGTTAAATGTTGGTAAATCACGAGCCAAGGAAAGAGGTATATTTTGAGAAAATGAGAATTTTTCTATTATAGTGGAAATGTACCCGTCTTCTGTTTATTAATGAAAACTGTTTGCCAACTATGTAGAGCTTGGAAAAAGTCAGTCGCTTGTGTGGGTGGAGGGAGATGCGGAAGCATTGACTTTTGGTGACGAGTCAATGGATGGTTACACGATTGCATTTGGGATAAGGAATGTTACACACATTGAGAAAGTACTTGCTGAAGCCTATAGGTAAATTCAAACAATTATTGCTATATTCGATTATACAAATTATAAGGGTCATATTATGTAGCATGTTGGATCTGATAAAATAAGTTAGGACTCCATTTTTTTTACTCTTTCCATTTCAACAGAATAAGCTCACCACGACAACGTCGAAAGAGAAGTGTCAAATAGTTTGAGAATAGTCCATGTTCATATTCTCATCATCTCAGTCTTCTAAGGCATATTACACTTGAACCTATAGTATTCTTTTACATCAGACGAAGTGTTTTTTTGCAGTCACGGCATTTGCCCTTATGCCCGGGCGGCGAAGTGTTTTTTTCTGCTACCAACCTAGCTAATATTTAAAAATTTCTGTAATGGATATTTTATATTACGACATCTATGTACTGAAGAAACTACATTAATTCCCTGAATTTACTTAACTCTGTCTGGTTTGGTTGTAGGGTTTTAAAAAGGGGTGGAAGATTTCTCTGTCTTGAACTGAGTCATGTCGACATCCCCGTGTTTAAGGAAGTGTGAGTATTCATGACTTATTCAGGAAGGTAGAATTACCCGTGACATGTTTACTCCGTGCATAATATAATGAAAAATGGATACAAAATTTTTGGCCGCTATTTAGAATTGGCAATAGGAACAAAAATAATTTTTTTGTAATCATTTACATTCTCGACTGAACTTTTATTGGTGACCGTTTGCAGGTACGACTATTACTCATTTTCGGTAATTCCTGCTGTTGGCGAGTTAGTCGCCGGTGATCGTGACTCGTATCAGTACTTAGTTGAGAGCATCCGCCGGTTTCCTCCTCAGGTTTTTGCTCTATTTATTTATTTCATAAATTATCATAAGTCTAGATATATCCAGTATTTTAGTGAGAACCTTCTACAATGTCTAAAAATATGTAAAAATTAATAAACCAAATCAAATGTTGTTAACTAATAAAAAATTATATACTTGTTTTTCATGTTTCTCTTTGAAACAATGATTAAAGGGTTATTTACGATTAAATAAAAATAGATTAAAGGGTTATCTTTTACCCTAAACCCTAAGGGGCTATTATTTTCCCTTCAATCTAGTTGCCACAAAGTCAAAAAATATGTTTAACATTACTAATGAATTGTAGTTTTATTATTTTTTGGTCCACACGTTTCTTCAAATTAGTAATAAGCATAATTTTAATCTCTGCTAGAATTAGTAATTGAATTTTTATTTACGATTTGCAGGAGAAATTTGCGTCGATGATTGCGGATGCGGGATTTGAAAAGGTTGAGTACGAGAATCTTGTCGGAGGTGTGGTGGCTATTCATTCAGGCTTGAAAATCTAAATAAATAGCTTATTTGCTATTTAATTACAGAATTTTGCAGCCTCTGTTCTGTTCAGTAGTATTACTTTACACTTTACAGTTGGTAAATATCTGTTTCTCATAGCTTAGAAAATTTTACTAAAGGATTCCTCCCATGAATAATATGTTCAGTTCTTTTGTAAACTTGATATTTTTTACTTAGCCTGAAAGAAATCGTTAAACCGGGATTAGTTATGTAATTTGATTGTATCCCCTCTCATTAAAGAGTATTTTAGATCTAGAGCTAGTAAAATGCCTCCAAAAACGTAAAGACGGAGCTCGTTATGAAGGGTAGTCGTCTCATCGTGTTTGATTGGTAGAAAATTCTCGTATCACTGAGAGAGATTTTCAGTCTCGGTCTAGATTTAGAGACTTGTTACCCGTTTATTAATTTGGTTAAGAGAAGGTGGGTGTATTTTCTAATCGTTAGGAATTGCACCCAACAACCCGAGCACTAAGACAGATAATCGAACACAAATGCGGAACACGACACGATTGATGAACTCGACCAACGCGAGTTTATTGATCTTCACAAATATAATCGGTTACAAAGATTCGTATACAATCCCTAGATACAATCTTCCCGACTATCCTAGCCAAACACCCCTGCTCGCAGCACCCTCCGATGAGCTACCCGAATCCACGGAATCACCTCCGCCGTGTAGACTTCCACACCGGTACGCCTGAGCCACTCCGATCAACCAGACACCACCGACAACCCAACCTCCCGGTGATACGAACCCAGTCGACGCTGTGCCGAGACTCCGATCGGATTCCCAAGAAGTCACTCCGCTTCTCTCCGTCGTTACCGAGTTCTCCTCGTCACCGCCTGCCACCGTACGCAGTCGTCTCCACCGTTGGATTCGCCGGAGCTTTCTGTCTCTCGAGAAAGCTTCCCTCTTCTCTCTGAAGATTTCTGGTGTTTGCTTTGTTTGTGAATCGATAATCCTCTCTGATACTCGGCTTGAGTATTTATAGAGGTTCCTCAATAATACCGCGTTGATTAAGTCACCGAGCGTTGATTGAAAGTCAAACTCTGGCTGGCTGGAGAAACGGTTAAGTGACTGTGACTCACACATGCTCGTCACCGACGGGTGACCAACACTAATTTATTGATATTATTATTGAAACAATATATAGTTTCTTGACAAATGTTCATAAATATATTAACTTGGAAAATAGTGTAGTATTTATTTATTAACATGTAAAATACCTAAATTTGGACTAGTATTTCATGGCACTTCTTATCCCATGAATAATATGTTTAGTTTTTTTTTTTTTTTTTGTAAAATTAATTTTTTTAATATTCTTTTACTTAGTTGGAAAGAAATTCTTAGACGGGGATTTGTTATGTAATTAATTGTATTTTCTTTCATTAAAGAGCATTTTAGGTCTAAGCGCCAAAAAAATAAAAGTGGCGTTTTCGAGTCTCACTTTGGATTTTAAGTGATTTAAAGTCTGGGAGTATTTTCATGCTTTTTGTATGTAATATAAAATTTATTGATTAAGTTGATTTTACGTAGAAATGCCTAAAATAAGCGTAGATCAACCAAGAGTTAATTCGTACATAGTTTAATACTCAATTTACTAAAAAATGCATTGAGATCAAGGTTCAAAATTTCGACGAAAATTGTTTGAAAATCGCTATTGGTAAGTTTTCTAGACATATTTGTTATCGTTTTAACATTTTTTTGTCGATTTGCAGCATAAGCACTGCCTAACGATAATCACTAAAAATAAAAATAAAATGTATTTTTCAAAATCATGTGAGCCTAGTGGCTAAAGTTAAAATTGAGATAGCATCGAGTGGGTCGAGATATCGAACACTCGAGATTAACGATCTATCCAATTACCGTGATTTGTTCTGATATTCGAATGTTACGTAAAACGGTCATATTGATTATGACTGTTATGAATATTAAATTTAATTTGTTCGCATTAATTGAAATTTAGTATTAGCCGTTACATAATCGATTGAGTATTAATTTTTTCTCTCCCTCCCGCATCTATAAATTAAGGTGATCTCGACCCCTTTCGACATACCATTTGAAAACTAAGTTTCGAAAACTCTCTAGATATTATGACTTTGCTTCTCGTTTTTTTTTTTCACCCTGCAAATTAAATTTTCATGCTTCCCAAAGTTTCTTTGTCGTGAGTCTTTCGGTAAGGAGTTTAAGAAGTTTCAATTTGTCGGCGGACTTCGAAGTGCTATGAAGTTCGCAGTTGTCCCGTCGTATCTTGGGAAGCCAATCGCCTAACAAACTTCAAACACGTAATTGAGGCGAATCAAGTTTTAAGGAGAGCGTCCAACGCGTCTCATGAATCGCTAACCATTTTATGTTTTACAGGATATGAACAATTTTTTGGATCAAAGTGACAAGTTGATGCTCGTCAATTCAAGATTCTTCTAACATGTATCATCGAATCAATTTGTTGTTGTTTTTATTTATTTTATTTCTCATGCAGGCACAGAGGTAGCAGTGACCGAGAAAGGGCAGGGGCCTATCCTCAATTTTAAAATAATTACTTTTTAATTCACTGCAGTCTCAAAGTTTTGATAGTGGCTCAGTGGTTACCATGTTTTGTTTTCATACCATGACCTTCCAACGAGCAGAGTTCGAATCCTTGTTACCAACTTATTTACTTGTTTTTCTTATAACTACGAAAAGGATGTTTAATTCAATTAATTACAATTTGAAGTTATGAGATACCTTTAAATAAATATAAAACTATAAGAAAGAAACACTATATGAAAAACAAAAGTTGACTAATGTAGTTCTTTTTATACATAACAATGTGAAATTAAAAGGTATGAGTAAAATTATACAATGAACTCTTACATTTTTCAAGTTAAATCACTAACATGCTAAATCAATCGTTTTAATAACTTTTAAGATTTTTTTATAAAAATATATTATATTAATTAATTATTCACTATCAGTAAAAACATCCACTCCCTACATATTGTATAAGACATATTATAAATGAAATTTTTTTTTGGCAAATTATGATTTTTTTTTTTGAAAATTCAATCGTGCCCTTAGTGAGTTTGAGAGTTGGCTCCGTCACTGTTTTCATGTATCATTATCTATGAAAATTATACCTAACAATTATGAATTATCATCCCTTTCTATTTGTTCGATGCATGACTTCTTCACTAAGCCAATTATATGTATTATGATAATAATATCATGAATCATCAATTATCATCTCTTTCTATTTGGACGAATTATCGATCTAAGGTGAGATCCACCAACCATGCAACTTGATGCAAACCCTATAGCTCAAGATGGGGGTTTTCAATTTCTATTATTAATATTAATATCTTTAGTATTATTATTTAAACAAATATATTTGCGGCATAAATTTCTCAATATATTATTCCTCAAGTTTTTCAATATATTATTCCGATTCTCAATCTTATTTTTCGATGAAAACTATATTTAATTTAGATCTTCAAATAAGTTTGGATATAATTACCAATAATAAATTCTTTCAAGAACGCTATAAGATTTTAATATTGATTCTTTAGATGCCGAGCAAAGCGGGTGTGTTGGTGTATTTATTATTTCATATTTTGCATACAAAATATAAGTGACTTATTCATTGATAAGAGGAAAGAAAAGAAAAAAGAAAAAGTTAACATGGTAAAATAGAATCTCGAGTCATTGAATTGATGAGTAAGACACAGCATTTATGGGTCTGCGAAAGAAGGAAAAATGGCGGCGATAATACCTAAGTTCTTTATTTTGGTGCACTTTAATACTTAAGTCTTTTTTTACGGTAATAATACCTAACTTCACAAACCGTTAGCACCAGTTGATACCTCTCTGTTAGTGTGCTCTATTTAATACCATATTTAAAATATTGAATATGTTGTAAATAGAACCCAACTTACGGAGAAGTATCAACTGCCGCTAACAAGTTAGGTATTATTACCGTAAAAAAAAAGACTTTTAAGTGTTAAAAGTGCACCAATATAAAGTAAAAAGAACTTCAGTATTATCGCCATTTTCCCGCGATCCGTTGAACTGATGATTCATCGCGAGAATAACATTTAGAATATTGTTTAAGAAATTCACAACCCTTATGAAAATTGATGGCAAAAATATTAAAGTTGTGCAAATATACAAAATATTAGACTAGTATTGTAGGCACTTCTTAAAAGAAGCACCACCAAAAATAGGCGTATGCCACTGATAGCAGCGCGCACACGGTATTCTTTAGTAAAAGGCGAAAGAATAGTTCGCTATGTGCTCACCGCGTGGCTGCGTGCTTTCTACCGTGAGCTTATCAGCATTTATATACTCAGTTTTGGAGTACACAGTGTCTTTTTGTTTCCCATGTGGGACTTTTTACATTAATAAATAGTAAAATAGTTATCAACATTATGATCGTAATTTTTTCTCAACTCACACGATATAAAATATGGTTTTTTTGAATTAAAATAAAAAAAAGTTTAAAAACAAAATATATCTAACGGAAAATTGAAAACAAAATAAAACAATTAACAAAAATAAATGAAAATCAGCCCTACCTACCGAGATCTATTATTCAGTATCAGTTTTACCGCGGTCTTATTTAAGTAAATATCACAACATGTTATGAACTTGTCCCTTATTTTTCTTTTTATTGTATATAAATTTGTTTTCTTTTTCTTTTTCTTTTTTCGCTTTGCCTTTTAATTGTTTATTGAATTTACCCTTTAAATTTGGTTATCTCAGATAAATTGAAATTTAATATGTACTAAAATAAAATACTAATTGTTTTTTACCCATTTCCATTGCCGTGAAAAAACTGTCTTGACAGAAAGGCGTAACGTAACAAAGTGAATTAATAGGAAAAAAAAAACTAAAAATGACAAAATTAGAATTTGTTACTTTTTAACGGACGTAGGATGCCCCGACATTTTAACGTCCGTCAATTAAACAAATATATATATATACTTCGCCTTAATTTTATCGACTTTTAAAGTACTTTTGTCACTATTTCCAAATATATACCTGTTCGTTTGGCCTTTAATTAGTCATATTTCACCGTTGTAGGTCTCACGTAATGAAATATCCATAAACCACGCATGTGCAAGTTTCTACTAAATAAATTTACAAAAGGAAGAATTTTCCCTTCCAAGTTTTGCATCTAATTATTATTCCACACCAATCATCCTAATTGTAGAAGCTACAAATTATACATTTACAAATATTTACCGACTTTTATACACATCTACACTCCAGCAATCCCACCTACAAACTCCGCAAGTCTTGTCGCCCCGGACGACTTTGCAGTCTCTGAAACCGGGCATCGCCTACCTGCGAGTCTTGATGAATAGAACCGGAGACCTAATCGAAATCTAAAGACGCTTCCACCAGTTGCCCGAATGAGATTCTTACGGGTTCTCCACTACCCTTTGATGATTTCGATTGTTTGTTCACGTGGACGGCGGATTTTCTGTATCAATTAGGCAACATCAAAGTTTAAAATCCAGCAGCGGTAAGTAAATGATTATGACAGTTTTTTATGTGTTTAAGGTTCCATTGAGTAAGGGTATTACGGGTAATTTATGATTATGGTATTTATCTCATACCTTCTCCGAAAACCTGTTCGAATCGAGCTACTATGTGTTTCCCATAGGTGTACTTCTTCAGGGCGTGTGCGTGAGATCTTATGCGATTTAGCAATATTATCCGCTGACTATCGGTGCAGATTTCCAGTGTCTTCTGAACCACGTAATTTGCGAACTGATCTTTCATCATCGTCTGAGGAAGAGGGAAGAAAAACACTGTCAAATTATATACAATAATATCCAATATTTTGAACTAGTCTTCGTTGTTTACGTCTTATCACATAGCAGAATATGTATATAATACGTGACAGATTACTTAAAAAATCACGACATTGTTTACTAACCAATAAATTATCATTTCCCTCGGTCTGGCCAACAATCTCGTTGATTATGAGCTCCTGCTCGGATGGACCACCGTGCTCCAAGCACTTCTCAATCACATTTGAGGCAAATTTATGCTGACTCAGCTTCACGATATGCCCCGAAAGCTTGCCAATAATTTGGCGTCTTTCCTGAGGCTTCCCTCTCTCTAAGACATGCTGTGAATAATTTCAAAGGAAACGTCAAAAATAATGGCAACATGATAAGCACATGCATTGGCTGGTAGGTCATCATTGAGTAAATGTTAAAGACAGCGGATAATAACTAACTAGAGGAGGAAGGGTAAATCAGTCTTCTGGGTCGTTTAGTTTAGTCCTTAAATGTCTTTTACTTGATTCTAAAGCAGTAAGCGTTTTTAGCGGTTTACAATCCTATAAAAGCAGGGAGAGAGAGAGAGAGAGAGAGAGAGACCTGAGTGACGTAATTTCCGTACTGGTCCTGAGCCAAAGCACATACAGATTCCATGATTTCATCAACTATAAACTGACACTGTACTTCATCCGTGTAGTGCTCCAGAACTCTCTACAATAAACAAAGCCTGTCGCATTACACAACTGAGGAAATGGCAAAACTATGTAGAGATCACTATCTTCCAACATTCTGAGTTACCTGAATAACACGACAACCATATGGATGCATGGAAAGTGTAGCCACTTGACCGCAGAAAGCCGAAATAATGAATCCAATTTTCTCCGTTGGAATGCTCTCAATGCACTTTTGAATAACATGATTCCCGTTTTGGTCTCTCACGCATCTCATAACGTGTCCGTCAAGTTCGTGAACTAGTTGAGCTTTCTGTTCAAGCTCAATGACCTCTAGAGCCTGCTCCAACACAGAGATCAAAATGATGTTACTAAGGAGCGTAACAATAGTACGGTAATAGTTAATGACTAACAATGTCGTGAGCATATCACAGTTGCATCAGAAAGCTCAAAGTTGGATCTTGTTAACAGTATTATAACAATTTCTCTATCTTTTAAACTCACTGATATGACCCGAGACCCGAAGACGAAATGGTGTTTAATGACTTCCCTTCGATCATATTTGAAATAGTGGACCTGTGATTTCTTGTACTTGAATGGACACTGACTAAATGTTTTAGAAAGTAAAATCACCATTTCAAATCTGATTGAACGGAAGTCATTAAACACAATTTCATCTTTCGGTCTCATTAATTTATTAGGGGTTTGAATCACTCACCCTTTTAATACTTTAAGTTAAAAAAACAAATCAATGACGATAGCTGCATAAATTGCTTTACACGACTTATCTCAATTTGAACCTTGGAAGGTACACTGACAGACACGGGAATATGCATTTGGTAAAAATAAATTCATCAAAAAGACAAATCCATGAATGTATTTAAAGCCCACGACACACTAAAAGAAGATCCATGCAAAATTTAAAGTAAAAACTAATAAAATCTTCAGATTCCTCACTCTATATTAATAAGATCCACACCGAATCAATCGACAAATAAATTCATAATTGATACCTTTTGGATTACACGACAGCCATACATTTGCAGGCTCAAAGTTAATATTTGACCTCGTAGTTGATTCGCAAGTTCCTTCCTCTGATCATGGCTTCCATATTCAAAAAACTGCACAGAAAAAATAGTGGGAAATTTATAATTCAAGAAATCTGATGAATGAAAAAAAATGGAATACAAAGTACCTTTTGAATGACATAGTTACCAAAAACATCAGTCATTAATCTGGATGCATGCGGCAGAACTTCTCTAAATACCGCAGCCTTCTCTTCGACACTGCAATTTTCCAACTTCTGCTGAATAAATCTGCTACCGTGTTGATCAGAACTGAAATTTCAAAATCGGAGACGATTTGTTCAGAAAAACAAAGCTTTAGATTAATCAAGAAATGGATACTAGTACAGAATGGAACCTACCTAAATTCAACAATGTGCCCTGTAATATCAGACAGCTCAAATCTGCGGCCTTTACCAGATTTCAACTCTTCAAGAAAATTATAAATCTTAGGGTCCTCAAATCCCTCAAATGCCCTTTGTCCAGGCCATCCACCATATACTCCGGTGTTTCTTCCGGGTCCAGAACCCAATGGGAATCTCATTTCAGCCCTCCCCCGAGCTCTAGGTGATCCAGGCAAAACTGGACTTGGAAGGGGTGAAGTAGGGTACTGCATTAAGACGCCACCAACATTCGACGTATTTACAAAATAATTTGGACTCATTTGCCCTCCTCTTTGTGGGTTTGGATTCAAATTGGCAGGGGCATTTCTTGAGTTGTGGATTTTGTGTTCATAACCCATATTATCCAACCCTTTCTTTGGATCATAAGGACCTGGAAATCCATACGGGTCTCCAAAAGGTTGTCGGGCATACTGCATAGACATAGGATCCACAAAATGAGATTGCATTGAAAATCCAGGCTGTCCATAGAACTTCTCCGTCACAGATGTCCGAGGATTATAGCTGGGGCCAGCTGCTCCGTCAACAACCATCGAAACAGCACCAGGCGGCGGGAATCCGGTAACATAAGGAGGGAAAGCGTTGGGGTTTACGGAATACCCACCCACATACGGTGCAGAGAAAAGCCCTGGTGCCTGCATATTTGAGTAGAACGGATTGGTCGAAGTCATGTAGGCGGCAGCGGTTGCGTAAAGCGGAGGAGTAAACCCCGAAGATTGGAGTACAGGCTGTACTTCAGATGGAAATTTAGCAGGACTATGGAGAAACTGATCCATGCCTAAATACATGTTGTTAGATCCTGGGCTCGGAATTTGAGATTTCGGAATCTGGGATTGATGTAAGTTGCTATGTTGATGATGTGTCTTGTTAATCATGAAATTATTATGGCTTTGACTTGCTTGAATCACCAAATTCGGAGGAGGAGTAATGTTAAGTGCCTTCATCCCGGAAATAACATTATTCATACTCGAACGATCGCCACTATCACGAGATGACGAGCTTGGAACTGGAGCAGGTGACGGGTCAGTGTTTAACGGTGTTGTATTACCTGTTCTGATACTAGACATACTTATGTTAGGTGTGCTACTAGGAGAGTTATACAGAGAGCTTGAGCCAGTATCACGATCCACAGATTCCTCGGCAATTCCATCGCGCCGTTCATCATATACAGGTGAAGCAGAGCCACGATTGTCTGGCTGCAAATTCCAAAACAAAAATTGGCGTTCATCATGATGTCATTACAGCAACCGATTTTTTGATAGTATAGAATTTGAAGTTTGCATAACGGTATTCACAAGACCATCTTGAGAGACTTTTTTCAGAAGAATAAAATATTAATTATCAACAATGACTTTCAAGAAATAGAATGCCATATGAGATTTTAAGGCACAAATACGGAAGCGTATTTTAATATTTGAAGGTTCACCTGCGATAAATCGCCAGCAAAATTACTTTGGCCCGAGGTGTTCTGATCAGGCCACACTCCACTTGCCCTATCTACCCAATTGCTCGGGTTCTTTTGCGGTGATTGGTCCTCTTCGGGCTCTTCCTTGTGAGTAGGAAGTGCTCCATGCAGAGAAAGATTACCACTATCATCTACAGAATTCAATCCCCAACTGTTTCCATAACCACCAATATGTCTCACTATTCGCCGATTCTCCCAGGATATAAGCGGAGGAGGAAGTCTAGGGTTCAGATTCACGTTCGAGCAGTAATACGCCAGATAAGCCGGATCAGCACGCAGTTGTTCCTCGGATTCATAATTTCCGATAGAAATGTCGAGACTTTCCATGCTTTCGTTAGCGGAATTCTGCAGCGATAAGACGTTTTCAATGGCCAAAAACGAGCCCTCCATGCTCGGCGGGGCACTCCCACTTCGATTAGGAGCCACCTCCTTTCCACTCCCGTTAAATCTATGGCCTTTCAGTATTGATTTCAGCTCCTCCGCTGCCATATTGGCAGACGAAGGAACAAACGCCGACGCCTTCTTATGCGGGGCCCACTTGCCACTTGTTTCCGGCATTCTGATGGGACTCTCGGTTGCCATATTACGAAGGCGCTATTTTCAATAGTCCAGGGAGTTGTTACATAGTAATCTGATTCAACAATCAAAATGAAAGCAAAATTCAGTAAGAAAACCGGGCGGATCATAGTATTAGTAAAACCATATATATAGACGACATGATCGAGACAATATATACATATATATACACCTCAAAATCAGAAATGCAATCAAATTAGAATAAGAGTCAACTGTATGCTAAGTCAAGGTCAACCTCTTGTCAGAAACACCGAAAAGAAACCATAGTCTAAGCAAATTCAGTATCTTTTCTTGAAAGAAACACCTTCTTGTAGACATATGAACACATATAGAAGAATCCTGTATATATACGAATACGATCACACAAACAAACACCTCCATTTCCACACAACGGAAGACCCACAACAACAAGGAATCAAGCTGCAAAACCCTAGCAAGCGGAGAACGAAGGAGAGAGAGAGAATTACCAGGAGAGAGAAGAGTCAGTATTCCCAAAACAAACCCTAGTTTTTTTTCTAGAGAGAGAAAGTGAAGAGAGAGAGAAAAGACTAAAAATGAAATTTTGGCTTCAAGTAAAGCAAAGTGAAGAAGGGGATATAATATATATAATATTATAAATAGTGTGTTGCTATTAGGGGTGCAACTGGGTAGGGTACCCGGTTTTTTCGAGGTACCCGGTACCCGGAACCGGAATCCGGGTATCCGAAAATGGATACCCGGAACCGGTATCCGAAATCCGGGTACCCGAAAATCCGGGTACCCGGTTTCCGGGTATCTATATTTCGATACCCGGTACCGATACCCGGTATCCGGTTTTGGGAACCGGATCCGGGTACCCGGTTTTTACCCGGTACCTGTTTAAAAAAATATATATATTATTTAAAAAACAAAACATACATTCATCTTAAAAAAAATTGCATAAAAAAATATTCCAACGCATCGAGCATAAAAAAAAGAGTCCAAAATGCATAAAAAATAGTCTCGCGCATCAAGCATAAATAAAACATAGTCCCGCGCATCAAGCATAACATAATACCGCGCAAAAAAGAAAAGAAAAAAAAACATAGTCTCGAGAACCCCGAGAGGCAGAGATGGAGGGGGGAGACTAAGTCACAAAAGGTTAATTACACGGAGTAAAAAGGGCCAAGCACAAAACCCTAAAAATTTAAAATATCATAAAAATAAAAAAATTCGGATAGTAAAACCGAGTACCGGGTACCCGGTATTTTTATTTTTAATACTCGGTACCCGTATCCGGTTTTGAATCCGGATACGGGTACCCGGAACCGGAATCCGGATCCGGTTCCGGTTCCGGTTTTTAAATCCGGATATCGATTCGGTTCCGGATAATTACCCGGTTTCCGGGTATTATTTGCACCCCTAGTTGCTATCTTCAGATAATGTTATTGCTTTTTAATTAAATAAATAAATAAATAAATAAATAAATGAAATGAAAATGGGTTTTCATTGTTAGTTACTAAAGTTTTGTCCTTTTGTGGAATGGTGGACTTTAGTATAGTTGGATGGAGTGGAAGTGGACAAATGGAGATGATTGTTCACGCAGTTCTTCATCTCTCCGCGCGACACCTGTCAAGCCTGCACATATTTACAATAACGCCCCTTCTACTTTACATCTTCATAAGCAGTTATGCCCCCTTGTATTTTCAAAAAGGATAATTACGGTAAAAGTACTTAAATTTTAATTAAACGAAGAAATAAGGACGAAAGTATTCAAAGTCAATAAGTGTGAGGCGATAATTTTTCTGTTCAAGCTTTTCATCGTATTCAATTGAGTAAAGGTGTTAGATAGCTAGATGGTATGTGTATTTTAGGTATGATTTAATAGCATTATGCTAAAAAAATGACCAACATTTATAAAAAGAATTGGACAACAAAATGTGTAGCCTCATATTTGTTTAGGATAATTTTGTCACTATTTTTGTACTTTGGACTTTTGTCGGCTCAGTTGGTCAATCTTTCTACTATTTTCGTGATTGCCTATTTTCAAAAAGTAGCTCGTTGTCTTTCTACGTGTTAACGAAATGACAAAAATTAAACTTATATGCAACATGTGACTTATTTGAAAATATCTAACGGATCAAACATTGAGTACATTAGCCGCCGAAAATAAATATTAAGTACATAATCCGCAGAAGATCAGACATTAGGTACATTAGCCGCAGTTTATCCATTTATCTTTAGTCTCGTAGTACTTTTATTTTAAAATTATTTGGACAACTATATTCATCGATACTTCGCAATAATTTTATAATTTATTATATTGATCATGTTCAATAATCAAATGTCAAAATATTTATAAATAAGTGATATGTTATGAACAATTTAACTTTTTTTTGTTGTTATTTATAACACGTAAGAGGTGATATAATTTTTTAAAGTATCAAAGTTTAAGGGGGTAAACAAACTATACATTCTCAAAAACAAAACAAGAAAAGTAAACCATACTGATATACAAAATTTGAGGGCATTCTTATCAATTACTCGAATATAAATTTTTAAATGATAATTCATTATTGACCCTGTTTGCTTCAACTATTACTAGAAGGACGAATTGTTTTAAATATCTTTCGATCACAGAAACATTTTTCAGAATCTAAGAGATAAAATCCAAACACTATTATTAATACGTAAATAAATAAATTATTATATGATTGTCTCAAATTTTACTATATTTATTAGTGCTTCATAATGGTCAAATGGTTGGTAATCTTGGACTATATGCGAATCCAAGCCATTTGTATAGTAGTTTTTTTTTTATATATATATATGAATAATAGAAAGTCTAGACACGCATACACAGACATGTCACGTGATACTCAGGGGCGTTGTTTACACAGAGGCGAGTCAATACTCGTGTACCACTTGAAAATCAGCACGTAAAAAAATACAAATAAAAAACCGTAGATATTATGTATAAAATATTAACAGTAAATTGAGTAATAGAATGGGCATATAATAACTTTAGTTGTTGCTTTGATATCAAGGTTTTCCTTTTTAAAAAAATCTTGATTGACTCCTAACACCAACAAAACATGTACTTAAAAAAAAATCGTAATTTACCATTTTATTTGAGGCAAAATACTGCAACCTTTATATTTCTAGTGGTAAAAAAATATATTATTATTTCACGTTTTTGGTCCGTTTGATCGCATTTCAACACAGTTTCAAAATATTATAATTATTTTTTTTTCTTTCACTTTTGGTTCTTTCTCATCAATTGTCTTTAATTCATTTAAAAAGTAATAAATAGTTATAATAATTTATTAAAAATGTGTCAGAACGTGTCATCGATACCTGTATTTCAGTTTCTGTTGACGTGGAATTTGTATATAATATTTTTTTAAAAATTGACTTTATATTTCGTTTAAGGTAACTTTATCTATTTGTTATCGTTGGATGAATTTTTGGATTTGTGTGCTATTTATGTTGCGTGAAGAAAAGCTCTCTTTCAGCTTGTGCCTACGCGCATGTTAATGTTGATTGAAATAAAGCTCCTCTTCAACTTGCCTCGGTGCATCTCCAAGAACTTGTTTTGCTACAACTAACTCATGACGAGTTCAACTAGATGGTAAACCAAACAGTTGATACTTGAAGAAAACCCTCTTTCTTATTCTTGTGGCACACATGAGTCAAAGCAAATGTCTCATCGTCGCAAGCAACGGTTGACTGACAACATGCTCGACACTATTCATGCATAATGTAACTCATGCCCCTCCTTATATAAAGGGAGCTGAAGATCATTTTGAAGAGGTTGGACTCTCGTAGGAAAATTTTTTAGAAGAACACAATTCATTCTCTCATCGGACATCAATCAATGCTCCCTCAGGTGGTCTTACGCATACACCTTCCTTTCAAGTGGTTGACCATGCTTGTGAGAATCTCGACCACTGATTGAAACACCCTTCCGTGATGGGGGACTCTCCCAAAGAAGACTCCTTATAACCTCTTGGACAACACAAAATCCTTCAAAAAGTCTCGTTTCCTCATCTTCGGGACTTGTTAGCACCATTTGAAAGTGTCCTTCCCTTCTCAAAGGAACCATTGAAGACTCTACCCTCACGCATGCACCCGCTCTTGAAAATAATTGCAAACAACCATAATGGAATCCCCGCTCAACTGGTACCTCATTAATCGGCAGATAGAGCCACATAAAATTCATGCGTATATTTTACTTTCGGCCTCTGCCCTTTTTTTTTTGAAGGAAATAAATTCATTAAGATTAGGGCTTTAAATCACCCCGCACATACACATCGATCCACTCCGGGCAATTACAAGACCAAAAGTCCGAAGTTCCCGCGGGGATACGAGATTTCGCTAACGCGTTTGCAACCTCGTTACATAGTCTAGGAATCCACCGAATCTTCCCCGTCGGCGCCACTTTCTTAAGCAAGCCTTCAATACTCCGTAGAATCGGTCCTTGTAAACTATTAAATAGCTTGCCGTTGACAATTTGGATTGCCCGGAGACAATCCGATTCTACCACCGAGATTGTCCAACCCCGGTCATGGGCGAATTGAAGCCCATGAAGAATAGTCTTGCACTCCGCCTTCAGAGCCGAGTCCACCACGATTAGCCTTGCGGCCGTGACCCCTAGCACCATGCCTCGGGCGTTCCTCACGACTCCACCGACCGTCGCTTGTCCGTGTTCTTGCAACCACGCCACATCCACATTAAGAGTAAGCCCCCCGTCCTCCGCTCCGGTCCAAGAGGATTGTCGAACTGGTTTGTCGACCCACCGGTGCAAATTCGAGCTCTTCCATATTGCTTGTGCTCGTTCACAACCCCAAATTGCATGGAGGCCATCCTCCGGTAAAGCCCCGCAAAACTTGCAAAACGGTAAACAATCCACCCCTCTACCTCGAAGCGCTCCAAAGGTCGGTAAAGCGTCAAACCACATCCGCCAAATTAGATGTTTTACCTTAGGGGGGATTCGGAGGCCCCACATCGTCTTCTACCACCGCGGTTCTTGAGAAGCCGAGCACGATGGTCCATCGCGGCTAGTCGATCGTGCAAGCCGGTAACCCGACCGAACCGTATATATCCCGTCCTCTTCAAAATGCCATACTAACCGATCGGTGGGGTCCTCACACCCCAACGGGATTCTCAAAATTGTGTTGGCGTCATATGGATTCATCAAATTCTGTACCAAGTCATGATCCCATTTCCCATCATCGATGAAGTCGGCTACTCTCCAGGGGTACCCATCGTTAGGCTCTCCGCTAACCACGCCAAAGGCTCCAGATCTCGGTAGCCAAGGTTGAGAAAAAGCCCTAAGGTTCCCACTCCCCACTTGCCACCTAATCCCCCGTCGAACCAAATCTCGTCCCCAACAAAGGCTTATGCAAAGAAAGGAGGAGTTAGCCTTGTGCTCAAATTCAAGAACCGAGGAAGCCGGAAAATACTTTGCTTTGAGCACTCTAGCCATCAAGGACTCGGGGTGTCGGATAATGCGCCACGTAAGCCGTCCCACGAGTGCTCGGTTGAAATCGCCAAGGTCTTTGAAACCTAGGCCGTCCTCCGCTTTCGGCTTAGCGATGAGGTCCCATCGTTTCCAATGGATTTTGCGCTTATCTTCCGAGCCGCCCCACCAAAACCGAGCAATAAGCCTATGAAGTTCGTCAATGGTGGTCGAGGGGATCCAAAAAAGACTCATTGTGTAAGTCGGTATCTCTTGAATCACCGCCTTCACAAGAACCTCGCGTCCTCCCGCCGAGAACATGTTTGCTTTCCATGCCCGAAGGTGCTTGCTAACACGACTTGTGAGGTTACTAAAAGTTGCCACTTTTTGACGCCCCACTTGTGTCGGTAGCCCGAGATAAGATTCGAGCTTTTCAACAACGGTCATATTGAGAATACTAGCAAAGTGGGCCACCCTCTCGTCCGAAATGTTATTCGAACAACACATCATGGATTTCTCCATATTGACCATTTCCCCGAACCTTTCTCGTAGGTCGTTAGGAGGGAACTTATCGCATTGCAACAATCATCATGAGCTTCGCAAAACACGATACTATCATCCGCGAAGAGAAGGTGCGTCACCGGAGGAGCCTCGGGTCGACAAACAAAGCCTCGAAGAAGGCCTAGACGTTCTTGACCTCGAATAAGAGCGGATAAACCCTCCGCACATACAAGGAATAGGTATGGCGTTAATGGGCACCCTTGCCGAAGCCCCCTCGCCGGACTGAATGTCCCTCCAACTCTCCCATTGATGACCACGGAGAAGACCGGGGTGGAGATGCAATCACGCACCACGTCGGTCACTCTTGGACCGAAACCCATTCTTTTCAACATCGCGTCAATGAAACCCCATTCAACTCGATCGTAAGCTTTGCTCATATCAAGCTTAAGGGCTACGCTTCCTTTCTTCCTTTTTGTCTTCGTTTTTAGCGAATGGAGGAGCTCAAATGCGATGACGGCGTTGTCCTTGATAAGTCTACCGGGGACGAAAGCACTTTGCGCGTCGGAGATGACGGAAGAAAGAGCCCCTTTGATCCGATTAGCCACCACCTTTGTCACAATCTTGAGCGTCACGTTGCATAAGCTAATAGGTCGGTAGTCTTTAACTTGAGTCGGATTCTTGACCTTCGGAATAAGGACAATATTCATCGCATTCCAAGGGCGGGCACTAGCATGTCCATTTAAAATGTCCAAGCATTCCTTCCAAACCGTATCCCCGAGCACTTTCCAATACCTTTGGAAAAATAAGGCGTGGAAACCATCGGGGCCCGGAGCTTTGCGAGGCCCCAAGGAGAAAAGGGCCTTGTCCACTTCCTCGCTCGTGAAAGCTTCCTCCATGATGTGTTGTTGCCAATCCGGGAGCGCGCGAACGTCTTCGCGTGTGATCATGTCAAAATCATTTTCGGAAGCCCCATTCGAAGTGAAGATGCCAATAAAATACCTTTCGAAAACATTGCGGACCTCCCGTTCCCCCGTAATCCAAATGCCCTCCTCGTTTTGGATACCACGGATAAGATTTTGAGACTTTCTACGTCCGGCTCGCGAGTGAAAATAAGCCGAATTCTTGTCACCCCCTTTGAGCCAATCCGCCCTCGCCCGTTGCTTCCAATAATACTCATCAACTAGGAGGAGCGATTCGAGCTCGGATCCCACTTTCTTAGCTTCTTGACGTGTTTCCGCGGATCCTTATCTCGATTAATTCTTTCGAGCCTAGCCGACAAGTCCTTGATTCTAGTTTCTCTATGCCCAAGAAATTTGCAAGCCCAATCCCGCAACGCACCTTTGCAAGCGGTAAGACCACGGACCACGGTTCCACCCCCTCTTGACTCAAGACCGGCCTTCCATGCGTCCCGGACGATTAGAGCACAATTTTCATTTAAAATCCAACCCGGTTCGAACGTTCGCCCATCTCTTCCTAGACACCCCGTTATCACGCACCACCGGTTTATTATCCGTCGTGTCGATGATGAGGACCCGATGGTCGGACCCCCAAAAGTCCAAAATCTCCACCCTACTCGCCGGGAACCGCCTCGTCCATGCTAAGTTTGCACATGCGCGATCAAGTCTACATTGGACGTTGTGGAGACCGCTTTGCATGTTATTCCACGTACAAATTTCCCCGTGAAAGCCTAAATCAATGAGCCCGCAAGCGTCAAGGGTCTCTCCAAACTCGATCATTCCGGCTGGTCGGCGCCGGGATCGACTAACGTGTTCAAAGTCGAAGAGAACCTCGTTAAAATCACCGGCGCAAACCCATGGGCTCTCATCACCATTATGAATTCTTCGAAGTAATTCCCAAGAGAGAGACCGGAGTGTTTCGTTTGGCTCACCGTAGAAACCGGTAAATCTCGAAACCCTTCCTACGTCGTCTTTAATAACGGACCCTTCCTGAAGCTCCTAATAGTAACCTCAATATTGTCATTCCAAAGAAGTTGAAGACCGCCACTTTGACCGGTAGCGTTTACCCCGAAACTGCTGGTGAAGCCCAATTTGCTTTTCAAACCATCCGCCCAATTTACTCTTAATTTCGTTTCCGATAAAAAGAGAAGGTCCGGTTTCCGCTCACAGATAAGCCTCTACAAGCGGCTCATAGCCCGGAGATTACATAATCCCCGGACGTTCCAGCACAATGTTTTCATGACGTCCGGTCGGCTCGTTGATCGTGAGCCGCCGATATCGTGAACTGAGAGGTCGTCGTCATGTCATCCACCTTTGAAACAGAACTGATCACTGGTCCTTGGCCGATGGTGGTAGCTTCTTCCGTTCTTTGGCGTTTTCCCCGTCCAGTAATCCGAAGCTCTTTAATGTCGCTTGGAAAATTTGGATTAGTTTCCTGCGTAAACTCAGAGGATAGTGAGCCAAGAGTAGAAACAGAGCGAAAAAACTCTGTTTTGTTTAGGATATTAGCTCTCGGGTTGGTTAAAGCCAACTGCCACTTTGGAGGGGAGAAATTAAAGGGGAGAGAAGACATGGATTCGGGTTGGGCTTCCATAGCCTTTAGAAGGCCCATAGCAGAGAATACCCGAACCTGGGCTTTGGGGAGGCAACAAGGTGGGCTTGCCACTTGAGATGGGCCCACGCCTAACAGATGCCCTACTTTCGGCCTCTGCCCTACTTGCACCTTTGATCATATTCTGTCTCACCCTTGCACGCTCAACGTCGACGAAAAATCACATTAAATTTTATATTTGGACAAATTATTTATATGAAAAAAGTAGAATATACTGCACTAAAGCCTTTTAATTTGAGGTACGATATGTTGAGGACTTGTCATGTGGGGTGAAAATTGTATACATTAAAAGAAAAACCCACAAAATGTTCAAAAAAAACATCTAAGGTTTAAAAGAAATGCTCATAGTTTCATAAAATTAATTTATACCCACTAATAATTTTGTTTGGAGCATATTACCCTTAATATTAATTTTCGTTTAATTATTATTAATTATATATTTTAATTTCAAAATTATTTCTCCTATAATTGTGGTTTTATTTCATTTAATTTATCCCTCAATTATTTTCATTTTCAAAATCCTCACTCCTCTTTGAATTCTCGTTCTCTCTCCTATACATATATATACACACACGTACATACATTATCTCTCATATATATATATATATATATATATATATATATATATATATATATATATATATATACACACACATACATACACCGTCCGCGAGCACTCATCCCTCCTCTCCGTCCGCTAGCGCTATTCTCTCTCTTTCTACTTCGGAGCACCTTTGTTGTCGTTGCTGTTCGGAGCGCCGTTGACGACGGTGGCCTTCGGCGCTCCTTCTTCGACTGTGTTCACCGTCAGGGAGGCCGTTAATTCGCTCGCCATTCGCTTCTCCACCGCCTCACTTTTGCCGTCGTGCAATCTCGGCAATGTCGCCCTGCCACGCCGATCTTGGTCTCTATCATCGTTTTCTTTTAAGCTCAGGCCGTGGATTGGCGTGAGCGCCGGTGATGATGCGAAGGGTGGAGGAATGAGGAAGACGCTCGAGCTCGGATCGTTGTTTGGCCTATGGTACCTCTTCGACATCTACGTCAACATATACTTCGACAACGTGGAGCCTTTGTAAGGATAGTTACCATTTGGTTATTATATGTACGTATTTGTAACTATAAGAGTATTCATAACTATAATTACGTAATTTTAATTTTGTAATTACAGTTACGTAATTACAATTTTTTTTCGTAGTTATAGTTTCGTACTTAGTTACGTAATTTTAATTTTGTAATTACAGTTACATAATTATAATTTTTTTTTCATAATTACAGTCTCGTAACTGTATATACGTATCCGTAATTAGGAGGATACATAACTATAAATACGAAACTGTAATTAGGAGGATTTAATTATGGTGGATGTACTTTTGAATTTCTAGTGAAAAAAATCTTAATCGTAATTTTATTAAAAATAGTGATAGTTTGTTATTAATTTCAAATTATAGCTTTAACATTTAATTTAATAATTATTAATTAGTTAAGGTCATTGAGAAACGAGTTCAAATTAGTTATAATTAAGGATGACTATAAAAAATAAAAAATAAAAATAGCGCTTAATTGATTATTCAAATATTCCTATTTAAAATGAAGGTTAATTAACATATTGTTAAGGGTTTTTTTTTTTATGAATTAATTGAATAATTCTATTATGCTACAATTAAGGAATATTAATTATAAATAAGTAAATATTTTCCCTATTAGTCAAATAAATTAAATGTTGGAAATTATTAATTAGATAATTATCTACATAATTAAAATAAGAAGGGTATAATTGTCCACAAATAAATTTATTGGTGGTTTTAATTACAAAAAATAAATGTGGGCATTTTTTTGAAACCTTGAGTCACAAATGGGCATTAGGCTCATTTACCCTAGATTAAAAATGACTTTATAATGCATTAGTTCTTGTTTCTCTCGCCCTTTTTTCCTTTCTATTATTTTTTTTATCATACTACACAGATATAAATTGTTTTGAGGAAAAAAAATATTTAATACAACACAATGTTGTAAGTAAATACCACTTGTTCAATAGTCACGTCGTTGCGCGTGGCAATGCCGCTCTTAGAGTGTTTTCCGATGAGCAATATGGGTTGGAAGAACACTTCAGACAGGTCATCGATAGTTGACGACGATGGACCTAGGGAGGAGCACTTGATTTTAAGGCGTGCCCCAACATTACCAGATCTCAATTAAAGTTGAAAATGAGGACGAAGATAAGATAGCTAAAACGACTTGTGAAAGGTTCTTCTCATTCGTTCCTTCCCTTGCTTCAGTACACACGGTTATGGAGAAAACCAAGTACAAGCTTGGATTCTCATCGCGTACAACAATGCCAGAAAATGGAAATGAAGAATGTTTCTTGAGATTTGTGTTAGTACTTTTTTTTGGATAAAGGACTTGGTACTTTCTAAATTGGCTATCCTTGGCTTTTATGAGCCAAGTATTATTCAATTTATAGGTAGAGAATTGGGCCTTATAATGGGCTATGATACAAGGTGTTAACTGAATACCCTAATTATGCGGTCCCCATCAGAATCTGTTAGGGTGACTTGGCAGGGGTGCAAAGTTTTGTCATATGAGAGGAGACAAGCTTCCCCGATTGAGTCGTCATGGTCGCTCGTCTTCGAGCTCGTGCATAACGCTCTCTGTGAGTGCTTGGACGGACCGGCCCGTCCTCTGCTTTGGCATTAGAACGGGCAAGACGTCCGAGGGTGAGCCCGAGGCGCGTCTCTCCCCATCGTTTTCGGGCGAATCTTGCTCGACAAATCTCTATTTTGGTCGAGGATGAGATTGGCTCGTCATCACTACTCTTGATGGGCTTTATGTCACATTGGGCCTGGCTCTTGTTCTTACATGAACTTTTCTCCGTCATCTTTGTCAAGCCCGTAATCCTTGAAAAGAGGGCCCACTTATTTTAACCGATTTCGACCCCTAACACACAATATTATAGGAGTGCCTAATATTTTAAATTGTAGTGGAATTGCTATAATTTTTTTAATTTTTTTACGGTTAATAGTTTTCACTATATATAATTTTATTATCTATTATTAATGTCCCGTCAATATTTAAAAAATAAAAAAAATTATAATCTCTTTAAAATATGCAATCTTCATAATTATATATAATAAAATTTTAAAAATGAAAAGTTTTAATCATAAAGTAATCAAATATATATAAAAAAATAAAATATTAAGTACCCGTATTAACCTTTAATATTTTGAGAATCTTCATTTCTTGTTCGTCCTCTTTCCGAAACCCAAAACCCTAAGAAAACGTTTCATGGTTTGTTGGTCTCCCTCTCCTCCATAGCCAGCCATAGGCGAGCTTCGACCTGCGCGGCCATGGCGGGCGAGAGAGAAAGCTACACTCTGGTTCTCAGGAAGCCCTGCTTCGGCCTCCCTACCGCTTGCCCTTCCTGCTTGCCTCTCTACCTCTTCCTTCGCTTCGCCAATGTCCCCTTCCACTTGGATTTCAATCTCGCCTATCCCGATTCCGGTAATCTCGCTTCTCTTCCCATTCAATTCAATTCGATTCTGTGGTGTATGACAAAGAGTGCTATAGATGATTGATACTGTGAATACTTTGCAATTGAGTTACGTTATCGATCGTATGCTAGTTTCTTGCGGATTCTGCGATTGATTTGAGCTCAGCTTGCTATGTAGAGCATTGCATCAGCTCGTATATTATCTGTTACTGATTTGTGAGTGTTTTTTTGGGTATTGATTGCTATAAGAATCCGAACACTGAATTGTGTTCCATAACTCAGAAAGACGAGCTTATCGCGTCGGCAAATCACGCCCTTAATGATTTATGCTTGTTACGAAAAATGCAAGCGAATTGATCAAATGGGGAAGGTCAGTGATTTGGTGCTGACTATAATATGGCATGGGAACTTGCTGTACTATTTGCCAAGATATCAAGACTTGATGGATGATTCACACACTTGATGCTGTGAAATTTTGTATTTTAGGAGCTTGTTTCTTGATCGTATGCTTATTGTCGGAGGAAAGCGAAACAGGCGTTCAGTCTTGGATGTATAGTTAACTGTCCTTTTATGTTATTAGGGGTATTTTGGTCATTTACTCGGAGTGTTCAATTAGGGTTTTTGATTCGTCTATAGGCGCCTATCAGGGTCGCGTTAAGGAGTCTTATGCTTTATGTAGTCTTTCTCTTGCTTAGCATTGGTTGGAGAGTGTTCGATCTTATCCTCGAAGGAGAGGTCGAGAACTCGAGATTGTTCATTAATTATCATTGGTGAATTCCCGTGGCTGTGACCGTATTTTTTTTCTTCTTGTGAACTGTTTTCGGTCTTCCTATAATCCTATTATAATGTATGTGTTTCATTTGCCAGATCAAATTCCATACGTAGAGTCAGGTGATGACGTGTTCTATAATAACGAGAAAGGTGGAGTTATTGAGAGGCTGAAAGAAGATGGCATTGTTGATTTAGACACCGATCTCTACTCAGTTCCCGAATGGCTCTCAACGAAAGCGATGCTTACCTCATGGCTTGCTGACGCGATAAAGTATGAACTCTGGATAGGATGTGACAACAGTCCTGTGGGAAAGATATATTTCTCTGATTTGCCGTGGCCAATTGGAAAGGTTCTTCTCATGAAGCAAATTTATATGCTGAAGCAGCAACTTGGGATTACTAAAGACAATGCCGAGCCGAAGGAAGAAGAGGTCTCATACTGGCTACTATCATCTTATTTCAGTTTTACAGTCAAACTAATTTTTTGTTCTTCCACGGTATTTTATATCCAATGCAATGAAATTCTGAATTTTTTATTTTTACTGAAGAGCAGATATACAGGAAAGCCGGCATGGCGTATGGAGCTCTGTCAACTAGGCTAGGAGATCAGGATTATTTATTCGAGAACAGGTTCTGTATAAATATTTCCAAATAAATATTTGGTTATTATAGGAGACTATATAATTTCTCGTACTACTGAATTTCCGTGTCTTTATAGTGCGAAGTAAGTAAAAAAAAAAGTAAAACTTACGGCTGACCCGTCACTGCTGATTTCCTGTGCAGATTTTCAAGTTTGGACGCAATCTTTTTGGGACAGGCACTTATTATTCTTCAAGCGTTACCTGTGAGTATTTCACTATTTATGTTCAAGAAAAGGTCAAGTTCTCCTTGAAGAAATTGTAGCACGTGCTTGAATTCAGTAATAAATTATAGTAATTTTAAAAGTTCAGTAAGCCAGTTATAGGACTCGGAATATAAATCCGGGGAAACATGAAGACTTTAATAACCCTGTATAGTGTTATATAAAGGGTATTTCATCGTTTGGGTTAGCGATCATAATTGATTAGTGAAATTTTCTATTGTAAAAATATCTGAAATACCCCTAATGAAAGAAAATACAATTGATGACATAATAATGCGGGTCTAACAACTACACAAGAGGAAAAAGGCCAGGCGTGTTGTAGATGCCCCGATTTTATAACGAGCAGGGAACTTCTCATGTTTCTATAACCAATATTGATTTTGGTGAATGCTTTGTATAAAAAATTAAAAACTATTTAATTCATGCATCAGAGAAGGTTTCTGATCCCGTGTGTATAACAAATTATGTACTTTTAGGAGTCATCGGTGTTGCGGAGCAAACTCGTAGAATATGGAAATCTTGTAAGATATGCTGAGAGAATTAAGACAGAATTCGTGGATACTGGTCCGTCTTATTCCGTCCCTGTGGAGCCGTCATCATCAACATCAAGAAAAGGACATAATCGGAGTAAGATACTTTACTATCCCTTGGCTCTATATATGCATATACATATCCCATATATATATATTTAAGCCTCTTCTCTAATCTAGTGTTTTCTAACTTTCATAATGCTGCATCCAAAAATCTGCCTCTGTTCAAATTTAATGATGTACAGATTATCTTGCCGTTTTTTTTATCTGTGTATATATATATATATATATATGCCTCTTCTATATTCTAGTTTTATCTAACTTCCATAATACAGCAGCCAAAATTCTGCTCTGTTCTATATTAAAATTTCTTGCTAATTTGTATCTGTACTGTACTTGTATTTGACTATTCGGTTTATGGAAGTCGGTAGGTAATGTAGCAGATTTTTAATTTGTACATGTGGTTTCCCAATTCGTTAAGGTTCAAAGCCCAAAAGCAAGCCGAAAAAAGAGAAAACAAAGGAAGAGTTGATTTTTAGAAAGAGAGCCAAGTACTTTCTGGGTGCGCAGCTGGTCGCGGTTTTGCTTTTCCTCACGCTTATGGGAAGACCCGACGAATCTGAAGTCGAGCTTGACGACGACGACGGTGGCTATATGGACGACTGATCTCGTTTACTCCGGTGATGAATGCTGCTCCCGACTCTTACTTCATTTTTGTATCGCGAAAATTGAAAATTTTGGTACTGCGAGAATAATGTAGAATCCCATAGAAGAAAAGGCTGTGATTTCTGCCATGGTTGAAGGTTTTTATTTTTGTGGTTCTGGAAAAGATGTTTTTCACTCAGATTCTGATATGATTAACCTCAATGAAGATGTTATCCACTTTTTTTTTTTTTTTTTTTTTTTAATAAATTTAATACAATTAGCCACAAAGCCTCTAATGCAATTGTGTTTTATTTTTTATTTTTTATATATATGAACATAATCTTATAATTTGAAAATGAAAAAGGAATTCCGTGCTTATATGCAATTTATGTTTAACGCAAATGCAACACGAGATTTTGCATTTTGTTGAATTTTGGATTAATATTTTTTGAACTTTCAAATCGCAGCACATTGCTTTTTATGGTTGAACAATACAGGAAATTTTTTAATTGTACGTAACAAATGATTTATTTAATTGAAAGTATTTTTTTTTATCAATTTTAATCTCGTGTTGGATTTTAATCTTAACAGTATCTTAATTTAGAATATTGATCTAATCCCCTAATTTATTGACAAAAATAATAATATTGAGTAAGTTGTGTTTGCATACAAATTTTATGTTTTTATTATTTTTTAATGCTTATGAAGCTATATAATATGGTAAATATAGTAGTGCTAATAAATATTTTTCCTTTTCCCTTGACTGCTTTCTCTATCCTTGGGGAATAAAATACATACATTAGTAGGATCAAAAAACCCTAACTCTACCTTTCCTTGTGACATAAGTTACTACTTCTACGTAATTTACAACACAATCCCATGTCTATAAACTATCCATCTCGGGAACCCTAATATAAGCTACATTGTCTCGGGCTCGCGTGGCCACTTGGCGCTCTCCCATTGGCCGACGAGCTCGCCATATCCCTTCGCCGAGCCAATTGCGAACTCGGAGAGAGAACTCATTGCAACTGACATCCCGGCGCAGAGCACCCTTATTGCAACCTCAGCCATTTTCTCGGCAGTCATGACATCTTCCACTTCTCCGCCATACGCTGCGACTTCCATGCCGCATTCATCGCCGGTGCCGGTCGATCGGCCTGTAAACCTCTTCGAGTCCTCTCTGTGCTGCTGCGCGTATAGCGACCCCATCCCGGCGGCGAAGAAATCTAGGCCCTCGATCACGGGAGCCTCCCTGGCGGCATCGAGGGCTCTCGACCACTGGATGCAGAGCCCGAAAATTGGTAGCACTCCAGAGGATCGACGCGGGGAGAAGGCGTCGGGTTCAGATCTGATGCAGCGAAGGAGCCACCCCGAGATGGCGTGCGCGTAGGATCGTTGAGCGACGATCCAGGACTCGAAGCTGGCTCGCCAATTCCGGAGCTCCGACTCGAGGCTGGCGGCCCGTTGGGCCACTCTCTGGGGCTCCGAGACCGACGTGAAGGAATGCTTCCTCGCGTCGAGCTTCGACGGCGTTCCGGCGAGCAGAAGCTTGGCCTCGTCTAGGGTTCGCTTCTGTGATTTGTGGCACTCTGCCATCACTTTCCACATTCTTGACAGCCTGCCATGAGTTTTTTTTATGACACCGTTAATTTTATGTTAAAAAAATCGGGTTTCAAAATAAAACCCGGAAAAAACTTAATTAAAAACCAAACCGGATTACTCGGTCTTTCAATCCCCGGAATCCAATTCAAGTTCTACATTCGGTTACTGAATCTTTGTTTTTTCTTTCTTACGAATTTGTTAGTTTTTGAAATTCAGTTTGTAACACCCTTTAAATTCCTGTTCCGACTTCCGGATTCCCTAAAGAACTGATTTAAACCCGGTTTCCGCCCCCAAAAATCTAAAAAAAATGCATGAAAAGATTTTCTATGGAGAGATCTAGAGGGATTTTCGAAGCAACATACCCTCGTACCAACTCTAAGATCTGAGGCTGCAATTCTTCGTCCCTCAAAGTCTCGATCCTCTTCGAAATAGCTTCGACGGAATGAATCGAAACCTTGATCTGTGTATGCAGATCTCTCATGGCTGCCCTTGTTTTCTGCACCGTGGTAGGATCGTCTCCTTTCACGTCATGGTTCCTCAGCTGCAGACACTTCTTTTCGTACGAAATTCGAACCTTCTCTCCGGACTGTTTCCAAAGTATAGAATCCGTTATTCGATAAATAAAAACCTCAAACTTCTACAAACGTCGGCAAATGCTAGTTTGAAAGGTTTCTAGTACCTTGACTTCGTCGTAGAGTTTCTTTTCCCAAGCGTACAGTCTGTCCAGCGTCGATTGGTGACTGCCTGAAAACATGTCCGATGTGTCACTGCTGCTTTCTTCGCCGTTTTCCTCGTTACCAGAGGTTACTGAATTTATTGCGAATCGAGATGACAAAGACCGAGATGAAGAAGCTGATCGAATCAGAGCCACAGGATTCAGAATCTTCTTCACTACAAGAAAAAAGACTTCTTGAATCAGCACTCTTCACATCCATAGAACCATTTTTGGCATCACAAAGCTACCCGAACAAGGAAATAACTTTCCATTTTCGGAAACTTGAATCTGGACTCCGAATAATAACAAATGAAAAGGATGAAAGCGGTAACTACGTTCTTGTATTTTGCTATTAAAAAGACCATATAGTACATTATTCGGGATTCTTCTTCAAGCAAACATTAACTGCATGTAGTAAAATCGGTTTTTTTTAACGGCTTGTACCGCATTAAAACATGTGACCCAAGTTTATAAACATAACGCATATGCATCAAGATATAAGCATTATCCAAATAAATTATTAAGAAGGCAATATAATCATGATATACTGTTACATTACTTACAAATCAACGGTCAAACTGTCTATATTCGTTTTGCGGCCTTTTTTTTGTTCACCCTTAGAGAAGCAGATATAAGGAGGGCAAACCTGTAATCTCACTTGAGGGCGATGCATACTGAGCTTTGGACGCCTCCAACATGGCCGAGACTTCGTTAGCCGCGCTACAAACAACCATGAAGTTATCTTCAAGCTCCTTTATAACCTCTGCCATACTCGTCGGCCTTCGGTTCACATAAACCGTGAATCCCGGCATTTCCTCCTTTGCTTCCCGAACCATTTCTTGGTTGCTCGTTTCAACTTGTCTCACAGCTTGAGACCGTGATATTTCCACGTTCGTTCTTCCACGGGGTTGGGACATCTGATTCTTTTCACATTCACATTCACTTTCACCTTCACTTGTCTCTCCATCTTGTTCTCCGGCTTCCTCCATTTCATCGACATCATCATCCTCGTCGACATCCTCAACGATGACTTCCTCTTTACGGAAATTCAAATTTTGCCTTTCACGTGTTGCGTTGACATTGACATAGTTGTTAGGCTCTTCTTGATCGACATCTTCTTCCAAATCTGGAATTCCTTCCTCTTCTCGGAGCTGTCTGAGTCCTCTGATGTCATCATCCACGACATTCTGGCGATCGAGACTTTCCCGACTTGGATATCCATAGTTGTCCAGCGACGAAAATGGATTCCAGAAGAAATCCCACTGAGTGTTCAGAGGCGATGGTGGAGGAATGTGAGTACTGGGTCGGTTTGGCGAGTAAGAAAAGAAAGACGAAGAACTCATCGCTGGGGTTTGCATTGAGAAGAAATTATCAAATCCGAACTCGCTTTGCATTGAAGAATAGCTTTGAACTCTCACTGTATCCGGGGATTGAGGCCTTTCTTCAACGGAAACAGCTGGATTTCCACCTGATCTAAGATAGTTCACTCTGAGAGTTGAACCGGACTCGGATTTGATTCGAGCTTTGGGTAAAGATTTTGGTGAAATAGAGATAAAACCGGTTTCCTTCTTCAATGGCGGCGTGAAAGGCGGTGTAACGAAGGAATCTAGCGAGAAATCATGAGGCTGATCCGCTTCAATGTACTCGCGAAGAGCGTTTGAGACTCGTTTCAGAGACCGAACATAAGCCAAGTGCCCGGTAGCGAATCTAGCTCTTTGCTCGACGGCTTCTTTGATGAACCTCTTCCTGTCTTTGCAGAGCTGAACGGCTTCTTCGTTGTCGAGCTTCGACGAAGAACATCCCATTATCTATTCGAAACTCTTCTCACTCTTTGCTTATGAATTCTTGAGTCTCAAGTCGAATCCGAAATCACAAGGGTATTCTTGTCTGTTCCTCGACAGATTCATAAGGGTGATCGAGTCGCTGATCAAAACACGAAGAAAAAGAAAAAAAAAAAACAAGTTCAACAGATTATTAGTCTAGAACTGTTTGAGAAAAAAGGCAATTTCGAACGTTTTGTGTGCTTTTCTTTGTGTTCAAGTAAAAGAGAAACGTTATAAAAAACATCATGAAATTTAATATATGAAGAAAGAAGAATTTAACAACGTGAAGAGAAAAAACTAAAGGAAAAAGAATATAAGCATACACTTTAGAGCAAAGAATATCTAATTAACAAAAACTAATCAGATTTGATGAGGTGGTCCTGAAGAGTTAAATACCTTAAACAAACTATTGTACTCAGATACGCGGCATAAATACCCACAAAGTAGTATTTTGGAGCGCTATAGTCCCGAGTTAAGTACCCATTGTTACGATTTATGTGGCTATGCGAGACACACACGTAATCGTAACATTGCGATAAATGAACTACGGGATCATGCCACTAGAAACACTAAATTATGGGTACTTATGCCGCAGACATTCAATAAATTTCAAGGTAAAGATAGAAAACGAGTATAAAGTTTGGGTGTTCTGAAATCTGACAAGTCTTGGATTTTATTAAAAGAAGAAAACAATATAGAAGGATTTAGAGGTGTGATTTATTCTGGGAATATAAAAAAGAATAAAGGGTGTTCATAGAAAACATAAACCAGTGCTTACTTACACAATAAAAAGTAATACTAAAGAACAAATTTAACCCCATAAATAAATAAAAACCAAATCTTTATTAACAATAATACAAAGGTAAAAATCCAAAAATTACCGAGATATGGACAAAAAGTGAGAGAAAAGAAACAAACCCATTTCCGTTTTCAGTTTATATTTTAACCGACAGTTCGAAGAATTGGGATTGAAGAACAAAAGATAAGAACTTTGCCCGATTAAAACCCAGAAAAAATAGTGGAAAAACACACAGACATTGCTCTTCATAGTGTGCTTAGAAAAGATTAGAAAAATCCCCATTTTGTCCGTATGAGAGAAAATCATATTACAAGCTAAGGAAATGGCTAAGACTGAGATGTAATGAAGAAATGGAAAACGAAATTAAAAAAAATATATATTATTGAGAAGTAATGAGAGGAGAGAAGGACCTGAAGATGGCGAGCGTGAATAAGAGATGGAAGGGAGAGAGAGAGAGAGTGAGGAGAGAGAGAGAGCCGTTGAGAGAGAGAGAGTGAAGAAAGCAACGGTCAAAAGGGAAGGAAGAAGAGGAAAATAAAGCAAAAGAAAAACATAAAGAAACAAAAATTGAAGACTCATAAGTTGGAAGGAGATAAAAGCAAACAGAAGAGAGGAACAATATTATGAGTTTGTGTCGGACTTTACTATTTTGCCCTCCATGTTTCAACATATTACGGACACTTCTACGGTCACCATGTTTTTATGTCGTTTTCTTAATTTAGCATTAATGTAGAGAAAAAAAGCAACACATTGTTTCTAATAAGTAATGCTAAATTAAACACGTTTAATGTTGCACATAAATTAATTTTATTTGGATTATTAACCGCAAAATTATCCAAGTTGTTTGGAAATGACGCGGCGTAGAATCAATTTAAATAAAGTGTAGTAGAAGTATTTAAATTTATGTTTTTAGCAGATCAATAGACCTCATTCAATTTACATTTTAAAGTTCTTGTTGGACAATTTGAGTATTTTGTAATGTATAAGAGACAATGCGTGACTTTTGAAAAGGATAAATGAGGCAAATGCCCATTTGTGATTCAAAGTTTTTGTTGATGTAGTTTCGCACACCAACAGTCACGTGATTTGTGAATGAGATTCTGATATGAAATTGCTAAAAACTTTGTGGATCTTGACCCCCGCGTCGTCAATACTTTGACGTTGACAAAAATGAAAAATAAAGCAAACTAAAACACCAGGGTTTTTTTTAGAGAGGTTCGTCCTAATGCGGTAGTTGACTACGTCCTTTGTAAGTTTATTGATGATGAAAAGAAAATTAGCCGGAACCACAAGCCGATTCCAAGATGATCGAAAAGGCAAGATAAAAAACTCTGAAAAATACAAATCTCACATACTATTTTCTCTCAGGGCGAATGCTTGCGTGCGTGTAATGGAGTTATCTTCTTGCTTTTACAGGCTTCCAATTTCTGCCTGTTGGTAGTGGACGTTGGTAGTGGCTTTGAGTTCGGAGCTTGACTTGCTGTCGAGCTGACACGTGGGCGACTTCTTGAGAGAGCTGCACGGTGGAGGACTTTGACTCAACGTCGTGGGAGTTTGAATCTTGATCGTGGCAATTTTTCTGGTCGGGCTCTAGAGGTTTGAATCGAGGTTGTTGACTTGGTTTGCCCGGGCTTCATCGTTCAGTTGGCGTGCTCCTGCTCGGGCTTTCTTGCTCGGATCGTTCTTGCTCGTGTCCTTTCGTGACACTTCTTTCCCGGGATAGGCTTTGGATCTTTGGGTTAACAAGCCCGGTCAGGCCTGGCCTCTAGCCAAGTGCATTGGGCTTTTGTCTTGGGCCGATATGATATTTTTTGCTCGTGTCCCTTTGCAGTACTCTCTGCTCGGGATGAGCTTTTGTATTTTTGGGCTTAGTGTCATGATCGAGCCCAAGCATTGTAAGTGCTTATTGGGCTTTGACCATTTATCTCACAGGCCCATTTGTGCGAATATTCAATTATATTCACAACTTTGGTCCTAAATTACATGAACAATAAATTTAATTAATGACACAGTTAGCCCCCTACTATGAAGAATACGAAATATTATTTATAGTATTAAAGTTGATATAATCATATAAAAATTCGTGATGAAAATTAATTAGATTTACGATTTTAGAAAACTTTGCAACTTTTTCCGCAAAATCAAATTAATTGAGGGACATCAGAACTTTTTTTATGATAATATCGCCTTCTTCAAGGATCGACATGGAATTTTTGAAATTCAAATTTATTTAGATTTTTTTGGGGGAAGAGTTAATGACACGTTTCACTCTGCTTGGGCTTCGAAAGGAATAAATTTCTTCGAATTCAACTGACTAACCTACTGACATGGCCCCGACCAGAGGCTTGATCTCAGCCGTTGGATGACATGATGTGCGAGAATCGAGGAAACCCTAGCCGCACGAAATTGGTCGATCCTCAAGTATAAAAACACTCGAGTGCTCTCCATTAAAGCTCGTTACATCAATGGTCAGCTTCTAATCGGTGCACATCTTCGAATTCAGGTAGGTGCCATCTCTTTCTTCTATTGAAACCCTTCTCTTTCTTCCTTCTTCATGTTTGCATTCGAGAGAGAAAAAGAGCTTCTATTCGCCATTATTGAGTTTCTGCATTTTTCTTCGAGCCTCCTCGCCTTAGATCTCCAGGTTATTTCTTTGCTTTTTGCTCTAGATTTTGGGTTCCATTGTTGTTTTCGACCAAAAATAGGTTATATTTAGGCTACTGCAGATTCTGTGTTTTCAAGTTTATGGGTTTTGGTTTAGATTTTTGTGTTTAATTTGAAGGTCTGGGTTAGCTTTCCTCGGTTTTTGTGAATCTAGATTAAATGGCTGAGAGTAGAAGAACTGTAGGTCTAAGGGCTCGGTTTCGGTCTTGGAGTTTCTCCGGACCGAGTCGCCGAGGTCCTAGCTGAGGGAAGATGTTATCCCTCAGTTGAGGTCGGAATATGACATTACGGAATCTGTCCCTCTTCGGGTCCCAGGTCCCAGCGAGTTCGAAGACACAATCAGGGATGATTGGGTCTGCATCTACGAGCGGTTCTTCAAGGATTGCGGGAGGAGGTTCCTGATCCCAAAACCTATTCTTAGGTTTGTGAATCAGATGGACATCTCCTTGGCTCAGTTGAGCCCGAACTCCAATAAGATCTTGCTCGCCTACTTGATTAGGTGCCAGGAAGAGAGTTGCAACCTGTCGCTTTTTGACATGCTCGAAGTGTTCATGGTCAAGAAGAATTCTAAGACTGAGGGTAGGTTTTACATTTCGGTCAAGGGTCACATGGGTGACTTCATCAGGGGTATTCCGAATAAGGATGACGGGTGGCAGGATAAGTATTTCTTTTTTAAGCCTTGCCCGGGGTCCTTTGGTATTTGAAATAGTTATGCCACGTTTGGGCACACAAGATCATTATATTTCTTTTCCTTTCTGCTAGGGATTTGTTTCTGTTCAGGTCTTTTCTGATTTGTTTTCTTTTTTGCTTCTCAGATCGAAAAGGGAAGAAAGTGGGGCCGAGGCCTCTCAGCGCCGAGTGAGAAGCTAAGAACGAAGTTCTGTTCCTTTTGGGGGGGGGGGGGGGGCATAGAATGGAAAGAGCTAACCGAGGAGCGTGTAATGGAGTTGTCTTCTTGCTTTTATATGCTTCCAATTTCTGCTCGTTGGTAGTGGATTTGAGTTCATAGCTTGACTTGCTATCGAGCTGGCACGTGGGCCACTTCATGAGAGAATTGTGCGATGGTGGACTTTGACTCAACGTCGTGGGAGTTTGAATCTTGGTCTCGGCAATTATTCTAGTCGGGCTCTGGAGGTTTGAATCGAGGCTTTTGACTTTGGTTTGCCTCGGCTTCATCGTTTAGTTGGCGTGCTCCTGCTCGAGCTTTCTTGCTGGGATCGTTCTTGCTTGTGTCCTTTCGTGACACTTCCTGCTCGGAATGGGCTTTGGATCTTTGGGTTAACTAGGCCGGTCAGGCCTGGGCTCTAGCCAGTGCATTGGGCTTTTGTCTTGGGCCGATGCGGTATTTTTTGCTCGTGTCCCTTTGCAGTACACTCTGCTCGGGATGAGATTTTGTATTTTTGGGCTTAGTGTCCTGATCGGACCCCAGCATTGTTAAGTGCTTATTGGGCTTTGACCATGCATCTCACAGGCCCATATGTGCGAATATTCAATTATATTCACAACTTTGGTCATAAATTACATGAACCAAAAATTTAATTAATGACCTATAATTCCAATTACGGAACGAATACACACATCAACAACCTTAAAAAAATATCCATTTTTAATTATTGTAATCATAACCACCAACAAATCGAAATATTGACTAATATGCCCGTCTAATTTTTTAATCACATTTAACTTTAAACAACATTTAATCTTAATTCGTTTTTTTTAAATAAAATAAAAACAAATCATTTAAAAAATTAAAATAAAAACATTTAAATTTTTTTCTTATATGTAGCAAACTAAATTAATTAAAAAAATCTCCATTATTAATGAGTATTATTATTTTTTATTACCAGTAACAAGTCACGTTTAATCCTCCCTATTTTGAGGATTAAAAACAAAATCTTGTTTTTGAATTTTTAATCCATATTAATTAGTATTATTTTTGAATTTTTCTCCCCTATTAATCAGTACTTTAAAAACAAAATCAATCCTATATATTCAGCTTTTTTTTATGTAACTATATTTACGAATCTGTAATTATATTTACGTAAATATAATTGTGATTCTGTATTTTTACGTAACTATATTTACGATTCTATATTTTACGTAATCACATTTACGATTCTGTATTTTTACGTAACTATATTTACGATTTTGTATTTACGTAACTATATTTACCATTCTATGTTTACTATAATCTAACACACAATAATCCAAGGATCTCACACGAAACATAATTGTTGGTGAGTATATTTACGTATATTTAAAGAACTATAAAAATATTTACGAAATTTTATTAAAATATTGAACTTGTTGAGCTGTAAATATTACAAAATTCTAAGAAGTTTAAATATATTTACGAAAAATTGTAAATTTAAACTTAGACTTTATAACAATACAATTTCTGAATGACGGTGTTCCTCTGCCTGGTGAACGACTTCACCGAAAACCCTAGCTTGGTCAATAAGCCGGACCACGGCTCGACGAAGAAGAACCCGAGCAGGCCGACAATAGTGGTGAGCGAGGGGATGATCCCGACGGTGAGGTTGATCTTGTGCGTGATTATGCAGAAGAGAGCTCTGAGGATCACGCTCACCACCACGCCTCAATTCGTGAAACCCTAGGTCGATCGAGAATCTTCGCGACGGAGGCGCCGGCGTGATGGGGAGAGCGAGACGACGCGACGGGCAATGTGCAGAGGAGGAGGGCGACAGCAAGAAAGGGAGAGAAATTTCGTGCTCTTCGACGGAGAGAAGAGAGAGAAAAGGTCATAATAATATTTTGAATTTTGAAATTAATCATCTATTAATCTATTAAATGAAAATCGTAATTAATGTGAAATTGTCAACCTTTGAAATTGATTTCAAAAAATTAAAAAAATTAATAAATAGTTAGAGACAAAAATTAAAAATTAAAAAATATAATTATTATTAAGGTTAATATGGTCTAAAAAAAGTTTATTAATGGGTACAAAATAATTGTTTGAAACTATGGTCAATTCTCTTAAACCATAGTTGATTTTTGAGCATTTGATGGATTTTCAATTTTGAAAATAACAAGGAGCATTTGATTGAGCTAGTGTGCGAGTGTTGTAGCCTCCGTGTATTTTGTTTTTAAATATTTTATGACGAAATATGCACCAAATTAGCAAAATAAAATAAATCATTGTAAGCATTAATTTAATGTTGTACATGATTATGCGAAATGATTTCTTAATATTGCATAAAACATTATTAGCCAAGATCTTATAACGAGATGATTTTCACATATGAATATTAGATCGAGAAGTGTACCTTGATCCATGATCGGAATAATAGCAGAAACAATTAGTCACGGGAGTTGCGTTTCTCTCTCTTAACCTCTTTAGTGTGACAAGCCTTCTTTGATGGAGAGAAAAAGTTATGTAGGTAGAGAGAGGACCAATTCCTAAGGTTTCTCTTTATATAGACCCACCATCAGGGTATAATAAAAATTTACCTTTATTTAATTAAACCAATTAGATTTATCTCAAGGTTTAAAATGTCGCTTGCCGATGTCGTTTCGCATTTTCCGTTTTATGGATATATCGCTTGCCGATGGGTATGTCGATGGGCAAATTGTAAAAAAAAGGCATGCCGCATGTCGCATATACCGCATTTTTTGCATGGGCATACCGCATGCCGATGGGGTTTTCGACGGATATTTTGTAAAAAGTATTTGAGTATTTAAGCAAGATATTTATATAGGTTAAAAACTACATATTTAATAAATACAAGACATAATTGTATACAACAAAACACGTTTGTAACTTAAATATGTAAGTGAAATGTATAATATTAAGTCACTTTATTACTTGAAATGTATAATATTAAGTCAATTATTATGTGAAGTAAATATATGTATGTTAATTAAGTGTGTAATATTAAGTGAATATGCATGTTAATTGTATATATGTATGTTAACAAATTTAATATTAGTTGAAGTGTATAATATTAAATGAATATGTATATTAAGTGTATATGTATGTTAGATGAATTTAATATGTATGTTAAATGTATAATATTATTTGAAGTGTATAATATTAAGTTAATTGTTTTTGCCGAAAGTTTAATTGGTATTTTTGCCGAAATTTATAAAAAATATGATTTTTTGCGAAATTCCAACCATTTTTCGCAATTTTTACTCACAAAAACGAAAAACTATATTCCATCCATCTGCCCATGCGAATTTCGCAAAAAATGGTAAAAAACCAGCGAAACGAAAAGGTTTTCCTTTCGCTTATCCTCGAAAAATGAAAATCGGTCGACATTTCCATGGAAAATCGCGAAATTTAACACCTTGATTTATCTTATTATTATTAAATCACTATTTTAATATGACCAATGGGCCATCATACGTGAGTCCAACATTCTCCCACTTGCGCCTACTTAAGATAAACCCATCGTAATGTTTAATTACATCATAAAGTTATTATCAAGCATGACGACTTATAAGGATCATGGCGGTCGTACATCAGTTTTTCGACATAGTCCCTTCCATGTATCACAATACTAGTTTCATACCCAACATAACACATAATAAGGTAATAAATAACGGTCCGACGATAATGTCTTGTCAGAGACAAAAGATCTTGTTTGGTTCACATAATGCATTCATGTATATACTAATCATAAGAAACAAGATCCATTCATTTATATCAGAAACAAAATAAGTGAGCTCAAAGTGCCAATCACATCATAAGACATAAAATAACGTTAATGATGACATCCAAGGATCCCCATTCTTTCAACATGTTCAGTGAAAACCTTAGGGGCAATCCTTTCGTTAATGGATCTGCAACCATAAGTTTTGTGCTAATGTGCTCGATTGATACTCTTTGTTTCTAAACTTCTTCTTTAACGCCAAAGTATTACAATTCCATATACTTAGCACCCTTCGAATACTTGTAGTTTTTAGAAAAGAAGACTGCTGCGGAGTTATCACAGTATATTTTCAGCGGCTTGGCGATACCGTCGACAATTCCAAGTTCTGAAATAAAATTCCGCAGCCATAACCATGAACTGTAGCCTCAAAGCATGCTACAAACTCAGCTTCCATAGTGGATGCAGCAATGACAGACTGCTTCGCACTTTTCCATGAGATTGCTCCTCCGGCTAGAAGGAACAAATAGCCAAAAATGGATTTCGTAGAATCCACGAATCCGGAAAAATATGAATCTGAATATCCAATCACCTCAAGGTGATCAGACTTCCTGTAAGTGAGCATATGATCTTTCGTTCCTTGCAGATACCTCAATACTTTCTTTGCAGCTTTCCAGTGATCTATTCATGGGTTACTTTGATACCTTCCCAGTATCCCGACAGCAAAACTGATGTCCGGTCTGGTACACGTCTGTGCGTACATCAAGCTTCCCACAATAGATGCATACGGAATTTGTTCCATCTGATTGTGCTCCAGTTCATTCTTTGGACATTGATTGAGACTAAATTTATCTCCCTTATGAATTGGCGCAACACTTGAAGAGCATTTGTCCATTTTGAATTTCTCTATAACTTTATTGATATATGCTTTTTGAGAAAATCCCAACCATCCTTGTGATCTATTACAAAATATTTCTATTCTGATCACATAGGATGCCTCACCCATATCTTTCATTTCAAATTTATTCGAGAGAAATTCCTTGGTTTGACGTACTAAACCAAGATCGTTGTAGCAAGCAAGATATCGTCAACATACAAAACCAGAATAATAAACTTGCTCCCACTGATCTTTAGATATACATCGATCAACGATGTTTTCAGTAAATCCAAAAGATGTAATGGTATCGTTGAACTTAAGATACCATTGTCGGGAAGCTTTTTTAAGTCCGTATATTGAATTCTTGAGTTTACACACCATATGTTCTTTACGATCAACTTTGAAACCAGCAGGTTGATCGATAAAGACATCTTCATCTAAATTCCCATTCAAAAAGGCGGTTTTCACATCCATTTGATGGAGCTCCAAATCATAATGAGCCACCATTGCCATGACTATCTTTAAAGAGTTCTTTTTAGAAACGGGCGAAAAAGTCTCTTGTACTCAATACCATCTTTCTAAGTAAAACCTTTGGCAACGAGTCTGGCCTTGTGTCTTTCGATATTGCCGTTCGAGTCATGCTTGGTCTTGAAGACCCATTTGCCCCCAACTCTTTTACAACCTCCTGGAAATTCAAGAAGATCCCAAACATCATTGTAATCCATTGATTTGAGCTCTTCTTTCATGGCATCTAACAATTTATGAGAGTTTTCACTCTCTATGGCTTTTGAAAAAGAAACTAGGTCATTTTCAATTCCGGAGTCCAATTCAGACTCCATGAGGTAAACCAAATAATCATCTGAAATGGCAGATTTTCGTTCTCTCCCAGATCTTCTTAATGTGATTTCTTGTGGTTCACCCATAATTGGTTCATTGGTTATTATAAGTTCATCATGTGGAGCTTGATCGTTAATTTGTTGTTCTTGCAAATCATTATCATGTTCAACATGTGTAGGAACAACAACTTGAGTAGAAGATAAAAGCAAAGGGATTTGCACTCTAACTTCTTGGATTTACACTTTACGTGGTTCCAAGCTCCCACTAACTTCACCATGCTCAATGAAACTTGCATTTCCAGTTTCAACAATTCTTGTACTATGATTAGGACAATAAAATCGATACCCTTTAGATTTTTCTGGATAATCAATGAAGAAACCACTGATTGTTCTTGCATCCAGTTTCTTTTCATGTGGATTATAAATTCTTACTTCTTCCGGGCAACCCCAAACATGTAGGTGCTTTAAACTAGGTTTCCTTCCCGTCCACAGTTCAAAAGGTGTCTTAGGAACTGCCTTACTAGGAACTCTGTTTAGCAAATACACGGCAGTCTTTAAAGCATGCATCCACAATAATTTGGGTAAAGAAGAATTGCTTAACATACTCTTAACCATATCCATTAATGTACGGTTACGCCTTTCTGCAACACCATTTTTTTGTGGTGTTCCTGGCATTGTGTATTGAGCACAAATACCACGACTTTCAAGGAACTTAGGAAAGGGACCATGGCACTGTCCACTTCATCATATCTTCCGTAATATTCACCACCTCTGTCAGATCTGACAATTTTCACCTTTCTGTCTAATTGCCTTTCAACTTCATTGATAAACACCTCAAGGGTATCTACCGATTGAGATTTTTCATGCAGCAAATAGATATATCCATAACGTGAAAAATCATCGATAAAGGTGATAAAATATTTTTCTCCACCAAAAGATGGAACATCAAAAGGCCCACAAATGTCGGTGTGAATAATTTCAAGGAGCTGTGTACTTCTTGTGGCTTCTTTCTTAAATGTCTGTCTTGTTTGCTTTCCCTTAATGCATTCAATACAAACACCAAGATCAGTTTAATCCAAATCATGCAGGATTTCATTCTTTACTAATCTTTCAATTCTTTCTTTGGATATATGACCCAAACGTTTATGCCACAAGTAAGCAGATGATTCATCAAACCTACCACGTTTAGTTCCAACATTATGATGCAAGGTCAATAAAATCTCGGCTAAAACAGTATCAAGCTTTAATTTGTAGAGATCATCGTAAAGAGTACACGAACCCAATAAAAGATTTTGTTTAAACAAACCAAAACATCCATTGCCAAATTTAGAAGTGTACCCAACTTTATCAAGTTTGGACACATAAATCAAATTGCGAGAAATAGAAGGAGCATATAGAGTTCGAAAAAGATCTAAATGACACCTAGTGTCTAAAACTAAACGATAAGTTCCAACAGCTTCAACTGGATTTTTGACTCTGTTTCACATGTAGATAAATTTTTCATTTTCGCTTATGGTTTGGGTCGAAAGGAATCCCTACATCGTATTTGAAACATGAGTGGTAGCAGCATAATCAATCCACCAGGTATTATAAGGAACTTCAGCTAAATTTGATTCGAAACATACTGAAACATAATGTATACATTTTCTTTCGAACCATGCTTTATGTTTCAGGCAATCTTTTTGAAAGTGTCCAGTCCTTTTGCAGAACCGACACGTTTCGTTGCTTGGTTCCTTCTGGTTGATTTGGGCAGATGACTGATTAAGCCTTGATTTATTGCCATTTCCATCCTTCTTCCAAGGTTTCTTTCTAGCACCTTTATGACCAACAAGATTAGCTGAATGATTTCCCGGTTTCTTAAGCCTTGCTTCCTCTTGAATGAGCATGCTTTGTAATTCATGCACATTCCATTTATCCTTTAGAGTATTATAGTTCATATGAAATGGACTGTAATCAGAAGGTAAGGAATTAAGGATGAACGTTACTAGGAAATTTTCATTCACTCCCATTCCCATGGTCTTCAATCTTGCTGCAATGTTCGTCATTTCGACGATATGCTCATGCATGGTATGAGAACCATTAAATTTCATAGTAGTTAACGTACCCATCAGTGTCCCAGCCAACGACTTATCAGCCGATTCGGACTGAGAACTTTCTTCCACAGACTTCAAAAATTCCTTAGCACTTCAGTGTGGATTTGATGTTGTTTGCTACAGTCATTCGCATAAACATTAGGCTTAGTCTGTTAGATCTTTCCCAAGCTTTATGGAAAGATCTTTGCTCAGCACTGCTAGCGTCAGTAAGGGCAGCATGTTTCTCACTTAAGAGTGCAAGATCAAGATCCAGAACACCGAGGTGAAACTGAATTTGCTCACACCATTCTAAGAAATTGAGCCCATTAAACTTAATAACAGACGTTGCTTGCGATTGAAGAGAAACAGAAAGAGAAACTGCAATATATAACATAAGCTCACACGTTAATGCTTTGAGTAAAACTTCATAATACAGATTCATAACATAAGAAGAAGCAAACATAAGATACATATTGGAGATAACCTTTGAGTGAAACGACAATATACATTAAACATGATTGATGCATAATTAATTTCACATAATTGGTAACGAACATAATCAAACTAGATATGCTTGTAATCTTTGGATATACTAAACATACCTAACTTATCAAATAGATTACCAGGATAATGTTCATCAATTATAAAACGAATAATCAACCTTTGGGCGATCCAGAAATATTTTATAACCAATAAACTTCAATTCACCCTTAATAAAACATTCATGTCATTAAAGCATCACTTAATCGGGGTGATTGAACATTAATAATTTAATATCTATGATGCATTCTAATTCGGCCACTTTGGTGACTAACGAGTTATTCATAATATAGATATCAAATTGAGTTAACTTTAAATGTCAACTAATCAAGTCAACCAAAATCAAGGTAAATAAAGAAATAATTTTATTTACTCAAACTATACTGTACATTATCGATATACGCCCGTAATAATTTTAATTCATAAGATCAGAGAATAAACTTTAAAGCTTAATAATATATATATATATTTTTGTAAATATTACTCTCTGATTTCGTAAGGTGCAACAAAAATTGTGACATATAATTCTATTAGTTACTTATCATAAGCACGTGGCATAAATCACTATCTGTCACCATAATATTCGGTAAAAATTCAAAGAAGTGGGTCAACAAATTAACCACGTAATTATATAAATCCTTGAATAATATAATGCGTGTAATTTTATCCTTATAATAAGAACGGATCCTTTTACACCATGAGGTGGTTATGGAAAACCCAATATAATAGGTAACTTAATCCAAAATAATAGGAACTTTATTATTATTTTTAAAATAATAATAATAATAAGACCACGAGATTATCACGTAATTTAAGCAGTAACAAAATTTATTATTTTTATTTATTTATTTTAAATCATAAACACAATTTAAAAAACTTTATACGTGTTTACAAGATAAAAAATATGGATCATCATAATAATATGATTCATGAAAAAATATATAAGAAAATAATTATGCGATACTGACTGATGAAGAATATAATGTCAGTAGAGCTCTTCGATAGAAAATCAACAAGAACAAATCCAAGACTTTAACCATTCAAATATGAACAAAAACATAAACGGGATTCAGCAAATATACTTTGATCCATCAAAGCACACATAAAATTAATTGCATATTAATCCCAACAGTAAAAGCAATTCACGATATATACAGATACATTCATGATATTAAGCATATATGTACATATGTCAAAGAAGGCCAAAACGTCGATCTTCATACTAACTTGATCGACATGAACAAGTAAATCAGGCGGGGTCTTGGACCTTCCCTAGGATTTTTTCCAGCGAATCCGTCTAAGAGTTATCCCTCGGTCGTTTCGGATCTTAGTGAAAATTCCCCTAGTTCGGACCCTCCGTCCTGAACAGTGGGACCAGGCTTGTGTCCCCAGGCTATACCTACAGCCGCGTAATGGACTGGAGATAGAATGGGCACCGTGTAGAACTGGGCCTATCAGGTGGGTCGTGGACCGTGTAGGAATTGAACCAGGGCTTCCGCTTTCCGTAAATCTTTCACATCTCGGACCTGAAAAAAGGGAACACCCGAGGTCAAGGGAAACAAGGGAGGGGGGTACCCCCTGATTCACCTCCGACGATCAACATTAGAACGGTATTTGAGGGGAGGCGAGTATATGGGGGTAGAGAGAGAACTCGAGAAGATTCGAGTGAGTTCGAATGAGTCACCCTTTATCTGAACTGAACTTCTATTTATAATAGGATCCGGGGTCTATGTGTAATAAAATATTGCTCCCGGGGGTCCCCGGATAATATTTTAATCTTGCTTCCCGCATCAAGATGGACCAATCCCGGCCGTTCACTCGTCGATTCGACGGCCCTCGGGCCCCTGTGGGCGCCACTTGCGCGCTGTGGACAGGCCCCTCGCAAGTGGGGGAGGCGAGGAGCCCGCAAGAGGGCCGATCGGGCCCTACACGTGGCCGATAGGGGCCAGCCTCCTGCAAGTGGGCCAGAGAGGGCGCCCACATGTGGGCTGTCGTGCGGAGGTGGGTCCCGCGGGGTGAGGCAGCTCCTGGGTCCGCCACGTGGCGCGATCATGGAGGCTGTCGCCTCTGTGGGTCCCACCGAAGGGGCTTCGAAGCTCTTTTCATTCCCGGGCCCGTCTAGGGTCCATTTTTCACAAATTTTATGTCATTTTTGGGTGTTTTCATAGTTTTACGAACACCGGGACACTTTGTTTTTCAAAAACGGGCCTCCGGAGAGAGTTTTGGGTTTGAAATTGATTAATTTTATTTATAATCTTATTTAAAAGATTAATCAAATTATAAATTAATTAATGGAAATTAGTATGATAATTTCTGCTTAATTAATTTATTTGTGAAATCAATTATGAGAATTACCCGTAACAATAAATATGGATAGTAGTTTTTCATTAATCAAATAGTCAAACATTTGAACATGTTATTCAAATAATAATATTGTTTTTTAATTAATAACCAAATAATAATTCCAGTTGTTTATGAAAACGTGAATTAACAACATACCCGGAAATAAGTGCGTGAGTGTAGTGCAATTTATTGGGTTCCTTAGTAGACTTTAAATACAATCTAACATCTAAAAAAACCATGAAATAACAACATTAATATCTAACAAAAACGTGTATTAACCACATTAATACAACTAAATAACTAACAAAAACGTGAATTAACCACATTAATAATATCTAATATGTAAAATAAAAAAAAAACGTGAACCAACCACGTTTATATAATCTAAAGTCTGCATATCAACCAACCATTTAACAGTTATATAAGAGGTTCATATTGAAAAAAAATCAATTTTTTTATAGTGATCATGAACATCATGTGATGAAAAACTCGCACAACCCAAATATCGATTTTATAACAACCACAATTGGAACACTATTCGATGCCGTTGTTGATTCTGAATTCGAACTAGCCGCCGTTTCCACTACTGTCACTGCCGTTTCCGTTGTCAATTCTACAACCGTTTGCTTCTTCGCACTTGATCTGGTCCTCCTCATTATATTTAACATAAAAGTGAATGAACCATATTAATACAACCTAATATCTAACATTAATACAACCTAATATCTAAAAAACATGTGTATTAACCACATTAATACAACCTTATATATAACAAAAACGTGAATTAACCACATTAATACAATCTAATAGATAACAAAAACATGAATTAACCACATTAATACAACCTAATATCTAACAAAAAGCGTGAATTAACCACATTAATAATATATATATGAGAGTATTAGTTTTGTTATCCAATATCTAACAAATATATATCAACCACGCGTATAATTTTTGTTAAAATTTTTAATCACGATTTTTTTAAACAAATTAATTTAGTTAATACACGTTGATATAGTTTTTCTGTAAAACAAGTAAATGTTCTAATTTTTTAAGAAAAATTCACTTTGTTAATACACGTTAATATGTTGTATCGTTAATTTTCCATAAAATAGTTTTTGAAAACAAATCGTATAAACTGTAATTTTCCATTTTGATTTTTGAAATTTTAACTTTTTAAAAATAAATCGTGATTATCTCTGATTAGGCATGATTAATTAATTTCTTTTTCAATTAATTACAATAATAATAATAATAATAATAATAATAATTATAATAGGTTAAATAAGAGTGTATTATAGGTATAAAATTTCTTATTAAATAGCCACCTCATAATTTTGGCTATTTTGCAAAGAAAAAAGAAAATTTGGCTATTTGACTAATTAGACGTTTCAATTTGACTATTTACCTAAAGTATTAGAATAACTTAGTGTTACAGGTATTTTACGTAATTGGTTTTCATTAATTAACAAAAGAAAAATAATTTATTTAAATTAATTTTTCTTCTAATAATTATGACCGATTACGATCTCAGGTGTTGTTTTGTCCAGATTCTGAGAGCGAGAAATCACACTAGAGCGGGAAAGCCCTGGGGAAATTTTCGGTGCCGATTACGACCCCCCTGTTAGGACTTTTCTACGTGGTGTTCGTGCTATCCCCTAGTCTATTATCTCACACAGATATACCGACTTCGCGGATAGACTTAGGTAGGGGTGAAATCGGCTCGGGTACCCGGTTTTTTTGAAGTACCTGGGACGCGGACCTGGTTTCCGGGTAGTTGAAAATTACTACCCGGTACCCGAATTCAGAGTACTCGAATTTCCAGGTAGTTGAAAATTGGTACTCGGTTTTAGTACCCGGTACCCAGTTTGGAAACCAAGTTCGGATTTTCAACCGGATACGGGTTATTACCCAGATCCGTTTTATTTTTTTTACTAGAAAAACTAAATTATCTCAAAATAAACCTTACACATGTCTCGTACATAAAAAAAACATGCATCCATTGTCTAAAATTTAAAATGCATTAAAAAACATATGATAAAGCACTTCGAGTTCTTCCGGCTTTCCATCATCATTTCACCGTCCGCGCATCAAAAAATCAAAAAAATATTTTAATGAAACCCTAAAATGAGAAATGAAAATGAGAGATGATTGTCGAGCCCTAACCCTAAAATATTTTTTAAAAAAATTAAAAATTAAATAAACTGGGTATTAAACCGTGTACCGGGTACCCGGTTTTTAAGATTTCACTACCCGGTATCCGAACCTGGTTTTAAACCGGGTACCGGGTACCCGGATCCGAATTCCGGATCCGGATTCGGATTCGGGTTTTAAATTCAGTTACGGATTCGGGGTTTAAACCGGTTTTCGGGTTTTATTTGCACCCCTAGACTTAGGATCTAAGGCCCCACGATACAGGCCGAGGGATCTAAATCTCTGGGAATTATCCGAAGGTCTTAAACAGGGAGAGGTTTACATAGCACGGAAGCCCTGGAGAAAATTTTGGCACGATCTAAGACCCTCCTTGCCAAGGTTCTAGATCCGTGAAGTGTTCGTTCTATCCGTCAGTTTTGTATCTCTGGCAGATATACTGACCACACGGATAGGCCGAGGACCCAGATCTGTCCTCTTGACGCCGGTCAAGGGTCTGGTCCACCAGGGTTCACTGGAAAGTCTCTACTAGGATCCACCCTACGCAGTGGTCAGGTCCGTTTTTGGCGTCCCGAACCTGTAACCAGGGCCAGGCCAAGCCATGGCCCCTTCGCAACAGGTAGTGGTGTTTGCCCTAGATTTCTGATCCTGGGTCACTGGAGGATCCGTTTGACTCAACAGTCCAGGAGCCCAAGCCCAAGAGTCAAAAAAATCAACAAGACGACATTGGACCCGACCCAACACGAGCAATTAAGTCGCTAATAGTTTGAAGCATTTTTCTGCATCAACACTTAGTATCAAAATTTGATTAGAAGAGTTTGTGTAGAAGTGAATAAGTTTTCTAATGGAACAATTTCTCAAAATGAAGTTTCAAATTATGTACGTACTATATTTCTTTTACTTATGGCGGGCAAATAAGGCAGGATATAATCGGGAATCCTCGATCGATTTTCCAGCCATAAACTCACATATTTTCCCTTAGTTTATATCTAATTATTGCTTTCCGTTTATTTGTTATTTGATTTTTCATAATTTTAGACTAGTGATTGTTGCCTTTTATTTCTTTTATCGTTATTGATCTTTATCATTTTGGGATTCTCTCTTCTTTATATAATGAAGTAGGAGGAAAAACCAATTTTTAGTTTTTGTTGAATAGACAATCGATCTACATCACTTACTTACCTATTTAAAAAATAATTAGCTAACAAATATTCAAAATTTGTTTAAAAGAGCTGCCCAAAATTCCTGATATTTTATCGAGTTTATGATAATCATGGTTGGATTGAATTAATTGTAAATATCACGAATACCCTTTGCTTATCACTCTGTAGTAACTTGTCTCATGATTTTTATTTTATTTTATCAGTTTAGTAATTGGCTTGTCATTTCGTATTATATTACATCATGAAATTTTTTAGTGTGGGTTTGGCCTCGTGAACTTATAATTTTGTATTAATACCTTCTTATAAAATATTGATATTTTCCCATACATTAAAGGCCAAAAATCATACATATTGATACAAATTTATTAAAGACAGAGAAAGACAAATTCGGATGGAAGTGATAAAAGTATATCAAAAGCACGCATTTTAAATAAATTCAAACTTTATGAAAACTATTGATACACAGTAATAATTTCAAGGAATAAATTGATAAAAGGTGACAGTTTAAAGGGAAGTTCTCTGGACCAAACTAATAAAAATGACGAGTTGAAATGATAAATTGATAAATCAAGCTTGTTTGGCCTATCCGAGCAGAAAAAAACTTGTTTGATCTATTAGTATATACCTCTTCATGAAGTTTCGGGTTCAAACCCCACGAGACACAAACACTTCAAACCGGGCCGGCCCTAATTTTATAGGGGCCCTATGCGATATAACTTTTGAGGCCCAAAAAAAAAAATCAAAATATATGTAATTTTTTTAAATAATCGTTTATACTTTAGTAATTAAACTATATGTTAATAATCATTACTAGATAAAATTTAAGTTTAAATCTGTTCTAAATATAATATTTTAAAATTAAAATGTGAAGGAAGAAGATAAAATAGCTGATAAATAAATATAACACAAAGAAAAATCATTCCTGATTACCTCTTATATATATAAAAATATGAATATTTTTTGTAAGAAAATCTTTGCACAAATATAAAAAATTAATATTTAGAAAGCGTTATTAAGAAAGTTTATTTTTGGTATATATATAACTCATTTTTGATGTAATTTATTGTTGGTATATACATACTATACAAAGTATAAACGGTGTAATATAAGTTTAATTAAATTTAACTTAATTTCTTTATAGTTTCTATTTTCTAACCTACACTAGTGGGTCCTATGATTTCTGTAGGCACCAATCACAATTTATATTTTCAAATTCTTTCTCATCCCACGTAGAAAGATATCACAAGTTAAATATTAGAAAAAAAAATAGAAGAGAAAAATGAGGAGTGGGAGTGGGCCCATTGGTTTTACAAAATAACAAATCCATCTTCTTCCTCAACCTTCTCCCTGGCAGATAAAAAAAAAAAACCTGAAACCAAAAAAGCCTCCTTACAAATTTTGATCAGTTGCATACTCTTTAGGGCCACTGCTAAAAAAACATGAACAGTGGCCGAGAAGGATATAGAACTAATTAAAATTTGTAATAAGGTCACTTTGGTCGAAAGCCCTAAAAAAACCCAGAAAACGTTATAACCTCTCCCATGATTACCTATACGAGGCCCTTGGCGAGCCCTTGTTCGCGTGAGTCCTTGTTGGCAAGAGTCGAATAGGGAGAGGCAGAGAGACGATGGAGGGTTTCTATTTTTCTTTTTAAACTGATGATTTGGGGGCCCCAAAAATTTGGGGGCCCACGGCCCATGTCTCGTAAGCCTTTCATGAGGGCCGGGCCTGCTTCTAATAATGCAACCCCCATTGAAAAAAAAAAAAGATAAACTGATGAAATAAAAATAAAAATACATATGTATAGAGAGAAAAAAGTAGGGATGTGCAAAATAACCGGTAACCGTATTTTAAAACTGTAACCGAAAATTATCCGGTTTAAAATAACCGTAATCGAATTCTTTTGAAAACAGGTCAAGGTTAACCGTATCCGATTTCAAACAGGATATGGTTACAGGTTATTCATTTTTCAAAACATGTGATTTTTGTAACCGGTTTTTATAACCGATTTTATATTTATTTATTTAAATATTTTAATATTAAATTAAGTATGTTATTTTCTCTCTTTCAGTCAAAGCCATTAGAGTTGTTGAACCATATATTTTTCTTATTTATAATTGTTGTACTTTTTGGATTTATGTTTTGGACCGGTATATTTCTTTTTGGACTCAGTTGTTTTATTGTGATTTATTTTGGACCAATATGTTTTATCGTTGTGATAAACTCTGTTAAATGCAATATAAAAAAACAAGTTAAGGTTATTAAATAGTTTAATCATATTTTGATAACCGATACTTAGGTTAAACCAGTTTCCGGTTAACCAGTTTTAAAAACAGGTAAAGGTTATTAAAACATGACTAACCAGAATCAGGTTAAGGATACCAAATAGTGAAAAATAAACAAGTTAACCGACCGGATGCAACCTTAGAAAACGTACAAATATTTTAAGTATTTACTCTTAAACTAATAAAAGTATTTAGGAGGATTACACGCTTTATACCCGTTGAAGAAATTAATGATCTAAAGTCCAAAAAATGCTTAAACTTAAATTTAAGAAGTTAATATAATTCAGTTCCAAAATTTATTATCACACTAATTTTTTCTTTTTAAATCCAGCAGTTCAATTACAAAAATAAATTAATTTCCGTCAAAAGATTGTGGCTAAAGCCATCACATTCGCCAGTTTCTAACACATGAGCCACTAATGTCTGTTTTTGCAACGAAAATTATTAATGTCATACTTTTATTGCAAATACACATTTATATTATTGAAGGTCACATGTTTTGCCCTTTTTAATAAGTCACATCAATACTTAAACTTACATGACATATGTGGCCCTCTCCCAGCTGTGCATTTTTTATGATCTTGAAGGCGTATTCGAGGATGAGAGCTACTACGGGAAGTAGAATGCGCTAGGAAGGACGGCGAAGCTTGCTGTTTGCACAGCCAAGAGAGGCTCATGTTTGACATGTGAGCATCAATAGTAACGTGATACGTCTAACATGGCAAACACTGTGACATTTAGCTTGGTAAGAATGTATTTGCAACAAAATTACGATGTTAGTGACTTTTGCTGAAAGAAAATAAATTTAGTGATGTATCTTAAAAAATAATTAATGACTTCGATAACTTTTGCCGCAACTTTTAAAAGAACAGAATAAAAAGAAATTCGAAAATTAAAAACTATCTCGATAGAGAATTAGAGACTACAGAAAAAGTCAAAATTCGAACTAACACCCAGTCAACCAAAGCTCAAATTCAAACTCAATTATTATCCTGTTACATAAATATATATATAATAATAAATAAATAAAACTCACGTGAACAAACTCAATTATCATCGTACTTGATAATGTCGTCGGAGAAGAAACCACCGGTGTGCGTCACCGGCGCGAACGGCTTCATCGGCTCATGGCTCGTCAAGACGCTTCTCGAGGCGGACTACCCGGCGATCCACGCGGCGGTTTTTCCCGGCTCCGACGTGTCCCACCTCCTTGCCCTCGCCGGTGCCGACCGCATCTCCGTCTTCACCGCCGACTTGCTCGACGCAGCCGCCGTGTCCGCCGCTGTGAGAGGCTGCGCGGGCGTGTTCCACGTGGCGTCTCCGTGCTCGCTGGAGGCCCCGCGTGATCCGATCGCGGAGCTGATCTCGCCGGCCGTGGACGGCACGCTTAACGTGCTGCGCGCCGCGCGCGAGCACGGCGTGCGGCGCGTGGTGCTGACGTCGTCGATCTCGGCCATGGTGCCAAATCCGGCATGGCGGCAGGACAAGGCTTTCGACGAGACGTCCTGGACTGACCTCGACTACTGCAAGTCCCGCGAGGTAAATGTAGGCCAAACCAGAATTCCGATTCCGGATTTTCGGTTTTTAAGTAAATCCACAACGAAAACTTTTGGTTTTGGAATATTACGGACTCGGATAGGATTATTATTTTCATTAAATTTAATTATTAACACAATTTTATGAAGATCCAACTGCTTAGATTAAATAATAATAAATCCGGATATGACACTATTCAAAAATCCGGAACCAGTAATGCTCGTCCCCTTTTTTTCCTTTTCGAAGAATCCGGAACCGGTAATGCTTGTTCTTGATTTATTTATTTATTTATTTTTTGGAGAAAATATGAGAGTCCGTTGCGAATTCTCATATTAACACGATTAGAACCCCGTTATTAAATAGCCATTAATCTAGATACGGCACTAATAAAAAATCCGGAACCAGTAATGCTCGTCCCGATTTTTATTTCTAGAAGAATCGGAACCGATAATACTTGTTCCTGAGTTTCCTTACTGGCAAAAATATGCGAGTCCGTTTCGAATTCTCATATTAACACGATTATTATAGCCTGAGACTGAATTAAAAAATGGAATTACATTGCTCAAGAAATGTAAAATGGAAAATTACCAGCCAAACTCATCTATGTTCTCTGCAGAAATGGTACCCAGTGTCGAAGACGCTGGCAGAGAAGGCGGCGTGGGAGTTCTCGCGGGAGCACGGGATCGACGTGGTGGCCATCAACCCGGCAACGTGCCTGGGCCCGCTGATGCAGCCGTATCTGAATGCTAGCTGCGCGGTGCTGCTGAACCTGCTTCAGGGCTCCGAGGACACGCAGGAGTACCACTGGCTGGGAGCTGTGGATGTGCGGGACGTGGCCAAGGCACAGATCCTGCTCTTCGAGACGCCTCGGGCTTCTGGACGGTACCTCTGCACCAACGGAATCTTCCAGTTTGGCGACTTTGCGGGGAAGGTCTCGGAGCTCTTCCCTCGGTTTCCCGTTCACAGGTTGGCTTCTCTTGCTCTAGAATTTCTTCTAATAAAAGACACTTCATACAAATTTACTAATACAATCATCACTTGAAAAATAATGGTGACAGGGGTAGATTGGGTATTTTACAATTGATTTATCATTTTAGGTGCTTTAGTTTAGTGATATCGACCACTATAGTTTTAGTGAGATCAAACGACTTAAACCATGCGCGTCTTTTATTATTTTCCATTTCTGTTCTCGAAAACGAATAGCTAAAGTGAAAAATAGAGAATTAAAAAAGTACGTTCACTTGCTACTTGTAAACTTCATCAACTATCAATCAGAGTTCTTTAGTCACACTCTTGATCTCGCCTCTCTCTCTCTTTTGTACTACAAATCGCACTAATGACGGCTGCAAGCCTTATAAACGGAAAATAGCTCGATCAACTTGATTGCTCCGGGTCTCGGTTGTGCTTCCGTGTAGATTGGACTTCACACTCTGAAGATACGACTCTCTTATACTCTCTGTTGACGGGAAATGAATCAATACTACATATTTAAATAACCTAATAAGCAAAAAAACCACAAAACTTGATTAAATTAGACATATCTAATATAAGTTGCATCTTCTTATTTTCTAATTTAACATTCTTTCTATAATACAAAAATCATAAAGATTATTATAATAAATAAAACAAATTTATCTTTATCTTTGGCACTATCACAATCTTGTGCATAAAACTTGTGTTTTATTCGATTCTAACCCGAGGCTGATCTGCAATATAGCAAAAGGGTGCTCTAGCCCCCTAAATTTAAAATTTTGTTCAAATTTATCCGAAGATTTGCATTTTCAACATTTTTTATATTTCAAAATTTGTTTTCATTTCCTCACATAATTATAATGGATCGATTTAGGATGAGAAAAGTATAATGGATTGGTGGTGGAAGAAACTATGAAATTATTCTACACGCTTTAGCTTGCTAAGATCTCAAGCTACTCATGCCCATTGGAGAAGTGGCAATAATGCTCATATGTTTCCACACAGTAATGGTAACTAGACAACACTGCATAAACTGAAAACAGTGTCGCTTATAAAGTCAAAAAGACAATAGTCAATGGGAAAAAGGCCAATTTTGTTTAGTTGAAATTTCTGGATGATGGACTTTTGAGTTAGAGAGAGGGAGAAACATAGGTAACATTCATCATTGTAATTTATAAAAAAAATAAAAATAAAATCGGAATCTACCATGGCTAGGGGCGGAACTAGAATTAAAAGTTCCGGGGTTGAGTATGGAGGGAGGAGCTGAGCAAACTAAAAGTTCAAGGGATAAGACTTAAAAAAATGGAATGTTCTAAAAAATTAAACGGGACTTTAATTCTCTTTTAAATTGGATGTACGTCCGTTTTTGTATGTAAATTTTTTTAAAAATAGTTAATGTAACGTACAGAATTCTTATCATATTAGTAATTCAACTATCAATGTACGGAGAGTCGTAAGATAGGTCCATTTCGTGCATAACCGGGACTACGCCTATAGTCTCAGGGGGTAAACTATTCAATCCAATCCCCATTAATTTATACAATGAAATCAAAATCAACCTCAGAAATATCTACTGAAATTCCAATCCAACCACCCTCGAAGTAAAAGCATGAGAAAGAAAGAGAGTAAAAAGAGTTGATTGTGGTTCAAGTAAAAGTGGGTCCATGATTCAGTGTGAGGTATGATTATATCGTTGGTGAATTTGATGATCGCACTTCATGTGATGGGAATAATCCATTGTCAAAACCTCTTTGGTTGAAAAAATGACTTGTGATTTGCTTTATGCGCTTCACGATTCTTCCATTCATGTGGTGATCTTCCTCCACTCAACTCAATCAGTGTTGAGGAGCGTCTCTTGTTAGTGCTCAAACACTTGATGGCATTGAAAATAGGGACATTATGCGCTAATAATTTTTGTTGCAGTGCTCCTCAAATTTCTACGTTTCATATTTCCCATGTCTATAACTCTCCCAGCTTTTCGTATCAAATAGATTTTTAGGATTTACGCGGCAAACAATACCAATAGTTAGGTCAAAATTGATGACTTTTCATGGCGTATATTTTTGATATTGTCAAAAGCGTAAAACATAAGCACCCGATGCAGGAACCCCTCCCTATTGGAGCCGCCTGTCACACCCCCTTAGTCCAATAAGGGGACCCGGGCGTTGTGACGCACGGGCGGGAGGTCCACCAAGCCTCCCGAGCGCAAGGCAGGTGGCCTAGCGCAAGAAAAGCCTCGGTGTGCCGAGCAAAGTGATGGAGATGCGGAAAAATCCTACACGGGCGCCAAGGGAACTTGGATAGGCGCCAAGGCAGTGGGCCGAGCGAATGGGCTGCCAGGCCCATGCGCATAGCGAGAAGACACGCGACTCGGGCAGCGACACGCGACTCGGGCAGCCAGTACACGCGGGCAGCGACACGCGGGCAGGGGAAGTCGCGCGCGACCGAGGCAGCGTCACCCACGCGGTTACGCAACGAGCCTCACCCACGCGCAACCCTCAAGCGTCACCCACGCGGAAAGCGAGCGTCACCCACACGGATTGGGGAGTCTTCACGCGGATTGCCCATGCCACCTTGAAGATAGGATCGCGCCAAAGATAGCCTTGAAGATAGGATTGCGTCCAAGATAGCCCTTGAAGATAAGATCACGCCCATGAAGAGGATTTCGAGTAGGATTAGGATTTCTTAGCATACTCTATAAATACTAAGCCATGTTGGCTATTTTATTCATTCAGACTTAGGGAGAAATTCGAGTATAGGCTTTAGGCATTAGTTTAGTGCTAAGTCAGTAGAGTTTCTTTTGTCCTTTGCTTACGATATTAATAAAAGCTTTGGTTGGGGTGTGCCCCGTAAGATTATTGTGTCGTGAGTGTTTACTTTAAGTTTGATTATCATTATTATCCGCATAAGGCTGGTCGGATCCTTGGGAGGATTCGGCGCCGCATAGGGAATTTAGTTTAAATACTTAGTCGAAAAATTACCCTGTGACAAGTGGTATCAGAGCTTGAAGAACCCATTGTTGTCACGATGGTGACGACGGTGGCCGCACTAGAGCAGCGGGTCAACACGCTAGAAGAATTGGTAGGCGAACCAATCCCCGACGCACCATCTTTGGTGGACCAGATCAAGACGCTCAAGGATCAAGTGGAGATTCTTTCAGAGGCGAACAAGGAGCTAAGGCAGACCATCAAGGAGGCGCAAGAAGAATTCAGCGACCGCACGGATGACTTCTCCAAGGTTCTCTCTGATCGTTTTAATGACCTGGATTCCGAATTGAGGTTAATTCGCAGGTTCTTGGCAAACCCTCCGATTGACGGCAACAAGGGAGGCAACTCCAAAGTGAACTGGAGAACTTTGGCATTCCGTGTGCCGAAGTACTTCAGCGGCACACGGAATGCCAAGGAACTGGAGAACTTTCTTTGGGACATGGAGCAGTACTTCAAAGCCGCGCACGTCGACCCCGAGGACAAAGTAACCATCACCAGTATGTACCTCCAAGGCGATGCCAAGCTTTGGTGGCGCACACGTTTAACTGATGATGCGACTAATCCGGACGGGAGGGAGATCACGACGTGGGAAGACCTCAAGACGGAGCTGAAGACCCAATTTCTACCGCTTAACGCGGCTTGGCTTGCAAGGGACGCCTTGAAGAAGCTGAGACAGACGGGGTCTGTTCGGGAATACGTGAAGGAATTCAGCTCGCTGATGCTCGACATAAAGAACATGTCGGACGAAGACAAACTTTTTAACTTTCTTTCAGGTTTGCAAAATTGGGCTCAAACCGAACTGAGGCGACAGAATGTCCGAGATTTGCAAGGCGCTATCGCAGCGGCAGATGGATTAGTCGACTTCAAGTACGGGCCACCTTCCAACCAAAATGATGGACGGAAGACTCGGGATGAGAACCGAAAGGGGAAACCGAAGAACCCCCGGTGGGAAAAGCGACGAGATGAGGGATCTTCGAAGCCGAAAGCACCTTCGAAGAATAATAAGACAGGATTCGCCTGTTTCCTTTGTGAAGGCCCTCACAGCGCTCGGGAATGTCCACAGAGGCAGAAGCTTACCGCCCTCATCGCCGATGAGAAAGCACCTGAAGGAAGTGAGGAAACACCTCCTCGGATGAACATGCTCCAATCACTCAACGCCATGACGGTCCAAACCCCGACACGACGAGGTCTACTTTACTTCAACGTGATACTGGCAGGGAAGCCGGTGCGGGCAATGGCGGACACTGGAGCCACAGACAACTTCATTTCGCAATCAGTAGTGGACAGACTCGGAATCTCTACAATAGTGAGCGCGACCCACATCAAAGCCGTGAATACGGGAGCCAAACCGGCTCAAGGTGTGACCAAGGCCCTCCTGAAGATGGGAAAATGGCAAGGTGAGTGTCGATTCATAGTCTTTCCGTTAGACGATTTTGAACTTATCTTGGGTCTCGAGTTTTATCTACAAGCGAAAGCCGGAGTTATCCCCCACCTCGGCGGAATTATGTTCTACGACGAGAAGTGCCCTCAATTCATCCAAGGGGAATACGATGGGGAGGTTAAGAAGAAGGAACCTTCGCTGCAATCGGCAGCACAGTTTAAGGCGGGTCTGAAGAAAGGCGAGGTCTCGATATTAGCAACCTTGGTGGAAGTCTCAGAGATGGACAAGGATGAAGAGATCCCAGCCGACGTCGTTGACATTCTCGAGGAATTTCAAGATGTCATGCCCAAGGCCTTACCGAAGATCCTTCCCCCAGAGAGAAGTATTGATCACAAGATCGAACTCGAGCCCGGAGCGATGCCCCCTGCTCGAGCCCCCTACCGGATGTCGCCATTGGAGTTGGCGGAACTGAGGAAACAACTGGATGAGCTGCTCGAGGCAGGTTATCTACGGCCTTCAAAGGCACCCTACGGAGCACCGGTGCTGTTTCAGAGGAAGCAAGACGGAAGTCTCCGAATGTGCATCGATTACAGAGCGCTAAACAAGGTCACAGTGAAGAACAAGTACCCGGTCCCGAATGTGACAGACTTATTTGACCGACTGTCAGGAGCCACCATCTTCACCAAACTCGACCTCCGGTCCGGATATTGGCAAGTCCGGATAGCAAAGGGCGACGAACCGAAGACGACATGCGTTACGAGGTACGGTTCTTACGAATTTCTGGTAATGCCGTTTGGACTGACTAATGCCCCTGCTACGTTTTGTAATCTGATGAACGACGTGCTCTATGAGTTTCTCGATGAGTTCGTCGTCGTCTACCTAGACGACATCGTGATCTACAGCAGGACGCTGGACGAGCACTTAGGACACCTGCGACGGGTTTTCTCACGCCTTAGAGAAAACAAGCTCTACGTCAAAAGGGAGAAGTGCGAATTTTGCCAAACAGAGATCATGTTTTTGGGGCACCGGATCAGCGCGGGGCAGATTCGGATGGACGAACGGAAGATCACGGCAATTGTGGAATGGGAGGAACCGACGAACGTTCCGGAACTTCGGTCGTTTCTCGGATTAGCGAACTACTACCGCAAATTTATGAAGGACTATTCAAAGCACGTTAGCGCTCTAACCGACCTACTAAAGAAGCTCAAAAAGTGGGAATGGACGGAGCAATGTCAGAAAGCCTTCGACTGGGTGAAAAAAGCGGTAACCTCAGAACCCGTTCTCAAATTACCTCGTTTTGACTTACCGTTCGAGGTCCATACAGATGCTTCAGACAGAGCTATCGGTGGGGTTTTAGTCCAGGAGGGACACCCTATCGCTTATGAGAGTCGGAAACTTAAGGATGCGGAGCAGCGTTACTCGGCACACGAGAAGGAGATGACGGCGGTGATCCACTGCCTCGAACTATGGCGACATTACCTGCTGGGCACAAAGTTCGTTGTCATGACGGACAATGTGGCCAACACCTACTTCCAGACGCAGAAGAAGTTATCACCCAAACAAGCCAGGTGGCAGGAGTACCTCGCAGAGTTCGTGTTCGAGTGGATACATAAACCGGGCGTGGAGAACCGTGTAGCGGACGCCCTCAGCCGGAAGAACGTGCTCGAGTACGTGAATGCTCTAACCTCCATTGATTCTGATTTTGAAAGCAGGGTAAAAGCTTTCGCGGATAAGGATGCTACCTACACCGAGCTGAAAAAGCAAGTGGCAGAGGGGCTAGTCCGCAAGTACTCGATCGAGGGCGATCTTCTCTTTGCACGGGGAGGAAGACTATTCGTCCCAAAAGGCACATTACGACGCGAGTTATTGCGAGAGACGCACGATCCACAGTGGGCGGGACATCCAGGTGTGGCGAGGATGATGGCATTACTGTCCCGACACTATTACTGGCCGAAGATGGAAGAAGACGTCGAGATGCACGTCAAAACTTGTCTAGTGTGCCAACTAGACAAAACGGAGAGAAAGAAGCAGGCTGGTCTTCTTCAACCACTACCGATCCCCGAAGTACCATGGCATTCGGTCTCCATGGATTTCATCGTAGGATTTCCGAAGATTAGCGGGATGGGATCGATTCTTGTTGTGGTGGACAGGTTCTCCAAATACGGGGTATTTATAGCGGGCCCCAAAGTATGCACCGCGGAAGTGACAGCGGAGCTCTTTTTCAAACACATCGTGAAAGTGTTTGGCTTACCGAAGGACATAGTTAGCGATCGCGACGCTCGATTTACCGGTAAGTTCTGGACCTATTTATTTACACTGATGGGTTCCGAGTTGAAATTTTCCACAGCACACCACCCGCAAACAGATGGCCAGACTGAGCGAGTGAATGCCTTGCTGGAGGAATACTTCCGGCATTACGTTACCGCGAGTCAGAAGAATTGGCTCGAGCTACTCGATGTAGCCCAATTCTCCTACAACCTGCACAAGTCTTCAGCGACGCAGATGAGTCCAGCAGAGATAGTGTTCGGACGACAACCGTTGGTGCCACTTGACGTAGCCAAGAGCAAATCCCAGGACATCAGCCCTCCGGCGTACCGCTATGCCCGAGAACAGCAAGAACTGCTTGAACAGGCCCGGGACAGCCTAGCTAAGGCCCAACGAAGAATGAAGAAGTATGCGGACAAGAACTGACGAGCTCTCGAGTTCAAAGTGGGTGACAGAGTGTTACTCAAATTGACTCCGCAGATTTGGAAGAAAGTGAAGGATCGCCGTTACCACAAGGCCCTGATTCAGAGATACGACGGACCGTTCGAAGTTGTGAGGAAAGTCGGGAATGTCTCCTACAGACTCGACTTACCTCCCCAGATGAACATCCACCCGACTTTTCACGTCAGCTTCTTGAAGCCGTTTCACGAGGATCCAAACCGACAACAAGTTAAGCGCGGTCCTTCGACCGTGCGCGTGGAATTCGAGAAGAACGTGCACAGAATCCTAGACCGCCGATCAAAGGGAGAAAGCAAGCGGAATAGAAGAGTGGAATTCTTAGTTCAGTGGGAGGGCAGCGAAGAATCAGAGGCGACATGGGAGCGTGACATCAACCTTTGGCAGTTTGAAGATCAAGTGAGGGAGTACCTCAACTCTAACCCGACGAGGGCGTCGGCTCAAACTGGCGGGGGAGAGTTTGTCACACCCCCTTAGTCCAATAAGGGGACCCGGGCGTTGTGACGCACGGGCGGGAGGTCCACCAAGCCTCCCGAGCGCAAGGCAGGTGGCCTAGCGCAAGAAAAGCCTCGGTGTGCCGAGCAAAGTGATGGAGATGCGGGAAAAATCCTACACGGGCGCCAAGGGAACTTGGATAGGCGCCAAGGAAGTGGGCCGAGCGAATGGGCTGCCAGGCCCATGCGCATAGCGAGAAGACACGCGACTCGGGCAGCGACACGCGACTCGGGCAGCCAGTACACGCGGGCAGCGACACGCGGGCAAAGGAAGTCGCGCGCGACCGAGGCAGCGTCACCCACGCGGTTACGCAACGAGCCTCACCCACGCGCAACCCTCAAGCGTCACCCACGCGGAAAGCGAGCGTCACCCACACGGATTGGGGAGTCTTCACGCGGATTGCCCATGCCACCTTGAAGATAGGATCGCGCCAAAGATAGCCTTGAAGATAGGATTGCGTCCAAGATAGCCCTTGAAGATAAGATCACGCCCATGAAGAGGATTTCGAGTAGGATTAGGATTTCTTAGCATACTCTATAAATACTAAGCCATGTTGGCTATTTTATTCATTCAGACTTAGGGAGAAATTCGAGTATAGGCTTTAGGCATTAGTTTAGTGCTAAGTCAGTAGAGTTTCTTTTGTCCTTTGCTTAAGATATTAATAAAAGCTTTGGTTGGGGTGTGCCCCGTAAGATTATTGTGTCGTGAGTGTTTACTTTAAGTTTGATTATCATTATTATCCGCATAAGGCTGGTCGGATCCTTGGGAGGATTCGGCGCCGCATAGGGAATTTAGTTTAAATACTTAGTCGAAAAATTACCCTGTGACACCGCCTATGCCCAATATGGGTGTATTTCTGGTACTTAGTATTTACACTTTTGATAATATAATTAATAACGTGATAAAAAGAAGTGGAATATGTTACTACTTTCAACTATCTTTAGGTATTTTTGCTGCAAATATCCTTAGATTTTTCAACGTACCTTGCAACAAATGTCCTCACATATTTCAAAAGGTCTGGAAGACAGACTATTTCAAGATTATGTGCCCTAGAGTTACTTTCTCCGTCACAATCTATTATATAAATCACTCGAAGATGTAATATCATGACGAGCTTAATAAGTCTGTCAATTGTCGATTGAGTATTCGAACTTGCATCCTTGAGATACAAAGTTCGAGCCCCGGATTATTAATATATATATATATATATATATAATTTATATATATATAAAACGAATAAAATGCATACCCAATAAAAAAAATCTTAGTTGGCAAAATATAAGGGCACAAAGAAACAAGACAAGATGGACGTCTAGATTTGAAGGCACCAAATACATTTCAATCCACAATGCAACAAAGTTAGGGTTATCATTAGTATTATTATTGCTTTGGAACATCGGAGAACAACTTTTCTTGGACTTTTTATAATATTTAATATTTATATTTAATTACATGTCCCTAAACTTGTCGTGTTGGAATGGTTTCCCTCCCGTATTTGTATAAGTCTATGAAATCGTGGAGTTTCTAATAATAGCGGGAAAATTTCCACAATTTGTTATAAGTTGGCTACAGTTTACTTTTCAATTAGAATGATCCGAATTTGTGTCATTTGGACCATCACTTGTACCAAATAAAATGACAATCATCGCAGGTTTACATCCGAAACGCAGCCGGGTATGAAGGCGTGCAGCGACGCAGCGAAGAGATTGATCGATCTGGGGCTCGTCTTCACACCTCTGGAACAATTCGTGGCGGAGACGGTGGAGAGCTTGGAGAGCAAGGGCTTGTTGAGGCAGAAAAAGGCAGAGTCTTGAGTTAGGTTTTTGTACATTGAAGTGGTTGGTTGGCAATAATAGTTAGTGCAAATAAAGTGTGACTCTTCTTTTTGCCTTTTTTCTTTCTTTCTTTTCCTTTCAATGTTTTGAGCTTCCTAAAGTTGATCTAATCTATGATCAATATATTAACATTAAAAGGCGGTATCATTTGGCCGAGTGATCATAATAATAAACAGTGTTAAATATTGTGTCATGATTTCACACATCTCTTTCTAGATATTGCCCACATCGAGTTTCAGAAATGTGCAAATTTATTGTGCATCGAAATTGTTTGATGTCAATCATATATTTTCGAAATTTTGGATAACTTTAGTTCAAATATTTATATAACATGTTATTACGGTTTTCTAGATAAGACATTTTCTAATAAATTAGACACATGATCACTAAACTATTAAAAATGTATGGTTTTTTTGTTTTTTTTTTTCAAGAAGAATAGCTTTAGATAATCTTTGAAGACTTTCTACATTTTTTTTTGATAAATAAAGTTCCAAAAATTGTTTGGTTTCCAAGTTTATTATAAAAAAGGAAAAATTGTGGCATAAGTACTCATAGTTTTTGAAAAATTGACAGTACATTATCATTCTTTTTTTTGGGTGGCAAAACTTGCCAAACTCTTATTTTGTATCTTCCACATGTTTTCGCCCCGAACTACATCACATGTTACGTTTTTAAACCCATTAAATATACCAATTTTAATGAAAAAATTAAACTGATTTATCAATTGTATATGTTATGTGCATTTTTCGAAACATATAAAAATTAGGCCCATTTTGGCAAAAGTTAAAGCCCACTGAGAAAAGTCCAAGCCTGTCATGGTAAGTCAAGGCCCATCACCAACGCCAGAGGCCCGGGACCGAAGAACTAAGACATTGGCAAGGCCCGGGGCCCAAAAGGTGACGAGCCGACAAGGCGACGAGGCGACGTAGGCGACAGGGCGACGAGGCGACGAAGGCGACGAGGCGACGAAGCCGACAAGGCGACGAGGTGACAAGGCGACGAGGCGCCAAGGCGACGAAGCCCCTCGCCGGAGATTGGCGAGGGCATAACTTGCAATTAGCCTACACGACGAGAAGATCCGAGACTACGAAGATCCTCGGGAAATCCTCCGTATTTCCCCTAACACAACCTATAGACTCGCGGACAATCCGAAGACATCGAAGGCGAATCGAAAAGCATCGGAGGCCCTTTTTGCAGGAAAGGGGCCCCGACAATCCCTCCTAATGCAAGGAGAAATTCGCAGGGGCCTCCAGGGGTGCAATATTCAAGGAATTCTAAATCCCCTGAGGTGCAATTCCAGGAAGTTGCTTTCTCCCCCCCCCCCCCCCCCCCCCATTTTCACACACTCACAGCTTTCTCCAGAGCTTTTCTCTCTAGCTTTATCTCTCTAAAAACTCGTCAACTCTAAGGAGGAAATGACTTGAGTTAAGGGCTGAGATCGATCTAGAAGCAGAGTCTAAGGCCTGAGAAGAAAGGTTGTTTGACGGGTCAGCTAAGGCGTCCCTTGCTAGGTGGGTAAGCACGCCACCACCTGTGAGGTCGACAGAGACGGAGCTTCCATTCGTCGGGACAAGGCCCCTCGTCATACGAGGCCACCTACCCCGACAAGGTCGACAGAGACGGAGCTTCCCTTCGTCGGGAAAAGGCCCCTCGCCATACGAGGCCACCTACCCCGACAAGGTCGACGAAGGAGCACACATCGTCAGGTCAAGGCTCTCGCTGTACTTTGCCAACACGAGGGACGTTCGACAGTGAGCTTGCCAGCACCAACGAGGTCGATGAAGAACACATCACGCCGGTAATACCCAGCCATCGGGCCAAGGGTCACCCCCACGCCACCAATAACGGCACTTCCGACGAGTCAAACCACATCGTCATTCTCCCGCCGTTTATCACTAACCCCGAACTACGTGGGACCTGATTCTCTTAAGCTGAGATACGTAGGCAGTCTCGCCCAACCATAAGCGACGGGGCACGGGCCTATTCTACCCATTTTTGCAGGTCCTCCCTCGCCATAGGAGCTCGCCAAGGAAGGAAAAGCACGAAGAATCATCATGACTAGCTCGGAGCTTCATCAAGACCGTAGTTCACCCTGACGAGGACATCGCCAAGACAAGGACTCCGTCCAGACGAGGAGCTTCGCCCTGAACCGGACTTTGCCACCACCAAGGAAGTTCGCCGAGGATCGTCAACGACAGCCCGGAGACTCGCCCAAGACGACGGAATCGCCTCCAGCTTTGACGATCGCCAGTCAACCCGCGTTGACTCAACATTCAATCATCCTTGTGTTCAGCGGGTCAATCTCGGGACCCGAACCTTGGATCCGACTCTAAGTTAAAGCCATTTTTACGCATTAACAATATATTTCATGGGTTTAAAAATGTTATACGTGGCGCAGTTCTGGAAAATAAATATGACAGAATACACAAAATAAGAGTTTACAACTTTCGCCACAAAAAAAATGAAACTTAATATTAACATCTTAAATTTTTTGATACTTATGTCGCCATTTTTTCTAAGAAAAATAATGTTGCATTTTAAAATTAGAAGCAGAAATGCTTGTTACTCACTACCCACTAAACTAGACTTGAGAGGCATAAATTTAATTTAGTAGCAACCATTGACTATATTTTTTTGTGTAACAAAATTTCAAACAAAGAATTTTAAGTTTTTGTATTTGTTTCCATTTTTTTTTATATTGTGCAGAAAGTAAAAAAAAAACAAGTCCACGAACCTTAAACTCTTAAAGGATTGGTTTTACTTGTTATGAGTCATGACTTATGAATTATGGTTATTATTCAATTTGAAATACTTGAGTAAATATTTTTTTTACTTTTGAGGGTGAATACTCGTAGAAATAAAATAGTCATAAAATAATAATCATTTTTAATTTTTATTAATAAAAATATTAGCGGTCAAACCCCATTGATATTCTTCTACATATTGCAGTTAAAAAATATATATATTTAGAATTTGACGATGAAATCTCACTCTTATAAATTTGTTGTAAAGAAATAATATTTTTCGTTATGTGTCGCACAATATAGTGTAAGACATTATATTGGCATGACTTTTAATTATGTTCAATCAAAATGTCACATTAATAAAGTAATTTCCTTTATGGTAAGCAATCCCGACATTTCCAAGCCGATTGCGAATTATTCTATCGATAGGATATAGAAATATGCTTTAAAGTTTAAAGCATAAGATCAAATGGGTCCAAAACCAAAAGCCAATCTAAATCAATTGAAAACAAAATCAATAAACAAATGAAAAAGCAAAACAAAGTACTAAAGGCATCTTAAAATATGATATCTCGTGAATTAAATACGATTTGAAAATGGATAAGAATTAGGACCGAAGCAACTCAAAAGCAACCAACTGTCTCGAATGTTGTTGGGGTTGAGTCACGTGACTTGTTGGATTAAGGCATACAAGGCACGTGGACTTCGCAAAATTTAATTTGTGGTCCGAGAAGTTCGATTTTATAAAGAAATAATATTTCATTTTCTTTTATCTCGACCATTTCGATATCGACAGTGTGGTGATGTTATCCGGATCACTAGTGTATCTATTACTATAATGAAAGCTCGCCGGTGACGAAGAATCAAATCATAAAAGATAATCAAATTATCGATGTCAAGTAGGAATCCGAGTATTCATATGCTCGAAAAATTCATTTGATCAATTTTGAGTTTTCTACAAATGATCACTAAATTTGAATTCCAAAACATCAATTTCTTGAGACTTAGATTAATATACACGTATATGAGGATTTGAATATATAGATACGAAATCCATAATTAGTTTTAATAGTATTCGGATTAGAGAATCTGACTTTACACTTATTTCATTTCGCGATAATTAATATTGATAAAGGCCAAAGAAAATCGTATTCAAATTTTTCGTTACACTCGAATATATAAAGCATGTACATATATATATATATATATAATTTTAAAATGACGTTGTGTTGGTTTTGCTTGTCGTAAGAGGCACTAAACACTCCATGTGCGCCATAGCCACATCTCAAAGTTCTCTGAGCTGCTTTGGGTAGAAAGAATCTGTCTTTCCCAAAGAGAAGAGAAGAAGAGAATTCCAATCATGGAGCTTCTTCTGGCACTACATGTGCATCAATGGCTTCGCCCCACTTCTCAATTATTGTATCCACTCCTTCTCCCAAAACTAATTATTCTATTTCTCTATTTTATTTATCTTTTCAAATCCTTGCTAATATGTAGAAAAAAGGGTATTATTTTTACTTATTTTCCTCTTATAAAATTATTCACATAGCGTGTTTCATCCACCTAAGAATTACCTTCCAAATATTAAGAGTAACGTTTAATTAAGTTAACGTGACGAAACAAGTGAAATATGAAACTATATATGTATATCTATTAATTTTTAGATATTTTTGCCGCCAATATCTGTATAGAGATACTTTGAGAATTGTTATTGAATTATGTCAATTTTGTTGAGTCTATTGTAAGAGTATTATTTTGTCCATACAAGGTCTAGATTTGCAGCTAAAAAAGGTTGTTATTCTCTATTTATACCATGACTAATTATGTAGTGCAACGATCCTTGTATATATATATTTTGTATCGCTTTTCATAGTAAAATATACGAGAATAAATATTTTTTTTCCCAATAGATAGATAGCTACAATTCAATCCACTTTATACAAAGAGACTACATGACATGTAGAGGAAGATAGAGACGTTAATCTATAATTCATTAACAACAATCTAAAATAAGAGAATTTGTTCAAATACACAACTAATATATTAAGATCGAATAAATACGTATCGAGAAATAGGGACGGGGCCTGGTTACATATATCCGAAGAGCTAAGGGAAAGACCGTGTAAAAAAATAAAAAGATACAAATAAAATTTGACTTTTTTTTCAAAAGTTTCGTTAAGACTATGTATTATAAACCATTTTTAATCTACATAAATATGTCCATCCTTGTTACAAATTAGATGAAACCAATATTTTGTTTCAGTTCTTTCTCCACAAATATTCACAAATTTTTAATTTTTTTTTACCTTTAATATTACTTACTCAAACGGTCAGACCCTTGGAATTTGTATCTAGATAAGACCCGGTCCTGATTACAGGCAAGCAAGGCCAGCATCTGAGCCCCCAAATGAAAGGGTCTCAATTTTTTTTAATATTATAATATTTAATTAAATACAAAAATTAATTTTTAAATTCTTTATTGACTCCAAAAAAAAAATTATTTTTCTTAATACTTTGACAAATATGACAAACTCATGACCGGCTGTGATCTAATCTCTCCCCGTCAGCTATCTTAGAATCACCCATCTTTTGAAAAAAATAACCTAACAAAATAAACTCAATAACCCAACTTATATTCATTTTTTTTTACCTTTAACGTAACTTACTCAGACCCTTGGAATTGTATCTAGATAAGAACCGGTCCTGATTATAGGCACGCAAGGCCAGCACCTGAGCCCCCAAACAAAAGGGTCCCAATTTTTTTAATAATATTATATTTAATTAAATACAAAAATTAATTTTTACATACTTTATTGACTCCAAAAAATTTATTTTTCCAAATATACTAACGAAATACGACAAACTCAAGACCGGCTGAGATCTAATCTCTCCCCGCCAGCTATCTTAGAATCACCCATCTTTTGAAGAAGAAAACTCAATAACCCCAACTTATATAGATTAATTTATCTCATATACACACGTACATAGACATATATAAATATCAAACATAGACATATATATATATACACATCCAACTTTTTCTCACCATCTCCTTAGCGTATGTAAATGAATAACATGAGGACTAGCAGCATAGCCCATTGCAGCCGATCATGGTGAGTCAAACAACACAAGAAAATCATTTCCCATTTATGGGGTTTTCACCAAACTCATCACTGTTTTGCGAAGGTCCATAAGCGAGGATTCGCTGAGGCGGTACGTGCGGTTCGCGAGCGAGGGCTGCATTCAGGAGCTGCTCTCCGCCTCGGTCTCCAGCCGCCTGGCCGACGGTGCTGGGGACGGCTGGAAAGTGCTGGCAAGCCTCGGCAACGGCATCGAGATCTCCAAGTGCCGCTCGGGCTCGCTCCACACCTTCCGCAGCCGCTGGCTCGTCGAGTCGCTCTCGCCCAGCCAGTTCATCACCGTCGCTAACGCCATTGATGCTGCTAAGGTCAGAAATCCAACATTATTTTTCTCTTCTTCTTCCAAAGAATTTATATTTATTATTTATTTTAAGGAGCTCTCTTGTATTAATTTATTATAATTTTATTTTATGTTAATGTATTTTTTTGCTTTATTCTCTGGTAGAGTTTTCATATAATTCATGTGTCGATTTTTCCTTATTTTTGTTACCGTTTCGCTTATATCAGTTGAGACCGAGTGAAGAGTAATCTCGTAAATTTTGACTAATTCTAGCTCAGTATATGTTGTAACTAAGTTTTGGGCCGTCAAATTTAGATATAGCTGTCCGAAAATAATAAGAGTTCTTACATTAACAAAAGAAATAAAAACGGAATTGAAAATCCCGGAACGAGAATCATAATTTCCGAAAAAGTTACTGAAATTAGATTCTAGATTTTTTTTTTCATAACCGGAATTTCGTTCCAAATTTAGGGTTCGTAATCCCGAACACAGAATAATTTGAATCGCATGATGCAGCAATGGGACTCTGATTTGGTTGAAGCGAAATACATAAAGGATCTGGGCGACAACCTCAGCATAATCCGCCTCCGTTTCGGTGACAACGCCAAGCCACTCTTCCGCAACAGAGAGTTCATTGTCTACGAGCGCCGCGAGACCATGGAAGATGGCACTCTCGTAATTCACCTTCTTTTTCCCATTTATTATTACTAGTTAATTTAGGAGTGAAAGCGGGTTCAAAACCCGATTTCTTTCCCGAACCCGAAATAGGGATTCAGATTTCAGAAAATCAAAGCCCGTATCCGAATTTTAGTAATTTAGGTACTGATAATTAAAACCCTACCATCTATTTTTCAACTTACCTTAAAACAGGCGTATAAATAAAAATGACAAAAATAGATAACATAGACAGCTCATAATTCCATCATGTATATAATAATATGAAGCATGCATGATTAATTTTCTCTTAATTAAAATAAAAAATGCAAAAGTAAAGTAGAACGGGGATTGAACCCGACGTCAATCGAACACGCAACCTTCTGATCTGGAGTCAGACGCGCTACCATTGCGCCACGGATCCACTATTTTTGGTCTCAGCTATTCTAGTATATAAATAAAAGTCCAAAAGCGCACTGTCAATAAAAGACCATGTATATGTTATTCAAAATGTGAATAAATAAATAAAGTATTATCGATAAAAGAAAATTTACAATTAACTTGTTACTATTTACCATTTCGACTTTCATTTCTGCCAACAATTTATCCAAATTGTGTCGTCATAGTGTTTTTTCTTTTTCTTTTTTCCACTATTATTTTCAGCATGAGTAAGTTTTAGTAATACGGTGACTACAAGTTTTGAACAATTATAACTTCTGTTATGTTTTAAATTAAAAGAATTCAAAATTTTAGAGTTTGAATTTTGAATTTCAAATTTAGATTATCATAGCAAACATGACCACATTTATGGAAAATAATTATTTTTAATTTTACAGGACTGAATTTACCACTTAAGTTATGAAGCAAAGATTCAAGAGTCGACTAAATATATGTATTTGTATTACAAAATATATTTGTAGCGTAAAAATAACTGACAGTACAGATAAATATTACATATTCATGTAATTTGTGTGTCTCTGAGATCGAACTTAAGACTTACAATGAAGTTACTATTAAGCCGAACGAACTTGGTTATACAAATACTGTTGTATAGGGTAGAGATGTATATTTGATTGAGACGGGGAATGGGGCATGCGCAGGTGGTGGCAGTGGCATCAGTACCGAAGGAGATAGCAGCAGGATTGCAGCCAAAGCAAAGCAGCAAGGCCATCAGGGGGCTGCTTCTGCAGTCTGGCTGGGTGGTGGAGCATCTTCATCCTCATGACCACTCCTGCATGCTCACCTATGTTGTCCAGGTATTACATACCAAATGCAACAATTATGTTTTATGTCTTCTTCCGCCGATTTCCGTTACTCTTTACTTTTCTGTTTTTCATTGTCGCGGGTTTGCACACAAAACAAAAAAGTCCGTTTGTCTCTTTTTTTTTTTACGGCTTTAAACTGTTATTGTGGAGAAAGTTACGGAAAATTTGACTAATAATCTTAAGTGAGTTAGGGAAAACAATGATTGCCGTATCTCGGGCTGCAACACCATCATTAATAGTAATTAAAAAGACAGAGGTAACCGCTCCCAATTTTGGGGCGGTCACTGTTTAACACCGGAACCAAAAAATCCGATAACACTGTTTCACACCTTCAAACTTACCTGCAGTCCCCATATTGAGGTGTATAGTGTTTCATTATTGTTGGTATTTTCCTTGTTATTTTACACCATCAATTTATCATAAGATTGTTACGAATCAAAATTGTTCGAGTTAAAATTCTACCTAATCTTGAACTTTAGGTCTCTTGAATAGACTGTTAGAAATCTTACAGACCTAGAACTTAAACCGAACACCAAAAAAACCAACCGAGAACGCACCAAATACGCAATCACGATGCTCTAAGAACGTACCAAAAATCACTATGATCGAGACTAGACCCAATCAAATACTCAATACACACATTTTTTTTTTAATTCAGTTAAGTAGTTCAAATGACATAATTAAATAACAAAACCAAACTAACTAAGGCAATAATATGATTCTTACGATCTAATGTTTATTTTTTTATTGTATGAATCAGCTAGATCCTGCAGGTTGGCTTCCCAAGTGCTTTGTCAATCGGCTCAATAACAAGCTTGTTATGATAATTGAGAAATTAAAGAAATTAGCTCAAGATTCTCCGGTTAATAAGGACAAGTGAATTCACTTTTTTTTTTCTTCTGTAAAAAGAGTACTATTACATAAGTTTCCCATAGAAAGAATTCCACTATAAGAGCACATTTTGTGTGTGCCTATCTATGAGGTAAATTCTGCGCGTTCAATATTCCAGTGCATAGTTTCTAAAGAGTAATCGCGGAAGCAAGAGTTTTAACATATGTCGGAGATCCAAATACAATCTCCGACTAAATCACTTTTTAAAATGATTATATTCATCTCCTCTTTTGTTTACGTTGTCTTGGGGAATAGTTCATATTTATATGTACTTAAATATGTTTGTAAGAATGAGTGGAAATCGCCTTATTCACAACATTTACATGAGCGAGCTATCAAGAGACTTTACAAGTTTGTTGAAGAGCTTAAGACTACATACTTTTAGTGTGTTAGGAGGAGAACTATATGAAAGTAAATATATGTTTTTTCTTTAAATGAAAAACTATATGAAAGAAAATATATTTTGAAGCTTAATATTTATTTATATAATGGAAATATATTATCATCTTAGACAGTATTTGTCGGTAACCCAATGCCATCAATAAATCCGTAAAGTTGTTAGAAAAAATTGTCAGGAAACTCATTACTTATTAAATACCCGTCAATAACTCAATGTCGAGAAGCTCATTACTTATAAAATATCCGTCGACAACTCAATGCCCATTGCTAATCCTTAGACCAGCTCCAATGGAGCTTTATATTTTAACTAAAATAGCGTGAGAGCTCCAATGGAGCTGTAAACTCCACTCAATGATAGAGTGGAGTTGGTTTTATGAACAGTGCCGCACTATATGTAGCGCGGTACTGTTCATCACACTAAATTTTTTATTTTTTATTTTTTTTAGTCCTTTAAAACTCTTAAATTTATATAAATATAAAAAATTTATTAAACTTTTTAATATTTACCTCAATATTATTTGTATGAATAATCATTTGTCTCAAAAATTATTTTAGTAGGCAAAAGTATTTAACTTATAAAAATATATTATTTTAATATAATTTAAAAGACAACAATGACATTTGTGTTTATATTGAGTAATTATTTGTCTCAAAAATTACTTTTGGTAGGCAAAAGTATTTAACTTATAAAAATATGATATTCTATATGATTTAAAAGACAACAATGACATTTGTGTGTGTCGTAATTTTATTTTATTTTATTTGTGTTTTAACTCTTATTTTGATAAATGTGAGTGATTTTAAATAATTTAAATAAGTGATCTAATTAGAAATCAACAAATAAATATAGGGGTATGAGTGTAAATAGAATATAAAGAGAATGATAAATTGAGTGCAAAGTAGAGTGAGAAATAGAGTTCGGTTGGAGATGATTCACTGCTTATTGCGAATAGAGTAAGAAATAGAGTGAAAAATAGTGTGATCGGTTGGAGATGGCCTTAGGTGGTGGAAACTCTAAGCAAATATCAAAGCGAATTCTTAGAAATGAAGAGAAATTTTATTTTGTATACCATTATTTTTTATTTTTAGCAAAATTATACCCTTAAGTTTTAAAAACAACTAAAGTATACCCTTAGTGTATGATTTAACAGTCCTACGCTCTAATTTCTTTTTTATTGTTTTGAATTATAAAAATACCACAAAAATAAAATCATAAATATCGTCTTGTTCTTTTTTCATCAATATCGTCTTCTTTTGTATGCCGCTAAATTTTATATACTTAACGTCAATATGCAATTTTGAGTTTTTTGAAAAATAGATTTATTAAGATATATATATATATATAAATTAAAATAGACTTTCATGATATACATGAGCTGTTTTTGAAATTTAAAGGTATATCTTTACTAAAATTAAAACTTAATTTATTTAAAGAAGTAAATTTCCCGAAAATAAATTATTGTCTCAAAATTCTCTTTACATATTCTTTTACATGTATAATTTTTTAATTAAAACTTTCCAACTGTAAGAATAAAAATATTTAAATTAAAGATTAAAATTGTCTAGATTAAAGAATCGAGAAATTTGAAGATCAAAAGTGTTTGACTTAAAAATTAAAAATTATAAAACATAATTTTAAAATTTATTTAAACCCGAAATAATTTCGTTTAAAGTTGTGTTTTGGTAGGAAGGTGCTATTATTTTCTGTCTCGACAATGCTCGGCAAAAACCGAAACCTCGCCGAGAAACTCCTCTCTCTCTTGCGATTCTGCGTTCGCACGGAGCAAATCGAGCAAATCCACGCGCAGATGCTCGCAAGCGCAACGCTCAAACCCAACTTCCTCCTCTCGAAAGCCATCGACATCGGAGACTTCGCTTACTCCTCTCTGATCTTCCACAGCATCGCCGAGCCCAATGACTACGCGTTCAACGTCATGATCCGTGGACTCGCTTCCACATGGAGGAGGTACGGTCCTGTTCTTCATCTCTACTATCGGATGAAGCTTCTGGGCTTGAAGCCGAACAAGTTCACTTACCCCTTTCTGTTCATCGCTTGCTCGATCCTTTCCGAGCTGGCTACCGCGCGTGCGGCCCACTCGTCAGTGTTCAAGATCGGCGTGGACGGCGACGGGTACATTGGCCACTCGCTGATCACGATGTACTCGAAGTGCGGCGAACCGGGCTGTGCCCGGAAGGTGTTTGACAAAATTTCCGAAAGGGACTTGGTTTCGTGGAATTCGATAATCTCGGGGTTTTCGAAGTCGGGGCACCCGAAGTATGCTCTGGAGCTGTTTCGGGAGATGTTGGGTTCCGGGTTTGAGCCGAATGACGTGACTTTGATCGGTGTTCTTGGCGCCTGCGGGGAGTTGGGAGATTTGAGTCTGGGGAAATGGGTGGAGGAGTTCGTTGTCGGGAGAAAATTCGAGATGAATTCTTATCTTGTGTCTTCTTTGATTGGAATGTATGGTAAATGTGGCGATTTGAGCTCTGCAAGGAGAGTCTTCGACTGTAAGGCGAAAACCGATCGCGTAACTTGGAATGCCATGATTTCAGGGCAAGTACTGATTCCTCTTACATTAAACACTATGTTTAATGTTTGAACTCATAGGTAATTTTTTTTATCTCGCTTTTGGTACATGACAGGTACGCTCAAAATGCGCTTTCTGATGAAGCGATCGTGTTGTTTAAAAGCATGATAGAGGAAGGCCTCGATCCCGATCAAAGAACATTGGTTGTTGCACTCTCTGCGTGTGCTTCGATCGGGGCATTAGATATGGGGAAGTGGATTGACAGGTTTGCCTCAGAAAGAAAATTGCTGCACGATATCTATGTAGCGACTGCGTTGCTTGATATGTACGCAAAGTGTGGAAGCTTAGACGATGCATTGCGGGTTTTCGAAGACATGCCCCAGAAAAATGAGATATCTTGGAATGCCATGATATCGGCGCTCGCTTTCCACGGCCGAGCAACTGAAGCCATAGCTATTTTCAGACGTATGGTTCGAGAAGGTGGAGATTCTCGCCCAGATGAGATTACTTTCATCGGAGTCCTCTCTGCGTGCGTTCATGCCGGTTTGGTCGACGAAGGGTGTAGTTTTTTTAATTCGATGAGCACGTCGTTTGGCCTGACACCGAGAATCGAGCATTACTCTTGCATCGTTGATCTTCTGGCTCGTGCCGGACATGTAAATCAGGCTTGGGATCTTGTAAAAAAGATGCCCGAAAAGCCCGACGAAGTTTTACTTGGGTCACTCCTCGCCGCGTGCCAGAAATGTAAAAACGTGGAGATCGCCAGGGAGGTATCGCGGCTTCTTTTGGAATTGGAGCCCTCAAACTCAGGAAATTATATAATTTCGTCGAAGATATACGCCAGGCTGAACAAGTTGGATGACTCGGCGAAGATGAGGGTTTTGATGCAAACGAGGGGAGTCAGAAAGACTCCCGGGTGTAGCTGGATCGAGTTCGGGAATCAACTTCATGAATTTCACGCTGGTGATCTCTTGCCAGAGATGACCCAAGGTTTTAGAGTGCTAAACGAGGATCTGAAACGGGAAGGTTATGTGCCGAATCTTAGTGCTGTATAGAGACGACCCATTCAATTTCCCAAAACCGATTAAACGATGACATCAAAGGATGAAGCTAAGATGGCCTTACCTTTAATCCGAGGCTTTCAAGAATCTGTTCAGTGATCACACTGAGAAAGTGACTCATGTTTTGAGTAACTTGAGTAACTAGACTGCTTAACGATTCCGTTAAGAAGAATATTCTCTTAACCGATGCTGGTTAAAAAGAAAAAGAATTTGGATTATCAAGGCTCATTGAATATTCACTTCTCTGGTTTATTTAATCTGTCGTAGCGCAGAGAAACACGATAAGAAAGTAAGGATTTGAAGGAAATGCCCATGTTCGAGAACCGATGAAGGTATGTACCAGTCTTATATTAATGAAGTCTCTCATTTCTGTAACGTTGCTCAAGGTTTTTTTTACAGGTTCGCTTCGACCGCAACTGAGGTAAACAAGAGACATGTCGCGAAGATCGAGGAAGATCCGAAAAGACTAGCCATACTTGAAAGATCATTGTGTTGGTTGGAGATAATGAAATGGTGCCTCTGAGTAAGCTATTAGTCTTATAAGTTAAGTTCATAAATCATACTACATATTATACAATATTTTCGTGGCGGTAATGATCTAGTTGTAAATTACGATTCGTAATTGTAGCATGTTTGAATTGCAATATTTAATTGGCAATGCAAAACGTATCGAATATATATTGTTTTCAAATGTATACGAATTTTTATTTTGATATTTGGTTACACTTGTAAATATCATATCAAACTATACAAATTATGTTCGAAAAAAAGGTTATAAATACAAATGAGTTTTAACTAAAATTGAAATAGAAAATATGGTGTAACCGCTAGAATCTGGGTAATAGATTAGGCACGATCGCTCCTCAATAATGGTGCTCGGTTATTTTAAAATTTATAAAATCGGACCAGGCAATTTATTGACCTCTATTTATATTTTATTTATAATGTTTATTATTTTCGAGTTTATCTTTATTATTATTTTTCTTGCTTAATAATTATGTGACTTAGACTTTATGATATACATTGGTCAATGTTTTTATTTTTTTTAGTCTTCAAATGAGAAATGTGGTTATAAAAAATCAAGTTTACGGTTTTCAAAAATTGAAGATCGGATATTTCGTAAGGTTTTACGCTCTAAAAATTAAGTATTAAGTTTTCTTCCGCAAAAAGATACCAAGACAATTATCGTGTTTACCTCATCTTCTAGTCAAATATCGCACTTAACCCTATCTTCTAGGAAATAATATTTCTTTAAAACTAATCAAGGTGATATATTAATCAAGGTAGTTGATGCTGCGGATATTCTTGGAACGTACTTGATGAAATAGTTCATGCGATTTTCAACCTTTATTTTCGAATGTATATTTAATTTTCGATTATTATATTTGCCATTGTGATTTATGTCATTTGTTGCCTATATCATTTTGCGTACCTTATTTTTAAAGGACTAGTTTGCTTTTATAATTGATTAGTTGATACATAGAAAAAGTCAGCATATGCTTGCAAAACTCAAAAAGTTTTCGTTCTTCATCACTCGATCTACCTGAGTAGTGTAACCGTCTAGATAAGTAACTAGGAAGTTAGTTAAAGAGACCTTCATCAAATCAAAGAGATTTGGCATTATGTAACTAACTTTTGAAGTTAATTAAAGAGAGTTTTATCAAATTCAAAGAGATTGGACATTCTGTCACTAACATTTGTATCCTTTTTGTTTGTTTGTTATGCTAGTCAAATTTTCTTGGTTTCTTAATAGCTTCACTACTAATATATTTCGAATTTTCTTCTAATAAACGTTCTGAATTTAAATAGAAACAAAGTTTTTGTTTTTCTCCCTTTAGCTAATAACAAAAAATTCATAAAACCACTTTTGTTTTTTAATTATAGAATTAATAGAAAATAATAATAATTTCACATGGAATTTTAGAGAAAACATATGAAAAAAATGCTTAGCCTCCTACTAACACTAAATCTGGTTTAGAGGAGATTTATAAGCTAAGTTATTCTCGGACCGCTTGATGCGGGTATAGTAAGATCTTGTTACGGCTGGGGACTTGTGGACGAATCACGGATTCCTTTGGGGAGACCTTTGAGGAGTAGAGTTTCGCAAGCCAGTCAGATTATTCAAGAAAAGTCCCTGAGTATACTACCTTGGTATAGACTTAATTTTAGAGCAAACCTATCGATGGATTTATCGACGGAAAACCTATAAAATATCGACGGAAAACCTATAAAATATGGATGGATTTATCGACGGAAAACTTATAAAATATATTGTTTCCGTTATCAAAACTTATCGATGGATTAATCGTTTATCGATGAATTTATCGATGGAAAACTTATAAATATTTTTATACATATTTACCTTCAATTTTTCAATAGGTTTCAAAATGCTTTTTATGTAAAGGGATAATATAAAAATAAATACTTTTGTCACAATTAAAAAATCGACCCTAAATATGTGTGACTCTAAAGTTGATAAGCTCCAGATAACTAATGCATTTCGACCATTGAACCCGCAACCTCAAATGCATCAAATGAGATTTCTTCTGAAGAAGTTGAACCACATAAGTAGAGTCGACTCAAGCCAAATATTTTCCCAATGAAATTCTTTTGCTTTCTCAATAGCAAACATAGCGGCCGTAAATTCAGCTTCAAAAGCATAAGCAGAGTCGATATGGACCGCAAACGAACAATGAGGAAATCCACAATAGGTCCTGAAAATACCTCCTGCACCAGTTACGCCTGGAGTACCAATTGAGGAACCGTCAGTGTTTCATTTTAACCAATCAATAGGAGGAGAGCGCCATATAACTGAAACAATATTTGGAGCTTTCCTAGAATGAATTTCCAAACCAAAAAACTTCAAGATTTGTAAATCCTCCGAAGTGTTTGAGGTTCCTAGCTTAAAGAAATCCGCTTCTTTAATACACCGCCAAACTTGTCTCAAAAGGTTGCTAGTGTTGGGGATCACATTCTCAAAAACACAGGCATTCCTAGCACGTCAAATGAGCCAAACTGTTGATATGACCGCAATATTCCAGAGAGCGAAGATATGAGAGCTGAGATTCACGGAAGCGGCATCCGAAAGCAACAATGAAAGTGACCCTCCTCTATTAATTGGCTTTCGAAATATATCTGAGGGAAGCCCGCTAAACAAACCCCGCGAAGTTGCAATGGACAAAAATATGGTCGGTATACTCCACTTGGTTGTTGCAAAAGCGACACATTGAAGCTAGAGCAAATCCTTTTTCCTGCAAAGTAAACTCAGTAAGAAGGAAACCTAAGAAAGCCCGCCAACATGTAATAGACCTCGAAGGTGGAAGAAATTCTTTCCATAGAAACTTCTTCCATTGAGGAAAAAAATTATAATTAGCACAAAACATATTATAAACCGATTTCACTGAGAATTCACCATTATTAGAAAGATGCCAAGCACAAACATCATCAACTTCCTAAATAAATTCAATTTTTTTAAAATCCTCAATGGCAGAAGTCGATAAAGTAGGTGGCAAATTCCATTCATTATTAACCCGAAAACTCAGATATTGTAGCCGTGAGATTTTCTCTATTTCGCAAAGGAATATTTTCTCTATCATCTACAGACGGATATAACCAATTATAAAGCCAAAAATTTCTATCAGAGTTCTTAGTAATCAACCAACGAACATTATCTTTTACCTACGGAAAGCAAGGGTTCAAAGAACGCAAAATCGATAATGAGTTCACGTTGAGTTTCAATGATCCACTTGGATTAAAAATACGAGTTTTTATCAAACACAAAGGGACAGAACTTGTACTAGTAGATTGCCAAGAAAGATTTCCAAGCATATCTTTGTTCGGAGCACTCAAGTTTTTAACCTTAATACCCCCATCCGCGATAGATAAACTACATATATTCCATGAAACAGTAATCATCTTTCTGTTGTCAATAGAACCCGACCAAATAAAATTCCTCACTGCTTTTTCCTATTGTGAAAAAAGACTTTTCGGCCAAGCATAAACTGAAAATGAGTGAAGAAAAGAACTTTGAATAACTGAATTGACAAGAGTAATCCTACCAGCCAAAGACAAACTAGAACCTTTCCAATTAGCAAACTTACTGAAAATGGTATCGGCCACCGGTTGTAACCATTTTTTCCTTGGAGCACCCTTAAATAAAGGAACTCCAAGGTACTAAAACGGCAAAGAAATTTGTTTGAGAGAAGAGTAAATTTCCTGTGGTTAGAAAGATTTATCGCTAAAAATAACATCTGACTTAGACCAATCAACGACTTGACCCGAAAGAAAAGAGTAAATTTCAAAAACTTTAGTAATTACACACATTTCTTTTAGTAGCGACACCGAAAAGAAGAACATTATCTGCATATAATAAATGAGAAGTGAATAAATTTTTACCTGTGTACTTCATAGGTTTCCATTTATTATTTTCCACATAATGGCTAATAAGACGACTAAGGAAATCTTCGATAATGACAAATAAAAGGGGAGATATAGGATCACCTTGTCGGACACCTCTTCTGCACCTAAAATAACCTTTAGAAGAACCATTCAACATAATGGAGATCCTACAAGAGGTAAAATTTCACGAATCCAATCTCTAAATTTTAAGGAAAAACCGAAAGCCCCAGTCCATAGTATCAAAAGCTTTCTTAATATCGACTTTCAAAACCATATTACCGCCTAAATTCTTTTTATCTAGAACGTTGATCCCCTCAGAAGCCGCCGCAATACAATGAGAGATGTTTCGACCCTAGACAAAGCCAAATTGATTTTCAGAGACGATAGAAGTTGCGACACTAGAAAGCCTGTCAGCCAAAACTTTTGTAATTATTTTGAAACAAAAAATTGCTCAAGATAATAGGGTTGAAATTATCAATCTGCATAGCCCCTTTATCAAAATAAAATATGTCATACTCACATTTTAAATGTTATAAGTTATATATATACAACCTACCAAATTCTAATGATATAAACAAACTTATACATGAATCTTATCATCACATAAAAAATAATTATATTCAACTATATACAATCATCAACAAGATTAATTTATCAAATTCATAATGTTAAAAGAACAAAGATCTAAACTATTATGAGCAACTTTGATTCAAACATATACATTTCAAATAATCTATACCATAATGAATAATATTCTGAAAAATTGAAAAAATGAAAGAAATACCTTGAAATTGAGATTTGAGTCGATGTTGGTACTTATGCCGTTAAATTGCATGAAATTTTTTCATGGAAAAGTGACTCAATTATCTATCAATAATTGATAAATTGCACTAAAAAATTTCATGGAAAAGTGACCAAATTTTCTATCGATTATCCATCGAAAAATGTAAAACGACAACGATTACCAGAGATAGCTTATTGGTAAGCCCTAAAATCTGGATAATCGAATATCTCGATAGCTCCATCGCTGCTTTAGAGAAGGCCCCTAGTCCAACATGGGCCGACCTCAGCGAGGTCATGGGTCGGCTTCTGTAAGGCTGCCCATATCGAAAATAGACCCTGGGTGTGTGCATTTTGGAAATAGACGCAAATCATAAATTAAAGATGGAAACAAATTTAGGGATGTGTTTGCATATAGAAATGTTGAAGGCCAAACTACATTGTTATACGAATTCTAGTTTGTTTTTAATTATTTTTTTAAGTTTTTATTAAATTTATTTAGATATAGATAGAATGAATGAGTACCGTTTATATAGGTACACATGTTTGTTATATTGGTTGAATTCAATGGTACATTACTAGATAATTTATTTGTTATTTGTGACTTCTAAGTGTTTTTTTGTTACTAATTATCATGGCATCCCCTTCCCGGTTCTTCTTTTCGGAGCTGCCTCTACTCCGCCTTAGCTTTAAGAGTTCAACCGACGAGCGTATTCCTAGAAACTTATTTCTCCCATTCACAAAGCCCTTTTTGAACGAGAATAATGTTAAATGTATTTGCATCGCTGAGTCATGTAAACATGACTCCTAACTCTTCGTTCAAGTCCGCTATTTTCACGCATTGCTTCAAGGAATTCTACCGACGGGCCTATTTCCTAGAAATTTATTTGTCCCATGCAGGAAGCCTGTCTTACACGAGAATCACTTTAAAGGATCGCGGGTTAAAGAGAAACATGACGCTAACTCTTCCTTATTAGAAAAGTCCCCTCTTTATCTTCTTGATATACTAGAGTCTAGAATATTTGAAGAAAATGAAAAAAAAAAAAATGTGTAATAACTTTGACGATAGAAGCTCCTCATTTATATACTAAAACTATGTTAACAAAATTATATTAAAGGTCATTATGCGACGACTATATACAGAATGCACATTACTATTTATATATATATATATATATATATGTATATATGTTTTGAAGATATGCAATGGAATATGACTATACAGTAGCATAGAGTAATTATTCTCATTATAAGCATGATTGGGAAATAACAATGAGTAATGTGTTGACCTAGATAGTAGTCACTACCGCATATAATGCGATTCCGACATTGATAGTGAAGCAGACATATCAATCTAAGAATTTGGGGGCAAAGGAGTGACATTGGAAACATGTCGAATCTCTTTTAGAATGATCATCAACGGGTTAATAGCGACGAAAGTATTTATGTTTAAATTTTTTAGTAATATAGATTTATTTATTTTTGTTCACTTTTAAATTTTAAATATTCAACATTTTGCTTTATTTTAAAATTTCAGTCACTTATTTTTAAAGTTCCGTCAGCATTTAAAATTGTTTCTTTTAAGATTTTATAAAGGGTTATTTTAAAAAATGTCATTTTGTGTCAAAGGTTTAAGAAAAATGCTCACTGTGTGTATTTTTTACTCTCATGCATGGGCATTTTTCTTAAACCTTTGACACATAGTGGACATTTTTTACAAATTTTATTTTATAAATGTGAGACGTATTTAAGACTTAACGACGAATATAAAATTCTATTAAATTGATTGAAAAAGTGAATATGACAAAGAAACATTTATTTAATAGTTTTTTTTTTAGGGAATATAATAGTTAGTTGATATTGAAACTTGTTATTGTTGAAACAATATAAATTTGATATATGACAAATTAAAATATTAAGTATTTATGCTGTAATGAAATAATTTTATGTATATATTGTGGATGCCATTGTGCAGGTGTAATCTTGATGTTGAAATCATTGACTCTAAATCTAAAGGCATATTCCATGATAAACCACCGCAATATTTCACTAGAAAATTCCATCACCTGATCATATTTGGCTTTATTGTGTTCTTTTGATTTACATTTCAGAACATGTGGAGAAGCTTTTAAATGACCGTTTTTAGGTGAGGATGTGTGGTGCTAGATAGCTGACCTTTTCCGTATTCCTAGGGTTATACTTGTAAATAGTGCTTTTAGAGTCTGCAAACCAGCCCCAAGTAATTTTCATGAATACTGATAGAGTTTGCATATATAAAATAAAATATCAATCCATAAAAAAAATCAAATATCAATTAAAATTAACAAAAATTAAGAAAAAAAAAAAAAATTCTTAATAAGATGAAGTTTTATAACATTTTGAGAGTTCATGTGGATAACGATGCGAAAAAGTTGAACAAGGTGTGAGGTTTTCTTGCTTTAAAATTGAAGTTAAATGATGACGGCCTGAGTTACATAGTTTGGGGGTTAAATTTATAGTTTTTGGAAATTTTACCAACTTGCCCTTGTTGGAACATTGATATACATTGTTTTTATCTTTATATGTTTATATATTTGCCTATTTATGAAAAGTTATTGTCCTATTTGTTTTCATAACACATCTGTAAGATAATCCAGTCACTCGAGCCACACAAATCAAGGATCGTGTGCATCCTCAAACAAGGACTGTTTGAGTCGACTTCTCCATGCATTGGCTAATAGGAACCACACTAGCTTAGTTAGAGGGAAAAGATTGAGAGTGGTTTCCTTTCATGGATAAGTATCAATGAGGTGATTCTTGTCATTAAGACGTGAATATTTGTATTATCAGCAACTGTACATAGAAGTCAAAATCGATAGAACTTACAAAGACATTATGTGAAAACCTTTCGGAGAAGACAACTAGCAATTCACCTTGCCGTGAAGAAGAATGGGACACTCACAGCTAGTTAGAGCAAAGAGATCTTGCACAATCATCATGAGTTCAAGAGTTGATGTCGTTACATCAAGATGGGGCATTTATGCTTTAGTGTATACTGTCTAGTACCATCTCTTATATCTCTTTGTTGATTAAATTGGGTGAATGCTCTATAAACGTTAAGATAATCTAAATTGCGTTAACTAAAAGTATCGGTGTCGTTATTTTTTGTTGCATGTTGTTTAGTTTTTATTTGTATTACAAAACACATATATCTCTTGCTAAAACGTAAAAATATGACTTAACATCTCATTTCATTTATTTTTTACTTTTACATTATTTTTTACTTTTATTTGTTTCAATTATTCGACTTCACATTGTGTATTTGTTTTAGCTTACTTTTTTTTAGGTACTATTTTTTTTTTAAATACACTGCAAGACCTCATTTCTAAATTAATTATTGATGAAATTGAAAATTTAAGCCTGGATTTCTATTCTTCCTAAACCTAAGTTTTCTGAATAGGCCTTTTAAGTCTGTCCTAATGATAATGCAATCAATTAAGAGAAGGCATTACTTGTGTTGGGTAATAAGTTAACTAATTAGTATTTTAGCTCAAATAATGAGCTATAGAAAAATGCGTGTAACTGATTTTTTTTTTTTGTTTTTGCTTCAACTACAAAAAAGTATTACCAATTTTATATTGAATATACTTTGTTTTTTTCTTTCTTTCTATTGAATATAGAAAGAATGTATTTACCAACTTTATATTGAATATACTTATTTTAAAAAGAATTATAGTAAAAAAATAAGAACTTAGAAGTTTGTAGCTCTCTCAAACTTTTTTTTTTTTTATAAAAAAAAAGTATATATTTTTAAATTGTAAACTTTTAATTTTTAATTATAGGTAATTATTTCTCTTACAATACTTCGTCTCCATCGAAATTTATATTTTAGATCCACCAGTGCTTTACAACTTAGTTCGGTGAATTGCTGAATTTCTTGACATTTATTTCTGAAAATATATAAATTGGACAAGGCATGCACGCCGACCCATCTATGGACTTGAATTCAACTTACTCATTATGGCTTTCGTATCTTCAACACACAAACTCCACCACTTATTTATCATCGTCATTAAAATTTAATTATGCCACATTACTAGTACTTCTTATATAGCCCTTTAATTTTGACATTACTTGTTTTTTAACGGATAATAAATTTTGATGTATTAAATTGTCGACAGAAAGATCAAGAATTAAACGCAAAAATCTCGTCATTTATCAATATGCAATCTTCGGTTATTTGCTTCCATTTACTTGTGTATTTATTTTCGCTTTTCTGTTTTATTTTTATTTATGCGTTGATTTTCATTTTTATTTAAAAAGAAAAGTGTCTTACTTTATTGTGTAATAGAATTATTTGTTTATTGAATAAATTAATTGCTTCAAGAAAGTTTATTATTTTCATATTCGTCGATCGACATCCGTTGGTACAAGAGTTGAATGTTTCAGTGTAGTTGGCGCCGAAGAAACGTGTCGTTCCTAACGATTTTGTTTCAGAGTTTATGAATTGTGAAAATTTCGATGGATCATTTTCTCAAATGGAGATATTGAGCCACTGTATGAACATGATGTTGCGACATCAAATGGCACAACACCAACGTCGAGGTGAATCCGACACAGAGGATAGTCAAAACAAACCATTCGAGCAAAAGTACAACGCTACGTTCGTGAGATGCGTCCATGTTAGGCGATCCCGGAGTTCACATGGTGGGAAGCGGCATTAAAAGTGGATATGCCAAAGTATGATGAGCTCATTCTCGATAAGGTGGCGTACGCCAAGACTATCTACAATGAGACCATGTACGATAAGGCGGAGTACGCCAAAGCTTTTTACGACGAGGCCTTTTAGAAAGACGACATGTTCACCGAGAAAGAGGAGGTCTAGTATAACGAAACCAAGCATGAGGAGACTGTCTACAACGTGGTCATGTATGGAGAGGAATATTGAACATGAGAAGGCTGAGTATGACGAGGAAAAAAAATCGACAGTGATACAAGTATATTCCTTGTTGTTCACAAGTCGTGTTTTGACCCAAACAAAGAGCTTCGATGTTTTATGAATCCTAAAATAACCCTTACCAGATACACAGATTTCTTAGCTTTATTTGAAGATCAAGAGGTGAAAGCATCCGATTTTTTGTGGTCCCCGATGTGCTACACAATAAGGTGTCCACGCAGGTAACCAACTAGGTATTTGAAAAACCATCAAGTGAGTTTGGGCAAGAGCCACACGTCCATCAATCCGACAAGCTGCTCGACCTAGTGATTGAAAATACCAACCTCGATGCTACCCACACACCACAAAAATTTGAAGACAAATTTTTTTGACACCAAGAGAATGATGCCGTAAATAGTGGACCGAAAATTTTGGGAATTAAAAGCAAAGATCGATCCTGTTTTTTTACTAAGCTACATTTTCAATTTATTTGCTTCCATACTTTCCATCACTAACGTTATTTCATGCCATTTTATCTTCATCAATGTTTTGATTTTCTTTTTTAGGGGATAAAATACTCTTCATATTTTCTTTCCTTATTTTGTAATTCTTTTGTTGCTGATTGAATAAGAAATTTGAGTTTTCACTTCTGCAAAGAAAGTTCATCGTTTTCATATCCCGACTTACATCATTTTTTGTATGCATAAAATTTTGGATAAAAATTATATAAAAAAGAGTCAAATATTAAATACAAAGCCTAATGTTGCGCAGTGATTGGGCAGACTATACTAGCTATATTATAATTGACATAACATTTGAAACATGTATCCGTACGGAAAACGGTATAAATATTATAATTTTACTCAAATTATGATGCACGTACAATAACAAAGGCTTAAATTTTAGTGAATAATAGAAAAGCCTGATTATATGCTAAAAGATCCATATATAATCCTATGAAGATATAGAGCCCTACTATCTAGAAAGAAACCGTAATGTAATAACTTTACGGTGCTTTTACCATCGCACTATACATTATGCATTATGCATGTATATATATTTAATTAGGGTTATTACTATTAGGTATGTATCTTTATTAATTATGTCTACTTCATGATATTTTATTTTATTTCTTTTTAGGATTTACGTATGAATTAAATTAACTAGGCTAGGCACATGATATCGTGTTTTATTATGCTTTATTAGCTAGAAGAAGATTCAATGTATGGACGATGAGAAACTATATATATATATGGAATTTCTACGCGTGTCCAATTATATAAAAGAATACGTAACGAGTTTAGATTACTGCATGATGGGCACGTAGAGCCACAACAAAGTTTACCAGAAAAGAGATTAATTTAAAAAATGTGGAAGGATTAAAGTATTAAAGTTTATCTATAAATGCGTTTGATATCCATATTATTAATATTCTTTTTTATGTTAGTGATATATAAAGGTGTTCTCTCCCTCATTAGAATCTTCATGTGGACATGACTTTAGTGCTGTTTATACAAATACAAATACTCTTTTATTTTGTTAATTGATTTATACATTAATACATGCATATATGAATATGCATGTTATAAGTATTTTTCGAACTATATAAAATTGGATTTTATAGGCAAAAGTCAAAATTCGTTGACAAAGTCAAAAATTGAGAGCCCAAAACTCAACTCATTTGGCGAGGCCCGAAACCCTAAAGGCACTGAAGGTGAAGTCCTAGACTGAAGTCTATCTTCGAGAAAGCAATTCGGATAATCCGGTGAGGTTATCACAATCCCGAGAAAGTCCTCGACCGAGGAGCAAGGAGATAAAGGCATAAGCAAACCTTCCGACGAGGTCCATGACGAGCCTCCTAACAAAGTTGTTCATAACTAATCAAGGAGACTCAACCACGACCTGCGTATCTTTAGCATTCTACGACACGGGGCGCAATAACATATATGGATTGGGAAGACGCAATACTCGGATCATGATCAAGCGACACAGAAATAAACTACTGACCGACAGGATCACCTGAACACTTCCATGCAAGGTTTGACTTTTCCACGATTATCTTCGATAATCTTCGATTATCCGTCTTGCCAGTAGTTATCGGTAAGACTGCCATGGCAGTACTTTTCCATGATTTTTGCCAAAAATCGAGAAATATCTTTAAAAATAACAAAAAATATGGTACTTTAAAAAAAATACACTTTTAGATGATTTTATTTGAGTATATACATATGTGAGAATGAGACTATATTTTATTTACCTATGTTTGAGTATGAAATGATTTTTATTTTTGGCATTTTTAATGTTTTATCAACATGATAAACTTAGTAAATATATACTTCAAAATATTTTAGTGATTTTTCATCGATAATCCTCGATAAGTGTCGATAATCCGTCGATAATCATCGAGAAGTATCGGTAATCGGTAAGCTACAGTATTATTAGTTTTTCGTCGATAATCCGGTAAGTTATTGATTAATCCGTCGATAACGGCAAGCTATTTATCGGAAACTTCGGTAAGTTAAACCTTTCTTCCATGGGTCAGAGGAGGAGAATTGGCATATTAGGCAGCTTTATCCTCCAGCTCCTTGTAAGATTGAGTATACTGATCCCGAGTCCCCCGCCACTCGACCAGGAAGATCATTGAGAGATGCACCTTGAAGAATTTCTTCCGCAAGAGTAATATTATCCTTGGTACCAGAGTAGAGCACTTAATGATTGATGGAGTCCTTAAGAACCTAGAATCTTAGAGCGGCTCTCTAAACTTTTCCCGACTCTGCTGAAAAATTGCTCTCGAAGCATCACGTTCCTGGGCAACTTCGACTTGAAAAGGCCACTAATTCAATATTTACCAAACCTAAAACAAACAGAGAAGTTTCCAAAAAAAAAAAAACGTTCAAGGCAGTAAACCTCGCCAATTAGACGATCCTTCTCAAAAGAAACCTCGTCGCAAACAGCGGAGATCTCGTTGATCTACTGATCGCAAGTTGTCGCTCCAGCAAAGAACTCAAAGTACATGATGACAAACTACCTCACCCCATGAATTTTTGAACACTGCACAATCCAAACGTTAGCCGCTGAAAGCTCCTTAAAAACACAGAGAGCTTCCTCCTGGTGTTGATCTCCACTATCAAGAGACGCCTTGAGCATACGTTCGACCTCAATGGGCTACTGAAAATCAAGGGGCAATAAGGAAAAACAAATTGGGAAGGGAGATTAAACAGAGAGCTAGAGAAAAAAGCAACCTAAAGAAGAAGAGAGGCAGAGTCACTGTAAGTTTTTGACTTTAACGCTTTTAGAATAAAAAAGAAGTCATTCTCGCGAGCAAGACCTCGCAAACAAGGCATAATCTTCATCATCAGGATCCTCAAAGTCGTAAACAGCACCATTAGACTCAGGATCACGACGATGGAAAGAAACTGTTTCATGGAGTAAGCGGTAATTTTTTTTCACTCATCGTCCGAGTGAGAAGCGCGATAACATAAACCAAGATAATTATCGAAACTCGAGAAATTTGATCCCACTAGAGAACTGATAAACCCTACATTCCCATAGGAAGCACCTACGTTAACAAACGTTACTACTGAAGGAGAAATCGACGAGGAGGGTAGAGCACTAGAAGCGACGCACGAAGCGGGAGCATCAAGAGATATGTCTAACACAGGATCATCGCCTCTATTTAAATCCATAACCTTAGTTACCCCAAGAAGGTTTGGAGTTAAAACGGGCGACAGAGCTGGTCTAGAAGAGGCAGGGATCGAGGAAGTTGCCGAGGCTGCGATAATAGCAAGTAACAACGTCTCGCTATAAGCCGGAGTGACCAATGTAGTCTCATTTCCCAACGAGGCAGGAGACTCTCTAAAAAAAAGGTGAAACCTCCCTCGGAGTAGGGGACTTCTCATTTTCGGCGCCTCACGTAGACCCAGAACTCTTACTGGTCAACTCATCACTAACCTTAACTATGGGGGAAAGCGATAGAGATTTCTCGAAACGGTCAGGAGTGACGAGGATGCTCTATAACTTCTTTTTGCCCGCGCCACCAGAGGAAGAAGCATTTTTCCTCTTCTTGTCGGTGGTAGGGAGGATAGAATCAAGGATGGAAGGGAGAGGCCTAGTGATGAGATGAAGTTTCCATAAACCTGCCCGCCGAAAGCGATATGGATTAAGTGATGCCCATCTATGCTCGCCACATTTCAAAAGTTCAGTGTAAAAACCCTTGAAACTTGGGGGTCATGTGTAATTTTGAACTTGGAAGGGTCAATCAAAAAAGCATGGGATCATCCGTAAGTTTGGACCAAAGGCAAAATCACTGACCATTACGAAGATATAGCGATCGAACTAGTCAAGATCCTTCTTAGGTTAGTTCAAAAGAAAGTGTTTTTTTTTCCTTGTGATGAGATAGCACGAAGCGGCCAATATTCTTTGAATTTTTGGAAACAGTGAAAATCGCATCAGCATCAAAATAAAAGGTTTTTTGTTGCGGTAGAAAACACCACGGCGACAAGAAGGAAAAAAACGAAATTAGGGATAGTATAACCAAGAGGAAGATTGCAGGCATGCGAAAACGCTAGAATAAGATTGGAAAAGGGAAACTATAGATGAAATTCAGCGAAGAAGATCTCATACACGCAGGTCCAACGCTCCGTATGGGTATCTGGTCGTTCGGACTCTGCAGGAACATGATGTTAATATTCGTCATGTGTATGTAATTCTTTAAAATTTGAGTCACATCTTCCTCAGTAATGGTGAAAGGATGACAATGAGTAAAAATAATAGGAGATGCCATTTTATTCACTCTAAGAACGACGAGCAACAATTATGCAAACTGAGAAAGGAGGAAAGGGAAGTATGAAATTCTGAGAAAAATAGAAACAAGAATGGAAGGTGATGATAGAAAATCAAGAAAGAAAAGAAGCAAGAAAATTGGGTTTTTTTTAGCACCCCAGCTAACAACTTGATCCGACGAACGAGGACGAAAGGTGCAACATAAAATAAAAGGCCCAGATCAGGCGACGTTTGGGATAATCGAGATATACTTGAGTAGACTTTGACATTGGGAAGACACGCGCTGATACACGCCAAATCAAAACGATGCGAAAGGACTTGATGAGACGCATCGAATCCCTAGAAGGCACCACGTGTAAAATCAGCGGTTGGGCAAAAATCCTCGCGACGATTGGGATCTTTCAAGCAATAAAATATTTCCCAAATCATCTTCATCGCATCTACCCCCTCTACGACCCTAAAAGGAAAGCGATGACCTCATCGCATCATCCGAAGGGAATGAAACTTAAGTCTCATATTTTACCAACAACTTTCAGTACTTGAGAAATTAGGAGGCTATCTATTCAGTATGATTTTGTCTATGATAATTTGCATAAAAATGACAAAATTTATCTCTGTAAAGAAGGAAAATCATCAGTAAAGAAGAAGATACGCGATAAGGACTCCCATTGACGAAGAAACATACAATGGCACAATCCCGCCGATGGATCCTCATTGATAAATCCCATCCCCAGCAGAGGAAGAGATATGCCAAGTCCCGCGACTAAAAACTCTCGCGATGAGGCCTAGAATATGAAGATGAAGGCATAAATAAGCATAGAGTAATTAACGCGGCGCGAGAGACAATTTAGGATTGATAACAACGATCACGCCCAAAATAAAAGCCTTACAATTAAGGAAATTATGATGTCATCCAATGCGTTTGTAACCTACCATTTATAATGTCTTATTTAAATTATGAAGCTCTATAAATAAAGGCCTAGACCATGTAAAAGTGAAGTGAGAAATCCTTATCAAAGAATTACAAGACTTAACCATTAAAAGCCAAAATATATTTTGCGATTCATCTAAAAAACTCGTCTCAATCAATGTGATCTAGTTTTAACGAAAATACCAGAGCTCTAAGGTAAAAGCAGAATTACATGGTTTGTTGTGAGCTTAAGCTTGACTTAGTCCGGGTGACGACCAGAACCAAGGACGGGCAGAAACACTCGCGAGGAGTCAGTCCGGGTACCGTCCAGAACAGAAGACGGACATCCGTTCAGCCCAGCTCGGGTGAACACGAGCAGAGGGTCCGGATAAAAGACAACCTCAGCCCGGAGCATACGAGCATGTCAGCTCGGGGACAAGAAGACTGTCCGGGCAGGAAAGGGAAACTCTACCCAGAAAGGAAAGCGCGTAGCTTGAGGAGCAAGCAAAATAAGTCAAATATTTGGCGAGATTATTAAGGGTAGTTTCCTAATTTAGTGCCATTTTGTTAGCTAGGGTTTCGGCTATGTGAGGCCTATATAAACCTAGCATTTTGTACATTGTAAACAGCCGAGAGTAGTGTAGCCGAATAGAGAGTCCATTAGTATTTTGAGTTATCTCTTTGTATTTGTCTTCTAATTAATCAGAGAAACCTTTTCCTCATTCATGCTCTTAGGTTTGCTATTCTTGTGATATTTGCGATTTCTTCGCAGATTCGTGTATTGGGATTTAACGAGTGGTATCAGAGCTACAATCAAAGATCATGACTTCATCAGAATTGGAAATCGGAGGTTTGGAATCAAAGAAACCAGAATCCAGGGAAGGCACGGTGACACTCCATTACCCCATGCTCACGAAGAGCAATTACGCCGTGTGGGCGTTGAAGATAAGGGTGAATCTGCTGGCGCAGGGAGTATGGGAGGCCATTGAAGGTGGCGATTCCGAAGGACGCAAATAAATAATGGCTCTCGCAGCAATCTACCAGGCCATTCTAGAAGAAATCCTTCTCATGCTCTCAGAGAAGGATTCTGCAAAAGAAGCATGGACGACGCTTTGACCTATGCACATGGGCGCGAATCGCGTCAAGGATGCAAAGCTCCAGACCCTAAAGAGTGACTTCGAGGTCATGCGGATGAAGGAAAGCGAGTCGGTGGACGACTTTTCTTTGAGACTCACGTCCATCGTGACCGGCATACGCTCGGTAGGAGACAAAGTCGACGAGTCCAATGTTGTCAAGAAATTCCTACGTGTGTTGCCTCACAGGTACATGCAGATTGTGACGTCGATTGAGAAGTTTGGCGATCTCAAGACCATGACGATGGAAGAGGTTGTTGGACGTCTCAAAACCCACGAAGAGATGCTTCGGGGCTACGACAATAAAGGAGACGAGCAAAATCTCCTTCTCACGCATGAGGAGTGGACGGTGAGACAAAGGAGATCCGGGGGAGCCGAATCCTCTTCGAGTTTCTCGCGATGGAACAACTAAGGTGGAGAGGTCTGACGACACGGACAAGGTCGAGGACGGGATCGAGACAGAGATTCGCGAGGACGCGGAGGCAGCTTGAGCCGTCAAGAACGACCGACGAGAAGAGACAAGAGCACGGTGAAGTGCTACATTTTTCAGAATCTCGGGAACTACACATCGGAGTGCCGGAGCAGGAACGACGGCGAGGAGGCGAATCTAGCAAGATTCCTAGACGACCAGTCAGCATTGTTATTTGCCGAGCAGGTAACGCACCTGGCCGGAAAGAACGACGAGAATGAAGCCGAGGAGGACTGTCCGGAGGATATCAACGAGCAGCTAATCGGCGAGGATGATGCCGAGCAAAGGCACTCGGAGGATATCAACGAGCAGCGCTGCTCGGAGAATACCAGGGAGCAGGTCTTCCTCATTGAGGATAAGGTTTTTGCAAACCTCCTCACGCACGATGAGAAGAGTGTCAGTACCAATGTATGGTACCTTGACAATGGTGCGAGTAACCACATGATCAGGGACCGAGCTAATTTTGAAGAGCTCGATGAGAATATTACGGGCAACGTTAAATTCGGCGACGAGTCCGTCGTAGAAATCAAAGGCAGAGGGTCGATTTTGTTCGAGTGTAAGAATGGCGACCAGCGTTTCATGACCCAGATCTACTACATCCCGAAGTTGAAGAGCAACATCATCAGTCTGGGACAGATGACGGAGATCGGGAACACGGTGGTGCAAGACGGGTCCTATATGAAGATGTGGACTAAGGAGAGAGTGCTATTGATGAAGGTGTGAGCGGATACCCAACAGACTCTACTAAATCCTCCTGAAGACATGCCAGCCCGTCTGCCTCATGGTGTCGATGGCAGATCCGATTTGGCTATGCCACACTCGGCTCGGACACGTGAATTTTTACGCGCTCAAGATGATGGGCGAGAAAAATTTGGCCTTCGGGGTTCCCAAGATTGAACACCCCGACCAGCTATGTGAGAGCAGTATGATCGCGAAGCAGGCGAGGATACCCTTCCCGATAAAGGCCAAGTTCAAAGCAGACAGACGCCTATAGTTGGTGCATGCCGACCTTTGAGGTCCAATCACTCCAGCGACCACGGCTGGAAACAAGTACTTCTTTCTACTTGTTGACGACTACAGTCACTGGATGGGGGTGATAATGCTCAAGGAGAAGAGCGGAGCTTTTGAGGTCTTCAAGAAGTTCAAGAAGCTCGTGGATAATAGCTCAGCGCACAAGGTGAAGGTCTTGCGTACACACCGAGGAGGAGAGTTCACTTCCCAGTAGTTCGGAGAATTCAGCGACACCTGTCTGCACCTCACACTCCTCAGCAGAATGGCGTTGTGGAACGACAAAATCGGACTGTGATGGAAACAGCGAGGAGCTTGCTTAAGAGTATGAAGGTTCCGGCCAGGTTTTAGGGAGAAGTAGTGAGACATGCGGTCTATCTGCTTAATCGTTTGCCGACCAAGGAACTTCAAGAGTGCACTCCCTACCAGGCGTGGTACGGGAAAAAACCCCACTTAGAGCACTTGAAAGGGTTCGGGAGCACCATACATGTGAAGATTGCGGGCCCACATCTCAAGAAGTTGGACGATAGAACTCAGAAGATGGTGTACCTTGGAGTCGAGGAAGGAACCAAGGCCCATAGATTCTACGATCCACGACGCGGTAGACTCCAAGTGAGCAAAGATGCTGTGTTTTCGAAGAGGAGATAAAGTGGGATTGGCGCGACGATAAGGGAGAACCCGAGAAGAACTCAGTAGAGTTCACAGTTGAAGAGAACCAGGATGTTGCTGAGCAGGAGCAGCCCGGAACACCCAGCTCGGAAAATGTCTTGCAAGAGACGAGGGAACCCAGCCCAGGAGAGAGCACCCCGGACACACCCCGGACACCTAGCCTGAGCAGGACCAGCCCATCTAGCTCGGGAGATTCCTCCATAAAAGACGGCCCACGAGGATTCCGACCTCTAGCTGAGATTTGCGAGAAGACTCAGGAGGTGGATCTAGAGGTATTATCATTGCTATGCGGAGAGGAGCCAGCCAACTTTTAAGAGGCAGCAGCCGAGCAGGAGTGGCAGGAAGCGATGAAGAAGGAGATGGAGTCCATCAGGAAGAACAGGACATGGGAACTTACTGAACTTCCTATAGGTCACAAACTCATCGGCCTGAAGTGGGTGTTTAAGCTGAAGAAGGACACCGAGGGAAATGTCCTTAAGAATAAGGCAAGACTGGTAGCAAAAGGCTACATGCAGAAGAAATGCATAGACTTTGACAAAGTATTTTCTCCAGTGGCGAGACTAGACACGATCAGACTGATCCTAGCCCTAGCAGCGCATCGAGGATGGGATGTTCACCATTATGATGTTAAATCGGCATTCCTAAACGGTGACCTCGAGGAAGAAGTGTACGTCAGGCAACCAAAAGGGTTCGGCGTCACAGGAGTGGAGCGGGAGGTATACATGTTATCCAAGGCCCTATATGGTTTGAGACAAGCAACAAGAGCATGGAACATACGTCTCGACAAGAACTTGAAGAACCTTGGATTTATGAAATGCCTGAGAGAGCAGGCAGTCTACACCAGGGGTAGGGGACATGAGATTCTGATTGTGGGAGTGTATGTGGACGACCTGATCGTCACAGGATCTAGCGCAGGAAGCGTAGATGGATTCAAGCAGCAGATGATGGCCGAATTCGAGATGAGCAATCTGGATTACTTTCGTACTATCTCGGTATCGAGGTGGAACAGAGGAAAGACTGTACAACGCTTAAGTAGTCGGCCTATGCGAGGAAGATCCTTAAGCAGTTCGAGATGGAGGACTGTAACTTGAGCAAGTACCCTATGGAGGCAAAGCTGCAGCTCGGGAAGGTTGTTGAAGGGAAGAAAGTGGATCCCACGGAGTACAGACACGTGATCGGGTGTTTGAGGTACCTCACTGATATCCGACCAGATATAGCACACACCGTCTGGATAGTCAGTCGCTACATGGAGAAGCCCACGAGTGCACACCAGCAGGCGGTAAAACACATCTTGCGTTACGTGAAGGGCACGACAGACTACGGGATCCAGTACAACCGAGGAACTGGAGCAAAATTACTAGTCGGCTTTACGGACAGTGATTTGGCCGGTGATATCGACGATAGAAAGAGTACCGGAGGGATGGCGTTTTACCTCGACGGGAACCTTATCACCTGGCAGTCCCAGAAGTAGAAGACAGTAGCTCTATGTCAGGCTATGTGGTTGAAGGGGCTACTCGGAGAGATGAAGGGTTTCGAGCAGAAACCACCAACTCTCTACGTGGACAACAAGTCTGCAATCGCATTGATTAAGAATCCAGTGTTCCACGGACGGAGCAAGCACATTGACACAAAGTATCATTATATTCGTGAGTGTTTGGAGAAGCGACAGATTTTCACAGAGTCCATCAGCATAAGGGAGCAGCGAGCAAACATTCTTACCAAGGCTTTGGCGAGAGTAAAGTTAGCAGAGATGACGAAGTTGCTCGGAGTAAAAAGTGTAACAAGTCAAGCTTACGGGGGAGAATGTGAGCTTAAGCTTGACTTAGTCTGGGTGCCGACCAGAACCCAAGACGGGCAGAAACACTCGCGAGGAGTCAGCCCGGGTACCGTCCATAATAGAAGACGGACAACCGTTCAGCCCAGCTCGGGTGAACACGAGCAGAGGGTCCGGATAAAAGACAAGCTCAGCTCGGAGCATACGAGCACGTGAGCTCGGGGACAGGGAGACTGTCCGGGAAGGAAAGGCAAACTCTACCTTGAAAGGAAAGCGCGTAGCTTGAGGAGCAAGCAAATAAAGTCAAAGATTTGGCGAGATTATTTAGGGTAGTTTCCTAATTTAGTGCCATTTTGTTAGCTAGGGTTTTGCCTATGTGAGGCCTATATAAACCTAGCATTGTGTACATTGTAAATAGCCGAGAGTAGTGTAGCCGAATAGAGAGTCCATTAGTATTTCGAGTTATCTCTTTGTATTTGTCTTCGAATCAATCAGATAAACCTTTTCTCCATTCGTGTTCTTAGGTTTGCTATTATTCTTGTGATATTCATGATTTCTTCGCAGATCCGTGTATTGGGATTCAACATTCGTAACTCTGTGACTGCGGAAATGATTTTTCACCTCATCAATTAGTATGTAGATTTTTCATTTGATGCCGTAATTATAATGGGTCTTAATCTAGATCATCAATGATCCATATTAAAGAGCTTATATATATAGCATGCAATATAAAAAATTACGTCTTTAAATTTTTTTGAAACAAGTAGTTCGTTTTCTAGGTTATCAACCGATGTTTTTAGTTTCACTTGAAATCATACTTCATTTCCATTTCTTTACATTGTTTTTATTAAATAAAATAATAGTATATATTATCATTTCATATGATACCTTTTTATAATTTATCAATTTATGATGTATTAAAAATTAAATTTTTTTGAAACAAGTAGTTCGTTTTCCTGGATATCAACCGATGTTTTTAGTTTCACTTGAAATCAGAATTCATTTACATTTCCTTAAATTGTTTTTCTTAAATAAAATAATAGTTTATATTATTGTTTCATATGATACATTTTTATAATTTATCAATTTATGAAATATTGAACATTAAAAAAAATAAATTCTTGCGACGAAAATACTCAATCTTAGGCCATGTGGTCTGATATGTACCCAATAAAAAACAGTGTATGCAAAAATACCTAACATGACACTTTTGTTACTGGCTAACTGAATTCATCAAACACTGTTACACGGTGTCTACGTGCTCGTTAAACCTGTGCGACATGGCATGTCACGTGACACTTGAGAAGGCCACATGGTTTTTTCTATTTTTTTTTTCTTTCTATGCGCCTATTCCCTCTCTCACCCCTCTCCACACTCATTCTCACGCTGCCACGTGGCCCTACTTCCTCCACTATCGACCTGGCATGGGTCAACAAGCTTGCAAATATTTTTGATTAAGTGGGAGTCAAACCCACGACCTACGACCTACGACCCACACCTCAACCTCTCAAGTCTCAACCACCAAACCCCTATTACCGCATGTCATATTGAGGTACATATAATATGGGTAAATTGAGGCAAAAATACTCAACTTTTGGCAATATTCTCTGATACGTACCCCAAGCTTAATAAAAATAGGCAAAAGTACCTTACATTGCACTTTTGTCGCCGAAAAATTAACGCCGTTAGACATCTGCCTACTTGGAAGTTAGGTTGTCTCATGTGGAGTGCCATGTGGCCAAAGGTTGGGTACTTTCGCTACCATGTGGCATTTTTATTTATTTTATTTTTTTTCTTTCCCATTTCCCAACATTTTTTTTATTTTTTTTTATTTTTTTTACATATATTAAACATAATCAAATAATTTATAAAATATATATTTATAAATAGATTATATTATATTTTTATAAATAATAAAATAATTCTTTAAAAATTATTAGTTTTAATTTATTTTTTAAAATCTTTCCCGTGGAATATTACATGGGTTACATATAATCAAATATTTTTATAAAATATGTGTTTATAATTTTTTTTTCTTACATGAATAATTTATAATTTTTTAAAAATATATATTAAATTTTTTAAACTAAAACATTATTGTATATAATGTCATGGGCATTTTAATCTTAAAATTAAGGCATGATATTATTTTTGAAAACATATAATATATATGAAACTAAGGCATGACTAAAAAAAATTATATTAAATACGGTTCAAACTGAATTTAAACCGGAAGTTTGGTGATTGTTAAAAATTATCTTTAACCTCAATAACATTATTTTTTATTTTATACTAAAAAGAAAAACTAATATATGCATTTTGGGTGTTAATATAAATTCGAACCCACAAACACAATTCTTATTTAATACAAACACACACACACATATTACAATATATTCTATTTTTTTGTTTCTTTTTATAATTTTTTATTATTTTTACAATATCAAACAAGGTTTACGATACATGTGTATATTAAATATTTTTTTATAATATCAAACAAGGTTTACGATACATGTGTAATATTAATTTTTTTTATAACATCAAACAACGCGTACAGTACATGTGTATATTAAATAATATCATGTATTTAAAAATTATAAATTACTCCAATAAGAAAAGCAAGAAATAGTTTTTATAGATATTTTTTTTTTATAAAATATTTTGATTATATTTGACATATGTAAAAAGTTTATAATATGTGCCACGGTAAAGAAAAAATAATTTTTAAAATTAAAAAATAATATTTTTTAAGGAATTATTTTATTATTATAAAAAAATAAAACATATTGCGTTTATAAATACATTTTTTATAAAACTATTTGATTATGTTTGTTATGTGTAGAAAAAAAGAAACATGTGGGCCAAAGGGAAATATTTTTTTTAAATGCCACGTGGCGACGTAAATACCCAACGTTTTTGCTATGTGGCGGCTTGTGCCACGTGGCACGCCACATGAGATAGCCTAACGACCACGCACGTAGGTATGTAACAACGTTAGTTGGCCGGCGACAAAAGTGCAACGTTAGGTACTTTTGCCTACGTTTATTGAGGTTGGGTACTTATCGGAGAATATTACTAAATGTTGGATATTTTTGCTGCAATTAACCCTATAAATATTTATATAAACACCATGTATATAAAAAATTAATGTTGTTTATATAAATATTTATATGTTCCTCAATAAGATATGAGATGATAGTGGTTTGGTGGTTGAGAGTATGATCTTAGGTCGTGGGTTTGTATCGCACCCAACTCAATATATTTTGCAAGCATGTTGACACATGGCAGGTTGAGAGTGGAGGATGGTGTGCTCAATTGCCACGTGGCACATGCTTAACGGCCAAGTAGACACCGTCTAACGGTGTTAGACGAATTTAGTTTGTCGGCAACTAAAGAGCCACGTTCGGTATTTTTGTTTACATTATTTTAAGTTGAGTGCACATTAGAGCATATGGCCAAAGATTAGGTGTTTTTATCGCAATCAACCCTTATATAAAATAGTTTTTTTTTTTTTAATTTCCCGCTTTGCTATCATTAGCGGGCATATACAGCTGAAAATTAAAATAAGGTATATATTTAGAAAACTTGATCACCTTTGAGTCAATGGGAGGTCAACTTCTTACTAGTATTTAGTTTTCTAGTATTTATTGTGAACTTTGTGACTCAGAATCTCGCGTGCATATTAAATAAATCTTTATATGTATTAAAGTATTAATAGTGGTGTTGGCAAAAGGGTCTACGCATTATGTTGATGAGCTTGGAGTTGGTCGTTTTGATGTAGCCAGGCGGGGGAGCAAATACAGATATCATACATATGTTGCTTATTAATAACAACATTTACAATATTTATAATGTTATAAAGTGTTTTCTTGCAATTTTGCACTCACTTTAGAGACCATAGTACGCGAGAATCAAATGAATTATATATATAGAGAGAGAGTCAGCTGTCGGTCAATAGTTCACCTATGCTAATCATTTACTGTTCATTGGTTAAAAATCTATACATTTGGTAGCTTCAAAAAATAACATTTGGTAGCTTCAAAAAAATAATAAGATCATTTCTTATAAACAAACGAGCACACTAAGAAATGGCCATGTAGAGTCTGAAGCTTAAAAAGTTACTGTTGCTGTCTTAAAATATTAGCCTTCACCAAAAGAGAGAAAAACTCCGAATTGCAAGTGCTAAGTAAAAGTATCTCGTACACTTAGAGGAAACTATGATGATCTTAGTGTCAAATTCATTTTTTCGATTTGCCTTTTATATTTTAAAAAATTAAATTTATGTAAAAAAATTCTACGAATCGAGAGAATCGACTACGGACAAAGAAGAAACGGGCTAAAGTAGACATTGTAGACATAAGATGGTTAGAAAAGTCATGCTCATGATAATTATATGTAGGTTTTGAATAAAAGAAGCACTTAATCTTTGATTTACATTATAAAAAGAACAAGAGGAGAGGGCTAAACGTAGATCTGTCTTATAAAAGAAAAAACAGAAACACATTTCTCTAAGCTATTTTTAAATTTCTCTAAGCTATTTTTAAACAAAAACAGTGATACTGAAACAGTATTTATTTATTTATCATGCACTAAGCATTCTAAGTTCTGACATTATATTCCATCCTATTCCTATCTAGTAGTTGTACTTAATTACAATTTTGAGTACTTATATAAACAATAAACATACATAGTTGGATTAGGATATGCACTTAATTACTTGGTATAATAAAAATATAAGATACTCAAGTTGTTATTATTCTTTTGGAATCGTCCCATCAACTTTACATCATTTTAATTGGCCCTATATATAATAATATGCTGAATTGTTAATTGGAATCGAGCATATCAATCAAGATATAAAGCTATACCTTAGTGTGCGTGACAATTGAATAAGTTTATTATCATATATTATATAAAAAGAATAGATAAATTAAAAATAGAATAAAATAAAAATATGATACATAGTGGTGTTAGCAAAAGGGGCTACCAACAAGCTTGAGGAGCTTAGAGTTGGTCGCTATCATGTAGCCAGGCGGGGGCGCAAATATAAATCCTTGTGAACAACATTCACAAATATTATTATACACTATTATATAAAGTTAAATTCCAAAATAAATATCTATATATCGGTCAATGTAGGCAATCATATGTTCAACTTTTGACATCATGCATGCTCAAATATTAACCATATACATGTGATATATATGTATATATAAATATATTATCACATTTATATCATGATCATCTAAGCTAAGGGATCCTAATTAATGTATAAAAAAGTTGATTATATCGCACTAGTTTGTAATATTCAGAAATTAATGCACTATAAGTATGAGGGAGCAATGTAAAATGTACAATTATATGTCGTTATACTTAAGTTATATGCATAAACAAAGATTTCGATTCGATTTATTTCATAATAATAATCAGGGCTATTCGGAGTAAGCTCCTTGGCTGGACTGGACATTTAGTTCATGTCGCTATTCTTGACTCCAGGGAGGTCGAATAGAGCGTTTATATGGTGCACTTGTTTTTTTTATCGCTTAAATTCAATAAATGGCATATATCCGGTTTTCAAATTAAAAATTTATTTATTTTATTTATTTATTTTATTTATTTATTATTTTATTTTTTGTTTATCCGTTAGCTCACAATAAGAGGGGTGGGAACGAATATTAGAAAACAATAACATGTGGTTGTGAATATTCTTAATCACACTAAGATATATGTGGGGCATAAGCTAGCTGGATTAACATATTTATGGTTTAAATTAATTCAATTAACCAATAATTATCTCGAGAATATATGGAGTCGTAGAACAATATTGGCTATATATATATGCAGTTATAAGTGGATTGCTGAGACACGTCCACTAACAATTATATTGCTTTTTTTTTTCTTTTTCTTTGAGAGTAATGATCAGTCCTCTCTCTTTGTTTATTGGCGCTAAAACAATAATATTTAGACATCAGTGCTTCTTTTTCTTCCCTATACGTGCTTTATCTCTTGACTTTTTTTCTTCTTCAACATAAAGATAAAGTTATTGGATTCGAATAATTGATCCATTCCTTCATTCTTCATATTATTAGGCGTTGTACATATATTTGAAAAGCATGTATACCAAACAAATAAACCAGTTCAATTAAGAAATTTTAAGAGAAAGGAAGGATTATCATGAATTTCACAAGTCAACACTTCTTATCTTAACGGGATAATAGTTTACCCATGCACGTCAATTCATGTATGAGAGATTTAATAGGGCTTAAATACTTGCTAATTAATTAGCTTAGTAAAAAGGTTAATAACTACTTAAAGTTTTCGATATATAAAAGTCCACTCGTCGTTAAAGTGATGCCAAACCATAAAAGAGAAAATATATTTTAAAGATTTTAAAAGTGAAAAATATCTAAGACTTAATAGCACATGCAAACTTATGTTAAATCGATTGAATTTGAAAGGGTATTTGACGAAATTTCAAAAAAAATATGAAGTCGTAGTCATTGACCACATTGATCATAAAAGAAAAAAAAAATATCGCAGCAAAAATAAATTAAAAAATTGGTGCATGCTACTATTAATTTTTAGTAAAATATAATGGTAAACTTGTATTCTTTTTTAATTAGCAGCACAATTTTCTAATAAAGTGATATTCTGTTGGTATCAATTTTTTCTATTAATTTTGAGGGGCCGAGTTGATAAAAAATATTTTTTTTTATCAAATGAAACATTAACTATAAAACATGTTTTGAAACTTCATGAGTATGTGTATATAGAAACAAAATATTTATCATGTAAAAGAACCTTTTCAATAAAAATCTTTCCATCCTAATACATAAACTGATAAAAGTCACGAAATTATATGAAAAATACCAACAAGTATATCATATGGTATAGTAGCAACGAAATTCACCAGAAAATTCCCAGGAAAATAAAAAGGTACATATCTGTAAAGATGCAAGGCAGTAAATTGGCAATGATTAAAACAAATTTTAGTGGACAATATGCCTCAGCGATCCATGACTCCAAGTCATAGCCCATGTAAAAATCTAATGCATCTTTTATTTTTATTTTATTTTATTTTTCTAAAGTATTGCGCTCTATTTGGAGAAAATATATATTTATCATATTATGTGATCGAGTAAAGTTCAGGTGAATACGAAATACTTTAACGAGTATTGTCCAATAATATATGGTTGGACTATCCGATACGTATGCGGTAAATTTCAACTATCCAAATATGACCTAAGCTTGAATAATATGTCTAGATTCGAGTCACGAAATATTTATTTATCTTAAGTGGCAAAAGTACAAAAAATTTGGTACAGTCCGGGAAGTGAAAATTGATAATATGGGATTTGACCCATGGACAATTACAGTATTATGGGAAATAAATTTTAAGAATTTATCATTTCGAATCGCATCATTCTGATGTACAAAGAGAAAGTTATGGCCAAAACGGTATTCCGGGAAAACCCGGATTAGGGTCCGTTAAGAGGCTGCGAATTTCATGATAAATTAAATACAAGATTTATATCTAGAGTATTTAATTAATAAATATAATTTTAATTATTGGATTTAACTATTAATATTTATTAATAATTAATTATAATTAAAAAGAATTATATTTGTTATATATTATTTTGAAAATTAGGGAGATATATATCTTGGAAGATTTGATTCCAGAAAAGATTTGTTATCTCATTTTTAGATTTAAATATGTCTTGAAAAGATTTAATAAGATTTGATATTATTCATTATCTTTTAAAGATAATAAGTAAATATCTCTAGTTGGTTAAGATTTTGTTTATGCCTATAAATAGGCTAGATCTAAAACTAGAAATCACACTCTTCATAATTTCGGAAACCATAAAAATGATTTATTACTTCTCTCTCTTTCTGCGATTTTGCTATCAGTGCCAGGGAGAGAATTCGATCCCGTTCAGAGCTTAAGGATTTTATGATCATTCCTGGAGCCGACACATCCCGGAGGTCTAACTCCAGAGCATACATCGGAAGGCTATTGGGAGAAATCAACACAAATAAAATCGCAGGAAGCTATTTCAGAATAAGAGAGCGCCAATGGAACAGTGCAATTAAGGTACTTGTTTATTTATTGGTTAGATAATTATCTATTTGCTCAAACCCAAAATTGAAATCATATTAAGATTGAATTAATTATTTGTTTGATAAAAATAAAAAAATAAGATCAGGACCAGTTAATTAATCATTAGATTTCGTAAACTGGATAGAATAATGGGAATTGTGGTATGGGACACAATTCAGGTTCATCCCATAATGGAGAATGTTTATTCTACGCGTTCACGTAATCTGATAATGTTACGTATTTCGCAGATAGATTTTTTGTTATACAGTCTCTATTGGTCTAGACTGATTAGCTGGGATTGGACAACCAACATCTGCCATCGTGCAATTTATCTCGCTCAACTTTCTAGTCCCAAAATAAAATTATTAGGAGTACTACGCTATACTCTGTTACAATTAAATCAACGATTATATAAGTTGAACCGTACAAGTCCACAATGCTAAGGACATCAACCTATTCTTATCTGATCATCTAAATGATCCTATCGTACTCTTATTAGTAACAGACTTAATTGATGATTTCGGATATAAGTCTTGTCCGTCTAGTATGAAGTCACTTGACATCTGATAAACTTAACAGTGCATGGACTGCACTATGATCTGGTAATAGATTTTCACATTAATGTGATTAAATTCATCAATGGTCGTTCACGCCTTAGAAATTCCCATTTTTATTCTAGACCATAGACCTTTTAAGTTCCTTATTCGTTATAGTCAAACCTCCTCACAATAGACTACTTGTGATGACTAATCACGATAGCAAAGTTAAATAACTATGGATCAAACATTCAATTAATATTCTATATCCATAATTCGAAAATAAGTATATAAGATTAACATTAATAAGAACTATTAATTCATAGGTAAACGACCATAATCTTATACAAGAGAGATTGGCATCTAAATAGATGGCATATATATAATATATGTTCAACAATCTAATCTTGGACGATAGTGCCTGCGGCCATTAGTGTCGGTTTCTTACTGTGAGAATATATCTTGTCATACGAGTACATGTAATCTTGGCCAATAGTGTCACCCTATTAGAAAAAATTAAGATTAGATATTTGTATACTGTATATTAACTTTTTTTTATAATAAATACGGATCTTTTCGAAACATAGACTATTGCAATATTAATTTAGTATATTATGAAATTGGATAGTACTCACGATGTTGGTGACTTTATAATGACAAGTATATCACCAAACAATAGAATTTCCTAGATTACCAAATATGCAGATAAAGTAACAAGAAAAGTGACACGCGATATTCGACAAAGTAGTTCGCGAACCCCTCGTGGAAACCTACTCTGCAAGACATTGACCCAGATACTCTATTCCACTGAAGACCATTCAGAACTATACACGGTTATACATGATACTTAATTGAGTTTCACAAGCAAATAGAAAACTCCCCCATCAGGACCAGCCACAACTTGTCATCCAACTCCACGATAAAAGTGTGCTTCTCTTAAGAACGATCTTGGGATGCTTCAACTTTCCAACAATAAGTCGTCCTTTCGTGAATGAGATCTCAAGACCCTCCATCTATGAATCAAGCATATATGTTTGTTTTACGTTCAAAGTGCTCAATGTTCACTGAATACAACGAAGGCTAATCAGGAAATTCTTCTTTTATTCCAAATAAGGTAGGAAATATTACACAATCTCAGGGATTAAAGGCACCAACAACTGCTTTCAATCGAATCGGTTCAAAGATATCCAGCTCCAATTAGATCTTGATGATGCAAGATCTTAGTAGAGCGTGATAATAACTCTGACAAAGATCGTTGACTCCAGCAACATATGTCTTCCATAAATGCGCAGATCTTCATCATACTTGTTTGTTCGTCTATTGTTCAGAATAGACTTCCGACAACATGTTTTCTACACATAAGGAAAAACAAAAAACTAAACTATGTTCTTAAAAATTACTCCCTTTGGCATTATGTGGATCAATACTCACCACACATTTCCGAATGAATAATTGTCTTAGACTAAAAAACATAAAACATGTCTAAAAAAACATACAAAAACAAAATAAAAGATTGTCTGAAGACAAAAAATAAAATAAACTAAGTTATTACAACTTCTCTCACTTACTGATTGACGTAGATGCCAAATGGGACGGCTTCGTGAGCTCATAAAGACATAGCTTGACTTGGGTGAAGAGTATGCTATGGTCCTTCAATATGAAGAGTTGTTGTGGAGATGAGGCCTAGAAGCTGGTTGGTCTCTACATTGTTTTTGGAGGAGGAGGCCATGTTTGTTGTCCAGGCATATGGGTTGACATGTCTACCAACAGGGTTTAGCTCAGGATGCTTTGCTTTAACTATGAAGGGGTGAAATATGACCGCAACCACCTTGGTAAGGGTTTCCTTGGGAGTGAGGCTTCAAAACTTTGGTCGGTGAGTATCATCATGATGAGGCAGAAAAGAACAAGAGACATCCACACTTCTCTGAAAGCATTCGTCCAGGACTTATGACAAAACATAAGACGACCAAAGTTAAAAGGAAGAGGCGGAGCCAAATAGAAGAGTAGATAAACCATGTCCTACGAGACATTCGACCCTTTGGAGGTGGACAGGAGGAAGAATAACACCAACCAGAACAGCAAGAAATACTTATTAGATAGCTGTGAGGCTAATAGATTCATTTATCATCTCCATTCTCCACCTCCCCGTGACAGTGGAGACGATGTCAGTTTTTTAGTAGAATTTCTCGTCAGGGTAGACTTCATTGTTGTCAGGGGCTTCCCACTGGATGTATCCATTGATGATGTCAATAGTGAAATCCACAAGTTGGCCATGAACATATTGTTAGGCATATGCGTTGGACATATGTGTCCTTAAACAAGATATTTATCCATTTGTAAAAGATTATGACAAGTCATTGAATAAAGATGGTACTTATTATGGTAATCTTATTATACTTTCTGGTAGAGTAAAATAGAATGTTTGTTTCCTTAGTTCATAAAGGATGCAATAAGGTTATTATTATCAGAACAGAGTCAATGTGAGGAAGAATTAATAATCATAATAAATGAACTTAAAACGTCCATGACCGGATTAGCTGGGTGGGAGCCCATTAATCGTGTAAGGTCATTAATGTGACTAAGTGACAATCCTATGCTGGATTATGTGCGTGTCACACTCACTAGAAGTGCATTAAGTGTGAAGTGCCTTCATACTGGACTGGACCTGACTTAAACTCAAGATGTTATCATATAAGACCGTCACTGATAACTTGAAGTTGAGTCACTAATAGATGATCAAATGGATATTAGTTCTAAGTCCTGTGTGATCTTGAGTCCGAGCTACTGGTTTGATTGTTCTTTGATTTAACCGTTAAAGAACATAAGATATTACCGTTGTTCCCAACACTATTATTTTGGGAACATGATAGTCAATAGTAAGGATATCTTGATCATAAACATGGGCATCACACAACTCTCTTCAGAGTCATGATGAATCCCTTGATTTTCAGTGGTGAGAAGTGAGAGGTACCCGTGCGCAACTTATGAATCAAAATCATAAGTGGGTTGCTCATAACATTACTGACTAAGTAAGGGAGAAAAATGCATTGAGAGGCAATACGGTAAAAACCGCCTGCTCATGTGTGAATCATCAAGTGAAACAACAATAACCCGAATTTTATTGTATCAATGGACACCCTGCTGTATAAAGGGAATAATATATACCGTATCACTAAAGAGTGCACCCTCGGGTCTATAGTGGAATCACTTCGAGGTTTGACGAACAACTAGCAGTTCGTTGGAGCTTAAGTGATACAGGTCCATGGTCCCCAGGATAGCTCTGTAACGGATGATACATATGTGATTAAAATACATTCTGGATAATGTTTAATCATTTGGCTAGACTTATAAAACTGACACGTCTGTGGAAGACGTCAGATAGTTTTATCGTCAACGTGGAAAAAGTACCATATTTTTGTACACGGAATTAACTGATAAAAATAAAGTTATAATTTAGAATTTCTATCAGCACCATGTTTTTTGTAAATTAAATTATAAGCAACTTTTCTTTTTGAACCAAGTCATTTCGACTTACGGTTTGTGATTTATGGATTTTCTAAGTTTATGACTCGGTTCGATAAACTATGAAATTAAATCACATGTCACGAATTTAAATGATGGTATGGCACCATGACATTTTAATGTGTGATATTGAGACCAGGAATTATTAATATAATTTAATTATTTGGACTTACTTAGTAATATCTTATTAATAATTAATAGATTTATATTAATAAATAAAATGTATAATTATATATATTAAATGTGTAAAATTCAAAGTAAGGTTTGGGTAAATGAAACCCTAGCTAATTCGAATAATGAGATTTGAAGATTCCATATTTGCGGCATAAGTACCTAATATTTTGGTATTTTAGCAAATCTCTAAAATCAATTTAATCCATTGGATCGGTCATGATTTAATATAAACCGTTGGATTGAGATAATTGATTTAAACCCTAATGATAATTCAAAATTAATAGCTAGGTGACAAAGCTTAGGTATTTTGAATTTGCTTAACTAATTATATCCGTTGGATCGGTTTTAGGATTTAATCTTTACCGTCGGATTAGAAATTAATTAATATTATATATATTATATATAATTCGAATTAGGGTTTTGTTAGGAGGATAATTATTCGAATTAGGGTTTTGTTAAAACCCTAAGGTATTTGATTTTATCCCTAATTGGTTTTATCCATTGGATTGGTTTAAGATTCATTTTGAACCATTGGATCTAGATAATCATTATACAATTCAAATTTTGATCTTATCATGTGTTTATCATTTAATTAAATCCATGATTAATTATATCCATTTTATTTAGATGATATTGAATCTGGACCATTGGATTGAAATAATTAACTAAATTTAACTAGATGAATTCAAAAAATGGGAGGGAAAATCTCGAATTTGGTTACAGTCTGAGACCTATAAATAGGAGGCTCATTCTACACGTTTTTCACACCTTCCCCAGAGCAAAAAACTCGAGCTCTCCCTCTCTCTCTAGGGTCTGCGAGTTTTCTGCTTCTGATCTCTCTTCTGGTTTGGCTTAGGAGATATTTTTTCTCCGGTAGCTTTAAAAGAACCGTCAGTTAAATTTTGCGACGGACTCCTGCCGAGGCGATGCCCACGCTTCGGTACGAGGAGTCCATGAAAATATCCCGGAAGATCACGGGATTTTCCCTCAGCATCGGCGGAGCCCTGCCCAAGTTCAGAACTCGCAGCCGGAATCGTCACTGAGGTACGGCCATATGCATTGGGTCAATAAATGCAATCATTTACTCCTTTCTATTTATTTCCTATTCGACTAGAATATTAATAATGTTTATGAAATATTAAATTCGTAATATTTATCGGATATTGATGAAATGGTAATTACTCGATATCCGTGTTGTCGGGCCGGTAACAAGTTTTCCGCTTTAAAATAAATTTTTAAATGTTACTGGGACGCGTCAGAGGCTAATTTTGTGGTAATGAAGTCGGGAATCAAACCTCGATTTCCAACAATATGCCCTTAAACAAGTTTATTTACCCAATTATAAAAGATTATGACGTCACTCTTAATAATGAAGGTACTTATTTTGATAATATTTTTTTATAGTTCTTTATGAATAGTCGAATATTTATCCATAGTTAGAATGCAATTGCAGTTTATTATCACACTAGAGTCAATGTGAGGAAGAGTTGATAAATGTAATAAATGAAGTAAAATGTATAAATGAATTAATAAAGCGGGTCAGAGCCACTTAATTGTTAAAGTCATTATTGCGACTAAATGAAGAAATACATATTCTGAATAGACATGTGTCTCATACCCATTAAGTGTATTAAGTATGATTTGTCTTCGTACTGGATAAAACTTGAATAAATTATGAGATTTGCCCAACTAAGACCGGCAATGACAACTTTGAATTTATGTGTAAAAAATGGTCAAAAGGTTATAAACCGAAATACTTAGGTGATCTTAAAACCCCGACAAGTAAAAATCTAAACAACAGAAAAGCTAATAATGTTCAACTTTTTGAACCCTTATAAATCTAGCCACAATATAAACAAAACTACGCTAAATATATGTTGTTAGGCTTTACATATTGCCGTTTGTGAATAGGTCATCAACATGTTTTTGAAGCTCCTCGTGTTGGCCCGGACTCATCTAGTACTACTAGGGCCTGGCTGATCCTTGCTCAATGTGATGTTAGAAGTCATTGAATTGTAGCTCGGGTAGTCTGTCCTAGACCTCGTGTAAAAATTGGACGCGGAAACCCAACACTTTGAGTTTGACCTTTTTCTCGATTCTTCATTTGCACCCATTAAAATAAGAAGCATTTATCGCACGTGATAAAATATATTGCCTTTTCATACTAATAATAATCAGTTAAATAGTAATCTCAAATGTTCAAATAGCAAAGAGATTCGCACTCCAGAAAGAAAAACAACTCAAGCCCCGGTTCTTCTAACCGATGTGCCAACAAATGATCCGATTCCAATTAACTCAATCTTGCCAAGGTCAAGACTGCTAGCAACTCATGCAAACAAAAAAATGATGGTGAGCGGTTCGCGTATCGATGTTGAAGTTCCCAAGACTATGGCTGCCTTTCACTTTCCATTATATTTTGATGATATGTTTGATTTTCTTCGTTACGAAGAAATAAACTCGTCGTGCATATTGGCTTACATGAGGTATATGATTTTTTTATTACTTCAATAGTGTTTTTAACAATTATAAGTCTCGTTTAGACCAATATAACTTGTCTTTTCTTAGCTTTTTGTATCGGAAATTGGAGAGGAAAAATCGGCACACAGAGATCGGTCTTATATATCCAGAAATATGTTGTCTTAAACGAAAACGTAAGGCCAACGATGTTGACAACCGGCATCGCAAGTTATCAGAGATATTGAGAAAATATATTGTACGCATAGGCGAAAGCACCTATTAGCTCAAGTGGGCTCTAGCCCCCACAAAGTTTCTTATTTGCATGTATTTTATCATTAATTTTTTTTAAAATTTTAGACTTCAGCCCCCCTCTCTTGTTGATTTTACAGTTCAGTCCCCCTTAAACACAAATCCTAGTTCCGCCTATGATTGTACGGAAAATTTGGTTAATGCCATATAATTATAATATGAATTGGATTCTAGTCGTCTTCAAACATTCGGAGAATTCTTTCATCGTCTATGATTCTCTAAGAAGGCCTAGGGTACCAGCAGATTTAGAAGTTTTGATTACAAGGTCAGTTTTCTTGCAGTTATTCTAAGCCTTTCAATTACAACATTATTGTTTCAAATTCAATAACTTATATATATATATATATATATATATATATATTTTATATATAGGACTTTATCTTATACAAAATTGATGCAAAAAGGAATGTCTCTTACCCGATCAACGATTCAAATCCCGAGCATAAATCCAAAACAAAGTGGGAATTTTGTATGTGGATATTACGTTTTACGTTTTATGCGAGACATTATCAACAAAAAAGAGGCACATATTTGTTAAATAGATGAAGAATACACAACAGGAGAGCTAGACGAAGTTCGCACGAAGTGAGCCGATTATGTGAGCACATTTATTAAATACTGATTTTCAATGTTAGGATAAATGGTTGATTTTCTTTTTATTGTTGATATACATTGCAAATAGTTTAGGATTTTGCATAGATTGTTATTTTGGATGTTTATATTTTGGTTCGGTTATTTGATACGATCTTTGTTTGGTTGATGATTATATATATTGTGTTGTGTTTAGTGGACAATTACGCATATTTCCGTTAAAACAATTGTGAAATATGGGAATGCATTACAAACCCGTGATCCATTTTTTTGGTTGAAATTTTACTTTAGACAATAGGAAAAAACATGTCGTCAAAGATAAAAACAATTAAAATTCGCTATTTAAACAAGCCTGGGCTTCATAACATATAGCCGCGGCTAAATTTTAAGAAAAAATTGCAATTTATTACGACAATCCAAATCATGTCGTGGTAAGTATAAAACAAACCGCGACATTATTTAGGAAAGCCTCGGCTTTGATTTGTTTACGAATTTGCCTGCGTGTCGTAATTGACCTTAAACGACAGTCAATATTCAATTAAAGTCGCGGCTTTGTTAGTGAATAGCCTCGGCTTTGAGAATTTTTCAACGTGTAAACGACTTCATTTGCATGTCGTGTTTTACGTTTGCACGACTTCCTTTATGCTTGTCGTGTAACCTACTACGACTTGGGCTTAAACGACAGGCTTTGCGTGTCGTGTAAAAGTTTCTACGACTGGAAAATGATGTCGTTTAAGCCTTGTTTTGTATTAGTGAAGTGAAATTATTGATACAAAATATACATTAAATAAATATTTTAAAACTTTTGGGAACAAAAAAATTAATCTTAAAATGAATATAAAGTGATCACAAAAAAATATAATAAAATATCACTTGAAAGGTCAAATAGCTTCACGGCCCTTATTATTGTGACCTTGATGGCTAATTTTGCCAGACCGTGTTTGAGGGCAGACGGAATAGGCTCACGCTTATTATACTTTTGTTTTTTAATTTAGGATCCCAAAATAAACTCAATTTAAGGACCTAAAAAAAGTGAGTGGTTTAGCTGCATTGTCTATTGAAAAAAAAGTAGTCGACAAACTCGACTATACATATTTGATTACAATAGTACAAATATGTCAACCATTGTTAAAAATAGTGCCGACCCTAACGGTTTTGAAGCCGAGCCTTGCCAGCAATGGGGCCTAGGGACCGATATGATGATTGGTTTAGGTAGGGCTTGAAATCTTCAAGCAGAAAGCAGAGGGTGCTCAATAAACTAAAACGGATCTCGTTCTCGCGCAATCTGACTCCCGAAGTCAAAGTCAAGCTTCCTCACCTGGCAAGAGTAACTCTCTCCTTGACGTATTGATGAGTTTTTCGTATTCAGTCGGGTCCCTTAGCTAATTAATTTTTTGAGGCTCTTAAAATATTTCAAAAATTAATCTTTTTGTATATTTAATTAAATATACATTAATATATCTAAAAAATTAAGGCTCTAATAAAAATTTGAGGGCTCGAGGTGCCAGCCTTGCTGGTATAGTCAGGGTTAGCCCAAACAACCGACACCACTATTTTGAGAAGTGGTGTATTCATCAGTGGTATCACTTACCCTTGCTTAGACTACAGTTCTGAAATGTGTGGTTTGAATCTATCTTATAGCCGCGACGACATATCCTCACGCGTTGTGACATACATGGCGCACACATCCAAAACTTCGTCTATGGATACAATACTGTCAGAGAACAAAATTTTTCCCTGATGCGAGGAGGGCGAGATAATTCGTGCAGGTTGTCGAGCCAATCCCCTGGTCACGGTATAACCTGTGTTAGGGTCATACATTAAGTGTGGGGCTATACAGTCTTTATGCGGGCATCCGAAGATAGGATCCCTTTCGGGTGACACCGGTGTTAGAGATAAAACAAACCATATGTTCATTGTTGTATGAAGTTAAGAGCACTCTAAGGTATATGCTAACAAAACTTTTTTCTCTGTTCTTCACATGCTTCAAGAAGAATATGATTCAAAGAGATACTTGCGGAAGCCGGTCTCCCTCGAAGGCTTCTCCGAGAGAGGCCCCACGTAGATTTTTCGGAAAAGGTCCCGGAAATGTCTCAGACATTCAAAAAGAATATTAAAACGGACACCGAGTTCTCGTGATTGATCAATTTCAGACAGCATGATTTTCATCACGTATCACATTTATAGAATAAAAGACAGATGCATACACACCTAAAATACGCATTTCTAGAAATATCACATAAGAAATGTGTGTGCTCTAGCTAGCTTCGAAGAGAACAACTTTTAACGGAATTATAATGAATAAAAAAATAACCTTATGAAACATTGAAGGAAAGATTAAAAGGAAAAAAAGCAAAAGAAAAAAGCAAAACGAAATTCAAGAATCAAAAGCATCTTATATACATTGGGTGTTTTAAACCTAAAGCTTAACCTCAAGATTTTATGAGCCTTTAATATACTATTATCACTATCACGTGTGTTGATATGCCTATTAGGGCACATGGGAATCTAGCACAAAAATTCTATTGGAATATCATAAATATATTGCATTTAATTGAACTCTTTTTAGGGTTTTATTATACGCTCCGTTGGAATATATGCTCATTCACGTGGACGGAGAGCTAGATGATTTCGAATTTTTGATCATGACGTGTAATATTAGGGTAATATACCATTTCATAATGCAGTTTCCAAAATATACCATGTATTAGTTAAAAAACGACAAAATATACCCTCTAGATTTATTTTAATTGTTTTTTTATACCCTCGTAAAGATATATTCTCCATATTCCAAAAGATTAAAATGTACCTTTATATTATCTTGTTGAACATCAAATACTGAACGAAATTTTATAAAACAAATTCTGAACGAAATCATTATGTATGCAAAATATAGGTACACGGCGGGCAAATGATAATTGAAGACAAGCAAAGAAGGTGGTTAGCCGATGGCGAGGAGGCAGTGAGTTGAGAGAGCTTGGCAGCAGGGCCAGCCCTAACCTTGCGGCCTTAGGCTAAAGGATATTTGAGTAGAGTTGAAATTCACGGCGTCGCGACCGGTCGCGATGGAGTCGCCGGAAATCGCCACCCCTCCCGTCGCGATGCGTCGTGGTGCCGAGGGTCGCGATAGGTCGTGACGTTAAGCGAGAGAGAGAAAGCGCGCGCGACTGTAAGAGATAGAGAGAGCAGAGAGGGAGATAGAGGAAATCGTGACGTTCACCCTTGAATCGCGATTCATCGCGACTTTCACCCTTGAATCGCGACTCGTCGTGACGGACCTGCAAGCGTCGAGACCGGTCACGATTGCGTGTTTCCTGTCGTGAGCCCCATCTCTATATTTGAGGCCCCTTAAATAAAATAAAAATATTTTTATTATTTTTAGTGATAACTTATAAAAAATATTAATTGTTAATTATTAATAATAGGTTAAATTTTATATCTATGATATAAATTTTGAAATATGTTTATTTTGTGAGAAATTAATATATTCGTACGAGAGAAAATAAAAAAAAGAGATAAAAAGCATTGCTAATTTACATTATTTATTATTAAAATACTGTGTAAAAAGTGTTTATACTCTAAATAAGTGTCACATTATTTAAATTTAATTTTTAAATAAAAAGTAATGTTTTAATTTATTAACATAAATTTATGAAAAAAAATTTAACTCATTTGAAACATATAGCCAATAAGGATAATAAATAAATAAACTATTTTCGTGTAAATAAATTTTTATCATGGTGGTTTAAAAAAAATTATGGCAAATATATTCTTTTATAGAAAAGTGTAACTATGGGAGTACCAACAGTTACACACTGTGTATAAAACTAATAAATGAAAACTATATTAATATAATACTATGATGACTTATTAGTTATGAATGATAGTGGGCCCTACTGCTTTTAGTAATATTATTTTTAATGTCTTTCTCTCTCCCTTCACCTTCATAACAAATTTTATCGACGTTGCTTTCTTATGCTATTTCTCTAATGGCGACAGTTTTTTAACTTCCGGCAACCGCCATCTGGGGGCCCTTCGGAGTCGGGGGCCCTAGGCGGCCACCTAGCGCGCCTTGCCTTAGGGCCGACCCTGCTTGGCAGCATGTCACTGCTGACAAGGAGGGCCGACCAATTGCATCGAGGTACTTGGGGTGAAGGGGGAAGAGAGCGAAAAAATCCAACGTATTAAAAAAAATATTTTTTTTAAATTCCTAACGTATTAAAACTTTAGTACGAAGTAATTATATGAAAAAAATTATAGAAGATAATATTGACAAATCACAAGATTAATTAGATGTATTAATTCTTTTTTAGAAATTCGAACATATATTTTTAAAAATGGCTAAAATAGTACCCGAGTATAGAATTACATATATTGATGAAATAGTTATTTATATAAACTAATTGTTGGCAATAATCATATACCCTTTCTTCCCACTCTAAAATAGAAAAACTTCATGGGGAATTTCATGGAAGTTTAATTATAGTACTCATGGAACATTTATTGGAAAAAAGTTTGGTTATTGTTCAAGGATATCTACAGGATAAATACTTAAATTATTGTTGTTGATGTGAATAATCACGATCAACTGTCACAAAGTGATAGCACTCTGTTTATGGTGAATATGACGGTAGATCTTAACTTTACGAGATAAAATCCACTTTGATGAATAAAGTCACGAGACGAAGAATTTGTGAAGAGTTGAACGATGATAAAGAGAAAATATATTTGATTGATAGCTAGACGAATACAGATTGAATAACTAGTGTAAAGTGTTGAACGAGATGAATGTGTGTTAGGTTACTTCGTAGGCTTTATTTATAGCCTAGATTACAACGTCTATTTCCTATAATCTAGTAACGAATAGTAGACTAAGCAGATATCTCTTCGCCTCTCCTTTGGTCACCACGTGTAAAATCTGGACGACGTGATATTTGATGACTTTCCACGTGGAGGACTCTGGGTTGGTCAATAAAGGGAGAGCACGCCTAGTCTTCGGGGTTGCTCAGTCTTTGGAAGAGCTGCTTGGTTCTCGTGGGCTTGGTCTTCGCGGGCTTGGTCTTCGAGGAGACTTGGCTCTTGTTGACTAAGCTTCGGAGTGGACTCTTGATGGGCCCGTGATGCTGGCCGATTTGTTAGGCCTGATAGTTCGTGTGAGGCCCAATTTCCTTTGGGTCTTGTGTCGTTTGCCCCCAAGGTGTAGTTTCACACCTTGGTGTCGTTTTTCCCAAGGAGGGTGAAATCCTGCATCAACAGTGAGCCCCCAGTCCATTAAGTATGGAATGGTTGATGGACTATCATGTTGACGCGTTATTTTTAACGATATGAAGACGTTAGGTCTCCAACGAGGTGGAATTATTCCACATTTCGTCTTCATATAAGCTTTGTCATTTTGATCGCAAAACGACGTGTCGATGGAAAATGCGTAAGGTCCTCGTTTGCGAGGATTTTTATTTTGTCGGGATTCCGACCTGTTGTCTTTTCCTTATTTCCGGAAGGTTTGAATTTTCATCGACGATTTTCGTCTTTCCCTTTGCCCATTTTTGTGTTTCATCATCCGGTAAATATTCGATTTAATTTCAAAATCCACATAATTTTCTTGACTTTAATTTGTCTTTGCACAAACTACTCAACATAAGTTACTTTGCAAATCCAATGTGATTTCTACTTCGGACTCCGTTAGGATTGAATTCACGAGGTGAAAATCGAACCATTAGATTCACTAAGTCCTCTTAGGTCATTCGCTTGAGTGCTAGACCAATACAAGAAGAAAATTTTGCTTTGAATACCGGGTTCCAAGGTTTTCAAAGATTGTTTGAGGTGTCGAGGACCATCAAAATAATCTAAGGATACCCCGTACTTTGCGTATGTTTAAACATTGAAATAAATAATCGAACAAAGCGAGTGCGTAAGAAAGTACACATCAGCTCCGGAGGAAAATAACAAAAATTAACAAAGGTATCCTGAATGAATTTATCTACGAAAATCGTAACCATCTAGAAAATTAAAGTACTAAGTCAGGATTACCTTGTCTATCGAGGTGTTGCGCTCGATCTCGTCATCTTGGGTAACCATCGAGATATAAAGATTTGACACTGGACCTCGCAAAGCGTAGGCTGCCTACGTACCCTTCTTTCAGGGATCAAGTCATCACGTAGTTCATGGTGTAAGAAGTGTTCTTTAAGGATAGAAGTTCGTGATTACACGTCTCTTTACCCTATCTCTTGACGTGGGGCGATAAGAGACAGTTGTTATGGAAGCCATGTTTAGACTGAAGGAGTATTTGGATACTTCCATTTCCATTTCTTTTCCTAGTCGCCATAACATTCTTTGACCGCTTCGGGTATATTCACCTCACAAATTGGTTCGGCACGAAGGAGTATTTGTACTTCCTCTTTTAATGCCTCGTGTAATTTGGAGCTGGTTTTTGCCTTATGTTTTACCAAGAAATGGCTTGGTTCTTTATTTAGGCACTTCGAGGTGAGCTCAGAGTATAGCTAGGCATGTATTTGTTGGTTTAGGCAATGCTTTCTTGAGTTTTTTGTAAATGAAAGCGGGTCTCGTTTTTCTCTTTCATTTGGTATATTTTGGATTGATATTTATAAATTGGGACAAGTTACCCCGACGTATTCACATCCTTGTATAAGAATTTAGTTCGAAGATAAAACCTAACGAGCGGTTCACGGTTTTAGACGATAGCAAAGTGATTACCTCAAACATAGTTTGCGGCATCGTGTGAATGTCTAGAGTTTGAGGGAGTAATTCTTGGGTCCTTATTGATTACCTCGAATAGTGTTAGGACGAGTATGTTCGGTTCTCAATCGGTTCCCGATAAATCACGTTCCCAACTCGCAAATTATCGGCAACGATGGGAAAACATGTGAGTGATGCCAAAGCTATATCTACTAGTATAAAAATGAATGTCGCCGATAATGTTCTATATTGTCAAACTAAATTCTTGAATACAAGACGTGATTACGGAGTACACTTTTTGCTACACAAACATGAATGTTTTTAAAAAGTTTTCAAGATTTTGGAATCAAGAATATATTAAAGGTAAAATATCAACCGTGGAGTATGTTAGCGTATACTACCATCCCGGGGGACAATAAATAAACATAGAGAAAAAAGTATATGAATCTTGAACCGTTTTGTATGTAGTTGGTAAAATTTCTTGAGCAACCCTAATTGTCATTTAAAGTTATTTCCGAAGTGAAAAATACGTAAACAATATGGAGTTACCTTGTTTTGGAATGATGGTTTCCACCTCGTCGATCGGGGAGTTCTTTTGTGGTCGGGAGCTCAACCTTGCTGTATTGACTTTTGTTTGGGTTGGGTTTCCCGCGAAGCGATAACCAGACTTGTCGTTCCCTTTTCGATGTTGAGATTTTAATCTCGAGGTTTGTCACCTCGTTTTACGTGGGTATTGTCACGATTCCCCTTCGACTCTAATATTGCCTTCATTAGTCGTCAATCAAATTTCTTGTATGTTGATCCCTTGGATGTTTTCTTTTCCGAGCAACTTTCCTTTGCGTTGGGGTTGGAATCGTACTTCAAAATCGAATCTCGGGAAACTAGGACGCTTTGAGGTCTTGTACGTTGATCCTTAGATGTTTTCTTTTCCGGGCAACTTTTGGGGTTGGACCCGTACTTCGAAATCGAATCTCGGGAAACTAAGACGCTTTGAGATTGTTATGATAGGCGATGTACTTCGAGGAAGGGGGTCACTTTGTAAAAAGGTTCCGAGGTGCTTCGAACGCTTGCAAGCACTTTGTACTTTATTCGTGATGGAGTCCCGTGAACTTCGCGCTATGGATGATTGCATGGGTGTAATGTATGTGCTCCCATTGTTTCTCAAACGAGATAGAGTTTAATGAGTTACTGCTGAATCTCGTATTATTTTGTTTTACCGTACGATGATGACCCAACATAGTGTTCAGGGTCTCTGTTGTCGAATTGAAATTCGTTTTACGAGTTCCAACGCTTTGTCGCGAGTTTCATCCCGGGAGTCCGAGATTTATCTCGGTCTGACCGCGGGTAGCATGTATTTTGCAGATAAGATTCGAGCTCGTCATTTAACTATCATGGGAATGTTCACATGACATTAATGAGCAGCCATCTTCGTCCGTATGCGTACGGTTTGACCTCTTTGTGGAGGTCTATTCTGATTCCTCTGGAGGGTAAGATATAATTCTTCAATTTCGAGGCTTTTAATTTCACCTCGTTCGAATCATTAGTTGAAGCCATTTGGAGTTTTTCGACATTTTAGTATCGGGTGTCCAATGCTTTATGAGGTCTGAGTCACAATTTTGTGCCTGGCCTTTTCCGTTAAGAATCGTGCATTCTGCTCATAAACTTTCCCGTCCTTCTATTCCCGTTATGTTACTCCTTCTCCGGTGAACACTTAAAATTCTTTTGCACTACCTATGAGCTTGCTTTGACTCGCGAGCTGAGGGTGCGTAAACGGCACGAGCTCGACCGTCTTCTCTACGCGTATGTTTTGCAAGAAAATTTTTGTGATAGTGGATGCGTATATGTGTGGTATACGCTCCCACCCCGATGAAAAAATAAATAAACAAAGTCAAGAAGAGAAGGGGTACCTCGAACCGGTTTGTTTGGTGAAGTACCTACTTGCCAATTATACTTTCGAAGGCGCGTCCTTGAAGTGCCAAAGTTCATCATCATGGCCCGGATGTGCTCTTGGGTCTTGGCCTTGCGGAGGAAGATTGTCCTCCAATTCAATGAGAGTTGCATAGCTTATCCCGTGATGCCTTAGGGTATTGGATGTCAAATCGGTTGTTGCTCGGATATGGATCCGAGATCATTGCAGGATCAAATGTGATACAAATCGGGGCGTATGCCGTCACCCGAATCTAGATTTCTGTTTGTATGGGGCCACGTGACACTGGAACCTTGGTGTTAACTCACACCTTGGTCGCTACTCGGGTATGGACCCGAGGTCACTGCCAAACTGAATATGAAGCAAATTGATTGGAGATATATTCCACAAGCAAATATCACCCTGAATTTCGCCGTGAAAGTTCTTGCTGGTCAAATTTGACACGTATTGTGGAGAAAATTATCATCTCGTTTGCTGCCCGAATTAAGATTCGAGGTTATTGCGAGATCTGATCGTTACACCGAATAGGTGATCGATGCATTAAGGCATCTGATATCATCTCCATTTCTGCCCGAATAAAGATTCGAGGTCGTTGTATGACCCGTGGTGAATCTAACAGATTTTCGATGCATTAAGGCATCAAATATCACTTTGGTTGTTGCCCAAATGAGTATTCAAATTTGTTGTGAGTCTGAAAACTACGCAAATCAATGTGTTCACTTTCACCTCGTTTAGAGCCCGGATATGGATCCAAGGTCTTTGTAAGACCCGATGTGAAGCAAACATATAACAAATGCATTATGGCGTTGGATATCACCTCGATTGTCGCCTCAATGAAGATTCGTGTTCATTGTGAGGCCGAAGATGATAAAATCAGGATGCTCACTCTCACCTTGGTTGCGCTTGGATAATGATCCGAGGTGAGTGCCAGACCGGGGGTGAAGTGAGGAGATGAAAATACGTTGCAATATCAAATATCATCTCGTATGCTGCTCGGAAATAGATCCGAGATGCTTGTGAGGTTGGAGATGGCATGCATCGTGGAGAAAGCTATCACCTCGGCTATTGTTCGGATAGAGATCCGAGGTGAAGCAAAATCGATTAAGATGCATCACGTCTTTGATCAACGTGTAGCGATTCATGCGGATGTCACGCCTGAATTTTAATTCGTACCACCCAAGGTGAGCGCGATGATTGTCGTTTCATTGCTGACCCATGTGAGACGGGACAGTACGCACTTAAGGCGGAAGATGAAGGTCCTTAATGGCTCGTCTTTTCACCGCATGAGTTGGTCGAAGGGCCGGTCGAGTATGGTTCTAGTTCGTAGAACTATTTGAGCGCGGTTTCTACCGACTGTTGGGCAAAGATATGACATTACCCGGTCTCTCTGATGGTTTGATATAAGCTCTCCCCATTGCGATGTGGAGGAACCGGAGATGTGCTCCTAGGTCCATCCTCGCGTCATAACGGGGGATATTAATCATCCCAATTTTTATGATCTTTGCATTGGTGATTTGAGGAATGAAAGGGGTGAATGTTGATTCGGACGAGGCGATCAATATCGGGGGGAATCATGGCGGTGTTGTGGACTTTAGAGTTCACAACCCTTACTTTGGGTCACACATCTTTGATCGTGTCCTATTGTCCTATGAAACATGCGGGAAATGATCGGTGGCCAATGCATTAGGGCATCGGACATTACTTCAGTTGTTGCCTGAATGATGATTCGAGGTCATTGCGAGGCCGAAGACAATAAATACGGGGTGTCTACTATCACATCGGTCGTTACCCGGATATGGATCCGGGGTCACCGCGAGGTCCGAGGCGATTAGGACTCATGGCCAATGCATTACGACAATGGATTTTATCTCGACTGCTGCGTGAATAAGGATTTGATGTCCTTGCGGAGCCAAAGATGATAAAAACATGATGTATACCATCACCTTGATTTTTACCCGAATATGGATCCGAGGTCATTGCGAGATCCGAGGTGAAAAGAGCTCATGATTGATGCATTACGACATCGTATATGACATCGGCTTCTACCCCAATAATGATTCGAGTTTGTCACGAAACCAAAGATGATAAACATAGGAAGTCTACTATCACCTCGTTCACTATCCGAATATGGATCCGAGGTGAAAAGAACTCAGGAACGGTGCATTTTGGCACCGAATATCACTTCGGATGCTACCTCGGTTGCTGCCCGAATACGGATCCGAGGTCATTGCAAAATGTGGGATGAGCAGAACTCGTGAATGGTGAGTTACGCCTCCGGATATCCCTTCGGCTGCTACCCTATTGAGGGTTCAAGATCGTCATGAGGCCATATATGATAAAAACGGGACGTCTGATGTCACCTCATCTACTATCCAAATACGGATCCGAGAGAAAGGAACTCGGGGCGGTGCATTAAGGCACCAGATATCACTTCGGCTTCTACCCGAATGAGGATTCGAGGTGATCGTGAAGCCAAATATGATAAAAATAGGACGTTCACATCGTTCACTGTCCGAATACAGATCCGAGGTGAAAGAAATTCGGGGCGGTGTATTAAGTCACCATATATCACTTCGGCTGCTACGCGAATGAGGATTCGAGGTGATCGCGAAGCCAAATATGATAAAATTAGGACGTCAATTATCACCTTGTTTAATGTCCGAATACGGATCCGAGGTGAAAGAAACTCGCGGCGGTGCATTAAGGCACCGGATATCACTTCGGCTGCTACCCGAATGAGGATTCGAGGTCGTCGCAAAATACAAAATAAAGCAAATTAATTGTCCCGGAAGATTTTGACACCCCCAATATCGTTGCTAAATACCAGGTGGTGCCTAATCCGGCAGAGTAGACATTACCAAAGCTCGAGTGTGAGTCAAGGCGATAAGGATCTCAATGAAGTCCAAAGTCGTCTTTTATAAGAGAATGTTCCATGCTCGCGAGGAGACGTAAAGACGTCTCGAGGTTTCAAACCCAATAAGAGTCTTCTCGATGCGAGACAAATTGAAGCATATGATCGAGTTTTTCTTGAAGATTTTTGTTCACCTCGCTCTTTTTGGGGTGATTTATAATCAGTTTGAAATCATTGATTGACTGGGGGAATTTTTCCCTTTACCTTGTCGGGTCCCCTTTGGAGGTCCTCTGAAGGTGAATTTTTGACCGCTTTCCTTTATGAAGTGGGTCTGGAATCCGGGGTCGTCGAGTTGTCATGGCGCACCATTATTGGATTGGATTGGATTGCTCCCAATCCGGTGCCGGGGTGTTCGCCCGAAACGCGGTTGGCTGTCGCCCCGCGATTTGCTGGCCCTAGTGAGCCCATGGTGGGGTTTTCCCCCTCTAGTGTGCCTGAGGTGTTTTCCACCTCGGTCGGTCCTGGGGTGACCTGGATCCTGGAAAAATCTGGAGTCTTTCCTTGTACGAGGTTTCTCTGTGATGCTGATGAAGGTTGGGCTTTTATCGAGCTAAACGCTTCGGACAGTGTTCCCTCGATCTGGGACTGCCTCTGGGCGAGGTTCTCCAATTTAGTTTAGAAATCCTTTCTCGATTCGGCACCTTCTTAGAGTTTCTTGAGGATAGTCTCCAACATGGCTTTTACGGTGTAATCCGCCGCGGTCTCCGAGGGGTTGCTCGTGGGATTCCCGCTGGATGTTCCGCTTGCCATTCGTGCATTTGCCTGCTGGGAACTTGGTCGGGTAGGCCCACAGACGGCGCCAAACTGTTGATGTGATTAATCACGATCAACTGTCACAAAGTGATAGCACTCTGTTTATGGTGAATATGACGGTAGATCTTAGCTTTACGAGATAAAATCCACTTTGATGAATAAAGTCACGAGACGAAGAATTTGTGAAGAGTTGAACGATGATAAAGAGAAAATATATTTGATTGATAGCAAGACGAATACAGAGTGAATAACTAGTGTAAAGTGTTGAACGAGATGAATGTGTGTTAGGTTACTTCGTAGGCTTTATTTATAGCCTAGATTACAACGTCTATTTCCTATAATCTAGTAACGGCTAGTAAACTAAGCAGATATCTCTTCGCCTCTCCTTTGGTCACCGCGTGTAAAATCTAGATGACGTGATATTTGATGCCTTTCCACATGGAGGACTCTAGGTTGGTCAATAAAGGGAGAGCACGCCTAGTCTTCGGGGTTGCTCAGTCTTCGGAAGAGCTGCTTGGTCCTCGTGGGCTTGGTCTTCGCGGGCTTGGTCTTCGAGGAGACTTGGCTCTTGTTGACTAAGCTTCGGAGTGGACTCTTGATGGGCCCGTGATGTTGGCCGCTTTGTTAGGCCTGATAGTTCGTGTGAGGCCCAATTTCCTTTGGGTCTTGTGTCGTTTGCCCCCAAGGTGTAGTTTCACACCTTGGTGTCGTTTTTCCCAAGGAGCGCGAAATCCTGCATCAACAATTGTGTCAATAAATATTTACGGTATTTAAATACTTAATTTTGTACTAAGTATCGCTATATTCCAATATATATTATATATATATATATATTATAGTACTCAAATTCCATAAAGCAATATTCATGAATTCATTTTCTTTCATGTCGACTTACCGTCGGTTAATTTAGAAATACATAGAATTAATAAAAGTGTTAATTACTTCTTTTTTTACGTTTTCTGAGTTTATTGTAGACTATTAATTTCATTCGTATTTATTATTGAGCTAAAATTAAATTTAAGAACATTTTAAGCGCACTTAGTACAAGATCAGATATTTATGCGGCAATTATCTCTCGTATAAACATATTAATTTCATTTGTACCATAATTAAACATTAATTTGTTTGGTATCTTAGATTCCGTAAATTCAGCAATGGCTGCTTTTCATTTCCCTCAATATTAGCTATAGGTAATGTGTTTGTGTGTGTATTAATTATATATATTAACCTAGCTAGGCTAATTAATATATGAAGTGTGACAACTGAGAATACATCCCTCTATTAGGGAAAAACAAAAGGACGATGAAATTAAAAAAAAAAACGGTGGTAGGAATATTTGAACAAAATGATAAAATACAAATGAGACACAAGTTATTCTTGTATACATGTTATGATTTAAAAGCAATTATAGAAAATTAATATCTCTATCAAATTCAGCACATATTCTTGTAGGAGGCTATATTATATATGGATTCATATGTGGAATCCATTCGGGGCTCTCCACTATTTGCCTTTCCTCCAAAATAAATATTCAAGTTATTGCCAATTATTCCCACTCTTAAATTTTTCCATTTGTTGATTTTAGTTTTTAATTTAAAATTTTCCCTTTTATTCTAGGTGATATTATATTTCTATTTTCTCAATTGTCTTTTCCCAAAATGCTTCTCTATATAAACCCATCTCCACATTATATCATCCTACTTGTGGCTTAATTTCCAACTTCTTGCTAACTTCTCCCAAACTCATTGTTTTGCTTCCAATTCCACTCAAAAGGTGTGTTCAATTTCTTCACCTATGTGTTTGTTTCTACTAGTTTTCAGCTTTATCACCTTTTCTCTTCTGTTACTCTATATATGTATATAATATAATAACCATCTCAAACAAAAACTATACACATGAAGCTTGCTTTCTCATTTTTGATAAAATTTCAAGCATTCTCAGACATATTCTTTTCGTGTTTCCACCAACCCATTTCCCACAATTTAGTTTTTATATAAGATGTAAGCGTTTTTCAATTTTTATTTTTTATTTGTTGTTGTGTCTGAGGTTCGAGTTTTACAATTCAGCATTGTAAGTTTAAATACTCAACCACTGTTTTTTTTTTACCACTTCTCCATATGATAACTGGAACATGATACCAGGCTTTTTAAACTTTTGTCAATTATTTGTTTATCCGGGTTTTCCAAAACAAGCCCGGCTCCACCTTTTATGCTCGAAATTTTTAACCCAGATTATTGAATATTTTGGCTCAATACGAGTTTTTCGGATTTCGTAAAACTAGGTCCAATTCCATGTGCTTAATCCTCGATGTTTAACAGAACCCAGCTGTATTTATAACCGGAGTCAATTCCAATAGTATATCAAGCACTAGTTCACATCAAAAACCATCCCCATATAATCTACAAGAAATACTTTCAGTCTCATGAATCTCTCTCTTTGTTGCAGTGTGCCAATAACAAAAAAGAAGTATATGCAATATGGAGAGCCAAAACGAGAACAAAAGGTTTCAGAAAAGCTACTTTGATGTGTTGGGGCTGTGCTGCTCGTCGGAGGTGCCTCTCATCGAGAACATCTTGAAGCCTCGTGACGGTGTCAAAGAGGTCTCGGTCATCATCGCCACCCGGACCGTCATTGTCGTCCACGACGCTCTCCTCATTTCCCCCTCTCAAATCGGTAATAATTCTTCTTACTTTTTTTAACATGTATATACATATGGATTTTTCTTTTCTTATTGTGGACAAGTGGTGATTGAATACCCAACACTAACATAATGGTGGAGCTGTGGTGCCCACCAAATTAGCTGCTTAGCTTTCTTTGCGTAATTCAAAAAGAGAGTCGAGCACAAATTAAATGATTACATAATATACATGCCAAAATCATTGCTGACAAGTTTATTATTATATATAATATGTACTTTATATGACATTTCTATCCCAAAACTTGCTCAAAAATCTATGTATCGAAGCGATCCTAGCTCTTTTACTATTAGAATATAGAGTTTTAATGATCAAAATTAAAACATCGAAAAGAAACAAATTAAGGGTCTAATAATTATGAACCAAGAAAAGAAACGGTCAAATAAAGAAAGAGAGTGAGAAGACATGTGTGTTTTAGTTGTTTCCAAGTAGTTGGTCCTTGAAAATCGCACGGTGATGCGCTTCACGCTTCCTTTGTCCTCATGCATGCATGCATGCCCTAAATCACTCTAAGGAAACTGCCATTCAACGTTGAAAACTTACTAACACGTAGCTACTCACAGATGTTCGCTCCTTCCTTTGTTCTCGATTTATATATAGAGAGATAGAGAGAGAAGCATGAAGATTAAGATTCGAAGGGGTTAATTTAAAATTTTAGTAGAAGTTTGAAGATTAAAATAAAAATGTGATAAAATTTAAGGGGGGTAATTAAAAGGTCAAATTCACTAAAATTATTACTAAGGAAGAACAAGTTGAGGGGATCACAACATGTCTTGCTTTCTGGTCCGTCCGAATCTTTTTTTTAGCGCAGGTTGTTCGTGCCCATAGTTTCTAGTTCTTAAAGAATAAATTTTTCAAAAAAAAAAAAAATTAACTTTTTTCTTTCTTTTTTGTACATATTTTTAGAAAAATAACTAAAACTAAATGGTAAAGAACGACAAAAATTGGTCAGTGGGCACTAACGGTGCGTAATATCATGTACTCGTGGATAGACCAGGCCATCGACGGGCACAAAAAGAAAAAAAAAAACTCTAGTCCATTTTGGCTAAATATTCGGCAACTAGTTCTACCAAACACAACAACAAATACATAAATAAGAAAACACACGCGTAGCCACGAAAACCCATAAATATCCCGCCAGCTCGGTTTAAACTTGCAGCCACGAGCGAGGTTTGGCCCCGGCCATTTGGCTGGCTCTACTTGTAGACACTTGCAAGCAATCAAGAAATTAGTTTTCTTTCCGTTCTAAGAATAAAGTTGGCACGTTATAATTTGCACGACATGTAGATATTGCAGCTTAAAAGGTTCGAGGGTGACGCATGATGTGGGCCCTCATGCATGGTATTTGTGGGTGTTATTCATCACTTGTCAAAAGGATTCAAAGATCGGTTTCTAACTTTGGTGATTTTGTTTGATTGAAGAACAATAATTGAGACTCTTTATCAAGTTTGCCAACAATATATTTTTCTTCTATAGTTATACATACTTTCTACAATGCGTTGATTTCCTAGTTGGACCATGCATAATTGGACATGGACTCCAAGCATGGGATCCTTTTGCCGAGATATGGGGCTTTTCATGTATTTTTTTTTTTTGAAAATATTTTTCTGATTAGAAAAACATTAATTTGAAATTTCAATAAAAAAAAAATTCTTCTAAAAAGATATAAACTACACATTCATAAAGAAAGCAAGAGCGAGAACACTTGCGTAATGTAGAATAATACCATTATTTACTAAAAATGTATTTATCATTTAACGCGAGTTGGTAAAAACTTTATCGTGGATTTGACGGTCAAGATCATAGAGCAATTGTTATATCATAAATATAAAAAGAATAATAATGTTTCTATTTAATAAAAATAAGTATTTTGATTTCAGTGAAAAAGAAAAACCAAAATTAAGATTCAGTTTTTTGACATGGGATAGATTGTAGAGGTTTACTAGCGTTTCTTTCTCAAACTTATCTCAAGTTAGGTATGCATTAGGATGTGTATGTACAACAAGTTATATAGGATACTTTAGCTTTACAAACATATTTAAATTGCTTTGTAATATATATACTTATATATAATATTATCTTTATCAGAACATTGTGACAGTTGATAGAGATGCCACTCAAGCATATATAGCATGATTTATTTACAAGAAGAAAGTGACAAATACGTAGATATATACTGTATAATACTATATAGTAGAATACTGACATGATTTGAATAAATTACAAACGTGCAGAGAAGGCGTTAAACGAGGCGAGATTGGAAGCAAACGTGAGAGTGTACGGCCAGAAGAGCTTCAAGAAGAAATGGCCGAGCCCATACGCACTTGCCTGCGGGGCTCTGCTTCTCTTCTCGCTTCTCAAGTATGTCTACCGCCCGTTCGGCTGGCTCGCGCTGGCCGCTGTCGCCATCGGAATCGTACCTATCTGTCTCAAAGCTATAACCTCAATTCGGAATTTTAGGCTTGATATCAATATACTTGCCATTATTGCAGGTAAATATTATAAAAGCTCATAATAAATATATATGTATATATACATATTTATAATATGCACGTATGTGTTTCTATGATTTTGCCGCTTATTTTGATTATTAAATTTAGCTCTCTACTCTAAGTAACTATTAAAAGCAAAGCTACAAATTAAATAGAGCAAATATAGTCAAATATCCCCTTTAACTCTAGTTCCTTTATTTTTTTAAATTATATTATATTTTGAGTTTCTTATTTTGTTTCAATTGTCTCGTAATCATTTTTTCGGTATGAATTAATTCTCTTAATTTATCACATGCATTAGTTGTGTTCTTGATTTTTTTTAATCACATGTATAATATAATTAAATTAATGTCTAATTGGTGCGTAGTTGGTTGGTTGGTTTCATTTTTTTCTAACTATTATTAAAACAATTTTGGATTGGACAGATTATATTAAACGCGCATGCATTTGCGTGCTAACTTTTTGGCATTTTTTTGCCTTTATTGATCTAAAGTGAAAGGGTTACTTATTTTGGCTATATGGAAACAGAACCATAAGCATTCTTAAAATTTTTTTGCAGTATGAAAGTGTGGCATTTCTTTAATATTATTTTTTCTTCAAAGAAGAGTATTTTGAAAGACTTTAGCCAATTAGTTTATGCTTTATTTAGTTTTGCTGCTCAAAATTTGGAACATCATTGGTGATCTTCGGACTCGAATTTTACTGTATTTTTTGTAAACGACGATATGTGTTTGAGAGAAAATTATATATTTAGCAATAGGCAGAAGGGGAATTTAGTCTTTGGGGGGACTCGTTTGATATTTTAGTGTAAAAAATAAATAATTTGCAATTTTTTTAAAATTAACACTAAGAAAATAAAAAAATGATAGTTTAAAGGGGGCTGTAGCCCCATATTCTAACACATAGTTCCGCCTATGTGTTTAGCTAGTTCTCTTTTCTTTTGGTTTATTATGTAACTTTGATATTCTTTATATATATTATTCCGAGCTCCGTTTCTTTCATTGTGTTTTTTTGGTGTCAATCTATTTGGGATTTGAGTCTAATTACTAGATTTTGGGCCTCTATCTTCAAAAAAAAAAAAAAGATTTAATAAGTAAACTAAAATAAGTATAAATTTATTTTATAGTTTATACGTAATATAAAATTATTGCATTTGTGCAGTGATTGGGACAATTGCTATGCGTGACTACCTTGAAGCTGGGACCATTGTCTTTTTGTTTACGATCGCAGAGTGGCTCGAGTCTCGGGCAAGCCACAAGGTTTTTTCACAACACAACTTTCCACAATCTTACAATATATATTATATATAGTTTTGAGTTTATGGAAATAGTTTATATTTAAAACCTAAAGTAAACTATGATATTAGTTTTAAAGTTTATTTTAGGATCTCAACGTGCAAAGTACCTCAATTCATGGAAATTTGAATAACGAATTGATAAACGGTTAAACCTCTTTAAAAAAATTATATTTATTCATCTCCGTTGTTAGTATTTTATGTCTTATTTTTCTATTGAATAGTGACAATTATTTATTATTTTCACATAAGTTGTTTTTAATTATTATCACCAATAGCCAAAAATCACGTATTTTGTGATTCTGTCTCAAATTTTTTAATATAATCCTCAGTCTTCCCTAATGATTTTTACGTAGGTTAATATATAAGTATTAGATATTTCCTTTTTCGCTATAATAACATAATAATCCACGGCAAATTTAGCCAAAAAGAGTACCGGTCCAAATAATGTTATCCGATGACGAGCCCAAATTGATTACTATCTTGACGAGGCATGTTTAAGAATTTTAGAAATAAAAGAACTTAACAAGTTTTAATTGATTATGCGCTACCCTGCTCGTTATTAATTAATTTTGACATGTAATATGGATGAATATATGCAGGCAAATGCAGTGATGACATCATTGATGAACATGGTCCCACAGAAGGCAGTCATAGCGGACACCGGCGAAGTAGTCGATGCCGACAAGGTGGCCCTGAGCACCGTTGTGGCCGTGAAGGCCGGGGAAGTGATTCCCATCGACGGGGTAGTCTTGGAAGGGACTTGTGAGGTTGATGAGAAAACACTCACTGGGGAATCCTTCCCAGTGACAAAACAGAAGGAGGCCATTGTATGGGCAGGCACAATTAATCTCAATGGTGCTCACTTAAATTCCCTTCTTTTCATTCTTATAATTTTATATTATTTCAGTAGTAAGTTGTGTCGTTTCGTCGTCAAGTTTGACAACGGTTGCATTATTTACGTTCGTTCCTTCTTTTCATTCTTATAATTTTATATTATTTTAGTAGTCAGTTATTTGCATTTATTTGCATGTGACAACACGCATATTATATAAAAATGCTCGTTTTCTACTAAAATTTTAAGAGTTGTTACTCTAATAATAGTTGAGTTTACATATATGGAAAATTTGTCCTCGTAGCGATTAAAAAATATAAATAGAGAAAGAGGTATTCTGCTACAAAACAAACGCAAAGGCGCGATGTGCAACCGATGTCAAACCGAGAGGGCAAACATCGCGAATTACTCTTATTTTTATATAATATGCGTGTTGTCACATGTTTTTGGTGGTTTATTTCAACAGGTTATATTAGTGTTAGGACAACAGCTTTAGCTCAAGACTGTGCTGTGGCCAAAATGGCTAAGCTTGTGGAAGAGGCTCAAAACAGCAAGTCAAATACTCAGAGGTTCATTGATAAATGCGCTAAGTTTTACACACCAGGTTTGATTCTAGATATATTGTTTATTCTCGTACCGTCTCTCGAATTGCCGTCAAATCTTGTTTGACACGTTTTTCTCGCAAAATATGGAGCATTGCGCTATGTTTCGCTTAGTTATATATCAATAAATAGTAAATGTTTTGTTTGCTTTAAGGACCCCAAAATATCCACTAGAAACATGTCGCACCGTGAAGCTAGAAATGGACCGGGCAAAACAAAACAAACAGATTTTGATCACAGACTTTAGCAGGAAAATATCTATGGAAAATATCACAGTACATTGATCTCATTAGAATGCATATTTCAGTGAACAAATAGTGGAAAAATTAGTACTTCATTTGTTATTAGTAAGTAGTGTAATTTTAAACCACTGTAAGAATTATGTTATATTCATCTTCTGTTAGTTTTGTTGTTTTAATTATTCGCATAGTTAAATGAGTCTTATTACATTCAGAGTTATCCGTTCCGAAACGGTTTTGGCTTAATCTTTACCTTCACTTTCAGCTGTCATGATCATATCAATCTCGGTTGCGGTGGTTCCTGTTGCATTGAAAGCTGAAAATCTCCGAAAATGGTTTCACTTAGCTCTGGTCATTCTGGTGAGCGCGTGTCCGTGTGGACTTATCCTTTCGACGCCGGTCGCCACGTTCTGTGCTCTCACAAAGGCTGCCAAATCAGGCCTCCTGATCAAAGGCGGGGAATACCTTGAAAGTCTTTCTAAGATCAAGATTGTGGCCTTTGACAAAACCGGGACGATCACCAGAGGAGAAATCACCATAACCGATTTTGTTTCTCTCCACGATGATATCAGCATGGACGATTTGCTTTACTGGTAAACCGCGCAGCATATGATTGTTTTAGTTTATCATACACTAATGGAAATCTTAATCTTTCTTTCTTTTCTGTCTTTTAAAAAAGGGTGTCAAGTATAGAGAGCAAGTCGAGCCATCCAATGGCGGCTGCGCTAGTTGAACACGCAAAATCGCTTTCAATCGAGGCAAAACCCGAGAACGTAGAGGATTTTGAGAATTTCCCTGGACAGGGAATTCACGGAAGAATCGAGGGAAGAGACGTTTACATAGGAAATAAGAAGATTTCTGCAAGAGCTTCTTGCGAAACCGGTAAGAGGCCGTCAAGTAGCTAATCGTTTCAATGATACTTTCAGCCTGGTAACCATTGTGTTAAACAACTTTACAGTTCCAACACTGGAAGGCTATGCTAAGGCCGGGAAATCTGTCGGCTACATATTTTGCAATGGGAGGCCAGCGGGAATTTTTTCGCTCTCCGATGCGTGCCGATCTGGTGTTGTGGAAGCAATCAAAGAGCTCAAAGCATTAGGCATCAGAACAGCCATGCTTACAGGAGATAGTCATGCAGCTGCTACGTATGCTCATGAGCAGGTACGAAAAATCCGGATTTTCTACAAATTTTTCAAATAAATTTGAATTGTACGAGCAACAAAAAATTTGTTTCAATTTTCAGACGGGAAATTCGATTGAGGCGATCCACGCAGAGCTTCTGCCAGAAGACAAGGCCAGAATAATCAAGCAGTTCAAAACGGAGGGTCGTACGGCCATGGTGGGGGACGGAATGAATGACGCTGCTGCATTGGCTACGGCCGACATTGGAATCTCGATGGGAATTTCTGGATCCGCGCTTGCTAGTGAATCTGGCAATGTGGTTCTCTTGTCAAATGACATGAGGAAGATCCCGAAAGCTGTCAGGCTGGCAAGAAGGGCTCAGACGAAGGTGGTTCAGAACATCGTTTTGTCGATTGTGACGAAGGTTGCTATCATCGCACTGGCCATCGCCGGTCACCCTCTCGTGTGGGCTGCGGTTCTCGCTGATACTGGGACGTGTCTGCTCGTTATCATCAACAGCATGTTCCTGCTCAAGGAATCGAATCATCACAGTGGGAAATGTCGAAAATCTTCTTCCTCCTCTCATGCGCATAAGCACGGATGCAAAGACGGTCACGGGAAATCCCCATTCATAAAGGGCCAGAAATGCTGCTCCAACAAGAAGGTTCAACACGCGTGTGAGGTCACGATTTGTCAAACGAAAACATCAAATTCAGCCTCCTGCTGTGAAAACAAAGGCGGTTCGTACTTCACTGACGTATCGGCCAAAACTCAGCACTGTCACCGTAGAATCTGTGGGGCGGTCAATCACGATTCAGAGTCACGTGATTCTCATTGTCACGTCCGTTCAACCTCGCGCACTAGGCTCGGCTCCTGCGAGGAAGTTGACCATCACACAAATCATAGCTCAAACCACTTCCACCGCTCTGTTTCACCGGTGACCGAAAATCTAAACCTGGCAAGCAAACCTCAAGATCATTCAATCTGCTGTGTCCAACACCATGTTGGACATGAATTACCGGAGAAAAGGGCCGAGCTAGCCTGCACGCATCAGCATCCGGACGAACATACTTGCCCGCAAGAACATGACAAAAGTCTCGTCGGCATTAATGGTATAGCCGAAACCGTAAACCTTGCTAACAAAGCACATTGCCACTCAATCTGCTCTGGCAAAAACCATGTTGCAGCGGCGACGCCCAAGAAAACGGTTGAGCGAGCCTGCAGTCATCAACACCAAGATGGATTCACGCATTCAATAAAACACGAGAAAATGTGTGATATTGTAGCTGAAACCGTAAATCTGGCAAGCACAGCACAAGGTCACTCAATCTGTTGTGGCGAAAACCATGTTGCAACCGGAGCACCGCACAAAAAGGCGGAGTTAGCCTGCACACATCAGCATGAAGACGGACTTGCTTGCTCGAAAATACACGAGAAAGGTCATACCAGCGTTTATGGTGTAGCCGAAACCGTAAACTTGGCGAGAAAAGCACAGGGCCACTCAATCTGCTGTGACCAAAACCACGCGACCACCGAACTACGGAAGCCAAAGGCCGAGGCAGCTTGCGGTCATCATCATGAAGATGGATACACACACTCGATAGAACTCGAGAAGTATCACACCAGCATCGACATGTCGCAGGCCGATGGGGATCATGAGGAATCACAGGATATTTTACCCGTATCAACGGCCATGAAGGCGGGAATAACCGGGGGTTGTTGCAGGGTATCCCACGAGAGGGACTTATTCCCCAGATCAGCGGTTGCAAGCGCTTGCTTGAGCCTGGAGAAGCGGGACGGCAGCTGCTGCAGCAAAACCTACATGCAACAATGCTGCAGCAGTATGCACGGCCATCTCGGGGCCGTCTTATCCGAAGTAATAATTGAGAATTAGGCCAAACACAAAAAGAATAAATTAAACAATAGGTAATTTGATGTGGCCTAGTTGGTTTTTGTTTCATTTGAGGAGTAAAATTTGGATTAGAAGGACATGGATCAGTATAGCATGCAATAACTAGTTTTGTATATATCTATTCTCAGATTATATAAGCATCATGAGATGTTAGATCTTTCATGATTATGAACTGCATAATGTATATTTAGTATCTAATGGAATACAAGTCAAAATGGAGTGCTTGTGTTTCTCTATCTTGTTTTGAAATATATGTCTTGGTTATTTATATGAATTTGTGAAACTATAATTTATTCATTATAGTATTTCGGGATATTTGTGGCAAAAACACCCATAGATATGTTACAAAGTATAATTTAGATTTTTTGAGGAAAAAATTTTCAATGATTTGATAATGGAGAGTTAACAAAAGACATAATTTACTTATGTCAAATATTTTACATCATTAAAAACTAAGAAATTTTACAAAATGCCCAAATATAAAAAACTTTTTTAGAGATCTGTCAATAGTTTTAGAATATCAAATTAGCCCATTTATGATATTTTTTCCCAAGTTAACCATGATAAATAGTTATAAATTTTAAAATTTTAAGACCTTTTGGTGGCGTTTGGTTGAGTGGTTTGGGAAACCAGTTTTGCAATTTGATAAATAATTATTTTTTCCCAATGTTGAGAGTTTTTAGTTTTTGAAACACTATTTCGTTAGTCTTTTGTTAATCTGTGGTTGAATTTAAATGAAAAAAAAAATATAATAAAAGACAATTTATGTCACTAAAAAGAAAGTATGTTTTATTTGACGTAATATATATTATAGAATGTCTAAAAGATATTTGTCATAATACAAAAATTATTCATATTTCATGATTCTAATTACATGTTTAACTAATGAAATATAAAGTAGTAAATATGTCGTTTCTACAATTAAGTTACTATTCAATAATAACATAATTTAAGTACATTTGTTGATATGATAGTTATATCATTAAAATATATAATTATATTATAAAAATAATTGTAATAATTTATTATATGAGTTGGTTCATTGCTATATCTTATTATTATATAATACTATTATAGAATGATAATGTATTATTATGGTTTTTATTTTGTAATATTGAGTTAAAGATCAAAGACAGAAAACAAATTCAAGTTGTTTTCTGTTTTCCTTCATTAAAATTTCAGTGGTCTGCGAGACCAGTCTCGGAAAACAGAGACAAATGCCAATCAAAATGTGGTTTATGAAACAAATATTGTGAGTTTAAGGGTGTGTTTGTTTGCACTTAATAGAACTCTTAATCTTAATAAGCCAGATTTAAGTCTATTAAGTGCATTTGTTTTTTTTTTTTAAACATCTTAATGCCTCTTTTTGCCTCTTAATGAATCAGATTTGAAAAAGTAACTTAATGGCATTCAGATTCTCTCTCCTAATTACTTTCTTAACAAAAAACTTCAAAACTCCATAACTTTATTTCTATATCTCCAATGGAGTCATAAAAAATACCATTGGAAAGCTTGAGACAAGACGAATCCAATGATAGGTGGAAAGATATATTTTCGACGTTCTAAAAAAATATTCATTTTGATTTTTTTTTTTAAAATATATTAAAATATAAAATTATCTTAAATTTATAACAAAAAGTTAGAAAAATATATTAACTAGTTCATATATTTAAAATGTTATATATAATTTTACGTTTTATAAATATAAATTTACAAATTTATTAATATAAATAAATCAAATAATCAATAAAATATATAAAAAATTTGTTATAAAAAAATGTTACTATACAATAGAATTTGCCTACAATATATCATTTTAAAGTTGAAGTATTTAAGAAAATGTATTATATTAAAATTTATTATAAGTTATTATTATTATTATTTGTGTAATTATTATAAAAAAATATCAATTAGTGTTTTAAGAAAAATATTTACATTTCATCAGATAATAAATTAATTTAAATTATTATTATTAAAAATAACCGTATACATAAAGGTGTATAGTAAAATTTAATTTTTACAAGAAAAATGTATTCAGATCTGCATTCAGATCTTAAAAAACAAACACACTTAATTATCTGTCATTCAGATTCAGACGTCTTAATCTTAATGTAAACAAACAGAGCCTAAGCCTGACTTGGCTCAACTCCTAGTAGAGTTCTCCCACCAGAGAACTTCCCACCAGAGATGGGTCCGACCAGAGAATCCTTCTAGCAGGAATGGACCCGACCAGGAATGCTCCTACCAGAGATGTCCCTACCAGAAGAACTCCTAGCAAGAGTTCCACGAGCAGAAAGAGAGCCTAGCAGTCTTGCTAGGAACATACGACCAGAAGCCAAACTTGAGGAGCACGTTTGGCGATTTGATACGATTTAGTTTCCTGATTTTGTTAGGATTTGATTGTAAATTGTAAAGATAAGATTGCGTTTATCTTAGGAAGTTTTAGCTAGGGTTTCGTTTTTTTGGTCTCTTATAAATACTAGTGTTAGTGTTTATTTTCTTGTAACTCCATTATTGCGAGTTTGCCTTCAGATTAATCAGAGAAGCTTTTCTCCCAAGTTCTTCTTTCTTTCTTCTTGCTCTACGTTTGTTCTTTTGGCAGATCCATTCTCATTGGGAACCAACAAGTGGTATCAAAGCTCAGTGCCAAAGAAGATGTCGTCACCAAGCGAGTCCACCGGAGGAAAGTTGACAACAGCGACGAAGATTGGATCAAAGGAAGGAAGCGTCACGCTCCGTCATCCGATGCTCACAAAGAACAATTACTCGGTTTGGGCGTTGAAGATGCGAGTGAAGTTTTAGGGCGCAAGGCGTTTGGGAGGCTGTAGAAGGCAACGGTGTCGAAGGGCGCAAGGAGAGGATGGCACTCGCCGCCATCTATCAAGGAGTTCCGGAAGACGTCCTTTTCATGATCTCAGAGAAGGATTCCGCAAAGGAGGCGTAGGAGACGCTTCAAACCATGCACATGGCAGAGATCGACAACACAATGGTGATGTCTGGTCCCTATCTGAAGATGTGGAACAAAAGTGGCGACCTATTAATGAAGGTGAGCAGAATGCTGAACAAGTTGTGCAAGATTCTACTCAAGACAGGCCAGCCCGTCTTCCTGATGGCATCCTTAGCAGACTCGGCCTGGTTGTGGCATGCGAGACTTGGGCATGTGAACTTTTACCCGCTCAAGTTGATGGGCGAGAAAGAAATGGCCTTTGGGGTTCCCAAGATTGAACACCCTAACCAGCTATGCGAATGCTGCAAGATCACGAAACAGGCTAGAGTGTCGTTTCCGATCAAGGCCAAGTTCCGAGCAGAACGACCCCTCCAATTAGTGCATGCGGACCTCTACGGTCCAATCACTCGAGCAACTCTAGCCGGAAGCAAGTATTTCCTACTACTTGTTGACGACTACATTCGATGGATGTGGATCTACACGCTCAAGGAGAAGAGTGGACCCTTGAAGTGTTCAAGAAGTTCAAGAGGCTCGTGGAGAATGGGTCAGAACACAAGATGAAGGTCTTGAGAAAAGATCGAGGTGGAGAGTTCACATCCCAGCAGTTCGGAGAGTTCTGCGATGAAGAAGGAGTCAAGCGCCACCTCACCTCACCGCACCGTACACTCACCAGAAGAACAGTGTGGTGGAGAGAAGAAATCGCACAGTGATGGATACAGCAAGAAGCTTACTGAAGAGTATGCAAGTACCAGCGAGGTTCTGGGGAGAAGCAGTTATACACGCGGTCTATCTACTAAACCGTTTGCCAATGAAGGCGCTAGGAGAGCGCAGTCCCTACCAGACGTGGAATGGGAAGAAACCCCAGTTGGAGCACTTGAGAGTGTTTGGGTGCACAACACATGTGAAGATCGTTGTCCCCATATCAAGAAGCTCGATGATAGGAGTCAGACAATGGTGTACCTTGGTGTGAAGATGGAAGCAAGGCACACAGACTCTTTGACCCCCGACGCGACAAGATCCAGGTGAGCAGAGATGCCATGTTCGAAGAAGAGAAGAAGTGGGATTGGCGCGACGAGAACGGATACCCCGAGCAGAACTCAGTCGAGTTCGAAGTCGAAGAAGAAGAGGGCGTTTCCGAGAAGGATGGTACCCCCACCAGCTCATTCATCCCGGGTACCCCTACCAGCTCGGGTGCCTCTACCAGCTCGGCTGCCCCCACCAGCTCAGGTACTCCTACTAGCTCTGGTAGTCTTACCAGAGATTCATGCCCGAGCGGACCAGGACACCCGGCCCGAGCAGAACCAGCTCGTCAAACTCAGGAGATTCCTCGGTCAAGGATGGCCCAAGGGGATTCCGTCTCCTAGCAGAAATCTACGAAGAGTCTCAGTAAGTGGAGATGAACCTAGAAGAGTTGTCCTTGGAGTAAGCATCAAGCGAGCAAGAATGGCTGGAGGCAATGAAGAAGGAGTTGGAGTCCATCGAGAAGAACAGGACATCTGAACTCACCGACCTGCCCAAAGGTCAGAAGCTTATTGGCTTGAAATGGGTCTACAAGCTAAAGAAGGAGACTGAGGGGAATGTCATAAAGCACAAAGTAAGGCTAGTAGCCAAAGGCTACGTGCCGAAGCAAGGAGTCGACTTTGAGGAAGTCTTTGTTCCCGTAGTACCACTACACACGATCAGACTCATCCCAGCCCTAGCAACTCATCGAGGTTGGGAGATTCACCACATGGATGTCAAATCGGTATTCTTAAACGGTGACCTCGAGGAAGAAGTCTACGTCAGTCAACCGGAAGGTTTTGGCGTCAAGGGCAAGGAGAAGAAGGTGTACAAGCTCTCCAAGGCGTTATACGAGCTACGTCAATCTCTAAGGTCATGGAACATAAGCCTCGACAAGAGCTTGAAAAGCCTTGGATTCACAAAGTTCTCCAGGGAGAAGGCTGTGTACACCACGAGCAACAGAGAAGAAGTTCCGCTCGTTGGAGTATATGTGGACGATCTGATAGTCACTAGATCCAACTCAGGAGGAGTTGAAGGATTCAAGAAGCAAATGATGGCCGTGTTCGAGATGAGTGACCTTGGACTACTTTCTTACTACCATGGTATTGACGTAGAGCAGAATAAAGATTGCATTACGCTAAAGCAATCGGCCTACGCGAAGAAGATCCTCAAGCAGTTCGAGATGGCGGATTGCAACCCGAGCAAGTATCCAATAGAGGCAAAGCTCCAGCTCAGGAAGGATATTGAAGGGACAGAAGCGGATCCCACGGAGTACAGACGCGTGATCAAGTGTCTGAGGTATCTCACCCACACCCGTCCAGACATTTCACACGCGGTTGGGATAGTAAGTCGTTTCATGGAGAAGCCCACAAGCGCACACCACCAAGCGGTGAAGCACATCTTGCGCTACGTGAAGGGAACGACGGACTATGGGATCCGATATAGAAGAGGCAAGGGAGTAAAAGAGCTAGTTGGCTTCACAGACAGTGATCTAGCATGTGACATTGATGATCAGAAGAGAACCGGAGGGATGGCGTTCTACCTCGACGGGAACCTTATCACATGGCAATCTCAGAAGCAAAAGAAAGTAGCTCTATCCTTGTGTGAATCGGAGTTCATGGAAGCCACCGCAACAGCATGTAAAGCTATGTGGCTGAAGGGGATACTCAGCGAAGTGACTAGAGACGAGCAGAAGCCAATTACACTCTACGTGGACAACAAGTCCGCAATGGCGCTGATGAAGAACCCAGTGTTTCATGGTCGGAGCAAACACATAGACAATCGGTATCATTATATTCACGAGTGTGTGGAGAAGCAAAGATCATTCTTGAGTTTGTCAGCACGAAGGAAGAACAGCCATACATACTCACCAAGGCTGTAGCAAGAGTTAAATTCGCGGAGATGAGAGAGCTGCTCGGAGTGAAGAACCTCAGCTCAAGTCAAGCTTACGGGGGAGAATGTGAGTTTAAGCCTCACTTGGCTCAACTCCTAGCAGAGTTCTCCCACCAGATAACTTCCCACCAGAGATGGGTCCGACCAGAGAATCCTCCTAGCAGAGAATGGACCCGACCAGGAATGCTCCTACCAGAGATGCCCCTACCAGAAGAACTCCTACCCGAAAGAGATCCTAGCAGCTCTGCTAGGAACATACGACCAGAAGCAAACTTGAGGAGAAAGTTTGGAGATTTGATACGATTTGGTTTCCTGATTTTGTTAGGATTCGATTGTAAATTGTAAAGATAAGATTGCGTTTATCTTAGGAAGTTTAGCTAGGGTTTTGTTTTTCTGGTCTCCTATAAATACTAGTGTTAGTGTTTATTTTCTTGTAACTCCATTATTGCGATTTTGCCTTCAGTTTAATCAGAGAAGCTTTTCTCCCAAGTTCTTCTTTCTTTTTTCTTGTTCTACGTTTGTTCTTTTGGCAGATCCATTCCCATTGGAAACCAACAAATATGACACTGTTTGAAACCAAAACCAGAAATCGGTCTCGTAGATCACAGCCAAACGCCCCCTTTATTTTTTTATTTTTTTAATTCGTTAACCAAATTTTATTCCTACCGTGACAACTCATGCTTCTCGTTCTAATTTGACATTCAATTTATTTTCTTGTCTCTCTCGCTTTCACTCGTTTCCTCTTTCCCAAAAACGTCAATCTCCAAACCCCAGTCATCCTCTTCTTCTTCTCCAAACCCTAGTTCTTGTTCTTCTTTTCCGATTGGCAAGTCAAGCACCAAGTCAACCTCCAACTTAAAGTTTGAGGTTTTTTTTTTTCGGAATTCAAGTTGATGTAGCTCTCGATATGGTCACTCCTGCAAAGTATGGGAAGAAAGGTAACATCCGTACTTATATGCAAGATTAAGCTTTCTATTAATTTTTATAAGGTTAGTGACGGCGAAAATATCTAAAGTTCGGTCAAAGAACCCCTCGCGTACCTAATGTCTAAAAGTGGTGGTAACAATATCCAAAGTCACATTTGGGGCGTGGACCACTCCATTCTCGTAATTCAATTAACTTACCCGTTAACTTTGGCTACGTCTATAAATGTGGGTAGCTGACATTACAAATTTTTGCCACGTGGACGAGCCCACATCAGCATTGTTTGCGATAAAATAACGAATTAAACCTCAAATTGAGCTCGTTCAATTGCCGAAAAATTTCAATATCAGCAACCCACGTTTGCCCACGTGGCTATAGTTAACAGAGTAAGTTAACTGGGTTACATGAATAGAGCGGTCAACGCTCCAAATGCGACTTTGGGTACTTTTATCAACACTCTTAAACCTTAATTACCCGAGGGGTTCTTTGTCCAAACTTTCAGCATTTTTACCGTCATTCATGATCTTGTTGGTTTAAATATTTCTTTTTGTCTTATTCTTGATGATGGTTTGAATCTTTGTTAATTATTAATGACATCCTCCGGAACCTCGAGTTCGCATTGCAGCTGCAGAAGAACATGGAGCGTCGACACAGTCGTCTCGGCGCAGGGAGATCAGTTCTGGCGCGCAAGAACATGGCGATGCACTACAATAAACCTCGGCCTCAGGATGGCGAGTAACTTCGGGAGGGATATCAGTTCTGGTACACAAGAACATGGCGATGCACTACAACAAACCTCGGGCTCAGGATAGAGAGTAACTTCGGGAGCGACGTCGGGAATAGCGTCGACCAGCGGAAACACGGTGGCGGAATTGTGGATTATGAATTTCATAATTTAGGGATTTTGTAAATAAAGTTACGGAATTATGAATTATGAATTTTGTAATTTTGTATTTAGAATTATAGTATCTGTAATTACAATTTTGTATTTAAAGTTACAGTTTCGTAGTTACAAGTTCGTATATACAAATACAGTTTCGAAAATATTTTTATAGTTTCACATATAAAGTTCTTGTTTTTTGTATTTTTTTAGTTAAAGGAAGCTTTCAACCTTACATTTTCGTGTTTTCATAGTTTCCTATTTACATATAAGAGTTATCGAAAATCACAAAACTCTAACGAATTCATATTATCGAAAAACTTATACTTAACTCGGTATAAGACGGTATCTCTACCGAATATGACGTCCGAATCCAATCAACTCTGCAAACCCTACAAATATTTTTTATTTATTCATATTCGCGTTAATTAACATTGGAATGGAATCGATGAAAAAACACAAATTATTAATTGAATAATGAAAACGATCTTGTGTCGAGGAGATTGAAGATTAGAAATGATCACCATAGCAAGTGCGATTGTAGGTAATCGAAGAAGCCAACAAATGTTGTGCAATTACAGTTTGTAATTATAGTTTTATAACTTCTTATTCGTAGTTACAGTTTCATACGTTTTAATATACGATCGATAACAGTTTCGCAACTTCTATGATACAGTTACAGTTTCATAAATATTGTTAGAGTATCGTAATTACTGTTTCGACACAGGCCATGCATGGCCCTGGTTGGCTTTGCCCTAGTTCCGTCGTTACCTCCCTTTAAAAACATAAATAAATAAGGGTATACCCGGACTGGACGTGAAAACAGCGTATAATTTTTTTACAAAGTATTTTTTTTAATAAATTCAAAAGCACCCGAAACGAAGTACTAAATATTCAAATAAACAATTAAAAGTTCAAAGCAAGAAGTTCGGAATCGGGATGGTTGAAGTTGAACCCTCATATCCATGGGCTTCTATGAGGCTTTTCGAGTCACACCACCTTCAGGAATTTGGATGGTTGAATCCTCATATCCATGGCCTTTCGACTCACACCACCTTCAAAGATATATTTTTTTTTTTCAAATGGCGGCTTAAGTATCCGAGTATTTAAAAAGTTTGTATGATGTTTATATTTTTTGGAAGAAAAAAGTTGTCAAACTTTAATTTGTGTACATTGTCATGTTTCCACCATTTTTTAACCCACCACATTTCACGTTTTTAAAACTATTAAATATACCATTTTTAATTGAAAAATTAAAGTGATTTATTAATGATAAACAATGGTGTGTTAAATGAGTTTTAAAACGTGATACATGGCGGAATTTTGGATGAAAATATGACGGAATAATACAAAATAAGAATTTGACAATTTTCGCCACTCAAAAAAAGAATGAGAACTCCATGTCAACTTTTCAAACACTTTGTGTCACCATTTTTTTTTTGTTCCATAAAATTTATTAATCGCATGTTTTTTTAATTGCGGCAAAAACTATCTTAATTTATTAATTATTGCATTTTAATACTTATTGTCAAACTCTAAAGGTGAAACTTTGTTCCTTAAAAAAAGTGCTATCACATGAGTGTATTTTAATTTTTATGTGTTCAAATTTGATGGTGAAAATTTCTCCTATTAAAAAGTTATATGGAGTTTTGGGTTGTTAAAATGACACTTAACCGACATGGGTCCCATATTTAGTTGGAAAAAAATAAATTAATTACAAACTAGATATAACACACACATTAAATTTGTTAACGATAGTACTTTTAGCAACCAAATTTTGGATAAAGATATTAAAGACCAATAAAGTGATAGATTTAGGAATTTGTGCCAACAAATTTAGTAAACACGAGTAGTATATAAAGAGCAATAAAGCGAGACATCTAAATATACCTTATTTTTTAATCCAGTTTTCTTCATCTGACGAAAATACGACGGAATTACACAAAATAAGACTTTGGCAACTTTCGCCACACTAAAAAGAATGAGAACTTAATGTCAACTTTTCAAACACTTTGGGTACTTATTGTGAGCATAAGCTTGACTTAGTCCGGGTGACGACCAGAACCCAGGACGAGCAGAAACACTTGCGAGGAGTCAGCCCGGGTACTGACAAGAACAGAAGACGGACAACCGTTCAGCCTAGCTCGGGTGAACACGAGCAGAGAGTCCGAATAGAAGAAAAGCTCAGCCCGGAGCATACGAGCAGGTCGGCTCGGGGACAGAGAGTTTGTCCGAGCAGGAAAGGGAAACTCTACCCAGAAAGGAAAACGCGTGGCTTGAGGAGCAAGCAAATCAAGTCAAAGATTTGGCGAGATTATTTAGGGTAGTTTCCAGATTTAGTGCGATTCTGATAAGCTAGGATTTTGCCTATGTGAGGCCTATATAAACTTAGAATTATACACATTGTAAAGGGCCGAGTGTCGTGAGTCGAGTTGTAAAGAGTCCATTAGAGTTTTGATTTATCTCTTTGTATTTTGTTCTTCGAATTAATCAGAGAAATCTTTTCTCCCATTCGTGTTCTTGAGGTTGTTATTCTTGTGATTTATCGTGATTTTCTCAGATCCGCGTATTGGGATCCAACACTTATATCACCATTTTTCTTTTTTGTTAAATTAAATTTATTAATCGCATGTTTTTTTTTATTGCGGCGAGAAATATCTAAATTTATAAATTATTACATTGTAATACTTATATTAACAATCTAAAGGTCAAAATGTGTTCCTTAAAAAAAAAAAAAGGTGCTATCAGAGGACTGTATTTTAATTTTTATGTGTTTAAATTTGATGGTGAAAACTTCTCCTATTAAAAAGTTATTCATGTAAGTTTTGTGTTATTTAAATGATACTTCACCGACATGGGTCCCACAATTAGTTTGAAAACTTAAATCAATTACAAACTAGATATAAGACACATTAAATTTGTTAGCGATAGTAGTTTTCGCAACCAAATTTTGAATAAGGATATTAAAAAACAATAAAGTGATAGATTTAGGAATTTCTGCCAACAAATTTAGTAAACATGAGTACTATTTAAAGCGCAATAAAGCGAGACATCTAAGTATACATTTTTTTTAATCCATTTTGCTTTATCTGACGAAAATATAAGTAATTAACACAAAATAAGCGTTTGACAACTTTCGTCACTCAAAAAAAGAATGAAAACTTAATGTCAATTTTCAAACACTTTGGATACTTATGTCACCATTTTTCTTTTTGTTAAATAAAATTTATTAATCGCATTTTTTTTAATTGCGGCGAGAAATATCTAAATTTATAAATTATTACATTTTTTAATACTTATTTTCAAAATCTAAAGGTGAAAATGTGTTCCTTCAAAAAAAAAAATATGCGTTCACATGATTGTATTTTAATTTTTATGTGTTCAAATTTGATGGTGAAAACTTCTCCTATTAAAAAGTTATCCTTTTATGTTTTGGGTTGTTGAAATGGCACTTCACCGACATGGGTCCCACAATTAGTTCGAAAATTTAATTAATTACAAACTAGATATAAAACACACATTAAATTTGTGAGCGATAGTAGATTTAGAAACCAAATTTTGAATAAGGATATTAAAGAATAATAAAGTGATAGATTTATGAATTTCTGCCAACAAATTTAGCAAACACGAGTACTATTTAAAGCGCAATAAAGCGAGACATGTAAGTATATATTTTATTAATCCATTTTGCTTTATCGGACTTTTTTTCTTCTTCTTTTAATTGTGCTTCAAAATGAAGAACGCTTCGTGAAAAACTTTCTAGAAGTCACCTATATATCCTAGCATTGTTTGATCTACTTAACTTTGGAATTCTTTCAAATGAACTATAATAAAAAGATGTATTTTTTGACATAAGTGGTATCAGTTTGTCTTCTCAAGATCTTCAATCGCATAATCTCATACATAAAATCTTAAATAACATGCAGTTTCATACATGTACAGTCATGTGAACTTCTCATCAGCTCACCCTCTTGCTCAAGTGATGCGAGCAATACGTAACCACGTTCAAACCACACCCTTAGTTTTTACTAAAATAACAACACCTTTCAAATGCAAGTGTAATTTTTAGAAAAGAGTTTAACCACTGTATAGATAATTTTGAGTTCCGCTTATCCTTTCTCGTCCTCTAGGCTTAAGAGATCGATGATCATTAGAAATATTAAAACATGCCATAATTCTAATTTAGACACACACAAAAAAAATGATCGAAGTAAGCCTTAGTAACACAGCCCTTAAAAATAGAAACTTGAATTACCTCAAGTTCAGAAAAATAATATCACGCATATGCAGGTAATGAATATCCCAAAACAAACGGCATTGCTTGAAACAAAGAGAGCACAACGTAGCCAAGAACGGACTGCCGACCCACATTATATATATATGTGTATATATATATAGACGCCGGCAATTCATCCTTGGCTTGATTGCACTCTCCCTATTTTCATGCAATGCGCGTTGATCGCATGAGTCAATGAGAGTGCACTGAAACTGAATGATTTCTTATTGCTCTCACATGATCTATATATAGGCACTGTCACTGCACAAAACCTTTGTACGTTAAATTATTTAGTGCATTATCACTTGAAATTCCATACCGGTCATCTCTCTCTCTTTCTCAAATAGTTGGTCAACGCCTGTTGTGGAGTAGCTAGGTGATACGCACAAAAAATAGATGATGAGATATGATATCTGTGATAAGGATTTGAGGAATGGTTGACATGCCTCAAAGCCGATAGTTGAAGAATATAGAATCTGATGAAGAGGAGATGATCAGATAACAATATCAATATGGGATGTTTCTGATAAGTTATTTTCATGTGCCCCACGACTTTTTGCAAACTTTGATACGTTATGGGGCAATTCTCTTCCACGTATATATACAATACATTTTCAACAGATGATTTGATACTCGAAAATATATCAGCAATATCAACTTAAATTATTATTCCCATATATTTTAATAATATTTAAATTACTGGAATAAGAATAGAGAAGCTTAAACTAAATATAGTTTAAAATTAATAAAATAGCCAATGATTGGTAAATATTTGTAAAAGAATAATTAATCGTATTAACCTTTATAAAAATAATCATATTAACCATTATAATCATATTAACTATTGACAAAATAGTCAATCGTTCACTATTTTGCAAATAAAAATTTTAAGTTTATTAAAATGGAATGTAAACATATGAATGTGGCTATTTATTATAATTTCTCTATATCTATATTTATATCATAAACCGAAACACATATATTTATATTTATATATGAATAGAAATACACATTTTCCATGTCTAGTGAAACTTTAATTTTTTGTACTACATAATTATAATATTGTAGTATAAATTCACATTGTAATATAATTTTGTTATATAGTTATCATGTATGTTAGTTATATTTAAATTACTGAAATAATAATATCATAGTTCAAATACCTTTATCATACTTGTATTCATACACGGGCTCTATATAGCAAACTAGTCAAATTGAAACTTGACTTAGTAAAATAAACAATATTAATTAATATTTAGGACTAGCCAATTAATCCTATTAAACATTGTAGAAAGACTTTATTAAAAAAAATAAAGGAAATTAATTAAGCAATAAAACAAGAAACAAATATGTTAATATACACACATTTATAGCTAATAATATCCACGTTTATTAGGTTTAATTTCAAAATTTTGTTGTTAATATACGTCGTTAATATCTGTTAATGTATTTTGTTTATTGTGTTAATATACATGGTTAATAAACGTAATGAACACGAGTTTTTTTACTGTAGCAAACTCGTTGCAGAGTAAAATATGTTAGATAAAATCGTATTACAATATCAACATTAACACGAGTTCCTTGTTCAAATTAACCATATTAAACAACATCAATAAATATCAATTCAACACATAAACCAATATTAACACATATACACCAAGATATGCGCAAAATTTTAAAAAAGTAAATGTATCAATGAAGCAATATGATCAACAAAGTATTGAAACATAATTATATCAATAAAAAATAACACAAATCCTACTAATTTTCACTACTAAATTATCTAGAATTTTGTGAAACGTGGATTTTTTGATACATATATACCCATATAAATATTAAAAACTAGTGTACAACTTCATATGACTCTAAAGACAGTTATGAAGACAGTTGTGTGATAGTCATGTCTATGATCAAGCTACTCTTACTGCTGCCTATCATGTTTCTAAAATAATAGTGTTGGGAACAACGGTAATATCTTGTGATTTTTAACGGTTAAATCAAAGAACAATCAAGCCAGCAACTTCACTTTTAAGTTTGACTCTTGTCGTCGATTTCAACTTCCAAGCTTCATCTAATTCAAACTTAATTCTTTGTTATCTTGCTCTATATCAGTCAAACAAAAAAAAAACTTTGGTAAAAATATAGAGTTCGTGGAAATATATGGTGGCGTTTGGTTATGGTCTCCGTGACCAGTTTCTGGTTTTGGTTTCAAACAGTGTCATGTTAGTTTCGCAGACCACGTTTGGTTTCCAGTTGTCTCTGTTTTCAGAGATCGGCTCGCAGACCACTGAAATTTAATAAGGAAAACAGAAAACGACTTGAAGTTGTTTTCTGTCTTTAGTCTTCAACTCAATCGTACAAATTAAAACAATAATAATGTATTATCATTCTATATTATTATTATATTATTTATAAGAAGATACTCATTATAAAATTAACTTATATGATAAATTATTAAAATCATTTTTATATATAATTATAAATTTTAATGAGATTACTATCAATTAACAAATATACTTAAATTATGTATATTTTTAAATACTAACTTAATTATAATGATATAAACTCTTGAAACGGAATATTCACCATTTTATATTACATTATTTAAACATATGTAATTAGTGTCATGAAATATGAATAATTTTTATATTATGGAAAATCTTTTTTAGACATTTTATTAATATATATTACTTTCAAATAAAACATATTTTCTTTTTGGTAACATAAATTGTTTTTTATTGCATTTTTTTCATTTAAATTCAACTATAGATGAACAAAAGACTAACCAAACGGTGTTTCAAAAATCGAACTCCCAAACTGGTTTGGTAGACTAAACTCTCAGACTAGTTTCCCAAATCAAATTGCAAAACTGGTTTCCCAAACCAGTTAACGAAACGCCCACATAGTCTTGGCGCTAAAAAGACAAAATATGAAAAAAAAATTTATTGGTATATATGAGATTTGGAGGTTCATTTTGAGGTATTTCCTCATAAGCTGCATCGAAGAAAACTTTGAAAAAAATATTTGGAGAAGGTGACTGTCGTTCAAGCACTTGAGGTTTAAGGGAGTTTTGTGAAGACATTCTTGCAATAGGATCTTGCACTGTCAATCAATCGAAAGCTGAAAAAAGAATTATTCATATTGTTATAACATTAGAGGAGAGCCTTTTATGTTTATTTTGTATTGAATATTCATATTGTAAAAAAAATAGACTTTTTACGATAGTAAATACAAATTGAACTATCACTACAACAAATATGACATTATACTACGGAGATTCCACTACGCAAGACAAAAAGCGTAGTTGGAAGTCAAGTTTCGACGATGGAGATTATTATGCGTAGTCGGATTTAAAAAAAATAAACTTCTGACTACCCAAATTTTTATGTGTCGTCGGAAGTATATATTCGCCACGGCGAACTTATATTAGTCGTGGCAAACAGTGTTCCAACTACGCATATATGAGGGTCATCCGGATGTGTATAGGAAGTAAATATAACCGCGGGTAACTAATATGTGCCGCGCCGAGTAGTGTTCCAACTACGCATATATTAGTGTCGTCAGGATGGAAAACAACCATCATGTCCAATGAAACTTTTTAGTGTCGTTGGGATCACTCGCCGCGACTAACTTAAGCTAGCCGCGGCGAGAGTTGTGTTATAACCCAAACACGAGCCGCAAACACTCATTTCGCACAAGGTTATGTTAGAAATTGGTTTCTCTCTCTCACACTCACCTTCGCTCGCCGCTGCGACCTCGACCCATCCGCCTTCGCCCGCTATCCCAAGGTTATGTAAGAAATTGGATCTAGCTATTATGCCAATTTTCTTTCAAAATAACGAAATAGCTTTGATTGCAAATTCATTGAAAAATTATGTTTAACGTCCCGTCCAAATTACCTCGAGTATTCCGCTCTCATCAGTCCGTCCGGGTAACTTTTAAAAATAATTTTCAATCAAAATAGTTACTCCGTAAAAACGCACTGACATCGAGTAATTTGGATAAAGCGATCGGATAAATAATTGGCAATTTAATTATCACAATTAATTTCATAACAACATTATTAAATCTAATGTCTATGAAAAATAAATATATACAATAAAAGAAATTTTGCATTTATTGACCCAATGCATAAGGCCGTACCTCATTGACGACTTCCGGCTGCGCGTTCTGACTTTAGCAGGGCTCCACCGGTGCTAGGAAAACTCCTGTGATCTTCTGGGATATTCTCCTTGAATCCTCGTACCGCAGCGTGAGCTTCGATGACAGGACTCTAACAAATATTAAATTGATGGTTCTTTTGAAGCCACCGGAGAAAAGATCTCACAAAGCCGAACCGAGGGGAGAGAGAAGAGTCAATTTTTGCATCACCTAATAAGGGGTCGCGAAATTTTGTGCTCTGAAGGTGTGTAGAAAAATATGAAATGAGCTCCTTATTTGTAGACTTCATTTCCAACCACCTGAGACAAATTCCCTCCATCTGGATCATCTAATTGGTCGAAAACCAATGGCTCAGATTAATCCTGGGAATTATTTTGAATTTAAATAATAAATTAAATCTAATCCAACAGTCCAGATTCAATCTAGATTGATCCAATGGATTAGATTGATTGAGAAATTTTCTCAACCACCAAACTTGGTCACCAAGTTTATTATTATTGATTAACTATTAAATCCCTTTTTAAATAAATAAAATATTAATTTCCAATCGAACGGTTAAGATTAAATCTAGACCGATCCAATAAATTAAAGGGTTAATTGTGGCAATAATGCACAACCTTTGGTCAAGAGGGGTTTTAGGTCCCCAACCTTTTAAAGTGTAGGCAAAAATACACAACCTTTGTTAAATGTAAAATCCGTTGGTCCTTCCATTAGGGATGTTAAATTCTGCTGATGTGGCATCGTTAAACTGCCAAATGGACTGCCAACTTCTAATATTAATTGTATAATTTAATTAATAAGAGTAAATTAAATCATATTTTAATTATGATTCAAAAAAATTAACACTTTAAAGTAAATAAATAATTTTTACTCCCCCTAAAAATCTAACAGGCTCTTCGTCAAACATGAATAAAAATTTGACGGATTAATAAACACGACAAAATTTGCAAAGATTACATAACGACGTTTATTAGAAACGACTAAAATTTTGAAGAAAAAAAAAACTACCGATTATTAAAAACAATTTTAATTTAAAAAACGACATAGTAAAGATGTGAATAATATTGAAGCACGAGTTCAAAAATAAGAACTACGCGTTAAATAAGTATTGCTCGTTAATTTAAAGTTTTAATTTATTTTTTGAATCATAATTAAAATATTTAAATTTATTCTTATTAATTAGGTTATGTAATTAATATTACAAATTGGCAATCCATTTGGCAGTTTAACGATGCCACATCAGCAGAAGTTAACATCCCTAATGGAAGGACCAACGGATTTTACATTCAACAAACGTTGTGTATGTTTGCCCACACTTTGAAAGGTTGGGGACCTAAAACCCCTCTTGACCAAAGATTGAGCATTATTTCCGCAATTAACCCTAAATTAAATTAATTTCAGCGTTTAATCTCAAGTACCTAAACAGTACGTACTTCTGCCGCAAATAAGCAATAGTTGCATAACAATTCGCGCACAATCTTTGCCACGAACTCCCACACAGCAAGTTGACTTCTTCTTTATATTTATAAATATATAAATATATATATATATATATTATTAATATGGGTAAACTACGGCTAATGTATCCAATGTTTGATCTTTTGTGAATTATGTACCCAATGTTTATTTTTGTATTTTTCTAACCATAGGCCGTGCATAAAATTTGCACAAAAAATGAGTGAGTTATGTAAAAAATACAAAAAGTGTACATGAAGAGGAGGATAACTCTCTAACGGTCAACTAACGGAAAACACGAAAATATCTAACAGGTCAAACATTGACTACATTAGCCACCAAAAATAAACATTGGGTACATAATTTGCAAAAGATCAAACATTAGATACATTAGCCGCTGTTTACCCTATTAATATATAAAAACACACGAATCTGATTCTTTGTAAACAATTTCCATATATTTTTCGGTCACGCTCAAACGTTGCATGCAACCTTTTGAAATATATATTAATATATAATATAAATCTATTAATTATTAATTATTAAAAATCCGGAATAAATCTTACTAATAATTAAATCCAAATAATTAAATTATATTATAATTTTTCTCTCCAATATCTCACATTAAAATGTCGCGGGACAAGCTCACCATTTTATTTGTGTCACGTGTTATAATTAATGCAACCCAAAATTTTATGTTAAACTCATTAAATCTATAAATCACTAACCGTCAGTCGGATTGACTCGATTCCGAAAGATAAAGTGCACATAATTAAATTCTCTACAACTTTCTAATTGATGAAAAAATTCAATTAATTCATCTTTTGACAGTTAAATTTCCAGTACCAAACTTTGGTACTTTTGCCGCGGTAAAACAATCCGAAATCTGACATTGACTTCAGTTTTATAAATCCTGTCAAATGATTTAACAAACGTATATTTAATCACGTAAGTATCATCCGTTCCGGAGCTATCCTGGGGACCATGGACCCATATCACCTAAGCTCCAACGAATTGCTAGAAGTTCGTTAACCGAGGCTACACGCTTTAGTGATACAGTCTATATTATTCCCTTTAATAGCAAGGTTTCCATTAATACAATCAAATTCGGGTTATTGATCTTTCACTTGATAATCCACACATGAGCAGGCGATTTTTATCGTATTGCCCCTCATTGTATTTTCATCTTTAACTCACTCGGTAATATTGTGAGCAACCCACTTATGATTACAAGTTCTAAGCTGGCCATGGGTATATCGCACTGCTCACCATCGACAATCAAGGGAATGATCTTGACTCTTAAGAGAGTTGTGTGATGCGGATATCTATGATCAAGCTACCTTCACTATTGACTATCATGTTACCAAAATAATAGTGTTGGGAACGACAATATATTGTGTTCTTTAACGGTTAAATCAAAGAACAATCAAGTCAACAGATTAGACTCAAGATCACTCAAGACTTAGATCGAATATCCATTTGATCATCTACTAGTGACTCAACTCCAAGTTATCAGCGACGGTCATATATGATAACTTCCGGAGTTTAAGTCAGGTCCAGTCCAGTCCAGTATGAAGACACTTCATACTTAATGCACTTCTAGTGAGTGTGACACACACTTAGTCCAGAATAGGATTAAATCACTTAGTCACATTAATGACCTTATCCGATTAATGGGCTCCAACCGACTTAATCAGGTCACAGACATTTTAAGTTCATTTATTATGATTATGAATTTTTCCTCACATTGACTCGGGTGTGATGATAATAGCATAATTGCATTCTATTATGAACTATGGATTAACCATTCTATTTTACTATACCAGAAACTATAATAAGATTAACATAATGAGTATCATCATTATTCAACGACAAGTCATAATCTTTTATAAATTGGTTCAAACAGCTTGTTTAAGGACACATGTCCAACAATCTCCCACTTGTACTTAAAGAAGATGACCCATGTCTTTCAGACCCATATTCTCTGCCTCCTGAATATTTTCTCTGGCAACGTCTTGGCAAATGGATGAGCGATTTTGTCTCACAAAGATATTTTCATAACCCTTTAAGTCGCCTCGACGTACAGTCTCAATAATGAGATGGTATTTACGTTCTATATGCTACACCTTGTTATGGTCTAAGGACTCTTTAGAACTTTGTCATCGCGCCACTGTTGTCACAGTACAGCGTTAGTGACCTATCTACACTTAGTACTACTCCCAGCTCTACGTAAAATTTCTTGAGCCAAACTAATTCCTTAGCAGCCTCACGGCTGCTACATATTCAGTTTCCATCATAGAATCTGCGATACAGGATTGCATTATGCTTATCCTGAATACCGCTCCACCAACAAGGGTAAATGGTTTCAACCAACTTGCTTAAGGACACATGTCCAAAAGGTTAGGCTTTAAATCTTTGTGTTTCTGTTTGAATTTTCAGGCTTTTGCGATTTTTAGGGTTGATGATTTTGGGGATTTTTTTTAGTGATTTTGATGATGATTTTTTGCTATTTTGTTGATGATTTTGCAATTTTGATAATTTTTAGGGTTGAAATTGTGAATTATGATTAGGTTTTAAAATTGTGAATTGTAATTGGGTTTTAAAATATGTGATTAGGTTTTGGATTTGTGAATTGTGATTAGATTTTGAAATAATGAATTGTGATTAGGTTTAGGAATTCGGAATTGTGATTAGCTTTTGAAATTTTGAATTGATTTAGTTTAGGAATTGTGAATTGATTTTGTTTAGGAATTGTGATTAGGCCGATTTTTAATGCGAATCGATTTCGGTTTTGAAATTTAGTTTAGTTTTTGGTTTCAATTCCGTGAAATGAATATATGCAATTTTTTTCAGATTTCAATGGCACCTAAAATAAAATCAGGTACTAGGAAAGAAACGGAGAATTGGGGAAAACATTGGAACAATGAAACGGCCGATTACGAGGTCAATGAAACGGTTTCTCCGCCTCTGCCGTCGCATATGCCCTTAATGACGGAAACGGCAAAGAATAGCTACAATAAGATATGCACGCAATGAACGCATTGAATGTCTCGGCAGCACCAAATATTAATGCCGGGGTTGGCTAAATTATATGCTCGAGCCAAAGAAAACAGCATATACAAGCATGGTCCTCGGGATCTATACGGTCCTTCCTGACAACGTCAAGGAAGGGTTTTTGATTGTTCAAAATGTGCGTGTGTGTCTAAGATTGAGAAAATTTTGATGTACTTCTTCGGTTATCATCTATACCCCCATCTTCATTTCACGGAGCTTTAGTCTGATTTTCTGAAGCTTATCTATGAAAGTGAAAAAGGGTTGATCATCGATGTGGGTCGGGAGATTTTCCACCACATGAACCACGTCAACTACGACCATAAGAAGAGCTCATTTGGATTATTGTTCCTCATTTCGGGTCTTCGCATGAATGTCGGGATAAGTGTTATATAATATTAAATTGTCATTTGATTAATTTGAATGTTGTTATTTTATTGATACGAAATTTTTGATTGAATTTGATTGTTTAGGTAAACGAATATCATCGCGAAATCAAGTTTCCCAAAGGAGGTAATTTTGATGAGGCTTGGATAAGAAGTTTGAAGCCATCGGTGCTTGAAGTGCCACTTAAGCTCCAATCACTTGTGATTGGCGCCGCCCCACCGTAGCCACAGTTTACGTACGACTACATGTGCTAGCTACGCAGCTACTGGATAGCTCAAGATCCGAACTTCCAGCAACTGAATTCGTAACCAGCTCCGGTATGGCCAGTGAAGTATCCTGACGATTATCCCTTTTCCGGTGACGCAGGCGGCTCCGGCAATGCAGGCGGCACCCATGATCGAGTGAACAAAGGTGGCCTTCAAGACGGAATGGACGAAGACACGTGATATCCCGTTATTTTTTTAAACAATTTTAAATTGTGTTATTATTTTGTTTATTTTTGAAAAAATTACCGTTTTATTAGTTTTTGTTGACTTTAGACGAGTGCGCTACGCCAATGATTCATTTATAATGGAATCCCCAGCAACTCAAGTGTTGTATGTCTCCGACCCGATTGATCTTGAATTATCTCTTGCAGTGCATGTGAAGGAAAAAAACGTAGAAGAATATTCCAACGACGAAGCCGTAGACATCACCACCATCGCACCATTCTCGAAGAAGCTACCGAAAATTGAAGAGGTCGATAACTTTGATGATGTTGATGTTTCTAAGTTGTGACGTCTAGATATCCCGTCAACATATATTGAATGAAATATTATTTTTTTGGTTTTAATAATAATTTTATATTTCATTCTACTTCTTTAATAATGCAATTTTATTCTGTGTAAAAAAATGATGCAATTTTATGACTTTATTTATGGTTAAACATTTATTATTATTTCATAATATAAGTTACTGATGTGATTTAAGTAAAATTTTCAAAAGCAAGTACTTACCGTTGACATTTTTCAATTTTTTTCAATGTGTAAAATATTGAAAACAAAACAACTTTTTCAACATGCTGCGGCAACTTACAAATCTACCGCGGCTAAATTTCAATGACACTAAAAAGTGCCGTTGAATCTAATATTCGCCGCAGCTAATACATATATGCCGCGGTAGACTCATAAACCCTTCAACCCGTAACGTTTAAAAAAAAGTTCTTAGAATAGCGACAAAAGTACCTATTTTCCAAAAAGTGGTGAATTTAAGATATATTTTATATTTTTTGATGTAGTTTATTATTGTAACATTATATATAATTCGTAAACAATGATTTTTACATAATTGGTTTTGTAATTTAATGTTTTCCCGAATTGTGACCTTATTGCGGGAAATGTACATATTTTTGGAAATTTGTTAAATTGGGTTTTTTGTTCGATTTCTTATGTAATTTCATTTTCTAACTTAATAAAAAAATTTAGAACTGTGATTTTAACATTATCATGTTATGTTTTTCCAATGTTTGCGACAAAATTACACATTTAGTAAAATATGTTATCAACGATCGATAACTAAATTTTGATTGGAAGAGATAAATTATATAATCTTGGATTAACTTTTGTTTAAGTAAAAGTGGTGGCTTAGGAATTTATAAATTGGTTAAACCCTAGCTAACCCTAACCCTAAGCCCGCGCTAAACCCTAAACCCTTTGTTGGCAAAATTTTACTAAGGAAATTAATGCATTCCTGGTATTCATTGTACGCGCACCCAAAAACGCACTAATAAAGCGATATTGTTCATCAAAAACTTTTGAATATGGAATTGAATGAAGTAATAATTTTTCTAATAAAAATTTATATTGATCCATTCATGATTTCCAATGACTTTATGAGTGTTTTTAATTTAAATATTTTTTAATATTTTATTATAAATTATATAATATAATTTAAGTATAATAATAGTAAAATAAGAGTTTTTTTTAATTGAAAAATATTCAAAACAAAATAATCTTAATATGTCGCGGCATGATTAAGTTAGCCCCGACTAAATTTTCATCCAATGTTACAGAGGCTACACGTTTGATTTCTATCAGGAGTACATTGGTTGGACTTAATTATTTATATGAAATATTACATGCCGCGGCAAGTATGTTGTACGAGGACACAAATAAGTGCCGTCGGTTATATTCGCCGCGGCACACAATATTGCGCCGCGGCCACTCCTGAATCCAATTTTACAGAGGCTACGGGTTTATTTGTATTAGGATTAGCCGCGTCAAAAATGTTGTATGCCGGGGAAAGTGTGCTATACGATGACACTTATAAGTGTCGTCGGTTACACTCGCCGCGACACACAATATTGTGCCGCGACTACTTCTACATCCAATTTTACACAGGTTATTTGTATCAGGATTTTCCGCGGCGTACTTATGTTCGCCGCGGCGAGTATCGAAAAAACCCCCAAATTTTTGAATTTTATTTTTCGCGTTATTTTAGTTTCTCTCCCTTTTTCTCTCTTTTTTCAGCCTTTCCCTCTCTCTTTCATTCACTTCTCACTTGGGTCTTTTCTCTCTTTCTCTCATTCTGATTTCTCTCCTTTTCTATTTTTCTCCTCAACCTTGCCCTAGATGTCGCCGTCGCCGTCGAAGAGAATGCAAGTCATCAACAAGTCTACTCCGTTACTGAGTTTCTACCTTGAACAAGGTTAGAATCTGAGCCCTAAATTGATATTACATTTTTGATGCATTTTTGTCTTAAAATAATATTGTTTATAATTTATGTGATGATATTTTAATGATTTAGTGAGTATTTCTTAGTGGGTTAATGAATTTGTTGATGATTTTTAGTTTTTGTTTATTCGTGTTTTTGTTTGTTGGTGGGTTTATATTTTCTGAAATTTATTGATAAATTTTGTGGGTTTATTAACTTGTGGATGAATTTTTATTTATGGGTTTCTTGGATGCTTTTTTATCACTATTTTTTTTTCATTTGTTGGCTGTTGATGCCATACAATAGTCACCATCATTGGACCCTCCTCGTGTTGAACCCTTGGCGCAATAGTGGGACCTTATTCGATTCACTTAAAAATCAAGAGGTTTGAATGCACATTTATCAAAGTTTTTAGAAAAGTTAGTAGTCTCCAATATGAATTATCTTTTTATTATTGATTTATTTCAAATAAAAGCTTGTGTATATTTAACGTTTAAATGTTTTGTAGGCTCGGTGAAAAGTTCAAGTTACACAATACAACCGGCTTGAATTTGCACTCGGTGGTCAAAGTGGTGATTTCAAAATCATGTCTGAAACAACCGGGAAATCACGAGTGTGGATACTTTCTCATGAAGTTCATGCATGACATCATCTTAAAGGGTATGCGTTTGTTGATAAAAAAAAAAGTACTTATAGTTTAAAAGAGATAGATTCTCTTAAAGTTAGATTGGGTGCATAGGTTCTTCAAAATTTTGCTAAGTATCATGAAGAATAGAATAATATGTATATGGATTGTTTTACATTCTTAGGTATATGGACGACGGTACTATTTGTAAGTATGAACGATACTTTTTGTTGGGATTGCAAATTATTTGTACAAATCGGTTGATTTTTTAATTTTATATATCGGCATATTCGACGGCGAATGAAGAAGTGTTGTTGGATGTAAAAACGCCGCGGCCAACCTTATATTTGCCGCGGCCAATATTTCTTCCAACGACACTTATTAGCGCCGTTGAATAAATATATGCCGTGGAAAACATTATATTTGCCATGGCATAAAACTTGTCCAAGGACATTTTCAAGTTTTGGGAGCACCTCACACAACAATTATTTTGTGTCGTCGGAATGCTCGCCGCGGCGAAACTATTTTTACGCCGTACGTGGTTTTGAATTCGGTCTACACTTTTCAAGTGTAGTCCAACGATACCTCCGACTACACTTAAATTAAGTATCATCTGATATCATACGACGAAGGATCAGACGACACATAAAAAGTGTAATCGGAGAGTTCCAATTACACTGTTTAAGTGTAGTCCACTCTCTTTTTGTAGTAGTGTATGTCCTATTCTCATCTCTGGTCTTTTTTCTTGTCTAGTAAAACAGTGGCCGCGAGTCCAGCATAGAAGGAAAAAGACAAGTATGTTTCCTTCTGAACTTTTACGGCGACAAACCTGCCATCTCAAAATTTTCGCCGTTGGCTAGCTCTCTAATCTTACTCTAGTTATGCTAGCTGTCTTTTATTCATTTTGTTGACTCTTTGCCAAATAACTAAATAAAATGAAGAGTATGATTAGAATAAGAAAAAAAAATTATTAAGAAAATGAGTTAAAATAGATTGTTAACTATTTAAACTTAATTAAGCAAATGGGATTGGAGAGGCTCTTAAAAGTAACTTTAATATTAATTTGTTTATGTTTTTTGACTAGAGCTTTAATATTTGTTGATCACGAATAGAGATAAAATATGTTGACAAGTAAAGAAGAATATTTCTGTGCGCTCGTCACAAACATGGTAGTGATCAAACGTGGAGCTTAGATATACAATCTAATCAATGGCAACAATGAGCGTTAATGATTCCCCAAAAAAAAAATAAAAAAATATGAGCGTTAATGTTTTACCGACTGAAAATGCAGTTAGTTTTGAAGTTGATTCAATGGTTGCATATATATTGGAACTCTAGAATATGATTAAAGCAACACCAAAAATGTACTTTTGAACTCAAATTTTAATTAAGCTGATATTAAAAAAGAAATGTTTCGGAAAATGATTGCTAAACTAAATAACGAAATAAAAGTTTCAGACTAATATAAATACAAATCATTGCTAGACCCGATAGAAATTTATGTCGTGGAATATTTTTATCTCTCAGTGTATTTAAGGGACCGAGATATTATTCTCGTGTGTATGTATGTATATATATATATATATATATATTGTATAAGTAGATGGATAATAATATATGGCAAGATTTATAGTTGAAGAACATTAATTCTAAAATAAAAGAAGATATATTGAACAATTCAGTATCAATATACATACAAAATATGATATATTTTGTATTAATATCTATTTAACAACATATGGCACAAGGTATACATATATATGTATACATACAAAATATGGCAAAAGGTATACAGCTCAAGATCAATATAAAATGAATATATATATATATATATATATATATATATATATATATATATAACCTTGCATGATTTCTCTCTATATATTGGTCAAAGAGGGTAACATAAAAAGTGGTGAGGCAAATGTAGCCAAGAACAACTCGCCGGTAACATCAAATGGTTTGTCATTTGGAGCATATCGGCAAGTCATCCTTGGCTGCATCTTCCCTCACCACCTCTTTATGCCAACACTCTTCAACCCATCACCAAATCACACTCACTCTCTAATTCTTCTTGTATTTCACATCTTGCTTCTCCAACAATGTGTATCCTTTTATAAGGTATAAGAGAGGGTGAAATTGCATTTGATATCACTGCTAGTATTCTCAAGCATATTCTTTGATGACGAGATATTTGCATTTAATATCACTGCTAGTATTCTCAATTTTCTTAGTTTCTTATGGTAATAGTATCCAGACCACAAAACAATGTCAAGTTCCGTCAACGTATAGCTAAGGTCTGTTCGAAAGACATGAGTATGTCTCTTATAATATAACTCCGTGAATATTAAACATTTTGATGATTAGATTATAGAAGTACACATGGATTTAGTTTAACAGAGTTTAACTCGACATAAAAATAGATCTCGATATTACTTTATGTTTTGAGTGTTGTTGCTGCTAAATTTTTTTTAGAATACTTCCACATATTTAGTAGTAAATTAGATACTTTTGCCACATATATCCCTCCTTTGAGTACTGACCAAAGCGTGACAATTTGAAGCAACTTGATTTTTCGAAAGGAATAAATATAGTTAATGAGGTGGAACGAAATTCTCCGAATAATGTTGCTTCTCGGAATCGTGTCTTTGGCCAACTTTGACTTCACTCGAATCAATCTATTCATATTAGGAAAGTTTTCTATTTTCTTTTTATGTCAAGAGAATATATATATGATACATCTTCTTTTAAAGGATTTCATTAGATTTTCTTCGCTGTTAGTCCATGACTCCATGGTAACAAGTCATTTTGCGTATTTATATGTTAATTAAGCTTACATCGAAATACTTATTATCTATATTTAATGGAAATACACCTTATGCTTATATTTGACTATGCGGAGTTGCGATCCGTAAATCTCTGGCTTTCTTTCATGAAGAAGTGGGACCAGAATGGTTGAAAATTAGACACGATTTTTAGTTTTTCTTTGTTTTTCTTATTTAGTTTCTCTTTTGCATGTCATTTATTTCCCGTCTGTGTGTTATTTGATTCCAATTATTTTTAGTTTCCTTTTACCGTTTCAACACTATTTTCATATATATATATATATATTCGTGTCTGATTTTGTAGTTTTTTAGTATTGAATGTTGATTAAATGAAGTCAAGTTTATATTATAAAAATGCATTTATCGTTTTTCGGACATCAACTTGGAGTCATTGTTTTAGTGGATACTGATATATATATATATATATATATATATATATATATATATATATTTGATATATATATATTTTGATATATATATATGCGCGCGCGCTAGAACTTTGACTAAGGAGGGGCGGAAATTAATAGACCATCAATTTTAAAATAAAACGGGACATTGAAACTATTATTATACATTGCATTATAATTATTATTTTTTATAACTTTCAGTTTATGAAAATAGTTCATTACGGTCTATGTATGATTAGAATTCTACGTGTTGTTACGTTCTCAAAATATTAATAAAAAGATAAAAAAAAATATGATGGGACTGAGAATCGAATATGTGGCTATAACTTGGAGTAACAACATTAAGAATAACAAGATTTCACTACATTGTAGTTAAATTTAATTTACAAATTTTATGTTTATTGTTTATATATAAACTAACAGTAATATGAAGAAATTAAAATTAAAATAACGAGCTCGGACAAAGTGGGGGTGGCCGCCCCCGCGTGCCCTCCCTAAGCTTTGCCTCTGGACACATTGGTGCCATCTGTGAGCCACATGGCAGTAGAAATGGCTTTTACCATGTGGTGTTCAACTAGATGCCACATGTCATTGACTAAGTAATCCATTGGTAATGTGAGAAAAGTAATAAAATGAAACTTTGAATATTTTATGGAAAAAAAAAGAATTGTATTTAACATTATAGTTTGTAAGACATTTGGTATAAATGCCGCGATATACCCTTATATTATATTAATTAATGTGTAAAGGAGAGAAACGCTCATTTTTGAATCAAGGTTTAAAAAAATGTCCATTTCTAATTATAGTAATCATAACCACCAACAAATTATTTGAAATATGGACTAATACGCTCTTCCAACAAATTTTCCATAAATGTAGCAAAGAAAATAAATTGAAATAAATCTTTCTTATATTTACGATTAAACAAATATTACTCGAATTATTCTTCCCTACGTTAATAATCAGTATTAATTTTGAAATTTTCTCCCCTATCAATCAGTATTTTAAAAACAAATTTTAAATTATTTCTCTGCATTTTTACGAATCTCTAATTATATTTACGTAACTATAATTACAACTCTATATCCCGTAATTATATTTACGATTCTATATTTACGTAACTATGTTTAAGATTCTGTATTTTCACATAACTATATTTAAAATTCTGTATTTTTACGTAACTATATTTACTATTCATCGTCCCATGTACACAAATTAAAAGGAATTAAACACACAATAATCCAAGGATCTCACGCGAAACGTAATTGTTGGTGAGTATATTTATGTATATCTAAAATATTGTATATATATGTACAAAATTTTATTAAAATATTGAACCTGATGAAGTGTAAATATATTTACGACATTCTTGAAACTGTAAATATTTTTACAAAAAATTGTAAATAAATATATATAGTTATGAGTGATAATTAGGTGAGGATGATCGCGCCGCGAATCGCAGTCACCACTTCCTTGCTGCACTTCACTCCGACCCCTACGTGGTTGGCCGAGTCGCCGATGACGATGAAGGCCTTGAAGCGGGTCCTCTGACCCGTACGGGTCTGCTTTTTCACTGGCATGATCTTCATGACCTCGTCCTTAAGGCTGGGCCTGATGAGCGTGTCGACGATCTTGTGCTCCTTCATGGGAAGCGAGTAGAGGTAGATTTGCTCCATGGAGGTGATTTTTCCCTCTTCACGAGGCAATGGAGACCCACTTCTTCTCCTCCTCGCGACGGCCCCGGAGCCACGGTTGCCGAAGCTACACCTGAAGCTTCCCCTCTCTCTGTCCGAATCCGACGATGACGGTCAATCCGACGAGGGTATGGTGAGAAGGAGAGAGATGTTGGGAAAATATTATGTCCCCTCCGTCATATCTCGGTATGGGCCCTCGATCCATCGAGGTAACATTTAAAAATTTGTTTTACACGGAAATACCCATTTTACACTTTTCAAAGTTACTTCCTTTTTCTAGAATCGAGCACCAAGATACGAAGATTCGATTGATTAATTAATTAGTTATTTATTCAAACATGTAATCATTAATTTTAGTCAAGGAAATAAATAAAGCAATACAATGGTTTTTCATTTATTTACCCAATGCTTAAGGCCGTACCTAAATCTCACGATGACTTCCACTGCGCTTTCTGATTTTGGGCAGATCTTCCGCCGGACTTTGAGAATGCGCCTGGGGAGGTTGAGCAGAGCTTCCGCACAACTCCTAAGACGAGAAGGAAACTCCCAAAGCCTTCCGAGATATTCTCTAGAGCTTCATCTTACAAAAAGCGTGGGCTTTGCTTTACGGAACTTCGTTGCTTATAGACTATCCGAATTTCTAGAGAGGGAGAGAGAGAATTCGAGAGCTCCTTTGAGAGAGAGAACTCGAGTTTTGCATGTGAGAGTGTTGTAAGAATGTGCTGCCTATGCCTTGTATTTATAGTAAAAAGCATGCACACATTACTTCCAATTTTAAATAAATCAATCAACCTTAATTAGTGTCAATTACAAATCAATCAACCCTAATTAGTGTTAATCAATCAAGAACCAATTGCAACTTTCCCATTTACATATGTGTCGAATTTTATGATGATTAAAATACCTAAGATTTAATTTCATATTATTTCAATATGTATCATGAAAATCAAATGTTACCCACTTTAGGCGGAATTCGATTTCATCATATTTCAATCAAGGGAATGCATTTTCATTAATCAAAATAAATACCAAGAAATCCAATCCCGTTCCATGAATAGGTTTATGCGATTTATATCATTATTTTTAATCAAGAATTAATTCCAATCAAATCAAATTAGGTTATTTATGATTTATCATTCTTTTCCTTATTTGTAAATAACCTATCAATTAAATAATATTATGAATCAATCAATATTAATTCTTATGCAATATAAATCTTTATTTAAAACTTGCAAATCAAGTTCTTATGATTCATGCACAATTAATATTCATGATACAATTCTTATTTATTTAATTTAGATTAATACCATATTTGAATATGATTAATTAATATATTAAATTACCATAACATATAAATCTCAATTTCTATCATGCTTGAAATCGCCAACTATTGCTTGGTAACAAAGCCTAGTAATTTCCATGATTCAAAATCTTGCCTTATGTTTATCATGATAATTAACATAATTAATTTTTCATTAAAATATGATAAGGAAAATACCTAGTGGGCCTATCCACCAAAGCTTGGTCGAATTTCCTCTCTTACTATCAGCCAAGATTAAACCCAATGGACCTAGCCCATTAATTTTATCTTTAAGTAATTCTTATGAATTAACATAACCTCTTGTTATGATCTATAATCCATATCTTCTTCTCCGTAGATATTACACATAAAATCATAGAAGCAAAAACTCTTAGAACTAAATTTTATACAACATTGATGTTGAAAATTTATTCCAGTTTTGACTTTTTCTGATTAGCTATTTCTTTGGCAAACTTAAAGTACTTTTGCCGCAACTTTTTGAAACTTTCCAAAACTTGACACAAGCTTCAGTTTCAATAGTTCTATCATAAATTAGAGTAACAAATATTCTAATTGTACGATTGGTCCTTTACAAAGCTATCCTGGGGACCATGGACCCACATCATGACTTAAGCTCCAATAGATTAATCTGTTAACCCCGGTGTTACTCCACTAAAAATCCATAGTTGTACTCTTTAGTGATGCGAATAATATATTCCTTTTATCTTAAGGTATCCAGTGATATAATCAAATTCTAGTGATTAATCTTTCACTTGATGATTCACACTTGAGCAGGCGTTTTACCGTTTAGCCCCATCAGTGCTTTTCTTCCTGAATTTCCATCGGTGGTATTGTAGACGACTCACTTACGATTTCTAGATGTAAGCTGCGCATGAGTCCCGTACTACTTCTCACGACCGACAATTTCGGGAATCGTCTTGACTTAGTAAAAAGCTATGTGATATCCATATCTGTGATCGAGCTACCCTTCCCTGTCGACTATCATGTTCCTAATATAGTGGCTTTGGGAACTGCGTTAAGTTGTGTTCTTTAACATTTTGAGTGTGCTGATCAAGGAAAATATAATGAGCATTTGCGCTCCCTCAACTTTTTTCTAATGGTGAAGATACCCCGCTCAATTTCAGTAATCAACTTTAAAGCCCTTCCAATTTTGATTGTTTTAGTATCAATAACAATTTAAAACGCTCCAATTTTATCAGGATCATATGTGTGTGATCTAAAGTTCCAATCTATTATTGTTACGTTATATGACTTACTTTGATATACAAATGGAGATCATCGTCTAGATTTATAAAGAAAAACTAAATAAATTGAACTTATCGAACTAAATATTAATCACAGTGATATTAATGTTTTCAATAATGTATTTTATTTCAAATTGTCAAAATATAATTTTTATCATACAATTCTATTATAATGCAGAAAAAGTACAAGTGTTTGCAGGAGAAATAATATTTCAAGAGAATCTTATCTTATTATATTAGGCTAATATCTTAGAAATACTTTAAAGTTTCTTTGAGTAGCTTTGATTGATAAAGCTATATATTTGTAACTATATTACTCTGGTTAACTTTTAGGGATATTCGCGCCGTAAATACTAAAAATGTTTGAAAAACAAATATTACATACCTGTTTTTTTTTTTTTTAGGGATAATAGCGTCATAAGTCCTCAAGCTTTACTCAACTGGGGCGGCATATCCCCAACCTCATTTAATAGCGGTATAAGTATCAAAAGATTATTTCCGTCCTTATTTGACTAACGGAAGTAGTCAATGTTTGCGTGGTCAGCTTCTCGTCAACGTGGACGCCACGTAATCCGACATGTCACCATACATGTCATCCTCGCGTCATCAAATTTAATGCAAAATTAATGGCGATTGCATTAAATTTGATGGCGCGAGGATGACATGTATGGTGACATGTCGGATTACGTGGCGTCCATGTTGATGAGAAGCTGACCACGCAAACGTTGACTACTTCCGTTAGTCAAATATGGACGGAAATCATCTTTTGGTACTTATACCGCTATTAAATAGGGTTGGGGCTATGCCGCCCAAGTTGAGTAAAAGTTGAGGACTTATGCCGCTATTATCCCTTTTTTTTATTAAGCCGGACATATAACAATTCTTTGAATTTATATGTACGACAATTAAGTACCCAGTTTTTGGTTTTTGGTGCCTGTTTTATATAAAATGTCACAATGTTTGTATTTTGTCTCGCTAAAACAAAAAATGTGTATTATAATGTTAGTTTTTGAAAGAGAATTGATATTTATGCCACAAATATAGCCCTAGCTTTTACAGCTAAATACACGCATAAATATATAAATATATTATATTGGTACATACATTGTAAGTTTTTATAAGTCGGTTCGCTATATTGAGATCAAAGTCCAACATTTTGGATTCCCTATATATCTAATGTCTGGGATTTTTGAAAGTAAGATATGAAATGTAAGGCGTATTATAAATCTGGAATATAAAAAGAGCATATATGCCATTAAAAGATGTTTGACAAAGAAATGCTAATATTGTATAAGGGTGATTTTATCCGAAGACCATTGCAGCAGAATCTATTCTCGTATAGTCAGATAATATAACCAAATAAGTGGCAACTATTTTTCGTATAAGTGGCCTTTCAAATGATCCACAGTAAGCCAAAAAGGCCGTTATTTGACACGATTTATTCACCAAAAAGATGATAATAGCTTTTATCAAATTATATAAGAAGCTTTTGACTTTGGATGATTTGATTATGAGAATATATTGTTCCCCCTTTTCACTCAATAGCTGGTTATGCTTATTTAAATGACAAAGCCAATTCTAACATATAATTACCAAATTGGCCATCTGTGTCTATGTGTGAAAAGAGTATAAACCACTTGTCAAAATATCAAGATGGGATGTAGATCGAACAAAACGAAAACAATGAACTTTCTTGAACAAGTTATGAAGCTCGGTTTTTTTTCAATTCGTTCAAAATCAACCCTTCACGTACAACTTTCTTACAACATATACAAAACAATATTTCCATGTAAGGATTATTTATTAACTAAAATGCTTAATTATTGAGTTGATCAAATCAACTCATAATAGGAAGGAAATAATACTACACAAATCAAGGAAATAAATAATAACTTGAAATGATACCTAATAAACGATCAAATAATGCATAATAAATATATTTAGTAATTATAAAGATATTGTGATGAATGTGTGCTGCACTGTTCTCTCGACCATGAGAAAATTCGTCCTCGAATTTTGACCGTCGTCCCGTGACGTGATTTCACCGCCATTGCCGCCATCACCGCGTTCGAATCGGCGTCAGAGTCGTCTCCCTAATACGACTTGAATAGCTCGACATTTGTTGGACAACTCACCCGGAAACAACATGAAAATCACCCCAAATGTCTTCGTCGCGTTGCCGATCGGAGAAAATATCATCGATCGGATGAAACTTGCATGACTTGCATGGTGCAGCCACCTCGGTGGCCTTGCTCGGCACCAAAGCAACACCTACCCTCTATGTTCGGTTTGAACACCACGGACCAGAAACAAGAAGAGACACACTCTCACTAATTTCTCCGTTCTCCTCAGCGTCTTCAACCACTTCATCATATACGACTTCGCCGTACATGTTGTTGTCATTCCCGGCCTCACCAAACTCCGGATCGTCGCACACGGTATCGTCGTACTCCGATTCGCCGTACTCCAATTCGTCATAAACAATCTCACCGTGCTCCTCCTCATCGTATAAGGGCTCGTTGTACTCCTCCTCTCCATACTCTGACTTTTCATACACAGCCTCGCCGTGCTCTGCATCATTGTAGGTTGTCTCGTTGTACTCATTGTACACGGGTTCATCGTAGGCGATCTCGACGTACTCCGCCTCACCATCGACATACTCGATGTACTTCGGGATATCAACTTCAAACGCCGCTTCTCACCGTGCAAAGTCCAGGACCGCCTCACGTCGACACATCTCGTGACCGTAGCCTCCGTATTGTCGTCCGAATGGATTCTCGCGATCGTCCTCCGTGTCGGATTTGCCTCGGGGATGTTTCTGTGCCGCTTGATTACGCATCATTGCGTTCATATTGAGGGACAACATCTCGCGCTGAGCGTATAATCCGTCGAAATATTCACGTCTCCCAAAGTCGTCCACGGAAGTTTCATGAACGACCCGTTTCTTCGGCGCCATTTGCGCAGAAACGGTTGGCTCTGATACCAATTGATGTAGATCGAACAAAACGAAAACAATGAACTTTCTTGAACAAGCTATGAAGCTCGGTTTTTTTTTTCTATTCATTCAAAATCAACCCTTCACGTACAACTTACTTACAACATATAGAAAACAATATTTCCATGTAAGGATTATTTATTAACTAAAATGCTTAATTATTGGGTTTATCAAATCAACTCATAATAGGAAGGAAATAATACTACACAAATCAAGGAAATAAATAATAACTTGAAATGATACCTAATAATTGATCAAATAATGGATAATAACTATATATAGTAATTATAAAGATATTGTGATGAATGTGTGCTGCACTAGGGTTATGGTTCGGATCAGGATTCGGGTAGTGATTTTTCACTATTCGGGTTTCGGATTCGGAATACCGAATAGTCCAAAATTCTCGAATATTCACTACGGATTTTCGTGCAATTTATCTGTGACATAGCGTGAACAATGTAGTGATAAGCTTTGACTTGCCAAAGCTAATCATGCTCAACAAGTTTTATAATTAGCTTCTTGTTAATTTATTAAGTTTACTTGGTAGAGAAGTTTACTTGATAGATAAGGCTTTTAGGGTAAATATGGTATTTTGATTGGTCCTCTATATAAACACTACCGATGTTAGTCTTGTTTCAATAACTCTTGCTTTCTCAGCCTATTATAAAGAAATAAGTATTTTCTCCAATTCTCCACTATCTTGCTAGGGTTATGCCGAAGTTGAGGCGGAGAAGGAGCCCACCTTTAGTTTTTTTTTTTTAAGCAAATCTTAAATTTAGGGGCACCGAAAAATCAAATTTAAGAGCCCTAATATCACCTACATTGATTTTTACATATTAAAATCATTTAATTAAACTTAGGTTCACCAAAAAAATATAATCAAACCACTCAACTTTAATATTTGGGCCTCAATTCCCAAATTATATAGGGCTAATATTTTTCTTTTCAATTAAAATCACTTAATTTTAATATTTAAGCCCCAAAATTCCCAATTTTATTTGGGCCCCTAATTCTCACTTTACTCTATAATTTCCTCACTTCAACCGACAAGAAGAGCACGATCAGTTTTTAAATTACACACAAGATTTAGATTGTAGTTATCCAAATGCTTAGATTGCCTAACAAATTATGCTAACCATATCAGTCACACTTGCGCATGCAGAAAGAAGCTTCTCGAAATTAAAATTAATCAAGTCTTATCTTCGATCAACCATGTCTTAACAGACGTTGAGTGGTTTAGCTACATTGTTTATCGAAAAGATACATGGCCGAGTAACTCAATTATGTAGAATTGATTAGTACTTTTGCTTCTAAAACGGCTTGACATGTCTTAATTTTTTTTTGTTGAAGGCAGCTTTCCTGCAGTGGGGATCGAACCCACAACCTCCACTTTGGAGGTGGTGTGGAATTACCATTATATTATCCTAGAAAAATTGAATGATAATTTATTTACATATAAATATTGTATATACTTCTACATCAAAATTGAATTTCGCTATTACGTTACCTCACATGTACATGCAGGTTATGACGTCGATCGAGCAGTTACGTGACCTCAAGGCTATGTCATTCGAGGAGGTTGCCGGCCGTCTAAAATTTCATGAGGAAAGGCTTCGTGGCTGAGGCGACAGGGAAGTGGAGAAACACCTCTTGCTCATGCATGAAGAATGGATAGCCAAGCAGTAGAAGAACCATGGAGTTGATTCTTCTTCTAGCTCCTCGAGTTGTAGCGGATACAGGAGAGATAGCCGAGCACGCGGTGGAGATTGAGGGCGATGGTAAGGTCGTGACATGCGTGGTCGCAGAACCATCTTACTCCGTCAAGAAGGCACCATGACCCAAAGAGACAAGAGGACTGAAAAATGCTACAATTGTAAAAAAAAAAAAAAACACTCAGGCACTATGCATGAATGTTACGGCGAGAAAGATAATCTAATTAGATTCCATGAAGACGAGTAACCCAAAATCTTGTTTGCCGAGCAGATGGTGAACTTAGTAATGCGCAGGGGTGAACAAGAGAGAGCGTCGAAAGTGAAAGAGACTTCGAGCTCGTGCGAGAACTGGTTTGAGACAAAACCGACTCAGTGGAGCTAGTCGACGTAAAGTAGATCCGCGAAGCCCGATCAGATGATGGCCAAAAAGAGGCCATCCTGGAGAAGATGGCCATCGAGATTGTCATGCTTATTAAGGAAAAGGTTATTCTAAACCTCCTCGTAGACGATGAAAAGAAATTCTATACCGTATAGTATTTAAGCAATGGTTGAGAAACCACATGACGGGAGACTTAGATAAGTTTGAAGAGCTCGATGAGATATCACACGGAGCGTAAAGTTTGGCGATCAATCAATCATCTAAATCAAAGGGAGGTTATCTATCATGTTCGAGTCCAAGAGTAGAGACCTACGCCTACTGAAAGAAGTGTACTAAATCCCGAAATTAAATAGTAACATCATCAATCTTGGGGTGATGACGAAGGTCAGCAACACAGCGGACTCATACTTATAGATATGGAACTGTATCGGGGCCATATTGATGATGGTGAAGAGAGCTCCAAACATGTTGTACAAGATACTTCTAGAGACATGCCAAATCGTCTTTTTAATTGCGTCCCTAGCAGACCCGGCTTGGTTGTGGCACGCACGACTTGAGCACGTAAACTTGTATGCGCTCAATATTATGGGACACAAGAGGATCGTAGACGTGGTTTCGCACACCATTAGTAACAAAAATTTCTGTATAGGATTTTGATTTGAATTTGCTAAAAGGATTTGTGGATCTTGACTTCCCCGTCGTCGATACTTTGACGATCACAAAATTAAAAACACCAATGTTTTTTTAGAAAGGTTCGTCCCAATGCGGTAGTGGACTATATCCTTTGTATGTTTATTGATTTGGAAAAAAGATCAACCTGAACCACAAGTCGATTCCCGATTGATCTAAAAGATGAAAGAAAAACACTCTAAAAAAATGAAAAGTCACACAGACTCTTCTCTTATGTGATACTTGCGTGCGTGTGATGGTTTTTTCTTCTTGCTTTTATAGGCTCTCACTTTCTGCCTGTTGGAGCTTCTCTATGAATTTGGTAGTGGCTACGAGTTTGGCGCTTGACTCACTGCCGAGATGACATGTGAGCCACTTCTTGAGAGAATAGCGAAGTAATGGATTTTACTTGGTCTCGTGGAAAAAATTGAATCTTGGTCATGGCGCTTTTCCTGGTCGGGCTTTGGAGTGTTTGAATGAAGTTTTGGCCCATTTTTCTAGATATTCTTGCTGGTGAAAGATTTCTGCTCAGGTCCCTTTTCAGCAATATCTACCCGGGTCGAGCTCAAGTTTTTGGGGCGAGAGGTCTGTTCGGACTTTGGATTTGTTTTTTTTTTTTTTTCTGTGATGGGCCTCAAATTTAGAGGCCCATTTGCACGAATAATTATTTTTTTTTCATGTACTTTGGTCTATATTATTTGGACTACAAATTTAATTAATGTGAATTTATCGTCTCTTATACGGGAACATTTACATATTAACAAAGATGGTCTTTGGGGTACCGAAGATTAAACCCACCAACCAACTGTGCGTATGTTGCATGGTCGCGAATAAGACAAGAGTGCCATTTCCGATCAAGGCCAATTTACGATAAGAGTGACCCTTTTAACTAGTGCATGCTGAATTGTGTGGTCCAATTACCCCGCCCACCATAGGCGACAATAAGTACTTCTTTTTTATTTTCGATGATTATAGTCGTTTGATAGTGGTTTTGACGCTAAAGAAGAAGAATAGAGATTTTTAATTCTTCTAGAAGTTAAAGAGGGTCGTGGAGAATTGGTCTTAACATAGGTTGAAGACCTTGAGAACTGACCAAGGTGAAGAGTTTGCGTCTTAATAGTTTGGAGATTTCTCTGATGAAAAAGGAGCCAAGCGCCACCTCACTGAACCATACACGCCCCCAGCAAAACTGCAGAGTGGAGAGAAGAAATCGGACTGTGATGAACATAACAATGAGTTTGCTGAAAGAGCATGCAAGTCCAAGCGAGATTATGGCGAGAATCAGTTAGACGCGCAGTCAATTTGTTGAAAAACTTATTAGTGAAGGTGATAGGGAAGTGCACACCTTACCAAGCCTAGAGAGGGAAGAAAAATAATCTGGAGCATTTGAAGATATTTCGATACACCGCACATGTGAAGAATGTGGGAGCACACCTCAAGAAACTTGATTATCAGAGTCAACTGATGGTGTGCTTTGGCCCAAAAAAGGGAGCAAGGCACATAGGTGTTACGACCCCCGACGTGACAAAGCATATATATATGAGAAAAGATGTCATGTTCGAAGAAGAGAAGTAGTGGGAACGGTATGACGATAATGGAAAGCCCAAACGTAACTTTATGGAGTTCATTCTTGAGGAGGAAAATATGGTCGAGAAAGAAGAGGGGGAGAGTCCCAGCCAAAGAAAAAAAATGCTCACCTCGCCGGAAAAAAGCTCAACTAGAACTAGCATGAGTGGAACAATCTCACCACCATGCTCGCCGAACCCAAGATCAGGGATGAGAACCTCGATCACATAGAGATGTAGTTTGGGAGGAACCAGCTCGAGAGACTCGTCGCCTAATTACGGACCAAAGAGAGTTTTTTCCCATGTCCGATGAAAACAATTAACTATCAAAAGGCACCCACCAAGAAAGAATGGTAGGTAGCGATGAAGAGAGAGATGACGTCCATTGCGAAGTATCCGACATTGGAGCTAGTTGGCCATCTAAAATATCACAAGTCTATCAATCTAAAGTGTCTCCAAACTCAATAAGGACTTAGAAGAGAAGGGCCCCAAGCACAATCAAGAATGGTCGCAAAAGTTTATGTGCCGAAGCAGGGAGTAGACTTTGAAGAAGTCTTTGCTCCAGTAGCCAGACTCGGTACAATCAGGTTTATCCTAGCCGTCGTGGCTCACCGAGGCTAGAAGATTCGTTACTTTGAAGTTAAATCAATCTTCTTCAATGGTGAATCAGAAGATGAGGTCTATAGTTCTCAACCTATAGGTTTCGTAGATCATACTACAGAGAAAAATGTGTATAAGTGGTCAAAGGCTCTTTATGGGTTTACACGGCAAAAGGTGTATGATCTCGATAAGAAGAAGGAATGTGGTACGCTGAAGCAGTCGGGTTATGCAATGAAAATTATGAACTTGATCGAGATCGAGGATTACAACCCGAGCAAGTATGCGATGGAGGTTTTACTATTTTTTACATTTACTTGGTAAACAAGGCTTTTAGGGTAAATTTGGTATTTTGATGGTGTCCTCTATATAAACACCGCCGATATTAGTCTTGTTTGAGTAACTCTAGCCTCCTCGACCTATTATAAAGATAAAAGCCTTTTCTCCAATTCTCTAATTTCTTGTTCACATCCTATCACCATATATCAGTACAAAATTTATTTATATATAAATTCACAGAGTGACTTGAGTGTCAGTAGTGCGGGAGTGGTGGTGCTTGAAAGCCCTTATTGTCGTTTTTTTATCTTTGCCAAACTCATTTCGAGTGTGTTTTCGGTACAACGATTGATTTAGAACCAACAAACATATGAAAAGGAGATAGGGTGTAGCCAGAGGGCTTGCTTCTTGTAGTGGAGGAAGTTTCAAACTCTAGTGTACGTCTCTCATGCTTTCTAAGCTTTTTTAACATACTTATTCTCTCCCAAAGCCGAACCCTCGACGTCCTCACCTAGAGGGCATACACGGCTTGGCAGTTGAGGTACGCCGAGGTAGGATGATGTTAGGACGGACCATAAAAAGAAACAACTAAAAAATGACTATAAATGATAACTCGGCATTCCAATTTACATTGGTACGATTAAGCAATATTTTTTTCAATATAGGTTGTTAAAAGAAAGATTAAAAAGGTGAAAACGGGCCTTGAGACGTTTTCCCGTCGCCTCACGAGGCGTAAGCGTCAGGGCAAATCGAAGTGTAAGCCTCAATTTTAATAAAACAATTATTTTGTATTTCATAAAATATTATTATAAAAAATCTATATTTCTAAATAAAGCTTAATTTTATTTTTTCTAATTATAAGTCTTAAGAAGATGAAAGATTTTGAGGATTTCAAAAGAAACGGAATAATATGACATCGAAAATGATAATGGTTCACTCCCATGTAAGCAATCCCAAACGCACCTATAATTAGTTGACATCAGAACTCTGCTAAGATAATCGAGCAATAGAATCTACATTAACATTTAATCACGAGTAATTTAAGTAGTTCATGTATCTAACTAAACGCAACTGCATTGGGTAAATCCTCACGGCGGAACACTAAATCCTCACAACGGTAGCTGCGGGACTCGAATTCTCTTTCTCCGGGAAAGATAAAAATTTGCTCACGAGGGAGATGGGTAATATTAATTTTTCCTTGTGGGAATTATGCTCGCTCTTGTAGGATTTTCTTTTCGGCTTAATCTGAAGCCCAAGTTAATTTCTATTAAAGCCCAAATTAGATCACGCAATTAACCGGAAAGCCCATATGACAATTAATTTCTATTAAAGCCCAAATTAAATCGTGCAATTAACCAGAAAGCCCACATGGCAAATAATTTCTTAGAGAGCCCATCAAAATATTCATGATTTATTAGAAATCCGTTTAACCAAAACGTGTATGTAATGTGTAGTGTATATATATGTAATGTGTAGCTTCAAATATGTTTTGCTAGTAGTCATTATAAGTAACTTGAAATCGTAGGTTCAGCAATCTTTGTCAAACTACCCAAATGAGTCTGTTAAATTATAAACTCTAATTTGTACAAACAAATTTATTAGCGGCTCCGGTACTGACGGAAACTCAGGTTCTTCTAGCGGTCCCGTTACATATCTGGAGCTTCAATTGTTAGTATTATAATATGATCGTGTTGTGTGGTTTACATATATACACGAATGCGGTCGTGCGTTTTCTTTCGCTTTCGATCGAGTTCGTTTCTTTCCTTTTATTTTTGTTTTCTTCTAATTGGTATTTGACAAACAAAACTAAATAATAATACGATGCATTGATTAATGAATAATGTTGCTTAATTATACTCTCTAGCTAAAATATTCATGATTTATTAGAAATCATGATTTATTAGAAATCCGTTTAACCAAAACGTGTATGTAATGTGTAGTGTATATATATGTAATGCATTGATTAATGAATAATGTTGCTTAATTATACTCTCTAGCTAAAATAAGTAAAATACAATATTACCCTTAATAGGCTTTGTCACCACCCCATTTTTTTTTCCTGACTCGTTAATTTCTAGACTTAATAAAACTTTCTAAAAAATCTTGGACATTTTGTAATGACGAATAATTATAATAAGTAAATAAGATAGTTTAATTTATAAAATATTTTATGAGAATTTCTTTTGAAAAAAACACGTGCGATATTAAATCGTAGAAAATGTCTATACAATAATTGCTCATTTACACACACTGCCTTATATATCAACTAATAATTAATTGGCCAACCAAGTTTTATTGAGCTAAAATTTAGTGAGATACAGATATATTTTCTCACAAAAATATAAAAGTAAACATAATATGCAACACATATCTAATTAGCTTATTTTATGTTTTTAAATAAAATTAAATACAGTTTCGGGATAATTCCTCGCCTTATTTTGAGTTTGTAAAACATGATGTTCAATTTTTTTTTTTCCTACAACTTCTATTTCATGAAGAAAAAAAAAAACCCTAATTCGAACCCTAAGAGTTTTGAAATAATTTATTTTCGAGTTCTGTTTTCCGAGTTTTCTTGGCAGAAACGAACAATAAAATGTTATTAATTACTAGATACAATACTAGACGAATTTATCAAGCCTTAAAAATAATTGCACTTTACCATAAGACCTTAAATATGCTACATTGAAAATTAAGACACCATTATTTCAGCCTCAAAAGTTTCATATTCGCATCTGCTAAGGAATTTTTTTTTTTTCAAACAAATTAAGAATAAAAACTTTTTCTAAGCGATCTGCTAAAACTCTAAAAGTCTTGAAATTAAATCTCTCTATATATTCTATATCTATACTATACACAGGCTTAGGATAAAAAATTTAAACTCTAATACACTGTAAATTACACGACGAAATTTTTTTACGAAATTCATTGGTGATTTTACTAAGAAACTCTATGAGTTTTTAAGAAAAAATAAATGAATCAATACTTAATTGATGAGATTTGAAGACATTAGAAATTTGATTTTCTTCTCCGAAATATGAACATAGAGAACTTTTGTCTCTCTTCTCTCAAACTGACATATATATATATATATATATATATGTACATATTGATTTTTTATTTATTTAAGAAGTTACATACGTATGAAAAGAAAGAGATAAAACCCGTCTCCCTAAAAAGGGTTTGACTAAACCTTTTCTATTATTATTTTTCTCTTGGATCCCAAACCACGGATTTGCGAACAACGAGTAATCACCACGAATCAAACGAACTAAAGAACACAAATTTTGGGAGAAGAATTTCTCTGATTAATATTGAAGACAATTACAAAGATAACTCGAAAAACATAATGGATTCAGTCTCTACTCTTAACTCTCTTAGTTTATAGAGTACACTGCTAGGTTTATATAGGCCTCACATAGGCAAAACCCTAGCTAACAGAATCGCACTAAATCTGGAAACTACCCTAAATAATCTCGCCAAATCTTTACTTGCTCCTCAAGTTACGCGCTTTCCTTTCTGGGTAGACTTTCCCTTTTCTGCCCGGACAGTCTTTCTGTCCCCGAGCTGACCTGCTCGTATGCTCCGGGCTGAGTTTGCCTTCCATGCGGATTCTCTTCATGTGTTCACCCGAGCTGGTCTGAACGTCTGTCCGTCCCTTGTTCTGGTCGGTACCCAGGCTGACTTCTCGCAAGTCTTTCTGCCCGTCCTGGCTTCTGGTCGTCATCCGGACTAAGTCAAGCTTAAGCTCACATTCTCCCCCGTAAGCTTGACTCGCTATAATTCTTACTCCGAGTAGCTCTCTCATCTCTGCGAACTTCACTCTTGCCAATGCCTTGGTGAGGATATCTGCCCGCTGTTCCCTTGTGCTGATGAATTCTACGACGATCTGTCGTTTCTCCACACACTCACGAATATAGTGATTCTTCGTGTCAATGTGTTTGCTTCGTCCGTGAAACACTGGATTCTTCATCAACGCGATTGCAGATTTGTTGTCCACGTAGAGAGTTGGTGGATTCTGCTCGGAACCCGTTATCTCATTGAGTAGCCCTTTTAACCACATAGCCTGACATGCTGCTGCGGTTGCCGCCATGAACTCCGCTTCACACGAGGATAAAGCTACTGTCTGCTGCTTCTGGGACTGCCAGGTGATTAGATTCCCGTTGAGATAAAATGCCATCCCTCCGGTACTCTTTCTATCATCGATGTCACCTGCCAAATCACTGTCCGTGAAGCCGATGAGTACTTCTGCTTCACTTCCTCGGTTGTACTTGATCCCGTAGTCCGTCGTCCCTTTCACATACCTCAATATGTGCTTCACTGCCTGCTGGTGTGCACATGTGGGGTTCTCCATGTAACGACTGACTATTCCCACCGCGTGTGCAATGTCTGGTCGGGTATGAGTGAGATACCTCAAACACCCGATCACGCGTCTGTATTCCGTGGGATCCACTTTCTTCCATTCCGCATCCTTCCCGAGCTGCAACTTCGCCTCCATGGGGTACTTGCTTGAGTTACAGTCCTCCATCTCGAACTGTTTAAGGATTTTCCTCGCATAGGCCGACTGCTTCAGCGTAATTCAGTCTTTCTTCTGCTCCACCTCGATCCCAAGGTAGTATGAAAGTAATCCGAGATCGCTCATCTCGAATTCGGCCATCATCTGCTGCTTGAATCCATCTACGCCTTCTGCGCTGGATCTAGTGACGATCAAGTCGTCAACGTATACTCCCACGATCAGAGTCTCCTGTCCGGTACGCCTGGTGTAGACTGACTGCTCCCTCAGGCACTTAGCAAATCCAAGATTCTTCAAGCTCTTGTCGAGTCGTATATTCCATGCTCTTGGTGCTTGTCTCAACCCGTACAAGGCCTTGGAAAGCCTGTACACCTTCTGCTCCTTGCCTGTGACGCCGAACCCTTCTGGTTGTTTAACGTACACTTCTTCTTCGAGGTCGCCATTTAGGAATGCCGATTTGACATCCATGTGGTGAACATCCCATCCTCGATGTGCTGCTAGGGCAAGGATCAGTCTGATCGTATCAAGTCTCGCTACTGGTGCAAAAACTTCGTCGAAGTCTATACCTTTCTTCTGCACGTAGCCTTTAGCCACCAGTCTTGCTTTGTGCTTAAGGACATTCCCCTCTGTGTCCTTCTTCAGCTTGTACACCCACTTCAGACTGATGGACTTGTGACCTTTTGGAAGGTCAGTTAGTTCCCATGTCCTGTTTTTCTCGATTGATTCCAACTCCTTCTTCATTGCTTCCTGCCACTCTTGCTCGGCTGTTGCCTCTTGGAAGTTAGCTGACTCTTCTGCACAAAGCAATGACAGTTCCTCTAAATCCACCTCTTGAGTCTGCTCGTAGACTTCGGCTAGAGGTCGGAATCCTCGTGGCCCATCTTTAACAGAGGAATCTTCCGAGTTGAACGGGATGATCCTGCTCGGACTTGGTGTCCGTGGTGTGTCCGGGGTGCTCTCTCCTGGGCTGGTTTCCCTCATATTTGGCAAGACTGTTCCTGAGCTGGGTGTTCCGGGCTGCTCTTGCTCGGCAACATCCTGGTCTTCTTCGACACTGAACTCCACTGAGTTCTGCTCTGGGTCTCCCCGTTCGTCGCGCCAATCCCACTTCATCTCTTCTTCGAACACTGCATCTCTGCTCACTTGGAGTCTGCCGCGTCGAGGATCATAGAATCTGTGTGCCTTGGTTCCTTCCTCTGCTCCAAGGTACACCATCTTCTGACTCCGATCATCCAGTTTCTTGAGATTAGGACCCGCAATCTTCACATGTGCGGTGCTCCCAAACACTTTCAAGTGTTCTAAGTGGGGTTTCTTCCCGTACCACGCCTGGTAGGGAGTGCACTCTCCTAGTGCCTTGGTCGGCAAACGATTAAGCAGATAGACTGCATGTCTCAGTGCTTCTCCCCAAAAGGTGGCCGGAACCTGCATACTCTTTAGCAAGCTCCTCGCTGTGTTCATCACAGTCCGGTTTCGTCGTTCCACAACACTGTTTTGTTGAGGTGTGTGGGGTGCTGAAAGGTGTTGTTGAATTCCTTCCTCGTCGCAGAATTCCCCGAACTGCTGTGAAGTGAATTCTCCTCCTCGGTCTGTACGCAAGACCTTCAACTTGTGCACCGAGCTATTCTCCACGATCTTCTTGAACTTTCTAAAAGCCTCGAAAACTCCGCTCTTCTCCTTGAGCATATACACCCACATCCATCGACTGTAGTCGTCAACAAGTAGGAAGAAATACTTGTTTCCAACCGTGGTCGTAGGGGTGATCGGACCGCAGAGGTCAGCGTGCACCAACTGTAGGGGTCTTTCTACTCGGAACTTGGCCTTGATCGGGAAGGGTATTCTCGCCTGCTTCGCGATCATACAGCTCTCACATAGTTGGTCGGGGTGCTGTATCTTAGGAATTCCGAAAGCCAAGTTCTTCTCGCCCATCATCTTGAGCGCGTGAAAGTTCACGTGTCCGAGTCGAGCGTGCCACAGCCAAGCCGAATCTGCTATCGACGCCATGAGGCAGACGGGCTGGCTGGTTTTCAGGAGGATTTTGTAGAGTCTGTTAGGTGTCCGCTCCACCTTCATCAACAGCACTCTATCCTTGGTCCACATCTTTAGGTAGGGCCTGGCTAGCACCACCGTATTCCCGATCTCTGTCATCTGTCCCAGACTGATGATGTTGCTCTTCAACTTCGGGATGAAGTAAACTTCGGTCATCAAACGCTGGTCGCCATTCTTGCACTCGAACAGGATCGACCCTCTGCCTTTGATCTCTACGACGGATTCGTCGCCGAATTTCACGTTGCCCGTGATATTCTCATCGAGCTCTTCAAACTTAGCTCGGTCCCCGGTCATGTGGTTGCTTGCCCCGTTGTCAAGATACCATACGTCGGTACTGACTCTTCTCTCATCGTGCGTGAGGAGGTTTGCAAAAACCTTATCCTCGATGAGGAAGACCTGCTCGCTGGTCTTCTTCGGGTAGCGATGGTCGGCTTTCTTCTTGCCAGGTCGCTGATTACAGAAATCCTCCGGACAGTTCTCCTCGGCTTCGCTATCGCCGTTCTCCCGGCCAGGTGCATTGTCTGCTCGGCAAATAACAGTGCCGGCTGGTCGTCTGGAAACCTTGCTAGGTTCGCCTCCTCGCCCTGGTTTCTGCTCCGGCACTCCGATGCGAAGTGTCCGAGTTTCTGACAAGAGTAGCACTTCACCGTGCTCTTGTCTCTCCGTGTCGGTCCTTCTTGACGGCTCGAGCTGCTTCCGCGTCCTCGCGAATCTCTGCCTCGACCTCGTCCTCGACCTTGTCCGCGTCCTCGGACTTCTCCACTGTAGCTGTTCCGTCCTGAGAAATTTGAGAAGGATTCGGCTCCCCCGGATCTTCTCTGTCTCGCCGTCCACTCTTCATGCGTGAGTAGGAGATTCTGCTCGTCTCCTTTGTCGCCGTAGCCCCGAAGGTCTCTCTTCGTGGGTTTTGAGATGCCCAACAACCTCTTCAACCGTCATAGTCATGAGATCGCCGAACTGCTAAATCGACGTCACTATCTGCATGTACCTGCGAGGCAACGCACGTAAAAATCTGGTGACAATGGTGGTCTCGTCCACCTTGTCTCCTAGAGAGCGTATGCCGGTCACGATGGACGTGAGTCTCAGAGCGAAGTCGTCCACCGACTCGCTTTCCTTCATCCGCATGACCTCGAACTCACTCTTCAGGGTCTGGACTTTGGCATCCTTGACGCGATCTGCGCCCATATGCATAGTCCGAAGCGTCTTCCGTGCTTCTTTTGCGGAATCCTTCTCAGAGAGCATGAGAAGGAGTTCTTCTGGAACAGCTTGGTAAATTTCTGCGAGTGCCATTCTTTCTTTGCGCCCTTCAGAGTCGCCACCTTCAATGGCCTCCCACACTCCCTGCGCTTGCAGATTTACCCTCATCTTCAGCGCCCACACGGCGTAATTGCTCTTCGTGAGCATGGGGTAATGGAGTGTTACAGTGCCTTCCCTGGATTCTGATTTCTTCACAACCAGATCTCCGATCGTCGATTCTGATGAAGACATGTTCTTCGATTGAAGCTCTGATACCACTTGTTGGATCCCAAACCACGGATCTACGAACAACGAGTAATCACCACGAATCAAACGAACTAAAGAGCATAAATTTTGGGAGAAGAATTTCTCTGATTAATATTGAAGACAATTACAAAGATAACTCGAAAAACATAATGGATTCAGTCTCTACTCTTAACTCTCTTAATTTACAGAGTACACTGCTAGGTTTATATAGGCCTCACATAGGCAAAACCCTAGCTAACAGAATCGCACTAAATCTGGAAACTACCCTAAATAATCTCGCCAAATCTTTACTTGCTCCTCAAGTTACGCGCTTTCCTTTCTGGGTAGACTTTCCCTTTTCTGCCCGGACAGTCTTTCTGTCCCCGAGCTGACCTGCTCGTATGCTCCGGGCTGAGTTTGCCTTCTATGCGGATTCTCTTCATGTGTTCACCCGAGCTGGTCTGAACGTCTGTCCGTCCCTTGTTCTGGTCGTTACCCGGGCTGACTTCTCGCAAGTCTTTCTGCCCGTCCTGGCTTATGGTCGTCATCCGGACTAAGTCAAGCTTAAGCTCACGTTTTCAGCTTATTAAATAGCATAAAAAATTATTAATTTTATTTATTATTAATATTTATTTATATTATATAATTTGAGAGAAAAATCCTAAATTTATTTCGAATATATAATAATAGAATGAAAACTTAATCATTTGGATGAACATACAACATAGTAAATAACGAAATTGTTATTTAACCATTGATCTTGGTTTGGATAAATAACGAAAATAAAACATAACTACTTGTATTGGATTTTTTTTACTTTTTTTTTTTTGGTAATCTTCTTCGAAAAGCTGTCCTTCCTTGAGATTTGATGAAAATCAATATACTATATTAATGATTAATCTCTTAATCTTGGAGTTGATAATATGTGATTATTAAGATACATACATATATATATATATATATATATATATAATCAAAAGTACGCAAATTGAGAGAATATTTGCTAAAGATCATAAAATTTCTATATTACTAAGATAGAATAGTGAAACAATTTTGTTGTCTAAAAATCTTACATGAGATGATAGAGAGCCAATGTGAGCCAAGATTAACCTGCCGATGGATCATGGATGTAATTAGTCGATCATTGCTTACGGATAACATTGATCGGCACGTCATTCTTGGCTCGAATCTCACTCTCTATCTTCTTCATGCAAGAAAATTGAGACTTTTTTTTTTCTTCGTTACACATACTTCCTCATGAAAATTGAAGATACGTGATTGAAATTTAATATGATCTTGTGTTTAATCTCTCACTTGTAGAAACTATATATAGGGACTGAGAGTTGACTTACACACATGGTATCTCTTATGACTTTGCTATATATTCTATTCCTATATCAATAAGCATATTGGAGAATATCATATATACGGGGAAAATACACTATCTTGATGAATTAGGGTGAAAATCAATTCTAGGTCATGAATGTTCTAAAACTCTAAAATTACTGATGTTCGTTGTTTTGGTACGAAGATATCTATACGCAATATATACGCCTAGAAATTTTGATAACCGCCCAAAATTTATATGTATAACTTTCGTATTTTTGGCATAACTCACTTATTTTTTTATCAAATTTTATAAATTAACTACGGTTGGAAAAAAAATAGATATAAGATTTCGGTGATTAATGTTTTATAAAAAAACTTCAATAAAAATACAAAATATCAACCAAAACGTAAATTGGACATTAGTGTCATACGAAATATTTTTTTCGACCAAAATTTAATATACTTGATGACCTATTATGATGAAACGTAAAACACAAAAGTTGTAGATATATAGCTTAGCTTTCTAACCATATGGCGTTCATAAAATTTGGACAAAAAATAAGTGAGTTATGCTAAAAATATGAAATATGTGCAAATCTACTACGGAGTTAGCATCTCCTAATTCGGCGTTCCAATCTTCGAGGTCGACGGTTTAGCACCAAAAGGTCGGTCCTAGTACCCTCGAGGTCGGTGTTAGGAGTTATGACGTCAAATTTGACATAGAAGATTGCTAATACCGCAGTCGGGGTTTCTAATACCGAATTCGGAGAATCTAAAGCAGACTTACGGAAACTATTGGCTCTGAACTCGGCATCCGAAGTTGGTGTTAGAAACCTGTGAATTTGGTCTTAGAAATCCTGACTTCAGTATTAGCAATCTTCAATGTCAAAATTTGACTTTGGTGCTCCTAACATCGCCCTGGAGTGTGCTAACGCCAACCTTTCAGGGCTAAACGTCGACCTCGGAGATTGTAAGACTAAATTCGGAGATACTAACTTCGTAGTAGATTTGCACATCTATCGTATTTTTGGCACAACTCACACATATTTCGTCCCAAATTTGTAAATAAACTAAATGTCTGAAAGAAATATTTTGCATTACCCTAATATCAAGTTTTTTCGTTTTCGTTGAAATTTAGTATTTTATTGAAGTTTTTTTTTTTTTTTTAATAAAACTTAAAAACACTAAAGTGGTAGATCTATCTCTTAGCTTTCAAATCGTAGTTCATTTACAAAAGGGAAAATGGTGGCGTAGGTACCCATAGTGTATGACAAGTTGATATTAAGTTCCCATTCTTTTTCTTGTGTGGAAAAAGTTGCCAAACTCTTATTTTGTGTATTCCGTCATGTTTTTGCCCCGAATCGTATCACATGTCACATTTTGAACCCATTAAATATACCATCTTTATTTTTTAAAAATTAAATTTATTTATCAATGATAAACAATGGTCTATTTAATGGGCTTAAAGACATGACACGTGGCTCGAGTTTGGGACAAAAATATGACGGAATACACAAAATAAGAGTTTGGCAACTTTCACCACACAAAAAAAGAATGGAAACTTAATATTAACTTTACAAACATTATGGGTACTTATGCCACCATTTCCCTTTACAAAATTTGGATACAAATGAGTGAGTTAGGCCAAAAATACGAAAGCTATGCAATTTATCTACGAGTTGATATTGCTAACTCCGACAAAGATCTGCACAATATATCATATTTTCCCACAACTTACTAATATATTATCCAAATTCTACGATTTGAATCTTATTTTGAAGCCATAAGATGGATCTACAACTTTGTAGTTTAAGTTTTAGCAACAAAAACCTTATGAAAGATGAATTTAAATAACCCAAAGTTCCATTAAAAAATTGTGTTCGTTTTCATATTTTCCGACAATTTTCGCTTCCCCCTGCACAAACTAACTTCACGATATTGCTATGCTCTCAATCTAACCAACGATTTACTACCATCATCATTTGGAGATCCGAGGAGAAAAAAATGAATAGGAAATGACAAAGATTTTCTTAGAGCAAAAAATGAGGGAAATGAAATGAAATGGGGTGAAGAGGCTGTAATGATATCGTGGGTGTATTAAAAAAAAGGCATGTATATTTTCGTACGCAAACAAACAATGAATCGACTTTCTCCCACTTTATCACTAGATAATATATTTTCCCTATATACGTAGCTTATAGTTTTTAGTAGTTGTTGATTCTTCCTGGGGGATTAAAACCTTGGAAAGAGATAATATATATCAATTAGTATTACTACTTATGGATTGCAACGGACTTGCAAAAAATAAAATAATAATTTTCATGCCCAGGTTAATAAAAAGACATGTGTTTAGTATGTTTTGAAGATTAAATTTTACTAAATCAATAGACGATAAATTAATAATTCTAATAAAAATAAACGTTTAGAGTAAAAAATAACATTACATAACACATAAGTATCTACAGTTATAAATTACTATAAGTATACATACGTAGCATCATTGGCATAGCTAGTAATGCATGAGTGTGCATAGGCATAAAACTAAGTTTTTTAAAATTTGCATTACTACATATATGCTTGATGTTGTGCTCAGTTTATTTTGTTTATAATTATAATTATACAAGTGATCAAGTTTACTTGCCTAGCAAGTTTTTAATTTAGCTATTGTATTCGGTAGATTTTATTTTGCTTGACCCCCAAGTTTTGATGTCTTGTATAAGTACACCTTGTCTTTCATTTTTATTGACTCCTCACTTGTACTCAACGCATTACAAAACACAGAGCTAACTCTCCTTTTTTGCTTTCGTATTCCCAATTGATATATATAATAGATACTAAGGGTGGGTGTTTGAGTAAGAGAGTTGTCGTTTGTGTAGCCTTGTCGATTTATTCCGAGTACTTACAGTAAACTATCTCGATTGGAACCTATATTTAGTATCAGAGAGGGTTGTAAGTGCTGTTGTTAGGTCTCTTGAAATTCTTAGTATGCTTTGTGGTTGCGGTTATAGCTGATCTTCAACATCAGAAACGATTTCTTGAGATTTTACTGTGTGGGTTTTCTTTGTGTCGAGGTACTACCAACACGATGGGTGATCTCCAAGTCGTCAGAGGAATCAAGAAACTCAACAACAACAACTACAACATGTGAGAAACATGTATGGTGTCCTATTTGCAAGGACACGACCTTTGGGAGGAAGATGCTAACGACATCTTGCGCAAATAGAGAATCAAAATAGAAAAAGCAATGTTCACTCTGAAGACCACCATTGAAGAAGAGATATTGGAGCACATTCGGGACGATAGGATGCCCAAAGAAGCATGGGAGATGTTCGTGGCACTTTTCTCAAAGAATAACGATGCGAGGCTACAACTCTTGGAGAACGAGCTACTTTCGATCTCACAACGCGACGTGACGATTGCTTACTATTTTCACAATGTCAAGTCAATATGTCGTGAGATTAGCGATCTCGATCCGAAGTCCATCATCGGAGAGGCTCGTATAAAGAGGATCGTCATCCACGGGTTGAAATCGGAGTATCGAAGCTTCGTGATTGCTGTACAAGGATGGCCCATTCAACCATCACTTGTATAGTTCAAAAATTTGCTTGCAAGTCGAGAAGCATTAGCTAAGAAAATGGGAGACATCACGGTGAAGAATGAAGAGGATAAACGCCTCATGTTGACACATAAAGAATGATGAGTGGCCTAGAAGAAGAAGAATCATGGAGCTGAGTCTTCCTCAAGCTCGTCAAGCCGTGGCGGGTACGGTGGAGATAACCAAGCACGTGGTAGAGGCCGAGGACGAGGGCGAGGTCGTGACATGCGAGGTCGCGAAAGTAGCTCACCCCGCCAAGAAGGCACCCCAGTCCAAAGAGAGAAGAGCACAACAAAGTTCTACAATTGTCAGAAACGTGGGCACTATGCATCGGAATGCCGCAGTAAGAAGCACGACGATTAAGCGAATCCGACAAGATTCCACAAAGATGATAAAATGTTGATGTTTGCCCAACAGGATGGAACGTTAAAGTGCGGAGAAACGAGGAGACGAGCATCGGGCGAGATCGACACCGAGCTCGGGCGAGAATCGGTCAGAGAAAAGACTGACCTGGAGGAGCCAGTTGATCTGAAGTCAAGCCCGGAGCCCGAGCTGATGATGGTCGAGAAGAGGCCCAGCCCAGAGAAGATGGAAAACGAGACGGTCGTGCTTATCGAGGACAAGGTTATTGAGAACCTTCTCGTACAGAGACATAAGAATGTCTATACCGACTTGGTAGTTAGACAATAGTGCGAGCAACCAGAAGACGGGAGACCGAGCAAAGTTTGGAGAGCTCGATGAGAAAATCGTAGGGAACGTGAAGTTCGACGATGAATCGATCGTCAAAATCAGAGGTAGACAAGGTCCATTCTGTAACATCATCAGCCTTGGTCAGATGACAGAAGTCGGAACCACGGTGGTGATGGGCGGCTCGTACTTGAAGATGTGCAACCAAAGTGGCGCCCTGTTGATGAAGGTGAAGAGAACACAGCCTGTACAATATACTACTGGAGACGGGTCAACCCGTCTGTTTAACGGCTTCCCTTGCAGACCCAGCTTGGTTGTGGTACACACGACTTGGGCACGTAAATTTCTACGCGCTCAAGATATGGGGTTCCCAAGATATAACACCCCAATCAGCTTTGTGAATATTGCATGGTCGCGAAACAGGCAAGAGTGCCATTTTCGATCAAGGCCATGTTCCGAGCAGATCAATCCCTCCAACTTATGGACGCTGACTTGTGTGATCCAATTACCCCGGCCAACTTAGCTGGGAACAAGTACTTCTTTTTGCTTGTTGACGACTACAGCCGTTGGATCTAGTTTTATACGATCAAGGAGAAGAGTGGAGCCTTGGAAGTCTTCAAGAAGTTCAAGAGGCTCGTGGAAAACCAGTCAGGACATAGACTGAAGATCCTGCGAACAGATCGAGGAGGCGAGGTCACGTCTCACAATTATGCGGAGTATTCCATAGAAGAAGGTATAGAGCGACACGTCACCGCACCATACGCGCCTCAGCAGAACATCGTGGTGGAAAGATGGAATCGGACCGTCATGGACACAGCAAGGAGTTTGATGAAAAGCATGCAAGTCGCGGCGAGGTTCTGGGGAAAAGCAGTACTACATGTCATGTATTTGCTGAACCGTCTACTGACGAAAGCGCTTAGCAAGTGCACTCCTTACCAAGCGTTGAAAGGGAAGAAATATCATCTAGAGCATTTGAATGTGTTAGGGTGTACCACACATATGAATATTGTAGGTCCACACCTCAAGAAGCTCGATGATCAGAGTCGGCCGATGGTGTACCTTGGCCCCGAGGACAGGAGCAAGGCACACAGGTTTTATGACCCCCTACACGAAAAACTGCATGTAAGCAGAGACGCCGTGATCGAAGAGGAAATGAAGTGGGATTAGCGCGACGAGAATGGAGAGCCCGAACAAAAATCGGTGGAGTTCATCCTCAAAGAGGAAGAGGCAGTCGAGTAGGAAGAAGGGGATATTCCGTTCCAAGGACTAGCAACGGCCAGTTAAAAAAAATCAATTCGCTTGGAACCATCATGAGTGGAACCAACTCACCACCAGGCTCGCGCAACCCAGGATTATGTATGAATACCCCGATATTCGAGAGAGCTAGTTCGGGAGGAATCAACTCGGGAGACTCATCGATCAAGGACGGGCCAAAAGAGTTTTGTACCCTTTCTGATGACTACAAAGAAGCGTGACAGCTTGCTTTGAGCCCAGAGGAGCTTCTGCTAGTTAGTGAAGAGGAACCAACCAACTACCGCGAGGCAGCCATCAAGAAGGAATGGCATGAAGCGATGAAGCGAGAGTTGGAGTCCATTGAGAATAATCATACGTGGGAGCTAGTCAACCTTCCAAAAGGTCATAAGTCCATTGGTCTGAAATGGTTCTACAAGCGCAAGAAGGACACAAAAGGCAAGGTCCTCACCCACAAGGCTAGACTGGTGTTAAAGGGCTACTTGCAAAAGCAGGGGGTACACTTTGAGGAAGTTTTCGCTCCAGTAGCCAAACTCGACATGGTCAGGCTGATCCTAGCCCTTGCTGCTCACCGAGGTTGTAAAATACATCACTTGGACTTCAAATCAGTGTTCCTAAATGGTGAACTGGAAGAAGAAGTCTACGTTGCTCAGCCGGAAGCCTTCAGCGACAAAACCGTAGAGCACAAGGTGTATAAGTTATCGAAGACTCTTTATGGGTTGCGACAAGCACCACGAGGACTATGAAGAATCTTGGTTTCAAGAAGTTCTCCCAGGAGCAAGCAGTCAACACGAGGAGCTCAGGAGAGGATTCCTTAATCATCGGTGTTTACGTCGATGACCTGATCATGACTAGATCCTTTGCAGATGGCATAAATGGATTCAAGGAGCATATGATGAAGGAATTCGATATGAGCGACCTTAGACTACTCTCAAACTACCTCGACATCGAAGTCGATCAAAAGAAGGATTCTATCATGGATTCAGTGAGCATAAGAAGATCCTGAAGTAATTCAAGATGGCGGATTGCAACCCGAGAAAGTATCTGATGGAACCAAAGTTGAAGCTCGGGAAGGACGCAGAAGGAACACCAGTGTATCACACAGAATATAGGCGTGCCATCGGGTGCCTCAGGTTCTTAACCCACACCCGACCTGACATCTCATATGCAGTTGGCATGGTGAGTCGTCACATGGAAAAGCCTACTACTCTACACCAGCATGCTGTGAAGCACATCCTTCGTTACGTGAAGGGAACGACGAGCTATGGGATCCAGTACGAAAGATGACATGGAGTTGAAAAACTGATTGGTTTTACCGACAATGATCTATCCGGTGATGTTGATGATAGAAAAAGTACCGGAGGGATGGCGTGTTACCTCAACATTAATCTAATCACATGACAGTCTAAGAAGCAGAGAACTGTGGTCCTTTCATCTTGTTACACCGAGTTCATGGCAGCGAATGCAGCGTCGTGTCAAGCATTTTGGTTGAGAAACTTGTTGAGCGAAGTGACTGGAGCCGAGAAGAAGCCAGTGGTTCTCTATGTCGACAACAAGACTGCAATCGCATAGATGAAAAATCCTATGTTTGATGGACGCAGCAAGCACATTCATACTCGCTTTCACTTTATTCGCGAGTGTGTGGAAGAGCAGGGAATCATCGTGGAGTTTGTCAGCACCAAAGAGCAACGAGCTGATATTCTCACTAAGGCTCTAGCGTGATTCAAATTTGCGGAGATGCGAGAACTACTAGGCGTAAAGAACTTCGAACCAAGTCAATTTACGGAAGAGAATGTGAAAAATAAACTTGACTTGCTGATCAAGTTTACTTGCCTAGCAAGTTTTTAAGTTAGCTATTTTATTTTGTTGATTTTATTTTGCTTGACCCCCAAATTTTGGTGTCCTATATAAGCACACCTTGTCTTTTATTTTTAATCACTCCTCACTTGTATTCAACGCATTACAACCAAAGAGCTCACTCTCATTTTTTACCTTCCTATTCCCAGTGTATATATATATATATATAAAATAGATACTTAGGGTGTTTGAGTAAGAGAGTTATCGTTATTGTAGCTTTGTCGATTTATTCCGAGTACTTTTGGTAAACTATCTCGATTGGAACCTAAAATCAATACATCTTTATATATTTGTTTATTTATTTTTTTTATATGTGTGGGGCATGAAGACTTCGTATTTTGCATTTTGTTGGAGGTATATTCTAAATGTTTATTTTTTCTCGTTAAGATTTAATGTTTTCTTTTTTGTATAACTTTGAGTCCATGCACTACGCTAAAGTAGTAAACGTTACTTAGCAATATTAGCGATGCACACCGTGTTCTCGACAGTGTCGATGAGTTACTTGGCGTTGTCAGCGTCGTACTCGACCGTGTTGGCACCACTCGTGTATTCTCTATGGTGTCATTGACGTATTCGACGATCGGCGATGCACTCAGTGTTCTCGACAGTGTCGATGATGTATACTCGCATCCGAGTGCGTTGTCGACATCACCAAGTCTGTTACCGACACCGTCGTGATCATCAACTATAAAAAAAAAAAATTGGGCCTTATACCTAAAAAAAAAACATATAAATTTATTTTTCAGGAACTGTAAATAAGAGATCTTTCTGCTCTTATTATCTTTTTATTTATTTTTTAAATAGTTGAATATTTTTTTCTCTCCAATCATATATGTATAGCTTGAATAATTAATTGGATAATTAATTTAAAATTTATAATTAAAAATTGTCTTTTTTTTTCTTTTATGATTAGAGTATTTTTTGTTTTACCAATTTTTTTATCTAAGACTTTTTTTTTGTTAGTTATACGGTGCTTCACCTGAAACACGAGGCTGGCTTTGTCACTATGTAGCATGACAAATTGTGAAAGATATTCCAGATAAGTATAACTAATCACGTAGATTTTTGAAAATATGATTCTTAAATATTGGCTTTAAAAAACATAAGTGTTGAAACATAAATTTCGTTTATTGAATATTTAATTATTCATGATTTCGATTTGTCTATTTATGGAAAGTATTAACGTCCTTGATTTCATGACAACTGGTAGATATTTCAGGAAAGTAATCAAGTCGCATCAATCAAGAAATGATTGAAGCATTCTCTCCCTGCATTGATTGAGGAACTATGTGCTGGATTAATAGAAAAATATTACACGTGATTCCTATGATTGGGGAGTACCAATGAGATGATTTTGTAATCAAGACTTGAAGATATGATTGGAAAAGTTCCTATAAGTCCCGGCTAATGAGGCCCTATTTCGTTATCGCTTAGAGAGAAATTATCAGAAAACTTTGGGAGAAGTCGATCAACATTTTAAGGAGTGAAGTGAAGAAGGACGGGACGTTCGTTTCTGATTGTTGCAAAGGGATCTTGCAAGTTCATCAAGAGTTTACATCTGATGTCAAAGCTGTTGTCGTGACAACAAGGGGGAGTTTCCTATTTACGCTTTGAATCCTGTATGTATTACTGATTGTCATCTTCATCTGTAATCTCTTGGTTGATTAATCTGGGCGAGTGCTCCGCAGAAGTAGTGACAGAAAGTCAGAATTACATTACTAAAAAGTATTGGTGTTCATTTACTTATGCCGCACTCGTTTTATTCCTATTCTTCACGTTCATAACGTTATATTACATGTGCAACGCGAAAATACGTCTTAACAATAAGCGTCTACTATTGGTCTATGTATAATCTCTTGATATTCTCAATATTGCTATTTTAATAAATATATGACATATTAAATGAATATTCTTGATATGCTAAAACGAGAGTATTTTTGCTGGATAAATAAAATAATCAATAATTAATAGTTAATACATGATAAAATGATATTTTATTAATTTATATATTGATTGATAAATATTTGATTGTATAATAAAAGTTGAGAGCCCAATATTATTAAAGACATTGTATTGTATTGTATATTTAATAGAAAACCAATGATGACATAAAAAACAAAAACAATAATAATATTTTTCATGTAGATTTCAACATTCGAACAAACCATATTTTCACTATTTATCACTATTTAGCATGATTAACGATTTTAGTTTTATACGAATGGTTATCAACATGCATATGCAATGAGAACGACACTAATTTTTTGATAATGCAATTCGGATTATTCATTGTAGATAACTTACTCTATATATGGGCACTCACCCAAATTAATCAATCAAGAGATTACAAAAAATATTTTAAAGACAATAAATCATATAGATTCAAAGATTAAAGGCTTCCACTTAACTCTGACACTAGATTAAAACATATAGATTCAAAGTTTAAAGGCTTCCCCTTCAACTCTGATACTTGACTTGTTTTAACTCTTGACGATTTGCTAGATCTCCTTGCACCTAATAATGGTGATTGTCCATTCTTCTTCACATCACTAAGAATTGCCAGTTTTTTTCTCTCGAAGATTTTGAATTATATCTCTGTAAGTGCTATCCATTTGGACCTCAATAGCTGGGTCATATAGGGCCGATAAAATACAATCCTTCTGTGAGCTTAAGCTTGACTTAGTCCGGATGACGACCAGAGCCCAAGACGGGCAGAAACACTTGCGAGAAGTCAGCCCAGGTACCGACCAGAACAAAAGACGGACAACAGTTCAGCCCAGCTCGGGTGAACACATCACTACTAGAAATAGTTGAATACACGACAAATTTTACACAACAGCCATGAACATATGTCGTAAAATGTGCGATTGCACGACAATTTTGTTGTAATTGTCGTCTATTTGTTTTTAATTCCCGCTCGCTGCGACGTGATATCCGTTCGTTGTAACGAAATGATGTTTCCACGTCTATTTTTTCTGTCGTTCATTGCATGGTTCTAGACACTTTAGTACAACATATATTTTAACCTGTTATTTTATCATTTTTAATTTCACGCTCGTCGCAACGAAACTTAGACTCGCTGCAACGATAGTTCCTTATTAATTTTTTCTTTTCTCAATTTTTTAAAATGAGGTTTAATTAGTTAATTCCTAACCTCACGTTGGTTCTCTACTCATTCGCTGCCCCTTTGTTATTTCTTTTAATATTTTATTTATTTTCACCGATTAAACCCTAACCTTTGGTGCGATGTTGGTTAATTAAGAAGCAACGAAATGTTTATTTAGCCCAAATCCGGTTAATGTATGATTTTTTCACGGTAGTTGCAACGTGCATGATTTAGGCTTCCGCGAAAACACCTTTATTTCCAACCTGAGAGCAACGTAAAACTGCTAATTTTAGCCGCCATGCGCGCGAGTAAATTCTCGTTGTGACAAAAGTTTGATTATTCCACGATAGTTGCAACGTACGTTTTTGCCGCTGCGGCGAGAACGTCTTTTTCCAAACCGAAAGCATTAAACTTGTTTTGTTGGGTTTTTGTTTTGACGAGAATATTTGTGGTTGCGACTAAAGTTTAATTTTTTCATGATAGCTACAACGAACATGTTTTAGGTTGTGGCTTAAGAACCTTTTTTCCAACCCGAGAGCAACGTAAGTTTTTTTTATCAGGTTTGCCGCAACAAAAGTAATAATGGCTGCGACAAAATATTATTTTTTTTTACAATAGTTGCAACGAATTAATTTGCGAATAAAATTTCAATTTCCCTCTTTTTCCCCAAAATTCGAAATACGAGTTTTATCTGATTTTCTCCATTTCTAAATTTCAATTTCCCTCTTTTTACCCAAAATTCGAAATACGAGTTTTATCTGATTTTCTCCATTTCTTTTTGAGTTTTCTCTTCAACCTTTAATCTTCTTCTTCTTCTTCTTCTTCTTCTTCTTCTTCTTCTTCTTCTTCTTATACACCATTCTCACATCGCCGCAAAATATTCCGGTCGCCTTCTACGTCGTCATCACCACCATCTCCAAGTCGCCAGTACGCGACCACCACGCCACCACGCTGCCACGGAAATCGCCACCATGCCGCCGGTTCGTCCCTTATCCGTACACGCTATTCAACCTCAACAAAGCCCCAAAATTAAAAGGTTGATTTTTTAAACCCTAATTTTCTTTCCTAATTAAGTTTACAGGTTTGATCTTGATGAATTTCTTATAGATTTGTGTGATAATATTGATTTAACTTTGATAATTGCGTGATTATATAAAGTTTTTAGGACTGTGTTAATATGTTGCAACCTTCGGGGAAAAAACGTTCGACATCTTCACAACCAACGCCGAATTTCAGAAAGCAAAAAAAATTAGTAGCACAAGCGGTACCATCTTTCGGCAAACAACGTTATTCATCAAAACAATCGAACGTGTCGTTTCGTACGCCATCTCCACAACAGGCTCAGTCCTCTAGCCCTTAGCTCTTTGGGTATTATTTTTTTCATTGTTTGTTATAGGTTTGATAATTTTGGGTTGATTGTTTCTAAAATATAAGTTTTAATTTAATATGTTATGTAGATAATGCAACCACTCCCTCTAAAATACCAAGAAAAAAACTTAGTTGGGAAGAAAACGGGACATGAGGAACACTTAAAGAAGCCGTCGAAAGTTTTCTACCTTGGCCAGAGAGATTAGTTGAGAAGATTGACGCTAAATGGAGTCATGTTTCTCGTTTCAAAAATCTCAAGTAAAAGATGATCATCTGACCAAACCAACCATAGAACTAGAAGGACTGATTTGAGAAGATGACGTTTTCCGAAGGTCTACTGGTGAGGTACGCAAATGGTTCAATGTTTTGTAATCGTCGGAGTATAATTAGTTTACAAATCACTTCATATTTTAACAGATTTTCCGCAATCAATTTTCAAGACTTGTACGAAATTGAAGAAGATAAAATATTTGCAAAAGGAAATCGATGAGGTTAGAAATCGACGAGGTTAGATTGGAAGTAGCAGATTATGTCGCAAGTTTTACTTGATTAGAAGTGTTGTTTGTCGTACTTATGTTTATTTTCACACGTTAGTTTTGAACAAGTTAGATTAATGTTAGTTTTTTCGTATATTACGATAAATTTTTTGATGTAGATGTTGAATATTTAAGTATGTTTAATGTTGGTTATATTGGATATATTTTGTTGCATGAAGGTCCGCATAGAAGGCAAGCTCAGTCCGGAGCATACGAGCAGGTCAGCTCGGGGACAAAAAGACTTTCCGGGCAGGAAAGAGAAAGTCTACCCAGAGAGGAAAACGCGTAGCTTGAGGAACAAGCAAATCAAGTCAAAGATTTGACGAGATTTTTTAGGGTAGTTTCTAGATTTAGTGCGATTCTGTTAGCTAGGGTTTTGCCTATGTGAGGCCTATATAAACCTAGCATTGTAAACTGTAAAACAAGTCGAGTAGATTTTGAGTCCATTAAGTTTTTCAAGTTATTTCTTTGTAATTGTCTTCGATATTAATCAGAGAATCTCTTCTCCCAAATTCGTGTTCTTAAGTTCGTTTGATTCGTGGTGATTACTCGTGTTATTCGCAGATCCGTGATTTGGGATCCAACACCTTCGTCGTCTTTATGACTTAATTTGGCCCTCGATGCCCTCCATTAGATGATAATCATTCTTCCACAGAATATGGCATGTGATCCTTTCAGACAAGTTTGAAGAGGTCAACTCAACCATACATTCAAGATACAGATATCCCTTGATTGGTGAGTCTTAATTGGGTTGACTAGATCATAGACTTAAACACTATGATATAACATTAAATACAATAATATCTTTCCAAATATAAGCCAATATGATAATGTGCATAAACACTTAAGTGCATAAAAATCATGTTCCTACACAAATAATAAATAGAAAAAACTGTAGGTTCGATCCCCACACCCTCCACTGCAGCAAAGTTGCATTAAAAAAAAAAAAAAAAAGACTTTGTTCAAAAGTTTCATCCAAATTTATACGCTATTTCTATCACTGCATCCGTATGAAAATATACTAGTAATAATTGCTCTTATTAATAAGAATAACGAGATGTATCATTACATAAAAAAGACCCTGATTAGTTGATTACTGGTAGTGATTAATATAAACCCCGATTTATATTAAGTATTGATCATTATTAATTATTTTTATGCTTAAAACTCTCATAGATCATTAATAGTCTATTTGGTTCTTCTTTACTCTTCTTTGGTTTAAATTGGATAAATACTAGCATATGAAAAGAAAAATAGGTTAGCAAGTAACAATAATTGCTAAAATATTTAAAAGGATGCTTTTATAAGAAACTTTAATGAGAAATGATGAAATATTTGTGGTTTCAACCGAAAACCGAAATATGCACTGAAATTTAACCAGTACATTTTCTCTACATCATCTTTTGTTTCATAAGTTATACCGCTTTCAGGTTTAATTTATATAATCATATTCCGTACCCAAAACTTCTGTTTAATTCAGGTCAACTAACTAAAATTTTATTGGGCCCTATTTAAATTTTTAGTCCTAAATTGTTATTGTGCGTTCACGTGAGCTAAATAAATATAATTGTCATGATATTATTTTATCTTTTCTGTTACTAGCAACCTTTCTCGTATTTTATTCAAGCCCTTAGCCCTCCAAGTCCCGTGAATGTTTGCGGGAATTGAACGATGCGGCAAATATTTTTTGAAAAAAAAGGCCTAGATATGTCCGGCTTCCAATAAATTTGAAATAGAAAATCTGTGACCAGGAAAAACCAGACAAGGATTTTTGGGTCTCTTTTATTTGTTTAGTAGAAAATATTTTTGAATACTAACGTTTCTTTAGTCCGTAAGGCGATTTTTTTCGTAAACTTCAGAACTTTTAGTGTCAAAATAGTTACTGTATGATAATTGACAAGTAAGGAAGATAAAGAAATAAAATAGTAAATTTATTCAATAAAAAATGGAACTTGGAATGTTGATAAACGTAACACGGATTACAGATTGAGAACTTCAAAATATTCTTTATTTCTTCAGTCATGAAGGAATCTTATTGCACTCATTTTTTGGCGTAACATCCAATGTTTCTTTTGTTGGCATTGGGATCTACTTTTGCTAACTTTGTTACCTTGCGAGGATTCTCCAATAGACGTTCAGTCACGGAAGATCCGACTCTAATAATACCGTTTAAACCGGAACTGTAAGAACGTCTCGAGCCATCAACAATGAAATTGAGAAATCCCTTCACCGCCATGCCAGCATCTGAGGATGTGTAGGAAGGAGCTGGTGTTGGTGGAAGCCTAGAAGACTTGGATTATTAGTGAGAAAGACGATATTTTAGTTCTCTCAAATCGAAAATAATATAAGAAAATAAGGTAAGAGTGCGTCAACATAAAAGATTGAGATAAATTGTAAAAAAAGATTACGAATATTTTCAAATCGATAGTTAGTTGCCTATCACAGTCTTCAAGAAAAAGTTCGCTGAAACGATCTGGTTATAACTTGATCCAGATTTAAATGAGCTCCATGCAAGAATGACAACCTTAAACATTATGACGAATTCCAATTCACAACTGTATCCGATCTGCTGTTAAGAAAAATATGATATTTAAAAAAGAAAGAAAAAAACGAACTATGAAGTGTTCTTGTCTCAAAATCTTACATGAGATGATAGAGAGCCAATATGAGCTAAGATTAACCTGCCGATGCATGTAATTAGTCACTAATTACATAAAACATTGATCGGCAAGTCATTCTTGGCTCGAATCTCACTCTCGGTCCTCTTCATGCAAGAAAATTGAAACTTTTTCCTTCGTCAAAATAGGATACACACTTCCTCAAGAAAATGGAAGCTACGTGGTTTAAACTTAATATCTTATGTTTAGTTTCTCCCACGCAGCAACTATATATAGGGCAGAGAGTTGACTTATACATATGTAATCTCTTATGACTTTGCTATATATTCTATTCCTATATCAATAAGGAAAGGAATATGATCATATGTCAGCTTCTAAGTTCTAATCCAATTAGTTTGTTGATTCTTCTTGCGGGTTGAATAGAGATATATGTTCTCGGCTAATATTAAAAAATAATGATTGGACCAATAAATTTATTCAACGTTCGTGAACCTAGAGTATATGGACTGTGCACATATATTTCTATATAAGTAAATTTGATAAAATCACACGTGGTTAACTTATTTAGGTATTTTCCTATGCTTTTATATATATATATATATATATATATATTACCGTAAATATCTCAATAAAATCATAGGCCCTCCAAATAACCTTTTCAAATCAACCAAGCTTGCTTGGCTATAGTGGTAACAAATTCCATAACTCTCTAAGACGTCACGGGTTTAAATTTTATAAGGCGCAAATGCGTGCTCTCTTTACATATGTAAATTTGACCAGTAGTGTCACTTGTTTTTACATTAAATATATCTATTAATGCGAGAATGCATATTAACTTTGCCCAATAATGTCATCCCATTAAAAAAATAACTTTTTGAAATCTATAAAAAAAATATTTTATTCATTAAAATAATTAATCCTTTAAATTTCATTTTTATGATATAAAGATAGAAATATATTTCTGGCTAATCAAACTTGTAAACTCTTTTGCATCAAAGAATGTCATTTTTTTTATCCTGGTTTCGAGCGTTTGATAAAGTGTACGTGAATTAAATAACACAAAATTATATATTTACTTTGAAAAAGTTAGAATAATATACCTTCATAGCAAAAAATCTATATATATTTCATGGTATGATTTGATACTGTACAAGTGCGACATTTTGAACTCTAAATACCAAGTAGTAGCTATCGTCCCGTTACGCGTGAATAGTGATCGAATAAATTCCTGATCTCAATGTATGTTTTCAGATTTTTTAAGTGTCTAGAACGTAGGACTCATAACGTACAATTTGAGAATGATAATTTCCTTCAATTATTTAGTGGTTATCTTTATCTACGTCATATATGATCGAGAATTTATTCAGAATCAATTCTATATTTAAATCTATTTTAATATATCTAATTCAATAATTTCCATACTGTTGGGGTCGAATTTGATTCTTAGGACCAGATAGGCCCGCACACGCATGACTCAGGCCCTAAGGAGGGCAGAAGAGAGAGAAAGGGCCGGAACAAAGAAGATCTCTAACTAATGCAAAGAGGAGGCCCAAATTAAACACATGCCCATCAGAAACAAAGATGCAAGGATCAGCCTCAATCTGGTCGAAAGAAGACCAAGTCGTACGAAGACCTACTCGAGGAAGGGCGCTCGAACGTGAATTGGGGTACGATCCATTCTACTGTGACGTCCAGGAAGGGCGTCCTATCCGAGTCCCATCCTGACCAAACAACAACATCGGCTCACTCGAAAGAAGCTTATCTCCTAAGGAAAGACATGACTCTACGCACGTCCATGTCACCATAACAGATTCTAGGAGGACCACCGGATTATGGTTTTGTTAAAACCTAGTAATCAGAACCAATTATGAGGCCTAAATACCTTCCTATAAATATTATAAGATGTCACTCATAAAAGTCAAAAGGATAGCCAATTAAAACAAGTGTTAAGTCCTTCACCCCAAAAGAGTGCCATCTCTTATCCCAAGAACATTTCCTTTTCAGCCATTATTGTACAAAACGAAAATCTAAGCTTGCACTTGGTTTTCTCCATAATCATATGTACTAAGGCAAAGGAATAGAATAATTCGGAGGATTTTTTCATAGCTATTTTTGCTAGCTCTCTTGTCTTCATCTCTTCTAAACTGATCATTATTCGCGTACGATATTAAGGGATACATACGGCCCTAATTCATCAACTGAAAAACACCCTAAAAACGACGTTTGTGCAACGCTGGAACAAGAAGTTTTTACCCAGAACACAAAGTGCTTATAATCAATGATGGGCATTTTATGTAACATTTGAACTTTGAAGTCAAGACGAATCCCGATAATGCTAAAAGCGCTTGTTTTGAGTCATCGAGTGTATAACAAATCGAACTAATCGACCCTAACTCAAATTTCATTCGACTAATTTTTTTCCATAATCCCAGACAAAATTTAAGCTGTAACATAACTCTTAAAAACACTTTTGGTAGCTCTGTGATTAAATTCTTCATATAAGATTGGTAGGCTTTTAAGCCTTTCTGTAAATTTTTAATTATTGGTGATCACCACTACACATGATGTATTTTTAACATGTAAGTGAAAAATCTCCTACTATATTGTCGTTAATCATACCTCGTATTCATGGTTCTGTTCATTCATCGTCTTGAACACCATTTTTTTTTGCGAGCGCAAAAAACTATATCGTTTACGTACAATTCTGTTTCAGTTCTACTTAATTATAACATAAGTGATCTGATTTGATAGTAATATGTATGTTTCACTCATTTATCACTGATGAGTAATAATCGTCAGATACATTTATTATATATTTAATATATTTATGGCTTAGTAGAGGCAATTGTCTCCGCTCCATGAACACACATATTTTAATATTATTTTTTTTTGAAATTTTCCTATTTGTGTCTATCCCTTTTTTTTTAAAATATTTCCAAAAATCTATACTTGCTATGAATTTTGAGGTTCATGTTTTTCGGTGGGTGTCTCCTCGTATTCTTCATATCTTCATATCAAGCTTTTCTTTTTGAAGTGATATTTCATACATTTTTTCTAGTTTCTACCTTTTAAAACGATTGCAAAACTCTCTTGTAATACCATTTACAATCATATTTCACGTACGTTAGAGGCGATCGATCAAGAATAAAGTATTATGTGAGTTTAAGCCTGACTTAACTCAACTCCCAAGTAGAGATCATCCGACCCGAGAAGAAAGGTGTTAGGGATGTGCCCTTAAATGAGAAGTATTCACCCCTTGTATAAGCACTTTGTCATTTCCGAAGAAATAAAGTAAAGTCTTATTAGTTAAAATCTTATTATAGTGCTAAAGATTAAATGAATGTATCCATAGTTCATCAATGTTGCAATTGTATTTTACTATCACAAAAGAGTCAATGCGAGAGAGGATTGGTAAATACAATAAATGAACTAAAAGATAGTCCGTGGTTTAATTTAGAAGGTGGGAGCCTCTTAATTGTCAACCATTAGTGTGACTCAAATATAGTAATCCGAACCGTATTTCAGTATTGGTGTAATACTGATTGAGTGCACCAAGTGTAAAGTGACTTCACACTAGACTGGACCTGACTGATTCGTGAAAGTCATTCAACTAAGACCGTCCCTGATAACTTTAGAATCAAGTCGCAAAAGATGATCAAATGGTAATTAATCTAAATCTTGAGGTGATCTTGAACCCTGACTGTTGGATTGATTGTTCTTTGATTTGCAAGTTAAAGAACAACAATATACTGTTGTTCCCAAAGCCGCAATTTTGGGAACATGATAGTCGACAGGGAATGGTAGCTCGATCACAGATATGGTTATCACATAGCTTTTTCTAAAGTAAAGATGATTCCTTTAATGGTCGCTCGTGAGAAGTAAATGTAACTCATGGCCAACTTACGCTTCGTACCGTAATTGATTTGTTTATAATACCCCCGACTGGATTAAAGAAGAAAAAGCACGAAGGGGCAAAACGGTATATCGCCTTCTCGAGTGTGAATCATCAAGTGAAAGATTGATTAACCCGATTTTGATTATATAATTGGACAACTTTAAGATAAAGGAATATATTATTCGCATCACTAAATAGTACAATTTCGGGTTTATAGCTGAGTAACACCGGAGTTAACGGACTTATCCGTTGAAGCTTAAGTGATTTGGGTCCATGGTCCCCATGATAGCTTCGTAAAGGATGAATCGCACAATTAGGATATTTATTATTCTAATTTCTGATAGAACTAATTTAAACTGAAGCTTTTGTCAAGTTTTGGAATGTTTCAATATGTTTCGGCAAATGTACCTAATGTTTGCCCGGAAAATAGCTGATCGGTAAAAGTCAAAACGGGAATAAGTTGTCAACATTAATGTTGTAGGAAATTTAATTATGAGAGTTTTTTCTTCAATGATTTTATGTGTAAGAGCTACATAGAGAAAGTTATGAATTATAGATCATGACATAACGTTATGTTAAATTTTCATGAAAATTACTTAGAGATAAAATTAATGGGCTAGGTCCATTGGATTCAATATTAGGTAATTATGAGAGAGGGAATTTGATCAACCTTAGTGGTTAAACCCATTAGGTATTTTCCTTATCATATTTTATTAAAAGATTAATTATGTTAATTATCATGATAAACATATAAGGTAATATTTTGAATCATGGAAATTGCCAATCTTGGTTACCAAGCATGCGTTGGCGATAATGAGCATGAGTAAATTTCGAAATTTATATGTTATGATAATTTAAGATACTAATTAATCATGTTGAAATATGGTATTAATCTAAATTAAATAAATAAGAATTATATCATGAATATTAATTGTGCATGAATCATAAGAACTTGATTTGCAAGTTTTAAATAAAGATTCATATTGCATGAGAATTAATATTGATTGGTTAATGAAATTATTTAATTGATAGGTTATTTACAAATAAGGAAAAAGATTGATAAATCACGTGTCACCTAAATTGATTTAATTGGAATTAAGTTTTGGTTAAAATAAAGAGAGAATTAGACACCACCTATTCATGGAAGGAGATGGAATTTCTTGGTGTTTATTTTGAATGAAGAAAATATATTCCATTGTTTAAAATAATGAAAAAATTCGAAAATGCCTTACATGGTAGGTATTTGATTTTCCTGGTATTTATTTTAATTACATGAAATTAAATCTTTGGTATATTAATCATAAAGAATACGAAATCTACCTTGCATGGAATGTTGGAAATGTTTCTTGATAGATTTGTAATTGACATTAATTAAGGTTGATTGATTTGTAATTGACACTAATTAAAGTTGATTGATTTATCTAAACTTGGAAGTTATGTGTGCATGAGTTTTACTATAATTACAAGGCTTATGCATCACAATTATATCACTGTCACATGGAAAATTTTGTGCTCCCTCTCTTCGAGAAGCTCTTGAAATTTCTCTCCCTCTCAAGAAAGTTCGGCTTAACGTAATTCTCTTCCCGAAAGCTTAGAAATCGCATAAGCTATTAAAAATCGCATTGCCGAGCAGAAAGGTACCCCTTACAACTCATTCAGCCCGGGTATCCCCACCAGCTCGGGTGCCCGTACCAGCTCGGGTGCCACCACCAACTTAGGTACTCTGACCAGCTCTGGTAGTCATACCAGAGATTCCTGCTCGAGCACAACCAGGATACCCATCCCGAGAAGAACCAGCTCGTTAAGCTCAGGAGATTCCTCGATCAAGGATGGCCCGAGGGGATTCCGTCCCCTAGCAAAAAATCTACGAAGAGTCTCAGGAAGTGGAGATGAACCTAGAAGAGTTTTCCTTGTTGTCCACCGAGGAGCCATCCAACTACGAAGAAGCTTCAAACGAGTAGGAATGGCATGAGGCAATGGAGAAGGAGTTGGAGTCCATCGAGAAGAACAAGACATGGGTGCTCACCGACCTGCCCAAAGGTCGGAAGTCCATTGGCTTAAAGTGTATCTACAATCTGAAGAAGGACACGGGGGGGGGGGGGGGGGGGGGATGTCCTAAAGTACAAAGTGAGGCTAGTCGCCAAAGGCTACGTGCATAAGCTAGGAGTTCACTTCGAGGAAGTCTTTGCTCCTATGGCGAGACTAGACACGATCAGACTCATGTTAGCCCTAGCAGCTCATCGAGGTGGGGAGATTCACCACATGGATGTCAAATCGGCATTCTTAAATGATGATCTCGAGGAAGAAGTCTACGTCGCTCAACCTGAAGGTTTCGGCGTCAAGGGCAAAGAGAAGAAGGTGTACAAGCTCTCCAAGGCTCTATATGGGATACGTCAAGCTCCAAGAGCGTGGAATATTCGCCTTGACAAGAGCTTGAAGAGTCTTGGATTCACTAAGTGCCCAGGGAGTAGGCAGTGTACACCAGGAGCAGTGAAGAAAGAGTTCTGGTTGTCGGAGTTTATGTGGACGACCTGATAGACACAGGATCCAGCTTAGGATTAGTAGAGGGATTCAAGAAGAAAATAATGGCCGAGTTCGAGATGAGTGACCTTGGACTACTTTCTTACTACGTACCTTGGTATTGAGGTAGAGCAGAAGAAAGATTGCACTACGATGAAGCAATCATCCTACGCGAAGAAGATCCTCAAGCAGTTCGAGATGGCGGATTGCAACCCGAGAAAGTATCAAATGGAGGCAAAGCTCCAGTTCAGGAAGGATGCTTAAGGGAGAGAAGTGGATCCCATGAAGTACAGTCGCGTGATCGGGTGTCTGAGGTATCTCACCGACACCTGACCAGACATATCTCACGCAGTCGGGATAGTTAGTTGATTCATGGAGAAACCCACAAGCACACACCTGCAGGCCGTGAAGCATATTTTGCGCTACGTGAAGGGAACGACAGACTATGGGATCCAGTATTGAAGAGGAAAGGGAGCAGAAGAGCTAGTCGGCTTCACCGATAGTGATCTAGCAGGCGAGGTTGATGATAGGAATAGCACCAGAGGAATGGCGTTCTTCCTTAATAGGAACTTGATCACCTGGTAATCTCAGAAGCAGAAGACTGTAGCTTTATCCTCGTGTGAATAAGCGGAGTTTATAGATGCCACAGCAGGAACTTGTCAAGCTATGTGGTTGAAGGGGATTCTGAGTGAAGTGACTGGAGACGAGCAGAAGCCAGTTATACTCTACGTGGACAACAAGTTCGTAATAGCGCTGATGAAGAACCAAGTGTTGCATGGTCGGAGAAAACACATAGATACTCGGTATCACTATATTCCCGAGTGTTTGGAAAAGAAAAAGATCATCGTGGAGTTTGTCAGCACGAAGGAGCAGCGGGCAGACATCCTCACCAAGGCTCTAGCAGGAGTTAAGTTCGCGGAGATGAGAGCGCTGCTCGGAGTGAAGAACCTCAGTTCAAGTGAAGCTTATGGGGTGAATGTGAGTTTAAGCCTGACTTGACTCAACTATCGAGCAGAGATCTTTCGAGCAGAGAACATCTGACCAGAGAAGGAAAGGACCCGACCAGGATTGCCCCTACCAAGATTGCCCCGAGAAGAACTACACCCGAGTAGGCTTGCACGGGACACACGACCAGAAGATGCCAAACAACTTGAGGAGAAAGTTTGGAGATTTGATTTGATTTGGTTTCCTGGTTTTTTTAGGATACGAGTGTAAATTGTAGAGTTTTGATTGCGTTTATTTTAGGAAGTTTAGCTAGGGTTTAGCTTTCTAATTTCCTATAAATACTAGTGTTAGTGTTCATTCTTTGTAACTCAATTATTGCGATTCTATTAATCAGAGAAGATTTTTCTCCCAAAGTTTTCTTGCTTTCTTTTTCCTTTGTTCTTCGTATTCTTCTTTTGGTCGCAGATCCTTAATTGGAACCAACATATTACGCATCGTTTAAATATGGATATTTAATCTTATTATGCAAGTTAGATCAATACTCCCTTAAAATAAAAAAATAAAAACATTACCGAATGTCTCATAGTATGTTGCACATTCTTACGTTTATTTTATCGTGGCAAAAGTCCAAAAAATTAACAAATAATTATGCCATAAGAAATTTGAAATTTGTAGGATAGTTTTTTAATTTTTATCTTTTTTTAATTTTTACCAAGATAAAAAAAACTGGAATTTATGGCAAGATTTTTTTTTATCTTTATTTGGAACATTTACCACGACAAAACAAAATTTGAAATATGTCACGTACAAGAAAATATTTTGTGGTACTTTTTGCCGCATGTATTCTTGATATAAAATTACCTCAATCCTAAACAATATGTTAAGATACGATCAATTATAAATTATGTCAAAAGAATCCTAAGCAATATATTTGGACCAACTGGGTAATTTTTACCATTTTTTTAATTATAACATACATTTTAAAATTGATTTAACGATCATGATTACGATCTAGTCTTCGTTGACTTTCTAATGTGTAAAAAATAAATTAAAAATGATATATTACGTAATAAAGCATTTAAAAAAAATACAATTTAAAGGGGTGAAACCGGGACTAGGAACTGAAAATATAATATTTTTTGTTCCTATCCCACAAACCAGGAACCTTTTTTCCCGGTTCCTGTTATAAAAAGCCTTTTTTTTCAAATATGGAACCGGAATCGGGACAAAATCAGGACAAAACCTGGGAAAATATCAAGAACCGGAACCTAGAAAATATTCGGGAAAAAATAAATTAAAATAAAAAAACAGAAACAATAACAAAATACCAAGTTCAAGTTATAAAAATCAAATACAAAATCTGAAATCTAAAACATAATCCAATATTATCAAGATATAAACAACATTATCAATTAATATAATTATATATATATAAAACCGGAACCGGAAGAAAAAACTAAGAACTGATGGTGTTGTCCCGGTTCCAGTTACCCGTTCTCAAACAGAGAATCGGGATGCCCCTTTTCTGATGTAGAGCGAAGTACGAAGAACACAAAAAACACGTCTTTGCAAGATAACGCTCGACTTTCTCAAGAAAAAGCTTAATTTTTATATCATTTTCAACTGAGCCATTAAAAACGTTTTGATCTTCATAATATACTAGAAGAACAACCTAATAAAAGGCATAAATAATTTATACCATATTCCAAATATGGTTATAAATAAATCAAAGTAAATAAAAGAAAGTAAATGAAAATATCACATGAAATAACAAATTTATGCATGAATTTGCATGATATGTAATCTTCTTTATTTTTCCATGATTACGCTCCATCATTCTCCCGATTAGGAGAAAATTCATCCTCAAATTTGGTCCGTCAGCCCGAATCGGAGTTCCCCCGCCATCGTTGTTGGGAATCTGCACTCGGATCCCGATAAAATTATCACGAAATGAGCCTCCGAACCGTCCGGGTAACATTTATAAAATTATTTTAAAGCGGAAAACTTGTTATCCGTACAGTGGTCCGGATATTGGATAATGATCATTTCCCAAGATCTGATAAATATTATGTAATTTAATATTTATAAATCATTATTAATAATCTAGTCTATAGGAAATAAATAGAAAGCAGTAAATGGTCGCATTTATTAACCCAATGCATAAGGCCGTACCTCAGTTGACGACTTCCGGCTGCGCGTTCGGAATTAGGCAGGGCTCCGCCGGTGCTGAGGGAAACACCCGTGATCTTCCAGGATATTCTCCTCGACTCCTCGTACCGCAACGTAGGCTTCTCCGGCAGGACTCCATCGTAAAATTTAACTGATGGTTCTTTTTAAGCTTCCGGAGACTTTGTTTCTTAAGCCGATCCATTAACTCTTAAACCGATCTAATGGATCAAATTAATTAAGGATAAAATTAAATACCTTAGGGTTTTATCAAAACCATAATTCAAATTCTTATCCTAATTTTAATTTGAAATTATACATAAAATATATATATTATTTAATTAATTTTCTATTCCGACGGTAATGATTGAATCTTAAAAGCGATCCAACGGATATAATTAATTAACCAAATTCGAAATACCTAACCTTGGTCACCAAGCTATCAATTTCGAATTATAATTAGGGTTAAAATCAATTATCTTAATCCAACGGCTGATACTAAATCCTAACCGTTCCAATGGATTAAATTAATTTTAGGGTTTTGCTCAAATACCAAAATATTTGGTACTTATGCCCATAGCTGAAACTACCCTCAAAATCAACTCTGCTCACCCCCCCCCCCCCCCCCCCCCTCCCCCCCCCCCCCCCCCCCCCCCCAAAAAAAAAAAAAAAAAAACCAAATGTCGATATTCGAATTCACTAGGGTTTCATATTATAAACCCTTATTCGAATTTACACATATTAAATATATATAACTATATATATATTTATTTATTAATATAAATCTATTAATTAATAATATGATATTAATAATTAAATTATATTAATATCCTCTGACCTCAATATCACATATTCAAATGTCATGGTGACACACAATCATTTAAATTCGTGACATGTGATTTAATTTCACGGTTTATCGAAACGATCATAAACTTAGAGATCTCTACATCACAAATCGTACGTCGAAACGAATCGGTTACATAAGAATTTCTTAGAATTTAATTTACAACAACTTTCATGTTGACAGAAAAATCCAAATTCTACTTTCTTTTGTCAGGTAATTTCGGTTACCAAGATATGGTACTTTTACCACACTATTGATAAAATTATATGATATCTAACTTGACTTCAGTTTTATAAAGTCCTGCCAAATGATTAAAACATATCAAGATGTTTATATCACGTACGTATCATCTGTTACGAAGCTATCCTGGGGACCGTGGACCCGTATCACTTAAGCCTCTACGAAATGCTAGGATGTTCGTCAAACCTCGGTGTAATTCCACTATAAACCCGAGGCTGCACTCTTTAGTGATTTAGTATATATTATTCCCTTAATTACCGAGGGTGAAGCGGTCACCCCGAAGTGGATGGTTAACCGGCCCCACTTTTGATTCCATCTTCCTTAGGCAAGATTATACGATTGAGATTTTTCCGACTAATAATAAATACTCTTACATTTAGTCTTTATTATTTATATATATCCTAATCTCGACATATTAATAATGAAAAAAAATAGACGCTATGTTTACGGGTATGAAAATAGGTTATAACAAATTATATCTATGATGAATTATCATTGAATTATCATTGAATTACTTTGTGGCTTATAACAAGAATTACATTGAATTACTTTGTGGCTTATTTACGGGTTATGGAAATAGGTTATAACAAGAATTATAACAAGAATTATCATTGTGGCTTATTAATAATAATTTATGAAATTTTAAAATACGCGTTCCTAAGAATTATCATCCATATGTTAATATTAAATAAGACAATATTATTTAATCATTAAATAATATCCATATTTAATTTTATGAGTTATATAAAATAAGTCAATGCTATTTATCCAAAAATAACATCCATATTTTATTCTTAATTAATTAAACATAATTAATTTAATTCATAATTAATAAATTTCAATAATAATAATTAATATTTTATTTATTTATTCTAGTGGTACTGGGTCGGATTAAAAATCCGCCCTATATTTAAAAAATATTGCACGTGGGCCTTCCGGCCTTAAGCCCGGGCCCATGTGCCCGAGGAATATTCGAGCCCAGCCTCTCGGGAAGGCCAAGGCAGCGCGCGACTCGCGGTGGGCCTGTAGGCCCATTACTCTGCCTAGAGGTGAGCATTTTTGACCCAACCCGATGGCCCAACCTAATCCATTATAGAACCGACCCCAATCTAACCCGCCAATCTAACCTGCTCAAAATTGGGTCGGATCAGGACGGAGACGACTGGTGTTCGGGTCGGGGTCTGGTCCAAAACCTTGGGTCGGATCGGGGTCTCCAACCCGACCGATATAAAGTAATATATATTTCATATTAATTTTGATTTAAGTAGTACAATATTCAGTCTTTTAAAATTTCGCATTCTCAATTTTACTTACATTCAAGGAATGTTCAATCACTCATTTTCATGTTTTAGATTGTTTAGTGTATGTTCGCTTAATTAAATTTGTTTGGGGTATTTTTTCTTGAATTTTGAGTTACATTGATGTATTTTTTTCATATTATTTTTGTTATATAAGATTAATTTTTAATTAATCGGCCCATGGTGACCCAAACCAACCTAACCCGATCTTTTATCGGGTCGGTTTGGTTCGGGCATTAAAAAATTTTGGGTCGGATCGAGATTTTTTTAGGAACCCGAAGTGATAAGGTCGGGTCCATAAAAAGCATCGGGACGGCCCAACCCAACCCACGCTCACCCCTAACGCTGCCAGGCAGCGTGGGCCGCGAGGCTTGTACGCTGTACGCGAGGGCAACCCGTAAGGGCTTTGCCCTGGGCCTCGCCCAGTGCTAAGCCTTGCAACGGGCCTGGCCCGTGGCTGCTAGGGTTCGACAATGAGGCTGCAGCGGCAGCCCCTGGTCTTACCTTGCCGCGGGTTGGGCTGTGATATACACCTCGACCACTTACCCGGTCCAAATTTTCACATCAGGTATATTTTTCTAATTAAAAATTAATATATAAAATATCTAGAAATTAAATTTCAATTTTAATTATTAATTTATTCATCAAATAATTCATTCTTTATACCGTTAAATTAGATTACGTAATTATTTATCCTTGAACCATGGCTCTGATACCAATTGTTAGAAAATCGGGGTTTGTATCCCGGTTCCATTACGCCGAAATGCGCCTCCGAGCCGTCCCGGTAACATTTAAAAATTATTTTAAAGCGGAAAACTTGTTATCGGAGCGACGGCACGGATATCGGGTATTAACCATTTTAACAAGACCCTATAAATATTACGAATTTATTATTTCATAATCATTATTAATAAGCTAGTCGAATAGGAAATAAATAGAAAGCGGTAAATGGTCGCATTTATCAACCCAATGCATAAGGTCGTACCTCGGTTGACGTTTTCGGCTGCGGATTCTGAAGTTTGGCAGGGCTCTGCCGGGGCTGAGGGAAACACCTGTGATCTTCCGGGATATTCTCCTGGACTCCTCGTACTGAAGCGTGTGGGTTCGCCGGCAGGGCTCCGTCGCAAAACTTTAACTGAGGTTCTTTTTAAGCTACCGGAGAGACAACTTTCTAACTAAGCCGAACTGAAAAAGGAGATCAGAGAAAAAACCTCGCAGACCCTGGAGAGAGAGAGAGCTCGAGTTTTTACTCTGCGGAGAGGTGTGAAAAATATATAGAATGAATCCTCTATTTATAGGCTTAAGACCGTAACTGAATTAGATATTTTGCACTCCGAAATTCGAATATTATATATATTTAAATACTTTAATTATTTCAATCCAATGGTTGAGATTTAATCTCATCTAGATCCAATGGTTATAATTAAACTTGTATCTAATTAAAAAAAACATTTGGTAAAATCAAAAACAAATCTTATCCTCTTATTAAATATAATTCGAATATGTATATATATATATATATTTAATTTCGAAACTAACTATTAAATATAATTAATTATCCTAATCCAAAGGTTTAGATTCAATCTCATCTAAATCCAATAGATATAAATAATTAGGGATTTAATTAAATAAGAAAGAATTGATAAAATCAAAAACCAATCTTATCTACTTATTTAAAAATAATTTCAAAATATATATATATAATAATAATTTCGAAAACTATTAATTATCTAGATCCAACGGCTTAGATTAATCTTGGACCGATCTAATGGATCAAATTTATTTAGGATAAAATTAAATACCTTAAGACTTGGTAAAAGCCCTAATTCGAGTTTATCCTTATCATTATCTCAAAAATTATATATTATATATTTACTTAATTAATTAATTTCCAATTTGACGGTAAAGATTAAATCTTAAGCCGATCTAACGGATCTAATTAATTAGGTCAAATTCGAAAACACTAAGCTTTGTCACCAAGCTACCATTTTCGAATTAGGGTTAGGTAAAAAATCAATCATCTTAATCCTACGGTTGATATTAAATCATTTTTTATCTAAAGGATAAGATTTATTTTAGGGTTTTGCTAAAGTACCAATCTCTTGGTACTTATGCCGCAAATATGAAACCCTAACTAGGTCAAAACTTGTGTAGACTAGGTCTTGCAAGCCCACATCGATTTACACATGTATTAAATATATATCATTATATATTTTATTTATTAATATAAATCTATTAATTATTAATTAATTATTAATAAGATATTAATAATTAAATTCAAATAATTAAATTATATAAATATTTCCTGATCTCAATATCACACATTAAAATGCCATGGTGCCACACTATTATTTAAATTCGTGACATGTGATTTAATTTCATAGTTCATCGAACCGAGCACAAACTTTGAAAATTTATAAATCACAAACATTAAGTCGAAATGACTTGGTTCAAAAATCAAAGTTGCTTAGAATTTAATTTCCAAACACATGGTGCTGATAGAAAATCTTAATTCTAACATTCTTTTATCAGTTAATTTCGTGTACCAAGATATCGTTCTTTTTTTCACACGCTGACGATAAAACTATCTGATGTTTGCCACATACCTTTCAGTTTTATAAGTCTATCCAAATGATTAAAAATTATCCAGAGTGTATTATAATCACGTACGTATCATCCGTTACGGAGCTATCCTGGGGACCATGGACCCGTATCACTTAAGCTCCAACGAACTGCTAGTTGTTCGTCAAACCTCGAAGTGATTCCATTATACCAGTAGTGATACGGTAGATATTATTCCCTTTATATCAGTAGGGTGTCCATTGATACAATCAAATTCGGGTTATTGTTCTTTCACTTGATGATTCACACATGAGCAGGCGGTTTTTACCGTAATGCCTCTCATTGCATTTTCCTCCTTCACTCAGTCAATAATATTATGATCAGTAACCCACTTATGGCTTCGATTCATAAGTTGCGCACGGGTACCTGTCACTTCTCACCACCGACAATCACTTACTACCCTTAGAACTAATAGTGTGATGCCCGCGTCTATGATCAAGCTACCCTTACTACTGAGTATCATGTTCCCAAAATAATAATGTTGGGAACAGCGGTATTATCTTGTGTTCTTTAACGGTTAAATCAAAGAACAATCAAGCCAGTAGCTCGGACTCAAGACCATTCAGGACTTAGAACTAATATCCATTTGATCATCTATTTGTGACTTAACTACAAGTTATTTGTGACGGTCTTATATGATAACTTCTTGAGTTTAAGTCAGGTCTAGTACAATATGAATACACTTCACACTTAATGCACTTCTAGTGAGTGTGACACACACATAATACAGAATAGGATTGTCACATAGTCACATTAATGACCTTATACAATTAATGGGCTCCTACCCAGTTAATCAGGTCACAGACGTTTTAAGTTCATTTATTATGATTATTAATTCTTCCTCACATTGATTGTGTTGTGATAATAATAACATAATTGCATCCTTTATGAACTAAGGAAACAAACATTCTATTTTACTCTACCAGAAACTATAATAAGATTAACATAATAAGTATCATCTTTATTCAATGACATGTCATAATCTTTTAGAAATGGATAAAATATCTTGTTTAAGGACACATATGTCCAACATTATTATGATTATTAATTCTTCCTCACATTGACTCTCTTTTTTTCTTTTTTATTTATATAAATATATATATGGGGATCTTTGGATTTCCCTCCTACCCCCATGGTGACTCGAACTCAAGACCTCTAATGTCTTAAGTGATGTACCTGTTACCACTAGAACAAGCACATCTTGTCTCTTTTTTTCTTTTATATATATATATGAGGATCTTTGGATTTCACCCCTACCCCATGGTGACTCGAACTCAAGACCTCTAATGTCTTAAGTGATATACTTGTTACCACTAGACCAAGCACATCTTGTCAAAAGGATTCATTATTACTCACATTGACTCTGTTGTGATAATAATAACCTAATTGCGTCCTTTATGAACTAAGGAACAAACATTTTATTTTACTCTACCTGAAACTATAATAAGATTAACATAATAAGCACCATCTTTTATTCAACGACTTGTTATAATCTTTTACAAATGGACAAAATCAGCTTGTTTAAGGACACATGTCCCACAATCTCCACGTTTGTGTCGGCACCAAAGTCGTTGTTGTAAATTGACTTCCTTGGATCTACATCTCCCTCGAGGTCGCACAATGTGTTCGACACTTCTCATTCGTCTTTCACGGGTATATATGCGCCTCTTTAGATTATTACTCTCGGTAACTTCGTTATTTACATCCATGGTCGAGCTCGACTTGATTTCGGATCATCACTCGAGGTGAAACATGTAACATGAACAACAAAAGATATAGATGTACCTCTCTGGAATTTCTTCTCGTCATCTTTAGCCTCCTCATGCCCGGCCCGCCTCATCTTACATTGTTTCGTGGTACTCCGGGATAGCTACCTGGAACGCTGCTACCAACCGAGCATCTTTTGGGAATGCCTCACGTCGATGCATCGCGTGACCGTAGCCACAAATATTCTGCCCAAACAGGTTCGCCCGGTTGTCCCCGGTGTCGGACTTGTCTCGATGTCATTTCTTCATTTGATTCTGCATCCCATCCGATGGATGAGAAATTCCACCTGATCACGCAATCCGTCGATCTCTTCTCGTCTCACCATATCCTCTACAAAAGTATCGTGAACGGATCGCTTCTTTAGTGCCTCTGCACAGAAACGAGTGGCTCTGATACCAACTGATATAGAGCGGAATACGAAAAACACGTCTTTGCGAGATAACACTCGACTTTCTCAAGTAAAAGCTTAATTTTTATATCATTTTCAACTGAGCCATTACAAACATTTTAATCTTCATAATATACTAAAACCTAATAAAAGCCATAAATTATTGATACCATATTCCTAATATGGTTATAACTGTTGGTTATGCCCGAACCCGATATTGTATCTCTCGGGTTATCGGATATAGACCCGATAACCATAACCGACATTATGGGCCCACACGGGCGCAAGTATTAATTATGATTCATAATTAATTAATAAGAGATTAATTAATTCATGATTGGGCTTTTAGAAAGCCCAATGGGTGGGCTTTTAGAAAGCTCACTAGGTCATGACCATAGGGTATTATAAATACCCTAATATGACTCCTAATTAAACATCACACATACACCCTAGCCTCCTAGAAATTAGAGCTCCCCTCCATTGTGAGTCAAATTTTGACTTGCTCCCCGGTTCAATCAACGATTAATCATCTAAACACCGACAAGGATCTAACCTATCCTCTGAGGTGTTTTCCGGTCATCTAAGACGTTCCCGAGTGACGTGGTGGACGAAATAGAGGCGCAACACTTGAGGCGCTAAATCCTAAATTCGGCAAGCTCCAAAACCAAAGGAATCAGCAGTTATTCGGTACAGTTGGCAAAAGTACCGAAGTTTGGTAACGATCTCTAAACAATATCTTAATTCTCGTAATTATTCTAGATCTTTATCCGTGATTTCTGCCTCGGGATTGAGAAAAGTCATCGAAAAACCCAACAGTGGTATCAGAGCCGGTCTGAGTAATTTTCGAAAATTAGATATGTTAACCGAAATAATTTTAGAAAATTTTTGGTGTGATTAGATTTTCAGTGGGAGCATTAGAAAATTAATTATGAATAATTTTGTGTGTTGTTCGGAATCCGATTTAGAATCGGGATTGGATTTTATTTAATTTTTAATATGTATTATTAAATAAGAAAAGGGAAAAACAAACGACGGCACCACCACCGGAACCGGCGCCAATTTTACCGTCACCGCCAAGGTTCCGGGTGGCGCCGGGATTTGTGGCTCCCATTCGATGGGAGCCAATGGGCAGCGGCTAGGGTTTCAAAACCCTAGCCCAATTAAAATATTTTTTTTTTAATTCGCGTGGGCCTGATTGGATCAGGCCCACGGGCTGGGTTTAACCCAGCCCACTCTAAATTCGGGTGGGCCTGATTGGATCAGGCCCACGGGCTGGGTTCTGACCCAGCCCAAAACTGCCCAGCCCGGATCGTGATGATCCGGGCACACCCAACCCGGGTCTGACCCGGGTAACCGACCCGGGTCGGACCCGGGGCTCCGGCCCGGGTCTATCCTGACCCGGGCCCACACCGAACAGACCCGGATCCGGGTCCTTCTTGACCCGGATCCGGGTCCTTCTTGACCCGGATCCGGGTTAAAAATTAAATATTTTCGGGCAGGGGCCTTCGGCCCTGCCCTGTCTCCCCCTTCGTTACCGGGGTTGCCCGAGGGCAACCCATACAAGCTCGGGTTTATCCCGAGCTCGTATCCCGGTATTTGATATTTAATTATATTTATGTTTAATTATTTTAAAATACGATTTAAAGTGTTTATTTTATTTTATTTATAATTATTATAAATATCTTTAAATAAGAATATTGAAAATCTAATATATGATATTAATTATTGATAAATATGATTTATTCAATATTATTATCAATCTTATGAAGTTTGTTTCCATTTAATATTAAGTTATTCATTTATTGATTCACAAATTGTTTGTTTATAAATTTTATTTATAATCTATAATTCTTAATTAGATTAAGATAATGAATAATCTTTTATTTATTATAGTAATAGAAAAGAACTAAACTTTAATGGAAATAAAAGATATATATATTATGATTAAAGATAGTTTATCTATAAGATAGTTATTTATCTTTTATTTTGTATTATGACAAAGCTTGATTAAAGATATCTTATCTATAAAGATAGTTATTTATCTTTTATTCATTTATAGAAAAGATAAATCATAAATAAAGATATTTTATCTTTAAGTGATTTATTTATCTTTTATTTAAAGATAAAAAGGTTTTGTCTTTAAAATTTTCATAATATATATATATATATATATATATATGTATATATATATATATATATGTATACTTTCAGAAGTATATTTAATTCAACATAGAATATGTTTTACAAAATAGGATTATGTATTACATATTCATTGTCTTAATTCTTAGAACATTTTAATTAGTTAACTATGTTTAGTTGAAGACAAAAGGTAGGATCACCTAAAACCCCTCAATAAATATTAGGTATAATGTCTTCCACCGGCTGGGTCCTCGATCTAATTGTAGAACGTTTTGAGTGTGTCTCTAACCCAAGGGAGTACTCTTATACACTCTTTTAGACGCGTAGGGCGACCTATACTGTCCGCCGATTCACCCCGTGGGTCTACCTAAACGAGTACTCTAATTAGATTAGATATCGTACACAATTCTTATGAAATCGGTTAGAATGATAAATGAAAAATTGTTTTTCTTTTCTAAACGTCAGAGATAATATAGGATATTAGAGCAATTGTTGACTTTCTCTGAGTGACTAATTAATGGAATTGATGAGGGTTACTTTTCCATTAACAAATCACGAAATATTATATAAAGTCCTTATAATATATACTTTTATGTAACATCTTTATTATAATAAGTAATTTATAATTTACATGTCAATACTAGAATTAATATTGTGCTTATTCAGTTTTTATTTAAAATTGTAGAAACTGAACAATGTCTAGCAGCTCACTAAGATCTATCCTTGAGAAGGAAAACATCTTAAACGGAAGAAATTTTCCGGAATGGCAAAGACGCCTCAAAATTGTGCTCAGGCACGAAAAGAAGGAGGTTATCATTATGAATGCACCTCCAGCTGAACCTCCTGCTACTGCATCCCGAGCAGACAAAGATGCTTATAAGAAGCATACTGATGAAGCCGCTGAAGTGGCTTGTCTCATGCTGGCGACCATGACACCAAATCTCATGGAGCAATATGAGAACATGTCTGCATGGGAAATGATTCAACATTTTAAGAAGATGTATGAAAATGAAGCACGTCATACAAGATTCAGGATAATGAGAAATTTGCTGAGAGCAAAACTAACTGAAGGAACCAATGTGCATGATCATGTTCTGAAGATGATCAGCTGGTCAGAAAGTCTGACCAGACAAGAGATAAAGATCCCTGAGGAAGTGTACATTGACATTGTGCTCAACTCTCTCCCCGATTCTTATAATCAGTTCATACTGAATTATAACATGTCCTCTGAAACAAAGAATCTTCATCAGCTTCACAACATGTTGCAAACAGCTGAGGGTAATGTACCCAAAAGACAGACTAGAACTATAAATGCTGTGAATAGCAAGTTCAAGGGAAAGAAGAAGTATGTTCAGAAGAATAAAGGCAAGGCTCCATATAACTTGAAGGTTAAGGCTCGTACCATGAAACCCAAAGTTGGAGCCACTCTCGATCATAAGTGTTTTCACTGCAATAAGAATGGACATTGGAAAAGGAATTGTCCTTTGTACCTTGCAGAGATCAAGAAGGTGAAGAAGAGTTCAAACTCCACCACAGGTATAAATGTTATAGAAGTCAATCTTACTACCTCTAAATATTGGGTATTAGATACAGCATGGGGTACTCATATTTGTACTGACATGCAGACTCTGAAGAGAAGTAAGATGCTGAGGAAGGATGAGACCAACATGCGCGTGGAAAATGGAGCACCGGTTGTTGCAAAAGCTGTGGGCCATGTAGATCTCAACACCTCAGCAGGAATGATTTTAGAATTAAATGATTGTCATTTCGTACCTTCCATTACCAATAACATAATTTCTATTCCAGAATTGGATGTTTTAGGTTTTGATTTTAAAATTGGGAACAAGCGTTGTGCGGTTTTTAAGGATGGTATTTGCTATGGTATTGCTTATTTATCAAACGGTCTTTATTCATTGAATACCTCTGAAAATCATATTTATAACATCTCTAATAAAAGAGTGAAACCCAACCTTGTCAATACGGCCTATCTCTGGCACTGTCGACTTGGCCATATAGGCGAGAAGCGCATTACTCAGCTTCACAAACAAGGAAGACTGGATGATTTTGATTATGAATCTTATCACACATGTGAATCTTGCCTGGTCGGGAAAATGACAAAGCCTTCCTTTAAAGGAACTTATGAGAGAAAGAAAGGACTGTTGGACCTCATACATTCAGATGTATGTGGACCAATTCCCATTCAGGCTAAATGAGGTTTCAGGTATTTCATTACCTTCACTGATGACTTCAGTCGATACGGTTATGTATACTTAATGAAACACAAATCTGAATCGCTTGAAAAGTTCAAGCAGTTCAAGAATGAAGCTGAAAATCAATTAGCAAGAAAAGTTAAAGACATACGATCTGATCGAGGTGGCGAATACTTGAGCGATGATTTCAAAGCTTACCTCCGTGACATGGGAATAATTTCATCACTGACCCCTCCAGGTACACCCCAACTAAATGGTGTATCTGAGAGGAGAAATCGAACTTTGTTGGACATGGTTCGATCGATGATGAATAAAACTGACTTACCTGAGTCCCTATGGGGACACGCACTTATGACAGCAGCTACCACACTGAACTGTGTGCCATCTAAGACGGTTCCTTCAACCCCATATGAAATGTGGAAAGGAAGAATACCGAATTTGCATTTCATGAGAATCTGGGGATGTGAGGCATATGTCAAGACTCTAATGTCTGACAAATTCAGTCCCAAATCGGTTAAATGTAAATTTGTGGGATACCCAATGGAAACTCCTGGGTATTACTTCTATAAAAAACACACAGGCAAAATAATAGTTGCCAAAACCGGTGTTTTCTAAGAAGACGATTTTCTCTCTAGAAAGTCTAGTGGGAGAAACATTGTTCTTAATGAAGAGCATGAACCACAAGATACTCAAGAACAAGAAATGGACACAGAAGGTACTCACACATCAGGTTATGAAAATCGTGATCAGATCATGGTTGATAACCAAATAGAAAACGTTGTTCTAAACGAAGAAGTTGAAAATGAGATTCTCAACGAAGAACCTCAAGAAAATATAGTTCTATACGATGTACCCATACAAGATGGGATTAGTGAGCAACCAAATTACACACTGACATCACAAAGATCAATTAGAGAGAGTTAACTTCCTCTTAAATTGAACCTTCTTGTTTCAATAGAAGATGAAACTGTTCATGAAGACGATGGTGAAGAACCTGAATCTTTTAACGAAGCAATGTCACGAGATGACTCAGATAAATGGCTGGAAGCCATGAACTCTGAAATGGACTCCATGTATAGCAACGAAGTATGGGACCTCGTTGATGCTCCCAAAGGGTCCAAACCCATTGGTTGCAAATGGATCTTCAAAAGGAAGATCGACATGGATGGCAAAATACAAACTTACAAAGGAAGATTAGTCGCTAAAGGTTATCGACAAATTCATGGTATTGACTATGATGAAACTTTCTCTCCTGTTCCCATGTTCAAGTCCATAAGAATCTTGCTAGCCATTGCAGCATTTCATGATTATGAAATCTGGCAAATGGACGTGAAAACCGCGTTCTCGAATGGTGTTCTCGAAGAGGATGTGTACATGACACAGCCTGAAGGTTTCATAGACCGCAAACATCCAAACAAGGTTTGCAAATTGAAAAGGTCAATCTATGGTCTTAAGCAAGCATATCGAAGCTGGAATCGTCGTTTTAATGAATCAATTACTGATTTTAGTTTTGTAAAGAACAAAGACGATCCATGTGTATATATCAAATCGAGTGGGAGCAAAATAGTTTTCCTGATTCTTTATGTAGATGACATACTGATAATAGGAAACGATACATCTGAACTCCAGACTGTGAAGGAGTGGTTGAGAAAATGTTTCTCAATGAAAGACTTAGGAGAAGCCGCCTATATACTAGGCGTAAAGATTCAAAGAAATAGAAATCAAAGAATCTTATCTCTAAGCCAAGGTACATATATTGACAAAATTGTTATAAGGTTTAAAATGGACATATCGGAAAAAGGTTTTACACCGATGACCCATAAGACATACTTAACCAAGAAGCAGTGTCCGGTTTCTTCAGAAGAAATCAAAAGTATGGAGAAAATTCCATATGCTTCAGCTATTGGTTCAATACTGTATGCAATGATATGTACGAGACCAGATGTAGCTTTTGCCTTAAGCATGGCAAGCAAATTTCAATCCAACCCTGGTTTTAACCATTGGACAGCCGTTAAGAATATCTTGCGTTATTTAAACAGAACAAAAGATAGATGTTTGACATACGGTGGTGCAAAAGAATTAACTTTTGAAGGATATTCTGATGCAAGCTTCCAAACAGACAGGGATGATTTCAAATCTCAAACAGGATATGTATTCTGTGCAAATGGTGGTGCTGTTACGTGGAACAGCAGTAAACAAGCTACGGTAGCTGATTCAACCACAAAATCTGAGTACATTGCTGCATCTGATGCTCCAAAAGAGGCTGTATGGATCAAGAAATTTGTTTCTGATCTTGGTTTAGTTCCTAGCATTGGTGATCCTGTGAAGCTGTTTTGTGACAACAACGGAGCTATAGCACAAGCCAAGGAACCAAGATCACACAAGACAGCAAAGCATGTACTCAGAAAGTACCATCTGATCTGAGACATTGTTGATCGGAAGGACATAGAAATGAGGAGAGTAGACACTGAAGAAAACGTAGCAGATCCGATGACAAAATCTTTGTCGAAAGAAAAGCATTTTCGTCATGCGGAAAGTACTGGGAGAAAGAACCCATTAATGTCTGTTACGATTTTATTAACTGAACCTGATTTTGGTTCAGGAACCAATTTTATGTAATTATTATCTTTCATTAAATTTGAAGCACATTATTATTTTCTTTAAAAGGCAAGTTTCATCATTTAAAAGGTTCATATCAATATTTTATTCAAAACATTGATATCAAGCTAAACAAATGTAGTTCCTAAGATGTCTTCGAGACATTCTTGAATTTCCCCAGTCAAAGAAATCATTATGAAGAAACAAAGAGGGACTATCAATGATATTCATAATTGACTGGTACATGTTGTTAAGATAAAAGGAATGAGTCCTTGATATCTAAGAGATATTCTTATACATGTAGGCACTAGTCGGAATGACTAGCAGTGCTGGATGACTCGCACTCTAAGTATTCTCACATGGAAACGAAACCTTGGTACAAGGGGACACTGAGAAACTTAGAGATATGAAGAGACTCAAAAGTTTGAGAACATCATGAGTCCATCACTGGGTAAGTTGCATGCTTAGATTACAACTCAACGCTTACCGTAACTGGAAAGTCATAACAGCTGTAGTTGGGAGTGTGATGAACCTTGTAGGATGGAATGACGTTTCAAGAAAACATGCATCTCCCCATTCCTTTTGGGGCTATACACTCAGGGCCTTCTGAATAGTATAACTAAAATGAAATCTGTGGCCACAGGCAAAACAAAAGATTTTTGTTTTGATGTTTCAATACTTGTACCTGAATCAGAAATTAGATCAAGGCTTAACAGGTGTTCCAAACCATGACATGTGCCTCATCTAGAGATGTAAAAGGATGTTGAAGGAATCAGTCATATACCTTATTTTAATCGTAAAGAACCACATGGTTCACCTCGATTAATCTATAAAACAGGATTTAAAGTTTTTTAGATTGGGGGAAGTTAAGTCTAGGTGGAGGCCACTTACTTCTTGCATACTCTTATGAGTATGTGGCCAACACTACAGAATCCTACAGAGTCACACCGAACTCGCAACGGAAACGGAGTATGATGATTAAATTACAATGAAACAAACTTCGCTTGTAACTTTGATGAACCAGGCATGAGTAGCTGAGAGAATGTACATCTAACCCAAGGCGGCATTCTCGAGTAATACTTTATGTGCAGTGCGTGTACGGAGATAGCCAATCCGGTGCGTTCGTGCAAATGGGAGATTGTTGGTTATGCCCGAACCCGATATTGTATCTCTCGGGTTATCGGATATAGACCCGATAACCATAACCGACATTATGGGCCCACACGGGCCCAAGTATTAATTATGATTCATAATTAATTAATAAGAGATTAATTAATTCATGATTGGGCTTTTAGAAAGCCCAATGGGTGGGCTTTTAGAAAGCCCACTAGGTCATGACCATAGGGTATTATAAATACCCTAATATGACTCATAATTAAACAACACACATAAACCCTAGCCTCCTAGAAATTCGAGCTCCCCTCCCTTGTGAGTCGAATTTGGCTTGCTCCCCGGTTCAATCAACGGTTGATCATCTAAACACCGACAAGGATCTAACCTATCCTCCGAGGTGTTTTCCGGTCATCTAAGACGTTCCCGAGTGACGTGGTGGACGAAATAGAGGCGCAACACTTGAGGCGCTAAATCCTAAATTTGGCAAGCTCCAAAACCAAAGGAATCGGCAGTTATTCGGTACAGTTGGCAAAAGTACCGAAGTTTGGTAACGATCTCTAAACAATATCTTAATTCTCGTAATTATTCTAGATCTTTATTGTTCGATGATATCCCGTGATTTCTGCCTCGGGATTGAGAAAAGTCATCGAAAAATCCAACAATAACTAAGTCAAAGAAAATAAAAGAAAGTAAATGAAAACATACATAATCGTCTCAATAAATGAAATAACAAATTTAATCAATTTGCATGATTTTATCTTCTTGATTAGCCTTGATCATGCATCACATTTAAGTATGAATATGCATGATTTTTAATCTTCATTTATTTCCATGATCATACATTAGTTTCCCAGTTTTGTAACCAAATTTCCTATTAATTTCTACAACCGCTCCGCGACGGATGTATACCGGAACCGAGACAAAGTCGAAAACCACGTATAAAGATCTCAGCCTAATTTAAATACCTAACTCTTAACATTGAAGTTGTACTCCAAAAGGACCTCTAGTCGCTCTGCACCAATATATCCCCCGCGAGATCGACTAGCAAACATACTGCATCAATTGTGGGCAGAGAGCAGCAAAGCACAGAGGCGGCAGCGGAAAGCGGGCTCGGTCCAGCTCAGCATCGCAAATGTTTGCCAAATTAGCGAGATAATAACAACAAAATTAAGAATAAGTCAAATTTTTATCATGACAAAAACGTGCAATAAGAAAATAATTAATCAAATTTTGTCACACAGAGATAAAATATAGGAGATGTTTTGATCTTATAGTCTGAAAATCAGTCAGACTCATATTAAGAAATATGATTTGAGAAAATAAATTTCTGATATGGATATCAGTGTCTAACACAACCGCAAAATTATACTAATGAACAATTAATTAAAAATATCAGGATATATAATATGTATGAATATGATAGGACTCGGTAATCAATATGATAGGACTTGGTAATCTATATGATAGGACTCGGTATCATATAACGAAACTCATTATTAAAAAATGACTCCTGAGTCTCTTATTCGAGAGTTAGACCACAAAACACTCCTAATAAAGTCTTCAAGCTACAAAACCGATTCCAATCATAAAATAACAAGCGTCACAGTAGCGTTCAAATACGATGTCTAAGCCTCGATTTATTTCCTTAATTAACTTATGCTTACATGACATAACTTACACTTAATGACATGATTACTACAACAATAGTATAAAAGGAAATAAGTCAAAAAATATATTATAAATGAGATACAATGAACTAGGGGATAATTCTAGCATCAATTATTTCCTAATTTAAAATCTTATCAAAGGGCTTAGGAAATTAGAGACAACAATAACATGTGTATATTAATCCCTAATCACAAAGAAATAAGAGACAACAATAATGCATATTACCGAATCTTAAGGATAAATAAAAGATCTATAAATCATTTTTGATCGTAAGGTAAGCACAGGGCCGGCCCTGACTTTATGGAAGCACTAATCGAAATAATATTTGTGGCCCATATTTTAAATATTTTTTTTATAGTAATGCTAATGCAAAAGATCTATAAGTTTACATCTTCAAAACAGAGACACCAAAACACCAAGCTAAGCTATATACAGTAAAGAGGGAGATAAGGTCTTACCGGCAAAACCAATTTCACAGCTTCAAATGAGCTCTAAAATGTAAATCGGAAATCAAAAATAAATAATTACTTTTGTTATAGACAGTTACCTTTTTTGGTGTTGTTTGTTGAGCAAGTTTTTGTATCAAAATTTCACATGAGATGATAGAGAGCCAATATGAGCCAAGATTAACCTGCCGACGCATGCAATTAGTAATATGTTCACTACGTACGACATCGATAGGCAAGTCATTCTTGGCTCGAATCACACTCTCTATCTTGTTCATGCAAAAATATTGAGACTTTTCCTTCCTTTATCAAAATGTTTACACATACTTCCCCATGAAAGTGGAAACTACGTAATATAACTTAATGGCTTGTATTCAGTCTCTTCCTAGAACCTATATATAGGAGGGAGAGTTGACTATATGATCTCTCTCTCTCTTACGATCTTGCAATATATTATATTCTATTCCTATATATCAATAAGGAAACGGAATATCATATATATCGCTTTCTAATTAAGTTCTAATCCAATGAGTTTGTTGATTCTTCCTTTGGGGAAAAAAATCTTGGAGATAGAGAGAGATATTTAAATCATCTTTGCATATATAAAACATTCCATAATCATTGACCCTTACACGGAATGTACATATGTAACGTTTTCAAATAGAAAATTGATGGCAACACAAGGGTTTATTACACCCTTATTCGATATTAATCCACGTTATTGAAATTAGGGATTGAAACCGCGTACTAAATATATTATAAAATATTAGGACAGTTGATACATGTCAAATTAGCTAAGCCGGCCCAAGTCCACGCGTCCTGCCACGTAAAAAACCGGAGTCAACCTGTCGCACTATTTTTTTGTGGGCCGAGCTAGGCCAGTCCGGAAGCCCTAGTAAACCCACCTCGCGACCCGTTTAAATTCGCTTCGTGACCCATTGATGTCCGTCCCGAGGCCCATTTTAAACTAACTCGTAAGCCTGCTCTAGAAAATAATACCATTTTTATATATACCAATTGTCTTGTTATGCGTGAAAAGTACGGTAGAATAAATTCCTTATCTCAATCTTCCTACTAGATCATATTATTACAAGCGAAGGACACATAACGTAGTACAGCTGAGAATGACATTTTTCATCAATTTTTTTTTTTTTTTTTAGACGAACATTTTTCATCAATTATTTATTGGTTATATATAAAGATGTACGATTGTCCATGCCTTGTCCTCACTCTCAGAAAGCTTGGACTTATCTTCAGAATTTGAGAGAAATAGATTTTCAAGCATACTGTATTCTTGAGTGTTACGGCTCTATTCAAGTCCAAAGAATCCGGAAAAAATAAATATTAATCTCATAAACCACGTAAAGGAATAACTTTAAACATCACAAAATTGTACAACTAGGTAAGATTTCAGATTCTTTCATTTACACACAAAAGTCAACGTGTTCGATGTTAAGGTCTGATCCGGTCGGATCTATTTAGCAAAATAACAGGCGACGCTTTCTAATAATTAGCGAGGCGACGAAAAGCGAGGATATCAAGGGAGGATAAACTCCGGGCCCCACATGGCATGAGTACCAGAAGTCGGCAGGAGGCGTCGGGATCAAACTGACGGTGTAGGCTGACGATCAACGTGACGGTCGGAACCGGTCGGATCCGTTTAACAGATTAACAAGTGACGCCTGTTATTAATTAGCGACGCAACGGCAAGTGGGAAATTCAAGGGATGATAAACTTCGGGCCCCACGGGGCATCAGTACCAGAAGTCGGCATGAGGTGTCAGAACAAAACTGACGGCGCAGGCTGACAACCGACGTAATGAGTATTTATGAGGCCTTCACCAATCCCACCTACCCAGTATGTCGGACAACCCTTGTCGCCGCAAATCATGGGACTCCACCATGGCGATGCCAACTGCCCCGGAAGAAGGGAATGATGAGATGTGACTTAAGGCGGGAAAAGGCCCAACAGGAGGGAACGGGGCTATAAGTTATAGAGGAAACATTACTTGTAAAGGGGCACAAAAACTTGTAACACCAAAAAATAATACACATACATTTTTTTAGATTAACCCTGAGAGAAGTCTAGTTAACAAACGGAAGAATCCGAGCTCTATTTCTTTAAGAACAACGGAAAACCTTTTGATTGTTAAGGGTGAAAACGCCCTCAACATTCGATAACTAATTAACGATGAAGAACATGTTCTATCTACGAAAATTTTATGTTCCCATAATGTTAAAGAATCTACATGATTTCAAACCACTGAGTTACAACTTACTGACCTGAATTACTATATAGTATTATAGATGACCTATAAATAAATGTGAAGCGCTCAAGAAAAAAAGACGATGATAAGATATACATTATTAATGTCTTCTCATGTCTAAAATGTCTCGCAAAGTAGCGGGTGGGGTTGGAGCCAAGAATGACTTGCCAAAGTTCATGGACAATTGTCTGCTCAACCGGCAAATCGTTCTTGGCTCATTTTTGCTTTATCTTCTCATGTGAGGGTCAAGATAGTTCTTCTGTTATATATATAAAAAACCCACCAAATACTAAAAAGCACCAAAGGATTAAAGGGTTAAGAGATATATCTATAGTTTCAATCAATTAATTTATACCTACTAATAAATTTTTTAGACTATATTAACCCTAGCTATTAATTTTAATAATTAATTTTCGTATATAATTATTAACTAAAATTTCAAAATTAAATTAATTTTTTTTATTAGTTACATTTAATTCAAAATTTAAAAAACAAATCAAATTCCTAAACTTCTTCTCCTTCTTTCACCTCTCTCCTCCGATCGTCGGTCAGTCCTCTCAACATTCTCGATTGTTCGTACTTGCTTTAGTAAGAAAATTCATGGAGTTCTCGTTCTCGTTGCTGCAGAGCGAAAGCGATACGATGACGGAGAGGAGAAGCGTGATGGAGACTACTTCCAGATTCAGGTTCTGTTACTGTATGCCAAGATCGATCACATTCGTCTGTTGAATGTGGATATTTTTTATTTTTTGTAGATTAAGATATGCAATGGAAATAAAGTGGTGGAATCAGCAAAAGGATTTCACACAATTTAAAAGCAGTCTCTGCATAGCCATTCCTTGATTTATCTTCCTTGAAATTTAGTCAAGCTTCCGTCAATGTCAGTGTCTGATCTTGATGGGACGATGAGTTTTATCGCAGGCTTGAGTCATTATTTTGAGTTACGATCTGATCTTGATTTGTTGCGAAATAGCATTGCAGGCTTATGAATCGTTAACGAAAGATTTCATCGAGCACAACATGGTAATAGAGTTTCGAGGACGTGTTTGAACTGCGAATTCTGTAGGTTGCTTTAACCATTAATGAGGTTCTGTTTCTAGTTTGGTAGTCTTCGTTTAGACATTTTATTTTGGTTAAATTGTTGGATCGAGAGTCCATCCTGAGATGATGATGGACGTGAAAGAGGTAGCTCTGACAAATTATAGTTTCGGAACTTCAATTATACAATTACAGTTTCGTACATTATACAATTAAAGTTTTGTAATTTCAGTTTTGTATTCACAAATTTGCAACTTGAATTATACAATTACAGTTTTGTAATTACTGCTACGGTTTCGTAATCATTGTTATTGATGCTTGATGCCGCGCGCATCTTAGCCAAGCGAGCAAACCAGCCATTGAGTGGGTCCTACATCAGAAAATCACGCAGTAACATGATAATACACATGGGAACATACAAAAATATATTTACAGTTTTTCGTTAATATATTTACAGCTTTTAGAATTTCATAAATATATTTAGAATTCAACACGTTCAATATTTTAATAAAATTTCGTAAATATATTTAGAGTTTTTAAACTATAGGTAAATATACTCACCAACAATTACGTTTCGTGTGAGATTGTTGGATTATTTTGTGTTTATTTCCTTTTAACCCTTTGATTTCTATACATGAATAAATAGTAAATATAGTTACATAAAAATAAATATCGTAAATATAGTTACGTAAATAGAGAATTGTAAATATAGTTATATTAAAAATGTAGAATGATAAATATAATTTCGTAAAAATACAAAACCGTTAATATAGTGACATAAATTTAGAATCTTAAATATAAATATAATTACATCCTAAATGTGGTTACTTAAAAAAAGGTGAAATAATAAGATTGATTTTTAATTGATTTTTGAAAATTTGATTAAAAAATAAAATAGTTAGAGTCATTATAAATAAGAAAAATATTAATTCTAACACAATTAAAGAAATAATAAGAATAATTATGGAGTTTTAAACATAAATTATTAGGATTTGAAACAGATTGTTGAGCTACATTTAAGGGAAAAAATCAATCAGTTATGTATTTAACTATTTTTAAGGGAATAAAAAAAATTCGACTAATAATTTATTTTAAACGTTATATAAATGCCAGAATTTTAATCTCACACTTCAAAAATTATAAGGGTAAATTAGTTCATATTTCAATTAATTGTTGGTTTTGACTACCATAAAAAGATATGAGCATTTTTTTTTTGAAACCTTAAGTTACAAATGGGCATTTGACTCATTTATATAATATAATATAATATAATATAATATAATATAATATTGTATAGGCTCGTATTCGATTTAAAATAATCCAAGTTCGAGTATGTATATGTATAATGGGAATAATTTGTAAATAAATAAGTTTGAGTTGGTCAAGAGTAACGTAGGATTTATCTATGCGCATGAAGATTTAGCCAAGAAGTGCAACGTATTTCGTGTCAAGCCTTGACCTATTATTTAGGCTTTAGTTGCATAAGTTCAGAAAATTAGTTTCTTAGGGTTTATTCATTTGCTTTTCCTATAGATAGCGTAGTGTACGCCTTTATTACTTCAACTCCCTATTTTGTATTTCGGCTTTATTATCAGTCAAGAAGATACTCATTTTTTCCATCCTTACACTTCCGATTCTTTACTGCATACTCTTGTATACATATGAGTGCATGAATTAATTGTGCAGAGGTGTGTCGTTTCCTTCCTCATTATTAGTGATTATGGCAGCGAAGAAAATTGAGAAAGAAAGAAACATTACGCTCAATTTTCCGATTCTCACAAAGAGCAACTACTCTATGTGAGAATTGAATATGCGGGTAAACCTGCTAGCCCAAAGAGTTTGGGAGGTCATCTAAGACGAAGAAGTCGAAGTACGCAAAGATAGGACGGCTCTCGCCGCTATTGATCAAGGAGTTTCGGAAGATATCATTCTGATGATCGTCGAGAAGGAGTCTGCAAAAGAAGCATGTGACACGCTAAGAATTATAAACATGGGCGTAGAGCGTGTCCGAGTCGTAAAGGTTCAAACCTTGAAAAATTAATTCGAGGTTCTTCGAATGAAGGATGGCGGTAGGTAGACAACTTTTCCATGAAACTCACATCATCGTGAGTGGTATCCGCTCGTTAGGGAACAAGGTGGAAGAAATCACTGTCGACAAGAAGTTTCTGAAAGTCGTACCACAAAGATACATGTAGATCGTGGCGTCGATCGAGCTGTTCAGAAACATTAACACCATGTCAGCCGAGGAGGTCATCGGTTGCCTCGAAGTCCACAAAGAGAGACTTCGAGGTTATGGTGACAGAGAAAAGGAGAAGCACCTCTTGTTGATGCAAGAACAATGGGTACCAATGACTGCAAACCCATGTATACTACATCCCGAAGCTAAAGAGTAACCTCACCAGCCTTGGTCAGATTACACAGGGCGGCAACACAGTGATGATGGTCGGGTCGTACCTCAAAGTGTGGAACAGAAGTTGGTTCTTTATTGATGAAGGTTAAGAGAACGCCAAACCACCTCTACAAGATTCTTTTGGGAAACCGCCAACGCGTCTGCTTAAAGACATCTGTAACAGACCCGGCTTAGCTCTGGCACGCGAGACTTGGGCACGTATACTTCTACGCGCTTAAGATGATGGGGGGAGAATGAGATGGTCATCGGGGTGCCTAGGATGGAGCACCCAAAACAATTAGTGTGAATGCTCCATGGTCGCAAAACAAGCAAGAGTGCCATTTCCGATTAAGGCCAACTTCCGAGCAGAGCGACCACTGTAACGGGTGCACGCGGACTTGTCTGGTCCTATCACTATAACAATTCTAGATGGTAGAAAAGTATTTTCTGTTGCTAGTTAAGGAATACAGTTGTTGGATGAAGCTGTATACGCTAAAGGAGAAGTTGGAATCCTTTAAAGTCTTCAATAAGTTTAAGAGGCTCGTGGAGAATAAATTAGGGAAATAAATAAAGACCCTGAGAACTGACCGAAGTGAAGAGTTTACGTCCGAGATGTTCGGAGAGTTCATCGATGAAAAGGGAGTCGAACGCCACCTGATCGCACCATATACTCCCCAATAGAACGGTCTAATAGAAAGAAGGAACCAGATAGTGATGGACACTGTTCGGAGTTTGCTGAAGAGCATGCAAGTCCCGACGAATATGTGGGGAGAAGCAGTCAGGCTTGCGGTTTATCTGTTGAACCGCTTGCCAATAAAGTCGCTTACAGAGCGCACCCCATACCATGCGTGGTGTGGAATGAATCCTCATCTGGAGCACTTGAGAGTGTTTTGGTGCACTTCTCATGTAAAAGTTATGATCCCAAATCTCAAGAAACTTGATGACCCGTGTTAGACGATGGTGTAAGTTGGAGTCAAGGAAGAAAATAAGGCACTTAGATTCTTGGACCCCCGACACGACAAATTTTGAGTGAGCAGAGATTCCGTGTTTAAAGAAGAGAATAAATGAGACTAGTGTGACGAGAATGGCGAGCCTGAACATAACTCATTTGAGTTCGAACTACAAAAAGGCGAGAAATACATTGCCTAGAAGGAAGGCCCAAAAACTCCGAGCTTGGGCACGTTATTACCGCGCCCAGACACAACGAATTCCAGCTCAAGGCCAGTAACACCCAACTCAGCTGTATCACCACCAATATCATCACTAATGTCACTGCCAACGTCACCCAACTCAGATTAGGGTACGATAACCCTAACCCTACAGACAGGTAGATCGAGTGATTCCTCAATGAAGGATGGTCTGAGGGGATATCGTCTGCTAATCAATATCAATGAAGATGCTAGTCAATTAGACGTGAGTGTGAAAGCACCTGCAAACTACCGAGAGGCAGAAACCCAGCAGACCTAGCAAGAGGCAATATAGAGAGAGCTCGAATCAATCGAGAAAAACAAGACGTGGGTGCTCACCGACTTGCCCAAAGGTCATAAGACCATTGGTCGGAAGTGGGTGTACAAGCTGAAAAAGGACATCAAAGGAAATATCGTCAAGCATAAAGCGAAAGTAGTCGCTAAAGGATACGTGCAGAAGCAGGGAGTTGACTTTGAGGAATTTTTTGCTCCAATTGCGAGGCTCGACACGATCAAGATGATCTTAGCCCTCGCTGTTAGCAGAGGTTTGGAGATTCACCGCTTAGATGTCAAATCGGCATTTCATGATGGTCACTTCGAGGAGGAAGTGTACGTCAAACAAACCAAAGGTTATGTCGTCAAGGCTAACGAGCATAACGTGTACAAGCTGTCCAATACCTTTTATGGGCTACGTCAAGCACCTAGAGAATGGAATCTACGCATTGACAAAATTACGAAGAGTCTCGGGTTTGTGAAGTGTTCTAAAGAGCAGGCAGTGTACACGAAGAGCAACGCAGAAGAAAGACTCACTTTTGGAGTGTATTTGGACGACTTTATATTGACTGAATCCACCGCAACGGGCGTGGCAGGATTCAAGAAGCGGATGATAGCATTGTTTGAGATGAGTAACCTCTTACTAGTTTTGTACTACGTCGGCATTGAAATGGATCATAAGAAGGACTGCATTACACCGAAGCACTTGGTTTACGCAAAGAAGATCCTGAAGAAGTTTCAGATGGCAACCTGCAACCCAAGAAAGTATCCGATGGAGGTGAAGCTACAACTTGGGAAGGATACGGACGGAACCGCACTAGATCCCACGGGTGTCTCAGGTACCTTACCCACACCTGACCAGACATCTCTCACACAGTCGACATGGTGAGATGTTATGTGGAGAAGCCTACTAGTCTAGACCAGCACGCTGTGATGCACATCCTCCGGTACCTCTAGGGAACGACGAGCTATGAGATTCAGTACAGAAAAGGAGCTGGAGCTGATGAATTGGTCAGCTTTACCGATAGTGACTTAGCTGGTGATATCAACGACATGAAGATTACCAGAGGGATGGTGTTTTATCTTAATGGGAATTTTATCACTTGGTAGTCACAAAAGCAGAAAAGTGTGGCCTTATCATCTTGTGAGGCTGAGTTCATAGCAGAGACTGCAGTGGCGTGTCAAGGATTGTGGCTGAGAAACTTGTTGAGCGAGGTTACCATATCCCGAGTAGAAATCAATAACTCTCTACGTGGACAACAAGTCAGCGATCGCACTAATGAAGAACCCAGTGTTTCATAAACGCAACAAGCACATCGACACTTGTTTCCATTTCATTCACGAGTGTGTAGAGAAACAGAAGATCATCGTAGAGTTTGTAAGAATTAGAGAGCAACGTGCGGACATACTCACCAAGATCCTAGCGCGAGTCAAGTTCGCCGAGATGAGGGAGCTACTCGGCGTAAAAAACCTCGAACAAGTCCAGTTTACGGGGGTGAATGTGAATAAATAAGTTTGACTTGGTCAAGAATAACGTGGGATAATTATCTATGCGCATTAGGATTCAACCAACAAGAAGTGCAACGTATTTCCAGTCAAGCCTTGACCTATTATTTAGGCTTTAGTTACATAAGTTCAGCAGATTAGTTTCTTAGGGTGTAGTCATTTGCTTTTCCTCTAAATAGTGTAGTCTACGCCTTTATTTCTTCAACTTCATATTCTGTATTTCGGCTTTATTATAAATCAAGAAGATACTCCTGTTCTCCATCCTTGAATATCTTATTCTTTACTCCATACTCTTGTATACATATGAGTGCGTGGATTAATTGTGCAGAGGTGTCATTTTCTTCCTCATTGTGTGTGATACAAATAAATATATATATATATATATATATATTGTACACATCAGAGTATGAGTGGTGTGTAGTATTATTTGTTTGTGTGTGTATTTCGTATTATGTAGACTTGTTTTGGAAACGATCTTTGTACAAGAACCAACATAATTGTGGTATAAATATCCAGCTTTTGGGTAAAATTGGTGGCATATACCCAATCTCTAGAAGTGACACCAACAATATACTAAATGAACGTTTTGAGAGTTTGACCATTACTATTCACTGTTTGTTTTTTTGTTAGTGCCCGCCACATGGTTGTTAAATTCTGGCTACTTGTACATCGCGTTAATGACTCATTTACCATATGGTAATGTAGGGTAGTAAAACAGATAAAGCATTCTATTTGTTTTGGCTTAATTTGATGTTTTATTTTTATTTGATAATGTTGGCTATACACATGAAATTTCGCGTTGGACAGGCAAGGAAAAACTATGAGGGAAAAAACTCAGTTGCTCAGGTTAAAAGGACCCGGTCGCACACAATCTTGTTGAAGACAAGATGATTTTTCGGTCGCGACGAGCATGTCACGACTAGGAACAAGGGAACCGACAAACAGGTTTCCAACGACGAAGATGCCAACGTTGACCATCACCAAATGGTCGACCAGAACACAACATTGACCAAGAGCGAGGTCGACTAGATGGGAAAGAACCCAAGAGTTGGTGAGTGTCAATCAGCTGACTTAAGAGAGGAAGGCACCAAGATTGTGAGACTGATTAAGTGAGAATATCAATGCTATCCTTCTTTCTACGTATATAGGAATCACTGTCGTTACCATTAACTATAGAGATGTGATTTCTAGCTTTTAGTAGTATAAATAGAGGTGCAACCTCTTTGTAAAAAGGTGACTCTCTTTGAGATTTTTCCCTGCTATGTAACTTGCGAGAGTATTCTCCCTAAACTCATCTCTTTTCTTCGTGTTCTTGTGTATGTCGTTTGGCTTAAGATGCAGTTTGGAACCATCAAAACTTTCTTTAAATGCTATTGCCACTACTTTTAGAGGTTGGGTGTATGCAAAATACGCTATCTATACTGAAATATTGTCTACATATACATTATTATTTTTTCATTCATTCGCCATAAATTACTCTTGATGAAGGTTAATGTTGATTGGGTTTCGACTTATTATATTGCCTTGATTATCGATTTTGTATAATATTATAAAAAACAATCCATAGTGTACTTTGATTAAAATGAAAACGAATGATTCAAACCATTATTTTTTACGATTAAATTTGAATTCCCAAATTAGAAAACAAATCAATGAAAAAAAAAATTAAGTTGTACGTAAATACGTAATGTTTGAGGTATATCAACTTGTTGTTTGCAAGTCGTTTTCAATATAGTCGATCCGAGTTCCTGGAGCTGATAACCCTTTTCCGCGCTCTTACTTTCGCTATTCAAGCACTACAAAAGTTTGCCACAAACTTATATGCTTCAAATTAGGGTTACACCTAGTGGCGGAACCAGGAATTACCTATCGGGAAGGGAATTAGATTTAATTTTTTTCTCGAAATATTAAAATTAAAGGATTATATTTAAATTTCAATGATAACTAAGGAGATTAAACTAAAATTTTATATAAATTTATACTAAAAAATTAAAAATAAAATATTATTATAAATATGTAAAATTAAAATTGGAGGGGTTAATTTAAATCCCATCTCCATTGATCCCTCCTTAGTTGATCCGCCACTAATTACACTAAGAAAAACATTTGTAATACATAAAATACTATTTATAAATAAGACGATTATAAAATTTGCGCAAGTCGATAAATATGATTGCTTTGAACCAAAATTCAGTAAATTAAGCTATTCAGTTCATTAATTTCTCTTGACATTAGGTGAGTTAGTCATCAAGGTTAATCTATTTTTATTTGCTCTATAAGGAGCATAAGATATCCTTTATGACCCTGACAAGAAAAGAAGACCAAGGAGAAGCTACTGCGTTTTGACTAAAACCGGTTTATTTGCTTTTTAGCAAAATGATTTATTTCGTCTTCAAATGAAGCTAATTAACTGAAAGATGTTTTTTTTTCTCCTTCTTTTCAACTTTTATAAGGATAAGTACGTAGTAGGTTAATCACGGTATAAATACTCAAACGTTGATCAACGTGTCCTCTAAGTACCCAAGGTCAAAAAGTAATGGTAAAAGTGTCCAAACTGCATTGACCGTGACAATTGCACGAAATCATTAACTCTTTCGTTAACAGCCTCCCCGTGGCCGTTAGGCCTTTTCCATGTGGCACGCCACGTGCCACTTTACCGCGGCGTGACACTTGACCGCCATGTGGCAAGACTATTTTTTTAATTTGAATTTTTCTTTAATATTTTATTTATTTATTTTTTATTTCCTTTACTTGACTAGTAATAATTGCTTGAATTCCAAATACATGAAATAACACAAAAGTTTTTCAAAATATCAATTGTTTTCTTAATGTAGTTGTATAAGTTAAATTTGCTGATAAAAATCTTATTATTATAAGTTTAATTATAATTATTTTACCACTTAAAATTTAAACATAGCATTACGAAAAATTCAATCATGAGATCAATTATCATTTCTCTTATTAATTTGCTTGGAAAAGCTAATTTGCCGACTAAACCTACTCATGAATAAAATAATTCTATAGTTAATTTAGGGGTGACAGTCAAACTTTAACCAAAATTCTAATCATATTATTTTTATTACCTTTGACTATGTAATATATAGCATGACATCTCAAAGGAAAATTATATTATATGTATATATATTATATATGGAAATCTTAGCAACATATATATTCTCAAGTTATGATCATTACTTATATTACTGTCTTTTTTGGGGGTAACGTACTTTCAAGTCTTATTTTGTTATTGGAGATACTTTTGGATACATTAATTGACCAAATAAATGTCTTCCGGTTGCTTCTAATTCTAAGTATGAACCGAATTAACATTTTCGTCTAATCCTTTTTTCGTTAAATATTGACCGCTTTAGATATAAATTAATTCAGTCAATTAATACTTCTATATTTATCTAAAAAAAAGGCTTAAGATTATGTGCCGGCAACAAAGCATAATCAATAATTAATTCTCATTAACTTTAGATATATGTGAAGCTTTCCTATATCTATCTATATTATTATTACAACGTTTGAGCTTTAATGGATCATAATAAATATTCTATTAATAAAAAAATATATAATAAGATCATGATTTCAATATGAAAACATGCATATAAACACATTTTTATTATATATATATATATAATTTTATTGGGTTAATTATGGCATAGAAGAGAAAATTAAAAATTATGAAAAATTAAAAAATTTGTAAATTTCAAAAATTAAAAAATAGGCTTCCCATGGAAGGTGCCACATGGAAAAGGCCTAATGGTCACGTGGAGGTTGTTAATGGAAGACATAAGATTTTGTGCAGTTGTCACGGTCAATGCAATTTGGATACTTTTACCGTCTCTTTTCGATTTTGAGTACGGTTGGCGTGTTAACTAAAGTTTGAGTATTTATGCCCTGATTAACCCATATATATTTATACGGTAATTCTAAAATTCTCCTGAAACGATGCTACTAATTATCACACTGTAGGCTTAAACTTTTGTACGCTAGAGCAAACGTTATTCAATAAGCAATGTTTCTCAAGTAGAATAGAAATTGGTATTTACCACCACACACCAAAAATATGTCAAATTTTGCAATCGACTAAAAAATTTCCGATTTTGTCAAAAGCTAAAATAAATAACTACTTAAAATAGATGCAAAATTGAATAAAAAAATTGAAGCATTAAGGGTTAGAGCTAGGGCCAGCTCTAGCGCTTGAATGAAAATGATGTTACTAGCACACTGTAGGCCAAAAGTTTTGTACGCAAGGCAATCGTTATTTAACAATCAATCTTCTTTAAATAGAATAAAAATTTATATTTATCACGAAACCACAATATACATGAATTTTGGTATTCAATTAATTATTTATCCGTTTTTTTAAGACACTAAGATAAATGACTACCAAAAATATATGCAAAATTGAAAAACCACTTAACTCCATTCATCCCTCTTTATTAAGAGATAATAATATTGTAACTCTAAAACTAAATTATCTAACTCTCTTAGTTGTTTATTATAAATATCTAACAATATATGAATTTAGTTGGACATAGCTGAAAGATATAATCAATTTAATGAAATATCCATGTGTGTGTACGAAATATACATAGTATATATACATGTAATTTTTTTTTTTAAAATAATTAGGTTTAAATAAAGAAAAGCTTATTATAAGGTGATTATCTGTCTCAAAATCTTACATGAGATATAAGAGAGCCACTATGAGTCAAGATTAACTTGCCGAGACATTAGTCGTACCTTTATTACGTAGGATATGAATATGCAAGTCATTCTTGGCTCCAGTCTTACTCTTAATCTTCCTCGTGCAAGAAGTTGACACTTTAATTACCTTCTCCAAAATGCTAACTAATACTTCCTCGTTAAATCGGAAACTACATAATTTTAGACCTAATATCTTGTGTTCAGTCTCTCAATCGAAGCAACTATATATAAGATAGAGAGTTGACTTATACACCAAGTATGGCGAGTTTATTCAATCCGTGGTTACGAAAAATATGATATTAGTTATAAGAAAATTAGAAGAAAAAAAAATTAAATTGTGAAGTGTTCTTGTCTCAAAATCTTACATGAGACGATAGAGAGCCAATATGAGCCAAGATTAACCTGCCGATGCATGCAATTAGTTGCTAAGTACATAGGACATCGATCGGCAAGTCATTCTTGGCTCGAATCTCACTCTTTATCTTCTTCATGCAAGAAAATTGAGACTTTTCCCTTACTCCATCAAGATGTATACACATAGTTCCATATGAAAATGGAAGCTACGTGATTTTAACTTAATATCTTGTGTTTAGTTTCTCACTCGTAGCAACTATATATAGGACAGAGAGTTGACTTATACATGTGATATCTCTTACATGACTTTGTTATATATTCTATTCCTATATCAATAAGGAAAGGAATATCATAGGTCGCTTCTAAGTTCTAACCCAATAACTTTGTTGTTTCTTCGCTGCATGTTTTTTTTTTTTCTTTTGGAGAGAGAGAAGTCAACTAACATTGAAATGTTCGCGATTGATATTCAAATTGTGTTCCGAAACTTAATAATAACACGAATAAAATATATTCCATAATATTACTTGACCCATATACACAACATGTATATTTACATTTTTCTATTAAAAAAATATTGTTACAACATATTAGCACTTCAAAACTCGAAATGCCAAGGTTTTGAAGAAGTAGGCATTGACATATTTGAATTCTATGAAATTCATTCTTTGCATTAAAAGTATACTAGAACATATTTTCGTCTGACCGAAAAGTTGAGAAGCACCGATCGATCGAATATTTTCAAAATATTGCTAAGGTAAGAACTTAGTTAGCGTTGGTATCTTTACAACAACGTATCACAATATTCCAGTTCTTAGATCTAATTTAAATCACATGATTTTTGTGTTAATTTACAAGTTTATACGTATAGAATTATGATCGGTTAAATTCTCTCATTCCTAAGATATATAACCGATGTTTTTGCATTCTTTCGTTTACGATAATTTATAAAATAGAAAGAAAAAAAAAACGCTTCAACCAAAACGGACATAAGTACGAAACAACCTTTAATTTAATTTTGTATATTTTGTATCGAATATAGAGTATGGATTGTCAATACCCCTTTTTATGTCCTACTTTCGAGCTTTTGACTGAACACAATTTTGTATAGTTAGATTACGGATGTTAGAATATATAATACCTTTATAGCAAGATATTTTTCAGAGTCTGATTTTCCACCATACAAAAGCAACACATATGAATGTTCAAACCTATAAGTACTATATAAACTTATTATCTTGTTACACGTGAAGTGGTAGAATAAATTCCCTTATCTCAATCTTTCTAGATCATTATATAAGTGCAGGACACAAGGTACAACATGACATTGACATATTTGTAGAGGGCGATTTTACTCACCGTGCAGTCACAAAGATAATCGAAAATAGTAGATAATTATAAATAATACGAATATCTCTGATTTATTATAATCCCGAGAGGACCCGGTTTCTTCCGTTTGGTAGCTCGGACAATCGAAGATTACCCACTCTTAACCCTTGGGAAATCGAGAATACTATGAATAAGCAAACTCGAAGACTCAAAGATTATTTCTCTCAAAACTCACGATAATAATGAAAGTACTGAATAATGGATATCTCTCTCCTTTTATGCTAAGTTTACATTCGTATATATAGGCTTGAAAGTCTTCTAGAATATTCCTCAAATCTTGTTAGGGTTTCCTTCTGTTTCGCTGTGATCGTGGTTGACTTCCTTATTTTGCGTTGGATATCCCACGAAATCTTTAACCGAATAACCCAATCTTCCCTTCTTTCTCGCGATCTCGAATGAATATCTTTTATACGATTAGGCTTTCCCGATGAACTTTCTCCGATGAGCTTCCTTTCTTGCAATGAGGTGTTGGGCTGGCTTGGTCGGATGATGACTTTCCATGGGCTTCGCTTGTTGGGCCTTATTTCTTCTACTCCTTGATGGGCTTGGACTACTTAGGCAATTGTTTCCTTATTTTATGTCGTTTATTTCATAAACGACAAAGGGTAGTGTTAGGGAAAGATTTGACAAAATCTGACCTTAACAGTTAGTCCCCTATTTTATCGGGTGCGAAGCAGCTGATAAAATAAAAAACAGGATTTATCTCCGATAAGGTTTTTGTCCGATGAAGTTTTCCCCGATGACGTTTTTCCTCGAAGAGGTTCTTCCTCGAAGAGGTTTCCCCTCGAAGAGGTTGTGTCCTTCGGAGACTCTTCCACTTCTTGCACGCTCAACTGATGTCCTCGAGTTCCCACGTAGTGCTGATTGGGCGTGATTCTCCAGGCTGTCAGATCTCGGAAATCGTCGTCAATCATTTCGCATTAAATGCGGGGTTTTCTCACACTCGAGTGCCTTCGAGCTTCGCACCGATTCTTTTAATCTTCACCGTTGGATGAATTTTCCCGCTTCGAACCTGGGTCGTCGGATCCGGATGTGCCTTTCCAACTTCCGCCTGCCTCTTTCTATAAATTCAAACCCTCGCCTTCGATTCAAACACTTTGTTTCAGACTTCTCTCCAAATCCTCCCTGCAATTCTTCCTTTCCCGACTTCCCTCTTTTCCAGAAAATCTTCAAACTCTCTTCCTGTCCAAATTCTTCTTTTCCGATCAAGAAAATGTCGAATCCGGGAAAAATCTTCAAGACTCGGTCGCCGAAGTCTATAATGACAGAGAAGCACCTCGAGGATTTGAGGAAACACTACGTGGATTCCAATCCTTGCTACCTGCGTCTCCCCAAATCCGGCGAGCTTGGTGACGAGCCTCCGGAAGGGTACATCACACTGTACGAACACTTCTTCCGGTCGGTGGAACTGCACCTTCCACTGCCTCACCTCATCGTGAGCTTCCTCCATGCGTACAAGATGCCGATCAGTCAGGTTAGCCCTAACTCTCTTCGCCTTCTTGTCTGCACCATGGCCATCGCTCTCGAGCAGAAAGTGGCTCTGACCCTGGAAGATTTGATGCGGCTCTTCAAGTGGTCGAAGAATTCGAAGAATCTGGGCCGATTCTTCCTCACCTCCACCACGCGTGGCCACATCCTCACTCATACGCCGAACAACGAGTCCGGATGGGAGAATAGATATTTCTTCGCGCATCTCGATCGTCATACCCTCGGGCCGCATTGGGAGGCGCTTCCTACCAAGTGGGTCGACGAGAACGAAGTCCCGAGGTTCAAACCTGTCGCCAATAAGGAGGACGACGAGCGCTTTGCTGGGGTCGTTCGGGCTTTACTGGAAAATCCTCGTCGAAATTGGACGACGGACTTCTTCGCGACCCGCGTTCAAGAGTCCGGGCTCTATCAGCTCTGCCACATCGTGGGGAAACCACCGGCATCTTTGTGGCCTGTCGGATTTCGCCTCGAAGAGGTCAAAGACGCGGACCCCTCGTCCCCCGCTGTTCGGCAATCTCGTAAGCCGAAGAAGAGAACTCAAAAGTCCACCCGTGGATCATCGGAGCCACGGCAATGTCAAGGCCAAGATCCAGGACAAGGCCAAAATCCAAGACAAGGCCAAGATCCAGGACAAGGAGGTGGGTCCTCCGATTCTCGTCGGGATCTGTCGAAGGCTGGCTTCTTGGGCATCGGCCCTCGGACCGGTGCTGACCGGTTTGTTTCAAGTGATAAAGCTCTTCCTCCGAAGAGCAGTTCGGAGAGGCGGACAAAGCATAAGCACGACGCTGGTGCTTCTCGCTCTTCGGGGATATCGACTTCCTCGGGGGCGACTCACCCTCGGGATTCATCTCGTCCTTCGGAGAGCCGTCGCGAATCCGAGTCCCAGACTTCCTCGCGGGAACCTTCTCGCGAGAAAGTTGTCCTGAAAAGGAAAACCGCTGAAGGGGTACGCGACGCTCCTCCTCCGAAGAGGAATAAGACTTCCGAGTCGTCTAAGGAGATAGACGCAACTCCTTCGGCTCCGGAGACTGTCACCGTCGCTTCTCGCGAGGGGACTGTTCCCGCCGGGGCGATCGCGTCGACCGTTCTTGCTTCGACTCCTCCGTCCGAGACCGGCGGAAGCATCGATGGGGCTCATGGGACCCCTCGTCCTTCTCCCACTTCTCGGGAGCGGTTCCGCTTTGATGATGACTTTATCGATTTAGTGTCGTCGCTGGATCTCTCGGCCTCCGAGGTAGCTTTTACTTCTTTTCCCTCTTCATTTTTCACGATGCTTGCACATTTCGGGTATCTAATGCATATTTCGGTATATACTTTTCTCGTAATTTCAGATTCCGGCTCGCGCCGACGCGCCTCCTTGCTTGGAGGTTTCTTCTTCAGTACCTCCCGCACCTGCCGCGGAAGGACTTTCAGTCGCCGTTCCTACGGCTGACGAGGAGGGCTTGTTGCTCGAAGGGGCACTTGATGCCGCCGACGCGCTCCTCGTCCTGGAGCCCGTCGGGCGGCCCGGCGCTTCGGAGGGGGTTTCTCTACCTTCCGAAGAGGTTTTGGTCGGGGGCCATCCCGAGGGAGGGGATGGCCTCGTTGCGGACGTCGTTCATCCCGACGTATCTACTCATCCCGAAGTGCCTCGTCCGGAGGGCGCTTTGGAGCCGACCGACGCTGTCGGCGCCTCTGGGGCTAGTGCCTCCTCTCCCGACGATGACGGGATTTCTTTCTCTCCGCTTCCGAAGTTTCTTCCCAACTCCGGGCCGGGAGGCTTTTCTCTCCCTCCTTGGGAGCGATTTCCGGCAGCTCCTACTTCGGGGTCTCCGCCGGAAGAGTGGAAAGCATACTCGCTCCGGGTCCTTCGGGACCTGTTTTGGCCCGAGCCTTCGGGGAACACCGGCTTGTCTCTGAGCCAGATCAGGGGCTATGGCCGGGCTGCCTCTATGCTTTTCCAGGCTCTCGCCCGCTTCAACACCATTATTCTTAACGAGAATGGCGGCAGAGGCGAGAGCGCTCAGGAGTTAAACGACCTCCGGGCTAAACTTGCCGACACAGAATCGCTCCTCGGGGTTTCCGTTCTCGGAGAGCGCAAATATCGGGAAGCGGCCGAGCGAACTTCCGATGAGCTGGAGGTCGCGAGGGCCAAATTGGCGAAGGAGGCTTCGCTTCGCCAAGCTCAAGAAAAAGAGCTCGCCGAGTGCAAGGCTAGGGCCGAGGCGGAGGTTGCGGCGCTGAAGGCCGAGTTAGATGGGGAGCACAGGCGTCACTCCATGATAGTGGAGAGCTACGAGAAGCATCTCGAAGCGAAGAAGTGGCGGCTGGCTAAGATCAGCGAAGCGGTGGGCGTGCCTGTCGAGCAGGAGAGTCGGCTTGCCTCGCGAGTGGCCTCGTGCTTAAAACGCCTCGGCAAAGAGCTCGAGGTATGACAGACGGAGGCGAAGTCTGAGCGCGAAGCACGCCTACACCTCTTCGAGAGGGCTCAAGACAAAGCGCAACGTGCCTTGGCGAGGTATAAGGCCCTGGAGGAGTCCATCAATTTCCATCGTCGCTCCGCCGCATATGGGGCCAACGCTAGCCTTCTTGAGAAGGTTCCTCCCACGGCGACCATTGGGAGTCTTCTGCCTCGTCTTCCGAAATACAAGACTATCTCTGAAGAGAGTGAGGCTAAAGCCCGCGAGCTGGACGACAAGTCTCTACCTGACCCTGATTCTCCTCCGCTCACCCCCGGTGCCCCTTCTTCCGCTGGTATCGATTGGGAGGCTTGCTTCGTAGTTGGAGCTGCCTCTTCGGCCTCCGATGGCCTCGATGAATACGGGACCAACGATGGGGTCGTCACCTCTACCGACGGAGCGGTTGGTACCAAAGCGGTCACTTCTACCGTCGAAGCGGTTACCAATGAAGCGGTAGGGGGGGAGGAAAGCTCTTAGGCCTTTTCTTATAGCTTTCCTATGTACATTACTTGCGTTGTCTTTGTAATTTCTTCGACGGATTTTATTAATGAAAAAGAACTCTCTTTGGCTTCAACTTGTTGTTTCCGTACTTGTTGCTTCTCTTGTGTTCCTGTCATTATTTCCTGGCTAAATTCCTTTTCTCAGGGTGATGAATTCTTCTACACTTCGGAGCCGCTGTTTTACTATGAAGATGTGCTCGCTTCTTTCCTCGCGGTCGACGATGAGCATCCCGCCATCCTCGAGGAGTTTGTCCAAGATATGATAAGGCGTGCGGCTGCCTCTCTTTCCGGAGTCGCGTTCGACGAGACTCCCCTTAGTCCTTCTTCGGCCTATGTGATCGAATTTATGATGTTGAGGCCTGTAAATTATGCCGCCGTAGAAGATCTTCTTCGGGACGTCCTCTCCGAGAATGGGGAGTTTGTCATAGAGCAAATTGCCGATAGGGTAGTTCGGGAGGATTCACCTTCTCCTGCTGTATAAATTTGTCTAATGTAGTGTTTGTAATGACATTTTATCCATGAAATCTATTTACTTTTGCATGTTATCGATGATGTATGGGAGTATATGTACTCCGCTTTTTTTTTTTTTTTTTTTTTTTTTTTTTTTTTGGCGATGAGCTTGTCGGTGTGCACCGGGCTCTGTCGCGATGAAGTGCTTGGCACTGGTTTTGCTGGCGATGAGCTTGTCGGTGTGCACCGGGCTCTGTCGCGATGAAGTGCTTGGCACTGGTTTTGCTGGCGATGAGCTTGTCGGTGTGCACCGGGCTCTGTCGCGATGAAGTGCTTGGCACTGGTTTTATTGGCGATGAGCTTGTCGGTGTGCACCGGGCTCTGTCGCGATGAAGTGCTTGGCACTGATTTTGATATGTTTTCTATTCTTGGCTCTTTTGCCGTAGTGATATTTTGTTTGGCCCATTTGCCATAGTAGTTTTCGTAATGTTCGGCGATGAGCTTGTCGGTATGCACCGGGCTCTGTCGCGATGAAGTGCTTGGCACTGATTTCTTTTGCTGGCGACGAGCTTGTCGGTATGCACCGGGCTCTGTCGCGATGAAGTGCTTGGCACTGATTTGCTGGCGATGAGCTTGTCGGTATGCACCGGGCTCTGTCGCGATGAAGTGCTTGGCACTGGTTTTATTGGCGATGAGCTTATCGGTGTGCACCGGGCTCTGTCGCGATGAAGTGCTTGGCACTGATTTTGCTATGTTTTCTATTCTTGGCTCTTTTGCCGTAGTGATATTTTGTTTGGCCCATTTGCCATAGTAGTTTTCGTAATGTTCGGCGATGAGCTTGTCGGTATGCACCGGGCTCTGTCGCGATGAAGTGCTTGGCACTGATTTCTTTTGCTGGCGACGAGCTTGTCGGTATGCACCGGGCTCTGTCGCGATGAAGTGCTTGGCACTGATTTGCTGGCGATGAGCTTGTCGGTATGCACCGGGCTCTGTCGCGATGAAGTGCTTGGCACTGATTTGCTGGCGATGAGCTTGTCGGTATGCACCGGGCTCTGTCGCGATGAAGTGCTTGGCACTGATCTCTTGCTTTTTTTTTTGTGATACGTGTTTATTTGAGTCAGCGATAGAATATTGTCTTAAAATACGAGCCTCATTAAACCCTTCGAGTCCCCCAATGGGTGCGGCTCGCGAGGGAAGAGTACTCCATGTTGTATTGAATAAGGCCGGAGCCAATCACGCGGATCCCGAACAAGTAGGGTCGGGAGTCCCCTGTTAAATAAACTTTAAAATGGAATGTAAAAACTTAAGAAAAATAGAAAGGAAAACTTAACTAAAAACCGAAATCGTAAGGCGTCGATGACGCTCTTTACTGGTAGAATTTCTTCAAGTGCTTGACATTCCACCTTCTTATGACCTTGACTCCATCGGCGTTTTTGAGTTCGTACACCCCTGGCTTGACGATGTGGGTCACCGTATAAGGGCCTTCCCAGCTTTCTCCTAGCTTTCCCGCGTTAAGCTCGGCTGTGTTTTGGAACACCCTTCTGAGGACTAGTTCTCCGACCCGGAACCTTCTCGGTCGCACCCTTTTGTTGTAGAAGCGTGCGATGGTGTTCTGGTAATTCGCTATATGAACTCTGGCTCGCTCCCGTCTTTCATCGATGTGGTCCAGCTGATGAAGCAGGTCTTGGTTGTTGTCCTCCTCGTGGTTCGGTGCCCAGGATCGCCGGAGACTGGGAACTCCTACTTCCGCCGGGATTACCGCTTCCACCCCGAATGCTAGGGCAAAAGGAGTTTCTCCGGTGGCTGAGTGTGGCGTTGTTCGATAAGCCCAAAGTACTCCAGGGAGTTCGTCTGCCCATAGACCCTTCTTCTTGTCGAGCCGCTTCTTGAGGCTGTCGGTGATCGTCCGGTTGACTGCTTCAGCGTTCCCGTTTCCCTGAGGATATCTTGGCGTCGAAGTGTTTAGCTTTATCTTCCATCGTGCGCAGAAATCTTTGAACTTCTTCGAGATGAATTGGGACCCGTTGTCTGCGATTATCTCCCTGGGGAGTCCAAAGCGAGTGACTATGTTCTTCCAAACGTAGCTCTCGACATCGGAGTCCTTGATGTTGGCGTAGGCTTCGGCTTCGGTCCATTTGGTGAAGAAGTCTGTGACCACCAGCATGAACCTTTTTTGTCTTGCTCCGATTGGCATTGGACCGACGATGTCCATTGACCACTTCATGAATGGGTAGGGCACCGACACCACCGATAGCTCTTCGGCTGGGCAGTTGATTGCTGGGGCGTGTCGCTGGCATTTCTCGCACTTCCTGGCGTGGTTGGTGCAATCCGCTCGCATTGTTTCCCAGAAAAAACCTTGTAACTTGGCTTTCCTTAATAAGTTGCGTCCGCCTGAGTGATTTCCACATTCTCCGCTGTGGATCTCTTCCATGACGTAGTCCGCCTCGTCTTTGCCTAGACAGCGTAGGTAGGGGCCGACAAGGCTTTTGAAGTAAAGCCTTCGGTCTATGATCGTGTATCGAGAGCTTTTTGACTTTACTTTCCGCGCCTCTTGTCGATCTTCGGGTAACTTTCCTTCGACCAGGTATGCTCGGATGGGGGTCCGCCAATCCTCGTCTTCTGTCCCTTCTACTACTCCGGGTTCTTCGCCCTCGCTTTCTTTTTCTTCTACGAGCTGAATTTCTTCATTGTTTCCCTTCGGGATTCCGTCACTGCCACGAGTGCTGTCCTCTTCGTCGGTTTGTCCCTCCTCGCTTACTTTTAGCTTCTTCTCATCGGGCTCTTCGCTTCTCTTGATGCTAGGCGTCTGTAGTGTCTCCACTGTGATCGATCGGAGCTCTCCCACTTGGGTAGTTGACCCCAGGCTCGCCAGGGCATCTGCGTGGTTGTTGTCTCCTCTGGACACCTGTGTCAATGTGAAGAAATCGAACTTCTTCTCGAGGGACCTGACTATCCCAGCGTAGGCCTCCATCCTTTCATCGTTCGTCTCGTACTCTCCACTGACTTGCTTGACGACTAGTTGGGAATCCGAGAAGGCATTCAAGTTCTTTACCCCGATGGCCATGGCTGATTGCATCCCGACGATGAGTGCCTCGTACTCCGCTTCGTTATTGGTGGAGCGATAGGCAAGGCGGCAGGCTTTCTCGATCACTTCTCCCATTGGAGAGATGAGCCGGATCCCGATTCCTGATCCCATCGAAGTCGCCGATCCGTCGACGCAGAGTTTCCAAGTGCCGGCTTCATCGCTCAACTCCACGGGCTCTCTGGGTAGCTCGATGAGGAAATCGGCTAGCACTTGCGACTTCAGACTCGTCCGCAGCTGATATTCGATGTCGTACGCCCCTAGCTTTATGTTCCACTTCGTGATTCTGCCGGATTGGTTCGGGCTTTGAATGATGGAGCGAATCGGTCTGTCCGTCATAACGATGATCGTATGGGCTTGGAAGTGGAAACGTAGTCTCTCCGATGCGTCGTATACGGCCAATGCTAGCTTCTCGATGGTGGGGTACCTCGTCTCGGCGTCGAGGAGCTTTCTGCTGATGTACGAGACTGGCTTTTGCTCCCCTTTTTCTTCTCGAACTAGCACCTGACTTATCGCCTGATCGGACACGGCGATGTATAGGTAGAGCGGCTCTCCGGGCTCCGGCTTTGTCATAACTGGTGGTGATGACAGATAGACCTTCAGCGCTTGAAAAGCTTCTTCGCACTTGTCGGTCCATTCGAACTTCTTGTTTTTCCTCAGCAGCTCGTAGAATAGAAGAGTTCGGTCTGCTTGTCGCGAGATGAACCGCCTCAGCGCGTTGATCCTTCCTGTCAGCTTCTGTACCTCTCGCCGATTTCTGGGCGATGGCATGCTCTGAATGGCTTCGACTTGTTCGGGGTTGGCTTCGATTCCTCGTCGGGTGACCATCTGTCCTAAGAATTTCCCGGATGAGACGCCGAAGGTGCACTTCGTGGGGTTTAGCTTCATCTGGTGTTTGTTGAGGACGCCGAAACATTCTTCCAGATGCTCCACGTGCATTGCCGCTTTTAGAGACTTGACGACCATGTCGTCGATATACACCTCCATGCTCGTCCCGATCTGTTCGTGGAACATCTTTGTCATCAGCCTCTGGTATGTCGCCCCAGCATTTTTCAGACCGAAAGGCATAACCTTATAGCAGTAGGTTCCTCTTTCGCTGATGAAGGCTGTCTTCTCTTCGTCGTCTGGATGCATTCGGATCTGGTGGTAGCCCGAGTAGGCGTCCATGAAGCTTAGGAGCTCGTACCCGTAAGTGGCTTCGACAAGGCGATCGATGTTTGGCATCGGGAAGCTATCCTTCGGGCACGCCTTGTTGAGATCCGTGAAGTCGACGCATACTCTCCATTTGCCATTCTTCTTTTTCACCACGACGGTGTTGGCCAACCACTGGGGGTATTTCACCTCCCTGATGGTTCCCATAGCGAGCAACTTGTCCACTTCGTCGTTGATGATCTTGTTCCGGTCTGAGGCCATCTTCCTTCGCTTCTGTATGACGGGCTTGTGCCCGGGGTCCGTGTTGAGCCGGTGGGTGACCATCGTCGGATCGATCCCGGGCATGTCTTCGTGAGACCATGCGAAGCTTCTTCGGTTCTTCTTCAGGAATTCGACCAGCTGAGCTTTGATCTCTGATTCGAGTCCCGCGCCTATACCGACGGTTCGGGTTGGGTCGGAATCATCGATGCAGACTTGTTCCACTTCCTCGAGCTGCGGGCCTCCTAGCCTTTCTTCGGCAGTTTGGTCTTCCATGTCTTCTGCGCTGAGGATCTTGAGGATGCCCGGGGGTCCTCCTCTTCCCCTTTTCCTGCGTCGCTTCCTCCTGATCGTCGATGGTGGAGGCGGAGCAGACGCGGCTAATTGTTATTGAGCGGCTGGCTTGCTGCCGCTGCCTTCGGCCTTCTCGACGTCCTTGGACGCGCTCATCGCTCGGTAGTGCATCATGTAGCAAATGCGATAGGCTTCGCTGCTTCCTCGGATTTCGTCGATGGTTCCTTCTATTCGTCCGGGGAACTTGATGCATCGGTGATAGGTGGACGGGACGGCCTTCATCGAGTGAATCCATGGTCTCCCGAGGATTACGTTGAAGTGCGATCGCACGTCCAACACCATGAACTCGGTCATCCGATGGACGGTTCCGGCGTAGACGGGGAGATTCACCGTTCCCAGCGAAAGAGCCACGTCTCCGTTGAAACCAGACACCTTGCGCGGACGGCCTCCGACGACCAAATCTTCGATCTCCATTCGCGTCAGACAGTCGTAAGTGATGACGTCGACTGAGCTTCCATTGTCGACGAGGACGCGAGCAACGTCGCATCCTCCTATGTTGAGCTCCAATACCAGGGCATCGTCATGCTCGTCTGCGCATACTTCTTCGTCGACGAACTCTATCGTCGTCTTCGGACCGGTCATCCGCGCATCTTCCTGAGCGGACTCCTTCCCTCTGCGTTGGTAGGCCTTGATGCTGTTGATGGAATCTTCGCAGAGGCGAGATCCTCCCATGATCAAGTCGATCCTTGGTCTTGCGACTGGCCTCCCATCGGTCGGGCGTTCCCCCGATGCTTCCTCGATCGCGAGGCTTCTTTTGGGGGCCTCTTGGTTTCCTCCCGCGCGCTGAGCTGGCGCCTCCCGCTTGTTCGGCCACGACCGGTTGTCGTTGTTCCACGGCTGAGTGGGTTTTTGGGAGACGTCTTGGAATTCCCCTTGTTCGATCCTTCTTTGGATCATCTTCTTCAGAGTGGCGCACTCGTCGGTCGCATGACCGTGATATTCGTGGAAAGAGCAGTACTTGCTCATGTCCCTCGGCCAGGGCTTCCTTTCGTAGCTGCCTCGACCGCCGGAATGACCTCCTCGGCCACCCGAAAATCCTCCTCGGCCTCCAGAATAGCCTCCTCGGTTGCCAGAGTAACCTCCTCGATTTTCCGGAAAGCTTCCCTGGTTGCTCGGGAAGTACCCTGGTTGTGAGTTTCCTTGCGGGACTGCCTCCTGCCGATGGCCCTCGTGATTGCCGAGCGCCTCTTTCTTTCCGTCCAACTGATAGACTCCGTGTCCAGGGTTCTCCCTGATCCTTCGCTCGTCGGCCCCGTCTCTGCTTCTCCGATCTCGTCGCTCTCCCTCTCTCCTTGTTCTGGACGACGATCCCTCTCGTCCGTCTCTAGTTTCCTTCCTGTCTGGCCTCGTTCGGCCCTCAGCTTCCTCTTCTAGCCTTTTCTTGATCGCCTTATTCTCTTCCATGTCCATGTAGATTGTTGCTTTGTGGAGCGCATCTTCTATCGACTTTGGCAACGAGACGCACAATTCGTCGTTGAACAGGGACTGGTAGTATAGCCCATGCTTTAGAGCTTGGACCGAGACGACGTCTTCGATCTTCGGGATTCGGAACATGACGTTCTTGAATTTCTCTATATACTACCGAAGAGGTTCGTTCTTCCCTTGCTTGACATCGAAGAGGTTGGACACCGTTAGCTCCGTCTGTACGTAGATGGAGAAGTGCTTTAGGAAGAGTGCGACCAACTCGTCGGAGGTGTTGATAGAACCCGGCGTCAGTCTCGCGAACCAGTCGCTGGCGCGGCCTTGCAAACTTGCGATGAAAAGTCTGCACAGGACGGCTTCCTTCCGGACCTCTTCGCCCCCGATGTGGTCCGTCGCGATTCGGAATGACTTCACGTGTGTATGGGGGTCCGTATCCCCTTTGTACGGCGTGAGTCTGATCTTTGGTAATTCCTCCAGCTCTATTCCTCGAATCCTCGTCGTGAACGGGGTGATTCTGGCTTCTCGCACCATCCTGTCGATTTCTGGCGCCGAGCTCGTCGCTTGATGCACCTGTGAAGCGACCTGTCCGAGCTTGGCTTCCATCTTCGCTGACATTAAGGCCATCGCCTTGGCCACTTCTTCAGCCACTCTTGCCGCCACGTCCGTCGTTGCATTGCCCTGTGTGTTCCCCGGCGTGTCTTCCGCTCGATTCGCCGTGGTTGGCTGGGCTGCGTCCGTGTCGAAGAGGTTCCTGATGAGCGAGGGGGTTGACATGCCTACCGGTGTGTCCGTCGTCACCGTGTCTCTGCTGGCGCTTCCCCCAGCACCTCGTGCGGCCGATTCTGCTATCTGGTTCGTCGGGCGCGGTCTCTCCGCACGCTCTAGGAGGCTTGCGAGGCGTCTGTTCTCCGCGGCCTGCTCCTCTATTTTTCGGGCGGACTCCTCGGCTTTGCTTGTGACCTCCGTCATCTTTGCGATGGCCTCGGCCAGTTGTTGTTGCATTCGCTGCATGGTTTGCTCCTGGGCGGAGTTGGCTTCCTCGGTTGACATCCTCCTTCCTCCCTTCGATTTCCTGGCTGTGCGATAGAAAGAAACAAAGCCCCTCGGTGGGCGCCAAACTGTAGAGGACGATTTTACTCACCGTGCAGTCACAAAGATAATCGAAAATAGTAGATAATTATAAATAATACGAATATCTCTGATTTATTATAATCCCGAGAGGACCCGGTTTCTTCCGTTTGGTAGCTCGGACAATCGAAGATTACCCACTCTTAACCCTTGGGAAATCGAGAATACTATGAATAAGCAAACTCGAAGACTCAAAGATTATTTCTCTCAAAACTCACGATAATAATGAAAGTACTGAATAATGGATATCTCTCTCCTTTTATGCTAAGTTTACATTCGTATATATAGGCTTGAAAGTCTTCTAGAATATTCCTCAAATCTTGTTAGGGTTTCCTTCTGTTTCGCTGTGATCGTGGTTGACTTCCTTATTTTGCGTTGGATATCCCACGAAATCTTTAACCGAATAACCCAATCTTCCCTTCTTTCTCGCGATCTCGAATGAATATCTTTTATACGATTAGGCTTTCCCGATGAACTTTCTCCGATGAGCTTCCTTTCTTGCAATGAGGTGTTGGGCTGGCTTGGTCGGATGATGACTTTCCATGGGCTTCGCTTGTTGGGCCTTATTTCTTCTACTCCTTGATGGGCCTGGACTACTTAGGCAATTGTTTCCTTATTTTATGTCGTTTATTTCATAAACGACAAAGGGTAGTGTTAGGAAAAGATTTGACAAAATCTGACCTTAACAATATTCCATAAAAAAATTAGTGGTTTTAAAGATGTACGACTGTCGATACTTTGTCCTCACAATAGCTTGCTCTTGTCTTAAGGATTTGAGATCAAATATATAGATGATAAAGAATCTATATAATATATATTCTTGAGTGTTGTGGCTCTATCCATGTCCAAAGAATACGGAAAAGATATGAATCTCATAAACCACGTAAAGGAATAATTTTAAATAGGTAATTTGCTTTTTTATGCCCTCTAATTTTCATTTTTGACAAAAAGATACCCTCGACTTTTAAAACAACTAAAACATTCAAAGTCTATTTTAGTTTTATTTTTTATTTTTATATACCCCCTAATAAATTTAATTTTAAAAACTCAAATTAACATTTTGTTTATTTTTTTACATTTCGTCAAGTTTCATTTTTCACCAAAAAATATACTTTTTATTTAGAGTTTTATTTTTTGAATTGTTTAAATAATTATTAAAATTATCAAATCATACTCTAAGTGTATATTTTAGCTGTGTATGAAATTTGATGGTATATTTTTTTATCAAAAATGAAGTTGAGGGTATAAAAAACAAATTTACATTTTGAATATCACATAATTTTACAACTAGGTCAGATTTCATATTCTCAGTACTTACAAACTAAAGTCAATGCGTTCCATAACTAACTTTAAGATACTGATCAACGTGTCTCTCTCTTAATCTCCTCTCTGAAAACATTCTTTTCCCATAACGTTAAAGAATCATGGATTACAACCCATTGACCTAAACTATATAGTATTATAGGCCTATAAATATATGTGAAGATTTCAAGTTATAATATCACAAACATGAAGAAGGCTTGATTAAGTCAAAGTTTATATCAATGGCGTCTTATGTCTAAGATGTCTCGCATGCAAAAAGTGGAGAGTGCGATTTGAGCCAAGAATGACTTGCCTAAGAAATATATATATATATATATATATATATATATATAGATATAGATATAGATATAGATATACATGTGTGTGTGTGGGGCATCAAGATCAACCGGCAAATCAGTCTTGGCTCATTTTTGCTCTCTATCTTCTCATGTGAGGCTTAGAGGCAGTGCTCTAAGATACGTATGTACTTATCTCCTAATATATATTCGTCCAAAATAACTCTCATGTTTGTTTCAATATCCAATAGTTCTATTTTTATGTTGGAAATTTACAAATAAACTCCCCAATATTAGCTTGTGACACAAGGTGTATATATATATATTACAGCTATATAATATTCGACCAAAAGAACTCTCATGTCTGTTTCAAATTTCAAGATATAATATCAATGGCGTATGTTGGAGATTTACAAATAAATTCCCTAATATATATATGTATGTATATGTATGCATTTGATTGATCATGTCTTGGAATCGGACCAGCTTGCTAAAATTGAGGAACTAATTGTCGCCCTCGAGCTGTTTTCCGGTGAAGATGAGCCTCTTCCGGTCCTTGATCTTGGCCTTTACAACGTCGACGGTGTCAGATTTCTCGACCTCGATAATGACCTTCTCACCGGTTGGGGTTTTGACGAAGATTTTCAGAACTTCACGGGGACGAAGCTTGAGGTCCAGAGAGCTTTCGTTGTGGATGCCGAATTCTCCAGTGTATAGCCGTCTTTGAATGGTTCTCCGGTGAAGGTGAGGCTGTACTGGTCCTGGATCTTTCTCTTCACGTCATCGAAAGTGTCAGAGCTCTCGACCTGGAGCTTTATCGCGCCGGCCGGTTAGGGTTTCAGCGAATATTTGCATTTTTCATGACGTTTTAGAAACAGAAAAAGGGCTTTTGGTTTTCTTTCTTGTAGAAACTAGCTGGAGAGTGAAGTTCGGGAATAAAATGATTAGGTGATTGATGGTTATTATGGGCGGAATATGTTTATTTGGTGGTTGGTTCCTAATGTAGATAGTGTATGTAGAAGTAGAGAGGATAATGTTTGGATAGAATTTTGTTTTATTCATTCTTGCAAATGCACAGCACCACATCACCTCTTTAGTTAGAGGGCGTACAACAGTCTAGAGTTTTATTCTAAATCCTAAATTACAAATCTCTAGATAATTCTGATACTTTCTAGTCTAGATAGTTTCTAGATATTTCTATACTCATATGCTTTATAATAGCATTCTAGATTACTGTATTTCTAGATTTTTTCTGAAACTTTATCTCTTCATATTTACTACATATTTCTAGGACATACTAGAATAGTCTATAGTGTATAAATGTGCATCAATTTTAACAGTGATAAATAATAATTTTCAAAGAGAAATGAAAAGGCTCCATTAAAATACTATTATCAGCAGTAAAAGAACTTGAATTTTTCTGGCAGAATATATTCTAAAGGAGACAATAACGACAACATTAATAAAGGACAACAAAAGAAAAAATATGTCAATGTAGGAAATGGAAAATGAGGACATAACAAAGAGAAAATGTGGCTACTGAAATGAAAACTAGTTCTTTACAAAAACGACAATTAAAGATGACAACATAGTTGCTCAGAACGATAACTTACGGGACTAAGAACTACTAATCATAGTAAATAAAGTAAACGTCAATTACAACTTAAAATTCTGGAGGAAAATATCATCCGATTAACAGAATTACACAAAGACGCAATCATAGACAATTGCATATATGTCTTGACATGCCTAATATGAACAAAAATACAAAACTAAAATCTACATAAAAACAAAAACAAAAGTACGTGAAAACTTTTATATACTATGAATTCTTATGTTGTCATTAAACGAAACAAGAAAAAAAAAAGAGCAGAACTACAATATCAAATTTGATCATATATATCGATTTTGCTTACATTCATGAACGCAATTACAGGTGTTGATTATGAGCTTAAGCTGGACTTAACTCGTCACACAGAGCAAGTCATTCCTGCTCGGAAACGCGAGCAAGTCCGCCAGGAAGATGTGAGCAAGTATGCTCAGAGAGATACGAGCAAGTGTGCTCGAGAAAGGGCGAGCAAGTCGGCTCGCGGACAGAGAAGCTGTTCGAGGAGAAAAAGGGAAACTCTACCCAGAAAAGGAAAACGCGTAGCTTGAGGAGCAATCAAATCAAGTCAAAGATTCAACAAGATTATTTAGGGTAGTTTCCTGATATAGTGCGATTGTGTTAGCTAGGGTTTTGCCTATGAGAGGCCTATATAAACCTAGTATTGTGTACATTGTAAAGAGTCGAGAGTAGAGTATCCAAATAAAGAGTCCATTAGAGTTTTTGAGTTATCTCTTTGTAATTTCCTTCGATTTAATCAGAGAAATCTAACTCCCGATTTCGTGTTCTTAAGTTTGCTATTATTCTCGGTGTTATTTGTGATTCTTCGCAGATCCATGCATTGGGATCCAACATTGATGTGGTTTCGCACACCAACAATCACGTGAGTAGTGAATGGGATTTCGATTTGAAAGTTGTAAAATTTTATGGATCTTGACCTTCGTGTCGTCAATACTTTAGACGGTGACAAGCAGAAAAAAATAAGAAGAAAATAACACCGAGAGTTGTTTAGAGAGGTTTGTCCCTATTCTGCAGTTGACTAAGTCCTCCGTATGTTTATTGCTTTGCAGAGGACGATGAGTCAGAACCACAAGCCGATTCCGAGTTGATCGAAAATGAAAGATGAAAACACTGAGAAAATACAAATCTCATAGACTCTTTTCTCTCAGGGTGAATGCTTGCGTGTGTGTGGTAGAGGTGTCTTCTTGCTTTTATAGGCTTCTGATTTCTGCAGGTTGGAAGTGAAGTTGGTGATTTCTTCGAGTTCGGAGCTTGACTTGCTGTCGAGCTGACATGTGGGCCACGTTTTGAGAGAAATGTGCGATAGTGGACTTTGACTTGACGTCGTGGGGATTTTGAATTTAAATCGTGGCGATCATCTTGGTCGGGCTCCAAAGGTTTGAATTGGGGTTGTTGACTTGGTTTGCTAGTGCTAGGGTATTTTACCTACTTCTGCTCGGATCCCTTTGTGGCAATCTCTGCCCGGGACGAGCATTGGGTTCTTCAAGTCTTTCGGCCTGATGGGTACTTGGATTTTAACCGAGTGTTGGTTTTTTTCTTAAGCTGGTGTGTTTCTAGAGTTCTGCACGGGATTTCTCCCTTTGGAAGCTCTCTGCCCCTATCTCTATTGAGCAATCTCTGTTTGAGATGGACTTTTGCCTTTTGGGCTTTGTGGTTCTGTTTGGGCCTCAACACAATAAAGTGTTTATTTGGCCTCTGGGCTATGTATCTCACAAGCCAAATTGTATGAATACTTAATTATATTCATAAATTTGGTCTTCATTTACATGCATTGTAAATTTAATTAATGACCTCATTATTCCGATTAAGGAACAAATTCCCACATCAACAGATAGCCCCCTACTATAAAAAAAAAATAAGAAGTATTATTTATAGTATAAAGTTGATATAATCATGTAAAAATTTGTGATGAAAATTAATTAAATTTGCAAGATCAGAAACTTTCGTGACTTTTACCACAAAATCGAATTAATTGGAGGACATCAGAACTGTTTTTATGATAATGTCGCATTCTTTATGGACCGAGCTGAAAATGTTTCAAAATCAAAATGATTTTGAATTTTTTGGAGGGATCAGTTACGACACTTGTCATTATGTCAAGGCTTCGAAGAGGAAATCAACCTCTTCAAATTCTGCTTACTCAGTCAGCTCGGGGTCGTGCTGACGTGTTCCGAACAAATATTTGATTTCATTCATTAGATGATATTAGGTGCGAGATTCGAGGAAACCTTAGCCTTATAATGCGGGTCGATCTTTGAGTATAAAATCACTCGAGTGCTGTTAGTGGATGTCCAATCAGTCGCTTTGGAACTCTGCTCAAGGAACCTCTTTGACTTCAGGTAACCGCTTCTTTCTGTCTCTATTTAAACCTATCTTTTTCTCCTTTTTTCCATTTTCGCATTCGAGATAACTCAGAGCATCTTCTTCGCCATTGAATCTCTGCAACTTCCTCTGAGCCTCCTTGCTTTAGGTTCCAAATTCTTTCCTTGCTTTACTGTTATGGTTCTAGGTTTTATTGTTGTGTTCGACCAGGAATAGAGAAGACTAGGGTTCTAGTGGATTGTTAGAGCTTTGAACTTCTGGGTTTTATGGTTCAAAATTCTAGGTTTTTTAGTTTAGTCTGGGTGTTTTTATGCATGTGGGTTTTCTTTAGACTTGTAAAAATGGCTTAGAGTAGCAAGAAAGGTAATTCTAAGGCCATATGAGAGATATTTCAAGGATTGTGGACTGAGATTCCCGATCCCAAAGCCTATTCTAAGGTATGTCAATCAGATGGACATTTCCTTGGCTCAGTTGAGCCTAGGATCTTGCTCGCCTATTTAGTTAGTTGTAATGATGAAGGTTACTACCTGTCCCTAATAAATATGCTCGAGGTGTTCATAGTCAACAAGAACTCTAGGGCCGAAGGGTACGTTCTATATCTCGGTTAAGGGTCAAAAGGGTGACTTTATTAATGGAATCCCGAAGAAGGATGACGGGTGGCAGGATAGGTACCTATTTTTTAGGCCTTGCCCACGGTCTTTTGGTACTTGGGATTCCTACGTGAATAAGTGGGCTCACAAGATCTGTAAAATTCTATACTCAATTTTGCTCAGATTTTTCTAATATTGGATTTTTGTGATTTGTTTAGATCAGAAAGGAAAGAAGGTGAAGTCTAGGCCTCTTGGACCCGAGTGGGTAGCCAAGAACAACGTCTTTTTTCCCGGAGGGAGGTATCAAGTGGAAGGATGTCACCGAACAGAGGTTCATTGCTTTTGGGTTCTGGAGTCCCGGGCCCAACAATACGTTCGTCGAACACGGTCCTAACCTGAGGAAAACGAGCAGCTCCGAGGAGGAAAGTAATTTTTTCGAGCTGGACTTTACTTTATGATTTTGGATTGGGATATTTTCTAAGGGGTTATTCCTTTTAATAGACATGACTGCCGAGCTCAACTATCGGGAGTTGAGGGCCCAGCGCGCAGCTGCTAAGGCCGCCGAGCAGAGCAAGGGGAAGGGGTCCCAAGTAGCCAAGAAGGCTTCTGGTCGGGCCGAGGTGGCCCAAGGAACGAAGAAGATCTCTTATCAGGACAAAAAGGTTCCCAAGGAGAGGGAGACGCGGAGGTTGATCCCAGTTCTACCCGCTGAAGGGCGTGAGGCGACCCCTAGCTTGGAGGTTGCGCCAAAACAAGTTCCGGAGAGGATTGTTCTTTTCGCAGCCGAGCAGGAGGCTGCCTTGACTGTCGGCGAATGAGAGTTTATCGATATCTCTTATGAGATGCCGATCCTTCTGCTGAATGGGACCCCTGAACCCCTTGTGTCCTTTATTCTAAAAGATTATGACAAGTCATTGAATAAAGATGATGCTTATTATTTTAATCTTATTATAGTTTCTGGTAGAGTAAAATAGAATGTTTGATTCCTTAGTTCATAAAGGATGCAATTATGTTATTATTATCACAACAGAGTCGATGTGAGGAAGAATTAATAATCATAATAAATGAACTTAAAACGTCCGTGACCTGATTAACTGGGTGGGAGCCCATTAATCGTGTAAGGTCATTAATGTGACTAAGTGACAATCCTATTCTGGATTATGTGTCTGTCACACTCACTAGAAGTGCATTAAGTATGAAGAGTCTGCATACTGGACTGGACCTGACTTAAACTCAAGAAGTTGGCATATAAGACCGTCACTGATAACTTGTAGTTCAGTCACAAAATGATGATCAAATGGATATTAGTTCCAAGTCCTGAGTAATCATGAGTCCGAGCTGCTGGCTTGATTGTTCTTTGATTTAACCGTTAAAGTACACAAGATATTAACGCTGTTCCCAACACTATTATTTTGGGAACATGATAGTCAGTAGTAAGGATAGCTTGATCATAGACACGGGCATCACACGGCTCTCTTCAGAGTCATGATGATTCCCTTGATTTTCAATTGTGAGAAGTGAGAGGTACCCGTGCGCAACTTATGAATCGAAACCATAAGTGGGTTGTTCATAATATTACTGACTGAGTCAAGGATGAAAATGCAATGAGGGGCATTACGGTAAAAACCGCCTTCTCATGTGTGAGTCATCAAGTGAAAGGACAATAACCTGAATTTGATTGTATCAATAGACACCCTGCTGTTATACGGGAAAAATATATACCGTATCACTAAAGAGTGCAGCCTCGGGCCTATAGTGGAATTACTTCGAGGTTTAACGAACAACTAGCAGTTCGTTGGAGCTTAAGCGATACGGGTCCATGGTCCCCAGGATAGCTCCTTAACGGATGATACGTACGTGATTAAAATACATTCTGGATAATTTTTAATCATTTGGCTCGACTTATAAAACTGACTAGTCTGTGTCAGACGTCAGATAGTTTTATCGTCAACGTGGCAAAAGTATCATATTTTGGTACACGAAATTAACTGATAAAAAGAAACTTAGAATTTAGATTTTCTAACAGCACTATGTTTTTGTAAATTAAAATCTAAGCAACTTTGTTTTTGAACCAAGTCATTCAGACTTACAGTTTGTGATTTATGGATTTTCTAAGTTTATGACTCGGTTCGATAAACTATGAAATTAAATCACATGTCACGAATTTAAATGATGGTGTGGCACCATGACATTTAATGTGTGATATTGAGATAAGGTTTTATTAATATAATTTAATTATTTTGATTTAATTATTAATATCTAATTAATAATTAATTAATAATTAAACGATTTATATTAATAAATAAAAATATATATTTATATATTGTTATATGTGTAAATTCGAATTAGGGTTTGGAGAATACAAACCCTAGCTAAATTCGAATATATATGAGGATTCGATATTTTATATTTGCGGCATAAGTACCTATTATTTTGGTATTTTGGAAAAACCCTAAAATCAATTTAATCCATTGGACGGTTATAATTTAATATCAACCGTTGGATTGCGATAATTGATTTAAACCCTAAAAGTAATTCGAAATGAAGCTTGGTGACCAAGTTTAGGTATTTCGAATTTGTTTAATTAATTTTGTCCGTTGGATCGGTTTTAAGATTTAATCTTTACCGTCGGATTAGAAATTAATTAATATTATATATATATGATAATATAATTCGAATATAAATATGGATAAGAGTTCGAATTAGGGTTTTATGAAACCGTAGGGCATTTGACTTTATCCCTAATTGATTTGATCCATTGGATTGGTTTAAGATTTATTTTTAACCATTTGATCTAGATAATCATAAACAAATTCTAATTTTAATATGTATATATATATATAATTCGAATTTATTAATATGATTATAAGATTAAATATTTTGATCTTATCATTTATTATTATTTAATTAAATCTCTGATCAATTATATCCATTGGATTTAGATGAGATTGAATCTGGACCATTGGATTGAAATAATTAATCATATTTAAATTAATAAATTCGAATAAAGGGAGGGAAAATCTCCAATTCGGTTACAGCTTGAGCCTATAAATAGGAGGCTCATTCTATACATTTTTCATACCTTTCCCCAGAGCAAAAACTAGAGCTCTCCCTCTCTCTCTAGGGTCTGCGAGTTTTCTGCTTCTGATCTCTCTTCTGGTTCGACTTAGGAGATATTTTTCTCGGGTAGCTTTAAAAGAACCGTCAGTTAAATTTTGCGACGAAGTCCTGCCGGCGAAGCCCAAGCTTCGGTACGAGGAGTCCAGGAGAATATCCCGGAAGATCATGGGAGTTTCCCTCAGTACCGGCGGAGCCCTGCCCAAGTCAAAACACGCAGCCAGAATCGTCAATTGAGGTACGGCCTTATGCATTGGGTCAATAAATGCAACCATTTACTGCTTTCTATTTATTTCCTATTCGACTAGATTATTAATAATGATTATGAAATATTAAATTCGAAATATTTATCAGATCTTAACGAAATGATTATTACCCGATATGCGTGTCGTCCGTCCGGTAACAAGTTTTCCGCTTTAAAATAATTTTTTAAATGTTACTGGGACGCCTTAGAGGCTATTATCATGGTCAAGAAGTTGAACTGATACCACCAATTTCCAACACACGAGTCCTTAGAGCCAAGGAAAGCGAGCTCGCTCCGCCGAAGGTAGACAAGCCCGGGGGACAAGCCCACCCATAAAGCGGTCAAGCCTTCCTCCGAGGTGTTCGGAGCCAGCAGCACCAAGCCCTCTAGCAAAGGTCAGGGATCTGGGAAGCAATGGGTCACCTTCTAAAAGACGGCTGGTCGGAACTAAGATTCCACCAAAGGTGCCTCCATTCAGAGAGTGAAGATTTCTGCTCGTGAGGCCGTGCCTGCGAAGACGAGCAGCTCGAGCCTTCAGTATGACGTCAGGAGGCTCTCCACGGTCGTTTGGCTCGGCAATAAGGGTCTTCACGAGGCTCCCAAAGTTACTGGGAACCTGATGAAGCAGCTAACAAGCGGGGGAGTCTCCCCTGTTACGGATGCTGCAGTCTCCCACCCTCGGGAGTACAATGCCTTTGCTTCTTTGCAAGCCAGGGTAAACCAGGTGCCAAGCTCTTAGCCCATTCTCTATTTTCTTTATTGGCAGCTAATGACATATGCCAACGATTTGGTACACAAGTACGAGGGCTCACTCAAAGAGCTGAAGGACAGGTTGTCTGTCGCTGAGGGTGAGGAGATCAAGGCCGGGCTGGCTGAATAAGGAGGAGCTGGCACGGGTCAATGCCGAGCTTAAGAAGAACTCCAAGGAGCTGACTATGACGAACAAGGAAGTTCTTCAACTGAAGCGCCATATTGGCGGCAGGGACATAAAGATCATAAAGATCACCGAGCTGGACCTCAGAGAGAAGTCACCAACGCCTCTGACTTGGTCTCGGAGGCTCAGGCGAATGAGTATAAGGCAATCAGGATGCTCACCACTTCCGACGCCTTTTTGAGCCGGGCTGAGAGCAGCCTAAAAGAGCTCCGTAAGGATTTCGTCGCGCTAAGGGTGGAGCACAACTACACCCTTGAGGTGTTGACCCAGGCCCGGGTAGAATCATCTGCTGAAAAGGAGGCGGCCAAGGCTGCTCGGTGCATATACCGAAAGCGCGTGCAGCAGAAAGATGCGGTGATTACTCACCACAAAAAAGTCTCCTATGATAAAAAAAATCCTTAAGCAAGCTCACCGACTTCCGAGGTGAGCTGGAAGTCCTCGCGGAGGACAATTATGCTTACGAAGACCTGCTGGCCGGGTAGCCGGCACCCGTGGTGGACTCTCCAGCTCTCTCTCCCGAGCTTGACCTGACGAAGGGTTCTGATGTTGCATATCAGGAAGTCCAGGTGTACCATGTTGGAAATTGGATATAGCTCCGACGCCATTTATTGGAAATCGGATATACTAATATGCCAATTCACCTTGAAAAATAACGAAATAGCTTCGATTGAAAATTCATTAAAAATACTTTTAACGTCCCGTCCAAATTACCTCGAATGTTCCGCTCTCAACAGTCCGTCCGGGTAACTTCAAAAATAATTTTAAGACGGAAAAGTTACACCGTAACAACGTACTGACATCGAGTAATTTGGATAAAGCGACCAGATAAATAATTTGCAATTTAATTATCACAATTAATTTCATAACAACATTATTAAATCTAATGTCTATGGAAAATAAATAAATACAATAAAAGGAATTTTGCATTTATTGACCCAATGCATAAGGCCGTACCTCATTGACGACTTCCGGCTGCGCGTTCTGACTTTGGCAGGGCTCCGCCGATGCTGAGGGAAACTCCCGTGATCTTCCGGGATATTCTCCTGGATTCCTCGTACCGAAGCTTGGGCTTCGCCGGCAGGACTTCGTCGCAAAATTTAACCGGCAGTTCTTTTATGCTTCCGGAGAAAAATATCTCCTAAGCCGAACCAGAAGAGAGATCAGAAGCAGAAACTCACAGACCCTAAAGAGAGAGGGAGAGCTCGAGTTTTTGCTCTGGGGAAAGGTGTGTAAAATGTGTAGAATGAGCTCCCTATTTATAGCCTTTAGCCCGTAACCAAATTTGAGAAATTTACTCCCAAATTTCGAAATTATATATATTAAATATAATTAATTATCTTAATCCAAAGGTTTAGATTCAATCTCATCTAAATCCAATGGATATAATTAATTAGGGATTTAATTAAATAAGAAAGACTTGGTAAAATCAAAAACCAATCTTATCTACTTATTTAAATTTCGAAATATATATAATAATAATAATAATAATAATAATTTCGAAAATTATTAATTATTATATATATTAATTAATTTCCAATCCGACGGTAAAGATTAAATCTTAAACCGATCCAACGGATACAATTAATTAGGTCAAATTCGAAAACCCTAAGCTTGGTCACCAAGCTATTATTTTCGAATTAGGGTTAGGTCAAAAATCCATTATCTTAATCCAACGGTTGATATTAAATCATTTCCGATCCAATGAATTAAATTGATTTTAGGGTTTTTGCTAAAATATCAAATATTAGGTACTTATGCCGAAAATATTTAAAAGTTCAAACCAAGTCAAATGCGTGTGAAGTGGTTGCACTTTCTTTGCTGCTCAATAATCGATATACACATATAATATATAATTAAATATATATTATTATTATTAATATAAATCTATTAATTATTAATTAATTATTAATAAGATATTAATAATTAAATCCAAATAACTAAATTATATTAATCATTCTTGATCTCAATATCACACATTAAAATGTCATGGTGCCACACCATCATTTAAATTCGTGACATGTGATTTAATTTCATAGCTTGTCGTACCGAACACAAAATTAGAAAATCCATAAATCACAAACCGTAAGTCGGAATGACTTGGTTCAAAAAGAAAAGTTGCTTAGAATTTAATTTACATCAACATGGTGCTGATGGAAAATCTAAATTATAACTTTCTTTTTATCAGTTAATTCCGTGTACCAAAATATGGTACTTTTTCCACGCTGACGATAAAACTATCTGACGTCTGCCGAAGACTTGTCAGTTTTATTAGTCGAGCCAAATGATTAAACATTATCCAGAATGTATTTTAATCACGTACGTATCATCCGTTACGGAGCTATCCTGGGGACCATGGACCCGTATCACTTAAGCTCCAACGAACCGCTAGATGTTCGTCAAACCTCGAAGTGATTCCACTATAGACCCGAGGCTGCACTCTTTAGTGATACGGTATATATTATTCCCTTATAACAGCAGGGTGTCCATTGATACAATCAAACTCCGGTTATTGATCTTTCACTTGATGATCCATACATGAGCAGGCGATTTTTACCGTATTGCCTCTCACTGCATTTTCATCCTTAACTTAGTCGGATGATATTATGAGCAACCCACTTATGATTATGAGTCATAAGCTGGCCATGGGTAAATCTCACTTCTCATCATCGACAATTAAGGGAATCATCTTGACTCTGAAGAGAGCTATGTGATGCCCATATCTATGATCAAGCTACCTTCACTGTTGACTATCATGTTCCCAAAATAATAGTGTTGGGAACAGCGGTAATATATTGTGTTCTTAAACGGTTAAATCAAAGAACAATCAGGTCAACAGATCAGACTCAAGATCACTCAGGACTTAGATCGATATCCATTTGATCATCTACTAGTGACTCAACTTCAAGTTATCAGTGACGGTCTTATATGATAACTTCTTGAGTTTAAGTCAGGTCCAGTCCAGTATGAAGACGCTTCATACTTAATTCACTTCTAGTGAATTTGACACACACACTTAATCCAGAATAGGATTATATCACTTAGTCACATTAATGACCTTATCAATTAATGGGCTCCCACCCAGTTAATCAGGTCACGGACAATTTAAGTTCATTTATAATAACATAATTGCATTCCATTATGAACTATGGATCAAACATTCTATTTTACTCTACTGAAACTATAATAAGATTAACATAATAAGTATTATCTTTGTTCAACGACTAGTCATAATCTTTTACAAATGGGTTAAAACAGCTTGTTTAAGGACACATGTCCAACATACCAGCCAAACTCTGTCAAGTCGAGCTGAAGCAAACAATCAAGAGAATGCCTATCCCGAGCCGATCACGAATAAACCTTCCCCGTCCAAGCCTGAGATGACCCCGACCAAGGACAACCCGACCATGACCAAGCCATTCCTAACCGAGCCGACCATGCCCCTTCCGACCGAGCCGAATGCAACCGAGCTGAACCTGACCGAACCGACCCCACGAGAAGGACCTCCCACGATGCCGTCTAGAAAAGGCCATCATCTATTAGCTTTCAGCTCTCTTTTTTTTTCCTGCCCGTGGTTAAGGTTTTTTTTTTTTTTTTTCGGGAAAGTCGTGGGACCTGAACCCTTTTTTTTTTCTTTTGTTTTTACTTTTGCAAATACTCTTAGCCCGTGGTTAGGGCTTTTTTTTGAAAATAAATATTCTTAGAATTAAATTTCCAACAACTTTGATATTGATGAAAAATCAAAATTCAACTTTCTTTTGTCAATTAATATTTCTGATAAAAAACTTTTGTACATGTGCCACGTCAAAAATAAATTGCTATCTTTTTTTGCAAACTTTTTCTATTTTGATAATATAACTTAGTAACTTTTTGGTAGAGTATGATCGCTGTATTTGACCAGAAGGTTTTGATTTTTAGATCGAATATCCCGATCTCACTCTTAGGTTAGGAAAATCTATTATAGGGCTTAGATTTCTCATGCTAAAGAATAATGAAAAGTACTTAGTAAAATTTTAGTATCGTGGGGGGTTTAGGTGTGGTCACCTGGTGATGCCTTTCGGGTAATTTTGCAATGAACCTTGTGATCGAGCAAGGTGTGTAGGTTCTTGGGGACATGGCTTGATGCCCGAGTAGAGTAGGATAGGGTATGGTACCCAGGAAAGTATGTAACTTGCACTATAAGGGTATGGTACTCGGGCGGAGTATGTAACCCGCAATGAAAGGGTGTGGTACCCGGGCAAGTATGTAACTTGCAAAGAAAGGGTGTTTTACTCGGGCAAGTATGTAACTTAGCCGACTTTCACTATTTATGAATCATTGTTGATAATAAAGTGAACGCGCTCGAAATACTATGCGATGATTAATTTGATCGTGCGAACTTAATCACGGTCTTTTTAACAACATGTGGACTTTCTCAACATAATTGATGAGTTCGTGGATGACCACGTAAGACACGGTCGTATTGGGAAGCCGGAGAATATTTTGAAATAAAAAGTCATGCGGGATACTTTCCCGAAAGGCCTTCTTTCTTAAATTCTTCACGAACTTGTCTAAGGATTTTTGTAGAACAGCGGGTTCCCGATGCGCGAACATGCTGAGCTTCGGGGAGAATTAGCTTCAAAATCTTATGGGAACATTGAAAGTGGAAATAGGAATTTTAGACCAAGAACATAGAAAAATATAAATTGGGATTAAAAATGGGTTCTGACCGAATTCGGATATGACCGAAGTCAGATATGAGCTAATGTCCGTAGTCGAGATTACAATAACAGAAAATGAGTTTATTTTTCCGATTTCGGGTTAAGTAATCGTTCGCTGATAGAAACACTGAATTCAAATAAAGAAACTGCGAGTTTCGATTGTACTTATTCAGGTATATACACCAAATGTGTTCTTAAATCACCGACTTCAGGTCCTAATAATTCAGAAATATTATAATCAACTTTGGTGTTCAATGTGTGGATACAGATTTATTACTCATTCGGATATATAAACACAGATACCGATCCGGTCAGGGTCCTGACCCGACCCAAATCTTATCTGGGTCAGACCCAGGTCAACCATTGACCTGGGTCATTGGGTCAGGCTTTCTGAGCCCATAACTGTTCTAGGCCGTACGGGAGGCCCACGTATTAGGTTTAAAACGCGAGCTCCTGCTTGAAATGTTGGGGTACCTTTTGGCAGTCCGTGAAAGCACGGTTTCTTGACTGTGCTCGCACCCCGATCCCGTCATTTTTATTTTATTTATTATAATTATTATTATTATTATTAATTAATTAATTTTTAGTATTATTAATTCATATTAGTTTGATAATTGAAAATATAAGCTTAGTAAATTGAATTTACTATCGTGCAAAAAACCTTAAAGTTTATTTTAAATCTTATATTAATCTCTAATATTGTTTAGTTATTAATTTCGATTTATGTAAAACATTATTCGTTGTTTTCTTATTTAATTGGAATTAATTAAGAAAGGGAATAGAATATGTTTTATCTAATTACTACATGTAATAATTAGATTAAGAATGCATAATTAAATATTTAAGAGTGATTTTTTATTATAATTTTTTTTTACTAAGATTCACTCTCTTGATATTTAATTATGTCATGATCCGACTACATTCAAAGTTTGTAATTGAATAAATCCTAAACAGATATATTTAAGAATAAACTTAATATAAGGATCACCAATTATGAAACCCCTCAATTATATTACGTTGTTAGTCTTCCTTGTTTTGAGTCCTCGTTACGTGTTTGAGCGGATCCAAGTAGACCTGCCTGCCCGGTGGGGTACTTTTATTAACATATCACGAACGCGAAAGGACACCATATCTAGATTTATCTGGATCAGATCCTCCTGCTCAATACAAGGGTTTAACTTAAACGAGAAACCTAATATGAGTAGCCACAATAAACTAAGAGATATCCCAATTAGAGTTAATGACAGGTTCTTGATGTAACTGTCAGCAATTATATTAGATATAAGTACAACCGTTGTTTTATGTATGCTGTTCTTAAATTATTAGATTTGATGAGAGTAATTTTTCAAATATATTCGATTATAAAATATTATTAAACACCTAATAATATTAAAACACGATTTCTTTTATCTTATTTATGCATAATAATTGAATTAGTATTGTGCTCGTTATTTTTCATTAATACTCTAAAAGGTTATGTGTCATCGTTTAACTACCCTCATCTATATTTTATATATGGATCATATGGACCTGATGGCTTCTAAAACCGTGAAAGAATTCAAAGTTGTGATTGAGAACAAACCTCTCCAAGAAAACAACTTCAAAAATTGGTCAGAAGAGTTACACAAGATGCTAAAGGCTGAGAAGCTTTAGTTCATTGTCACTGACTTACCGACGTCCATGCCCGACAACAAAACTAGAAGTAAGGAAGAATGGATCAGTTATCATCACTATGTGGTGAAATCTATTCATGTTCATAGACTCATGTCTTATACAATGATTCTAATCATTCGTCGAGAAATAGAGAACATGATTCCTTGAGAAAACTTATGGAGATCAGAACCCCATGAAGTTGCTCATTATTGAGAAAACTATTTAATAAGAAGATGTCCGTCAACAGAATTGTCAGAGAACATTGCAATGAAATGATCGTTTCTAAGAGACTTCAAAAGTCCCGATTCTACATAGGAATGGATGTGAGGAAGTTTTGCATACTTCAATCATTAACAATTGAGTTAGACAAAAGAGTCAGAATCCTAGTGGAAGGTAACTGCAGTTACGATCATATCATCGACTTACTTAAAGTCAGTGAAGAAATGAAAAGGGAGCACAAAATAAAATGGTTGATGATTACGAAGAAGTGAGAAGAAAAAAAGTTGTTAAATTGAGTCAAAACTCACCAGAAAAAGTCTTGGAGACTATTAGCGTCATCTCAGAAAGTTAAGGTATAACAAGTTATAACCTAACTACTCATGATTCATTAAAAGCAAGTAATACAAAGAAGGAGGATGAGGAGGAGAAATATGTCTGATTCAGAAATCAGACATGCAATATTTTCTTATTTAACATTTTTAAGTTTCCTTTAAGATGATTAATGTTTCTAGTTATTGTTGAATTCCATTAAGTTTTACTTTGGGATATCATTTGAATTTGAGATATAAATGATATTAAGTTTCTTTAAATTTGGCATTCTTGTTCTCAAAATTCGAATAACGAAGATAACATGATCTTACTCTACAAATGTTCAAATTTTGAGTATCTAAAATCATTGAAAGTAATAAATTACCAAAATCTAATTATTGGTAACATAATTTCTTCAAGACCAATTATGATGATTAAATCATTCAATCAAACAAGTGCGACCACACTGTAATCTTTGCCATAAAAAACAATTCCTACAACAACGTATCAGATGTGGTATAATAGGAAATAGTTTGCGACACATGAAAATCTGGGGTTGCGAAATATACCTCAAAAGACTGAATACAGAGAAACTTGGCCCTAGATCAGACAAATATCACTTTGTGGGATACCCAAAAGAAACTCACAGGTATTAATTAAACAACGGTGATAGTCGCAAAGTTTTTGTGGCTAGAATGGGGATATTCTAGAATAAGATTTTATCTCTAGAAAATCAAGTGGGAGAAAGATTGTTCTTCATGAAGAACATGAACCAAAAAATCACGAAACAATGCAGATGGACACAGAGGAAGCTCATTCATCGTTTGATGAACATCATGATCAGATCATGACAGAATCTCAATCATAAGATAACATACTTAACGATGTTGCCATAACTGATTGCATAAATGAGCAACCTGATTATACACTGACATCGAAAAAGGTCAATTAGAGATCGTCAGATTCCTTAGAAACTAAATTTTCTGGTATCAATAAAAGAAGAAACAGTTCTTGAAGATGAAGATGACAAACCTAATACCTATAAAGAAGCAATGGCTTGAGATGACTCAGACAAATGGCTGGAAGCGGTGAAGTCCAAAATGGACTCCATGTATACCAACCAGGAGTGGGACGTAGTTAATGCACCCTAAGGGTCTAGGCCCATTGGATGCAAATGGCAACATACAAACATACAAACGGAGACTAGTCGCAAAAGGGTTTCGACAGATTCATGGGATATACTATGATGAAACATTCTCACCCGTTGCCATGTTTAAGTCCATACGAATATTGCTTGTCATTGCCGCTTTCTATGATTAGTAAGTCTGGCAGATGGATGTAAAGACCGCCTTCTTGATTGGAGTTCAAGAAGAAGATGTGTACATGTCACAACCTGAAGGCTTCATTGATAAAATAAAATCCTTCTAGGGTATGTAAACTGATCAATCTATGGTCTGAAGAAAGCATCTAGCAACTGGAATCGTTGTGTCGATGCATCAATCAACAAGTTTGGTTTCATAATAATTAAGGACGATCCATGTGTTTACATCAATACTAGTGGGAGCGCAATAGTTTTCTTAATTCTTTATGTCGATGACATATTGATGGTAGTAAATAGTACATCTAAACTCCTTGAAGTAAAAGAGTTGTTAAGAAAATTCTTCTCAACGTAAGACTTAGGAGAAGCCTCCTATATTCTAAGCATGAAAATCCAAAAGGATAGATCGAAGATAATCTTGGGCCTAAGTCAAAGTACATACATCGAAAAGATAGCTAAACGATTCATTATAAGCCAATCAGGTAACGGGTTCACTCCAATGACTCATAAAACATATATTTTGCGAAAGCAGAGCCCGATTTCGCTTGAAGAAACCAAATGCATGGAATGAGTTCCATACGCATCGGAAATTGGCTCAATAATGTATGCCATGTTATGAACTAGAACAGATGTAGCTTTTTCCTTAAGCATGAAAAGTCGGTTCCAATAAAATCCTGGAGACTATCACTCGACATCCGTAAAGAATATCTTGAGATACCTTAGCAAGATCAAGGATAGATCTCTTATTTACGGTGGAGTAAAACAACTGAAAATCATCGGTTACAACGATGCAACTTTTCAGACAGAGAATTATGATTTTAAATCGCAAACAGGATATGTATTCTATTTAAATGGTGGAGCTCGAACATGGAACAACAGTAAGCAGGCTACGGTAGATGATTTAACCACCGAAGTTGAGTACATAACTGCATCGGATGCTACTAAAGAGGCCGCTTAGATCAGAATTTTTTTTTCCGATCTTGGTGTAGTTCCTAGCATTGGTGAACCTGTGAAGCTCTTTTGTGACAACAATGGAGCTATAGGACAAGCCAAGGAACCGAGATCACACAAGACATCAAAGCACGTACTCAGAAAGTACCATCTGATCAGAGACATTCTTGATCGGAAGGACTATGCAATACGGAGAGTTGACATTGAGGAAAATGTAGCAGACCTGATGACCACGGCTTTGTCGAAAGAAAAGAACACACGTCATACGGAATCCATAGGGATCTATAACCTTTAGATTGCTGTAGTTTGCATTTAAACATAAACTAAAATAAGTTCAGGAAAAAATGATTTTCTTATTTTATTTTTTTAAGAGCATAATTTAATTTCAATAAAGGAAAGTTTCATCGTTTCATGTCCGTTTCAATATTAACGTTTATTTAATCATTGACATCTACAAAATGAAATGTTGTTCCTAGAAATCAGATTTTATTATCTAAAACCATCCCTAGTCAAGGGACCTGGTATGATAAAAAAAACAAGGGACAAAAGTGACAATTCATAATTAACTGGTAATTGTTATTGAGAAAAGGAAGAGTTCTTGATATCTCGGAGATATTCTCAAACAATGTAGGCCCTAGTTTTGAAAAACTAGCAGTTCTGGACACGACTTACACTCTAAGAGATTTACATGGAATTAAACCTTATATAATAAGAGACACTAAAATCTCTAGAGCCATGATGTAAGGTTGGAGAATATTCATGAGTCTACTACCTAGCAAGAGACATACTTTAATTTTAGTAAAACGCTTCTCGTAACTCAGAAGTTATAAAAATTATTGTTAAGTGTGTCCTGAACTTTGCAGAGTGAAATGGACATTCAAGAAAACAATCATCTACCTAATAAATTTAGGGAAATACACTCAAGGCCTCCTGAAGGATAAGAGTATCAGAAATTTGTGGCCACAGACAAGTTAAAACTGTTCTAACTTGGTTGTTCAATACTCTTATCCGCATACCAGGAAAAGGAATTAGACTTACAAGATGTGCCAAACCATGATATGTGTCTGATTCCGAGTTGTAAAGATGTTGTAGGAAATAAGACATCAACACAAGTTGATAGTGAACTGAAACCAAATGGTTAAAGTCACTAAATTTTAATCAAGGATTGATATTGTTCTTGAATATTGGTGGTAGTGATGTATAGCTAGAGACCTTTCACTTCTTACACAGTTGCTCTATGGGCAACACTGCTGAATCCTAAGGAGTCACACCGAACTCGCCAGAGGAAGCGGAATATGATGGTAACGTTGCAAAGGAAGAAAATTCTAATCTGCGATGAAAGAACACAAGTAAACATAATTATAGTGATGCAAAAGGTATTTCCAATCCCGCCATCATCTATGATAATGTCTAGGTACTAATGTACAAGAGAAGATATCCAATCCCGGTACATTCGTACAAGTCGGTGATTGTAGAAAATGCCCGAATCGAGATTTAAGTCTTTTTGACTTTCGGGTCTGACTTGACCACATTTAATTGGTACGATATTTATGAAACTGATAATTAATTAATTAATTATTACCTAATGGTCCTGAACCCATTTACTGGGCTCAAAAGCCTAATAGGTCATCTAACCCTGTGGGCTATTTAAGCCACAGGGAGCTCAAAATTCTCCTAACCCTAGCCTCTAGAGATCAAAAAATTTACCTCTCCTCTAGCAAGATAGAGGATGAATTTTCTTTCCCAGTTTTCCCATCGGTTTCGCCATCTAATCACCGAGAGAAACCTAGCTGTCAATCGAGGAGATATCCGGTCTTAGAAACCTTCCCGCAACGACGTGGTGGATGAGTTAGAGGCCTTAAATTTGTGAAGCACGATCAATTCGCGCCGATCCCGATCATGCATACAAATGAGAAATCCGCAATATTTGGTCTTGTTGGAAAAAGTACCAAAAGTCTGATAATGTATCAAATCTCTTATCTTAATATTCGAATATATTCTAGATCAAAATTTTGATGATATCCCGGGGTTTCCACACCCGAGATTAAGAAAATTCATCGAAAAAACCCAACATCTATGTCAATGATACTAAGGGGTTTAGTATTTCCAACTAAGGTTCGATGATATTGTATGAGGATTCGGTGTTGGAGGAAATTAAACCGAGAACGACAAAATGGGAAGCAAACAAAGGATAGTACTATTTTCTTAATTTTGGAACATGTGTTACCATGTTTCGATTTTTCCAACTTTCATCACTATATAATGAATTTTCTTTATATATATAATTGCGGAAAATAATATTTAAAGTTTGACCAACTAAAGAGGGAATGGTTTAAAATTAAAAAAAAATAAAAACATCAAGAATACCCAGATTCAACAAAATAAGCCAACACATTTTAGTCTATTTTTTTATGAACATGGTAATTTTTTTAGTAAATATAGTGCTAGCAAATCAGTAATGACACATATTTATGTGCTCATCCACCTATCTTCTATCTTCTCTCATTTATTTTGACGGAAAATGGACGGAAAAATGTGTTGTTTTACATTCGTTGACTTTGGATACTTTTGTCACTATTTTTTCACTTTGAACCCCGTCACCTCAGTTGGTCAAAATACAGGTAGATTCTTTGCAATTATCATAAACATGTATATGGATATATGTGTGTGAAAATGTATTTGTCCAAAAGTTTTAAGATATTGTCAAGGTAAGTAGACATTTGTTAAAGTTTTGAAAAATTAAAGGGGTAACAATAAAGAGACAAAATTATTTTGAAAAAAAGTATTGAGCAGAACAAGTGTTTGTCGAACCTTAAAAAATCGTCGATTGTGTTATAAACTGAGAACAAGAGAGATTCATAGAGAGGGAAGTAGAAAGTATTATTGCCTTGAGAGTGTGTTACAATGAGCACCCAAAGCCTCTATTTATAGGGATAGGGGAGATAAAGAATAGGAAACATAATAAATGAGAATATTACATTCGTGACTATAGTTGACTCTCTAATATTGACATCGACCAAATCTTGGTATTTATAACACTCCCCCTTAGATGTCAATGTCATCCTAAGACGCATAATTGACTTTAAGCTGCCACGTTAAAACCTTTCCAAGAAAACCCAGTGTAGGATAAAACCTTGGTAAAGGAAAAAGAGTACAATGCATATTACTCCCCTTGATGACAAGAACATTTAACTTCTTGAAGCTGTATCATTCCAATCTTGTGGGCCGGTTTCTTGATTAATGAAGCAAGTAGCGCCTCTGTGAGAAAATCCGCCATACAATTGCTTGAATCGAGTCTTTCACTTCATTGTAAGCATTTTCCCGCGAACTGAGAGAATTTTATGATGATATACGATCCTTATGTATAGACAACCTGTAAAACAATATAAAAACACAAGTATTCCAAAGATACTATAATGTAATAAATTCATCACTTAAAACAAAATATTTCATAATATCATAATCATTGGGGTACTCAATGAATATTTCTAAATCGTATATAGTTATACTAACTCAATAATTCGCATTAAAAGTTTCCCAATCAATACGGTGCCTCAATGAATTCTTCAGGAACTCTTATGGCTTATGTTCATCATAGAAAGAGTAACAAGGACGTTCTCTATAAATTCATCTGTAGCATTTAACTTATGCTCTAATATATATAACCTAAGATTTTGTTATTTTGGGTCTTCGAGATCCATTACGAATACATAATTCATAAATCTTTGTGATCACATTTGTGAGACGCATATCATAAAACTTAATGCTGCCATATAATACATCCACCACAAATGGACATTAAATGCCAAGATTCGCGAAATGTTCACATAAATTGAATTCAACATAACTTCGCATACATGTTTGTACCTCACTAGCATGCGCACTTTCAAAATGTTTGGAGTACTGGTCCAATATCGCTTCTTCATATTTGGCCAACTATTTTTCAATTTCAATAATTCATGATCCTCAATATTTCTTTTCATTTATATAGCGCTAATTTTATGTAATAAGTTGTCGACAATTTTAAATAAATCTCGATCCCATTTGTTCAATATAACAACATAACTTCCGAGTAATTTTATACTTTAATAACTTCCAGGTACCTGATAACCTTCTATGGTTTCTTCAAGAAAACCTACCTCCTGAATATGGCTATTTATTTATTTGCTCCATGCAATTTCGTTATTGCCTTTGGGATTCGAGTAATATGTTAATATCATATTTTAATCTGAATATCCTACTAGGATTGGAGCGTGGCTGACAGTTTGATATATTCATCATCTCTTCTTGAGTGATTGGCGGTATAAACGAGGATCATATTAATTTCAATTTCTATACGTATATTCAACTGTCGATCTTCTTCCCCTCTTTGTGACAAAATTATTAGTCAACTCTCATTCTAGAGAGAACCCATCTTACATGTGTTGTGGTGGAGATTAAAATATCATATTGCACATAAAAATATTATAGATGGGAACCTTATAAATTGGGGAGATCTTTTATTTTTATCGTTGCCTTGATGCATGATATCCCTAATTAGTAGGGAACATTTTTTTCAATAATTGTCTATAGTCAATGGAGGTATTAACAAAATATTTTACCAAACTAATAGGGTGATTCTTATACGCATCACATATGATGCATTTTAGCAGTCAACGAAATTAATTTCATAATCTAGAATTTTCTTGCAAACTTCAAGTTGCTACTTAATATATACGTTTCTTGATCATTTTTGTAGATGCATCTACTCATAATATTTCACTAATATTTTGGCCCATATATATTCCAGGTTTACTAATCGCAACATGCTAATGTTTCAATAAATACTCTACTTTTAAATAAATTACCATATCAGAATTCAATGAACCATATTGTTCATTAATAAATTATTTATCCGGGATAATCATACCGGTCATTGCTAACATAAAATACGAATTCTCAACTCTCTTTTTGCATCAGTATTGATTCGATATAGCCACACCGGTAATGCCAACATTCGTTAACTTCAGGTTCTATTAGTGAACTTCTGGTTCCATTAGCGAACTTCTAGTTCTATGAATGAACTTCTAGTTCCATTAACTAATTTCTGGTTCTATTAGTGAACTTCTGGTCCATTAGCGAACTTCTGGTTCTATTAGCGAGCTTACAATTTATTTTTTCTTATCAATTCATCATATAATACTTGGATAGAGAATGCTCATTTTATATTTTAGTTCACATGCTATTTTACCTTTTAATATCCTTCAATATTTTTCCTTAGAACATTTAAATAAATTTCAAAAACTAAAGAAAAATAGCCTAATATTTTATTCATGATAAATCAATGACAATGCATATCGATATTCAAAAACACTAACATTGAAAAGAAAATAAATAAACACTCAAACATGATATAATCTAAACACTCAGACATTGAAAAAAAATCATAAATAATTTCTCTAAGCCATCGCATCATTGATCAATTTGTCAAAATCTCTATCGGTATCTTCAAAGAAATCCCCGACTTCTAAATTGGTGTTATTCTAGGCAAAGTTTGTCTCTACGCCTTTTCCTTTCACAGATGTACTGCAAGTGCGACACCAATGGCCTGTCCCACCACATCGATGGCATATGCTTTCATTACTGTTGGGTGCTGTATTTACATCTTGCTTGCCTGCATTATTTGCCACTTCTGGTGGTAGTTTGATTGCTTCTTGAAATTTGAAGTATTTTGGTAATTAAAACCATGCCCACGTCCAAAATCGCGACAACAACCACCTCTAAAATTACCGTCACGAACACCTCCATAACCGCGACCACGACTATGTCCATTACCACAGCCACGTCCCGGTCCAAATTGCTTATTATTCCCGTATCCATTACTTATGACCGCATTCGCTTCAGGGAATGGCGCTGCTCCGGTTGGGTGAGATTGGTGGTTTTTCATCAAATGTTCATTATTTTTTTCAGCGACGAGGAGACATGATATTCATTCGGAATATTTCTCAAATCCCCGTTCACAATATTGTTGCTGCAGGATGTCTTTATCAATAATATTTTTCGCCAAAAAATTCCATTCGGGAAGTAATCTTAAACATCGCGGAATTATACTTGTTGATGTACAAATTCGTCATTATTTAATATGACATAAAGTGTTAAAGTTGTAAATTAATTAAATTTACAAACCATGATAAAAGGATTTAAAGAAACAAATTGGTATTGTAAAAGCCCAATTGAGAAGCCCAATGAGACTCTCAATCAGACCAAAACCAACGGATACAAGGCTACTCGGCCCAAAGGGCTCTAAGGCCCAATATCCATTCGACAGCAATCCAGAAAGACGAGGGTAGAGTTGTCATATTCTCTACCCGGCATCCCATTTCAAATCCAAGCGGAAGACCAGGAGCACGGAGTCAAGCCTCCAACGGACATAATTCAAATAGGACGACGAGAACGAAGTCATAGGACACGTGTAGCAAGGTCGTCTATTAAGCCCGGTCAGCATGGAGAGAAGACCCCATGATTCCTGGAAGACCAACGGGAAGAATTAAAGCCTATAAATACCAAGCTCAAGCTCAGATCAACAGACACGCATACTTGCAACCTCGAGAGAATACACTGAAAATATTATACCCGGCATTCTTGACTATTTGATATTTTGTTGTATTCTTTCCCTCCTTCTCTATTCATTCCCGTTCTTAGGCGTGATTTAGCTGTTTGTAGCTATCCGTCCATGTCCATTGTCGCAATAAACGAACAGAGGAAGTATCTCCTAACAAATCCTAAGGAAATAAAAGACAGACAGAAAGCTAGAACCTGAACTACCTATGAGTTTGACAAAGAAGACGACGAAGATGGACCTCAGAGCACCTCCGATGGCGATTCGCAGAGTTTATCTCTTTAAAAACTCAAAACTTTTCTCTCTCTAAAATTCGAAAATGATATTCGAATGCAAAGTGAAGTATATAAAGAGGAGAGAGAAATAGGTTACCTTCGATAGACGTGCGACGGGCTGAAGCTGAAGAGACGTGCCCATTTAATGCGAAACACTCGAGTATTTATACTCGAAAATTGTCGCTTATCCTACGGTTAGGGTTTCCTTGGAAATTGCAATAAACCTCATCCTACGGTTGAGATCAGCGAGCTATCCGGCAACACGTCAACGTGACAACTGTGTCAGGAGAATGTGAAGAGTTTGTTCTCTTCGAACTCCGCAAATTGGGACACGTGTTATAACTGTTCCCGCCCAAAATTCGAAGCGACGATTACAGCTTCAAGACCCTATCCGTCCATCTTATCTCGAAATTATCCAAAATCCTGTCCGGATTATGCAGATTTGCGGCAAAAGTCACAAATTTAATTAATCCTATCCGGCACGAATTTTACATGATTTCATCGAGTAAATACTATAAAATTTACTTCGTATTTTTTATAGTAGGGGGCTAACTGTTGATGTACAAATTCGTCATTATTTAATATGACATAAAGTGCTAAAGTTGTGAATTAATTAAATTTACAAACCATGATAAAAGGCTTTAAAGAAACAAATTGGTATTCGTAAAAGCCCAATTGAGAAGCTCAATGAGACTCTCAATCAGACCAAAACCAACGGATACAAGGCTACTCGGCCCATAGGGCTCTAAGGCCCAATATCCATTCGCCAACAATCTAGAAAGACGAGGGTAGAGTTGTCATATTCTCTACCCGGCATCCCATTTCAAATCAAAGCGGAAGACCAGAAGCACGGAGTCAAGCCTCCAACGGACATAATTCAAATACGACGACGAGAACGAAGTCATGGGACACGTGTAGCAAGGTCGTCTATTCAGCCCGGTCGGCACGAAGAGAAGACCCCATGATTCCTGGAAGACCAACGGGAAGAATTGAAGCCTATAAATACCAAGCTCAAGCTCAGATGAATAGATACGCATACTTGCAACCTCGAGAGAATACACTGAAAAGATTCTACCCGGCATTCTTGTCTATTTGATAATTTGTTGTATTCTTTCCCTCCTTCTCTATTCATTCCCGTTCTTAGGCGTGATTTAGCTGTTTGTAGCTATCCGTCCATGTCCATTGTCGCAATAAACGAACAGAGGAAGTAGTCAACTACCGCCTTGGGACGAAACTCTATAAAAAACTTCTCGTCTCATTTATACTGCTTATATACATATACATAAATCGTGAGTGAATCGTGAGCTTGCAACGTGAGAGATCGAATTCCAGCAAATTGTTCTATTAAAAAATATCATACACTCACAAGTCACACTTGACTGATTGAGGTGGGAAACCACGTCAACAATACTCACATACACTTTTATGATCTTGTAAACGCAAGTGCAACCAATCATAGCGAGCTTTAGGAAGAATTACCATTTTTTGGTGGTCGTACCTTTATTTTAAATCATTCCAAAGGATCTGCGGGTCCTTGATCGTCAAATATTCAGATTTCAATCCTTCATGGATATGGTGACGCAGGAATATCATGGCTTTCGCCTTATTGTGTTCAGAAGTTGTATTTCCCTTTATATGGTATCTCCAAGATCCATATCGCTCAAGTGGATTTCAGCATCAAGAATCCATGATATATAATTATTTCCAGAGATTTTAAGAGCGTTGAACTCAAGCTTCGTAAGATTTGACATTGCACACTATCATGATAAAAAAAATAATGTTATATAAAACTGTATAAAAATATCATGCGTACAAAAAAAATACAGTAAACATATATATATATATAGACAAACAGTATAAGAGATATTCGATTTATATATATGCAAACATTATATATTTATATGCAATCATGATATATTAGAATCAATGCATTATTAGAATATTTCTCTATATACATGACATACACTATACGATATTTTGATAAAGAGCATACTGTATATAACATTTTATTAGTATGGAAATAAATAAATAAAATTATCTTCAGGGAATGGAACTAAATTTAATTCCAAAGAAAAAAAAAATGTTCATAAGATTGTAGTACTTTCTTCGGGAAATATTTTTAACCCAAAAATAAAATACAAAATGAGGGTTTTCTCTTCAAGAAATATTGTAAAATTTGATTATTCATAACTTATAGCATTCACTTCGAGGAATGTTGCTAACTCAAAATATTAAAATGTTGTTATTCACTTCAGGGAATTTTTCTTTTTCTTTAATTATACGCTCGATTTAGCTACTTCGGGGGCATATAAGATAATAACATACAAAAAAAAAATATCTTATATACGTGAATAAAGACATAATATATCATTGTATATATGACAATATAATCAAATAATATAAATCACATATAAGAGGTCTGATATAGAGTATATATATAAAAGATTTGTCAACACATATAAAATCAAACAATATAATAATGAAATAGGAAGTATGACAGAATATGGAAACATGAGAAAAACAAAGCAAAACATGATGATAAAACGATTGCACGGACTAGAATTATAGAAAGTTATGCTAGGGTTTCGGTATAAATTTTTTTTTCTTTCAAATGCATCCATTGTCACCGATTGACCATCATTGGAAAAATAAATTAAAATTAAAACCTTGCTAGGTTATTGTGAACGTTTTTTTTTTCAACCGATTCACTATAACCATCACATGAATATGAAACAAAAAAATTGCTAGGCTTTATGATTGAATTTCTTACAAAAAATTTATCGTTGTGTCGCCATCATTGCAAGAACAAGAAAAATAAAAAAAGATTTATCATATCGAGACCATTACCTCAATCGGTTAGAACATCGTGCTGATAACGTGTTATAAACTAAGAACAAGAGAGATTCAGAGAGAGGGAAGTAGAGAGTATTATTGCCTGAGAGTGTGTTACAATGAGCACCCGAAGCCTCTTTTTGTAAGGCTATGGGAGATAAAGAATAGGAAACATAATAAATGAGAATATGACATTCATGACTATAGTTGACTATCTAATATTGACATCCACCAAATCCTGGTATTTATAACATATTGTACTTACTAGCAGCCAAAAATTACCACAATTTCAACAGCAAAAAATGATTGCTATAAAAACATGAATAAATAAATCCAGCTTAAAATTAAATTGAGGTTATGGCCCGAGCTCGAAAGACATGAATACTTTATTTATTATTTCATACTTAAATTTAAAAGTCTTTCCTTGGTACATTATTTCAAATAAAAGACTGAATAAAGAAATTAATACATAGTTATCTCGTTTAGGCAACGTTTTACACAGGCTTACGATCTTAAATCACGTTGGAATCATTATTCGACTTTATTTGTGTATTGAATTTATAAAATTGTGCTTATGAATCTACCAAATGCAGAGCTCAAAATGACTAATTTGCCATCCGATAGAACCACTTGAATACCCAGCAATTGTTCTTCATTAGCCTGCACATTTTGCCTTTTATTAATACTTAAGAAAAAAAATTAAGTATCATTCGTTTATAAATTATCTTATTTGGCCATACTCAGACGGTTTAAGATTGCACAAAGTCTTGTTCATTTGGTTCGTGAATGATAGTGTTTAGGTCGTTACAATAAGTGGCGGAGCTAGAATTTCAATTTAGGTGAAGTCTTAAGTAAAATTTTAATATTTTCTCTTAATAATTTTGTAATTATTTTTTTAGGGACGTTGATTAATTTTTTTTTATCATAATGCTAGCTATTTAATCATACTTGAGATACACATTTTTGTTCTCGTCCATCTATTTAACATATTCTCTCATTTAATTTGACGGAAAAATAAGACTAAAGATATATCGCCTCACTTTCTTTACTTATGGTATCTTTATTATTATTTTTCTTCAATTTGAATCTCTACTCCTTTGTTGATCAAATTTTGATTACTCTTACCGTGATTTTTTTTTTTTTGTGAGATACCAAGTATACAAAGAAAAAAGAAAAAAAAAATACAAACCTAAAGAAATTCATTGAAACTGAAGCCTAAGAAAATGTAAGCTCGTATAAAAAAACATTATAAAACCCTGACAATTTTTTTTGTTAAATCAAATTGAGGTGCAGCATTGGCACCATGTAGGTTGAACGTGGCTCCGCCACAGGTTACAATCATCTCAATTAAAAAGACACCCGACATCCTTATCCGTCGCATTTTAGGTTTGGGCAAGGCTCTTATATTATTTGTAAAACGCCATACTGTTACTTTGATATCATCTAGTAGGTCTTGTTGGAGATGTGTCCTAAAACAAGCTGTTTTTACCCTATTTTAATTTTTTTTTTACTAAGTCGTTGAATAAAAGATGATGCTTATTATGTTAATATTATTATAATTTTTGGTATTGTAAAATAGAATGTTTGTTCCTTAATTCATAAATGATACAATTATATTATTATCGTCACAACCGAGTCAATGTTAAGAAGAATTAATAATCATAATAAATGAGCTTAGAATGTCCATGACCTGATTCACTAGGTGAGAGCCCATTTATCGGTTAAATTCATTAATGTGACTAAGTGTTAAAATACTATTATACCTTAGGTCTGTTTGTTTGGTATTAATGAGGCTCTTAATACCACTTAATCTTATTGGAACAGATTAAAGAAAATTAAGAGCGTTTGTTTAATTATTTTTTTTAAACCTCTTAATGGCACTTATTGCATCTGAATTATTGAGACCCAATCTTTGCACTTAATAGCACTTATTTATTTTATTTTTCTTTCTCTTTTTTCTTTCTTCTCTCTGTTAGTTCCAATTATTTGGAACTTTTGTGAAAGCCACAAACAAAGAAGAAACGATAAACCAACTTACACACTTTGTCTATGAATATAATATTAATATAATGTGAAGAGGTGTTTTGCTTATAAAACAAGGATAAATGAAGGGAGTATACTAAGAGAGGTGATGAATGATCTTTGTTGGAGATGAAAAAAAACAAGTATACATATGTGCTTATATAGGGATAGCACATGATGAAATTACATATATACCCTGGCAAACTTAGTGCTCAAGTAAAAACAATACAATAAAATATTAGGCAAGTTGACAACTTGCTATGAAACTAGTGCTAACCAATGTCTAGATTATAGGGTTACACTCTCTTTCTTTCTTTCTTCCTCCCTCCATCGCAGATTCACAGGTTCCTTTCCTATCTGTCTTTCTTTATCTCTCCTTTACTTTGTGAGAATTCCATTGCAAAGCTCGCAACACAACAAATTTATACTCTGTAGAGCCATGGCAGGACTCGCTGCCAATCACCGAATGGACTCCCTCTGGTTCGATCGTTCGAGGGTTTCAGTAGTTTTAGGGTTAGGCTGTAATACCCCTAGATGAGGGTTAGTAGAATAAGACAAAGTAGACTGCATGTCGCACTGCTTCTCCCCAGAATCTCTCCGGGACTTGCATGCTCTTCAGCAAACTCCTTGCAGTGTCCATGACGGTCCGGTTACGTCTCTCCACCACGCCTTTCTGTTGGGGCGTCTACGATGCAGTGAGGTGGCGTTCGACTCCCTTTTCATCGCAGAACTCTCCGAACTGCTGGGACGTGAACTCTCTACCTCGCTCGGTTCTCAAGGTCTTCATTCTATTTCCTGACTGGTTCTCCACAAGCCTCTTGAATTTCTTGAAGATGTCAAAGGCTCCACTCTTCTCTTTGAGCGTATAAACCTACATCCACCGGCTGTAATCATCAACAAGTAAAAAGAAGTACTTATTGCCGGCTAGGGTGGCCGTGGTGATTAGACCACACAGGTCAGCGTGCACCAGTTGGAGGGGTCGCTCTCCTCAGAACTTGGCCTTGATAGGAAATGGCACTTTGCCTATTTCGCGACCATGCAACATTCGCAGAGCTGGTTGGGTGTTCAATCTTCGGTACCCCAAAGGCCATCTCTTTTTCGCCTATCATTTTGAGCGCGTGAAAATTCACGTGCCCAAGTCTCGCATGCCATAGCCACGTTGGGTCTGCGATCGACGCCATCAAGAAAATCGGTTGATCTACCACCAGGTTGATCTTGTACAACTGACTCGGTGATCACTTCACCTTCATCAATAGGGCACCGTGACTGTTCTACATCTTTAGGAACTCTCCGGATAGGATCACTGTGTGACCGATCTCTGTCATTTTTCCTAAGCTGATGATGTTACTCTTCAGCTTTGGTATGTAGTAGAATTTAGTCCAACAAGCGCTGATCGCCATTCTTGCACTTGAACAGGATGGACCCTCTACCCTTGATGTCAACGATGGAACCATTGCCGAACTTCACGTTTCCTACGATCTTCTCGTCGAGCTCTTCAAACTTGGCTCGATGACCCGTCATGTGGTTGCTGGCTCCGTTGTCTAAATACTCAGTGTAGATCTTCTCTTCGCCATCTGCGAGTAGGTTGGCGACAACCTTGTATTCATTGAGCATCACCTTTCTGGTTTACTCTTCATTCTTCCTAGTCGATTTGTGCTTCTCCGCTATCATCAGCTCGTCCACTCAGATCAGTACTTGGTCATCAGATACCTCCTCGCTGGATACCTGGTCGTCAAGTACTACGTTGACGCGCTCCTTCTCGACATGTATCTCATCGACCACTTCCTGGTCGTGTCGTCGTGGCAGTTTGATCACCTGCTCAATGTGAGTCACGTCGACCACATCCTTGTCGACGTGCTTGTCGCTACTTAAATCCACCATCTTCTCGGCGAACATAAGTGCGTGTTCGTCGTCATCGAATCTCACCAGATTCTCTTGTTCGTTGCGGTTCTTAGTATGACACGCGTAGTGACCATACTTCTGACAATTATAGCACTTCACTATGCTCTTGTCCTTGCGGGTGGCGCCGTCTTGGCGGGGAGTGCTACTGCCTCGACCGCGGTGGTCGCGCCCACGTCCTCGACCTCGGCCTCTGCCACGTCCACGGCTTTCGCTGCCGTATCCGTTGCGACTCGTAGAGCTTGAAGAAGAATCTTCTCGCTGGTTCCACTTCTGCTTAGCCTTCCATTCTTCATGCGTGAGCAGGAGGTGTTTCTCCTCGTTTTTGTCGCCATAGCCCCGAAGCCTCTCCTCGTGGACTTTAAGACGACTGACAACCTCCTCGACTGACATAGTCTTGATGTCCCCGAACTGCTCGATCGACGTCACGATCTACATGTATATGTGAGTTACGGATCTCAAGAATTTCTTGACCATGGTGGTCTCGTCCACCGGTTCGCCTAGTCAGCGGATACCCGTTGCAAGAGATGAGAGCTTCATAGAGAACTCGTTCACGGATTCACCGTCTCTCATACGGAGAACCTAGAACTTGCTATTCAAGGTTTGAACCTTGGCTTCTCTGACGCGTTCTGCGCCCATGTGCATCGTCTGCAACGTCTCCCACGCCTTCTTTGCGGATTCCTTCTCGCCGATCATGAGAAGGACATCTTCCGGAACTCGTTGATAGATGGCGGCGAGAGCCATTCTATCCTTGTGTGCTTCGACATCTCCGTCTTGTATGGCCTCCCAGACTCCTTGCGCCTGCAAATTTACTCGCATCTTCAGCGCCCACACCGTGTAGTTGCTCTTCGTGAGCATCGGATTGCAGCGTCACGTTTCCTCCGGTTGATTTGCTTGATGACTCCATGTACTTCAGCATAAAGGGAACTCGCACTGTAAGATCTCAAGAAATCGTTTCTAATGTGGAAGATCAGTGAGAACCACAACCACATAACATACTAAGAATTTTAAGAGACTTGACAATAACGAAAACCTCGCTCTGATACCAAATGTTAGTTCCATAGACACAAACAAAGAAGAAACGACAAACCAACTTACACGCTTTGTATATGAATATAATATTAATACAATGTGAAGACGGTGTGTTGCTTATAAAACAAGGATAAATGAAGGGAGTATACTAAGAGAGGTGAACGAATGATCTTTGTTGGAGATGAAAAAAAACAAGCATACATATGTGCTTATATAGGGATAGAACATGATATGAAAATACATATGTACCCTAACAAACTTAGTGCTCAAGTAAAAACAATGCAATAAAATATTAGGCAAGTTGACAACTTGCTATGGAACTAGTGCTAACCAAGGTCTAGATTATAGGGTTACACTCTCTTTCTTTCTTCCTCCCTCCATCGCAGATTCACAGGTGCCTTTCCTATCTCTCTTTCTTTATCTCTCCTTTACTTTGTGAGAATTCCATTGCAAAGCTCGCAACACAACAAATTTCTACTCTGTAGAGCCATTGCAGGACTCGCTGCCAATCACCGAATGGACTCCCTCTGGTTCGATCGTTCGAGGGTTTCAGTAGTTTTAGGGTTAGGCTGTAATACCCCTAGATGAGGGTTAGTAGAATAAGACAAAATAAAGACTTTTCAAACTTTGACCGGTCAATGACACGTCACTTTATAAACAATAAACTTTGACTTTTCAACATCCACGTCATAAAACATGTAGTTTTTGTCCATGAGACATAAAACGACAAAACAAACATTCTTATGATGAAATATAATTTATTTAACTGAAATTTGACTAATAATGGTTCGGTAAAAGAGATTTGGTAATAGATTCCCTAGTAAGCATGTGGAGCTCATCCCTTCCATATATATTTTTTTCTCATTTGTTACAGGTGGTGCTCTTTGTCAGTCTCCGGACGAGGAGTAGACCAGCTTAGGAGATCCAAGTATTTATACTGTTTACCTTTGTCTTTAGAGTTCTCCAAAGAGAGCATTGTAATTTATGTTGATCTTTTTATTTTGATATTTTAATGGATTTGAATGAAGGACTTATATGATGGTGATATATCGTATTTCCTCTTTTTGGGATATAAGATATTGTCATGGTGAAACTACTTTCTAATTGATTAATTTTTATAATGATCCAGAGTATACAATATCGGGTTAATTGCGACGAAAATACTAAACTTTTGGTCAAATGCGCTGCTGTGTATATAACCTTCGTAAATGACGGTAAAAGTACCCAAAATTGGCATTTAGGAGTTGACCAAGAGCATCTACCTATGTGGCAATAAGCCTTTTCCACGTGGCATGCCACATAGCACTTGGCCGCCACGTGGCATGCCATGTAATTATTACTTTTTAAATATGTTTTAAAAAAATATTTTGATTTTTTAAACAAAATTATTTTTTATTTTTATTTTTAATAAAAAAATATTTTTTCCAATAATAAAAAATAATGAATATTCATTGTTGGTTATAATTATTTATTTTTAAAAAAGTGGGTAGAACAAAATAAAAAACACCGCTCATGGTTCACTTGAATTCCGTTTCCGATCTGGTTCACATCTCGAATAAAATTGTTTAATATGTTTAATAATAATAACTAATTAACACATAAATTTTTTTAAAAAATTTAAGACATCATTAAATACACACCACTAATTAAAAAACAAAAAAATTTAGTTATATTTATATTTAACAAAATTTTGTTTTTATTTATTTGCATGATATTTTTTTTTTGAGTTTGCATTTTACAAAAATAATAATTGTTTAATATGTTTTTGTATTTATATATTATTCTTATTTTTTTTTGAAAATTTTCGTTAAATAATCATATGAATATTATTGGTTATTATTAGTAAACATATTAAGCGATTTTGTATCACCCGTCAACCGGATCGGAGGCGCAACTAAAGTGAACTGTGAACAGTAATTTTTTTCTTTATTTATTTCGTTTGATCAACTTTTCAAAAATGAATAATTATATTTAATAATAAAATCGATAATGAATATTTAAATTTAAATTTTCATTATTGGTTATTATAGAAAAATATTTTTATTTAAAAAAATAAAAGTTTTTCTTTTCAAAAATAATATTTTTAAATTATGTAATAAAATAAAAATTACGTGGCATGCCACGTGGTGGCAAGGTGCCATGTGGCATGCCACGTGGGCAAAGGCTCATAGCCACATGGACAAATATTCTCGGTCAACTCCCAAATGCTGAGTTTGGGTACCTTTGCCGTCATTTACAGAGGTTGTATACACAGCAGAGCATTTTACCAAAATTAGGATATTTTTACCGTAATCAACCCTAAAATATATAATATATAATGTAAATCGCATATTATTTAAATTGATATATCATATATAATGTAATCTATATAGAAACATTAGCGGTAGGCTTCTCCATATGACGACTCACTATGCCAACTGCATATGAGATGTCCGGTCGGGTATGGGTTAGGTACCTGAGACACCCGACGACACGTCTGTACTCCGTGGGATCCACAGGGGTTCCTTCTGCATCTTTCCCGAGCTTTAACTTTGGTTCCATCGGATACTTGCTCGGGTTGCAGTCCGCCATCTTGAACTGCTTCAGAATTTTCATTGCGTAAGCCGACTGCTTCAGCGTGACGCATTCATTATTCTAATCGACTTCGATGACGAGGTAGTATGAGAGTAGTCTGAGGTCGCTCATCTCGAACTACTTCATCATCTGCTTCTTGAATCCATCTATTCCTTCTGCACTGGATCCAGTCACGATCAGGTCGTCGACGTACACACCGACGATGAGGGCCTCGCCTCGATTATTCCTCGTGTAGACCGCTTGCTCCTGGGAGCACTTCTTGAAACCAAGACTCTTCATACTCCTATCGAGTCGAGTGTTCCATGCACGTGGTGCTTGTCGCAATCCATAAAGAGCTTTTGACAGCTTGTACACCTTGTGCTCTGCGGTTTTTTTGACGAAACCTTCTGGTTGAGCGACATAGACTTCTTCTTCTAGTTCACCATTCAGAAACGCCGATTTGACGTCTAGGTGATGGATTTTCCAGCCTCGGTGAGCTGCGAGGGCTAGGATCAGCCGGACCGTGTCTAGTCTGGCTACTGGAGCGAAAACTTCCTCGAAGTCTACTCCCTGCTTCTGCACGTAGCCCTTAGCGACTAGCCTTTCTTTGTGCTTGAGGACTTTTCCTTCTGAGTCCTTCTTGAGCTTGTAGACCCATTTCAGACCAATGGACTTATGACCTTTTGGAAGGTCGACTAGTTCCCATATCTGATTCTTCTCAATGGACTCCAACTCTCGCTTCATTGCTTCTCGCCATTCTTTCTCGGTGGCTGCCTCGCGGTAGTTGGTTGGTTCCTCTCCACTAACTAGAAGGAGCTCCTCCGGGCTCAAATCAAGCTCTCGCGCTTCTTTGTAGACGTCGGACAGGGTACGGAACCGTCTTGGTCCGTCCTTGATCGACGAGTCACCCGAGCTGGTTTCTCCCGAACTAGTTGTCATTGGGATCGGGGTGCTCATTCCTGATCCTGGGTTGGGCGAGCCTGGTGGTGAGCTGGTTCCAGACGAACTGATTTCCATCGAGCTGGGCGTTGCTAGCCCCTGGAACGGACTATCTCCCTCTTCATGCTCGACTGCATCTTCATCTTCGAGTATGAACTCCACCGAGTTCTGTTCGGGCTCTCTATTCTCGTCTCGCCAATCCCATTTCTTTTCTTCTTCGAACACGGCGTCTCTGCTCACATGCGGTTTGCCAGGTCGGGGGTCGTAGAGTCTGTGTGCCTTGCTCCCTTCTTCGGCGCCAAGGTACACCATTGGTTGACTCCGATCATCGAGCTTTTTGAAGTTTGGTCCCACAGTCTTCACATGTGCGGTGCATCCAAACACCTTCAAATGCTCCAGATGAGGTTTGTTCCCTTTCCAGACTTGGTAAGGGGTGTGCTCGCCTAGCGCCTTCGTCGGTAGACGGTTCAGCAAGTAGACCGTATGTCATACGGCTTTTCCCCAGAACCTCGCCAGGACTTGCATGCTCTTCAGCAAACTCATTGCAGTGTCCATCACACTCCGATTTCTTCTCTCGACCACACCGTTTTGCTGGGGCGTGTACGGTGCAGTGAGGTGGCGTTCGAATCCTTCTTCATTGCAGAATTCTCCGAACCGTTGGGACGTGAACTCTCCACCTCGATCTGTTCGCAGGGTCTTCAGTTTATGTCCAGACTGGTTCTCGACGAGCCTCTTGAACTTCTTGAAGACTTCAAGGGCTCCACTCTTCTCCTTGAGTGTATAAACCCACATCCAACTACTATAATCATCAATAAGTAAAAAGAAGTACTTGTTGCCAGCTAGAGTTGCCGGGGTGATTGGACCACACAGGTCAGCGTGCACCAATTGGAGGGGTCGCTCTGCTCGAAACTTGGCCTTGATCGGAAATGGCACTCTTGCCTGTTTTGCGACCATGCAACATTCGCAGAGCTGGTTGGGGTGTTCGATCTTCGGTACCCCAAAGGCCATTTTCTTCTCTCCCATCATCTTGAGCGCGTAGAAATTTACGTGCCCAAGTCGTGCGTGCCACAACCAAGGTGGGTCTGTCAGGGACGCCATTAAGCAGACGGGTTGGCCCGTCTCCAGGAGTATCTTGTACAACCTGTTCGGCGTTCTCTTCACCTTCAACAACAGGGTGCCGCTTTGGTTCCACATCTTCAGGTATGAGCCGGCGATCACCACCGTGTTACCGACTTCTGTCATCTGACCAAGGCTGATGATGTTACTCTTCAGCTTCGGGATGTAATACAGCTGAGTCAGCAGGCGCTGGTCCCCGTTCTTGCACTGGAACAGGATGGACCCTCTGCCTCTGATTTCGACGATCGACTCATCGCCGAACTTCACGCTTCTTGTGATTTTCTCATCGAGCTCTTTAAACTTAGCTCGGTCTCCCGTCATGTGGTTGCTCGCACCATTGTCTAAATACCAAAGGTCGGTATAGACATTCTTCTCTCCGTCTACGAGGAGGTTTGCAATAACCTTGTCCTCGATAAGCATGACCGTTTCTTCTGCCATCTTCTTCGGGCTGGGCCTTTTATCGGCCATCGTCAGCTCGGGCTCCGGGCTCGACTTCACGTCGACTGGCTCCTCCAGGTCGGTCTTCTCTCTAACCGCTTCTCGCCCGGGCTCAGCGTCGCTCTCGCGTTCGATGCTCGTCTCCTCGTCTCTTCGCACTTCAATGTTCTTCTCCTGCTGGGCGAACATCAGCATTTGCTCGTCTTCGTCGAATCTTGTCAGATTCGCTTCTTCGCCGTGCTTCCTACTGCGGCATTCCGATGCATAGTGCCTGAGTTTCTGACAATTTTAGCACTTCACCGTGTTCTTGTCTCTTCGGACCGTGGTGCCTTCTTGGCGGGGTGAGCTACTGCCACGACCTTGCATGTCACGACCTCTCCCTCGTCCTCGTCCTCGTCCTCGTCCTCTACCACGTGCTCGGCTATCTCTGCCGTACCCGCCACGACTCGACGAGCTTGAAGAAGACTCAACTCCATGGTTCTTCTTCTGCTTAGCCACCCATTCTTCGTGCGTTAGCAGGAGGTGCTTCTCTTCTTCGTTCTTCACTGTGACGCTTCCCATTTGCTTCGACATCGCTTCCTGGCTTGCCAGCAAATTCTCAAACTCTACAAGTGATGGTTGAACGGGCCATCCTTGTACAGCAATCACGAAGCTTCGGTACTCCGATCTCAAGCCGTGAATGATGATCCTCTTCATACGAGCCTCTCCGATGACAGACTTCGGATCGAGATCGCTAATATCACGACATATCAACTTGACCTTATGAAAATACTGAGCAATCGTCACGTCGCGTTGTGAGATTGATAGCAGCTCGTTCTCCAAGAGCTGTAGCCTCGCATCATTTTTCTTTGAGAAAAGCGTCACAAATGTCTCCCATGCTTCTTTGGGCGTCTTGTCGTCCCGAATGTGCTCCAATATCTCTTCTTCAACGGTGGTCTTCAGGGCAAACATCGCTTTGCCTGCTTTGATTCTCCATTTGCGTAGGGTGCCGTTAGCATCTTCCTCCGGCGGCGTAGTTTTGCTTCCATCGATGACCTCCCAAAGGTCGTGCCCTTGCAAATAGGACACCATGCATGTTGCCCATGTGTTGTAGTTGGTGCTGTTGAGTTTCTTGATTCCTCCGACAACTTGGAGATCACCCATCGTGTTGGCGGTACCTCGACACAAAGAAAACTCTCACAAAAAAATATATCAGGAAAGTGTTTCTGATGTGGAAGATCAGCCGGCCTGCAACCACAGAGCATACTAAGACTTTCTAAAATCTCAAAAAATTCGTTTCTGATGTGGAAGATCAGTCGGAACCGCAACCACAGAGCATACTAAGACTTTCAAGAGACCTGACAACGAAACCAACAACCTTGCTCTGATACCAAATGTTAGTTCCAAGTATTTGGAACTTTTGCCACAAAATATAATTAAACAAGACGTTTAAAGAGCCACTCACGATTTCACTTTCTCTCTGTATATATATATATATATATATATATATATATATATATGTGTGTGTGTGTGTGATGATGAGTAATAAATGAGAGAGTAAGAGTGTGAAGTGAGGAAACGCTTCTTTGTTTTTAATGTTGGAGTGATGAAAAATGAACTACAAGCATAGCCTTTATATAGGCAACATACTTCATATAAAATTACAAATCTAGCCTTTCATATACTTGATAGTCAAGTAAAGAAAAGCGTCATCAACTTGGTAAGCAATAAAATAATAATTTAATTAGACTTGCTACCCAAGTGTTGTTAGCCACACCCCACACGTCATGGCTTACGACTACACAAATAACCATCAGTGGTATTAGAGCTACGTTCGATCACAAACGGGCTAAGAAAAAAAAAATCCATGGCCGACTCAAACCGTTCCTTCATTTCTCTTCCAATATTTCGTGGAGAAAACTATGATTTTTGGTCCATCAAAATGAAGACCTACTTTCTCTCTCAAAACTTGTGGAAGATAATTGAAGAAGGATTTAACATCCTTGAAGACACGTCTACCCTTACAGCAAATCAAAAGAAGGCGCTTGAGGATAATCAACAAAGAGAATCTCAAGCGTGGCCGATGAAATATTTCCATGAATCATGGGGGCATCTACCGCGAAACAAGCGTGGGATACATTGCAATAGGAGTTTCAAGGAACAAAAAAGGTACGGACGGTCAGGCTACATGCACTTAGAAGAGATTTTGAGAATATTAAGATGAAGGACAATGAGACCGCTAAAAATTACTACTCAAGGATAAAGGAGGTAGTAACTCAAATGAGAGTTTATAGTGAAAACATTTCTGACAAGAAAATAGTTGAAAAGATACTAATTTCTTGTACAGAAAAATACGACACAATAGTCTCAGCCATTGAAGAAACAAAGGATATTGAGACTCTTTCACCAATAGAATTAATGGGCTCTCTTGAAGCACATGAAAATAGATTGAGTAGGCGGAATGAGAACGGATCTACAAAAACGCCTTTCAATGTAAGATAACTACGCGGTCTCATAAGGCAAGAGAAAAGAGAAGTTACGAAGGAAACCAAGGAAAAAATAACGATAGATATACTCCATGTGGTATTTTCAAAAGAAAAGGCCACCTGGAGAAAGATTGTTGGTTTAAAGGAAAACCACAATGCCAAAATTGCAAAAAAAATTAGGCACACGTAAAATATCTGTCGTTTTAAGAAAAATCATCAAGCTAACTTCTCTGAAGAAAAAAATGATGAAAATCTCTTCTATGCCTTTCAAGCTAGAACTGAAGACATAGATGACACATGGTATGTGGATAGTGGTTGCATTAACCTCATGACAAAAAATGAAAAACTATTTTGCACTCTTGGAAAAACCGACTCAAGAGTCAAAATTGGAAATGGAGGTTTTATGGAGGCGAATGGTAAAGGAACTGTCGGTGTTGAAACAAAAAAGGGAAAGAAGTATTTAACCGATGTACTTCTAGTCCAAAACGTCGATCAAAGCCTACTCAGCATAGGTCAAATGATGGAGAAAGGATACTCTTTGCTTTTCGAGGGAGACACTTGCACAATTTATGACAAGCGAGATAAATCCGAAGAAATTGCAAAGATAAAAATGAATGAGCATAGGTTTTTTCCATTCAAATGGAAGCATACAAGTGATGTGGCGATGAAGACGCAAGTGGACGAGTCGTGGCTATGGCATAAGCGGCTTGGGCACTTTAACTTTCACGGGCTAAAGATACTTCACCAGAAAGACATGATGACGGATTTTCCAGCCATAAAAGAGATCGATGGAGTATATGAAGGATGCCTACTAGGGAAACAACACTGAAAGCCTTTCCCATTCAATAAATCATGGAGAGCTAAGGATCCACTGGAGCTAGTACACACAGACGTTTGTGGTCCAATGCGCACACCGTCACTCGAGCAAAATAGGTACTTCATCCTCTTCATCGATGATTGTACTAGAATGACGTGGGTTTATTTTATGCGTGAAAGATCACAAGTCTTCGACATATTCAAGAAATTCAAAAATTATGTCGAAACACAAAGTGGATTCTACATTAAGGCCCTCCGAAGCGATCGAGGCAAAGAATATACTTCAACACAATTCAACAAGTTCTGCGAAGAAGAAGGCGTGGGACGACAACTTACTGTCGGATATGCACCTGAACAAAATGGAGTATCAGAAAGAAAGAACAAGACTGTGATGGAGACCGCAAGGGCAATGCTCATGGACAAAGGACTTCCTAAAATCTTCTGGGCAGAGGCTGTCTATACGGCAGTCTATCTTCTAAACAGGTGTCCCACAAAAGCCATGCTAGAAAAGACACCAATTGAAGCTTGGAGCGGAAGAAAGCCGTCTGCAAAACATCTTAAAGTATTTGGTTGCATATGCTACGTTCACGTGCCAGGGGTAAATAGAGGTAAACTCGATGAAAAATCAGAAAATGGAAATTTTTAGGCTATAGTACTCAGTCAAAAGGATATCGAGTCTATAACTTAAAGACAAAGAAGCTTCTCATCTGCCGAGACGTTGAGTTCGATGAAGACTCTTCTTACAACGAGAAGAATGACCTGACGGAGGAATCAAATATTAATATGCCAACAACGCCTCAACAAGAAGACGAAAACCAGCCTGCTCTACCAACTCAAACAACTAGAAAATATCCAGATTCTACGACAGACTCACCACCGAGAAGAGTAAGATCTCTTGTTGAAGTATACGAGTCATGTTACTTAGCAATCTCGGAGCCAGAAAGCTACGAAGCAGCTTCAAAACAAGAAGAATGGAGAAAAGCTATGGAAGATGAAATTAAGATGATCGAGGAAAACAACACATGGGAACTAGTCGATTCTCCCCGAGAAAAAGAAATCATTGGAGTAAAGTGGGTATACAAGACGAAGGTAAACCCCGATGGTACAATTCAAAAACACAAGGCGAGACTAGTTGCCAAAGGGTATGCGCAACAATTTGGAGTAAACTACATTGAAACATTTGCTCCAGTAGCACGCCATGACACCATAAGGGCGTTAATTTCACTTTCGGCTCAGAAAAGATGGCAAATTTATCAGCTCAATCTAATGTCCGCTTTCCTAAATGGCTACCTAGAAGAAGAAATTTACGTGGAGCAACCTGAAGGGTTCTTGGTGCAAGGACAAGAAGACAAAGTATTGAAGCTCAAGAAGGCCTTAAACGGGTTGAAGCAAGCACCAAGAGTCTGGTATAGCCGAATTGACAACTACTTCACTGAGCGGGGATTTAGGAGGATTAATAGTGAGCCAACATTATATATCAAAACAGAAGGTACAACTGCAACACTCATTGTCTCCTTATATGTAGATGATATTATTTTACATGGGAAACAATGAGACAATGATCAAGGACTTCAAGGAGGTCGTGATGAAGACATTTGAAATGACAGACTTAGGTCTAATGCGCTACTTTCTTGGAATAGAGATAACCCAGAAAGAAAACGGAATCTTTATCTCAAAAAAGAGCTATATCGAAAGTCTTCTAAAGAAGTTCAAGATGAGCGGTTGCAAAACAGATGCTACTCCATTAGAAAACAACAAAGCACTGTCAAAAGAAGACGGCTCACCAAAAGCATACAACGCAGTTTATCGAAGTCTCATCGGAAGCCTTCTTTATCTAACAACATCAAGACCAGACATCATGTATGCTACAAGCCTATTATCGAGATTCATGCAGAGTCCGAGTCAAGTTCATCATGGAGCGGCCAAGAGAGTCCTCAGATGTCTTGAAGGAACAAATAATTATGGCATATGGTACGAGCCTACAACTGACTCTAAACTATTAGGTTATACTGATAGTGACTGGGCAGGATTAGTAGACGACATGAAGAGTACCTCAGGCTATGCATTCACACTAGGATCGGGAATTTTTTCTTGGGTGTCAAAGAAGAAAGAAACACTTGCTCAATCCTCAGCAGAAGCGGAGTACGTAGTCGCTGCTATGGCTACAAGTCAGGCAACATGGTTTAAACAAATTTTTGAAGAAATGGGGGAGCCTCAAAAAGAAGCTACAAAAATCTATTGTGATAGAAAATCTGCTATTGCGATGGGTAAAAACCCAGTTTTCATGGAATAACGAAGCACATCAAAATCAAGTATCACTTTATTCGGGCAGCTCTGAACAACAAGGAGATAGAGCTCAAACATTCCACCAGTGAAGAACTGTTAGCTGATATCTTCACAAAAGCGCTACCAAAAGAAAAATTCGAGACACTACAAGACATGATCGGAGTAGTCCAAATGGGCATCAAGGAGGAGTGTTAAAATTTATGCACATTTCTACATTATAGAATATTCTAGTATGTCCTACATATATGTGGAAAGAAAAATCTAAAAATAGAATACTCTAGAATGCTATCATAAGCATATGAGTAAAGAAAATCTAGAAACTAATTAGACTAGAAACTTAGAAGAATTATCTAGAGTGATGTAATCTAGGATTTAGAAGAACACTCTAGAATCTTGTACAACCTCTATAAAAAGGTGATCGGGTGTTGTAAATATGCAAGAATCAATAAACAACAATTCTATCAAAACTTTCTTCTCTCCATTTCCACATACACTATCTACTACAAACACTATCAACCTTAGAAACCACCCACCAAAATAAACATATTCCGCACAAATAACCATCATATGTATAGTTTCCCCTAGAAAAACTCAGATGAAAACTTTAATTCAAAATACAAAAGATAAATACAACTCCGCAAAGTTCCGAGCTGCAGCTTATATATATATATATATATATATATATAGTAGTATCAATCTCAGAATCCAAGAGCAATGATCTACAACAAATCATCAGAAAATTAATTTGCCAAGAATCTGCAAATCTGTAAAAATGAGAAAACAGACGAAAATTGAAGCCAAACTACATTGGACGCTATCCTTAAAGTAGATTTGGTCCATTCCAGTGTTGAAGAACAACGAGACCGTCTTTTTCTTAAGATACAAAGGCTAAATATATCCTGATCATATCAGAATCATCTTAATACTAACGATGAAATCAATTTGTAAGCCTTAGATACCCAACGAAAATTTAAAATTAAAGATCAATTTTGAACATTAAGAAAAATGTTATTATTCTTTACTAGGCATGTAAGTATCTAGAAACAAGATTCCTTTTATAAAAACGGACTATTCCGGTTCAAAACAAAAAAAAAAAAAACAGTCCCGGACTGACTGGGTCAGGGGATTTTTTTTTCTTTAGAAAAACATAGTTTATTCGAAGTATTAATTTAAAAAAAAAAAAAAAAAAAACTCATGACCCATATTGATCCGGGTCTTGAAAAAACAAAAAAAAAAAACAGACCAAGACAAGTACGGGTTCAGTTTGTTTTTTTAAATAATCTAGAAACGAATCTTGATATTTACAGACATTTACAAGGCTATTTTGTACTTCTTCGATCTTCTACGGGGTATCTATAGCCAATGTCCAACGAACACGAATTAATTTCTTATTAATTTATTATCAATGGCTTTCCAAATCTGACATTTATATAAGCAATTAATGTCTTTAACAATCATAAACGTCGTTGAATGTCATTTATAAATATAAGTTATGTCGCACAATTATTTATATATATATATATATATATATATTTATAGAAATCTTACACCTCATAATCAACACTTTCTTCTCCTTCTCTACCAAATTTGTTTCAAGGCAGCAGTTAGTCTGCCAACATTGTCAGTAGAACGTGCATGTGTTACACGATGCACGTGCATAAATATATACATGCAAAAAGTCATGCAAAGGATGTGAAAGCAAATCATAACGGCTTGATTTGCTGCAATAATATGGTGAGAATACGTGGAAGATGCTTGAAAGTTCGACCATTATATTGTTGATACTTGATAGCATCAAAGTCTTCGAAGTCAATACATCGTCGTTTGTGTCTTTTGTTTTGGTCTCACATAGTCAATCACTTTCGTGGTCTGTTCCTGCTTTTGATGCTATTTTCCTATTAACCACGCGTTTTCGTACTATACTTTAGTCGCCCAAACTACTGAAAAGACAAGATTTTATATTTTATTAAAAATTAAATATTTCTAGGCCTCGATTCTCAATGGGAAACCTAAATAGTATCGAAGCACATAGATCGAAAACTGTGGACCTATTTCGTCGATAAACACGTAGGCCTTGATTGTTACATACACGGTACACCAATTGCACATGCTATTATTTGAGCATATATTCATATTATATTGCATGGTATATATATACATATATACATATATTTAACATGACCTTTATTGTGGACCTATTTCATCAATAAACACCTAGGCCTTGATTGTTACACCAATTGCACATGCTATTATTTGAGTATATATTCATATTTACCATGACCTTTATTGCTAGGTTCAAAATATCGCAAAAAAACGCTGGCTCGCCTCGTTAAGAGTAAACCATTTTTTTATGAAAGCCGGTAGAGGAATATTTCAAAATGCTATCGAAAAACTCGGGAGCACGTTGATTATGATTTTTTTTTTTAAATGTTCAATTATATACCAATACATGAGTTTTGCCTATATATTCCTCATGCTTCATTTTTCAGCGTTAGGATAGAGGTTCTGTTATTTTTAAAATGATTTTTCTTTTATAATCATTGTTTGTTATTTATAGAAATTAATGGCTTACCCAAAGATATATCCCGCAACCGGTATACCCATATTATTTAATTGGTAAAATTAGCATTAAATTTTTAAATACTTATAGAATATTCATTGGTAGACTTGTAGTAAAATGAGGCTACGAGTATTTTGTTGATATATAATATCATTGAGAAGCATATAAATAATGATCAAAGTTTTGTAAATATCCATAATTTGATAAGCAGTGTATATTTCTGTTGTTGATAAAGTAGCTAAGTCAAATTTCAAAGAGTTCCTTATTAGTTATTTTGGTATAATTTCTACAAATTGGGATATAATAATTTATATTTTAAAAAAGAAACATAAGGTCAATTATTTAATTAGTTATCTGTTTATGGGAAAGTGAAAACCACATCATAAAGGAAAGTCAAGTCCACAATTGGGTAGAATCAAGGTGACTGGAATATAAAAATAAGGCGCTTTGCGTATGAACAAAAAATCTCGCCGCAATTTAAAAAAGTTTGTAAGTTTCAACAAAATTAATATGACGTGACATGATTTATGACGTCGTACATGAGACTAATTATGTCGCAATCATGGATCTAGGTCATCAAATAACACGACACGATATTCATGTAGAGTGTAAATCAGAGCCATTCAATGTATAATATTATATGTATATTGATGTTTTGTAAAAAATTAAAATTGGTTTAAACCAGTGTTTAAATTAGGGTGAGCAAACGAGTATTCAATATGAAAATTAGATATCATATTTTAAAGGGCTCTTAAGGGTAATAACCAATTTGAAACATAAGTTTTTCAAAATAGTTAAATTTTCGTTAATTTTGTAAATTAGATAATTAACCATTTAAGTGAAATTCTAATTACATTCTTACCCTTAATAATTAAATACAAAATTAAATATAAATAAAAATTAACAACGTAATTTGTGGGTGATTAATCTGAAAAAAATAATTACATTAATTAAGAATAATCACATTAATTAAGTATCGTTATTTATTTTTTACGTAATTTGTGGGTGATTGGAATTGTTATTTATTTGGTAACAATAAATTTCAACCACCTCACCATTAATTTAGCTGATTTAAAATTTAAATGAGGTACGTTGACCACACTCAACTTTCTCTCTCCTCTCTCCATATCCTTCGAGCTCCCATTGCCATCGTTAACTGCAATCACCGGAGATTAACATTGAGTTCATCACCAGCGAGGCTTCACCCTCCATTAACCAGTATGGCATTCAAATTGTTTGCTAGTATATTATGGTTTGGTTAAAATAGGGGTTAGGTTTGATTTTTTTCTGTTAATTTGGGTATTTTGGGTTGAAAATCGATTGCATGTGTTTTTATTGGCCATTAACGGCGAGTTCATCTCCGGCGAGGAATCACACGATATTCCTTTTGGCTTTTTAATACACGATTGCATGTGTGTTTGTTTGCTTTAATACACGATATTCCATTTGGGTTTTTAACCCACGATACACGGTTTGAGCTGTTTAATGGAGTTCTTTGTTTTAATCGTGATTTAATACACGATACTAAGTTTGGGTTGCTGAATGGAGTTCTTTGTTTGTGTTAATTTGTGTTTTTATTTGCTGAAATCTCCCATGAATTTCTCGTAATAATAACATTCTCCCGTTTCGTTGATGATATCCCTCATTAATAAATGTTTATTGTCGTTGATTGTCATATGAAACAATATGAAGCGTACACGATCAAGTGTCAGTAAACAGAAATCATCAAACAAGGGGAAAGCAACTGCTGTCCCGATTGAACTTGTTGAGGTACGTTAAGTTCCGTTAATATGTTTCTGAATCCTTTATAATTTATTTGACAAAAATAAATTATAATTTTGTTTTGCAGCCCGGTAGTTATGTTGTGCCTAAATCTCTTTGGAAATAAAAACAAAGGATTCATTCCCACTCAGAACTGTCCATTCTGAATAATATTGCTGGCCATTTAAAAACGGAGAACTTGCGTAATCTATTCGCGGCAGGACCGTTTGGCTATTTTTATAAAATAAATGGCACAACTTTTCCGAAACAAATAGTGCACCAATTGGTCATGCGTCAAGTTAATGGAGATGACCATCAGTGTTTGTGCTTCCGAGTTGGACCCGATCTTGTGGAATTTACAATCAAAGAGTTTGAAGACATTTCTGGTAATATTTGTTAATTTCTATCTATATGCTAATCTCTGGTAAAATCTGTTAATTTCTGTTCATATGCTAATGTGTGGTTAAATTTTCAAGAATTTCTGATGATATTTCTTCATCAAGTAATATAAGCTTGTTTTAATGGCATTTTATGTTGATTTATGTTTATGTTTTGTACAGGTCTCAAATGTGGACAACTTCCAAACACGGTAATGCAACTACCAATTGAGAACAAGCTTAAAAAAATTCTTCATAAATTCAGATAACCGGAAAATCAGTGATATGTTGAACCATATATATGCAGATGAGTTGCCGGAAAATGACGAAGAAAAGGTTGCGTTGATGAACTTAGCAATATTGGAGTGTATTGTGCTACCGAAGCAAGATTCAAATGGTATCATTGCACATCACATGCAATTATCCAACAATCCTGAAGCATTTGCGTTGTATCCTTGGGGTAGAAAGAGCTTCAAAGCTTTAAGAGATAGCTTCAAGAAGTCGTGAAGTTTCGGTTCAAGAGTGACCGGTTACGATATTAATGGGTTTATATTCCCATTAATTGCATGGGCTTTTGAGATAGTTCCGTGCTTTGAAGAAGACGGTTTCACTTCACGGAATAGTTCATACGACGAACTGCCATTAGTTAAGTGGGTTTATGACTCATCACCGGACTGGGAAGAATTGACACAGAAGATATTTGAATGTGAAACCGTAAGCGTAGTAACCAAAATTCAATTTCATTTTATTTACAACTTTACGTATTAACAACTTTACGTATTAATGACATTATATTTTTTTAAGGTCCAAGTTGTCGACTACAATGTACAGACTGTTTCGCGGGAGCAAGTTGTTGGGGAGACTTCGATGTCCGCTTCGCGTATTAATCCGGGTGTGACAGTGGACGAGAGTAAGCAGTTGTTTGCTGAAATAAAAAGTGTCTGTTCTCGAGAAAACCAGGTGCTTGGATTATGCAAAAAATGCTCAGGTAGTGGAAACGTACTCGTTAATTAATGTCTTTGTTGCTGGGTTGTTAATTAATTATGATTAATTTACGTTACTAAATGTGTATATATTGAAATTTAGGATGACACGACTTCCTTACTCGTGCCTCGAACTGAGCGAGCAAATTCAAACATCAGTGCACCGGTACCAAACCAACATTTGTTAACTGAAGCCGCTTCTGCAAAACAAACTCAGGTGTTGTAAACATTTGAATTCATTTAGTAGAAAATTACTCGTTAATTTTTGTCTTTGTTTCTAATTGTGATTAATTTAGGTTACTAAATGTTTATATATTGAAATTTAGGATGACACAAATACCTTACCGGTATCAAACATTAACTTGATGAATGAAGCCGCTTCTGCAAAACAATCTCAAGTCTTGTAACTTCCAATTTTGATTATTGTTGTTGATTGGAGTTAATTAATGTTTGATTTATGTAATCTAGGTTGACACAACACCATTACCAATGCCGAGCAAGAATCTTTCAAGTTTTCTCATCAGTCCACAGGTAACATATTGTACATTTTTGTTTTATTTTTATGATTAGTCTGTGTTGATTGTAGTTAATAAATGGTTTAACTCATTAAAATAGGTTGACACAACACCATTACTAATGCCGAGCAAGAATCTTTCAAGTTTTCTCATCAGTCCACAAGTAACATATTGTACATTTCTGTTTTTTTTTTATTTTTATGATTAGTCTGTATTGAGGAGTTAATAAATAGTTGAATTCATTAAAATAAGTTGACACAACTCCATTACCAATGCCGAAGAAGAATCTTTCAAGTTTGATCATCAGTCCACAGGAAATAAATAAATATAAATCTTTCCCATCGTTAATATGTCACCAAATTAGTGTATTGGAGTTATATATTAACAAGCTATAAATCTGTTTTTTTAGGCCATCAGAGAATCAATAAAACGTGACTTACATTTTATTCATAACAACATTTCTTTGATTGATGATGCGGGGATTAATTCACAAGCAAAAAATCAAACCATTGGCTTATACACGAAAGAAAGTGAAGAAGGAGAAACCAGCGACACAATCGAAAGTCGTTAGCTTCCGACAAAAGAGGACTGTCAAACCAGGACCATCCATGAGGCCGCCATACACTCAAGGGAAAAAGCCGAAAAAAGATGGAAACGACGACGAGGGAGTTGTGGGTGGAAGTCAATTATCTTTCGATCTGGGGATTTGAACTTCGATTTGTAATTTTGGCTATGAAGTCGACTTTATTTCATCAATTTGCAGTATGTAGTTTTTACGGCAAAACAATTTGGCCATTTAATTTTGTCTGTTCTTTCATTACGGACCATATATTCGGCTTTGTCATTTTTGGACGAATTGAAGTAGTTATTAATCAATGTAACTAATATATATTGTTAATTTTTATTCGTATTATTGTTCATTCTTAAGAAGTATTTTGTTTAATTTCACAAGATAATTGATGAATATATATGAAATACACTATTACTTTACGTTAAAACTGGTTTATATAATTATCTAATGTCGGTTTAAAATAGTAAAATGAACACTCACTGTTTAAGTTGTATATAATTTTACCCTTCTCTTATTATAATACATGTACGGTTAATTTCTGACTTACAAAAACACATAGGCTTCTCTGCGGATAATTTTTGACGTGATTCGCGTCGTTAATTTTGTTTTGTAGATTGAGAAATATAATTAAAAAAAAACGAAATAAATTAAGCTGAATAATAATTATTTTTGAACTAACATTCATTATGTGTTGACATATATTTCGTTTGAACCAAATATATGTCAAAATTAACAAAGATAAATAATGGTAATGTGAATAAAAACCAATAAGCTTCATCGCAGTATAGGAACAAATAAAATAGACAAAAATAACTTCAAATGATGAGAATTTGGTGGAAACTGTTATCATCAAGTACACAAAATTGGCTACGCCAAACAACTCCTCTTGTTGTGCCCCGGTTTTCCACACCTCCCGCAACGATTGTGGTACGGATGATTGAACTTTGATTTTGAACGGAATCTTTTCATCTTGGGTATTCCTGGTTGACGTTTCTGGACTGGAGGATTTATTACATCCGCATCGGTAGACAGATCGCAAGGACCGTCATGTGTTACCGGATTAACATCATGTGAATACATCGCTATAAACGCATCTTTTGTAAAATACTCGGGAACGAAATCGATGGGCCTTAAATTCATCCTATATAGAGCTGGTGCAGCATGAGAACACGGGAAGTCATCAAGCTGCCAAGCGCAACAAGAACATGTCTTTAATACAATATTAACAACGTTGTGCTCCGTGCCCTCGATAACCTCAAACTGGTTGTCATTAATAGCCTCAACCTGAGTTAACATAAAATTAACAGTAATTAATAAATATCAACACTACTAAAAACACTAAAATAAATCATTAATAACTACTTATTAATGTGAAATAATAAGTAACTAAACTATTAAACTATAAATTCGAAGAAAAAAATTGTGATATAATAAACAAACTTACGTTCATTCTGCGTGCTTTACTCCCAGCTTCCACGAGTACGCTTTGAGCATGGGCAGTGAGTCCATTAACCATCTTGGGGATCAAAGCACGTTGTTTGTTAAACCATATTTGTAGCAAACATCGCCAACTCAATACTAGTGCGCTTACTGGCCACCCACGAGTTTCTTTTATCACAGAATTCAAGGATTTAGAAATGTTAGTAGTTATTAATCCATATCATTTTCCGGGGAAATGCGAACGAGCCCATAAATCCGGACCAGCTTCGAGCAAGTACTTCTTTATGGATGATTTTTTTGAGGAAAGTTGATCCAACCAATAATGGAACTCCTTATGCGTGTACGCCTTAGCACATTTATAATACATTGGTTGAATTGACGATTTACCATATTTTCACTTTACGTTTGCCTACAAGTGTTGCATGCACAAAGCGTACTTTGATTCCGGGAAGACACGCTTAACAGCCTTCGGTGTGCCCGGTCAGAAATAATAACCAAATCCTCTCTGACCCCGTAGACTTTTCTTATGTTTTTCATAAACTACGACCAAGATTTATATTTTTCGCAACCAACTATTCCAAAGGCCAACGGGAAGATATGATTATCCCCATCATGTCTAGCAGCCAACAACAATGTACCATGGTACTTGCCTTTCAAATGCGTACCATCTATTGAGATAACCGGCCGACAAAATTTCCATCCATGAGTGGAAGCAGCAATTGTTGGAAATCGGTGGTATCAAGACGACTTCCTAACCACGATAATAGCCTCTGAGGCGTCCCGGTAACATTTAAAAATTCATTTTAAAGCTGAAATCTTGTTACCGGACCGACGACACGGATATTGGGTAATAATCATTTAGTTAAGATCTGATAAATATTTCAAATTTAATATTTTCATAATAATTATTAATAATCTAGTCGAATAGGAAATAAATAGAAAGCAGTAAATGGTTGCATTTATTAACCCAATGCATAAGGCCGTACCTCAACTGACAATTTCGGCTGCGCGTTCTGACTTGGGCAGGGTTCCGTCGGTGCTGAGGGAAACTCCCGTGATCTTCTGGGATATTCTCCTGGATTCCTTGTACCGAAGCATGGGCTTTGCCGGCAAGACTCCGTCGCAAAATTTAACTGACGGTTCTTTTAAAACTACCGGAGAAAATATCTCCTAAGCCGAACCAAAAGAGCGATCAGAAGCAGAAAACTCGCAGACCCTAGAGAGAGAGGGAGAGCTCGAGTTTTTGCTCAGGGGAAGGTGTGAAAAATGTGTAGAATGAGCCTCCTATTTATAGGCTTAAGCTGTAACCGTTTTGGAGATTTTTCCTCCCATTATTCAAATTTATTAAATTAAATATGATTAAATATTTCAATCCAAAGGTCCAGATTCAATCTCATCTAAATCCAATGGATATAATTAATTATGGATTTAATTAAATAATAATACATGATAAGATCAAAATATTTAATCTTATCATCATATTAATAAAATTCGAATTATATTATATATATATTTAAAATTCGAATTTGATAATGATTATCTAGATCCAATGGTTAAAAATAAATCTTAAACTAATCCAATGGATCAAATCAATTAGGGATTGTAACGACCCACTTTTTGGTCGCTATTTCTCATACTTAAACTTTTCAAAATTTTAAAAAAGGAATAAGAAAAGGTTTCTAAACTTGTCGTCAAACTTTTTTTTTTCTTTATATATATAATAAGAAATACCTCATAAACATATTAAAACAAAACCTCGTAATTATCCATAAAACATAATAAACATCTTAGAGCCAAAAGACAAGACGTCGATATTATAATACTTAGGTTCATAATGCTAATCCTCCATTGAGGTTTGAAAATAAGTTCCTAAAATAAAATACGAATATGATAGTTTGCAGAAAACAAGTCTCAAAAATCGGTTCCACCACTATGCACTGTATAAGCCACGATGCTGGTTCCGCTCCATCCGCTCCTAACTCCCAACGGGTTTCTTACCTGAATCTACATCACAACTATAATGAGCTAACGCCCAGTACGTACAAGCTAATATAACTCACAATACAAATAAATAACTTAAAAATCATATAATTCACTAATGTTGTAAGATTTCGTACAACATCAGTTTTAGAGGCACATATCATAACATAAAATCTTTAAACATATTGTAATATTTATATACATATTCATAACATAATTTTGGGCCCTGCGTACGTACCTTTGCGCGCAACCAACGGGAGATCGGGGGAGCTACCCAAACCGAATCATTCCCGTGGCATCATAACATATCATAATGAGACCTTAGTCGTCTCTGGTACGACGCTTTTAAACACATTTCTTGCAAACTCATATATTTACCTATATATATTTGTATCATAAAAATATACGTAGCATTTTCATATCATAACGTCATGCTTATGTAAAACCCAATATAAATATATATATATATAAAAAAAAAGAATCAGCTTTTGGCAGAGGGGTAATCAAATCCCCACCACCTTCTCTCCTCACCATCACTCGATACCCATCTCTCTCTCCTCTCTATGTTTTTCTCTTATCAAGAGAACTTTGCAGCTTCATAACTCGACCATCGGAGCTCCGATCGACGAGATTTTGGTGTCGCCGGAAAACTCTCGGAAAGGCGAACGTGTTGATAGGCGAACGACGACCTGAAGTGGTGGTGTTTGGCCGAAATAAGCGTCGAAAGGTTCGGTCGTCAAACCTTTAATCTATTTTAATCCGGTTTGATTTTGAGAGAACTAACTCCGGAACTGGGTTCACGAAGGTTAGTAGAGCCTGTTCGAACTGCCACTTGCTCGTCACCGTCGCCAGTCGCCGCCGCCGGCCGCCACGTCATTTTCCGATCCCGGAATTTATTGAGTGGTTTTAAAGCTCTCGTCGAGGAGATTAAAAGCCCTCAATCAATTTCGTAAACCGACTCTCGGTGAGCTTCAATTTCCTTGCCCTAGTTTCATATTTTAGAAGATCCAATTGAGTGTGTTTAGGGCGATTGATGAAATTGACCTCGCCATTGTGTTTAGAATAGTCGGATTAGACTAAGAGAGGTATTAAATTGTCGAATTGATGCCCGTTTTAGTGCCTCGTTTTTCGTGTCCGACGGGATTTCGGCCTGGGTTAAATTTCAGCGTATCGGGTTTTCAATTTACAATATGAATTCCAATCTTAGTAATATTTGACTAATTGATGGTATCGGTATTATAGTTGGCGCGGATAGTCGTTCCGGGGTCGCCTCAAAAACTGTGTTGCCCGAACCACCAGTTTTGAGTAGGTCAGTGGATCTCGAAGTCTCTAATCATCAATCTCAGGGCCAAGACGAACCCACATCTTCGACTAGCTAGTCGATCGGTCAAGTTTCCGCGGATTGAGGTAGGGGCTATTACCTTTTCTCGCTTTAAAAATGAATATAGAAACCAACAATTTAATGAAGATTGAACCGGATAGGTTAAAAATTGGAATTAATGAAATGTTATTTTAATTGATGAATAAAAGTTAATATTGTGATTGTCGTCGCTTGATACCGAGGCTGGATATCAGGTATGGTTGCATCGGATTGATGCTCGTTATTATATTGATGTTTATGGTTACGTCGGTATGACGTGTGATGATATGATTCCCGCTTCGGGCGGATGATGATTATATGATATGGTACCCGCTTCGGGCGGATGATGTGCGTGTTGATATGGTACCCGCTTCGGGCGGATGATGTGCGTGTTGATATGGTTATGGTTATGGATACTATTGGTGGCCCAAAAGTCAACATTTCGACCCATGGCGAACTGGCCGTCTTTGGTGGTGATTAGGATCCCGAGTCGAGGGCGAGTTACGGTTAGGGACTTCTAGTCCACCTTTGCTCGTGCCTTGAGGACTCGATGGGATATAGTGGAGTAAAGGCGCGAGCTGACTCGGCATGGACCACCGAAATGATTTGACTTTTGTGGGGTATATTTATTTATTTTATGAAAATGATGACTAAATGGTTTTTGATGACTTTTAATTTATTTGATTGAAATTTGACTAATAATGGCTCGGTAAAGAGAATTGGTAATAGATTCCCTACTGAGCATGTGGTGCTCACCCCTTCCATATACATTCCTTTTTCTTTCAGTTACAGGTGGTGATCGGTATCAGACTCCAGACGAGGAGTAGTTTGAGTTAGGAAGTCGACGTGTTGATAAGCCTAACCGTACCTTTATTGTCTGTCGAGGTGAATCTCGCTTTTTGGGTTGATCTTTTATTCAGACTTGTAATGGATTAAATTAAGGATAATGGTGATTGTGATACTTTATACTTGTCGTTTTATGGTGTTGTATAAACTGTGGTCGTTGATGTTGTATTGTCGTTTTAAGTCCCATGGGCAAAAGTTATGTGTTTGTTGACGTGGACGTTGAATATTCAACGGTATTGTTTAAATGATGATGTGTTATTGACCGGTCAAAGTTTGAAAAGTCGTTGTTTTGTCTTATTCTCTTAACACCCCATTTAGGGGCGTTACAGTTTGGTATCAGAGCATAGGTTACGGTATCTAGGGTACAACACGATAAAGTTATTTATTTATTTTTAAGTGTTTTGGGTCGTGTTTTATTTTGTATCACCGTCTATAGTCCTGACATTTTAATCTTTTTACAGTTGATCAACATTTTACGGAATTCTCGAAATACCCCTGATGCGCGTCCCGCGTTTGATTTTGAGCAAATGGCTGCTGCTTTTCAAGCAATGCAACAAGCATCACAACTACGCGATCCTGCTACTAGAAAGAGGAGAACCTTTGCAGAGTTCATGAATCAATCTCCTCCGAAGTTTGAGGGATTCCCTGATCCTGCCATTGCTGAGAGATGGTTGGAGTTAGTTGAGAAGAAGTTTGAGGTTCTTGACATTCCGACCGAATACCGTGTTAATTTCGCCACTTATCTTTTTGAGGGCCCAGCGGCCCAATGGTGGAAGATGTACCAGGAAGACACCGGGGTGAATGAACCGACATGGTCAGATTTTGTTTCTGCATTCTTGGCATATTATGTTCCTGACGACTACTGTTTGGGAAAGATTTATGAGTTCTCGCATCTGACTCAGGGGAGTATGACAGTGGCCGAGTATCAGGCAAAGTTTGTTGAACTGTCGCGCTACAACCCGGATGCCGTGGCTAATCTTGCAGCTCGAATAATGAAGTTCCGGCAGGGACTTCGACAACGGATTCGTGAGACCTTAGCGCCATTGCGGTTTTCTGATTTCTCAGAACTTGTCATTTCTGCGAAGAACACAGAAGCAGAGCAAAATCGTAATTATCAGGCAAGACAGAGGGGCTCTGAGACGAGAGACAGAAAGACAGACAAGAAAGGCAAGAGTTACAATCAGGGTCCTTATAGTAGCGGATCAAGCGCTAGTTCGGGTTCTGGTTCATCGGGCAGTCGGAGATACTCGCCTTATGGTACTTGCCACATCTGCGGACAACCAGGTCATTACAAACGCGATTGTCCGTTTTCACAGCAACAGTCCCAACCGAAGATATCTCAAACCCAACCTATTGGGAGCCAGAGTTTCTATTCGCCAGGTGGTGCGAATCAGAACCGTCCTTTGTCAAACCAGAGTCCTATACCCAACCAGTCGATGGGGTTTCAGTCTCGAGGTTTCGCTCCACAGAGACCTCAAGGGTTTGGGTTTCCTTCTGGACAAACGACACCAGTCGCTGCACCGTCATCAGGCAGTCACAATAATTTCCGTCCTCAAGGGAGTGGTGGCTCAGACGGAGGGCAGAATAGAGGTGGAAGGTCGCAGTCGAGCAGAAACAAAGGGAAAGGGAAATCATATGCCGTTACGGGTGTCGAGGCCCAAGGGAAAGAAGTCGTCGACGGTATGATTCTTGTTTCTAATTGTTTATCTCGTGTATTGTTTGATACGGGGGCATCACATTCTTTTATATCAGTGAGTCTCGCGTCATCTTTGGGGCTAGATATAGAGACATGTACTGTTCCGTTAGAGTTGTCTACTCCTATAGGGGGCGTGTCGGAGGTTTCAGTGATTTGCAGGTCATGTAAGCTCATCATTGAGGAGGGAAAATTCACAGCAGATTTGCTAATCCTTCCCATGACCGATTTTGATGTAATATTGGGGATGGATTGGTTGTCTAAGTATCAGGGTATAGTGGATTGCTACAGGAGACGAGTCACCCTCAGAAAGAAAGATGGACAAGTTATCGAATATCAGGCCAAAGGTGGAATATGGCCCCATAATCCTATCTTGAAATCTCTTCTAGGAGGAAAGAGGAATCTTGAAGGGTCGGGAGTTATTTGTGCTAGTGAAGAGGTAGGGCAAAGTGCCTTAAACCCGTACACTCCCGTAGTACAAGAATTTGACGATGTGTTTCCATCGGAACTTCCGGGACTTCCTCCGGAACGTGAGATTGAGTTTGGCATTGACTTAGTTCCTGGGAGTTCTCCGATCTCTATGGCTCCTTACCGTATGGCTCCTGCAGAATTGGTAGAATTGAGGAAGCAGTTAGACGACTTGTTAAGTAAAGGGTTTATCAAGCCGAGTACATCTCCGTGGGGAGCGCCAATCCTATTTGCTAAGAAAAGCGATGGTAGTTTACGCCTTTGTGTGGACTACAGACAACTCAACAAGGTAACGATTAAGAATAAATACCCTTTGCCGCGCATTGATGACTTATTCGACCAATTGGGAGGATGCAAATACTTCTCAAAGATAGACTTGCGGTCAGGCTACCACCAGTTGAGGATTCTAGATGCCGACACCCCGAAGACAGCATTCCGCACACGATATGGTCACTTTGAGTTCACGGTTATGCCTTTTGGTTTAACGAACGCTCTAGCGGCGTTTATGGACTTAATGAATAGGATTTTTAGACCTTACTTGGATCGATTCGTTGTTGTCTTCATTGACGACATACTTATCTATTCAAGAACATTAGAGGAACACGCAGAACATTTGCAGATCGTTTTGCAGACCTTGCGGGACCATCGTTTAAATGCAAAGAAAGAAAAATGTGAATTCTGGATGACCGAAGTGAAGTTCTTGGGCCATGTGATCTCACAAGAAGGTATTGCCGTAGACCCGTCAAAGATTGAAGCTATCTTGAACTGGAGGCAGCCAAGAAATGTGGCAGAAGTTAGAAGCTTCCTAGGGCTTGCGGGCTATTACAGGAAGTTCGTGGAGAATTTTTCAAAAATTGCCGCGCCGCTAAGCAAGCTTACCAGAAAAGATGTTCAGTTCAGTTGGGATGATAGATGTGAAGATTCTTTTTCAGAGTTGAAACGCCGATTGACGAGTGCTGCTGTTCTTGTTGTTCCCAATGTAGATGAAGTGTTTACAGTGTATACTGATGCATCTCGAAGTGGACTAGGCTGTGTGCTCATGCAACAAGGGAGAGTGGTGGCATATGGTTGTAGGCAGTTAAAGCCGCATGAACAAAACTATCCTACCCACGACTTGGAGCTAGCAGCAGTGATATTTGCACTCAAAATCTGGCGTTGTCATCTTTACGGCTCAAGATTTGAGATATTCACCGATCATCAAAGTCTCAAGTATTTGTTCACGCAGAGAGACTTGAATCTACGACAACGAAGATGGGTGGAGTATATGGAAAATTATGAATTTAGTCTACATTATCACCCAGGAAAGGCAAATGTGGTGGCCGATGCATTGAGTCGGAAGCACCATGGTTTGGTTGCTTCTCTGAACTTAGAGTCATGGAAGAGATCAGTTACCATCGGCGATTACAATTTAGAATTCCATAGCGATGGGTATAAAGCATGTGCGTATAACGTTATAGCCGTTCCATCAATGGTACTTCAAGTTAGACAAAGTCAGTGGAGCGATGAAACATTACAAGAGGTATGGAATCGATTACAAGCTGGAGAACAACTTGAAGGATGGAATGTGGGGGTCGATGGATTTTTATTGTACAAAGGAAGGCTTGCGGTAGCTGATGATGCTACATTACGAAGCGCTATCTTACATGAAGCTCATCGTTCCAAGTTTGCTATCCACCCAGGGAGTACGAAGATGTACCAAGACCTGAAGAGGCAATATTATTGGTACGGAATGAAGTCGGATGTGGCGATGTTCGTAAAGAGATGTCCAGTTTGTCAAATGGTCAAAGCAGAGCATCAAAGACCTGGCGGAGAGCTTAGGCCACTGGAAATACCTGAGTGGAAATGGGACTGTATCACTATGGACTTCGTTTCAGGACTCCCTCGGTCTCGGGGTGGACATGATGCGGTATGGGTGATCGTTGATAGGCTTACAAATCAGCCCACTTTACCCCATTCGGGCAGATTACAAAGTTTCGAAACTTTGTAAATTATATGTGGAAAAGATAGTAAAGCTTCATGGGGTCCCTGTTTCAATAGTTTCCGACCGAGACGCTCGTTTCACCTCCAAGTTTTGGAGAGGATTACAGAAAGAGATGGGAACTGAATGTAAAGCTTCATGGGGTCCCTATTTCAATAGTTTCCGACCGAGACGCTCGTTTCACCTCCAAGTTTTGGAGAGGATTACAGAAAGAGATGGGAACTGAGTTGATCTTGACCACAGCTTTTCATCCTCAGACTGATGGACAATCAGAGCGAGTGATTCAGATCTTAGAAGACATGCTGCGGGCGTGCGCCTTAGATTTTGGAGGAAAGTGGAAGGAACAACTACCGTTCGTGGAGTTTGCTTACAATAATAGCTTTCAGGCAAGTATCGGTATGGCACCGTATGAGGCCTTGTATGGCCGACCTTGTCGTTCGCCTATTTGTTGGGCCGAGTATGAAGATCGTATTACTCTCGGTCCTTCCTACCTCAGAGAGACAACGGAAGCGATTAATCTTATTCGGGAAAGACTCAAGACTGCTCAAAGTCGCCAGAAATGTTATGCGGATCGAAGACGAAGGCCACTGGAATTCATGGTTGGCAACTATGTGTTCCTGAAAGTGACGCCCATGCGTGGTGTTTCCCGTTTCGGAATATAAGGAAAGTTGGCTCCGCGATACACAGGTCCATTCGAGATAGTTGAAAGAGTCGGGCCACTTGCCTACAGGCTTGATTTACCTCCGCAATTGTCTCATGTTCACCATGTGTTTCATGTGTCGATGTTGAGAAAATATGAACCCGATCCACAACAAATCCTTGAGTGGACAGAGGTACCTATTCAAGAAAATGTGACGTATAAGGCATACCCGACTCAGATTGTCGATCGTGAAGTTAAAGTCCTTCGTCGGCGAGAGATCCCTCTAGTCAAAGTGGTGTGGAACCATCACGACGTGAGAGAGGCAACATGGGAGTTAGAGTCGAAGATGATGGAGAAGTACCCGTCTTTGTTCGGGAGTGGTTTCGTCTAAATTTCGAGGACGAAATTTTTCTTAAAGGGTTGGAGTATTGTAAAACTCTATATAAATATATATATATATATAAAAAAAGAATCAGCTTTTGGCAGAGGGGTAATCAAATCCCCACCACCTTCTCTCCTCACCATCACTCGATACCCATCTATCTCTCCTCTCTATGTTTTTCTCTCTCATCAAGAGAACTTTGCAGCTTCATAACTCGACCACCGGAGCTCCGATCGACGAGATTTTGGTGTCGCAGGAAAACTCTCGGAAAGGCGAACGTGTTTATAGGCGAACGACGACCTGAAGTGGTGGTGTTTGGCCGGAATAAGCGTCGAAAGGTTTGGTCGTCAAACCTTTGATCTATTTTAATCCGGTTCGATTTTGAGAGAACTAACTCCGGAACTGGGTTCACGAAGGTTAGTAGAGCTTGTTCGAACTGTCACTTCGTCGTCACCGTCGCCGGTCGCCGCCGCCGGCCGCCACGTCATTTTCTGATCCCAGAATTTATTGAGGGGTTTTGAAGCTTTCGTCGAGGAGATTAAAAGCCCTCAATAAATTTCGTAAACCGACTCTCGGTGAGCTTCAATTTCCTTGCCCTAGTTTCAGATTTTAGAAGATCCAATTGAGTATGTTTAGGGCCCATATTGATGAAATTGACCTCGCCATTGTTTTTAGAATAGTCGGATTAGACTAAGAGAGGTATTACATTATCGAATTGATGCCCGTTTTACTGCCTCGTTTTTCGTGTCCGACGGGATTTCGGCCTGGGTTAAATTTCTGCGTATCGGGTTTTCAATTTACAATATGAATTCCAATCTTAGTAATATTTGACTTATTGATGGTATCGGTATTGTAGTTGGCGCGGATAGTCGTTCCGGGGTCGCCTCAAAAACTGTGTTGCCCGAACCACCAGTTTTGAGTAGGTCAGCGGATCTCGAAGTCTCTAATCATCAATCTCAGGGCCAAGACGAACCCACATCTTCGACTAGCTAGTCGATCGGTCAAGTTTCCGCGGATTGAGGTAGGGGCTATTACCTTTTCTCGCTTTTAAAATGAATATAGAAACCAACAATTTAATGAAGATTGAACCGGATAGGTTAAAAATTGGAATTAATGAAATGTTATTTTAATTGATGAATAAAAGTTAATATTTTTATTGTCGTCGCTTGATAGCGAGGCTGGATATCAGGTATGGTTGCATCGGATTGATGCTCGTTATTATATTGATGTTTATGGTTACGTCGGTATGACGTGTGATGATATGATTCCCGCTTCGGGCGGACGATGATTATATGATATGGTACCCGCTTCGGGCGGATGAGCTGCTGACGAGCAACTGGCTACTGCGCAGTAGGCCGGATATGGTTATGGTTATGGATACTATTGGTGGCCCAAAAGTCAACATTTCGACCCATGGCGAACTGGCCGTCTTTGGTGGTGATTAGGATCCCGAGTCGAGGGCGAGTTACGGTTAGGGACTTCTAGTCCACCTGTGCTCGTGCCTTGAGGACTCGATGGGATATAGTGGAGTAAAGGCGCGAGCTGACTCGGCATGGACCACCGAAATGATTTGACTTTTGTGGGGTATATTTATTTATTTTATGAAAATGATGACTAAATGGTTTTTGATGACTTTTAATTTATTTGATTGAAATTTGACTAATAATGGCTCGGTAAAGAGAATTGGTAATAGATTCCCTACTGAGCATGTGGTGCTCACCCCTTCCATATACATTCCTTTTTCTTTCAGTTACAGGTGGTGATCGGTATCAGACTCCAGACGAGGAGTAGTTTGAGTTAGGAAGTCGACGTATTGATTAGCCTAACCATACCTTTATTGTCCGTCGAGGTGAATCTCGCTTTTTGGGTTGATCTTTTATTCAGACTTGTAATGGATTAAATTAAGGATAATGGTGATTGTGATACTTTATACTTGTCGTTTTAAGTCCCATGGGCAAAAGTTATGTCTTTGTTGACGTGGACGTTGAATATTCAACGGTATTGTTTAAATGATGATGTGTTATTGACCGGTCAAAGTTTGAAAAGTCGTTGTTTTGTCTTATTCTCTTAACACCCTATTTAGGGGCGTTACAGCTTAAGTAAACAATCTCACATGCATATAATCACAGCTAAGTAACAATCCTACGAACCAAATTAACCATACATAAACATTCTCACTTATAGATATAACAGACAATACTATTGTCGTGATGTAGGTGAGTACTTGTACGTACCTTAGTCCTTACGAAAATATTTCTTAACGCAAGTTGGTGCCTGCGGAGCACGAGTTTCCTGATATTTAACTTCCAAACATCAGATTTTCCAGCACTATGAAACGTAACTTCTTATTCCAGAATCTGCTCATGAACTAATCCTATAATCCACCAAAAGGTTGTGTTTCTTCCGAACCTAATAATGCTTAGAACCTATTCATACTATCAAAAATGCACCTATAGAAAAAAATAATTGTACATATGCATGTCTAAAAGGTTCCTATACTGAAATACAATATAAATAAAATAGGCTTTACATTATATTATTGATATTATATATATATATATCGCTAGAAAAAATATAGAAAGCTTGAATATAGCTCGAAAAAATATTATCTATACTACATGGGCTTAAATATGATTAAAATAACTAATTGTATATATTTAAAAAAATAATAATAATCATTGTACTAATCATCTACTAAAATTATTCGTATATTTATCAAAATACATAACATCGGTATTTGAAAATATCAATTCTCTTAATAAAAAAAAATTTAGTTAATAATAAAATAGTCATTAAATCTTAATAATCCAAACTTGTTTTATACACTTTTGCCACAAATGGACAGGAATTAAAACCTGTATATGAGTACCTTGAATATATATATATATATATATATTATATGTATATATATAAAAATAAAAGCTCATGATAAATACTATATACGTTATATAACTATATACATATTCAAGAAAAACACACGGATCCTCCCTTTTTCTTTTTTTTTTCTTATTTTTTTTTTATTTGCCGCACATAAAAGTATAGAGTATATGTATGCATACATATATATATATATAACATATTTAAATATTTTTTTATTAATGCATCAACTCTCACATCCACTATTATTTTCTAGTTTCTATGCTGAAGCTGCTACGTGCATGTGCATGGGAATGCTTGTGACCATTTCACTAACTTGCATGGACTAAACTATACTCCTATAACTCCATAAAAATAAAAAAAGGCTTCATGCATATGTGAAACAAGAACGCTCACCTTCACTCGTAAATGTCGGAAACGATCAAAGTTTTGATCTAAAACTGGCCTACGCACTTCGGATCTTGCCGTCGCGCTTTGAATCCCGTCGGTGTAGTTTGCGGTTCTTGTCGCTGCACTCCAAGGACTCGTGGTTGCGCTCCGAAACTCGCCGACACAGTTTGCGGTTTTGCCGCCGCGCTCCGGAAACTCGCCGATGGAACTCGGAACTCGCCGGTGTGTTACGAGAACTTGCCGAAACGCTACGGAATCGTGCCGATGAAGTTTAGAACTCGCCGGTGCGCTTCGGAAACTTGCTGCGGCAACGGTACGAGATCGGCTCTCGGAGATACATGAAAACGTAGGTATTTTGAGTGATGAGAAAATAAGATTTCTTGAGGACTCAAGCGTGAGTGAGGGAGCTCGGAAAGGTTTGAATGTGAGAGTCAAAGAGAAAAATGCCAATAAGTACCCTTGAGAGAAAACATGTTGGGAGAGGGAACTGACATCGTTCAAAACCACTTCATTTCAGCTAAGGTATGGTCCAAAAAATATCACCATACTCTAACAGTAGCTCAGAGTAGAGCGTGAGATCATGCCCTTAATTTATGGGATCCTAATATGACCTTAATCTTTTGATTTGATGGTATACTGAGCGTGTAAATATATGGCCACATCGATAGAAGCAATACCCATCACTCTAGATATAGGCTTTTCATTATATATAAGGTTAAGTATAGGATAACGATAAACAATACGTTTCTACGCATGCATGATACTTTATTTGATAAGTCATTATATATATTGCGATAGAGTTTTGACCATGAGATAAACTAGTAAGCTCATAATATTAAACACCAAGGCATCATATTCAAGCATAAATCTCATCATAGATTTTTTATGCACGCAATATATAATGAGGGACTTACGATGCATGAATAATGTGTCACTTAGAGACAGATAATGAGCATGTGTTTCAAAATATCTTCATCAATTCATGTCCTATAATTTATAAATCATGAATAAGCAACACATGAATAACCATTAGTTCATAATATTTTTCTCTTAACATAAGAGATAATACTTGGGTATTACAAATCCTCCCATCTAATAAAATTTTCGTCCTCGAAAATCTAAAACAAATGGGGGTATGAAGATCGCATCTCATCTTCTCGCTCCCATGTTGCTTCGGAATGTGAGTGATTGCTCCAAAGAACTTTGACAAGGGTGATGACCTTGTTACGTAATGTCTTCTCCTTGCGGTCAAGAATCTCTATTGGTTGCTCCTCATAAGAAAGATCTCCTCGGGTTCTAGGATATGCGATGGGTCGGATATGTATTTCCTTAACATCGAGACATGGAATACATTGTGAACACCAGCCAAGTCTGGTGACAAGCCGAGCCTATAAGAAACTTTTCCGACACGTTCCAAGATTTCATATGGCCCAACATACCTTGGGCTCAACTTTCCCTTCTTACCAAAGCGCATAACCCCTTTCATCGGCGTCACCTTGACGAACACAGGATCGCCTATACCAAACTCCAGTGGTCTCCTTCGCAAATTGGCATAGCTCTTATGTTGAGATTGAGCAGTCTCCATACGTTGACGAATCAATTTAATTGACTTTGTTGCATCCTCGACAAAATCTGAGCTTATTATTTTACTTTCTCCTGTCTCATACCAATGGACCGGAGATTGGCATTTTCTCCCGTATAACGCTTCATATGGAGCCATCTGGATTGTAGATTGATAACTATTGTTATATGAAAATTCGATCAACGGTAAATACTTGCACCACGAACCCTTGAAATCAAGAACACAATCGCGAAGCATATCTTCCAATATTTGATTTGTCCGTTCAGTTTGACCATCAGTCTGGGGAAGGAACGCCGTGCTGAACTTCAACTTTGTCCCCATCTCTTTATAAACACACTTCCAAAATCGTGAAGTGAAGCGACTATCACGATCAGAGACAATGGAATTTGGTACTCCGTGTAAACGTACAATCTCCTTAACGTATAACTCTGCGAGTTGCTCTAGCGTGGCTGTAATCTTTATGGGCAAGAAATGCGCTGACTTAGCAAGCCTATCCACTATAACCCATATTGAGTCATATCCTTTCGTCGTCTTTGGGAGTCCAACGATGAAATCCATGGATATATGCTCCCATTTCCATTCAAGTATCTCAAGAGGTTGGAGCTCTCCTGCTGGTCTTTGATGCTCGGCTTTTACCTTCTGACACGTGAGACACCGTTGGACATACTTGGCAACATCTTTCTTCATTCCAGACCACCAAAATTTCCCTTTAAATCCTTGTACATCTTCGTCGCACCGGGGTGGACAGAATATGGCGTTTTGTGCGCTTCTGAAAGAATTTGTTCCTTCAACTTATCATCATTCGGGATGCAAAGTATTCCTTTAAAATAAAGGACTCCATCCCTCGACACGCTAAAATTGGCTCGTTCGCCAGCTAGGGTTTCCCCTTTGATCTGTCCTAGATTGCCATCGGCGTCTTGAGACTCTTTCATTTCATTGAAAATCATTAGGGATAAAGTTAGCGAAGCCAACTTCCCCACACAAATTTCTAGGCCCAAAGTGTGGATATCCCTCTGAAGTGGATGAGGCAAGGTGTGCACCGACATCAGCTTAGCTACAGACTTCCTACTCAGAGCGTCGGCTAACTTATTTGCCTTTCCTGGATGGTATTGAATGTTGCAATCATAATCTTTGACCAACTCTAACCACCTTCTTTGTCTCATGTTCAACTCCTTCTGTGTGAAAAAGTATTTCAAACTCTTGTGATCAGTAAAGATCTGACAATGAACCCCATAAAGATAATGACGCCAAATCTTTAGTGCAAAAACAACAGCTGCCAATTCTAAGTCATGAGTAGGGTAGTTTCGCTCGTAGTCCTTTAGTTGGCGCGATGCATAGGCGATGACCTTTCGATTTTGCATCAAGACTGCGCCTAACCCCATCTTTGATGCATCGCAGTAAATGTCGAACCTAGTTTCCCCATCTGGCACAGTGAGTATTGGAGCCGTAGTTAACCGTTTCTTAAGCTCTTGGAAACTTTCCTCGCATTGTCGTGTCCATTCAAACTTCTTGTCCTTCCTAGTGAGTGTAGTAAGGGGACCAGCTAGTTTAGAAAATCCTTCAACAAATCGTCGATAATAGCCAGCCAGTCCTAAAAAGCTCCTCACTTCTATGACGTTGGTTGGCTGTACCCATTCGCTGACCGCCTGAATCTTCATTGGATCAACAGAGATCCCGTCTGCCGACACTACATGGCCTAAGAGTGCCACTCGGTCCAACCAAAACTCGCACTTTGAGAACTTTGCGTAAAGTTCATGTTCCTTGAGTAGTTTCAAGACCACCCTTAAATGTTCTTTATGTTCCTCTTCAGTTTTCGAATAGATAAGGAGATCATCGAGGAAGACAATGACAAACTTGTCTAGATAATCGCTGAAGACACGATTCATGAGTTCCATGAACGCCGGAGGAGCATTGGTTAAACCAAAAGACATGACCAAAAACTCATAGTGCCCATATGAAGTGCGAAAAGCAGTCTTCGGTATGTCGCTCCCTTTGACCTTCAACTGATGATAACCAGATCGTAAGTCAATCTTTGAGAAGACTTTTGCTCCACGGAGCTGATCGAAAAGGTCGTCGATCCTTGGGAGTGGATATTTGTTCTTCACGGTGACTTTGTTGAGGCCTCGATAGTCAATACACATACGAAGCGAACCATCCTTCTTCTTTACAAAAAGGACTGGAGCTCCCCCAGGGCGAGTGGCTTGGTCGAATTATTCCTTTGTCCAAAAGATCTTGCAGTTGGGCTTGTAACTCTTTCAGTTCTATCGGAGCCATCCTGTAAGGTGCCTTGGAGATTGGGGTCGTCCCAGGGAGAACTTCAATCTCAAACTCGATTTCCCGATCTGGGGGTAGCCCTGGTAGTTCATCCGGGAACACTTCTGGGTAATCGCAGACGATCGGTACATTTGGCAAAGACATGTGTTCTCCCTTATCCATATTCTTATCGACTATGCTGGCTAAATATCCAAAGCATCCATTGTTTAGAAGTCGTTTAGCTCTCATAGACGATATCAATATCTTTGATGTCATCTTCCTTGGATATCCCACAAACTCGAACGTTGACCCATCTTCGGAGTTAAACACCACCTTTTGCTCTTTGCAATAAATTGCAGCGTCATACTTTCCTAGAAAGTCCATCCCAAGAATGACATCATAGTCTTTCATCTCGAGTACGACTAGATTGGCCGATAGTTCCCTATCAGCAATATTTATTGGCACTGCTCGGAGCCAATGAGTAGATATTAAAACCTCCCCGGAGGGTAAGGCTACAGAAAAAGCATCTCCTATCACATCTCTAGGTTTATCAATCTTAGTTGAAAACTTCCGTGAAATAAATGAATGAGTAGCACCGGAATCAAACAATACGGAAGCTGAAGCATTGGCTACAGGGAGCTGACCTGTCACCACATTTGATGTCCCAGCATTTGCATCCTCTTTTGTTATGGCGAAGACCCTCGCATTGGTCTTCGTTGGTGGCGCTTCAATTCGACCTTGGTTAAGTCGAGGTCCGTCAATTCTCTCCTGACTGCGGTCTCCAGACTTATTAGGGCAGTTACTAGCGTAGTGCCCTTCTCGACCACATGTGAAACAAACATTAGTGCCCTGTCGGCACTGCCCTGGATGCTTTTTCCCGCACTTGGTACAAGAGGGAAATTCGGCTCCCTTATTGTACCGAGCGTCATTTCTTGGTTGCCATCGGGAAGATGAATCATTTTTGCCTCCCCATTTCCTCTTGTTATTTTGAACAAACGGTGCGTTTCCTCTAGCTCCATTATGTTTCACAAATGATCGTTGACCATTACCCTGATGTTGGTTACCTGACCTTTCTTGAGACTTAGCTTTGCGGGCCTCAAACAGTTTGTTGCGCTCCTGTTTTGCCTGGGCCAAATGGTACTCGGCACGGAGGGCTCGATCGACACAATCTCCTACTGTTGCCGGGGGTGAACCACCACAATCAATCTGGAGTGCCAATTCTGCACGAAACATATGCATCATTCGCCGCACACGTTCACGCTCCTTAGGCACCAGATCAGGACATAGTCGGGCCAGCTTGTCAAATTTACGGATTGCTTCAGTGACGCTCATACCACCTTGCTTCAAGTTGTTAAACTCATAGATTTGAGTTCTCATGGCTGCAAGATTGTAGTACTTTGCATTGAATTCGCGCAGGAAGTCTTCCCACGTCATTTGGTTAACGTCCATCCTTAGCTTAATCGTATCCCACCAGTAACGTGCATCGAGCTTGAGCACAAAGGATGTGCAGAGGATCTTCTCCTGATCAGAAAGTTGCATGAACTCGAAGATGACTTGAATCTGTGATAACCATTCTTCCGCGACCAAAGGGTCGGTAGTCCCCTCAAACTCTGGTGCATGCATCTTTCAAAATCGCTCGTACAATGGTTCAGTCCAGACCATCGGTGGGGGGCGAAAGGCTTCATTTTCTCCTTCATCCTCGGAAACAACGTGCTCGGCCTCCTCTTCTTCAGTCGCGACCTCTTCAGTCTCTTGTTCCTCCCGACGGGCATTTAATTGCTCCGTAAGATGCTGAATTTGGGCAGCTTGCTCAGCCAAACGGCGCCGCAAGTATGCAAAGGTTTCTCCTTGGTCATTGGGCCCGTCGGTGTGAGTACTATCGTCCTCACGACCACGACCACGACCAGGTACTCCACCGCGAACTTGGGCCCTTCGACCTCTTGCCCTTGTCATCACCTCGTGTACATCTTCAAAACGTGCCATCTTCTGACACATAAATATTCATTTAGATGCTATGATTTTTATTTTTATTTTTTTTCTAACAGAAACATGAATACAAAATAAGAAATCAATGCTAAAAAAAATGCCCAAAATATTCACTTCATAGAATTCATTCATAACATACATCGTTCATTCGAAACATCATATCGATACATAAAAAGTAGAATAGTCTAGCGTCTCCTAGAGATACAAAAAGGGGAAAAACGTAGTATCTCATCGCGACAAACGATAATAATGAGATATCCTAATATCTCATGTAAGATAACACAAAAAAAAAAAAAATTCTTAACAATCTTACAACTATCTCAAACGTCAGTGCCAGGGATGTAGTTGGTTTCTTCTTCATCTTCCTCTTCTTCTTCTTCTTCTTCTTCTTCTTCTTCTTCTTCTTCTTCTTCTTCTTCTTCTTCTGCTGCTGCAACATTTAGGCTTAGATCACGCTCCTGATAACCATTTGCTACTCCGCCATGGCTAGTTCTCGATCCACCTACCGGATTTACCTCTACACGGTTCGCGGAAAGATCCGCATCTGCCATCTCCACATCTACATGTGTAGGAGGATGCGCCGGAGGTGAATAGATCGGATATCCATAATTATTGTGTGCGATTTCCACTCTGATGGCGCCTTCTATGAACAAACTAACATCCATATAATCATCAATAGATCTATGCATCCGAGCTTTAATGTAGGGTGGCAGCGACATGGAGAACTTCTCCTTCCAGAACTTTGAATCGAGGACAAATGGGCAATCATCCATGAGCTCAGAGTGAAAACGGTTCTTATACTCAATGATATTCTCGTCTGCTTTATAAGACCACTCCTCGTCCCAATCGTAAAACAAGGCAACGAGGGTATAATAGTTGAACCTCTCCACGATTTGTTCCTTAAAATAGTGCCAAGGGGTATCCTTGACGCTCCAGCCAAGTGATTCCCACCACGTTCGTGCAACACCCTTGAGCTGTAACACTACTAGCTCAACGAACATGGACCTCTCGACATTGAGACCAACAAGCAATCCTTCAACTTCGGGGATAAAGTCTTCAATCATTGAACCTTGTGGTCCATGGTACACAGATGGATGACACTTTCTGAAAGCAAAGAAAGCATTTTTTTCCAAATAAGATGGGTCGATGACTGACCACATCGACTTCGACGTCTCGGGGTGGTGATCGACTCTGCCTGACACGCTCGTTAGCCGCCGGAACTGCCCCGTTATCCATACTCTGCATAAACCTAGCCTAAGTAAGTTTCAGGAAAAGAAGCTTACCAGCGAAATGTCTCGGGACCAACATGGCGTGCATATACAGTGGGGATAGGTGAACTGCTCTGATACCAACTTGTAACGACCCACTTTTTGGTCGCTACTTCTCATACTTAAACTTTTCAAAATTTTAAAAAAGGAATAAGAAAAGGTTTCTAAACTTGTCGTCAAACTTTTTTTTTCGTTATATATATATAATAAGAAATACCTCATAAACATATTAAAACAAAACCTCGTAATTATCCATAAGACATAATAAACATCTTAGAGCCAAAAGACAAGATGTCGATATTAAAATACTTAGGTTCATAATGCTAATCCTCCATTGAGGTTTGAAAATAAGTTCCTAAAATAAAATACGAATATGATAGTTTGCAGAAAACAAGTCTCAAAAATCGGTTCCACCACTATGCACTGTATAAGCCACGATGCTGGTTCCGCTCCATCCGCTCCTAACTCCCAACTGGTTTCTTACCTGAATCTACATCACAACTATAATGAGCTAACGCCCAGTACGTACAAGCTAATATAACTCACAATACAAATAAATAACTTAAGAATCATATAATTCACTCATGTTGTAAGATTTCGTACAACATCAGTTTTAGAGGCACATATCATAACATAAAATCTTTAAACATATCGTAATATTTATATACATATTCATAACATAATTTTGGGCCCTGCGTACGTACCTTTGCGCGCAACCAACGGGAGATCGGGGGAGCTACCCAAACCGAATCATTCCCGTGGCATCATAACATATCATAATGAGACCTTAGTCGTCTCTTGTACGACGCTTTTAAACACATTTCTTATAAAATCATATATATACCTATATATATTTGTATCATAAAAATATACGTATCATTTTCATATCATAACGTCATGATTAAGTAAACAATCTCACATGCATATAATCACAGCTAAGTAACAATCCTACGAACCATATTAACCATACATAAACATTCTCACTTATAGATATAACAGACAATACTATTGTCGTGATGTAGGTGAGTACTTGTACGTACCTTAGTCCTTACGAAAATATTTCTTAACGCAAGTTGGTGCCTACGGAGCACGAGTTTCCTGATATTTAACTTCCAAACATCAGATTTTCCAGCACTATGAAACGTAACTTCTTATTCCAGAATCTGCTCATGAACTAATCCTATAATCCACTAAAAGGTTGTGTTTCTTCCGAACCTAATAATGCTTAGAACCTATTCATACTATCAAAAATGCACCTATAGAAAAAAATAATTGTACATATGCATGTCTAAAAGGTTCCTATACTGACCTACAATATAAATAAAATAGGCTTTACATTATATTATTGATATTATATATATATATATATATATCACTAGAAAAAATGTAGAAAGCTTGAATATAGCTCGAAAAAATATTATCAATACTACATGGGCTTAAATATGATTAAAATAACTATTTGTATATATTTAAAAAAATAATAATAATCATTGTACTAATCATCTACTAAAATTATTCGTATATTTATCAAAATACATAACATCGGTATTTGAAAATATAAATTCTCTTAATTAAAAAAAGTTTAGTTAATAATAAAATAGGCATTAAATCTTAATAATCCAAACTTGTTTTATACACTTTTGCCACAAATGGACAGGAATTAAAACCTGTATATGAGTACCTTGAATATATATATATATATATATATATATATATATATTATATTATATGTATATATATAAAAATAAAAGCTCATGATAAATACTATATACATTATATAACTATATACATATTTAAGAAAAACACACGGATCCTCCCTTTTTCTTTTTTTTTTCTTTTTTTTTTTATTTGCCACACATAAAAGTATAGAGTATATGTATGCATACATATATATATATAACATATTTAAATATTTTTTTATTAATGCATCAACTCTCACATCCACTATTATTTTCTAGTTTCTATGCTTAAGCTTCTACGTGCATGTGCATGGGAATGCTTGTGACCATTTCACTAACTTGCATGGACTAAGCTATACTCCTATAACTCCATAAAAATAAAAAAAGGCTTCATGCATATGTGAAACAAGAACGCTCACCTTCACTCGTAAATGTCGGAAACGATCAAAGTTTTGATCTAAAACTGGCCTACGCACTTCGGATCTTGCCGTCGCGCTTTGAATCCCGTCGGTGTAGTTTGCGGTTCTTGTCGCTGCACTCCAAGGACTCGTGGTTGCGCTCCGAAACTCGCCGACACAGTTTGCGGTTTTGCCGCCGCGCTCCGGAAACTCGCCGATGGAACTCGGAACTCGCCGGTGTGTTACGAGAACTTGCCGAAACGCTACGGAATCGTGCCGACGAAGTTTAGAACTCGCCGGTGCGCTTCGGAAACTTGCTGCGGCAACGGTACGAGATCGGCTCTCGGAGATACATGAAAACGTAGGTATTTTGAGTGATGAGAAAATAAGATTTCTTGAGGACTCAAGCGTGAGTGAGGGAGCTCGGAAAGGTTTGAATGTGAGAGTCAAAAGAAAAATGCCAATAAGTACCCTTGAGAGAAAACATGTTGGGAGAGGGAACTGACATCGTTCGAAACCACTTCATTTCAGCTAAGGTATGGTCCAAAAAATATCACCATACTCTAACCGTAGCTCAGAGTAGAGCGTGAGATCATGCCCTTAATTTATGGGATCCTAATATGACCTTAATCTTTTGATTTGATGGTATACTGAGCGTGTAAATATATGGCCACATCGATAGAAGCAATACCCGTCACTCTAGATATAGGCTTTTCATTATATATAAGGTTAAGTATAGGATAACGATAAACAATACGTTTCAACGGATGCATGATACTTTATTTGATAAGTCATTATATATATTGCGATAGAGTTTTGACCATGAGATAAACTAGTAAGCTCATAATATTAAACACCAAGGCATCATATTCAAGCATAAATCTCATCATAGATTTTGTATGCACGCAATATATAATGAGGGACTTACGATGCATGAATAATGTGTCACTTAGAGACAGATAATGAGCATGTGTTTCAAAATATCTTCATCAATTCATGTCCTATAATTTATAAATCATGAATAAGCAACACATGAATAACCATTAGTTCATAATATTTTTCTCTTAACATGAGAGATAATACTTGGGTATTACAGGGATAAAGTCAAATACCCTAGGGTTTTTCTAAAACCCTAATTCGAACTCTTATCCATAATATTATTCGAATTTATATATTATATATATAACATTAATTAATTTCTAATCCGACGGTTAAAGATTAAATATCAAAACTGATCCAACGGACACAATTAGTTAAGCAAATTCGAAATACCTAAACTTGGTCATCAAGTTTCAATTTCGAATTACATTTAGGGTTCAAATCAATTATCTCAATCCAACGGTTGATATTAAATCATAACCGATCTAATGGATTAAATTGATTTTAGGGTTTTGCAAAAATACCAAAACATTAGGTACTTATGCCGCAAATATAAATTCTGCAATTTACATATTCGAATTTAGCTAGGGTTTGTATTCTCCAAACCCTAATTCGAATTTACACATGTAACAATATATAAATATATAATTTTATTTATTAATATAAATCTTTTAATAATTAATTAATTATTAATTAGATATTAATAATTAAATCCAAATAATTAAATTATATTAATAAAACCTGATCTCATTATCACACATAAATTTCATGGTGTCACACCATCATTTAATTTCGTGACATGTGATTTAATTTCATAGTTTATCGAACCGAGTCATAAACTTAGAAAATCCATAAAAATACAAACCGTAAGTCTGAATGACTTGGTTTAAAAAGCAAAGTTGCTTAGATTTTAATTTACAAGGTGCTGTTTGAAAATCTAAATTCTAACTTTCTTTTTATCAGTTAATTCAGTGTACCAAAATATGATACTTTTGCCACGCTGACGATAAAACTATCTGACGTCTGACACATACTTGTCAGTTCTATAAGTCGAGCCAAATTATTAGAAATTATCCTGAATGTATTTTAATCACGTAAGTATCATCCGTTACGGAGCTATCCTGGGGACCAAGGACCCGTATCACTTAAGCTCCAACGAACTGCTAGTTCTTCGTCAAACCTCGAAGTGATTCCACAATAGAGCCGAGGCTGCACTCTTTAGTGATACGGTATATATTATTCCCTTATAACAGCAGGGTGTCCATTGATTCAATCAAATTCGGGTTATTGTCCTTTCACTTGATGACTCACACATGAGCAGGCTGTTTATACCGTAATCCCCTCATTGCATTTTCATTCTTGACTGAGCCAGTAATATTATGAGCAACCCACTTATTGTTTCGATTCATAAGTTGCGCATGGGTACCTCTCACTTCTCACCACTGACAACCAAGGGAATCATCATGACTATGAAGAGAGCTGTGTGATGCCCATGTCTATGATCAAGCTATCTTCACTACTGACTATCATGTTCCCAAAATAATAGTGTTGGGAACAGCGGTAATATTTTGTGTTCTTTAATGGTTAAATCAAAGAACAATCAAGCCAAAGCTCGGACTTAGGATCACTCAGGACTTAGAACTAATATCCATTTTATCATCATTTTGTGACTCAACTACAAGTTATCAGTGACGGTCTTATATGATAACTTCTTGAGTTTAAGTCAGGTCAAGTCCAGTATGAAGACGCTTCATACTTAATGCACTTCTAGTGACTGTGACACACATATAATCCAGAATAGGATTGTCACTTAGTCACATTAATGACCTTACCGATTAATGGGCTCCCACCCAGTTAATCAGGTCACGGAGGTTCATCTATTATGTTTATTAATTGTTCCTCATATGACTCTGTTGTGATAATAATAACATAATTGCATCCTTTATGAACTAAGGTCAAATATTCTATTTTACTCTACCAGAAACTATAATAAGATTAACATAAATAAGCATCATCTTTATTCAACGACTTATCATAATCTTTTACAAATAGATAAATATCTTGTTTAAGGACACATATGTCCAACAACAATCACCAAAAAGAAGTACTTGAAGTTCCCTTTGGCATCAAGCTTGGTTTCTATATAGCTTCCTGGAAATATGAACAACAAATATGAATATTATGTTAACATTAACAGATTGCACGTCGTTAATACATTGAAATCAACCACTGTTAACCAAAATTACTTAACAATAACACCAAAACATATGTTGTATATTAAACTGTTTCATGTAAATGAAAACTTTATAATCCTTGTTTGTTAATCAACAAACAAAAAAATAAAAAAGCAGAAAAACGAAAATTATCACAACATTAATGATTATAAACACTAATAAAAACAGTACATCACCCGGATTTTTCTCGCAAATAATTTTTCCAACGCTTGGAAGATGAGAATATGATTCTTCAAAACTGCCACGAATATCCGCCAAAGCTTTAGTTCGTCCTAACCAAGCTTGGAAGTAGCTTACTTTGACTCTATATCGATTTTGCATAATCTCCGCCATGGCCTTCGGTGTTAATCTATCTCCCAAACAAGCTGATAGATCTTGTTTAACCAACTTGCGGATCAGTGACGATGTCATCTGGCGATTTTTTTCTTGGGTATTGCGTCCAGAACAAGTGTGCTCATTAATGTAAGTTTTAACAAACCAAATCTTAGAAATAGAACTCACAGACGCATTCATTTCCCATCGACAATCCTCATTCGTACAATCTATCTCAAAACGAGACTGGCTAGACCGACGAGTTTTGTATGAAAAATAATTTTTTATCGCTATGATTTGCATGGTTGTAGTCAATAAATCTTTTCGCGTGAATTTGTCGTTCACTCAAACTTCGAAGTCTTCAGGAAAATTGGTGAAATCTAAATTAACGTACATAACTGACCCGTCGTCCTTCTCTCCGTCATCGGGTAATAGACAAGTAGGCGATGAGCAAACCGAGTACATATACTGTCTCTCAAAGATTCTAACTGCAACAAATAAACAAAATATACCAGTTATTAATCGTTACTAACATAAAAAGTAACCCGATACATTAAAATAATTAACAGAATTGCAGATTTTATTTTCAGATTTGGGTTAAATACATGTAATACTTGCAGATCTTAATATCATAATTTAATTCCATTAAATTGTGTAGCATCAGTTATTTCCAGTATTCTTTAACAAATAAACCCGTAAATACTATAATTAACATAGAATAGATATACTGTCTCTCGAAATATCTAACTTCAACAAATAATCAAAATATACCAATTATTAATGGTTAGTAACACAAATTACTGTAATTTGATGATAATCGTTATAAATCGTTACTAACACACGTTACTGTGCTATTGATTAATATACCAGTTACTAATATACCAGTTACTAACACAAATTACTATGCTATTGATTAATATACCAGTTACTAATCGTTACTAACGCAAATAAACACATAAATACCTGATTCGAGGATTGACAATGTCTGACTACCGGAAGCAATAGTTGAGATTGGTGGCGTCGTTATAGGAGAATTAAAGCTGCTTCTATGCATAACCATTTATTCATCAAGGGAAATAATATCTGCTTATATAAAATACAATAGTGAAGTTGGTTCCAAAAAAACAAAAAACGTATGAAGAAACAATGATTACCAGCGTTTGTTTTTGAGACTTGAAGATCCCTATTTTCATTCAAATTGACAATTTCGTTTGACATGGCTTGATAAATGGATCAATGATGCACTGGGTCCATCATTTGAAGCTAGGAGTGCAGAACGATGAAGGCGGAAGAAGGAGTTGCTGGCTGGAGGACGAAGTTCTAGCAGTGAAATAAGGTCTAAAATTCCAACGTTCTGAAATTCCCTTATTCACGTTGTTTTCAAAAAAATGAAGCTGTATTATTTGCCAAATATTTGATTATTAAAGCACGAATTAATATCCTAAATAATACGAAAAGAGGTTACCATAAAGATTTGGTCTCACTCACATTCAAACGTGCTGATTTAGATGATTTTTTTCTTCTTTTTTTAATTGAATTAAAAAGTAATCAGTTACCATGATTTGTGCTGATAAGGTTAATTACCATATTAATTAATTACGAAATTAATAATCTAAATTGATTAATCAAAGGGTATTTTTAGGATTAAAAATTTAATTTAACATGCCACCTCATGTTAATTGGCTAGTTTACAAAATTAACAAAAGTTTGGCTATTTTGCAAAACATATGTTTCATATTGGCTATAATTTAGTGCAATTTCTCTATTTTAAAATATAAAAATCGCATTTGTTGAGGTGAAAAATTACCGCGACAATTATAGATTTACGAATGGCGTGATTCCGCTTTTAAATTACCTAGGAGCTTAGGTCATTCCATTAAAACTCAATCATATAATCGAAAATGGACCCAAAGTGAGAAAAATACTTGCAAGTCAAATATTTTTGGAAGTGTGTATCTCCAAGCTCGTTATTTATAGAGCTCTTTGTTGAAGGCTTTTACTACACTCAACAATCACAGGGATCACTCCTTGTTTTTAGAGAAAGAAGTTTGGTTTTTCCTGTTTAATAGCTACAGACATTCGAAGATGGTAATGTGATGGAATATCTGCTTGTATATTGATGTTCTTGTGAGTACATAGGCTTTTCTCTCTTTAATTTCAGAAGCCTTACAGATGAGCTCTATTTCTGCCTTATATAGAGATTACATTGGATTTGTTGTTGTTCGTTTCCCGTCGTCCTTGTCGTGCCTCATCACTCTCTTCCCTTAGAGTGATTCGGGGAAGGCGTGGTTAACATATACAAAGCTTGGTTAACCCATGTTTGGTGCGGCTTAGAGTGGCTGGCCATGTTGGGTAGGTAGAACTGGTAAGGGCATCACTAAATGCGTGTCACGTCACTAATCCGTTGCGCTGCTGACTCGCTGGCAGAAGTCCCTCGTCGACGCTTGGCTTTCCCTCATCGACGTTCAAATCTGGTTTGCCCTTGCCGACTCTCTTCGTCGAATCTTGGCATCGTCGACCTTCCTCGTCGGGTATCGGTCTTGTCAACTCTCCTCGTCGGGTCTTGGTGTCGTCGACCTTCCTCGTTGGGTCTCGGTCTCGTCGACTCTCCTCGTCAGGTCTTGGCGCCTTTGACCTTTCTCGTCGGGTTTTGGCGTCCTCAACCTTCCTCGTTGGGTCTCGGTCTTGTCAACTGTCCTCGTCGGGTCTTCGCGTCGTCGACCTTCCTCGCCGGGTCTCGGTCTTGTTGACTCTCCTCGTCGGGCTTGGCGTCGTCGACTCTCCTTGTTGGGTCTTGGCATCGTCGACCTTCCTCGTCGGATCCTGGTCTCGACGACTGTCCTCTTTGGCTATTGGCGTCGTCGACCTTCCTCTTCGGGTCCCGGTCTCGCCGACTCTCCCCGTCGGCCCCCATTCGCGTTCGGGGCTCCGCTTCATGGTCTCCACTCGTCGGCCTAGAAGGCTTTCATAATGTTAAGAGGGATCCAACCGGATCCGACCTTAACACTCTTCCACTTAGGATTCTTCCATCTTCATAAGTGGTTACATTTGAGTTTAATTGCCTCATGGTTTCCATAACCGTTTAGCTTTATTACGTATAACAAACGGCTTGAAATTTCTATCATTAACTCCCTAAGCAATAGTTTCATCGCATTGATTTCCTTCCATCACTAGCCTTTCCTCACCAATTCGTCATGTTGCTTCATCGGTGGAATTTTCTTCGCCTTCTCTCTCATCACTCGTCGTTTATGTTCTGATTATCACTTGTTTTCCTGTCGTTTTGTCTTCGTAAACATGTTTTTTAGTGATGAGTTCTTATCAATAAGTTATAGAGAGAGAAAAAAAGGAATAAAAAGGTGTTAAATGAGTTGTCCATATTTTTTTTCGCTTTTACCATGTTTGCCCTTTTTGACTATGTGCGACATGATTGACCTAGAATGGTTTAGTTTTGGGCATTCAAAGCACATTTCCAATTTTATGCGAGAACTTAATTATTTTTATTGTCAAATATTTAAATATCTCATGGCACGAAGAAAAAAAAAGACAAAAATGCGGACAAATCATATATCACCATGTAGAATATTAAAATAGGATGTTAATGAAAATAAATAACTTTATTACTTATACCGAACATCTATATAATTAGATATATAAATCGTATATTCTAGTAAGGTATTATTGCCCAAATATCCCATAGTTTATCAACTAAATTGCTCAAATCAGGATAAATATGTTTCCTTAATTTCCTCTTATTTTGTACTTCTAATTTATTTATTCTTGATCTAGATTCTCTTTTTTTGGTTATGTTCATATGCTTGATTATTCGAAAAGGGCTCTATTTTAAGAGGATCTTTTGGACATTTAAAGGCTCGATTAGACATGATATTTCATTCAATTATTACGAGATTGGTCTACTTATACTTGACTATGGTCTATGCATAATCCAATTGGCTTGGGCTCCAGTCGAAATGATTCTCTATATTAATCTAGATTACAAGCTACATTAGTTAAGAACTTATCGAATTAAAATATGTATTTTGATATATTATTTTAGCTAATAGTTGTTAATTATATATATAATATAATATGCGTGTTGGTTTGATACTAATATTATAAATTGAACTAATTACGCTAAAGACTTCATGATATAATAAACATATCCTTGGAGTGTACTTTATATTTTTATGTATATAATTTTCCTTATAAGGTTTCAAAAAGTCATTTTTTATCCACTAATATTTTAAAAGTCTCGCCATGTACATCTACAGTAAACTCTTTTTTTTCTTTTCATGAGTGTATATTTTTTGCGGTAACCCGCTTTTGGCATAATTATTTTTTTTCTAAAAGTATTTTTACTTTTAAATTCGATCTTTGACTAAGAAAACTATGCTTCTTCAATATCTTCAAATTATTCCCTATATAATCTCGCGGTACTCTTTCAAAATTTCATCAGGAAAAAAGTTTGATTATTTTTTTAAAAAAATAGATATTATTTAGTTAGACTAATATTTATTCATTTATTTATGAAATTCCGTCGATATATATACTTTGATTTTGCGGTATACTCATCAGTTTGCGGTTTAACCATCCGTATCGATTTTTAAACTCTTATAACTATTCCATCGATATACCGGGTGTGTTTTCCGTATCTTGTAAATTGAGTTTGCAGTCAATTTGTGATTTGTGATATCTACACCCTCTATTTTTCAAAAGACTAAAATTATACGTTCAAAAAATATAAACCAGTTCACCATAATCACTGATTAGAGATGACAACATTCAGAGCCAACAAAATCGAGTAGCGATCCCATAGAGAGGTTAAGCAAAACAGACTAGGAGATGCAAAATGCCACAAGAGGACGACAACATTTAATAAAAAAATGTGGTGTAAACCAAGCAACCTTGGTCTAGTGGTAACTCCACTACATCTCTATTCAGAGCCAACAAAATCGAGTAGCGATCCAATAGAGAGGTTAAGCAAAACAGACTAGGAGATGCAAAATGCCACAAGAGGACGACAACATTTAATAAAAAAATGTGGTGTAAACCAAGCAACCTTGGTCTAGTGGTAACTCCACTACATCTCTATTCAAGAGGTCATGGGTTCAAACCCTCCCATGAGACTAAAAAGAGTGCCCCTTTTATATATTTGTAAATTTGGCCAATAGTGCCACGTGTACTTCTTACACTTAATATATTTATTAATGCGATAGTGCATTGTAACCTTAGCCAATAGCGACGAAGGTCTTTGAGAGTGAAGGTGACCGTGAGCTCAAGAGGAAATGATAATTTTAAATTTTATTTTAAAATTAATTTTGAATTATAAAAATAAAAGGCATGACTCATGAGTATTGTCAAATTACATATGAGATAGTAAATATTTTAATTTTTTTAAAACTACACTGGAATATTGTTCGATTTGTACTTTATAAATTAATAAATAGTATTTTTAGATATCGCAATTTTAACTAATATTATTAAATTATTACTCGATAGATTTATGACCTCGATAATATAATAATTGCATTTAATTCTATTAATACTAATTTATAAATATATATAATATAATTAAAAAATAAAAATTACCCTGAAAAGAATATATATATAGTACCATTAAAATATCACAAAATAAAGTAAATTAGAATTTATGTATCTTGATGAGCAAGTGATCCTATTTCTCCAATTCCACGGGAACGAAGAAAGTATAGGGCAAAAAGTAAGAACTATCGGAGTTGTGAAGCACGCGCCAAATATGAGAGTACAATTAGCAACGAGTGATCGAGTTCTTTGCAATCCATCTCAGTCAACGCGATAAAATAGACAACCGATCAATTTCATGGAAGTGCTAAGATCTTTCCATGAAACACCCAACTCTAAATAATTTTGTTGTTAGCTTTTGTAAACTTATCTTAGTATATTTGTCTTCTTCTTTTTTTTTTTAACAAAGAATATATATTTTTATTTAAAAAAAAAATCAATATATATCATATGGCTATAAGCGTAATTTTACAATATGATCTTCTAATCTTTCAAATTTTTAAATATCTTTAAATCATCTATCTTTTCTTGAATTTGCGTCTTTCTCCATCGTCCTCGTTATGCAACTTGCTTTTCTCGCATCATCACTTTCTTGTTGCAAGAAAGTGTACCACAACGGAAATCTTAATTCCTCTCAAATCATGGAGCAATGCGAAGACAATAAGTGATGTAGCCCGGACAAAGCTAAAGAGCGAGAATTTTTGGATAAGATTTCAAGCTCCAATTTTCATTCAAATACCAACTAAACTAAAAAATACTTCACGTACAAATTATATAGCCAATGAAAATTACACTATGGTTCCGAATATAATATGCTATGATTATAAATAAATGCCCACAATCAGCAATTAAACCATGATCATAGCACATACATATTATCATGATTTCATCAATTAATTTCCACGATTCATGCTCCATCATTTCTCCCAAGGTTGAGAAAATTCTACCATCATTCCGACACCCACTTTACAAATACATGAATGGATCGGTGTCCGTACACGAACAATCGAACCGCCTCCGCTTGTTTTTCTTTGACACGTATGTTGTTGTGGGGACTTATGTAGCAATAAATTTTGTTGTCGGGGTTGTTATAGAAAGAGTAACGTCTGTAGAAACCCTGATCGGTCGCAACAACGATAGTTACGCTCGCGTTGCTATCACTGATTTCCTCATCGTATTCATCGTACAAGGCCTCTCCATACATATTTTCGTCATACATAGCCTCGTTGTACGCCAACTCGTTGGACATGATATCATCGTACTCCATCTTTGCATACTCTGATTCGTCATACACCTACACGCCGCGCTCCTCCTCGTTGTACATTGGTTCGTCGCGCCGTACACCGACTCATTATACACAGCCTCATCGTGTTCCACATCATCGTATATCGTGACCGTACTCTGGGATAACCACTTTGAATGCCGCTTTCCACCGCACAAACTCCGGAGCCGCCTCATGTAGATGCATCTCGTGACCGTAGTTCCTGTAATTCCACCGATATTGAATCGTGTGATCATCCTCTGTGTCGGATTCGCGTCACCGGTGGTGTTGTTGTTCCTCTCGCTCTTGTAGTAACACTTGCACTTAGGAGGTCAACAACTTCATCTGAGAACACAATCAGTCCAAATCTTCACATTTCATCTTGTCGTCTATGAAAGCGTCAGGATTCATTCGTTTCTTTGGCGCCATCCGCGGAGAAACGGTTGGCTCTGATACCAACTAATGTAGCCCAAACAAATCTAAAAAAATGAGAATTTTATGATAAGCTTGTAAGCTCCAATTTTTCATTCAAATATCAACTAAACTAGAAAAATACTTCACGTACAAATTATATAGCCAATGACAATTAAACTATAGTTCCTAATAAAACATGCTATGATTATAAATAATTGGCCAGAATCATTAATTAAATCATGAGCATAGCACATACAAATTGCCATGATTTCATCAATCAATTTCTACGATCCATGCTCCACAATAAGAATCTTAACACATCCACCAACAAAAGACAATTTAGCGTGGAAAACACTACAAACGAGGAGTAAAAAGCCATAGGACCTATAGGCCACTTAAATTCACTATAATAAAGAGTGTGGTGCAAACGGAGTCTTCCCTAGAAAAATTGGAGGCATACAACATCATCATCATCGCCGTCACCGTCATAATTATCATCAAGATTGAACATCAATCTCGGATTACAGCAACAAGTAAGAGAAGATTTTTTGAAAAACTCTTAAAACGTTCTCACAAAATTAGCAATTGGTTCCCACTTGGCAGACCAACTTAGAAAGCACCAAATCACATCTTCACCGATCAAACATACTTATGTGTGTGAGGAAAGATGTGTCAAAATTTTATGATGATTCAATGATAGATGAATGTCAAATGTAGATTTTTGTAAGGGTCTTCACGAGAGTTCGAGAACCGAGAATTATTTGTCATATCTTTTTTCTCTTGTTTTCTCACTTCTTCCTTCTTCTATCTTCCCCTCAAAGCCACTAGTATGAGCTAGGTAACTTAGGCCTTGTCATGGGACAATTGATCAATAAATAACCCACATTGTTGAGATTATAAATAGGAAGGATACCTAAAAGTTCTTTACTAGTTGTTTTTAAATTTGGTTACGTTTCACGTTTAAGGTTCACGCAACGTCATCCTTGTTGTTAGCTTCTATATATTATATATATTATAGTATATAGTATATAAAATAATATTAATGTATGATATAGTATAGTATAATTATAAGGATTAATTGCGGTAATAATGCACAACCTTTGGTCAACATGGGTTTTAGGTCCTTAACCTTTCAAAGTGTGAACAAAAATAAACAACGTTTGTTGAATGTCAAATCCGTTGGTCCTTCTGTTAGGGATGTTGAATTTTGCTGATGTGGCATCGTAAACTACCAGATGGACTGCCAACTTATAATATTACATAACCTAATTAATAAGAATAAATTAAATTATATTTTAATTATGATTAAAAAAATAACCAAAATTTACGAGAAATCTAGATTAAACACGCGCAATCAAAATTTACGAGTTCCAAAGTAACCAAAATTTAGTTCCAAACTAACCAAAATTTATGGACTTCTGCCGCTAGGGAATTTTCTGATGCTTTTCCTTTAAATCTGTCTACGCCTAGTGCTATATTGACGCTGGGATCACAACTTGATAGCTTTTTACACCTCGAGCCTCTATCTCGTCTACTACATTGCGTCAGGAACGTTGATGTAGATCGGAAAACACTTCATTAGATTACTAGGTATTTGTTGGTATTTGGAGGACGACACAAGAATACTTCAGGAGCCGGAGAAAATCACAAAGGGCTTAGGGTGTTACGAGGCTAGGCAAGTTCTCTGACGGCAGATTGTGAGATAGGATTTTGTGAGCTCCAAGCTATGTTTAATTAGACATATCACTAAATGACTTAATGAGCATTAACCAATAAATAGGTCAAAGCTCATTAAGTCATATTAATTAATAATTATTAAGTAATCTATGATAACTCGACATGTCAAATTTAAATTTTTTTTTTTTTGAATTCCGAGTTGTTCAATACAAATATTTTTGAATTTAAGGGAAAAATCCGGTTTCAAGGTAAAAAAATTTGATTAAATAAGTAATTTTTTAAAATAAAAAAATTAAAATGCCACGTAGCATGTGAACAGGATGTCACATGATATTTGACTAACGGATGGTGGATTGTTAAAAAAAATTGGAACTTATCATTACTTTTTAGAAAAGAATTGATACTTATGCCGCTATAATCGTTATAAATTTTAATACATCCAAAAAAGGAAACATAAAATTTTCCCCACGTGCGTGAAATCTAATTTGCAAATAAATCAAAATAGTGGGATCTCCATAGAAATTTCACACTCTAAAACGCCACCTATAAAAACCCAACCCCTCATTTCCCCAACATACTAAAATCATAAATACTGCCTTTCCTCTCTATCTTCATTTTCTCTCTCATCATCACAAAATGGAGGACATCGGCGATGAGTACAAACACTATTGGGAGACCAACATGTTTCTCCAAACCGAAGAGCTAGACAGGTACATATAATGGCATATATATATATATATACACACATGTAATATAAAAGGTTCGAGCATGTATTTATGTGTCTTTCATGTGGCAGCTGGGGGCTAGATGAGGCGTTGTCGGGATACTACGACTCGAGCTCGCCGGACGGGGCGGCCTCTTCCTCTGCGGCGTCGAAAAACATCGTGTCGGAGAGGAATAGGAGGAAGAAGCTCAACGAGAGGCTCTTCGCCCTCAGAGCAGTGGTCCCAAACATCACCAAGGTCCTTCATCAGCCACACTATTATTATTATTATTAAGAGTTAATAGCGGCATAAGTATTTCATGTTTTGATTATTTTAGTAACATAGTCAAAATTCTTAATATTCATAATTTTACTTCTCTCCAATAGCGAAAAGCCGAAAATCATGAAAGCTTAAACGTAAAAAAATTAAGTTTATGTCACTGTAATGATTAAAACACTAAGTACTTACACTGTAATTAACTCTTATTGATATTATAATATATGCTTCTTCTCAATTATAGATGTCACTAAGAATATTATAATAACCCTTGAATAGTGGGTGCTATATTTTTCTCCCAATTATTGTGACCAATGTGGCGCTCATATCGAACCAATTTTGTCTTTTGCCATATATTAAGCTTAGTTTATTGATTTATTTTCATTAATAATTTAGTAAAGATTGGTGATGATCAGATGGACAAAGCTTCGATAATCAAGGACGCCATTGACTACATCCAAGAGCTGCACGAACAAGAGAAGAGGATCCAGGCTGAGATAATGGAGCTCGAATCGACCAAGCCCAAGAAAAGCTTTGGTTATGATGAGCATGATCATAATCTTTATCAAGATTTGCCCGTCATGCTCCGATCGAAGAAGAAGAAAACCGATCAGCTCTTCTACGATTCGTGCGGATCCCGAGCCTCTTCGGTTTTGCCTATCGAAGTTCTTGAAGTCAGTCTCTCTATTTCTCTCTCTAAATTATATTAAAATAGCTTGAAATTCAAAGTTTTAAAATATTGAAGAACATTATTTCTATTTTTTTCTTTCATGTATTGATTATTTAACATGTACTTGGAACGAGGTCTGACGTTGAAGATCAACTAGCGTTTTAAAATTTTTAATTTTAGATTTCGAAGTTTAAAATACAAAAATAGTATTTGTATTTATCATATTTAAAATATTAATGTAAATTAAATATTAGAATGCTTTTGTTTTGGTTAATTAAGTAAGGTTTTTAATTGATTAAATGTTAGTTAATATTTTTTTAATATTAATTTGACTGTCCAAATTGATTAGGTAAATTAAAAAAAATAAGACTTACGATTTTTGTAGTATAAAATTTCATGTAGGAATGTGTTCCTATCTGATTAATTAAGTAATGGGGTTTTTTCAATTGATAAAAAAGCAAAGAAGATTTTACTACGAATCCCACACTCCAAATTGATTAGCTATTCAAAACTTCAAAATTCAAGATTTTTTGTTTGAAAATAAGGAAATGGTATTTTATATTTATCATATCGAGAATTCAATAATGGGATTTGGTTGATTACTTGATGGGGTGTTTTTATTGATTAAAAGTATCATGTGGACAATTTAATATTGGGATGTGTGTTTGTTTAGATTAATTAAAAAATATTAATGCGGTTTTGATTGATTAATTAAGACTTTGTATTAATTAATTTGCAGCTGAGAGTGACGTATATGGGAGAGAAGACTTTGGTGGTGAGCTTAACATGTAGCAAGAGAACAGACACAATGGTTAAACTTTGTGAGGTTTTTGAGTCCCTCAAGCTTAAGATTATCACGGCAAATATCACTGCTTTTTCAGGAAGGCTTTTGAAGACTGTTTTTATTGAGGTTAGTCTTTTCTCTTTTTATTACTATTTTTTATTAAATTCAATTCTTTGCTTTATTATATATATATATATATTTATATACATGGGCTTTACGGGTTTTATTATTTTATTTCGTAAATAACGAAAAATGACTGTTATTATATGATGATGATTGTGCGCATTTAGCTTTTTTGTTTAAAATAAATAAAAACTAATTTTCAACCATTGTTAATTGAATTGTATATTCCTGTGATGATTAAAATTAAAGTGTCTACCATATTCCCATTAAATGCGTAACCAAGACAAGTTATACATTTTATCTAATTAAAGATTAACGGTGTTAAATAAAACTTCCATTTGAAGAAAACATTTTTAGTATATTTAATGTTTAAATAAGATGCACAAAATGAGAAAGATAACATCACTAAATAAATATTGAAATGTTGGGATTTTTGTGGGATCCAATATGTTGGAAATCACTTTAATAAAGTGCATTACTACTCATTATGTATTAAATTGGTATATTGTGGGTAAAATAATAAAATGATGATTGCTGTAATCCAAAGTGTTCGAAAAAATAATCTAAGGGACAAAAGTGATGAAGCGGACCCAAATAATTTTCACTTTAACAAAGACAAGTATGCCATGTAGTTTTTTTTTTTTTTTTCTCATTAATAAAGTCTAAAGTTAACACTTTTTTTTTTATATTATATACTATGCCATACTGATTAAAAAAAATATTAATCCAAATTTAGTATATTTGTATAGTAGAGATTGTTGAAAAAAAAAATCAGTAATATTATACGATGAAAATAAGAGGATTTACATAATGTTCAAATACGATTAAATTTATATAAAATTTAAATGGGCAAGTATTCTCGGAAAACTATTAAGATTGTACTATGTGGCACTTTATTTTGTAAATGACTATATTATACTCGTGATTTGATTTTTTTATTCATGTATATCTATTATATGTCGGTTAATTAAAAAAATTGAACGTTTATTGATTTTCACGAGGTTAAAAAAATTAAAATTAAACTATGATATTTTGATAGGATGTCTATAGAGATAAAATAAAATATAAAAATTATAGTGTGATAATCATTTAACAATTTCTAGAGTACATATGAACAAAAAATAAATAATTTAAGGTGTCTTAAAATATGTAAAGACAATAGAGTTGATGAAGTTAGTTATAATATTATATGTTAGCTATTTTTTTTTTTGCAAAAAATGCAATCATAGTAAAATCATATAGTAATTAGTAATACGGTAAAACTCGTTAAATAATACTTGGTAAGTTAATAACTTCAATTGAATAATATTTATATAATCCCGACTCTAAGTAATATTACTAAATTTTCATCTGATAAATTAATAAAATTGATAACATAATATTTTTTTAAGCACATTGTTAATGTATAAAATTTATTGTATATATGTCTGATGAGTTTATATAAAAACGTTACAACTAATTCTTAACTTTATAATTTCAAAGTTACTAAGAAAACATCCTTTTCCAATATGTATACTTATGAACAACAAGTCTTTTCCTATAAAATACAATCTTGTTTTTAAGCATAAGAAATTTAATCTTATTACTTTTATTAATCCAACTTGATATGGCTATATGATTATGTTCGTTATAATGAAGGGATAAAGTTGGTAGTGCTTTGCTAACCAAATCAATTATTGTAGAATTATTATAGTTTCAAATGATCTGTTTTCATGTCAGTCTTCTTCATAAAAAAAAAGGGAAAATGGCGGCGTAAGTATCCAAAGTATTTAAAAAGTTGACAATAAGTACCCATTCTCTTTTTTCGACGGGTAAAGTTGCCAAACTCTCGTTTTGTATATTCCATTTCTTTTCCGTCCAACACCGTTAGCAGCTTATTAATCACCCATTTTTAATAAAAAAATTAATTAAAATTGAAATCATTTCTCTCTCTCTCCCTCTGGTGCTTTTCCTAATATATCAAACTCATTTCTCATCTTCTTCTTTGAACTCCATATCTCATTTTTAACAAAATAAAATTAATTAAAACATTGCTGCACATTTTGGTGTTTTGTTACAGTTTGCTGCTCCTCGATTGTTAAACATAATTTGCTACTCATTCAAGTACATATCATAATCTTGTTCAGTTACATATCATATTGTTCCAAAAAAAAAAGGTCATTACATAGTTAAAAAAAAAGGCCATTACATGTGAATGAGAGACCATAACATAGCATATGTTCTAAGAAAGAAAAAACAGTTCAGAGGTTTGAAGCTTGTGAGTGGCATCTCGTGTGAACTGTTAATTAGCATATGTTCACAAGCTTCAAACCTCTGAACTGATTTTTCTTTCTTTGAACATATGCTATGTTATGGTCTCTCATTCACATGTAATGGCCTTTTTTTTCAACTATGTAATGGCCTTTTTTTTGGAACGATATGATATGTAAATGAACAAGATTATGATATGTACTTGAATGAGTAGCAAATTATGTTTAACAATCGAGGAGCAACAAACTGTAACAAAACACCAAAATGTGCAGCAATGTTTTAATTAATTTTATTTTGTTAAAAATGAGATATGGAGTTCAAAGAAGAAGATGAGAAATGAGTTTGATATATTAGGAAAAGAACCAGAGGGAGAGAGAGAAATGAGTTCAATTTTAATTAATTTTTTGATTAAAAATGAGTGAAAAATAAGCTACTAAAGGTGTTGGACGGAAAAGAAACGGAATATACAAAACGAGAGTTTGACAACTTTACCCGTCGAAAAAAGAGAATGGGTACTTATTGTCAACTTTTTAAACACTTTGGGTACTTATGCCGCCATTTTCCCTAAAAGAAAAGATTGTCAAAAATATTTCCAATAAAATATAAAAATTATATTAAAAAATCCTATTTTATTTTATGTTGATAAAAAATCTTGTAATAATTTTTTTTTTTTATTAGTCACAAACATCAAAATTATTGGATCGAGCCTTGCCTAAAAATAAGATTAGCAAATAATATATTATGCTACCACTTTTTTTTATTTATTACAATAATACGTATAGTTCTCTTGTCACAGTAATATATTATAGTTTTTTCGTTAGATAAGGATGATTTTAATTGCAAATAAAACATGTTTCCCACATGAATTTGACTTTTCCTTTACCACTTTGAATAAATGCGTTTTGACTCCACGAAGTACATGTTTTCCTGATTTTAAATGCTAGATATATTTATATTAGTTTATATTATTTTTATATTTTTGTTTTATTTCGAAGATATTTCTATAAACATTGCATATGAGTGTTAAGAATTAGTTGCTTTGAATAGCACTTTGATATAAGTGGGTGGTGGTGGTCAAATAGTCCCTTAGAATTAAATATTATGTTAACAACCCTCTGATTATGTTTTGACCTCTAACAACCCAACTTTTTTTTTACAAAACAATTATCAACACTATTATAACTTAAAACACTTCAAAATTCAAAATTTTATATTTCTATGATTCTTCATGTTTATCCTTATGATTTAGGTTTCATTGTTATTTTAAATCTGGATTAAAAATATTTCAATAATTTGAAAATATTAGTATTTCAATTTTTTCTTGAAATTTAAAAATAAAATAAAATTACAAATGCATTTTATTTCTTTAACATTATTTAAGAAATTACATATTATCATCAAGATTTCTTTTATATTTTATTTTTTAAGAAATAGCTATTGGAGCACTAAAGTTATATTATTTTTGAAATTATCGGTAGTATAATTATTTCAGGACTAGAGGACCACCTTTTTATCAGATGAATTATATATATATATATATATATATATATATATATATCATATTCATATGTGCTCTTCTCTGGAACTGCCATGTCTCCTCTTAAAATAATTATTTTTACTAGATATATTTGTTTTCTAGAGGGGATAACATCATATGTTTAAAAAAGTCTTATGGACGTAATATTTTTACATATGCGTCGTTCCTTATCTTCATTTTTTAGTCCTATTATTGACAAACCACTCACTAATCAAAAAGGCACACACACACACATATATATATATATATATATATATTAATAGAATAAATAAATTCCAAATAATCTCCATCTTGATGTGTACTTGAAAGTTGACTCACACTCTTAATAGAATAATCAAATGTGTAACACAATTATAAATATAATATATAATAGACTAATTATTTATATCTCAATCAATAATAGTTTTCTTTTGCAAAGTGATGTTGTTGAAGTTGAACATTCAACAAAACATTAAAATATTCATTATTATTTGTTGAATAAATATATTTATATATTTTGCAGGCGGATGAAGAAGAGAAGGAACATTTGAAGATAAAAATAGAAACGGCCATTGCAGCTCTGAATGACCCACAAAGTCCAATGAGCATGTAATTTCATCGCATGCATTCCTGAAGTTATCGAGCTTTTTTCCTTCAAAATTTGAATGTGAAAGTGTTCTGTTTGATTCAAAATATATGTGAAAGTGTTTTTTTTTTTGTTGAAGAAAAAAAAAGACATTCTTGTCTTAGGTGATGATAAGTTTCAATGCTTGTTTTCTACAACAAAAGGAATCACTTAATACAAGTTTATATCTCTTGATAATATATTTAAAGATATAAAATATAGTAATACAAACTTATACTAGTATTATATATATAATATAAAATATATATAAACTAAAATTTTATGTCATATAATATTCGCTCACCTTGATGGTTTAATATATGATCGTTGCACAATGGAGAATTGAGTAAAAATAAAGGAAGAATAATGATGAGAAGAAGAAATCGGAAGAATATAACTTTCTTTTTGAGAAATATAGTTGTGGAAAACAATTGTAGGAATTAAAGGAAATTAAAGTAGCTAGTGAAAAGAAAATAAATACAATAATTAAAGTTACTAAAAATTACTTAACTTCCCTAACTAATAAAAATTCTACAACAATCTTTGACTCCCTCTTCAAGTCTCGCGACTTCCTTGATTGGCTCGCTTGATTTATGATAAATTTTAGCCTAACCAAGGCTAAGTAGTCACACATTGGTCCCGTTTGGCATTGCTTATTAATAAGTGTTTTTGCTTTTTTTGAATTTTAAGTTAATATTTGTGTTTGGTAAGTTACAATAGAAGCACTTTAGTAAAAAGTTTAGCTTTTCTATACGCAAAATTTAAAAGCAGGTAATAGAAGCTTCTGCTATAATCTACTTCTGCTTCTCTTATTCTCTATCCTCATAAATAATATTTTTGGAGGTAAAAGTACCAAAAATATATTTTATTATTGCGGTTAAGAGTCTAATTCTTTTTAAGTGGTAAAAATATCAGTTTTTTATGTCCATATTTTTTTAATTATTGTTGTTAAAGTAACAATTCTTTTTAGATGGTAAAGATACCGATTTTTTAAATCCATTTTCTAAAAATTATTTGAGTGGAAGTACCAATTCTTATTGGGTGGTAAAAGTACCAAAAATATTTTTCATTCCGGTTAAAGTACCATTTTTTTAGGTGGTGAAAGTACATTTTTTCGTTCACATTCTTCAATTATTATAGTTAAAGTACCAATCATTTTTGGAAGATAAACATATAAAAAAAAAACAAATACATATTATTATTGCAGTTAAAGAATTAATTCTTTTGAGTTGGTAAAATTATTAATTTTTTACCGTGGACATAAGAAACGTGGATGTAAATAAACTAATTATTGTGGTGACAATAATTGTGATATTTTTTTGGACAATTATTATCAATTAAATGCACAAAAGGCATAATAAACTAAGCAATATTTTTTTATTTTATTTATTGAGTAATTTTATTATTTAAATTATATTTTTGACTTTTATATATTAATATTGATATTTAATTAATATTATTTTATATCTACTTTAGTATTTTTGGACATTTAAAAGGTAATTAAGTCAAACTGGTTGCCAAACACTAAACTATAACTTTTGAAAAAATCAATTATTTTTTATTTTCATTAACCAAACAATGCATTACTTTCTCTAACAACACTTTTTTTTATAGTAAATTTTAAAATCAATTTTGAAGACAGCACAACAATGCCAATATGTTTTCATCCCCTGTAAACTTGATTTTGTTCGAGGTTCTTCACTCTAAGAATTTCTCTCATCTTCGCAAATTTGACCCGAGCTAGGGCCTTAATGACAATATATGTTTTGAGATATATACTTGTACACCAATTCTCTCTATAGTTCTTAGGAATTTTTATACTCATATGTCGCGTTCATCTACCTATCAGGAAAAATATTCATCTTTATTTATGACGTCTTCAATATAATGAGTTTGTTGTCGTTTGTAAATGCAGCAGGTCCGAGTTTCACTTAAAAAAAATCTTTAGTTCGTGTTGGCTTAAGTTGAAGAATTTAGAGACCTACCACAGTCAAATCGAAACTAAAGAAAGTCAATTGACGCCACCTCGTTTATGGGTCTCGTTTATTTCAACGGGGTTTATATTAATATTTGGTTATCTCAATATCCAATTTAAAGCAACATTCGAGACGTAGGCTGTGTTTGTTTTTATTAAGATTAAGATATCTGAATTTGAATGCACATTTGAGTAATAAGATGTGACATCTGAATCTGAATTATATATAACTAAGTCCGTTTATTTCTTAAGATCTCAATATAGATCTGAATTTGATTTTAATTTTGAATTTTTGTATATTAATATGGAGTAAAAATAATCATACTTTATAAATTTAGATAAGACTTCTCATAAAATAAACATTTAAGATTTTACTAAATATTATAAATATAAAATGTTTCTCATGGTATTAATTTTAAAATAATCAAAATATTACCATATTATTCATGAAATTAAATAATATATATATTATTTAATTATAAAAGTAGTTCACTAATCCGATGAATTATTTATAAGAGTTTTCGTAAAAAAAAATTACAATTAATTAAATTTGATGATTTAGTTAATTATATAATTCATAAATAAATTATTATTTTTATTTATTTTTTAGAACAAAATTTTGAATTTTATAAATTTTTTAAAATCGTCTAAACCAGGGTTCGCATTCTCGACGATTATCGTCAATTATCTCCGATTTTCGGTCTTTTCGGTAGTTACCGGTAAGTTATCTCCAATGAGAGTTATCGTTTTATATACTTTTGGGCGATAATCTCGAAAATCGATAAGACATTTACCAGTCGATTTTCAATTTTTTAGTGTTAAAATTTGGTACTTTTCGGTGAAATTAAAAAACAATTTCTTATGTATTAATTACTCTTTTTTCGGTGAAAAGAGGGGAAAACCCTCATTTTCGGAGCTTCTCGCTAGACCCACGCCCAAACTTCTGCCAAGCAACGATTTTCGAACTGGTAAGATGAAGGATTTTCGATTGCTTCCACTCTTTTCAACGATTTCAAGATGAATCATGCATTTTTCTTTGATATGTACTCATTTTCACGAATTTGAGAAGATTTGTATGAGTTCCAAAACTAAAGACTTAATAGTTCATATGAGTTATGTATGACAATGGGTAAAGATTGATATTTTTATCATTTTGAGTTGTTTTTTTTTTTATATTTTGTTGATGAAAATTAGTTTGTCATTATTTTAGGCAGATTTTTGTATAATATTTGGAAGATTTCTGTATAATATTAGGCAGATTTGAGTATAATTCGAATTTCTTAATAATTGTGGCAAAAGTATTCAAAATATACTTATTGTGATTTGTGAAGTAATTTATTCAATTTTGGGGTCTTTTTTGTTTATTAAATACTTTTTGAAATATTAATATGATTTTTTGGTGTATTTTATTCGCCGATTTGAAGGTATTTTGGAATTTGTTATAATTGCGGCTAAAGGCTAAAGTGTTTGAAGTTTCTGTTTCGTTTATTTTTAAGGTAATATACTCGTATATTTGGGTGTTTTCCTTTAGTAAATATTAATCTGATTTGTAGGTGGAATTTATTTGCAGATTTGAAGGTATTTCGGAATTTGTCATAATTGAGGCAAAAGTGTTTGAAGTTTTTGTTTCGATTATTTTTTAGGCAATATACTCGTATTTTTGGGTGTTTTGGAGGACATATTGTAACATGCATTTGGAAGCAAGTGGTGCCACGGGTATTATGGAAGCTCATAGAAGATCGTCGTTCTTTTGAGGTCGGAGAAGTCGATGGGGACATATGTGTTTGAGACTGAGTTTGAGATATTACTATATTAGACTTTGTATTTGATAGTTGAGACTTGTTAGACTATGTTATTAGTGTTTTAGATTTGAGCTTTTTTATGGAATTATATTTGTGTGTATGACTTTAGGGAACTACATTATATATGTTTTGAATTTGAGGTATGATATTATAAATATATTTTATTAGTTTTCCGTCGAAAATTATCGAAAATTATCAATAATCCGTCGATAATCATCGAAAAGTATCGGTAATTGGTAAGCTACAGTATTATAGGTTTTCCGTCGGTTATTAATCGGTAAGCTATCGATTAATCCGTCGAAAACGGTAACCGATTTATCGGTAACATCGGTAAGTTGAACCTTGGTCTAAACTATATCTTCCCACTTGTCATTGGATTCCTCTCGTAGTAAGTTTTCCAATGATATATTATATGACCAGTGCATTATGCATTCTAGCCATATTAATGTAGTGTATTCATTCAGCTTAGTTAAGTGCTTTAACTCAATCTCATAATCAAGTTATTTCAATGGAAGAAAACCTCCCATTTTCTTTTACGACCATCGAAGGCCGTCGCGGATAGCCTTAGAGTCCATTTCGGCCTCTTCTCAAATCGCAAACCCTAAAAAACCACCAAAATCCTCAATCGACCAAACCCAGCCACCAAGGGGAGAGAGAGAGAGAGAACACCTAATTCAGAGAGAGAGACATGAAGTAGGTGAAAAATGAGACTTGAGTGCTGCGAGTGAGATAGAGGAAGAGGAGCGTTGCCGGCCAAATGAACGCCGTCAGTTGGAGGAGTGCCATTGGTTAGAGAAGCATGATCGATGAAAAAAAGTACGGGTGAAAGTGTTGCGAAGGATAGAAGAGAAAGAAAAAGAGAGGAGAAAGAAATAAGAGGCATTAAGTGAAAGGGAGAGGTCTGACCGAGTAAGTTCTGATAAGTGGTATAAGATGTTAAAATTTTAAAAAATCAAATGGACTTAATATGTAGAGATCTGATTGGTTCAGATTAATAGGCTCAATAAGTCTAAACAAACACAACCTTAATAAGTAGAGATCTGATTGGTTAAGATTAAAAGGCTTAATAAGTCTAAACAAACACAGCTAAAATCGTTGTGTTTCTTTTAAAATGCAACTACAAGAGTTCTACTATTTATAATGGCTATATATCTGTACTAGCAGCAAAATCCATAAACAATTCTATTTAAACTAAAAGATCTTGATCATACACAACTTTAACTTTTACCATATACATTTAATATCCCAATGAAATGGAGACCTATTGGACGTGGCATTACTATATTTGTTGCACCTGATTGTGTAATATTGATGTAATCCATAATAATATCCAATATTCCACCAAATCCAAAGAGTTGGACATGTTCCAAAAGATTTGACTTACCTTAATATTTAGGTAAGACTTACAAGAAAGTTTTGCTTTGTCCATAATATAGTCATATTTAACTAGATAGTGTTTTTAATACTAAACTAGTGAATAGCTAGATATTTCCCTTATGGGTATAACATGACCGACATTTTTGCTATCAAGAATCAAGATATATTTTGTTATTTTTAAAAAAATTTATTTTGAAAAATTGAATTATTTTAAAGTTTTATATGGAATAAATAATTCTAATATAGAATCACTGATGATCTATTTCTCCCTTGTAGTTTGTAAATGCAGGATTTCACACAATTGACACCTATAACCATGCTGGTGTTCTTTCAAACAATATATTATATACATATACATATAGGTGTCATTGTGAAGTTAGATTATGGAAATTAGTCAATATAGTTATCATAAATTTAGTGAGTCACATATACTAACTATGGAGTCATATATACTTATTTCCATTGGTGGCTTTAGTCCCCACTTGTCCTTTATTGATTACAGCTTAATAAGAAGTGATAATCAAAGAGTAGAAAAATGGACTAAATACATTGTGATTTCTTTGAGTCAGAGGACAAGTAAATAGAAGTTGTAATCTCTTACAAGGTAAGTGGCCAATAGACATTCCTCATATTGTGTAGGAATGGCCAGACTGCATCCGAGATCGTAAACATACGAGATTATATGATCGAAGAGAATCAATTTTTTTTTATAACAAAGATAGATTTTATTCCATTATGTGAGAATGAACGTCATCACAAGAACCAACATTCAAACAATCATTATACTTGGGGATATCCTACAAGAGAGTAACACAATACTTGAAGTTTTTTATCCATCAAGCATCATCCAAGAGCCTTTTGTACCACGTCTCTCAACAAACTGGTCATATTTCGCTGCTTGGTTTGGAAGATGCGCATGTTCCTCTCAATCCATATAGCAAACACAAACTCATTGACAAGGACTTTAAACACTCTGCTTCGGGGTCTCTTTCCTTTAGTAAAAGCACAGAGCAAATCCACATTATCCAACCACGTCCCAAGTATGAAAGGCATGTCAAACCAAGCTAACAAGGCTTTCCATGCATCTAGAATAACAAGAAAATTAAACAACAAATTATCTAGAGTCTCTTCTTGAACGTGACAGAAAGAGCACTGAGGATCAATGGAGATATTAAGAGCAACTTATCCTTAGTGGACAATCTATTCCACAAGGATAGCCATAGGATAAACTTGGCGCGCGGGGTGGATCTATTATTTAGTACTATCTCCTTCCAAGCCACAGGTTGTGAAAGAGGTCGCAACAAGTGATAAAAACTTTTCTTATCAAACTCAGCCCTATCCATCAATCTCTCCTAATCCCCAACGTGTTGAAACAAATCCATGCATTTCAAGATCTTCTTAAAGAAAAAAGATGCTTGTTGTGGCACATGTATATCTCTAATATTAGAGAATTAATATTATGTAGGTCAAGAAATGCATTTTTTAATACCTTTGAAAGAACTTCAAAATTAAGTGTGTATGACCTAGAAAAATGTTGGGTTTTTTTTTTATGATTTTTCTCAATCCCGAGGCGGAAATCACGAGATATCATCGAAACAAATATCTAGATTAAATTCAAAAATCAAAAGAATCGGTTTCGATACATTACCAGACTTTTGGTACTTTTGCAAACTGTAGAAGATTTGGCCGATTTCTCTCCGTTCTTCGTGCGATCGGCTGCTGCATTTTTTTCGGATCTTAGCTTCACAAAAATAAAGCCTCTAGCTCTTCCACCACGTTGCTGTGGGAACATCTTATAGACCAAAAATCTCCTCGTAAGACATCTTGGTCTTCCTCCGGAATTAGATGATGAATTGACGAGAACACCGGGAAGAAAAAACACGCGTCTAGTGTTAGCTAGAGGGGCTGGTCGTTTTTCTCTCTGCGTGGATTTTTAGGAAGGTCAAAATCATATCAATTATGATTAGACTTTAGGTATTTATAGCCTAGGGAGGAGCATTTTAGACCCAACCCGATGGCCCAACCCAATCCGTTTGAGAATCGACCCCAATCTAACCCGCCCAATCTAACCCGCTCAAAATTGGGTCGGATCGGGCCGGACCCGACTATTATTCGGGTCGGGGTCGGGTCCAAAACCTTGGGTCGGGTCGGGATCGGGTCCAAAACCCGACCAATATAATTAATAGATATTTCATATTAATTTTTATTCAAGTAATGCAATCTTTAGTTTTTAAAAATTTCTCATTCTCAATTTTATTTACATTCAAAGACCGTTCAATCTCTCATTTTCATGTTTTACATTGTTTAGAGTATGTTTGTTTGATTAAATTTGTTTGGGGTATTTTTACTTGAATTTTGAGTTACATTGATGTATTTTTTTCATATTATTTTTTGTTATATAAGGGTAAATTTTAATTAATCGGGCCATGGCGACCCAAACCAACCCAACCCGATTTTTATTGGGTCGGTTTGGTTCGGGCATTAAATTTTTTTGGGTCAGATCGGGCTTTTTTTTAGGAACCCGAAGTGATCGGGTCTGGTCCATAAAAAGTGTCGGGGCGGCCCAACCCAACCCATGCTCACCCCTATAGTCCATTAATGATCTAATGGGCTTTATGACTCAATGATTGGGCATAAGCCCATTAAGTTATTATTAATTAATTAATCATATTAATTATCCTCATAATTATCCTTCGGGCCGAGTTGGCCTGCAACCCGTTTGTTGTAGTCGGGTCAAACTCGGAAAGCCTAATGGACTCAAATCCCGATTCGGGCATTCGTAAAAATCGTCCTAAGATGAATGATGATCTCTTGGAAAGTTATTCACAAAGCATTTTGAGCGACGAAAAATGCACTAGAAAGACTTGTGTTGGTCTGCGAGACAATCGTTAACTCGATAGAGCAAGCGAAGCGTTGCTTAAACTGTATACAAATAAAGATTTTCCTCTACACAAATTTTCATTTGAATAAAAACTTTATGCAAAAAGATTCCAAACCGACAACTTGTGAGATATTAGATGAGAAAGTATGATAAAATAATCAGACTTTTGAGATTATTTCTCAAACCAAGGGTTAATTCAGGGAGTATTTTATTATTTTTTAAAATAACTTTTTACAAATTAAGATAGAAAATAGTATGCAAATAATGCAGAGGCCACATATTGTATAGTGGGGGCGACCGCCCCCACTTTTTGGACAAAATTTATTACCGGAATATCGATTTTGCCCCCTCAGTATTTAATTCGGAACTTATTTTTCCTTAAGAAATCCTAACTTCGAGTTTTTATGCTTATTTTTTTAGACTTTATGTTTGTATTTTCTCGTTTATGGAATCTCTGTGTATCGCTTTTTTTTTTTAAGAATAAGCAACACGGAATTTCTAAGCAACTGATAAATAAAATAAATTTACGAGGAAGAAGAAACATCTTTAGTCTAAAATAAAAATGATATTTTTAGTGTTGAAGTTGAGAACATGAAATAGTGATTCATTGTTGGCTCGCTGTCCTATTGATGATATCGTTGGCTCTATTTTCACACGTGAAACAATCACTCTAAAGTTGTTTTGTGGAGTTTTTGCTTACCATTTTCAACTTTTGTTGTATGAATTTAGTTTTCGTTCTGGTGTATAATTTGGTTTTAACTCTAGAGTTTCTTAGACATAAAAAGTTGTTGTCGTTTTTATTCTAGCTAGTTCTCTGAGTACGTGACTTACACATGTCTAACAATTTTTTTATGGGTTAAGATTTAAGAATATTTACACAATATTGATTATAACAAAAAGTTTTTATAATATTTTTTAAAATAGTTTTCATACTTGTTGTTAATTTTATGTCATATAACAGATTTACGTGATTTATAGTCAAATGGCCTTAAAATATATTTTTTCTAGGCCCGTCATTTTAAAGTCGACTCTAAGCACGACAACCCTACAAAGAGATGTTTAGATATTACGATAATTCTTGGCTTCGTCACTGATCATGTCATATGGTGTCGACCAAAGGATGTTGTCATTTGGATGGAAATGCTGGTCAAAAGTTTTAAAGCAATTTCGGGTTTTATTTTCGCTTATTATAATTTACTTTTTTTACTTTAAACTTATTAAAGTACTATTGACAAAAGTGAGTATTTATTCCGTGAATAACCTTACTTCTAATAAAAAGATGAGAAGATAAAGTGCTGTCCAACAACCAAAACACGTGGGTTCTGCGCGAGTCTCGTGTAAGATTGACTTTTTTGATGACTGTAATGTCTAATGCAAATAAAACACGTTTCTAATGTTTAGTATTGCTTGGAGAGAACTCGTTTTCAACGCCACCAAAAACACGTGAGAAAGAGACAAAAAAGCCCGCGGAGAACTTAGAAAGAAGAACGCACGTGTTGCTCGTTAATCATTTTTAATGTGAACTAAATACGATCATCTGTGCCAAAATAATATTATATATAATGTTAAATACGCGTTCTTGTTTCTAATTTTGTGTGTTAGTTTTTTTATTTTTTTAAATGTAAAAGTCAATCTCACGGTTGGAAATTGATCGTGATTTTTTTTTTTCGGATAACGAATTCTTAACTAATTAGATGAAAAAAATAAATATAATAATATATTGAATTTCATTATATTCAAAGCGACCTGAATAAAAATTTAGTAAACAATACTATGATACTCACAAATATAACATAATCATTCTTACGGGTGTTTTATGAATTTAAAATAAAATCTATTTAATAAAAGAAAAATTATGTTATTAATTTTTCATTTATTAAATAAATTAATTTTGACCCAAAATGCCCTCTGAAAAGCCGTTTTTCAAAATTAAAAAGCCAAAAAACAAATTTGAAGGTTAAAAACGACCAACTACTCGATCAACACGCAAAACAGGAGTCCATGGGGACTTGCCACGCCGTGGCACTCATTTACATGTGCCGGCGTGTGCCAGGCGTGCCCCTGCCTGAGACACGAGCGCGCACTGGCAGCCCTTGGGGGACACATTGGGGCGCGTGAAGCGTGCCGTAGCGACTCGCCATAGCGCACAAATTAAAAAAATAATTTTTTATTTAATTTAAGGCCCCCGGTAATTCATTTTAATTATTTAAAGGCTCCTAGACCCTCCTATAAATAGAAGCTTCTTTTCAACTAAACAGTAACTCATTTCGACGCTCTCTTCTACTATATAATTTTTTGTACCCACCTATTTATAGAATATACGGTACTAATTCGGAACCAGAGGTGAATTAAGAGGCAACCCCTCATATTCTCCTAACCGGAGAGTTACCGATTGTAAAGGAGTTGACGCGGAGTTATCTTGCAAGAGAGGAATCACCTCTTGGTTCCTGGAACCACCGCACAAATCAAACGACAACTTGATTAATACGACATACACTCATAAACACTATCTCACTTAAATATACATACACTCACTCTGTATGTATATTCAATATAAATATATTATATTATCATGTGTAGCTTATATAGGAAAGCAAAAAGTGAGAATAAATATGGTCTCTTTATATAACACGTTGAGTACAAGAAGAGGAGATGATGAAATACAATTAATGGTGGTGCTTTTTATAGCTAGAGAAACACAAGTAAAAATACTATAATACCCTTAATGTGATAGCCAAGAAAACTTGGTGATCAAGAATACTTGAGAGAAATTTTCCTTGGCAGGTGGTATTAAATAAATTACTATACAAACTTGCATAGCAAGTTGTACCGAGCCTAAGTCATAACTTATCCATTACATCACCGGCTTGAGTCCCTGTGGCAAGAGAGTGTTCACGGTCCTATTGCCGACTTTCCTTACGGAGACTCTAGTTCTTAGTTTTCACCAATTTATATCCCGAATTCGTTCTGAACGCTCTGGCATAAGTTCTTAGATTTTATGGTAACGGGATGGAGGACCCGATTCCAGATCTAGGACCAGTGGAAGGTCCAACCCGCCTTATCACTAAGAATCTAAGCATCAAGTCCAAGAAGAGTCATCAAACGACAATGTGCCTGCCCAAAGTCCGTAACTGAATTACAGTGTTCTATTTTTCAGCATCTAACAACCATATGAGACACAAATATTATTGGAACAACATTGTTAGGAAAGAAATCGAGTTTTACCTCTTTGCATTTATGGCAATGTGTTTCTTCAAATATTTGAGTGCTCCAATCTTGTAATCCACACAAATGCAACCAGATCACTCAAGAACTAGAATCTGATCCGTTTATGAATTAAATTGGGTTATGTTTATAGATGTGAAAACTTAAAATAGAATTTTGAAATTTCAGTCTTAGCAATAAAAGTCGACCACAAGCTCTAAAGAAAGAGGTGTCCGGAATTCGCACACAATGAGAGGTAGAGAAATCAACGTCTAGTCAGTTGATGCCAAAAAATGGATCAAAAATTGTTGCGGTCCATGTCTTGATAATGCCAGGCCTCATGGATCAAACACGCATCCGCGGACGTGTCAATTTAATAAATGGACCTCTGGGACATGCTTTTGAGTTAGGCCTTAATTTTTTTGGGTTCTAAAAAATATCTATAACACTGTTTGAAACAAGCGAAAAAAAAATTAATGCAAAAAAAATTATCTGACACTCCCTACGGTATAATCACAACCTGATGCCACATTCAAATGAGGTGCTGCAAGAGTTGGAGTTGTGTTGAGATCAAAGAGTGGTAAAAGTGAGAGGCGAGGTGAGATTGATTTTGAAGTCCTTTAAAAAAACTAGTTTTATAAGGAAAGAAAAAAAATCTAATTTTAAACACCTAATTCATCCCCTAAATAAGAACTCGGAATCAAATTTTGCACTGACTAATAATTCGATTTGCACACTATGTTAAGAGTTGATACTACCACCGTAAGTTAGACCAATACCCCTGAAACACATTAGTCACAACACAGAGAAATTAATCTATCATATTTTTGCCATGTAAAAAACATAAGAAGACCACAAAGAAATAATCATCTTATTTTTTTTTCTTAATGGCAAGAAGTTATACAATATATTATCTTCATACTTCATCACTTTCATCAAACTAATAGTGAAAAAAAAGATAGAACGCTCAACAAATATTAAATTCTAAAGCCCTTATTAACAATGGTCTCACTTTGAAAATATTTAAAAATTAAAAAAATATAAAAGTAGTCATATGAGGATGACAATAAGATGTTTCGAGACAATCTTAACACAAATAAAACTTGTTCGATTTAAAATCTTATCTCATTATATGATGTGGTTAAATTGTAAAAAATAAAAATAAAATAAAAAATGAAATATGCTCGCTTATGAGTAGGAAAAATGTGCTTCATCTCCAGTTTTAACGGATTTATGAAAATAATTATACAGATTTGTTTGATATAGTTCGGTAAACACTTTGCAAACGTTTATGCTATGTGTAAATAAAAAAAAAAAAGTATATGCTCGCTCATGATAGTTGTTTTGAGCAATTTCAGTACTTTAGCTGGTGTTCAAAAACTAGGAGATAATATTCATGCTCGCTCATGATGTTCAACGTCCATCTTTAGCACGAGAGACTATTCTAGCTAAGCTAATTGATGATAAACTAAGGGAATTTTATGTGTATCAATAATCAAAATCATTACATAGTAGAATCTCGTCAAATTTATACTTGATAAATTAATAACTTCGATAAAATAATATTTTTTTACATAGTTCCAACTCTAACTAGTATTACTAAATTATAATTCGATAAATTAATAACCTCGATAATGTAATCAAATTCTTTGGCCCCCCAAACAAAATGAATTCATAGAAATTTTACTGTGTTGATTTGTTTTGTATAGTTCGGTAAATTAACGAGTATACCGATTTGGTGTAGTTAATACAACCTAGCTATTTCATAAAATGGATATTGAGAAGATTATCGTTGGACTCTATCTCTAAATTTTATCTATATTTTCTGATATTTTATAGAAAATTCTTCGACAATCAGTCTTTTAGTAAAGTCTTTTAGTAAAATTTAATCGACAATCAGTCTTTTAGCAACCATATTTTGGGCCATTTCGCTGAAAAAGCCCAAAGAAAAAATGAACGGGCTTTTCTTGCTTCACAAAGCATAGTCCAAAAATGATCGTAGTTTACGAAGTTGAATCAATTTGTCAAAAGAATTGTAGGTTGACTATTCTTGGAGATGCATACATCATTTAGCACCAGAGTTGATAAATTCTAGTCTTGAGATGCATACATCTCTAGTTTTGAGTCTTAACTTTACACCTTTCGTTATTGATGTAGGGTGTATATAGGAAGGAGAGAACACAAATATACAAGCAATAAAGCTCCGAATTTGTGTTCAAAATCAATAATCGATTACAGCTCTGTTTCATCGATTAAATACTCAAAGGTTTAAACCCTAACTACTTAATGTTTAAACGCTAACGTGAACAACTAATAAGACGAAATTGTCAAATAAATAAAGCAACTAAAATCAGCAACAAATAAATAAAACAATTATAACTAAAACAAATAAAATAATGCTTTAATAAATGGGAATTGCATGCTCCATGTATGTACGTAGACTTCATCAAGATGAGAAGGTTGGCTTGCATGCTCCATGCCATCGCATCATTCTCCCGGGGGTCGAGAAAATTCGTCCTCGAATTTGCCGGTAAGTCATCGTCGGGGTTGTTGCCCGTATAAAGGCGGAGATGCTTTACGTTGAATACATCAGTCGTGCAAATGTGACTCGGAAGCTTCAAGCGGCAGGCGTTAGGAACGAAATCAATTCGATGTTGAATGGCTCGGAGTGGAGGGAGTTCGGCAGGGAGTTCCGGTGGAAGAACGACACTTAATTCATCGAGGAGGGGTTGTATCTTCGGTGGGACCGGGTGAATATCAGAGACAGGCTTGCCGAGGAGGGCATATACGATGCCGCTTTGTGAAGTTTCCACATCAAAATCAGACCTGTTAAGCAGCGACATCTTCTGTCAACGAGCAGGGGCTATCATGGGATTAGAAGGGAGAAGAACTATCTTTTTTCCACCAATATCAAACCAGTACGTGTTTGACAGCCCATCATGGATTGAGTGGCGATCAAATTGCCATGGACGACCAAAAGCAGATGGCATGCATCCATCGCAACCATGTTACACATAACTTCATCGCGGTATTTCGTTCCGATTGAGAACTTCACTAGTGCCCGTTGTGAAACGGTAATATCGTTGCCGTTTTGAAGCCACGCAAACTTGTATGGTTTTGGGTGTTGTTACGTTGCGAAACCCAATTTCTTGATGACTTCTTCGGCGACGATGTTCTCGCTACTACCAGAATCGATAACAACACGGCATACTTTTTCACCGATTGTGCAACATGATTGAAAAATGGTGTTACGTAACCAAGCATCATCTCGACTTGCTATAGTTAGAAAATTCCGGCGAATAACAAGTGCATGACCCACGTTACGCGAAACCTCAACGACATCTTTGGGTTCTTGCACATCCTCGTCATAAACTTGGTCGCCAAAACGTTCAAGTGCATCTTCGGCTAGTAAACCACGACGCTAATTTTGTGGGCAATTATTACGACAGTGGCCCGGTTCGCCACAACCGAAACAATGAATACCGCCACCCACGGCGGAGGGCTGGGTTGTGTTTACACAGGGGATAGGCATAACAGGTGCAATCTGTGCGCGTGGGGGAGCTGTAGGAGCTGCTCGGGGCTGTTGTGCATTCGGCGAAGCCACGTTGTACGGACATCGAGATTGTTGTTTTTCGATGGCTAGAGTGCGCTGATGAGCCTCGGAAACTATGATCGGATCAAACATGTTTAACACATCTTGGATAGGGGCACGTAGACCTCCGATGTACCGGGAAACGGTTTGGTCCACCTTCCCAGCGATGTCGTGCCGTGCCAATAACATAAAAAAATCAGTCGAATAGTCGGTCACAGACCTTGAAATACGGCGAAGATTCTGCAAACTTTGATAAAGCGTGCGCTTATAATTGTACGGCGAAAAATCCGCACGAGTATGTTTTTTCATTTTCTCCCAATCTGAAATTTTTGACTTACCGGATCTAGCGCGTTGTGTGTTTGATTGTGTCCACCATGCAGCTGCGCAGCCACGGAAAGACGTCACAATGAGCGATGCTCGTCGATATTCGGGGACTGCTTTGAAGTCCAAGACTTCATCAACCGTTGTGAGCCAGTCGAGGAATTCCTCGGCATTGACATTGCCGTAAAATTCCGGGATCTCCATTTTGATCGTCGATTCCTAACGTGTATCGCCATCAACATCTCCTGCGCGTGGACAAAGCGGGGGCCGGGGAACGAAATCTCCTGCGCGTGTTATTGTCGTCATGGTCGGACTCATCAAGGGTGCGGGCTGCACTTCGGGCCGCTGTTGAATAAGCGCTTCGACGGAGCGGGTTAAAGCCTCCAACTGTTGAAAAAATACGGCGAAACCTTAACGTCTATAAACGTCTCCAAGATCAGCAACACGATCGGGCAATCCTCCACGTCGGCCACTGCGCGCCATGACAATTGTGAGGGCGATCGGAAAGGCTCTAATACCAACTGATGTGGGGTGTATATAGGAAGGAGAGAACGCAAATATTCAAGCAATAAAGCTCCGAGTTTTTACTCAAAATCAATAATCGATTACACCTTTGTTTCATCGATTAAAGACTCGAAGGTTTAAACCCTAACTACTTGCTATTTAAACGCTAACCTGAACAACTATTAAGACGAAATTGTCAAATAAATAAAGCAACTAAAATCAGCAACAAATAAATAAAATAATTATGACTAAAAAACAAATAAAATAATACTTTAATAAATGAGAATTGCATGCTCCATGTATGTACGTAGACTTCATCAAGATGAGAAAGTTGGCTTGCATGCTCTGATGCGGTGCTTCATCAAGATGAGAAGGTTGGCTTTCATGCTCCATGCCACCGCATCAGTTATCTATTCTCTTCTGTTTGAACACAAATCCCATATTAAATTCGCTCAATTTCGTATTTTTTAATCGCTTGTTATTTTTGCTAAACAAATAGTCTCTGTTAGGTGAAGGCAAAAAATATTATGAGGTGGGAAAAAAATAAATGAAGTATAATAATTAGCTTATTTGTTGTTTTATAGATATTAATTATATTAAGAATTTTTTATTATATATAAAATGGCAATTTAATGTATTTTTTTCTTCACTTTATTGGTATTCTTTTTTATAATCATTAGATTTACTCCCCGCTAATGAATGCTAAGTATCCCACACCACAATGTAAATATATTAATATGTTAAAAATAATAGGCTCGAAATCTTGAATTAGTTGGGGCGGCCTATCACGTTCGGCCCTACACTAACTCGCCCCTCATTATTGAGGATAAAAATTGATTCAACGGCTTACGACGTTACATGTGGTAATGCTGATTTGTGTGTGTGTTCTTGTGAAGGATAGAGTTGTGTTGTCCTGTTAATATCGGTCTCAAGTGTTTAACTGAAGGAAGAAGACCACTAATAAAAGTAAATGCTAGCTCATAAATGTGAGATTCTCACTAGCTTTTATGTATTTAAGTATAGATGTGTCGAGAAATGCTCAAGTACATGCTTAGCTAGCACAAGAATCGTCAGAAGGGGGATTTTTTGTTTTGTTTTCTTGGGATTACAAAAATTTCATATAATACATATTTACAATCAAATGTTACTGCATTGTTTTCCCTTCTCAAGGATGTTGTTTAAATCCTAGCTTGGTGTTTTTGTGTTTAGTTCAGCTGCAGCACCATTCTTAGTTCAGCTGCAACACCATTACCTCTGCATCAACAAGTCTACATTCTCCTCTGTGTTCAAGGAAATTGGTCATTGTGTGTTGTATTATTCTTATGATCATCATTTCTGTAGTAGTCATTATTCGGATTAGCTCCAACATGGATTTCTTCTGCTCTACAAATCAGATGTTGGACTCTGTTGTTCACAATCTCACTGGTAAGTTGGTTATATATTCACTACATATGTCTCCAGTGCAGCCAATCAACAAATACACATAGATGATCAAAGTTTTCTGTCTACTACTTCAATTCACTTTAGTTCTATTTGCTTATGGATTCACAAAATGCCAAAGGCGGAGATTGAAGATCCAGATTTTTTAGCTGAATTCTTATTGGCTATTTTATGAGATGCAGTTGACGTGGACTCCAAGTAATTTGGTTTTTTATCTTATTTGATATACTCATTAAAGCTCACTCATTAATTGCTTGGAGTTATTGCTTTCCTTGTAAGACACTGTTGGAAATCGGGGTATCAGTTCCGACTTCCTTACCACAATAATAGCCTCCGAGGCGTCCCGGTAACATTTAAAAAATTATTTTAAAGCGGAAAACTTGTTACCGTACCGACGACACGGATATCGGGTTATTAGCATTTCGTTAAGACCTGATAAATATTTCGAGTTTAATATTTCATAATCATTATTAATAACCTAGTCGAATAGGAAATAAATAGAAAGCAGTAAATGGTTGCATTTATTGACCCAATGCATAAGGCCGTACCTCAAAGACGATTCCGGCTGTGCGTTCTGAACTTTGGCAGGGCTCCGCCGGTGCTGAGGGAAACTCCCGTGATCTTCCGGGATATTCTACTGGACTCCTCGTACCGAAGCGTGGGCTTCGCCGGCAGGACTCCGTCGCAAAATTTAACTGACGGTTCTTTTAAAGCTATCGGAGAAAAATATCTTCTAAGCCGAACCAGAAGAGAGATCAGAACCATAAAACTCACAGACCCTAGAGAGAGAGGGAGAGCTCGAGTTTTTGCTTTGGGGAAGGTGTGAAAAATGTGTAGAATGAGCCTCCTATTTATAGGCTCAAGCTGTAACCGATTTGGAGAATTTCCGTCCCATTATTCGAATTTCATTAATTAAATTTAATTAATTATTTCAATCCAATGGTCCAGATTCAATCTCATCTAAATCCAATGGATATAATTAATCAGGGATTTAATTAAATAATAATACATGATAAGATCAAAATATTTAATCTTATCATCATATTAATTAAATTCGAATTCTATATATATATATACATATCAAAATTTGAATTTGTTAATGATTATCCAGATCCAATGGTTAAAAATAAACCTTAAACCAATCCAATGGATCAAATCAATTAGGGATCAAATCAAATACCCTAGGGTTTTACTGAAACCCTAATTCGAATTCTAATCCCCATATTTATTCGAATTATATATTGTATATATATATTATTAATTAATTTCTAATCCGACGGTAAAGATTAAATCTCAAAAACGATCCAACGGATATAATTAATTAGGCAAATTAGAAATACCTATACTGTTGGAAATTGGATATAGCTCCGACACTATTTAGTGGAAATCGGATATACTAATATGCCAAATTATCTTGAAAAATAACGAAATAGTTTCGATTACAAATTAATTAAAAATACTTTTAACGTCCCGTCCAAATCACCTCGAATATTCCGATCTCATCAGTCCGTCCTGGTAACTTCAAGAACAATTTTAATTCGGAAAAGTTACACCGTAACAACGTACTAACATCAAGTAATTTGGATAAAGCGACCTGATAATAATTGGTAATTTAATTATCACAATTAATTTCATAACAACATTATTAAATCTAATGTCTATGGAAAATAAATAAATACAATAAAAGAAATTTTGCATTTATTGACCCAATGCATAAGGCCGTACCTCATTGACGACTTCCGGCTGCGCGTTCTGACTTTGGCATGGCTCCGCCGATTCTGAGGGAAACTCTCGTGATCTTCCGGGATATTCTCCTGGATTCCTCGTACCGAAGCGTGGGCTTCGCCGGCAGGACTTCGTCGCAAAGTTTAACTGACAGTTCTTTTTAAGCTACCGGAGAAAAATATCTCCTAAGCCGAACCAGAAGAGTGATCAGAAGCAGAAAACTCGCAGAACCTAAAGAGAGAGGGAGAGCTCGAGTTTTTGCTCTGGGGAAAGGTGTGAAAACTGTGTAGAATGAGCTCCCTATTTATAGCCTTAGCCCGTAACCAAATTTGAGAAATTCACTCCCAAAATTTCAAATTTATATTTACTAAAGATAATTAATTATCTTAATCCAAAGGTTTAGATTCAAAATCTCATCTAAATCCAATTAATATAATTAATCAGGGATATAATTAAATAAGAAATACTTGGTAAAATAAAAAAACCAATCTTATCCACTTATTTAAATATAATTCGAATATATATATATATATATATATATTTAATTTCGAAAATAATTATCAAATATAATTAATTATCCTAATCCAAAGGTTTAGATTCAATCTCATCTAAATCCAATGGATATAATTAATTAGGGAGTTAATTAAATAAGAAAGACTTGGTAAATCATAAACCAATCTTATCCACTTATTTTAATTTTGAAATATATATAATAATGATTAATTAGTTTCCGATCCGACGGTAAAGATTAAATCTTAAACCGATCAAACGGATACAATTAATTAGGTCAAATTCGAAAACCCTAAGCTTGGTCACCAAGCTTCTATTTTCGAATTAGGGTTAGGTAAAAAAATCAATTATCTTAATCGAACGGTTGATATTAAATCATTTCCGATCCAATGGATTAAATTGATTTTATGGTTTTGCTAAAATACCAAATATTAGCTACTTATGCCGCAAAATATTAAAAGTTCAAACCAAGGCAAATGCGTGTGAAGTGGTTGCACTTTCCTTGCTGCTCAACAAACGATTTACACATATAATATATAATTAAATATATATTATTATTATTAATATAAATCTATTAATTATTAATAAGATATTAATAATTAAATCCAAATAATTAAATTATATTAATAATTCCTGATCTCAATATCACACATTAAAATGTCATGGTGCCACACCATCATTTAAATTTGTGACATGTGATTTAATTTCATAGCTTGTCTTACGAACACAAACTTAGAAAATCCATAAATCACAAACCGTAAGTCGGAATGTCTTTAGTTCAAAAAGAAAAGTTCCTTAGAATTTAATTTACATCAACATGGTGCTAATAGAAAATATAATTTCTAACATTATTTTTATCAGTTAATTCCGTAATATGGTACTTTTGCCACGTGACGATAAAACTATCTAACGTCTGCCAAAGACCTGTCAGTTTTATAAGTCGAGCCAAATGATTAAACATTATCTAGAATGTATTTTAATCACGTACGTATCATCCGTTACGGAGCTATCCTGGGGATCATGGACCCGTATCACTTAAGCTTTCACTTGATGATCCACACATGAGCAGGCGGTTTTTACCGTATTGCCTCTCACTGCATTATCATCCTTAACTCAGTCGATAATATTATGAGCAACCCACTTATGATTACGAGTCATAAGCTGGCCATGGGTAAATCTCACTTCTAACCATTGACAATCAAGGGAATCATCTTGACTCTGAAGAGAGCTGCGTGATGCCCATATCTATGATCAAGCGACCTTCATTGTTGACTATCATGTTCCCAAAATAATAGTGTTGGGAACAGCGGTAATATATTGTGTTCTTAAACGGTTAAATCAAAGAACAATCAAGTCAACAGATCAGACTCAAAGATCACTCAAGACTTAGATCGAATATCCATTTGATCATCTACTAGTGACTCAACTCCAAGTTATCAGTGACGGTCTTATATGATAACTTCCGGAGTTTAAGTCAGGTCCAGTCCAGTATGAAGACGCTTCATTCTTAATGCACTTCTAGTGAGTGTTGACACACACTTAATCCAGAATAGGATTATATCACTTAGTCACATTAATGACCTTATTAGATTAATGGGCTCCCACCTAGTTAATCAGGTCACGGACACTTTAAGTTCATTTATTATGATTATCAATTCTTCCTCACATTGACTCAGGTGTGATGATAATAACATAATTGCATTCCATTATTAATTATGGATCAATCATTCTATTTTACTCAACCAGAAACTATAATAAGATTAACATAATAAGTTATATCTTTATTCAACGACTAGTCATAATCTTTTACAAATGAGTTAAAACAGCTTGTTTAAGGACATATGTCCAACATAAACTTGGTCACCAAGCTTTCAATTTCGAATTATATTTAGGGTTCAAATAGATTTCTCTTAATATCTCAATCAACCGGTTGATATTAAATCATAATCGATCCAATGGATTAAATTGATTTTAGGATTTTGCTAAAATACCAAAATATTAGGTACTTATGCTGCAAATATGGAATATCCAATTCTCCCTATTCGAATTAGCTAGGGTGTCAATTTACCCAAACCCTAATTCGAATTTACACATATATAAATATATATTTTTATTTATTAATATAAATCTTTTAATTATTAATTAATTATTAAATTATATCAAAATAATTAAATTATATCAATGAAACCTGATCTCAATACTACAGGTTAAATATCATGGTGCCACACCATCATTTAAATTCGTGACATGTGATTTAATTTCATAGTTTATCGAACGGAGTCATTAACTTAGAAAATCCATAAATCACAAACCGTAAGTCATTCTGACTTGGTTCAAAAAGTAAAGTTGCTTAGAATTTAATTTACAACAACATGGTGCTGAATTCTAAATTCTAACTTTCTTTTTATCAGTTAATTCCGTGTACCAAAATATGGTACTTTTTCCACGCGGACGATAAAACTATCTGACGTCTGACACAGACCTGTCAGTTTTATAAGTCGAGCCAAATGATTAAACATTATCCATAATGTATTTTAATCACATACTTATCATCCGTTACGGAGCTATCCTGGGGACCATGGACCCATATCACTTAAGCTCTATTAAACTGCTAGTTGTTCGTCAAACCTCGAAATGATTCCACTATAGACCCGAGGCTGCACTCTTAAGTGATATGGTATATATTATTCCCTTATAATAGCAGGGTGTCCATTGATACAATAAAATTTTGGTTATGGTCCTTTCACTTGATGACTCACACATGAGCAGGCAGTTTTTACCGTAATGCCACTTAATGCATTTTCCTCCTTGACTCAGTCAGTAATATTATGAGCAACCCACTTATGGTTTCGATTCATAAGCTGTGCACGGGTACCTCTCACTTCTCACCACTGACAACCAAGGGAATCATCATGACTCTGAAGAGAGCTGTGTGATGCCCATGTCTACGATCAAGCTATCCTTACTAGTGACTATCATGTTCCCAAAATAATAGTGTTAGGAACAGCGGTAATATCTTCTATTCTTTAATGGTTAAATCAAAGAATAATCAAGCCAAAGCTCGGACTTAGGATCACTTGGGACTTAGAACTAATATCCATTTGATCATCATTTTGTGACTCAACTTCAAGTTATCATTGACGGTCTTATATGATAACTTCTTGAGTTTAAGTCAGGTCAAGTGGAGTATGAAAAGGCTTCATACTTAATGCACTTCTAGTGAGTGTTGACACACACTTAATCCAGAATAGGATTATATCACTTAGTCACATTAATGACCTTATTCGATTAATGGGCTCCCACTCAGTTAATCAGGTCACAGACATTTTAAGTTCATTTATTATTATTATCAATTCTTCCTCACATTGACTCTGTTGTGATAATAATAGCATAATTGCATCCTTTATGAACTAAGGAATCAAACATTCTATTTTACTCTACCAGAAACTATAATAAGATTAACATAATAAGTATCATCTTTATTCAACGACTAGTCATAATCTTTTACAAATGGATAAATATCTTGTTTAAGGACACATGTGTCCAACATACACTTCATTAATTAAATTAACTGGGCTCATTTCCCAATGCTGTTTAATGGCCCAATTAAGAAAGGCTTAGGGTTACTATATATAGAAGAGTGTGCTTCTGTGATTAGTAACCCTTCAAGAGTAACATAGCCGTTGTCATCATCTATGTTATCTGCCATTCACAAAAGTGGTGTTCATCATCACAATCGAAATCCTCGGAGAGGTGTCGACGACGTTCGTTGGAACCAGTGAAGGCTAAAGCCATAAAGTCGACCTCGGCAAGCGCAACTTGCAACGATAGATTCTCTAAAGAGAAGTGGCGACCGAAATTGGAGCCAAAATCTGATTGTTAACGAAATCCTCAGTAGAGGTGTCGACGAAGTTCATCAGAATCGTTTGTAGGCTACAACCTGACAGTCGACTTCTACAAGCACAGCTCGCTGTGCCCGACGTACTCAAGCGAGGTGGTGTTCTGCAGTGGAGCCACAGTTGGAGAAACATCACCGGATTCAAGATCAGGCGATAACCGGCCCCAACTTCAGGGGGAGTTATTGTACTTAAGTTGTTTATCATTTGATTGATTGTAAGAGAATCTTTTAATCCTGCTTATGGTGATTAATCTTGGAGAGGCACTGAAGAGTAGATAAGCATCGAATTGTGTAACCAAAACATCGCGCCTTCTTTACATTTTCAACTTACTCTGCAAAGTACGGAAAACTGATCTTACACTAGCCATTTGCAATATGATTTTTTCATATATATTTTCAATGGCATGTCATTTTTTGAATTGGATGTCACTATTGATCAATGTTACAATGCACTCTCGCAGTAATAAATTTATCCAGTATAAGCACAGGTGACACTGCTGGCCATGTTTACACATGTAAAAGTGCACGCATTTGCGTCTCATGGGGTTCGAATTTGTAACCTCTTGGATATGTATGTAGTAGAGTTACCCACTAAGCCAAGCAAACTTCATATTTTTTTCTTCTCTATTTTGAAGGGACCTTTTTATTTACTTTTACGTTATAATCGTATCAACTATCAACCTATGCAACCATAGCATAAAATGTATTTTAATTATTTTTACAATTTCTTGAAGAATATTTTTATTTACTAATAATTTTTTTGATAAACTCATTACACATCGATAAACTCGTTAAGCAGAATTACTGGACTTTCCCTGTATGTTATGAGTTCTTAACTTGGCTGAAACCATATCTTGAAACAGTTGAAATAATAAGATAATGTGCATGTATAGTTTTGATTTCTGCGACAAGCCTATCAGTAATCACATATGGAAATTTGGAATCAACCAACCTTTTCATTATAAAAAGAAGATTATAGTTCTCTCTGTTGATTCTTGAAAAGATCGTAGCAAAAAAAAAAAAAAAGAGAAAAGTTCTCTGATAAATTAATGTTCAATGAAAAACTACAAGAGGTACAAAATAAACTACTACTAGCACAAGTATTTAAAGGAGAACATAAACAACTAAGCACTAGGTAAAACTTCCTAAAATACATCCACTCAAATCTTCTACAATTACTCACGTTGTCTAACAAAATGAGAAATCAAATCAAATCCCCAAATTTGCTTGTCAAGTTTGACACCTTCCCAGAAAGGCTTGTGTTGACTTCTAGCGTGTGCATAACAGAACTGTTAGGATATTTATCCGAATAGAGCTACTAAAGAGCTTTCCAATTCTACTAAGCTGAATACTCATCTTGCTAGGCTCCGTTTCTGCTCGGCTCCATTTCTGCTAAGTTCTGTTGTGCTAGGCTCTTTTTTGCTTGGCTCCGTTTCTGCTAGACTCCATTATGCTAGGCAGTGATTCTGGTGTTGTATGACCAAGTCAAGCTTAAACTAACTCACACTTCCACCCTCAAACTTGTTGGAAATTTCTTCGAGGTTGAAAACGTCACGGCCTGAATCGTTCATATGATAACTTTCTTAATAGTGTTTCGAGCACTCAAAAACGTCTTCGAGTCTACTTGCAAGACCACCCAGGATAAGACAAGCCTTTGGCCGGGAAATCACAAGACGAAGCGAAGTTTCAGAGGAAGAAATGATACAGAGAGCAGTTAACGTTTCTGTTTTCAGAAACGAGACCACGTGCTTAAGTGCCTCAAGTGCGCCTACTGACGCCACTAGCGCATCTACGCCCCCGCACCCGACCCCGACCCCGAGCCGGGGCCGGTGTCGCCACCGGTGACACCGGCGAAGGCGGCGTTGCGAAAGCGTGAGGTGGCATGGTCTCGCCACCTCGCCTCCACACGCCACTCATGTGGCATACTTATCACTATGCCACATGTTTATCTCATATCACTATCATTTTCCTTTTATATTGCACACACTCTTAGTATTTAATTCATGTGAGACTTTTCACATTCCCACATTTATTACCCACTCAACACATTACACTTGCTCACTTATTAGAACAAAATTTGGTCGTTTATTATTAAGAAATTCCAACAAAACTAAGATTAGACAGATCGCATTATGTTTTTTTTTTTTTTATTAAAACTAGATCTTCGAAATCATATAAATTAATACTATAATAATATGATGTTAGTTAATAATTGATAGCGATTTGTTACCGATTACTACTTTAAGTTGAATCAATTGTCCTATATGAACTTCACAGATAATATATATTGCTGCTGTACAAATCAGGTAACCAAAGTCAGCAAGAAAACCCTCTCTATTAACTATTACATATTTATGTATAAATTAAATAAACACGTGTTTTATATTATCATACGATACTTTTGATCTAGACAACTTATTTCATAATATAAAAAGTAATTTCTTTTTCAAAAGGATAATGTTTTCACGAGTCACGATGACTATCATTTTTTTTAGAGAAAACTTTATATATATGACAATCATTTACTCATATCTATCAATTTAAAACTCTTCTTTTATTTTGCTCCACAAAAAAATAATTTGATAAGATTTTGAAGCAAACGCAAAATCTTATGGTCAAACTAATTATTAAGAAAATAGTGATCAATAATTGAATCAAAAGTATACGTAAGATTAAAAAAATATGAAAAAAGTAGAAATGGATCAACAAAAACAAAAAGGACAAGATCTTTCAAGTTTAAATGTCCTCCACCATATCTATGATTGTTAACATTTTATTATGTTAGTTAGAAGTGGCAGACACAAGTTGGAGAAGTTCAACGGCCAAAATTTTCATTTAACTCATATAGTTATATGTATATATAATATTCTTTAAATAAATTAAAATTGTCTATTGGCAAAACTTAGCTTAGATATATTTAAAATATTTTGCTACCCTATCATTCATAAATCCCTGTACGTATCTCTGGCCTATTTTGGAAGGAATGATCTAGTTTTCAACAAAGATCTATGTTGATCCGAGCTCTCTAACTGAAAATTATGTAAATTATGAATAAGATCGGTGTTGATCCGGTACTCTACTCTATATCGGCTTATAGCTTGTTTAACTACGTAGTTATTGGTATTTTTTGATCTCTCCCATATGATTTTATCGTCTGTAGTTGATTGTTTGGATTATAATTAGCACTCCTCCCAATCTAATATTAGAAATTTATATTACTGTATATATATATATATATATATATATATACACGAGATATTTATCGCAGAAGTACTCTCAAACTACTCAAATATGACATATTATATATCTAAGAGATACTTACAGCAGAAGTACTCTCAAGCTACTCAAATATGACATATTCCTTTCTTTTCAAGCGAAAAAAGTTTACAATGTACCAAAAAGATCCGTTAAATATGACATGGAGCGTTTAAAGTGGTTCATGTATACAATGAGGCCCCGATTCTCTCTCTCTCCATACGAGATTTGATCTCTCTCCCTCTCCTTACGAGATTCACGGAAGCACAACACCACAATTATTATATAACCAAACAACGATATATTTTCTAAAAATACTATAACCAAAAAAAATTACAATGCATGAACTGTGAGTTTAAGCCTGACTTGGCTCAACCCCTAGCAAAGATTTCCCCACTAGGGATCTCCCCACCAAAAATGGGTCAGACCAGAGATTTCTCTTAGCAGGAAATGACCTGACCACGAATGCTCATACCAGAGATGCATGACCCTAGCAGAGATGAGGGGGAGCAGATATGCCCCTAGCTAAAGTGGACCCTAGCAGCCCTGCTGGGGACACACGACAAGAAGGTTCCAAACTTGAGTACTAATTTTGGAGATTTGATTTGATCTGGTTTCCTAGTTATGCTAGGATTCAAATATTAATTGTAAAGATTTGACTGAGTCTATTTTAGGAAGTTTAGCTAGGGTTTCGTTTTTTGGTCCCCTATAAATACTTGTGTTAGTGTTTCTTTTTTGTAACTCTATTATTGCAACTTTTGCTCTTCGAAATAAACAAAGAAACTTCTCCCAAACTTTTCGTCTTTCTCTTTGTTTCTTGTTCTTCATTATTCTTTGCTTGCAAATCTATTTAATTGGAACTAACATGAACGTTTTACTAAGAAACTTACATGAATTTTTAGCGACTAAGAACACAATAAGATTGTCTTAACAACTGAGTTTATGGTTCACATTTCGTGACGCTGAAAACACACTTCTATATCAAGTTATATTTTGTAGTCTTCAAACAATATCACAATCTCTGTTTGAATTACACTTTGAATTTCAATATTTCAAAAAATATCTGATTATTTTTTAATAACACTTCAGTTGTTGTTATTTGCTTCTTTTTTGAGATTGTAATTTCGGGTAATAAAGTTCTATTACTATAAAGTTTTGAACCATATTGGCATGTTTTGTGTAACGCCCCTAGATGGGGGTTAGTAGAATAAGACAAAAACAACGACTTTTCAAACTTGGACCGGTCAATGACACATCATCATTTAAACAATACCGTTGAATATTCAACGTCTACGTCAACAAACACATAACTTTTGCCCATGGGACTTAAAACGACAATACAATAGCAACGACCACAGTTTATACAACACCATAAAACGACAAATATAAAGTATCACCATCACAAATATCCTTAATTTAATCCATTACAAGTCTGAATAAAAGATCAACCCAAAAAGCGAGATTCACCTCGACGAACACTAGAGGTACGGTTAAGCTAATCAACACGTCGACCTCCTAACTCAAAATACTCCTCGCCCGGAGTTGGATACTGATCACCACCTGTAACTGGAAGGGAAAAAAAAATGTATATGGAAGGGGTGAGCACCACATGCTCAGTAGGAAATCTATTACCAATTCTCTTTACCGAACCTTTATTAGTCAAATTTCAATTAAATAAAAATAAACGTCATCATAAACCATTTAATCATCATTTTCATAAAATAAATAAATATACCCCACAAAAGTCAAATCATTTCGGTGGTCCATGCCGAGTCAGCTCGCGCCTTTACTCCACTAAATCCCATCGAGTCCTCAAGGCACGAGCACAGGTGGACTAGAAGTCCCTAACCGTAACTCGCCCTTGACTCGGGATCCTAATCACCACCAAAGACGGCCAGTTCGCCATGGTTCGAAATGTTGACTTTTGGGTCACCAATCATATCCATATATGTATCCATATCCATGTCCGGCCTACTGCGCAGTAGCCAGCTGCTCGTCAGCAGCTCATCCGCCCAAAGCGGGTACCATATCATAATAATCATCATCCGCCCGAAGCGGGTACCAATATCATAATAATCATCATCCGCCCGAAGCGGGTACCACATCAACATACGTCATCCCGACGTACCCATAAACATAAAATATAACCAGCATCAATCCGATGCAACCATACCTGGTATCCAGCCTCGCTATCAAGCGACGACTATATAACATTAATTTTATTAATTATCAAATCATTTCATTAATTCCAATTTTTAACCTATCCGGTTCGATCTTCATTAAATCGTTGGTTTCTACATTCATTTTAAAAGCGAGAAAAGGTAATAGCCCCTACCTCAATCCGTGGAAACTTTGACCGATCGACTAGCTAGTCGAAGATGTGGGTTCGTCTTGGCCCTGAGATTGATGACTAGAGACTTCGGGATCTGTTGAACTAGTCAAAGCGGGTGGTTCGGGTAGCACAGTCTTCGAGGCGACTACGGGACGACTATCCGTGCCAGCTATAACACCGATACCATTCATAAGTCAAATACTACTAAGATTGGAATTCAAATTGTCAATTGAAAACCCGATACACTAAAATTTAGCCCGGGCCGAATTCCCGTCGGGCACGCAAAACGAAGCAGCAAAACGGGCATCAATTCGACAATTTTATGCTTCTCCTAGCTTAATTCGACTGTTCTAAACGCAATGGCGAAGTCAATTTCATCAATCAAGGCCCAGAACACACCTAATTTGATCATCTAAATTCAGAAACTAGGTCAAGGAAATTCGGGCTTACCGAGAGTCCGATGACGATTCCGATCGAGGGCTTTCGATCTCCTCGACGAGGGCTTCAAAACCCCTCAAAAAAATCCGAGATCGGAAAATGACGCGGCGGCCGACGGCGGCGGCCGGCGACGACGACGGCGAGGTGGCACCACCAACGGACTCTAATAGGCTTCACGAACATGATTCCGGTGTTAGTTTTCTCAAAATCTAACCGGAATGAAATAGATCTCGGGTTATGAAACCGAACCTTACGGCGACTATTCCGGCCAAACGCCACCACCTCCGGTCAACTTCCGCCCAGCATCTTGTTCACCGCCTTGAGAGCTTTCCAACGGTACCAAGATCTCGTCGATCGGAGCTCCGGTGACCGAGTTGTCAAGCTTTGAACTTTGGTTGTGGGGGAAAGTTCGAGAGAAAGAGAGAGGGAGAGAGGTACGGGAAGGAGAGGAAGGAAAAGAAAAGGAAAAAGGGGGGAGAGAAAAAGGTACGCTGACACACACATTTTTTTTTTTTTATATATATATATATATATATATATATATTTGGGTTTTACAATACTCCACCCCTTAAAAAAAAATTTCGTCCTCGAAATTTAAACGGAACTACCCCCGAACAAAAAGGGGTACTTCTCCATCATCTCCGACTCTAACTCCCATGTTGCCTCTCGAGGGTCGTGGTTTTTCCATACCACTTTAACTAGAGGAATTTCTCGTCGACGAAGGACTTTGATTTCACGGTCAATAATATGAAGTGGGTGTTCCACGTACGTCGCATTTTCTTGAATAGGTATCTCTGTCCACTCAATGATTTGTTGAGGATCTGGTTCATATTTTCTCAACATCGACACATGGAACACATTGTGGACATGAGATAATTGCGGAGGTAAATCAAGCCTGTAGGCAAGTGGCCCGACTCTTTCAACTATCTCGAATGGACCTGTATATCGCGGAGCCAACTTTCCTTTTATTCCGAAACGGGAAACACCACGCATGGGCGTCACCTTCAAGAACACATTGTCGCCAACCATGAATTCCAGTGGCCTTCGTCTTCGATCCGCATAACTCTTCTGGCGACTTTGAGCAGTCTTGAGTCTTTCCCGAATAAGCTTAATCGCTTCTGTCGTATCTCTGAGGTAGGAAGGACCGAGAGTAATACGATCTTCATACTCGGCCCAACAAAGAGGTGAACGACAAGGTCGACCATACAAGGCCTCATACGGTGCCATACCGATACTAGCCTGAAAGCTATTGTTGTAAGCGAACTCCACGAATGGTAGCTGCTCCTTCCATTTTCCTCCAAAATCTATGGCGCACGCCCGAAGCATGTCTTCTAAGATCTGAATCACTCGTTCTGATTGTCCATCAGTCTGAGGATGAAAAGCTGTGCTCAAACTCAATTCAGTTCCCATTTCTTTCTGTAATCCTCTCCAAAACTTGGAGGTGAAACGAGCGTCTCGGTCCGAAACTATTGAAACAGGGACCCCATGAAGCTTTACTATCTTTTCAACATATAGTTTACAAAGTTTCGGAACTTTGTAATCTGTCCGAATGGGGATAAAGTGGGCTGATTTTGTCAATCTATCAACGATCACCCACACCGCATCATGTCCGCCCCGAGACCGAGGAAGTCCCGAAACGAAGTCCATGGTTATGCAGTCCCATTTCCACTCAGGTATTTCAAGTGGTTTAAGCTCTCCGCCAGGCCTTTGATGCTCTGCTTTGACCATTTGGCAAACTGGACATCTCTTCACGAACATCGCCACATCCGACTTCATTCCGTACCAATAATATTGCCTCTTCAGATCCTGGTACATCTTCGTACTCCCTGGGTGAATAGCAAACTTGGAACGATGAGCTTCATGTAAGATGGCGCTTCGTAACGTAGTATCATCAGCTACTGCAAGCCTTCCTTTGTACAATAAAAATCCATCGACTCCCACATTCCATCCTTCAAGTTGTTCTCCAGCTTGTAACCGATTCCATACCTCTTGTAACGTTTCATCGCTCCACTGACTTTGTCTAACTTGAAGTACCATTGATGGAACGGCTATGACGTTATACGCACATGCTTTATACCCGTCGCTACGAAATTCTAAATTGTAATCGCCAATGGTAACTGATCTCTTCCATGGCTCTAAGTTCAGAGAAGCAACCAAACAATGGTTCTTCCGACTCAATGCATCGGCCACCACATTTGCTTTTCCTGGGTGATAATGTAGACTAAATTCATAATCTTCCATATACTCCACCCATCTTCGTTGCCGTAAATTCAAGTCTCTCTGCGTGAACAAATACTTGAGACTTTGATGATCGGTGAATATCTCAAATCTTGAGCCGTAAAGATGACAACGCCAGATTTTGAGTGCAAATATCACTGCTGCTAGCTCCAAGTCGTGGGTAGGATAGTTTTGTTCATGCGGCTTTAACTGCCTAGAACCATATGCCACCACTCTCCCTTGTTGCATGAGCACACAGCCTAGTCCACTTCGAGATGCATCAGTATACACTGTAAACACTTCATCTACATTGGGAACAACAAGGACAGGAGCACTCGTCAATCGTCGTTTCAACTCTGAAAAAGACTCTTCACATCTATCATTCCAACTGAATTGAACATCTTTTCTGGTGAGCTTGCTTAGCGGTGCGGCAATTTTTGAAAAATTCTCCACGAACTTCCTGTAATAGCCCGCAAGACCTAGGAAACTTCGAACTTCTGCCACATTTCTTGGTTGCCTCCAGTTCAAGATAGCTTCAATCTTTGATGGGTCTACGGCAATACCTTCCTGCGAGATCACGTGGCCTAAGAACTTCACTTCGGTCATCCAGAATTCACATTTTTCTTTCTTCGCGTATAGGCGATGGTCCCGCAAAGTCTGTAAAACAATCCGCAAATGTTCTGCGTGTTCCTCTAAGGTTTTTGAATAGATAAGTATGTCGTCAATAAAGACAACAACGAATCGATCCAAGTATGGTCGAAAAATCCTATTCATTAAGTCCATAAACGCCGCTGGAGCGTTCGTTAAACCAAAAGGCATAACGGTGAACTCAAAGTGACCATATCGTGTACGGAATGCTGTCTTCGGGGTGTCGGCATCTCGAATCCTCAACTGGTGGTAGCCTGACCGCAAGTCTATCTTTGAGAAGTATTTGCATCCTCCCAATTGGTCGAATAAGTCATCAATGCGTGGCAAAGGGTATTTATTCTTAATCGTTACCTTGTTGAGTTGTCTGTAGTCCACACAAAGGCGTAAACTACCATCGCTTTTCTTAGCAAATAGGACGGGCGCTCCCCACGGAGATGTACTCTGTTTGATAAACCCTTTACTTAACAAGTCGTCTAATTGTTCCCTCAATTCTGCCAATTCTGCTGGAGCCATACGGTAAGGAGTCATAGAGATCGGAGAACTCCCAGGAACTAAGTCAATGCCAAACTCAATCTCACGTTCCGGAGGAAGTCCCGGAAGCTCCGATGGAAACACATCGTCAAATTCTCGTACTACGGGGATGTACGGGTTTAAAGCACTCTGCCCTACATCTTCAATAGCACAATTAACTCCCGACCCTTCAAGATTCCTCTTTCCTCCAAGAAGAGATTTCAAGATAGGATTATGGGGCCATATTCCACCTTTGGCCTGATATTCGATAACTTGTCCATCTTTCTTTCTGAGGGTGACACGTCTCCTGTAACAATCAACTATAGCACGATACTTAGACAACCAATCCATTCCCAATATTACATCAAACTCGATCATAGGAAGAATTAGCAAATCTGCTGTGAATTTTCCCTCCTCGATGACGAGCTTACATGACCTGCAAATCAATGAAACCTCCGACACTCCCCCTATAGGAGTGGACAACTCTAACGGAATAGTGCATGCATCGATATCTAGCCCCAAAGATGACGCGAGATCCACCGATATAAAAGAATGTGATGCCCCTGTGTCAAACAATGCACGAGATAAACAATTAGAAACAAGAATCATACCGTCGACGACTTCTTTCCCCTGGGCCTCAACACCCGTTACGGCATATGATTTTCCTTTCCCTTTGTTTCTGCTCGACTGCGATCTTCCACCTCTATTCTGCCCTCCGCCTGAGCTACCACTCCCTTGAGGGCGGAAATTATTGTGACTGCCTGATGACGGTGCAGCGACTGGTGTCGTTTGACCAGAAGGAAACCCAAATCCTTGAGGTCTCTGTGGAGCGAAACCCCGAGACTGAAACCCCATCGACTGGTTGGGTATATTACCCTGGTTTGACAAAGGACGGTTCTGATTCGCACCACCTGGCGAGTAGAAACTCTGGCTCCCAACAGGTTGGGTGTGAGATATCTGCGGTTGGAACTGTGGCTGTGAAAACGGACAATCACGTTTATAATGGCCTGGCTGCCCGCAGAGGTGACAAGTGCCATAAGGCGAGTATCTCCGACTGCCAGATGAACCAGAACCCGAACTAGCGCTCGATCCGCTACTATAGGAACCTTGACTATAACTCTTGCCTTTCTTGTCTGTTTTCCTGTCTCTCGTCTCGGAGCCTCTCTGTCTAGCCTGATAGTTTCGATTTTGCTCGGCTTCAGTGTTCTTCGCAGAAACGACAAGTTCTGAGAAATCAGAAAACCGCAATGGCGCCAAGGTCTCTCGAATCCGTTGTCGAAGTCCCTGTCGGAACTTCACTATTCTAGCTGCAGGGTTAGCCACGGCATCCGGGTTATAGCGCGACAGCTCGACAAACTTTGCCTGATACTCAGCCACTGTCATACTCCCCTGAGTCAACTGCGAGAACTCATAAATCTTTCCCAAACGGTAGTCCTCAGGAACATAATACGCCAAGAATGCAGTAACAAAGTTTGACCATGTCGGTTCATTCACCCCGGTATCTTCCTTGTACATTTTCCACCATTGGGCCGCTGGGCCCTCAAAAAGATACGTTGCGAAATTAACACGGTATTCGGTCGGAATGTCAAGCACCTCAAACTTCTTCTCAACCAACTCCAACCATCTCTCAGCAGTGGCAGGATCAGGGAATCCTTCAAACTTCGGAGGGGATTGATTCATAAACTCTGCAAAGGTTCTCCTCTTTCTGGCAGCAGGGTCGCGTGGTTGTGATGCTTGTTGCATCGCTTGGAAAGCAGCAGCCATTTGCTCAAAATCAAACGCGGGACGCGCATCAGGGGTATTTCGAGAATTCCGTACCATGTTGATCAACTGTAAAAAGATTAAAATGTCAGGATTATGGATGGTGATACAAAACAAAACACGACCCAAAACACTTAAAAATAAATAAATAACTTTATGGTGTTGTACCCTAGATACCGTAACCTATGCTCTGATACCAAACTGTAACGCCCCTAGATGGGGGTTAGTAGAATAAGACAAAAACAACGACTTTTCAAACTTGGACCGGTCAATGACACATCATCATTTAAACAATACCGTTGAATATTCAACGTCTACGTCAACAAACACATAACTTTTGCCCATGGGACTTAAAACGACAATACAATAGCAACGACCACAGTTTATACAACACCATAAAACGACAAATATAAAGTATCACCATCACAAATATCCTTAATTTAATCCATTACAAGTCTGAATAAAAGATCAACCCAAAAAGCGAGATTCACCTCGACGAACACTAGAGGTACGGTTAAGCTAATCAACACGTCGACCTCCTAACTCAAAATACTCCTCGCCCGGAGTTGGATACTGATCACCACCTGTAACTGGAAGGGAAAAAAAAATGTATATGGAAGGGGTGAGCACCACATGCTCAGTAGGAAATCTATTACCAATTCTCTTTACCGAACCTTTATTAGTCAAATTTCAATTAAATAAAAATAAACGTCATCATAAACCATTTAATCATCATTTTCATAAAATAAATAAATATACCCCACAAAAGTCAAATCATTTCGGTGGTCCATGCCGAGTCAGCTCGCGCCTTTACTCCACTAAATCCCATCGAGTCCTCAAGGCACGAGCACAGGTGGACTAGAAGTCCCTAACCGTAACTCGCCCTTGACTCGGGATCCTAATCACCACCAAAGACGGCCAGTTCGCCATGGTTCGAAATGTTGACTTTTGGGTCACCAATCATATCCATATATGTATCCATATCCATGTCCGGCCTACTGCGCAGTAGCCAGCTGCTCGTCAGCAGCTCATCCGCCCAAAGCGGGTACCATATCATAATAATCATCATCCGCCCGAAGCGGGTACCAATATCATAATAATCATCATCCGCCCGAAGCGGGTACCACATCAACATACGTCATCCCGACGTACCCATAAACATAAAATATAACCAGCATCAATCCGATGCAACCATACCTGGTATCCAGCCTCGCTATCAAGCGACGACTATATAACATTAATTTTATTAATTATCAAATCATTTCATTAATTCCAATTTTTAACCTATCCGGTTCGATCTTCATTAAATCGTTGGTTTCTACATTCATTTTAAAAGCGAGAAAAGGTAATAGCCCCTACCTCAATCCGTGGAAACTTTGACCGATCGACTAGCTAGTCGAAGATGTGGGTTCGTCTTGGCCCTGAGATTGATGACTAGATACTTCGGGATCTGTTGAACTAGTCAAAGCGGGTGGTTCGGGTAGCACAGTCTTCGAGGCGACTACGGGACGACTATCCGTGCCAGCTATAACACCGATACCATTCATAAGTCAAATACTACTAAGATTGGAATTCAAATTGTCAATTGAAAACCCGATACACTAAAATTTAGCCCGGGCCGAATTCCCGTCGGGCACGCAAAACGAAGCAGCAAAACGGGCATCAATTCGACAATTTTATGCTTCTCCTAGCTTAATTCGACTGTTCTAAACGCAATGGCGAAGTCAATTTCATCAATCAAGGCCCAGAACACACCTAATTTGATCATCTAAATTCAGAAACTAGGTCAAGGAAATTCGGGCTTACCGAGAGTCCGATGACGATTCCGATCGAGGGCTTTCGATCTCCTCGACGAGGGCTTCAAAACCCCTCAAAAAAATCCGAGATCGGAAAATGACGCGGCGGCCGACGGCGGCGGCCGGCGACGACGACGGCGAGGTGGCACCACCAACGGACTCTAATAGGCTTCACGAACATGATTCCGGTGTTAGTTTTCTCAAAATCTAACCGGAATGAAATAGATCTCGGGTTATGAAACCGAACCTTACGGCGACTATTCCGGCCAAACGCCACCACCTCCGGTCAACTTCCGCCCAGCATCTTGTTCACCGCCTTGAGAGCTTTCCAACGGTACCAAGATCTCGTCGATCGGAGCTCCGGTGACCGAGTTGTCAAGCTTTGAACTTTGGTTGTGGGGGAAAGTTCGAGAGAAAGAGAGAGGGAGAGAGGTACGGGAAGGAGAGGAAGGAAAAGAAAAGGAAAAAGGGGGGAGAGAAAAAGGTACGCTGACACACACATTTTTTTTTTTTTTTATATATATATATATATATATATATTTGGGTTTTACAATACTCCACCCCTTAAAAAAAAATTTCGTCCTCGAAATTTAAACGGAACTACCCCCGAACAAAAAGGGGTACTTCTCCATCATCTCCGACTCTAACTCCCATGTTGCCTCTCGAGGGTCGTGGTTTTTCCATACCACTTTAACTAGAGGAATTTCTCGTCGACGAAGGACTTTGATTTCACGGTCAATAATATGAAGTGGGTGTTCCACGTACGTCGCATTTTCTTGAATAGGTATCTCTGTCCACTCAATGATTTGTTGAGGATCTGGTTCATATTTTCTCAACATCGACACATGGAACACATTGTGGACATGAGATAATTGCGGAGGTAAATCAAGCCTGTAGGCAAGTGGCCCGACTCTTTCAACTATCTCGAATGGACCTGTATATCGCGGAGCCAACTTTCCTTTTATTCCGAAACGGGAAACACCACGCATGGGCGTCACCTTCAAGAACACATTGTCGCCAACCATGAATTCCAGTGGCCTTCGTCTTCGATCCGCATAACTCTTCTGGCGACTTTGAGCAGTCTTGAGTCTTTCCCGAATAAGCTTAATCGCTTCTGTCGTATCTCTGAGGTAGGAAGGACCGAGAGTAATACGATCTTCATACTCGGCCCAACAAAGAGGTGAACGACAAGGTCGACCATACAAGGCCTCATACGGTGCCATACCGATACTAGCCTGAAAGCTATTGTTGTAAGAGAACTCCACGAATGGTAGCTGCTCCTTCCATTTTCCTCCAAAATCTATGGCGCACGCCCGAAGCATGTCTTCTAAGATCTGAATCACTCGTTCTGATTGTCCATCAGTCTGAGGATGAAAAGCTGTGCTCAAACTCAATTCAGTTCCCATTTCTTTCTGTAATCCTCTCCAAAACTTGGAGGTGAAACGAGCGTCTCGGTCCGAAACTATTGAAACAGGGACCCCATGAAGCTTTACTATCTTTTCAACATATAGTTTACAAAGTTTCGGAACTTTGTAATCTGTCCGAATGGGGATAAAGTGGGCTGATTTTGTCAATCTATCAACGATCACCCACACCGCATCATGTCCGCCCCGAGACCGAGGAAGTCCCGAAACGAAGTCCATGGTTATGCAGTCCCATTTCCACTCAGGTATTTCAAGTGGTTTAAGCTCTCCGCCAGGCCTTTGATGCTCTGCTTTGACCATTTGGCAAACTGGACATCTCTTCACGAACATCGCCACATCCGACTTCATTCCGTACCAATAATATTGCCTCTTCAGATCCTGGTACATCTTCGTACTCCCTGGGTGAATAGCAAACTTGGAACGATGAGCTTCATGTAAGATGGCGCTTCGTAACGTAGTATCATCAGCTACTGCAAGCCTTCCTTTGTACAATAAAAATCCATCGACTCCCACATTCCATCCTTCAAGTTGTTCTCCAGCTTGTAACCGATTCCATACCTCTTGTAACGTTTCATCGCTCCACTGACTTTGTCTAACTTGAAGTACCATTGATGGAACGGCTATGACGTTATACGCACATGCTTTATACCCGTCGCTACGAAATTCTAAATTGTAATCGCCAATGGTAACTGATCTCTTCCATGGCTCTAAGTTCAGAGAAGCAACCAAACAATGGTTCTTCCGACTCAATGCATCGGCCACCACATTTGCTTTTCCTGGGTGATAATGTAGACTAAATTCATAATCTTCCATATACTCCACCCATCTTCGTTGCCGTAAATTCAAGTCTCTCTGCGTGAACAAATACTTGAGACTTTGATGATCGGTGAATATCTCAAATCTTGAGCCGTAAAGATGACAACGCCAGATTTTGAGTGCAAATATCACTGCTGCTAGCTCCAAGTCGTGGGTAGGATAGTTTTGTTCATGCGGCTTTAACTGCCTAGAACCATATGCCACCACTCTCCCTTGTTGCATGAGCACACAGCCTAGTCCACTTCGAGATGCATCAGTATACACTGTAAACACTTCATCTACATTGGGAACAACAAGGACAGGAGCACTCGTCAATCGTCGTTTCAACTCTGAAAAAGACTCTTCACATCTATCATTCCAACTGAATTGAACATCTTTTCTGGTGAGCTTGCTTAGCGGTGCGGCAATTTTTGAAAAATTCTCCACGAACTTCCTGTAATAGCCCGCAAGACCTAGGAAACTTCGAACTTCTGCCACATTTCTTGGTTGCCTCCAGTTCAAGATAGCTTCAATCTTTGATGGGTCTACGGCAATACCTTCCTGCGAGATCACGTGGCCTAAGAACTTCACTTCGGTCATCCAGAATTCACATTTTTCTTTCTTCGCGTATAGGCGATGGTCCCGCAAAGTCTGTAAAACAATCCGCAAATGTTCTGCGTGTTCCTCTAAGGTTTTTGAATAGATAAGTATGTCGTCAATAAAGACAACAACGAATCGATCCAAGTATGGTCGAAAAATCCTATTCATTAAGTCCATAAACGCCGCTGGAGCGTTCGTTAAACCAAAAGGCATAACGGTGAACTCAAAGTGACCATATCGTGTACGGAATGCTGTCTTCGGGGTGTCGGCATCTCGAATCCTCAACTGGTGGTAGCCTGACCGCAAGTCTATCTTTGAGAAGTATTTGCATCCTCCCAATTGGTCGAATAAGTCATCAATGCGTGGCAAAGGGTATTTATTCTTAATCGTTACCTTGTTGAGTTGTCTGTAGTCCACACAAAGGCGTAAACTACCATCGCTTTTCTTAGCAAATAGGACGGGCGCTCCCCACGGAGATGTACTCTGTTTGATAAACCCTTTACTTAACAAGTCGTCTAATTGTTCCCTCAATTCTGCCAATTCTGCTGGAGCCATACGGTAAGGAGTCATAGAGATCGGAGAACTCCCAGGAACTAAGTCAATGCCAAACTCAATCTCACGTTCCGGAGGAAGTCCCGGAAGCTCCGATGGAAACACATCGTCAAATTCTCGTACTACGGGGATGTACGGGTTTAAAGCACTCTGCCCTACATCTTCAATAGCACAATTAACTCCCGACCCTTCAAGATTCCTCTTTCCTCCAAGAAGAGATTTCAAGATAGGATTATGGGGCCATATTCCACCTTTGGCCTGATATTCGATAACTTGTCCATCTTTCTTTCTGAGGGTGACACGTCTCCTGTAACAATCAACTATAGCACGATACTTAGACAACCAATCCATTCCCAATATTACATCAAACTCGATCATAGGAAGAATTAGCAAATCTGCTGTGAATTTTCCCTCCTCGATGACGAGCTTACATGACCTGCAAATCAATGAAACCTCCGACACTCCCCCTATAGGAGTGGACAACTCTAACGGAATAGTGCATGCATCGATATCTAGCCCCAAAGATGACGCGAGATCCACCGATATAAAAGAATGTGATGCCCCTGTGTCAAACAATGCACGAGATAAACAATTAGAAACAAGAATCATACCGTCGACGACTTCTTTCCCCTGGGCCTCAACACCCGTTACGGCATATGATTTTCCTTTCCCTTTGTTTCTGCTCGACTGCGATCTTCCACCTCTATTCTGCCCTCCGCCTGAGCTACCACTCCCTTGAGGGCGGAAATTATTGTGACTGCCTGATGACGGTGCAGCGACTGGTGTCGTTTGACCAGAAGGAAACCCAAATCCTTGAGGTCTCTGTGGAGCGAAACCCCGAGACTGAAACCCCATCGACTGGTTGGGTATATTACCCTGGTTTGACAAAGGACGGTTCTGATTCGCACCACCTGGCGAGTAGAAACTCTGGCTCCCAACAGGTTGGGTGTGAGATATCTGCGGTTGGAACTGTGGCTGTGAAAACGGACAATCACGTTTATAATGGCCTGGCTGCCCGCAGAGGTGACAAGTGCCATAAGGCGAGTATCTCCGACTGCCAGATGAACCAGAACCCGAACTAGCGCTCGATCCGCTACTATAGGAACCTTGACTATAACTCTTGCCTTTCTTGTCTGTTTTCCTGTCTCTCGTCTCGGAGCCTCTCTGTCTAGCCTGATAGTTTCGATTTTGCTCGGCTTCAGTGTTCTTCGCAGAAACGACAAGTTCTGAGAAATCAGAAAACCGCAATGGCGCCAAGGTCTCTCGAATCCGTTGTCGAAGTCCCTGTCGGAACTTCACTATTCTAGCTGCAGGGTTAGCCACGGCATCCGGGTTATAGCGCGACAGCTCGACAAACTTTGCCTGATACTCAGCCACTGTCATACTCCCCTGAGTCAACTGCGAGAACTCATAAATCTTTCCCAAACGGTAGTCCTCGGGAACATAATACGCCAAGAATGCAGTAACAAAGTTTGACCATGTCGGTTCATTCACCCCGGTATCTTCCTTGTACATTTTCCACCATTGGGCCGCTGGGCCCTCAAAAAGATACGTTGCGAAATTAACACGGTATTCGGTCGGAATGTCAAGCACCTCAAACTTCTTCTCAACCAACTCCAACCATCTCTCAGCAGTGGCAGGATCAGGGAATCCTTCAAACTTCGGAGGGGATTGATTCATAAACTCTGCAAAGGTTCTCCTCTTTCTGGCAGCAGGGTCGCGTGGTTGTGATGCTTGTTGCATCGCTTGGAAAGCAGCAGCCATTTGCTCAAAATCAAACGCGGGACGCGCATCAGGGGTATTTCGAGAATTCCGTACCATGTTGATCAACTGTAAAAAGATTAAAATGTCAGGATTATGGATGGTGATACAAAACAAAACACGACCCAAAACACTTAAAAATAAATAAATAACTTTATGGTGTTGTACCCTAGATACCGTAACCTATGCTCTGATACCAAACTGTAACGCCCCTAGATGGGGGTTAGTAGAATAAGACAAAAACAACGACTTTTCAAACTTGGACCGGTCAATGACACATCATCATTTAAACAATACCGTTGAATATTCAACGTCTACGTCAACAAACACATAACTTTTGCCCATGGGACTTAAAACGACAATACAATAGCAACGACCACAGTTTATACAACACCATAAAACGACAAATATAAAGTATCACCATCACAAATATCCTTAATTTAATCCATTACAAGTCTGAATAAAAGATCAACCCAAAAAGCGAGATTCACCTCGACGAACACTAGAGGTACGGTTAAGCTAATCAACACGTCGACCTCCTAACTCAAAATACTCCTCGCCCGGAGTTGGATACTGATCACCACCTGTAACTGGAAGGGAAAAAAAAATGTATATGGAAGGGGTGAGCACCACATGCTCAGTAGGAAATCTATTACCAATTCTCTTTACCGAACCTTTATTAGTCAAATTTCAATTAAATAAAAATAAACGTCATCATAAACCATTTAATCATCATTTTCATAAAATAAATAAATATACCCCACAAAAGTCAAATCATTTCGGTGGTCCATGCCGAGTCAGCTCGCGCCTTTACTCCACTAAATCCCATCGAGTCCTCAAGGCACGAGCACAGGTGGACTAGAAGTCCCTAACCGTAACTCGCCCTTGACTCGGGATCCTAATCACCACCAAAGACGGCCAGTTCGCCATGGTTCGAAATGTTGACTTTTGGGTCACCAATCATATCCATATATGTATCCATATCCATGTCCGGCCTACTGCGCAGTAGCCAGCTGCTCGTCAGCAGCTCATCCGCCCAAAGCGGGTACCATATCATAATAATCATCATCCGCCCGAAGCGGGTACCAATATCATAATAATCATCATCCGCCCGAAGCGGGTACCACATCAACATACGTCATCCCGACGTACCCATAAACATAAAATATAACCAGCATCAATCCGATGCAACCATACCTGGTATCCAGCCTCGCTATCAAGCGACGACTATATAACATTAATTTTATTAATTATCAAATCATTTCATTAATTCCAATTTTTAACCTATCCGGTTCGATCTTCATTAAATCGTTGGTTTCTACATTCATTTTAAAAGCGAGAAAAGGTAATAGCCCCTACCTCAATCCGTGGAAACTTTGACCGATCGACTAGCTAGTCGAAGATGTGGGTTCGTCTTGGCCCTGAGATTGATGACTAGAGACTTCGGGATCTGTTGAACTAGTCAAAGCGGGTGGTTCGGGTAGCACAGTCTTCGAGGCGACTACGGGACGACTATCCGTGCCAGCTATAACACCGATACCATTCATAAGTCAAATACTACTAAGATTGGAATTCAAATTGTCAATTGAAAACCCGATACACTAAAATTTAGCCCGGGCCGAATTCCCGTCGGGCACGCAAAACGAAGCAGCAAAACGGGCATCAATTCGACAATTTTATGCTTCTCCTAGCTTAATTCGACTGTTCTAAACGCAATGGCGAAGTCAATTTCATCAATCAAGGCCCAGAACACACCTAATTTGATCATCTAAATTCAGAAACTAGGTCAAGGAAATTCGGGCTTACCGAGAGTCCGATGACGATTCCGATCGAGGGCTTTCGATCTCCTCGACGAGGGCTTCAAAACCCCTCAAAAAAATCCGAGATCGGAAAATGACGCGGCGGCCGACGGCGGCGGCCGGCGACGACGACGGCGAGGTGGCACCACCAACGGACTCTAATAGGCTTCACGAACATGATTCCGGTGTTAGTTTTCTCAAAATCTAACCGGAATGAAATAGATCTCGGGTTATGAAACCGAACCTTACGGCGACTATTCCGGCCAAACGCCACCACCTCCGGTCAACTTCCGCCCAGCATCTTGTTCACCGCCTTGAGAGCTTTCTAACGGTACCAAGATCTCGTCGATCGGAGCTCCGGTGACCGAGTTGTCAAGCTTTGAACTTTGGTTGTGGGGGAAAGTTCGAGAGAAAGAGAGAGGGAGAGAGGTACGGGAAGGAGAGGAAGGAAAAGAAAAGGAAAAAGGGGGGAGAGAAAAAGGTACGCTGACACACACATTTTTTTTTTTATATATATATATATATATATATATTTGGGTTTTACATTTTGACTATAAAACTGTTTATATTGCGTTGTCCTTACGAGCATATACATAATTTTTTATTGCTTGACTTTTTAAATATATATATTCGTATATATTATTTGTAAATAAAAAGTGAGTAAAACGTGAAGAACCAAGTTCACATCGTTTGGGATTGGCTATTTTGTGAGATACAACTGTAACTACTTCATCAGTCTATATCTGTTCTAGTTACAGTCATAGCTGTGACTACAGTTGTGAATGCGCGAAAACTTGTGATCAAAGAAGGTTAAGGATTTATACTTATCTTATTCTGGATTGATTTATTTTCATATCTTATCTAACCACTTTGGTTTCGCACGAATGTTCTCCTCGGTTATGAATAAGTTGCATGGATTGTGGAATATCTTTTTGGTATTCACATAATCTTAGGACGCATATAGGGTTGATATATATATAAAGAATGCGTCTTAGTTCATATTCAACCCTTCCAGAGAATATCTTTGCGCTCAGTATTCATCAAGGTTATCAGCTTACACAATACGGTGTTTTATCATCGATCATCCTACCTCGTGGGAGGCGTCGATTGCGTTATTGAGAACTAGACTGAAGGAGCCAGTCTAACGTCGACACATAGGAAGGGGATCTTGCTGAGTCCGACTTTCTGAAGGGATGTGACCGCCGTCACAAGTCAGGTCTATCACCATTTGAAAACCAAGTTGTACTATCAGCTATAGCTTCAGGGGGAGCCTTTTTTGTTTTATTTATTTTACTATTGATTGTAATTGGTGCTTGTAAACATTATTGGTGATTAATATGGGTGAGTGCCCCGCAGAAGTAGATATGTATCGAACTGCGTTACCAAAACATCGCGTGTCTTCTTTATTGCTTTCACGTTGTGTTTGGTAACCATACTCATAATCTATGTTTAACTTGTAATCTGACTTTATAATTGGTATCCGAGCTAGGCCAATGAAGAAATCTATCTTTGAATGGAAAGACAGTGGTAATCAGAGTCAGATACCTCCATCAACATGACCTCCCGTGATTCTGCTTCTTCGGCAAGACCACCGCAACTTGATAGAACGAACTACAATTTCTAGAAGATGCGCATGAAAGTCTACATTCAGTCTCTTGATGCTCAAGCCTGGATAATTATTCAAGAAGGATGGACTTAACCTATGAAACAAAATGAAGACAAGGAGTCAATTCCTAAGCCCTTGAAAGAATGGTCCTCTGAAGATCATTCTGACTTAACAGCAAACTCCAAGGCTCTGAATGAAATTTTTTCTTGTGTGGATGAACATCCGTTCACCTTTATCTGCATTCACGAAACTACTAAGGAGGCATGGGATGCTCTAGAATTTTTTTATAAAGGAACCTTGCTGTTCGTGAATCGAAACTGCTAATCCAATGTTTGAATATCCCAAGATGGCTAAAGATGCAACTATAGCTGATTTTTACGAACAACTTAGACAGATCTCCAATCAAGCTCATCAACTTGGAAAACCCTACACCGAACAAGAGCTCGTCAGAAAGACTCTTAGATCTCTCGCCAAAAGATTTTGACCGAAGATCGCAGCCATTGAGGAAGCTAAAGATGTGAAGACTATGAAACGAGATAACTCATTGGCTCCCTTCAAACTTACGAGATGAACTTGATTGACGAAGAAAACGGTGCAGGAGTAGGAGTAGCTTTTAAAAGATCAACTCAATATCTCTCCCAAAACTCATTAATCGGTACCCTACCTTCTCAATCTAAAGAAGGTGCAAATGACTTGGAACTGCTTACCAACAACTTTGGAAGGATGCTGAAAAAATTCCAAAAAATGGCCGTCCTACAAGCAGGGAAGTAGCTCTAATCAAAACTACAGCTCTGCAAAATTTTGCAATAATTCTGACAAAACTGCAGGTGGAGACCGTTCAACACCACGTGGAATTAAGTGCAGAGAATGTAAGGGATATGGTCACATTCAAGCTGAATGCTATAATACATCCAATCGTGAGAAGAAGTGCCAAGAATGTGGTAAATATGGCCATGTTCAGTCGCAATGTGCGAATACTTAGAAAAAACAACATTCCAAGTCATACAACACGACTTTCATTGATGACGAGTCTGAAAATGAAGAGCATGAAGTAGGAGTAGTAAGCCATTACGTTGCATTCACTGCAACTCTTACTCCTCTTGAAGTTGAACCAGATGGGAATTTGCATCTTACTAAAACCATTCCAAATGACAAGTCTGATGATGATGAAGTTGTAGTTTCTATGTTGGATGAACAATATCAGGCCCTCATGGAGAAATATCAAGAGGTCAATGACCTGAACAATAGTTTGATTAAACCAAACCATATTCTCATGTGTTCAGAAGAGTCTCTTACTACAAAGGTTGAAAACTTCATCAACTCAGCAATTCTCAAGTTGAACAGACCATCTACTATACACAGTCATTGGCTACGGCTACAACTAAAATAACTGAGCAAGATCAAAAAATTTCATCTCTTACCTCTGCTATGAAAAAGTTCAATTCAGGAAAGTCCAAACTCGATGAAATTCTCCACAGTAGTCAACTTTCACGAAATCGTTGAGGATTGGGTTTCTCAACATCAGCCATTGGTATCCCTGCCTCAAGTACAGTCTTTGTTAAAGCTGGAGCTCAACGCAGTGCCTCTAAACCAAATCAGTTGAGTCTCAAGAACAGCTACAATCACTGGATCTACAAAGCACTGTCTTCGTTAACTAATTTCAATAAGAAACATAGTCCTCCTGTCACAGCTAGGATCAAGACTCTCCCCTATCTCAAAGAGTTCAAATGTGACTTTTGTTTCTCTCGTGGTCATAATGACTCTTAGTGCATGAAGCTTTTCAAATGCCTTATGGAAGGACGAAACTCGCCAGCTATAGCTAAAGCTGCATCTCCTCTTCTGAAGTGAAGATCAACGGACCCCTATCTTATCCAACGGCTCAGATTAAAGAGCCGTTGGGGGCGGCAAAAGTCTCTGGACAAGTGGCGCAAAAATAGAGCCGTTGGGAGGCAACAATCAAAATTGTTGTCAAGTCCCTGAAATAGCCGTTGGACCTCGAAAAACACCACTTTACTCAAATTCCTTCACATTTTCCCCTATAAATACCCCACTTCAACCTCATTTTTTTCACACATCTTCTTCCCTTCATCTCTAATTCTCTCAAGCTCTCATATTTCCGATTTTAGTCTATAGTTTAGCTACTTTATAATTATATAAATACTCTCTATTTTTAGTTTAATATATTGTTTACGAATTTTAGTTGTTATTAATGTAGTTTATTTGGTTGTTATTATTAGTATTTTAGTTTATTATTAGTTATTATTATTAGTAATTTAGTTGTTGTTATTATTATTAGTGTTATTTAGTTTAATCTAATTTTATTAATCGTTATTGTTAGTTTAATTTGTCATTAATATGTCGAGTGGGAACAACCGCAGTCGATTAATAGCGGGATGAGTTTTAGTCAACATATTTATAATGTCGGAGTTATGAATCAACACAATGTTCCCTGTTCTTCTAGCCATCGGTTACCGGTTCATGGTCAATATGGTACCGGTGGCATCGGGCCGAACCAACAATTACTAATTTCTCAATGTCACGGCGGTACGTTTACTAACTTACTCAATTTTCAAGGTCCAAATATTCCGGAATGACATAGCCTTAGCAACAAGGAACAATACCAGGCACAACAAATTCGCCATCACGAGTAACAACACCAAGTCGAACTACATCGTCAACAACAACATGTTTCCCCCAACGCCGAGGTACGTTTACTTTAAGAAGTTAATTAATTAAATAATAATTAAAATAATTACTTAATATTTAATAAATAATAATTAGTCATATAGATAATAAATTAATTAATAAGTGAAATAAAAAATTACTTAATAAAAGTTATTTAATAAAAATTAAAAAGTTAATACATAATATGATAATATTAATAATTAATAACTTATACTTAATAATTAAATAACTAATAAATAAGTTACTTGAATTAAATAACTAATAAGTTACAGAATAATTAATAACTAATAAGTTAAAGTAATAACTAATAAGTTACTTAATAATTAATAACTAATAGCTAAATAATCATTAGTCATATTAGTTTAGTTAAATTTTAAATAGTTAATTAAATTAGTTTAAAAAATAAAAATTGTGTAATTTTTATGTGCGATTATAATTATAAAGTTTTTAAGGATTATGGTGTCTTAGAAAGATTGGTTTTAAAATAAGGTTTGCTTTGCAATCTCCTCCAAGCTAGCCTGGGAACCTCGGAGAGTTCTGTCTAGAAAACCTTAGGCCTAAAGCAAGATCATAGCATCCTTTCCAGTCAATCTGGCCGTGGACCATCTGGGAGTTCCGTCTAACAGAGCTTGATAATTATTTCCACACAAAAGAAATACCATTTTTAATTTTGTTAACTATTTTATTTTACTATATGAAATTTAATTAAATTAGTATGATTAATATTAAAATTTAATAATTGTAATATTCCTTGTAATATTTAAATTAATATTAAACTCTTGTTATATTCATTTGTTTTTTAGAAAACGAGGTCGAGGAACCAATCCAATGACCTTGATGCCGAGTACGATGGTGGTGGTGGTGATGGTGATGATTATACGGAGGCCCCGAACTACATTTAAGACCAAGACGAGGAGGAGGAAGTTGACGAATTTCTACCAACGCCGCCGCGAACTAGACCTGGAAGTGGATGTGCCCAATAACCCTTAGTTCCGGGTAAGCGCGGTCGGCCCCCCTATCCGCTGGCGACAAAGCGAAAGAAATTAACGGGAGCGGTTTTGCAGCACGACTTCATACCCGACTACAGATACAACCACGAAACCAGCTTAGAAGATAGGTGGGGGATTTGCTGACACTACAGTGAGGAATATTTGGCCCATCCAAAAAAAAAAACGGCAATACCCGCCTAGAAATCCATGTCAAGACATGCTTGAAGAAAAAGCGGGCGGAGGAGATAAGTTGCTTACCCGATGATTTAAATAGAATGTATATTGCTCAGTGGGTTGTACGCGATTGTTTTCCTATATCCGCGCCCGAGGGAGAAGGTTTTAACGAAATGATGATGAAGGTGGCGCCAATAAACTATAGGGAAATCTCGTATTATATAACCCACGAGACAATTCTGAAATTTTATAACCAGCAAACGGCCGCTTTAGAAGAAATGTTCCAACTATCTTCTTACAAGGTGTATTTTAATGTCGGATTGTTGGAAAGGCCATGCTAATGATGATTATATTACGGTCGTAGCTCAATTTATTAACCATAATTGGAAAATGGAAAAGTATATCATAGGTTTTAGGCCAATGAGGATTAAGGTTTTAGGCTGACGAGGGTTCGACAAACATCAGTAAACCTAGACGAGGCTATACTAGAAGTTTCTAGTACGTTAGATAACGCTAGTGCCCACAATGATTTCAAAGTTTACCAATGTACTAACCCCGATAATTGCAAAGTTTCAGTGTTATTGGAGTCCTGACAACCTCCCGTTTCTATATTGCGCCGCTTTAATCGTGGATCCAACACTTAAGCTTTCCAAGCTGCAGGTGGTCTTAAATGCCATGCAAGAAATCACGGGGGAGCTCTATATGACGTTCAATTACTTCGATGTGGATCATAAGATGAAGGCTCTTTACCAAGAGTACGAGCAAAAATATAACGACTTTGAAGATCAGCTGAAGGAAACGAATAAAAAACAACAACAAACCCAGGTAATTTTTTTAACTTTATTTCTTAAAATTAAATATTTTAATTTCCTAACATTACTCTAAACATTAATATTTTTGGTTCAATATAGGGCGGACGCGGGGCCGGTGGTTCACAATCACCATACGTATACAATCACCGTTTATTCTACAACCTTACGGCTATTGGCCGCGGCAATACGTCAACTTCTTCACTGGGTTCACAAGGAAGTGGCGCTTTGGGATCTCGAGTTCTTGGTCGACGTCAACGGCGCAATGTGAGTTTAAGCCTAACTTGGCTCAACTCCTAGCAGAGATTTCCCCACAAGAGCTTTCCCTAACAGAGAAGAGCCCGACCAGAGATCTTCCTAGTAGGAGTTCTCCCACCAGAGATGGGTTTGACCAGAAAATCCTCCTAGCAGGAATGGACCCGACGAAGAATGCTCCTACCAAAGATGCCCCTACCAGAAGAACTTCTAGCAGGAGTTCCACGAGCAGAAAGATAGCCTAGCAGCCCTGCTAGGAACATACGACCAGAAGCCAAACTTGAGGAGCAAGTTTGGAGATTTGATTTCCTGATTTTGTTAGGATTCGATTGTAAATTTTAATGATATGATTGAGTCTATTTTAGGAAGTTTTAGCTAGGGTTTCGTTTTTCTGGTCTCCTATAAATACCAGTGTTAGTGTTTATTTTCTTGTAACTCCATTATTACGATTTTTCCTTCAGATTAATCAGATTATCTTTTCTCCCAAGTTCTGCTTTCTTTTTTCTTGTTCTACGTTTGCTCCATTATCCGATGCTCACGAAGAAAAATTACTCGGTTTGGGCATTGAAAATGCGAGTGAATTTGTAGGCGCAAGGCATTTGGGAGGCTGTAGAAGGAAGCGATGTCGAAGGGCGCAAGGAGGGGATGGCACTCGCCGCCATCTATCAAGGAGTTCCGGAATACGTCCTCTTCATGATCTTAGAGAAGGATTCTGCAAAGGAGGCGTGGGTGACGCTTCCAACCATGGACATGGGCGCAATATCACGTCAAAGATGCAATGGTTCAAACCTTGAAAAGTGAATTCGAGGTTCTTCGGATGAGGGAACGCGATTGCATTGATGAATTTACCATGAAAGTCACGTCCATTGTTACTGGTATCCGCTCGCTAGGAGACAAGGTGAAGGAGACCACTGTTGTCAAGAAATTCCTACGAGCCGTGCCACACAGATACATGCAAATCATGACATCGATTGAGCAGTTCGGTGACCTTAAGACCATGACAGTCGAGGATGTTGTTGGTCATCTCAAAGCCCACGAGGAGAGACTTCGGGGTTACGGTGATAGAGAAGAGGAGAAGCGCCTCCTGCTCACACATGAAGAGTGGACAGCCAGACAGAAGAAAAACGAGGGAGTGGAATTCTTTTCCATTTCTTCTGGTCGGAGTAACTATGGCGGAGACAACCGAGGACGTGGTACAGGTTGTGGACAATGGCGAGGTCGAGCACGTGAGGTCACGGCAGTGGTGCACCCTGTCAGGAAAGCATGACCAAGAGAGACAAGAGCATAGTGAAGTGCTATAATTGTCAGAAGCTTGGGCACTTTGCTTCAGAGTGTCGCAGTAGGAACCACAAAGAGGAAGCGAACCTGATGAGATTCGATGAAGACCAGCCGGCCCTGATGTTTGCTGAATAGGAGGTGAGCCTAGACAGACAAGAAGACGAGGAGACGATCCTCATAGGCGAGAGAGAGCAGACTTGCCCTGAGACCAGAGAGCAGACCTGGTCGGAATCCGAGCAGAGACTAGTGGTTAGTGACCAGCGACTGGAGAACTCCGAGCAGAGAGCAGAGTCTAGAGACTAGAGAGCAGACCAGCTCGGAGATGGTGTTCCTGGTTGAGGACAAGGTTATTGCGAACCTCCTCGTTGACGGAGAGCAGAAAGTCTCTACTGATGTCAAGTACCTAGACAATGATCGCGAAATAGGCTAGAGTACCATTTCCGATCAAGGCCAAGTTTCGAGCAGATCGACCCCTCCAATTAGTGCATGCGGACCTCTGTGGTCCAATCATTCCAGCAACTCTAGCCGGAACCAAGTATTTCCTACCAGTTGTTGACATTTACAGTCGCTGGATGTGGATCTACATTCTCAAGGAGAATAGTGGAGCCTTTGAAGTCTTAAAGAAGTTCAAGAGGCTCGTGGAGAATGGGTCAGAACAAAAGATGAAGGTCTTGAGAACAGATCGAGGTGGAGAGTTCACATCCCAGCAGTTCAGAGAGTTTTGCGATGAAGGAGTCGAGCGCCACCTGACCGCACCGTACACTCCCCAACAGAATGGTGTGGTGGAGAGATGAAACATGACAATGATGGATACAACAAGGAGCTTGTTGAAGAGTATGCAAGTACCAGCAAGGTTCTGGGGAGAAGCACTTAGACACGCGGTTTATCTGCTTAACTTTTTTCCAACGAAGGCGCTGGGAGAGCGCACTCCTTACCAGGCGTGGAATAGGAAGAAACCCCACTTAGATTACTTGAGAGTGTTTGGGTGGACCGCACATGTGAAGATTGTGGGTCCCCATATCAAGAAGCTCAATAATAGGAATCAGACGATGGTATACCTTGCCGTTGAAGATGGAAGCAAGACACACAGACTCTTTGACCCCCGACGCGGCAAGATCCGGGTGAGCAGAGATGCCGTGTTCGACAAAGAGAAAAATTGGGATTGGTGCAACGAGAACGGAGACCCCGAGCAGAACTCAGTCGAGTTCAAAGTTGAAGAAGAAGAGGGCGTTGCCGAGCAGGAAGGTACCCCCACCATCTCATTCAGCCCGGGAACCCGTACCAGCTCGGGTGTCCCCACTAGATCAGGTACTCCTAACACCTCTGGTAGTCTTACCAGAGATTTCTGCCCGAGCACACCTAGGATTCCCAGCCCGAGTAGATCCAGTTCATCCAGCTCAGGAGATTCCTCGATCAAGGATGGCCCAACGGGATTCCTTCCCCTAGCATAAGTCTACGAAGAGTCTCAGGAAGTGGAAATGAATCTAGAAGAGTTGTCCTTGTTGTGTGCCGAGGAGCCAGCCAACTACCACGAGGCAGCAGGCGAGCAGGAATGGCTGGAGGCAATGAAAAAGGATTTGGAGTCTATGAAGAAGAACAGGACATGGGAGCTCACCGACCTGCCCAAAGGTCAGAAGCCTATTGGCTTGAAATGGGTCTACAAGCTGAAGAAGGACATCGACGGGAATGTCCTAAATCACAAGGCAAGACTAGTAGCTAAAGGCTACGTGCAGAAGCAAGGAGTCGACATCGAGGAAGTCTTTCCTCCCGTGGCAAGACTAAACACGATCAGACTCATCCTACCCCTAGCAGCTCATCGAGGTTGGGAGATTCAACACATTGATTTCAAATCGGCATTCTTAAATGGTGACCTCGAGTTAGAATTCTACGTTAGTCAACCTGAAGCTTTTGGCGTCAAGGGCAAGGAGAAGAAGGTGTACAAGCTCTCCAAGGCTCTATATGGGCATACGTCAAGCTCCACGAGCGAGGAACATTCACCTCGAAAAGAGCTTGAAGAGCCTTGGATTCATTAAGTGCTCCAGGGAGCAGGCAGTATACACCAGAAGCAGCGTGGAAGAAGTTCTGGTCGTCAGATTTTATGTGGACGACCTGATAGTCACTGGATCCAACACAACAGGTTTAGATGGATTCAAGAAGCAAATGATGGCCGAGTTCGAGAGGAGTGACCTTGGGCTACTTTCTTACTACCTTGGTATTGAGGTAGAGCAGATGAAAGATTGCAATACGCTGAAGCAATCGGCCTAAGCGAAGAAGATCCTCAAGCCGTTTGAGATGGCAGATTGGAACCCGAGCAAGTATCCAATAAAGGCAAAGATCTAGCTCCGGAAGGATGCTGAAGGGAGACAAGGGGATCCCACGGAATATAGACGCGTGATCGGGTGTCTGAGGTATGTCACTGACACTCGACCAGACATTTCTCACGCAGTTGGGATAGTTAGTCGTTTTATAGATAAGCCTTCAAGCCACACCAGCAGGCGGTGAGGCACATCTTGCGCTACGTGAAGGGAATGATAGACTATGGGATCCAATATAGAAGAGGCAAGGGATCAGAAGAGCTAGTCGGCTTCACAGATAGTGATCTAGCAGGTGACATTGATGATAGGAAGAGCACCGGAGGGATGGCGTTCTACCTCAACGAGAACTTGATCACTTGGCAATCTCAGAAGCAGAATAGAGTAACTCTATCCTCGTGTGAAGCTGAGTTCATGGCGGCAACCGCAGCAACATGTCAAGCTATATGGTTGAAGGGAATTTTGAGTGAAGTGACTGGAGACGAGCAGAATCCAGTTACACTCTACGTGACAATATGTCCGCAATAGCGCTGATGAAGAACCCAGTGTTTCGTGGTCGGAGAAAACACATAGACACTCGATATCATTATATTCGCGAGTGTGTAGATAAGCAGAAGATCATCGTGGAGTTTGTCAACACGAAGGAACAGCGGGTAGACATACTCACCAAGGCTCTAGCAACAGTTAAGTTCGTTGAGATGAGAGAGCTTCTCGGAGTGAAGAACATCAGCTAAAGTCAAGTTTACGGGGGAGAATGTGAGTTTAAGCATGACTTGGCTCAACTCCTAGCAGAGATTTCCCCACCAGAGCTTTCCCTAGCAGAGAAGATCCCGACCAGAGATCTTCCTAGCAGGAGTTCACCCACCAGAGAACTTCCCACCAGAGATGGGTCCGACCAGAGAATCCTCCTAGCAGGAATGGGCCCTACCAGGAATGCTCCTCCAAGAGATGCCCCTACCAGAAGAACTCCTAGCAGGAGTTCCACGAGCAGAAAGAGAGCCTAGCAGTGCTGCTTGGAACATACGACCAGAAGCCAAACTTGAGGAGCAAGTTTGGAGATTTGATTTGATTTGGTTTTCTTATTTTGTTAGGATTCGATTGTAAATTGTAAAGATATGATTGAGTCTATTTTAGGAAGCTTTAGCTGGGGTTTCGTTTTTCTGGGCTCTTAGAAATACTAGTGTTAGTGTTTATTTTCTTGTAACTCCATTATTGCGATTTTTTCTTCAGATTAATCATAGAAGCTTTTCTCCCAAGTTCTTGTTTCTTTTTTCTTGTTCTACGTTTGTTCTTCGGCAGATCCATTCCCATTGGGAACCAACACGCAACACCATCGACGAGTACCCCCGATTCTGCAACCTTCGTCTGACACCGTGCCCTAAGGAAGGCCTCGACATTCTTAAATGGTGGCACGCAATCGATCGGAGTATCTTGTTTTATCCTTGTTTCTCGTGACATTCTCACAATCCCGGTCTCAACGGTATCATCGGAGGCGGCATTCTCAATGGCCTGAAGGATGTTAGAGCCTCGCCGCAATTCTACAAAATCATTGATGGTCGAGATCCTTATGCTTTTGAGAGATTAGATTATGGCCAACAAGAGACAACAAGAAAACGATATGTTCGACCGAGAAATGGCGAATTACTTTTCGCAGATTCAAATGTAATTCGTTTTAAATTTTTTCGTTTTCTTATTGTACTTTGAATTTATAACTTCGTATGCCGTTCGAAATTTGGTTGTAGTTGTACCTTTCCGTATCCGACCTTCGAGTTTGTTGAAGTTGAATAAAAAACACATATTTACTTTCTTTTGTTTTTCATAATTATTTTTTTAATATTTAAAACACTCAAAATAATTTTAGAATTTAAAATTAATTTTTTTCAAAACCGAAATTAAGTACCAAAATGTTAGATTTGAACAACTAAACGAAATTAGGGACTAAAAAATAAATAACACAATCAAAAAAGCAAAAAAACCAAACCCGGATCCGGATATATCTGGGGATTTTTTTTCCCGGCCCGGATATATATCTGTATCCGGGATTTTGAAAAAAAAAAAAAACAAAACAAAACCCGGATGGGTTTTTGGTATACATTTTGGGGACAACTCACTCTGTAAGTTTTAAAGAAAAAAAAAACCTAGGCACGTAAATTGTCACTTTAAAATAAGAAACGAAAAAAAAGTCACATGAAGAGATATAGAGTTGCCTCATCCTATACATCATTCAGTCAGAGGCTTGTTTACTTGTGTCAAGAAATAATTTAAATCATATTCATTATTTGAAGTGACACAATCTTTATCCCATCCCATCTGCCAAATTCCAAAAATCATTAATTCATATTTCGTACTAATGGCAAAAATATCCAAAATGTAGTCAACTAAGTCGATTTAGAAAAATTACTTAATTTTATTTATAAAAAAACGTAGTACTTTTGTTGGGTTTTTTGATAAATTTTCTCAATCTCGGGTTCAAAAATAATCTGGGATATCATAGAAATAATGATCTAGAATATATTCGAATAGTAAGATAAGAGATTCGATACGTTACCAGTGAAGATTAAGTCTTGACTTTGCCATCACCTTTTCTTGCCTATTACTTTCGCTTGTCCATTTTCCCATTGTGTATACTTGGGCATCAACTAGTATTTTAATTATATTATTTTGCTGACAAAGTGCATGTTTTGTAGATCTAAAATGCTTTCCCAACTCCCCAATATACAATCGATATAAGGAGAATTCCTCTTCCTCATTTGTCTTATAATATTTTGAGGAAAAAGTTCCACAATATTTGAACCAACATTTGGTATCAGAGCGAGGTTCTGAGTGTGGTTGTTAGATCTCCTGAAAGTCTTAGTATGCTCTGTGGTTGCGGTTCTGACTGATCTTCCACATCAGAAACGAATTTCTTGAGATTTTACTGTGTGAGTTTTTGTGTCGAGGTTCTGCCAACACGATGTTTGATCTCCAAGTTGTCGGAGGAATCAAGAAACTCAACAACAACAACTACAATACATGGGCAACATGCATGATGTCCTATTTTCAAGGGCACGGCCTATGGGAGGTCGTCGGCAGAAGCGAAACTATGCCGCCGGAGGAAGATGCTAACGGCACCCTACGCAAATTGAGAATCAAAGCAGGCAAAGCAATGTTTTCTCTGAAGGCCACCGTTGAAGAAGAGATATTGGAGCACATTCGAAACGACAAGACGCCCAAAGAAGCATGGGAAACGTTCACGACGCTTTTCTCTAAGAAAAACGATGCGAGACTACAACTGTTGGAGAACGAGCTATTCTCAATCACACAACGGGACATGACGATTGCGCAGTATTTCCACGAGGTCAAGTCGATCTGTCATGAGATTGGCGATCTTCATCCGAAGTCCGTCATCAGAGATGCTCGTAAGAAGAGGATCATTATCTACGGGATAAGACCGGAGTATCAAAGCTTCGTGATTGCTTTACAAGGATGGACCGTTCAACCATCACTTGTAGAGTTTGAGAATTTTCTAGCAAGCCAAGAAGCAATGGCTAAGCAAATGGGAGGCACTACTTTCGGCCCCAACCACAAATTCTTGCCGAGGTAGTGGGTCCCCGAGGGGGTAGATCTCCCGCAGTATAGACCCATGGAAGGCGGTGAAGCCGAGGCGAGCTTCAACAGGATCCACAAAGCCCTCCTCGACAACCCTCGTCGGGACTGGAGCAAAGATTTTGGGGGTCAGCGCCTCGCGAAGTCTAGTGTTTATCAGTTAGTCCGGATTCCCGGACCTTCCCCAGATACTCTTCTTCCGGTGGGATTTTCTCGCAAGCCCGCGCCGGAAGAGCTTCCTGTGGAGCGGAGGAAAATTGCTCCAAAATCAAAGAAAAGATCAAAACGGATCCCATCAAGAAGAAATGGGAAGCCCCCGTCCAGGGCAAGAAAATCGTCCAGAAACCGTTAGAATCCCAGGTGCAATCTGACGCTCCTCGCTCCCTGGGCCTTACCCCTCAAGGGGGTAGCTCGTCGGGCAAGAGGTCTCCGAAGGGTACTCGCGATGAGCAGCGCTTGAAGTTAAGGTCGAACCCCATTGCCCTTCATTCTTCGGGTACTCATTGTTCCTCGACGAAGTCTCCTCGAGGAGATACGGGCTTCTCTATTCTTTGTCCTTTGAAGGAGTCGTCCCAAGTTGATACGTCTTCAGGTAGACGGCCATCTAGAGAGATATCTAACGCCCCTCCTGCGAGGATGGTCAAGATTTTCGCTGCGACCGCCGAGCGTAGAACTGCTACTCCTATTCAAGAGGCTACGATGGAGATCCCGGGCCTTGCGCCACCGAGTGGAAGAGCACCATCTTCGGGGGCAAGGGATGGCTTCGACGATGATTTCGACGATCTCGCCGTGGTACCGCCTGCCCTTCCTCGGGAAATGCAGCAAATTTCCCTTGCTTTGCGGAATATCTGGGCACTGAGCAAGCCTATTCTCACTGTGGGGAATATCGCGCTCCCTGTCAAGAGCTTTCTCCTCCGCCATCGGGGAGGTTCCTGCCGGAGTTGTGCGGGAGTCCGCCGTTGACCTATTGCCTCTGATACCGACATCCGTTGAGGATCGGGGACATGTTGCTTCCATCGGGCAAGAAGGAGAACAAAGATAGGCTTCTGAGCGCGTCAAGCCGTGGAATGGCACGGGTGAAAACTCTGAGCTAACCCAGCAAGGAACGGGGCGAGGAGATCTCATCGAGCCAATTCGGCAAGACGGGGATCACGATGGGACTTCCGAATTCGTCGACCAAGGGTCCGTTCAGGAGGGAGTTCACGCTCGAATCGAGGAAGAGCCATCAAGTCTGCTTCCCGAGTTTGCTCCCTCTGAGCCTTCCCAGTCGGTGGTTTCCTCCAATGCTCCCATAGCTGGTGTTGTAGGGGATTTGGCAGCCGCGGCGGTTTCCGAGCCTGTCAGTGTTGCCAACTTACAAGTTTCTCTCGCTCTCCCTTCCGATACTCTCGCAGCACCTTCAGGGAGTGTTATCTCTCCGAGTCGGGGCACGTCTCCTAGTACAGACGTCTCGGCGCATCCTTCCCCTTTGCGGTTCTCAGGTGAGGCGTTTTCCTCGAGGTCGCTGCTTCAAGGTCGCTTCCCGCTCACGCCATCTCCGAGCGGGTCTCCCGGGGAATGGGGGTTTATTCCTCCGCAGCGTGCAGGGGTCTGACCCTGGGAGCTACGGGCGATCAAGAGCTCTATGAGCCCCTCGAGGAGACTGAGGGGTATCATGACGGGACCGCGCATTTCTTCCGGGCTTTGGCGCGGTTCAATGACATGATCGTCTGTGGAAGCAGTCTGTCATCAAGGCCGAGACGGAAGCATCGGCGGCAAATGAGCAGCTCGCAGCTCTCCAAGGCTTGTTCGAGATTTCCTGTCGCAATGAGCGGGAACTTTGGGAACGGGCCGCGCAGCTCTTCTCGGATCTCGATGAAGCCAGATCCGCAATGGAGCTTGAGATCTCGCTTCGTCGGGTCGCTGAGGCCGTGCTCACGGAGTACAAGAGTTCTTTGGCCGCCAGGGAAGAGTTCCTCAGAGAAGAGCAGGAGCGTTCTCGCTAACACGAAGCAGAGCTCTCTGAGGAGCTTCAAAAAAAGATTAAACGTCTTGCTCGGATCGGTGTGGCTATCGATATGCCCCCTGAAGAAGAGGATCTCTTGGTTCCTCGGGTTAGCGCTGTACTTAAGGAGCTTGTCGCGGGCAAAGAGGAGGCAAAGACTGAGGCCAAAGAGCGTCACGGCCGGGAGTGTTTGTTTGAAAATGCCCAAGCCAAGCTGAAATGCGCCTCGAAAAGGTTTGGATTTCTTAACTAGGCCGTCGACGCCCACCGCCGGGCTGCTGCTTACCAAGCCAACGTCCGCGTGGTAGAGAGGATTCCTATTACGGCGACTATCAAAGGTCTCAAGACCCTCTTGCCGAAGTGGCGTGAGCTTCACGCCGCGAGTCAGGGCGCAGCAAGCGAGCTGGAGAAGAAAGCCGCCGGGGACCCCAATTCTCCGTTGTTATCCCCCTGCAGGCCGCCGGAAATTGACAAGCATCGAATAGAGGACCTCCTACCAGTGGGTAACCCCCTCGAGCCTTCATCGCGCTCGCGCTTTATTATATCTTTTCGTATTCGTACCTTAAGTTTTCCTTCTCAGGCCGAGGTTGATCTTGTGAGGGGATCCTTGGAGGAGGAAATTTCCCTTCGCAAGGCCGTGTAGATGAAGCTTGAGGAGCGTACTGCCGAGCGCAATGAGGGCAGACGTCTTCTTGCTATTGCCGAGGAGTCTCTCATCAGGGAGCGGGAACATTACCGCCAATGCGAGGAGAATCTCACGGAACAACTTCGGCAGTCGGACGAGCGTCTCGCTCGGATTGCCAAGGCTATGGATTTGCCTTCCGGTCAAGAAGAGCATACCTCTTTTCGGGTCTGAGATGCGATGAAGAAGCTTACTGACGACCGTGATGCAGTAAGGGGCGAGGCGATCGAAGAGAAATTTGCTCGGAATCGCGTTTTCATCGCTGCGACGGACAAGTTGGTGCGCGCCTTCGGGAGACTGGATGCCCTCGAGGCGTCTGCCAGAGTTAATCGCGCATTGGGTGGTGTCCTTGCGAGTATTCGGCTCGTCGAGGAGTATCCTCGCTGCTCGACCCTTGGCGAGATCCGGCAGAAGGAGCTGCCAACGTGGCGAAAGCTGGAAAAAGAGTTCCAAGCCGAGCTGACTGAGCTAGAGAAGAAAGCCGCCGGTGATCCTAATTCTCCTCCACTTTCTCCTTGCGTCTCTCGTGCTGTGGTACGGGGTAGTTTAGCTTAGAATCTTGTAACTCTATTCTCCCTTTCTGAGCTTGTCTAACTTTTCTTGAGCTTGTTCATCTTTTGACTGTACGTCGTGTTCATATTTCCTCTTTTCAGGCTTGCCTAGAATCTGAGCATCTCAGCTTTGCAAGGGCTTCTTCGAGCCTACTTGTGCATTTTCCCAACGAGGATCCCGCGCGCTTAGCCGTTATGGAGGAGATAGTTGAGGATGTTCTCGATTGAAGCTGCGATACTCTCCTAGGAGAAATTGCCGACCGGGTGCTCGGCGATCACCCCATTAATGGCGACGTGGCTCGGTTACAGACTTAACTTCTGGCAGAAATTATTGTGGACAATTCTCTTGTAAAGATGACTCTTACTGTGATATTCTTTTTTAAACTTATGCTTTGAATCGACTGAATAAAATATTTTATTTCATGCCTCTTTCATTCATCGGCGATATTCATTTCGCTCTTTGCTCGGCCCTCTCACCGAGCAGCCTTTTGTAGGCATTCTCACCGTGGGCACTCTCACCCTTTTTTTTGTAAATTTTGCTTGGAACTCTCGCCGTTGTTAATATTTGTGGCAGTGGGCTTTATCAGGTACTAGCCGACTAGTTTCCAAGATCCCGTCGAAACTTATGCCATAATTTGTTTTGCTTGGCACTCTCGTCCTTTCAATTTTTGCTCGGCACTCTCGTCGTTGTTAATATTTGTGGCAGTGGGCTTTATCGGGTACGAGCCGACTAGTTCCAAGATCCCGTCGGAACTTTTGCCATAATTTGTTTTTCTTGGCACTCTCGCCTCTTTTAATTTTTTCTCGGCACTATCGCCGTTGTTAATATTTGTGGCAGTGGGCTTTATCGGGTACGAGCCGACTAGTTTCCAAGATCCCGTCGGAACTTTTGCCATAATTTGTTTTGCTTGGCACTCTCGCCTCTTTTGATTTTGGCTCGGCCATCTCGCCGTGGGCACTCTCGCCTCTTTTAAATTTTTCTTGGCACTCTCGCCATGGGCATTGTCGCCTCTTTTTATTTTATTTCGCTTTTACACGGGATTTTTTGTCGAGTTTCTGATTCGCTTATGCGTTCTCGCCCTTTGTTATTTTTCTTTTACTCGGGATTTTTCGTCCAGTTTCTAATTTGCTCAGGCGCTCTTGCCCTTTGTTATTTCGCTTTTTCTCGGGATTTTCGTCGAGTGTTCTTTTCATCCGTATTCGTCAGGCGAACATTTCGCCTGACTCTCAAAATTGCTCGCGATAATAATGCAAACAAGCATCGTTCGAACCGAAATAAATAATAGATTACGCGAAAGAAAAAAGAAAGGAAAAGAAAAGACACAAAATGGCGACAAAAACAAGAAAAAAGAAACATTAAAAGTCGTACGCGTGCAGTTGTAAGGAATTTAGGGGGCGACCGGGTCTTGCTGAGAAATCCCTCGTTTCCTTCGCGCTGAGCTGCGCATATTTCTTAGTCGGGATGTTCTTCTTCCGTGACTGTTGTGCAGGCCGAGGATACGATCTTCTTTGTTGGGATCCAGTCGGGATACCATTTGTTGGAACCGTTGCACATGTAGGCGTACCAACAGATACCCAGACCTGTGCACGACATACAATATCCACAAACTGGTTTTCCGTACCTTCGGCGGATGCACGGTGGGGTGTGAGCGTTCTGTATATTTCTCTTTGAATAATTCTCGTAGACCAAATTGGTCCGGTTGCAGAACATGCAGAATTCCATGTCGAGCAGATGGCTATGCAGCGAGGGGAAAGGTTTCTCGGGGCTTTGCGTTGGGCTTTCAGCGACGAGTAATGAGGGTAAATCTACGACTTTGGCATGGGCTCATTCTTGGTAACTATATTTGAGCCCGTTGATTCTTAGGAACTTGATCCCATGCTCGACCGTCGATAGGTTATCGACTATGTCGTCGATGGTTATCTGGAGGCAGTCCGGCACGCATAATTTTTTGATCGTTAGGTTGTTCTTCAAGACTACCCTTAGAGCAGTGTTCGTGATCCAGTAGCAACTGTACAGCGTCAGGGTCTCCATTCTTCCTCGGGATCTTGCTGCCAAGCTCAGAAAATTCTCGTCTTCGACCTTGTCGCGCATTGACTAGTCGAATTTGAGGTTTCGCCATAGAAGGTTGTTCGTTCGAACTTCTTCCCCCAATGACGGGCACACCATCTCAACCGCGAGGAGCTCCTCGAGGCTTAGATATAGCAGGACGAAGTAAATGGCGGGATGCGCAGTTTCAGGTTCACCAGCATTCGTCGGCACACGGTGTTGGGCGTGTTCGTCGCGTGAACCCTGAGCTTCGGCTTCTGAGCTTTGTGCGATCATTTCGTTGACGTTTCTCGTCCTTCAAATTCCTGGCTGTGTTAGAAAGAAAAACAAAGGGCCCCTCGATGGGCGCCAAACTGTTGAGGGCGATTTTCACCGCCCTTTTTCAGTCACACAAATAAACACCAAATAACAACTAAACAACAACAATCAGTGGATATCTCTGTTTTATTATGTTTTCCAAAAAAAAGGGCTCGGTTTTCTTCCGTTTAATAGCTGGACAGATGAAGGATCGTGAGCCAAAACGATCTCTTTGGTTTATTTTTCCTCTCTTTTACAGGGTCTCTCGCTCTCCTCTTTTTCCTTCCCCTGCAAATGAGGCTTATCTCGCCTTTTATAGAGTTTACATTAAGTCTCCTTTGCGGTTTTCCCGCCCTTTCTCTAATCATTCCCTTCCTGGAGTTACTCGAGGGGAAGCGTGACCGTTCCTTGCTTTATGTCACTTCTGAGCATACTGTCCTTTTTGGTAGGTTAGCCTCATTAAATGCGCATCTCTTCGGCCGTCATTCGGCCCTGCGATCCTCGTTGCTGGCGCTCCTCATCAAGTGGGTAGGTCGGCTTCATTAAATGCACGTCCTATCAGCCGTCACTTAGCTCTGCTGCGATCATGATGAGGAACCTTATCAAGGCAGTAGGTCGGCCTCATTAAATGCACGTCCTATCATACGTCCCTTGGCTCTGCAGTGATCATGATGACGAATTTCCTCGTCGCGTGCGATGGGACGCTTCATCGCAGCTGATTCTTACGCCAGCCATACCTCCTCGCGGATGATTTTCCCCGGGAATAACTCTCCTCGGATGAAGACCTCCTCGCCTTCCCTCGTGTCGTTTTTGAAATAAACGACACGAGTTGTGTTGAGGATTGATTTGGTTTCCGACCTTAACATTGATCGCGATCATTTGGATGCATTTTTCATACATCTACTCGTTGTGTTTCTTAATAATTTATGAGCTCTTAGAAATCCTATGACATTAGGGAATAACGATGTCCTGGTCAAATTCTCTACGATGAAAGAATACCTTATTATTTATATATGTTCCATATATGTTTTGGCTTATAATAAGAGGGAAGGCAAGAGACTTTCAAGGAGAGGTTGGAGTTCGACGACGAGACAAAGATAGTGAGGCTTGTGGGTTTGGAAGGAGACGTGTTCAAGCTGTACAAGACCTTCATTCCGACCTATGTGCTCAACCCTAACCCTAATGGCCCCGGCTGCTTGGCAAGGACGTTCATTGAGTACGAGAAGTTGAACAACGATGTTCCTGCTCCGGATAACTACCTCAACATGGCTGTCAGTATGGCAAAAGACATTTGCGCTCATTACTCTAAGGTTCCGAGTTCTGATCATTAAGCATATATAAATAGCATATATAAATATTATATATATATATTACTTAGTTATAATAAACATACTATATATAATTTGAGCCAACGAAGTGTTATATGTATGGCCAATGATCACAAAGGCATAGCTGAGACCGAAGTGGAAGTGAAGGCGACTCCCGAGCAGTTCTATAACATGTGGAGGAGAGCCGCACACCAGCATCCCGACGTCGCCGGCCATATCCAAGGCGTTGAGCTGCATAAGGGTGATTGGGACCACCATGGCTCTATCAAGAACTGGAACTATACTATTGGTAACCTATACAGTCAAAATTCCCATTGTTATTGATATTACTCTATAAGAAATAAGCTTTTCGTTTTTATTTTAGTAAGATAAGAATATTTCAATATACTTGTTTAACTTTAAATACACATTCTAAACGAGTATTTATTGTTTGTTCAAATATTCATATCAATTGCGGTATTATTATTAGAGGGAAGGCAAGAGACTTTCAAGGAGAGGTTGGAGTTTGATGACGAGACAAAGACGGTGAGGCTCGTGGGGCTGGAAGGAGACGTGTTCAAGCTGTACAAGACCTTCATTCCGACCTATGTGCTCAACCCTAACCCTAATGGCCCGGGCTGCTTGGCGAAGACTTTCATTGAGTACGAGAAGCTGAGAGACGATGTTCCTGCACCCGACAACTACCTCCACATATGGCTGTTAGTATCGCAAAAGACATTTGCGCTCATTACTCCAAGGTTTCAGTCTGATCATTCCGACGGAGGAGTGGCGAAATATATATATATATATATATATATATATATATATAAAAAATATATAGCTGTGTGTAATCTTAAAGCGCTTGATAATAAAAGGGTCGTGTGCGATCCAATTGTTGTGTGATGTATTGTGTTGTGGTTAAAGCTATATAAAGCGAGCTCTTTTTGCTATTTGGTTAAGACTTGCTTAAATGTATCTGAAATGTGCTCTCCTCCGTTAATTTTTGCGTATAAATTTTTTTTAGCAAGTCATTAAAAGGGCTTAGGGCTCAATTTTTATTTTTAATTTTAATTCACGGTTAATATGAGTGCACATTAATAATATAAGTCATACGCAATCAAAAAGTGCTCTAATAAACAATATTAACACGTAAAATGCGGGTTTAAAAAAAATGAAATACGGAAGAGAAAATGAGCGGGTTATCTCCCGCCATTGTTTCATTTTCGAGCTAGCTTTTCTTCATTCTTCTACTTACAGCTCTCGCTCTCACCGTTAGACGGTGAATTTCGAAAAATATTGAAGGGGTATTTAGGTCTTTATATACAATAAAGTTTACGACGTTCTTAGTGATTACTCAAGGCGGTATTATCCTGCTTTTGAACTTTGGTTTTAATAGTAAGTGTTGTGAGCTTAAGCTTGACTTAGTCCGGATGACGACCAGAACCCAGGACGGGCAGAAACACTTGCGAAGAGTCAGCCCGGGTACCGACCAGAACAGAAGACGGACAGCCGTTCAGCCCAGCTCGGGTGAACACAAACAGAGAGTCAGCGAAGAAGGCAAGCTCAGCCCGGAGCATACGAGCAGGTCAGCTCGGGGACAGATAGAGTGTCCGGGTAGGAAATAGAAAGTCTACTCAGAAAGGAAAGCGTGTAGCTTGAGGAGCAATCAAATTAAGTCAAAGATTTGGCGACATAATTTAGGGTAGTTTCCAGATTTAGTACGATTCTGTTAGCTAGGGTTTTGCCTATGTGAGGCCTATATAAACCTAGCATTGTACACTATAAATAAGAGTCGTAAGTAGTGCGTAGATTTGAGTCCATTAAGGTTTTTGAGTTATCTCTTTGTAATTGCCTTCGATATTAATCAGAGAATTTATTCTCTCAAATTTGTGTTCTTAGGTTCGTTTGATTCATGGTGATTATTCGTGTTATTCGCAGATCTGTGAATTGGGATCCAACAAGTCGTATCAGAGCATCAATCGAAGAACATGTCTTCATCAGAATCGACGATCGGAGATCTGGTTGTGAAGAAACCAGAATCCAGGGAAGGCACACTGACACTCCATTACCCATGCTCGCGAAGAGCAACTACGCCGTGTGGGCGCTGAAGATGAGGATGAATCTGCAAGCGCAGGGAGTGTGGGAGGCTATTCAAGGTGGCGATTCAGAAGGACGCAAAGAAAGAATGGCACTCGCAGCTATCTACCAGGCTGTTCCAGAAGAACTCATTCTCATGCTCTCCGAGAAGGATTCTACAAAAGAAGCATGGAAGACGCTTCGGACTATGCACATGGGCGCAGATCGCGTCAAGAATGCCAAAGTTCAGACCCTGAAGAGTGAATTCGACGTCATGCGGATGAAGGAAAGCAAGTCGGTGGACGACTTCGCTCTAAGACTCACGTCCATTGTGACAGGCATATGCTCGCTAGGAGACAAGGTGGACGAGACCACTATTGTCACGAGATTTCTACGTGCGTTGCCTTGCACGTACATGCAAATAGTGACGTCGATATAGCAGTTCGGCGATATCAAGACCATTACGGTTGAGTAGGTCGTTGGGTGTCTCAAAACCCACGAAGACAGACTTTGGGGTTACGGCGACAAAGGAGACGAGCACAATCTCCTTCTCACGCATGAGGAGTGGACGTCGAGACAGAGGAGATCCGAGGTAGCCGAAGTCTCCTCAAATATCTCAAGACGGAACAACTACAGTGGACAGGTCCGAGGACACGGACAAGGTCGAGCACGAGGTCTAGGAAAAGATTCGCGAGGACGCGGAATCAGCTCGAGCCGTCAAAAAGGACCGACTAGGAGAGACAAGAGCACGGTGAAGTGCTACTCTTCTCAGAAGCTCGGGCACTACGCATCGGAGTGCTGGAGCAGGAACCAGGGCGAGGAGGCGAATGTAGCGAGATTCCCAGACGACCAGCTGGCATTGCTGTTTGCCGAGCAGGTAACGCACACCTGGCCAGACAGAACGGCGAGCTTGTAGCCGAGGAGGATTGTCCGAAGGATATCAGTGATCAGCTAATCGGCGAGGAGAAAGCCGAGCAGCGCTACCCAAAGAAGACCAGCGAGCAGGTCTTCCTCATCGAGGACAAGGTTTTTGCAAACCTCCTCACGCAAGATGAGAAAAAATTTAGTATCGACGTATGGTATCTTGACACCGGTGCGAGCAACCACATGACCGGGGACCGAGCTAAGTTTGAAGAGCTCGATGAGAATATCATGGGCAACGTGAAATTCGGTGACGAGTCCATCCTAGAGATCAAAGCCAGAGGGTCGATCCTGTTCGAGTGCAAGAATGCCGACCAGCGTTTGATGACCCAGGTTTACTACAACCCAAATTTGAAGAGCAACATCATCAGTTTGGGACAGATGACGGAGATCGGGAATACGGTGGTGCTAGCCGGGTCCTACCTGAAGATATGGACTAAGGATTGAGTGTTGTTGATGAAGGTGGAGAGGACACCAAACAGACTCTACAAAATCCTCTTGAAGACGTGCCAGCCCGTCTGCCTCATGGCGTCGATGGAAGATCCGGCTTGGCTATGGCACGCTCGACTCGGACACGTGAACTTTCACGCGCTCAAGATGATGGGGAAGACCTGCTATGTGAGAGCTGCATGATCGCGAAGCAGGCGAGGATACCCTTCCCAATCAAGGCTAAGTTCTGAGCCGACAGACCCCTACAGTTGGTACACGCTGACCTCTGCGGTCCGATCACCCCTGCGACGATGGCCGGAAACAAGTACTTCTTCCTACTTGTTGACGACTACAATCGTTGGATGTGGGTGTATATGCTCAAGGAGAAGAGTGAAGCTTTCGAGACCTTTAAGATGTTCAAAAAGCTCATGTAGAATAGCACAGTGCATAGGTTGAAGGTCTTGCATACAGACCGAGGTGGAGAATTCACTTCACAGCAGTTCGGAGAATTCTGCGATCAGGAAGAAATTCAGCGACACCTGTCCGCACCCCACACGCCTCAGCAGAATGGTGTAGTGGAACGACGAAATCGGACTGTGATGAACACAGTAAAGAGCTTGCTAAAGAGTATGCAGGTTCCAGCCAGGTTTTAGGGAGAAGCAATGATACATGCGATCTATCTGCTTAATCTTTTTTTGACCAAGGCACTAGGAGAGTGCACTCCCTACCAGGTGTGGTACGGGAAGAAACCCCACTTAGAGCACTTGAAAGTGTTCGGGAGCTCCTCACATGTGAAGTTTGCGGGCCCTAATATCAAGAAGCAGGATGATCGGAGTCAGAAGATGGTGTACCTTGGAGCAGAGGAAGGAAGCAAGGCACACAGATTCTACGACCCACAACGCGGCAGACTCCAAGTGAGCAGAGATGCTGTGTTCGAAGAAGAGATGAAGTGGGATTGGTGCGACGAGAAGAGAGAACCCGAGCAGAACTCAGTGGAGTTCATTGTCGAAGACGACCACGATGTCACCGAGCAGGAACTGCCCGGAACACCCAACTCGGGAACAGTCTTGCCAGAAATGAGGGAACTCAGCCTGGAGCACCCCAGACACACCACGGACACCAAGTCCGAGCAGGACTAGCCCATCCAGTTCGGGAGATTCCTCCATCAAAGACGGACCTCAAGGATTCCGAACTCTAGCCGAAGTCTACGAGCAGACTCAAGAGGTGGATCTAGAGGAACTTTCATTTCTATGCACAGAGGAGCCAGCCAACTTCCAAGAGGCAGCAGCCGAGCAGGAGTGGCAAAAAGCGATAAAGAAGGAGATGGAGTCCATCGAGAAGAACAGGACATGGGAGCTAACCGACCTTCCAAAGGGTCACAAGTCCATCTGCCTAAAGTGGGTGTACAAGCTGAAGAAGGAAACAGAGGGGAATTTCCTTAAGCACAAGGCAAGACTGGTAGCTAAAGGCTACGTGCAGAAGAAAGGCATAGATTTTGACGAAGTCTTTGCACCAGTAGCGAGACTGGACACAATCAGACTGATCCTTGCCTTAGCAGCGCATCGAGGATGGGATGTTCACCACATGGATGTCAAATCGGCATTCCTAAATGGTGACCTCGAGGAAGAAGTGTACGTCAAGCAAGCAGAAGGGTTCGGCATCATAGGCGAGGAGCAGAAGGTGTACATGCTATCCAAGGCCCTATACGGGTTGAGACAAGCACCAAGGGCATGGAACATTCGTCTCGACAAAAGCTTGAAGAACCTTGGATTTTCAAAGTGCCCGAGGGAGTAGGAAATCTACACAAGGAGTACCGGAAAGGAAACTCTGATCGTGTGAGTGTATGTGGACGACCTGATCGTCACAGGATACAGCGCAGGAGGCGTAGATGGATTCAAGGAACAGATGATGGCCGAATTCGAGATGAGCGATCTCGGATTACTTTCCTACTATCTCGGGATTGAGGTGGAACAGAGGAATGACTGTATAACGTTGAAACAGTCGGCCTATGCAAAGAAGATCTTTAAACAGTTCGAGATTGAGACTGTAACTTGAGCAAGTACCCCATGGAGGCAAAGCTGCAGCTCGGGAAGGATGCTGAAGGAAAGAAGATAGATCCCACGGGCTAAATACGCATGATCGGGTGTTTGAGGTATCTCACTCATACCCGACTAGACATTGCACACGCCGTCGGAATAGTCAGTCGCTACATGGAGAACCCCATGAGTGCACATCAGCAGGCGGTGAAGCACATATTGCGTTATGTGAAGGGGACGACGGACTACGGGATCCAGTACAACCGAGGAAGTGAAGCATAAGTGCTAGTCGGTTTTACGGACAGTGATCTGGCCAGTGACATCGACGATAGAAAGAGCACCGGAGGGATGGCGTTTTATCTCAACGGGAATCTAATCACCTGGCAGTCTCAGAAGGAGCAGACAGTAGCTTTATCCTCGTGTTAAGCAGAGTTCATTGCGGCAACCGCAGCAGCATGTAAGGCTATGTGGTTGAAAGGGCTACTCAGTGAGATGACGGGTTCCGAACATAAACCACCAACTCTCTACGTGGACAACAAGTATGCAACCGCGTTAATGAAGAATCCAGTGTTTCACGGACGAAGCACATACATCGACACGAAGTATCATTATATTCGTGAGTGTGTGGAGAAGCGACAGATTGTCGTAGAGTTCATCAGCACAAGGGAACAGCAGGGAGATATTCTTACCAAGGCATTGGCGAGAGTGAAGTTCGCAGAGATGAGAGAGTTTCTCGGATTAAAGAGTGTAGCAAGTCAAGATTATGGGGGAGAATGTGAGCTTAAGCTTGACTTAGTCCAGATGACGACCAAAACCCGGGACGGGCAGAAACACTATTGAGAAGGGTATATATCTAAGTGAAACATGATTGAAATTAGTGTTAGTTCATCTATAATGACAATTTTAATACTGATACATCGGGGGGTTAGTATCCTCGATCATATAATTAGAGTACCTAACACTAATATTTATTAATTAGGATAGTAGTCCAGAATGAAGATACATACCGAGATAGTATCCCTAGTTATAGTATAAGTCGGGGTAATACCCTTAATATCGTTTCAAATATCAATGATAGTCAACTTAATTTGAATATATTTAAAATTATTGAAAAATAGCTTTAAAATGTTTTAGGCAAAATTCTTGATCACGATGCATGACAAATTTACCGGCTGATTATTTTCTATTACTCAAAACTATGATACAATAACCACTTATAAAATAGGACTTTATAGCAACTTTCCCAGTAACATATAACTTGTATTATTATCTAAAGATTTTGAAAGAAAAAAAAAAGATATGAATTATTTGAAGTTTGAGAATTGAGATCTAGTAAGAGAAAAAATATAGTCTAAAACATGGTATCAAATATCTCGCCGGGCCACTGATATGTTGCCGATATATCTCTCTTTGGAGATATGCAAAATGATATTCACTAATAAGTGTTCATTAATGACAAAGTATATTGTGAAGAGTGATATCTTTTTGGTCAAAAGTCACTTTCCGAAGGGTTGCAACGTTTATTGAAGTAATTATTATTTGGTAGTTATTTTTTCGAAGGGTTGCAACTTCAAGTAAAGTAGTTATTTTTATATCCCAAAAGACACGTTGAAGAGTTGTATTATTTAGGGCTAAGAGTCACCTTCTGAATGGTCGCTACTTCTAGTGAACGGTTAGTTCTTTTATAAATACATGTGTAGATTTCAAAAGAAATCACATCTTGAGTTATTGGAATTCTCTCCCACTCTCTCTATGATTTCCAGAAACAATCGTTCTTCCCTATTTCATGCTTTACAAGCGTCTTGTGCAGCACGAATTAATGCTTGTCGTATCCTGCGGTATTCTTACGTTGTAAACCTCTAGACGATTTTGGAAGTGCTCAAAATACTATAAGGAAAGCGTACTTGATGCGCAAAATACTATAAAGAAAGCGTACTTGATGCGTGATTCAAGCCCAGACGTCTTCGATCTCAAAGAATTATCCAAAACAGTGATATCAAAAGTTTGATTCATTCATACTTTCATATGGTTTTGTACACAATATGTGCGATAAGTGTTTGTACACAAACGTGCGAGGTGACATTATGATATTCCTATGTATTTATGTTCATGATATGTTGATCATTAGCAATGACATGGATGGAATTTTGGAAACGAAGAGGTTTCTAACTTCTACATTCAATATGAAGGATCTTGGACAAGTTGACACTATTTTGGGGATCAAATTGAAACGAAATAGTGCGGGTTATGAAATTAGTCAAACACACTATATTGAAAAAGTGCTTGAAAAGTTCAAACATCTTAATTTCAAAGAAGTGAACTACACCCTATTTGATCCGAGTGTAAAATTTGATAAAAATGATGGAAGAGCCGTGGCTCAATTGGAGTACGCAAGTGCTATTGGTTGTTTAATATAGTTGATACAATGTACAAGACCCGACATAGCTTTTGCGGTTAGTAAAATGAGTAGATTTACTAGAAATTCAAGCAATGAGAATAAGAAGGCAATTGGGAGAATTTTGGTTTTCTATTAAAAACCAAGAATCTCATCCTCCAATATGGTAAAATTTCCCTCCATATTAGAAGGATATACCGACGCAATTTGGATATCGAATGTCGGAGACAACAAGTCTAGGACAGGATGTGTTTTCACACTTTCCGGAGCTGCGATTTCTTGGAAATCAAAGAAGCAAACATGTATTACCCATTCGACCAAGAACTGGACTTGTTGAGGGATCTTCTGTTAGAAGTTTTTTGGCTAAAGATAACATCTCAAAAGTGTCGATACATTACGATAGTCAAGCCACTTTAGCTAGAACATACAATGAAGTATATAACGGGAAGTCTAGACACATTAGTCTTAGACATGACTACGTCAGAAAATTGATTAAAGATGGAATCATTTCTCTTATATATGTGCGTTCAAGCTATAATTTAGCCGATCCGTTTACTAAGTCTCGAGCGAGAGATTTAGTAAAGACGACCTCGAGAGATATGAGTCTTAAACTCCTTGAATAAGAGTTCCAACAACGATGGCAGTAATGATAGATTCAATGACAATAATTCGTTATATTGGAAATTTTTAAAATTACATGATAATATTGGCTGTTACATTTGGAGGGTTGAGTTTTACTCTTAATAAAGTTTAGTCATGACGATAAGTATTTGTTAAGTGACAGAGATAGTGTAAGAACTTCAGCTATGTGAATTTCGAGATGGTGCCGTCTCAAATTGAGATTTTGGAGTTTTCTCAATAAAAAAATTCACAAGACAGGATTAGCAAATGGCCATTAACGGTGCTAAGCGAGAGATATAGGAAAAGAACCCTAAAGAGTATGTGCAATGCCTTACCGATCTTATCACAAGGAATAATAGGTTCAAAGCAAAGCTACCTGGGACTCTGATAATGTTCTGTGTTGAATTTACTAAGGATAGATTCAAATGGAAAGATACCTAACTGCATTAACACTCTTTGTTTTAATATTTCTGGAATTTTTTTCATTATTGAAATAGTGGGGGGTTGTTGGAATTGAACATATGAATTAAATATTCAATAAGTGTTCCTTAATGACAAAGTATATTGTGAAGAGTTGTATCTTTTTGGTCAAAAGTCACTTTCCGAAAGGTTGCATTTTCTAGTGAAGTAGTTATTTTTGTATCCCAACCTTCTGAAGGGTCACGACTTCTGGTGAAGCGGTTACTTAATCTTATATAAATACATGTATAGATTTCAAAAGAAAGCATACTTGATTCCTGATTCAAGCCCGGACGTCTTCGATCTCCAAGAATTATGAAACACATTCTCTACTTTTGCATGAAATTTCTGTTTGTTTTCGATGACTCTTTCTCAATCCCGAAGCGGAAATCACGGGATATCATCAAACAATATAGATCTAGAATAATTACGAGAATTAAGATAACAAATTAGAGATCGTTACCAAACTTCGGTACTTTTGCCAACAGTACCAAAAACGTTGACTTTTACCGATTCTGAAACTGGCCAATTCCTATGAGTGTACCATGGCTGAGCACTTCAAGTGTAGTGCCTCTATGTTGTCCACCACATCACTCGGGAACGTCTTGATGACTGGAAAACACCTCGGAGGATAGGTTACATCCTTCTCGGTGTTTGGATGACAAACCAATGAAGAACCAGGGAGCTAGCCAAAACTCGACTTCCTTCTAGGGAGGGGAGGTCCAATTCTCTCTGTGTGCTAGGTTTTTTTTTTTATTAGTGTTTTATAAGTCATGATTAGGTATTTATAATACCTAATATCATAAAACCTAATGGGCTTTAACTAAAGCCCAATAAGCTTTAATTAATTAAGTGTACTCATAATTATCACTCGGGCCCAAGTGGGCCCCTTATGTCGGTTATGGATTCGGGTCAATATCTGATAACCCAAAAGATAGAATATCGGGTTCGGGCATAACCTACAATCTCCCACTTGCACGAACGCACCAGATTGTTTATCTCCATGCACGTCCTGCACATAAAGTATTACTCGAAAATGCCATATTGGGTTATAGGTACATCTTCTGAGCTACTCATGCCTGATTCATCAAAGTTACAATTGAAACTTGTTTCGTTGTAAATTAATTATTGTATTCCGTTTCCGTTGCGAGTTCGGTGTGACTCTTTAGGATTCTGTAGTGTTGGCCACATACTCAGTTAGAGTATGCTAGAAATGAGTGGCCTCCACCTAGACATCACTTCCCCCAATCTACAAAATTTTGGAATCCCCTTTTATATAGGTTAATTAAGAAGAATCATGTGGTTCTTCTATATTAACATATTTTGTATATGACTGACTCCTTCAACATCTATACTACTCTAGATTTGGCACAAATCATGGTTTGGCACATCTGTTTAAGCCGTACTCTATTTTTCTGATTCGGGGGTATTAGTATTGAAACACCAAAACAAAAATACTTTTGTTTTGACTATGGCCATAGTTTTCATTTAGTTATATTTTTCAGAAGTCCCTGAGTGTATTGCCCCAAGACGAATGGGAAGATGCATGTTTTCTTGAAATATCATTCCATCCTAGAACGTTCATCACATGCCCAACTATAGCTATTATAACTTTCCTATCACGGTAAGCGTTGAGTTAATTTAAGTATGTGATTTACCCAGTGATGGACTCATGATGTTTCTCAAACTTTGGAGTATATCTTCATATCTCTAAGTTTCTCAGTGTCCCCTCATTTTAAAGTTTTGTTTCCATGTGAGAAATCTTAGAGTGCGAGTCATTCCAGCACTGCTAGTCATTCCGACTAGTGCCTATATGTATAAGAATATCTCATAGATATCAAGGATCTCTTTCCTTTCTTCTTATCTACATATACCAGTCAATTTTGAAATGTCATTTATAGTCCATCTATGTTTATTCGTAATGACTTTCTTTGACTGCGGAAAATTTAAGATTATCATTTAAGATATCTTAGGAACTGCATTTTTTTAGCTGATATCAATATTTCTAAATGACTAGGATATTGATATGAACGTTAAATGATGAAACTTGTCTTTTAAAGAATTAAGATTGTGCTTCAAATTTAATGAATAATGATTACAATAAATTTGTCTTTGAACCATAAAACGGGTTCAATGTATTAAAAATAATTGCAGACATTTATGGGTTCTTTATCCCAATATTTTCCGCATGACGAGAGTGCTTTACTTTTGACAAAGCCTTTGTCATCGGATCTGCCGCGTTGTCTTCAGTGTCTACTATTTCCATCTCTATGTCTTTCCGATCGACTATGTCTCTGATCAGATGGTATTTTTTGAGTACATGCTTTGCTGTCTTGTGTGATCTTGGTTCCTTGGCTTATGCTATAGCTCCGTTGTTGTCGCAGTATAACTTGACATGATCACCAATGCTAGGAACTACTCCAAGATCAGAAACAAATTTCTTGATCCATACAGCCTCTTTAGGAGCATCAGATGCTGCGATGTAATCAGATTCGGTGGTTGAATAAGCTATTGTAGCTTGTTTGCTACTGTTCCATGTAACAGCACCACCGTTTGCACAGAATACGTATCCTGTTTGAGATTTGAAATTATCCTTGTCAGTTTGGAAACTTACATCTGAATAACCTTAAAATATTATTTGATTTTCTCCGCCGTATGTCAAACATCTATCTTTTGTTCTTTTCAAGTAATGCAAGATATTCTTTACGGCGACCCAATGATTTAATCCAGAGTTTGATTGAAATCTACTTGTCATGTTTGAGGCAAAAACTACATATGGACGGGTACATATCATTGCATACATAATTGACCCGATAGCATAAGCATGCGGAATCTTTCCTATACATTTTATTTCTTCGAAAGAAATCGGACATTGCTTCTTTGTCAGGTATGTTTTATGTGTCATCGGAGTGAAACCTTTTCATGATTAATCCATGTTAAACCTTTTAACGATTTTATCGATATACGTACCTTGACTTAGAAATAAGATTCTTTTAGTTCTATTTCTTTGAATCTTTACGCCTAAGATATAAGCAGCTTCTCCTAAGTCTTTCATTGAGAAACATTTTCTCAACCACTCCTTTACTGCTTGGAGTTCAGATGTATCGTTTCCTATTATCAATATGTCATCTACATAAAGAATCAAGAAAACAATTATGCTCCCACTAGATTTGATATACACACATGGATCGTCTTTGTTATTTATGAAACCAAACTCAGTGATCGATTCATCAAAACGACGATTCTAACTTCGAGATGCTTGCTTGAGACCGTAAATTGACCTTTTCAATTTACAAACCTTGCTAGGTTGTTTGTGGTCAATGAAACCTTCAGGTTGTGTCATGTACACATCCTCTTCCAGAACACCGTTCAAGAACGCGGTTTTAACGTCCATTTGCCAGATTTCATAATCATGAAATGCTGCAATGACTAGCAAGATTCTTATTGAATTGAACATGGCAACTGGTGAGAATGTTTCGTCATAGTCTATACCATGAATTTGTCGATAACCCTTAGCAACTAATCTCCCTTTGTACGTTTGTACTTTTCCATCCATGTCAATTTTCTTATTGAAGATCCATTTGCACCCAATGGGTTTTGACCCTTTGGGAGCATCAACAAGGTCCCATACCTCGTTGTTGTACATGGAGTCCATTTCATAGTTCATGGCTTCCAACCATTTCTCTGAGTCATCTCCTAACATTACTTCTTGTAAGACTCAAGTTCTTCACCCTCATCCTCATGAATTGTTTCATCTTCTATTGAAACAAGAAGATTCAATTTCGGAGGAGGTTGACTCTCTCAGGTTGATTTTCGAGATGTCAGTGTGTAATCAGGTTGCTCATTTATCCCATCTTGAATGGGTACATCGTATAGAGTTATGTTTTCTTGAGGTTATTCATTGATGATCTCGTCATTAACTTCCTCGTTAAGAATAACTTCCTGTATTGGGTTATCATTCATGATTTGATCATGGTGTGTATAACCAGATGTTTGAGCTTCTTCCGTGTCCATTTCTTGTTCATTTTGATCTTGTTCTTCATGAAGAACAATGTTTCTCCCACTAGACTTTCTAGAGATAAAATCTTCTTCTAAGAATACACCAGTTTTGGCAACGATGATTTTGCCAGTGGTTTTCTGATAGAAGTAGTACCCAGCAGTTTCTTTTGGGTATCCCAAAAAAGTTGCATTTTATTGATTTGGGGCTGAGTTTGTCAGACATTAATGTCTTGATATATGTCTCACATCCCCAGATTCTCATGAACCGTAGATTGGGTTTTCTTCCTTTCCACATCTCATATGGTGTTGAAGGAACCATCTTCAATGGCACACAGTTTAGTGTGGTAGCGGCTGTCATAAGTGTATGTCCCCATAAGGACTCAGGTAAATCTGTTTTTTTCATCATTGATCGGACCATGTCCAACAAGGTTCGATTTATTCCTTCAGAAACACCATTTACTTGAGGTGTTACTGGAGGAGTTAATGATGACACTATTCCTATTTCATTGAGATAAGCTTTGAATTCATCGCTCAAGTATTCGCCTCCTCGATCATCGGATTGTTTTTACTTTCTTGCTTAAATGATTTTCATCTTCATTCTTGAATTGCTTGAATTTTTCAAGTGATTCAGATTTGTGTCTCATTAGATAAAAATAACCATATCTACTGAAGTCATCAGTAAACGTAATGAAATATCTAAAACCTCTTTTAGCCTGAATTGGCATTGGGCCACGTACGTCAGAATGTATGAGTTCCAAAAGTCCATTCATTCTCCCATAGGTCCCTTTAAAGGACGGCTTCGTCATTTTACCGGCCAGGCAAGATTCGCATGTGTGATAAGATTCATAATCGAAATCATGCAGCATTCCATTTTTATGGAGCTGAGTTATGTGTTTCTCACCTATGTGGCCAAGTTGACAGTGCCAGAGATAGGCTAAGTTGACTTGGTTTGGTTTTGCTCTTTTACTAGCGATGTTACAGACATGATGTTTAGATGTATTTAACGTATACAAACCATTTGATAAATAAGAAATACCATAGCAAATATCATCCTTAAAAATTTCACAACGCTTGTCACCAATTTTAAAATTAAAATCTAAAACATCCAATTCTGGTATAGAAATTATGTTGTTGGTAATAGAAGGTACGAAATGACAGTCATTTAATTCTATTAAATCATTCATGCTGGGGTGTTTAGATCTACATGACCCACAAATTTTGCATCAACAGGTGCTCCATTCGCAACGCGCATGTTAGTCTCATGTTCCCTCAGCATCTTACTTTTCTTCAAGGTCTGCATGTCAGTACAAATATGAGGACCGCATGTTGTATCTTATACCCAATATTTAGAAGTTGTAAGATTTATTTCTATAACATTTATACCTGTGAGGGAGTCTTCACTCTTCTTCATCTTCCTCATCTCTGCAATATATTGGGGACAGTTTCTCTTCTAATGTCCCCTTTTGTCGCAGTTAAAACACTTATGATCGAGGGTGGGTCCAACCTTGGGTTTCATGGCTTTCGCCTTAACCTTTAGCTTATTTGGACCCTTGCCTTTCCTTTTCTGAACAACTTGATTCTTTCCCTTGAATTTTGTGATTTCCATGACATTCTTGGCATTTCCTTTGGGTACATTTACCTCAGCTGTCTGCAACATCATCTGAAGTTGATGCAGACTTTTCTTTTCAGAAGATATGTTATAATTCAGTATAAACTGATTATAAGAATCAGGGAGAGAGTTCAACACTATGTCAATGTACACATCTTCAGGGATCTTTTATCTCCTGCCTCGTCCAATTTTCTTACCAGGAGATCATTTTCAGAACATGATCATGTATATTTTTTCCTTCAAGTAATTATGCTCTCAGCAAATTTCTCATTATCCTGAATCTAGTGTGACATGCTTCACTTTCATACATCTTCTAATGATGTTGAATCATTTCCCACACAGACATGTTTTCATGCTGTTCCATGAGGTTTGAAGTCATGGTCGCCAACATGAGACAAGCTACTTCAGTAGCATCATCATTATACTTGTTATAAGCATCCTTGTTTGCTCGGGTCGCAGTAGCAGGTGATTCAGCAGGAGGCGCATCATGATGATGGCCTCCTTCTTTTCGTGCCTTAGCACTACTTTGAGGCGTCTTTGCCATTCCGAAAAATTCTTTCCGTTTAAGATGTTTTCCTTCTCAAGGATCGATTTTAGTGAGCTGTTAGACATTGTTCAAGTTCTACATAATATAAAAGTAAAAATTGAATAAGCATAATATTAATTCTAGTATTAACATATAAATTAAAAATAATATTTATTATAATAAAGATGTTACTAATGTATTATAAGGACTTATATAATATTTCGTGATTTATTAATGAAAAGTTACCCTCATCAATCTCATTAACTTATCACTCAGAAAAAGTCAACTCTTGCACTTATATCCTATATTATCTTTGACGTTTAGAATAGAAAAACAATTTTTCATATACATTCTAATTGATTTCAAAATTTGTCTACGATATCTAATCAGATTAGAGTACTCGGTTAGGTAAACCCACAGGGTGAATCGGCGGACAATATAGGTCGGCCTACGCGTCTAAATATAATTAATAAAAGTACTCTTTTGGGTTAAAGATGCACTAAGACCATATACAATTAGATCGAGGATTCAGCCGGTGGAGACTAAATACCTAATATTTATTTGAGGGGTTTAGTGTGATCCTTACTTACTTCACCTTAGAACAAATATGATTAACTTGTTATAAAATTTGACTTTTAAGACTTACGAATATGTAATGCACAATCCAATTTCAAGACATATTCGTGATATATATAAATACATATAAATATTTATAAATAATCTATTATGATTTTTAAAGATAAACCTTTTATCTTAGGTTTCAGAAAAGTATAAGATAAAATAACTATCTAAATAGATTAACATCTTTTAATTATCATAATGATTATTCATTGAATAATGTTTTCATATTTCTTATTACATTAATAATTAAAATGTATGTTCGTAAACCTAATCTAATTAAGTATTATTCAACGTGAATAATTTTGATCAATAACCATTTATAAATAAAATTATGAATAATATTAAAATATTAAACTTCATTAGGCAATTGACATAAAAGTTAAATAAATCAAATTTATAAATTTTAATCTTTTCACATATTTGATTTTCAAACTTATAATTAATTCATTCATATTTAATTGTAATTAAAAACAATTTAAACAATTTAAACATATTTAAAAATAATTAAATATAAATTAAATTAAATGTTGGATCGGGATACGAGCACAGGCTTGACCCGGACTCGTATGGGCTGCCTTCGCGCAGCCCGAGCAGATCGGGTAGGGCATGGAGCCCCTGCCCGAAAATAGGTCAGACCCGGGTCCATTTGGACCCGAGTCAGGGGTTTGACCCGGATCCGGGTCGGGTTTCGGGTCGGAATCGAATCGGGTTAGACCTGGGTTGGCTGCCCGGGTCGGGTCGGACCTGGGTCAGACACCCGAGTCAGACTCGGGTTGGGTCTACCCGGATCCAGCTAGAATCCGGGTGGGGTTTAGGTCGGGCTGGGTCAACCCAGTCCATTGACCAGACCTAGCCCGTGGGCCTGGTTCAGAAACCAGTCCGGATTACTGTTTGGCTAGGGTTTCCAAAACCCTAGCCGACCCCAAAATCCTCCCACTTTGTGGTAGACACATCCGGCGACGCCGCCGGGACCACGGGCGCGGCGACAGCGAAGTCTCCATCAGTCACGGTGGTGGTGCCGCCGGTTGTGTCTTCCTTTTAGAATTCTATTTTATTGTTTAAAATTAAAATAAAATCAAATCCCGATTCTAAAACGGATCCCGAACACACTAAAAAATTAACGCAATTAATTTTCTACTGCTCCCGCTGAAAATCTAATCTACTGAAAAATTCATAAAATTATTTCGGATCATATCTAATTTTTGAAAAATTACTTAGACTGGCTCTGATACCACTGTTGGGTTTTCGATGACTATTTCTCAATCCCAAGGCAGAAATCACGGGATATCATCGAACAATATAGATGTAGAATAATTACGAGAATTAAGATATCGAATTAGAGATCGTTAACAAACTTTGGTACTTTTGCCGACAGTACCAAAAACGCTGACTTTTGCTGATTCTCGAGCTGGCCGATTCCTGTGAGTCTTCCAGGGATGAGCACTTCAAGTGTAGTGCCTCTATGTCGTTCACCACGTCACTCGAGAACGTCTTGATGACAGAAAAATACGTCGGAGGATAGGTTAGATCCTTCTTGGTGTTTGGAGGACGAACCGATGAAGAACCGGGGAGCTAGCCAAAACTCGACTTCCTTCTAGGGAAGGGAGGTCGAATTCTCTCTGCCTGCTAGGTTTTTTTTTTTATTAATGTTTTATGAGTCATGATTAGGTATTAATAATACATAATATCATAAAACCTAATGGGCTTTAAATAAAGCCCAATAAGCTTTAATTAATTAATTCTTCATTAATTAAGTGTACTCATAATTATCACTCGGGCCCAAGTGGGCCCGTTATGTCGGTTATGGATTCGGGTCGATATCCGATAACCCAAAAGATACAATAGTGGGTTCAGGCATAACCTACAATTTCGACCCTCTAGAGCCAATTTTTCTCATTTCCCTACTTTCCAATTTCGACACTCCTCACTTGAAAGGTTGAATTTTAGATTTTAATATTGAATTGTTGATGATTTTGAATTCTTCATTATAATTTGTCGATTAGTAATTATTAAATTGTATTAAGTGATAAATAGTTAATTAAAAATTAGTCAATTTAGGGTTTAGACTTTAGAGTATAGTTGATTTAGTTTAAGATTTAATTAATTTAATTTAATTGATATTGAATTGTGTATGATCTTGACATTATGTTATGAGTTGTCCTTTCAATTTATTAAATATGTTATTTTAAGATTGAACTTATATAAAACTCCTGCTTAAATACTCAGAATTATTTTTCGGAATATCGACATTTCGATCGCCAAACGATATATCTGCAAAATTTATGTAGTATTATCAGCAATCAATATATCTATTTCTTTTGATTTATCTGTTTGCATGTTGGCATGCCCGTCGACCAGTATTATCGAGTGGAAAACGGCGCACCAGTATTAACATTTAGATCCTTGGTCTAAAATCTACCTCTTTCACCGTATCATTTATTGAGAGTCGATAGGCATCAATAATAATGTATTAATAGTACTTGGTAACAAACGTAATAATTTAGCTGCGTGCAAGGGCCCCTTTAATTATTTATGTAAATGGGACAACATACGTGAAGAGCAGGTGAAGACTTTCATGATATTGTCTATATAAAATTATATATAAATCTGTGTCATATTTATAACTTTGCATTATTTTGCACACCAAATTTATAGCAATGCGTATCGGATAACGTTTCATGATCTAGTAGTAGAATGGGTGACGATTGACAAATAACCATTACATTAATTATTTAATTATAAACATATAATGAGAAAATAAAAATATTACGTGTATCGGATTCGGTAAATCATGATTTGAGTGCAATCAAGCTGGTTATAATTTTATTTATTTTCCTTTGTAATTAGAGATATTTGCAGATAAAGTACCCTTATGTTATAGATTATGTTATTTAAAGTATAAATAACAATTTATATTTTTAATATTGTTTTAGTGACACAAATTTGTAATGATATATATCATCTTTGCAAAAAACCAAAGACAAATATATATTAACTTCTTACTGTGTATTTCACCTTGCATTGTAGAATATGTTTTGAAGTTATCTCCTAAGTCTTAATTAACACACGGCCAAAAGGGACTAAAAGAGAGAACAAAAAATTAATTACCTTTTTCAAGAATTTTTACTTATTGATAATTAAGGCCACAAAAAAAGTGGAAATAAAAATTTTGTTTTTCTGTAACATGTGAGATTTTTTTGCAAATATCCAATTTTAATAATCATGCATACCATGCCACTAACTAATCAATCTGATTTTATCCATTTCTTACAAATATGATGATTGGATCCACGTATTCATTATCTTATTAATGAATAATAAATCACAATTAAATTAAATTAAATGAATGGCTCAAATTATATCTTGTAAATCACCAAAATAATTTGACGCATGGAGCTTGATTAATTTGACTACATAGCAGAAATTTATGAAAATAATAATTGTTGAGTGTCGCAGTCGCACTTAAATTACATAAAATCGCTATCAAGACCTGAAGAACATCAATGGAAGTTGATCTCCTCGAGCAATCTTAATTTAAGAGTTATATAGCGAGGCTACTCTATTTTTTACACGGTGTTATAATCTTTATAGCAGGTTATTTATGAAGACAAAAATAAAATAAAATAAAATAAGTGGGGGTATTGGAATAATAACGTTTATCTTTATCATAAGAAAATTATTTATCAACTTTGTAAATGAAATGTTAACTATTAATCATTAGATCAAGTCAAAGTCAAATGAGATAAGACAACGCATATATCTAAAAAGTTATTAATTGAATGTGTTACGTCATATCAGATATGAGAAATATGTGGAGGCTATAATCCCCTTAACTAGTCACGGCGTTACACCTAATAATGCTAATTAAGAGGGGATTTCTAGATAGAGGGCTGTGAGTTTCTGTTAATATCGTATGCAAATTAATAATCTGACTAAGAAATAATCGAGGTTATGTGTGAGAGAAAATGATAGTTCATCGTGTCTTTCCCCATTGAAGTCCGTTGTTAATCTCGTACAATTATCTGTGTAGAAATCTCAAGTGCAAGCTTGAATCCTCTAGTACAAAAGCAAAAGAGGAATGTGAAAATATTTATAGAGATTGGTGTTGAGAGAATATTCAGTGTTTTCTCTTCACTAGGGCTTGTCCTTGAAGAAGAACATCTTATCTTATATTTAGGCTTCTAATGACGCAGTGGTTACAAAGACTGAAAACCCTTATCTATGTGGTCCTCGTTTGTCTTAGAGTTAGAGCTATAAGCGTGCTGGTTGAGCTGGAAATCTTATCGAGCCGTTAGGAAACCGGTTGACATCATCAGGATCTTCGCTTCAAAGGACGTATTCAGCGAGTACTCCTTAGTCGAGCTTGCCAAGCGCTGGGTCGTGCAAGATTCCTCTTGTCTTGTCCGTTGCCAAAACCTCTAATCGGCTTGTGCTTGCTCCTCCGCCTGAGACAAAGTTTGGTTGATCTGAACATCTCCAAGACGAAAAACATCGAGCTGGATGTCCTAATCGTCAATGATTCTATGTAGATGTGGGCGGCGAGGTCTGACGGCTTTGCCTACATGGCAGGGGAGTGATTAGAGGGAACCTCTTCTCTATGTTCATTATCGCCACGTGGTCGTTTGGTCAAGGGTCTTTATTTCACTTTTCGACCTGAGTGAATTTGGACCCAACACATGTGAATACGTGGGCTAAAAAATGTCTAGTGATGTTGTAGTCAGATGAATTTCAATTTTGTCGCCATCTTTTTTTCAAAGATTACGTAAAATATTTATAAATTAATAATATTGGTATTGTCAAAATATACTATATTTTCGAAATATTAATTTATATAGTTTAGTTATATGATCATCATAATTAGAAAAATATATACTTGTATAGCATGTAAAGAATATTGTAATTGTAATATTAATACTTAGTTTGAAGATGATATTATTCTAATAGAACTAGTTTCATGAAATAAAGCAATTTTAGCGTGAATCACTTTGAATAATTTTTTGATATATCTCACGAAAATACAAGACCGGACCTTCTTAATGTTATACGGAAACTTATAATTTAAGTTGAATGAGACATAAAATTTTCAACAATAAGAAAATAACTTCATAATCATATTTTTAAAACACCTCACAATTAGTTACTTAGTGTATATTCTTTAGTTAAGATGACTTCTTAACTAGTTATGCAATATTGTATTATATTTATAGTGATTTCATAACTATATATGTAATATGATTATTTTTATAGCGTTAATGACGGTAAAAATACCCAAACTTTGATCAAAGTACCCAAAGTATGTCTTAGGGCGTTGACCAGTTTTTTCCGTCCATTCCCTAACGGTGCCGTCCACGTGGCCAGTAGCCTCTTTCCACGTGACTCGCTACGTGGAATTGGGTATTTACAACCCTAATTTTATTCTACAAAGACCATTGACGAGGGAGTTGTTGGACATATGTGTCCTTAAATAAGATATTTATCCATTTCTAAAAGATTATGACAAGTCGTAGAATAAAGATGATACTTATTATGTTCATCTTATTGTAGTTTCTGGTAGAGTAAAATAGAATGTTTGATTCCTTAGTTCATAAAGGATGCAATTATGTTATTATTATCACAATAGAGTCAATATGAGGAAGAATTAATAATCATAATAAATGAACTTAAAATTTCCGTGACCTGATTAACTGGGTGGGAACCCATTAATCGTGTAAGGTCATTAATGTGACTAAGTGACAATCTTATTATGGATTATGTGTGTGTTACACTCACTAGAAGTGCATTAAGTAGTGAGGAAAACTTGATCATAGACATGCTGGACTGACCCTGACTTAAACTCAAGAAGTTATCATATAAGACCGTCACAGATAACTTGAAGTTGAGTCACAAAATGATGATCAAAATGATATTAGTTCTAAGTCCTGAGTGATCTTGAGTCCGAGCTACTGGCTTGATTGTTCTTTGATTTAACCGTTAAAGAACACAAGATATTACCGCTGTTCCCAACACTATTATTTTGGGAACATGATAGTCAGTAGTGAGGAAAACTTGATCATAGACATGGGCATCACACAGCTCTCTTCAGAGTCATGATGATTCCCTTGGTTGTCAGTGGTGAGAAGTGAGAGGTACCCGTGCGCAACTTATGAATCGAAACCGTAAGTGGGTTGCTCATAATATTACTTACTGAGTCAAGGAGGAAAATGCAATGAGGGGCATTACGGTAAAAAAACGCATGCTCCTGTGTGTGTCATCAAGTGAAAGGACAATAAACCGAATTTTATTATATCAATGGACACCCTGGTGTTATAAGGGAATAATATATACCGTATCACTAAAGAGTGCAGCCTCGGGTCTATAGTGGAATCACTTCAAGGTTTGACGAACAACTAGCAGTTCGTTGGATCTTAAGTGATACGGGTCCATGGTCCCCAGGATAGCTCCGTAACGCATGATACGTACGTGATTAAAATACATTCTGGATAGTGTTTAATCATTTGGCTCGACTTATAAAACTGACAGGTCTGTGTCAGACATCAGATAGTTTTATCATCAGCGTGGCAAAGGTACCATATTTTGGTACACGGAATTAACTGATAACAAGAAAGTTCGAATTTAGATTTTCTATCAGCACCATGTTGTTTTTAATTAAATTCTAAGCAACTTTGCTTTTTGAACCAAGTCATTCTGACTTACGGTTTGTGATTTATGGATTTTCTAAATTTATGACTCGGTTCGATAAACTATGAAATTAAATCACAGGTCACGAATTTAAATGATGTTGTGGCACCATGACATTTAATTTGTGATATTGAGATCATGTTTTATAGATATAATTTAATCATTTTGATTTAATTATTAATATCTAATTAATAATTAATTAATAATTAAAAAATTTATATTAATAAATAAAAATATATATTTATATATTCATATATGTGTAAATTCGAATTAGGGTTTGGGTAAATACAAACCTAGCTAATTCGAATAGTGAGAATTGGATATTCCATATTTGCGACATAAGTACTTAATGTTTTGGTATTTTGGCAAAACCCTAAAATCAATTTAGTCCATTAGATCGGTTATGATTTAATATTAACCGTTGGATTGAAATAATTGATTTGAACCCTAAATGTAATTCGAAATTGAAAGCTTGGTGACCAAGTTTAGGTATTTCTAATTTTCTTGATTAATTATGTATGTTGGATCGGTTTTGAGATTTAATCTTTACCGTCAGATTATAAATTAATTAATATTACATATATACAATATATAATTCGAATAAATATGTGGATAAGGATTCGAATAAGGGTTTCAGTGAAACCCTAGGGCATTTGATTTTATCGCTAATTGATTTGATCCATTTGATTGGTTTAAAATTTATTTTTAACCATTGGATCTAGATAATCATAAACAAATTCGAATTTTAATATGTATATATATAGATAATTCGAATTTAATGAATATGATGATAAGATTAAATATTTTGATCTTATCATGTATTATTATTTAATTAAATCCTTGATTAATTATATCCATTGGATCTAGATGAGATTGAATCTGGACCATTGGATTGAAATAATTAATTAAATTTAATTAATGAAATTCGAAAAATGCGACGGAAAATCTCCAAATCGGTTACAGCTTGAGCCTATATATAGGAGGCTCATTCTACACATTTTTTACACCTTTCCCCAGAGCAAAAACTCGAGCTCTCCCCCTAGGGTCTGCGAGTTTTCTGCTTCTGATCGCTCTTCTGGTTCGCTTAGGAGATATTTTTCTCTGGTAGCTTTAAAAGAACCGTCAGTTAAATTTTGCGACGGAGTCCTGCCGGCGAAGCCCACGCTTCGGTACAAGGAATCCAGGAGAATATCCTGGAAGAGCACGGGAGTTTCCCTCAGCACCGGCAGAGCCCTGCCCAAGTTCATAACGCGCCGTCGTAATTGTCTTTGAGGTACGGCCTTATGCATTGGGTCAATAAATGCAACCATTTACTGCTTTCTATTTATTTCCTATTCGACTAGATTATTAATAATGTTTATGAAATATTAAACTCGAAATATTTATCGGGTCTTAACAAAATGCTCATTACCCGATATCCGTGTCGTCGGTACGGTGACAAGTTTTCCACTTTAAAATAATTTTTTAAATGTTACCGGGACGCCTCGGATGCTGTTATCGTGGTAAGGAAGTCGGAACTGATACCCTGATTTCCAACAGGAGCGTCCATAGGCAAGGCCTCGTCGATGAAGCCTCATCGATGGAATGTCGTCAACGATACTTCATCGCTAACGAGGCCGAGACAAGAAAGAGAAAAAGCAAGGAGCTTCGCGACGAGAGCCATTTACGCGACGAGACAATTGACACATGACGCGGATGAAGATAAGGAGGACCAATCAACGCGGCCCGAGGCGGCGCCTCGGGATTGGTAATGGAAGTTACTAAGCGTGATTGCTATATAATTAAACCTATGTAATTAAGGTATTTATTAGGGAATCAAACAAAAATTGTAAATGACCATTTATGAGGTTGAATCTTGATTATGAATCTCTATAAATAGTGACCTGAAATATGTAAAACGAGACCGAAAAATCATTAACAAGAAATACAATACACTCACACAAAAATTCTTGAGCATCTTACTCTCTTCTTACCCATTTTCATTTGCGCAATTAAATTTTAATGGAAAGACCCAATCTCTTAGGTAACTTAAAAACAAAATTACAATAATTATGAATTCGTGATTGTTACGGTGATTTTTCACTTCACCATACGAGTTAATGCGACACAAAATATACACATTGTGACAAATCTTCATGAGTCATATATGATATATCCAACTAATTCTTGCATTTTATAATCTTACGTTCCATAAATATTAAATACAATGCTGAAAACCCTAAAAAAAATGTTATCGTATAAAATTGAATTGCAATGCCCATGATTTGATTGAGGATTGATATCTTGTTCAACCCACGCGCATTTATATATATAAATCAAAAGAGTAAGGATTTAATTTAAAATTTCGAGGGAAAACTCTAAAAGCGACATACATTAATGATATTCTGACACGCAAATATTCAACTTAATTAATATGTATATAGATATATATATATATATATTTATATATATGTGTGTAAAAACTTGAAAAAATAATTCTCTCAAAAAATAAAATAAAACTTGAAAAAATAACTCTCAAAAAATATGTTCAACGTTTTTTATTCCCCAAATTAATATATCTGAGTATTTATTCTTCAATCTGTATTTAGTTATATTTTTGGACAAAAATGCCTATTTCATTTTTTGGCACAAAGCTTGACAGTTTCTAAGATATATTGTCTTAACTTTGACATATTTTTCGAGTATGAGTTAACAGTATTTGGTATATGTTAAATGCTGTAGAATTAGTTGACTTCAACAATATTTATGCTCTAATATATGTGTGAATTTTTTAAGATAAAATATCTAAAGTTGTATTTTTGTCATGTTGTCAATATTTTCTCTATAGAGAATGTGATTTTGTAACGCATCGATTGGTCAATCGAGTTGACGATTATTCCCACATAATAATAACAATCTTTTCGGTGTGTTTTCTCCTCATTCGTACACTCTTTAGAAAACTGTCCAAGAGATCACCCAAACTAAACACGACATAAATTGGCTACAAATAACAAGATAACTAGTCAACATTTTGGTTTTCAATAGATAACAGAAACACGATTTTTACGGCAACTCCATTAGTATTTTTACTTCTCTCTAAATTTTGTCTACTTTTTCAATCAATCTCACATAGAATTTGAAGGTGGCAATAAATTTTGGAGATTGCCTTTCTAAAAAATTACTAATCATTTTTGCTTCTTTTTTAGTACTCGCATCTTTTTAGTACTAACAAAAATTTAACAACGAATGGATAAATTACTGGGAAAAAAAAAGTGGACAATTAGGACGGTAAAAAAAAAGGATTAAATTCTTGCATGGTACCATAAAAATTAAAACCATGATAGGTAGCTATAAAATTTTAGCTTCAGTGTTAATTAGTGATTTATTTTCATTCCTGTAGAGATAGATAAGGGTGACAGTTTGAGGCCGAATACGAAACGATTTAAATGAATTTGAGTAGGGGTGAGCATCGATTGGGTTGGGCCACCCCGATGCTTTTATGGACCCGACCTGATCACTTCGGGTTTAAAAAAAAAAAACCTGATCCGACCCATATTTTTTAATGCCTGAACCAAACCGACCCGATAAAAAATCGAGATGGGTTAGTTTGGATCGCCATGGCCCGATTAATTAAAATTTACTCTTATATAACAAAAATAAATATGAAAAAAATGCATTAATGTAACTCAAAATTCAAGTAAAAATACCCCAAACAATTTTAATCAAACAAACATACACTAAACAACGTAAAACATGAAAATGAGAGATTGAATAGTCTTTGAATGTAAATAAAATTGAGTATGAGAAATTTTAAAAGACTAAAGACTGCACTACTTGAATAAAAATTAATTTGAAATTTATATTAATTAATAATTATATAGGTCGGGTACCAAGGTTTTGGACCCGACCTCGACCCGAACAATAGTCGGGTCCGGCCCGATCCGATACAATTTTGAGCGGGTTAAATTGGGGCCGGGTCTCTAACGGATTGGGTTGGGGCATCGGGTTGGGTCTTAATTGCTCACCCCTAGATTTGAGTATATTATAAATTATTCTGAATCCAACTATGTCGAACACGATTAACTAATGGATGAACACAATACGAACACGATAACACGATGATATCCAAGTAGAGACAATTGAGAAGCAAAAGTTATGCTTTATGCATTTTATACGTTATTAGCTATTTTAATATTTATTATGCATGAAATTTATGTTGTTTATTTATTAATTACGTCAGTGGCGGAACCAGGATTCGGAGACCGGGGGGGTTTAATTTTTCTTTTCCATTAAATTTAATTTTTTGGGGGTGGTTTATGTAAATAAGTTTATAGTACTTTGGTCCTTTTAGTGCAATTTTCAAAACTTTGGGGGTGGTTTCAACCACCCCACACCATAAGGTACATCCGCCAATGAATTACGTCGTTCAACTGATGAATGTAGAAAATTGTTAATAAACTTTGAAATAGTGGATAGTATAATTAAATAAATTACATAAATGAGAGTAAATTGAATTAAATTATTATTTTAAAATATACGAATCTGTTAATTAAATGGGTTAAATGACTTGACACAATAAATTCATTTGTTAATATATGCATCTCATCTTCTAATACAATTAATAAAACTGGAGCGGATCTGGATATCTAGATAAAATAAAATAAGGAAAAAACTATTAAAATTTGGCCCCAACACTAGATGGATGTAAAGTTTCAAAACCAAACCAGGACACTTAGCTAGTACCGTATGAAATCACTATTTTAATTCAAATGCTATATGCCACACTCTATATAAATGCCATGTTCATGCTAATATTTTAGCAGACTCCATATAAAATGGCGGATCTTAAGGGAGTTGTAGAGACGGAGATTGAGATCAACGCAAGCGCTGACAAGTACTACGGGATATGGAAAGCAACCCCGCACCACGTTCCCAACGTTGCCGGCGACCATATTCAGGAAGTTGCCTTGCATGATGAAACTGAATGGGAGAAGCATGACCATGGCTGTATCAAGACCTGGAATTACACTGCAGGTAAAACCCTAATCATAGAAACTATGCTTTCTAAATTCTAATATATTGCTCATACTTCTATTTATGTTTATATATAGTCAATTGAAATTTTTATTGATCCTGCTTTTCTTCCACTTTATATACGAGGGAAACATGTAATTGATGGCTGTTAAGTTTTCTGATTTCCTTTAAATTTTATTGAATAACGCACTTTGCAAACATTGTACTTTCGTTGCAACAAAAATGAATAAAAAATAAAAATAAAAAGCTAAGACAAAAGCTATAACTTCGTAAGTGAAACTATCTGCATCCTGAATTTATAAAATTGTAAAAAATAGGCCAACCGGTTCCCTAAATATTGTTCTGGTGCATTTTTTGGGTTTACTCTCGTTAATAACCGACTTCTTAAGTACACTTATCTTCTTGCTGTATGTTTTGAAGGTTACAATAGAGAAACAAGGAAATATTAAAGATGAGAGAGAGACCATAAGTGCGTATCGGAGAAGAGAGTTTGGATCTTAGTATTTTCATAGGGATGGTCACTTTAACATAAAGGACAATAAATATCAAGTAGACCATATATAATTATATATCTGGTTGTGAATCATTAAAGAGAACATACCATTAAAGCCATATTATGTTAAAATGTACAGGTTTGTTATCGTTCCCATATTTTAGAGATCACTTACCGCAATAATGCACCTGCAACTTTAATTTACGATATTTATTAGGTAATAACCGATATCGATTGTGTCGAAATGATTTTATAGGTATACTGGTAAATTGATCAGGTTTTTGTTTTATATATATATATTTAAAGTTAACTACACGATAGATAAAAAGATAAATCAATTTTTTTACCAAGATTAAGTTTGGAGGGATTATGTAGCGGTTAATGTGAAAACATAAAAGAAAGTATATTTTTTTTTCAAAGATAGGAAAACAATCTCTATCTGCTTCGATTTTTGCCCGTACCTATACCAGAACAAGGTTATTGCGGTATACTATGGGTATACCGGGTGTTTTTCAACTGCGACGGTATGAATGTCTTCAAAGTACTCGTGTATGTATATATTTGTACTCATATATTGACTGTTATGGTAAAAATAAAATTTCCTTTTGATTTCATAAATTAGAGGGAGTCTCTGGGTCATTTAAGGAGAGAGTTGAACTAGACGACGAGAAAAAGTCGGCGACTCTGATCGGATTAGAAGGAGATGTGTTCCAGGAGTACAAGGTGTTCAATCCAGTCTATCAAGTCGTTCCAAAGGAGAAGGGTAGCTTGGTCAAACTCAGCATCCAGTACGAGAAGCTGAACGACGCCGTTCTACCTCCCAACAAGTACCTCAACATGATGGTTAACATCACCAAAGACCTCGATGCGCACCTTTGCAAGGCCTGATAATCGAATATAAATAATTAAATAAACTAGTGTGGGGTCGAAGAATAAGGAAACTCATTGTGGTGTGCTTATTCCATATTTAATTAAGAAAAGAGAGCCTTATTAATTTGTTCTCATTAGTGAGGACATATACATCAGCTCTTTTATAATGCTAGTGTGTCCGACGAAAATAATGTATGTTTTTATATTATAATTAATGTGTAATTTGTGATATTTTATTTCTCTTCTTCTTTTCCATATTGTAGGCATATATATAATGGCATTTTAATAAAGCTGTATTGACCTAAGACATCAACATAAAAAACATGAAAGAAAAGTAAAACTTTCACTAAAAATTTTAATCCAGATTGAAAAATGCTGTTTATAAAGCTTAGATGTCGAAATTTGGCTGAAAATCTGAATTACATGAGTCTTGTTCGCAATGTCGTTTTCAATCAAAAATCACTGAGAAAACATTGTTTTCCGACACTTCAACTAGTGTAAAAGTATTTGAGGGAGAGAAAACGAGAAAGGAAGAGAAATGATCGTTTCAAAAAGAGAAAAAAATCATTAAACAAAGTTAATTAACGCGCAGCAAGATTAAAAAAAATAAAAAGATGACATTTTTGCCCAGTGTTCTCTAAAAATCGTCATGCAAACACCTGCTTGCTGCAAGAATTTGAGGTTTGCAAAATGGTTTTCATAAAATCGTGCAAATGTCCGTATTTTTATATCGCACGATGGTTTTAGTGCTCCAGATTTTCCTTTTGCATTATGCTTTTGAAGAACCGTAATGAAAACATACATGGTGAATCTAAGTGTTATACAATGTTATCGTTGTTGTAGAAGTGTCTGATTTTACGCTTTGAATTTTCGTCTTTAACAATGGTGATATTCATTAAAGTCTAGTTGTTATTCTCTCCAACGGTGCATATAGGAGCTATACAATATTATCGTTTTTGGGTTTTAAATACAGATGCAGAGCAGAAATGATGCCAATGAAGTAGGACTTGCCTTCCTCGAAGCCAGAGACCGGATGAAGACGTCCTCAAGATGAAGTCCCAGAAGCAGAGTCGTGACGAAACCTCATCGAGGATGAGTTGCGACAAGAGCTCATCGCGATAAGCTCATTTATTGCGAATTATCTTCAGTTATTTAGTTCGTGTTTATTTGCTTTATTTGTGGGATTTTGTTATTTGTTTCCTTTTATTTTGGATTCTGTTTAGACCTAAACCCTAGCCTATTAAAAGGCTCATCTCAACATTTTGTAATCAGTTCTTTTGATAATACATTTTCTAAGCTTTTGCTTTGAATCCCGAGTTCATTCTTGTTGAGACGTGTTCTTGCCTTTCATCCATAGTCTGCTCTACATCAGTTGGTATGAGAGCCAATCATTTCTTATCTCTTCACGCAAATGGCCAGAAGAAAGAAACGAGTTGTTCCAGACGCCTACGTAGAGCCACTCATGGCGAAACAAGAAGAGGTCGACGGATTACAGGCCAAGATGGAGTTGTTAACCCGTCAGATGGGTGCACTCTTGCAACATCAAACGGAACAACGGAATCTTGACGTATCCAACACTGAGAGCGACATGGCTAACCCGTTCGGTGATCAAATGCATGGACGTGCGGCAGATTCGGAGGAGACGCGATGGGAAGCATCGTTTAAGGTGGAAATCCCAGAGTTCCACGAAAGTATCCAGACCGATGATTTTCTCGATTGGCATGTGGCTACCGAAGTGGTTCTCGAGTTCAAAGAAGTCTCGGAGGACCGACGAGCTTCACTCGTCGCGACGAGATTTCGTGGCCGTGCTGCGGCATGGTGGTCACAATTGAAGGCAAGTCCTACTTGAAAAGTTGCGAGCACTAGCTCTCCTGCCAAACCTTCACGGAACCCACCTCCTCGGCCTACGAACACAGGCCTTCGCTGTTTTGGCTGCGGTGAGCTTGGTCATCGTCGCCAGAATTGCCCCAATCCTCTTCGCGCGGGTCTCTTCCTCGACGAGGCCGATGACGATGAGGGTCCCATATTCGAAGAAGAACCCGTCCAAAACGATGACATGCTCGAGTTGGCTGGTGACGTCAGACACACTCTCGTCCTTCGACGACCCCCTCTTGATGACCCTCCTCGAAGATCCTCTCTCAAGGATTCCCTCCTCGTTACCTCGCAGACGTCATTGCAACACCCACCTTACCGAAACACCCTTGAGAAATCACTCCTCGCAGGTTCGTCCTCGCAGTTTCCCCCTCGAGGATTTCCTCCTCGCCAATCCCTCCTCGAGGATCCCTTCTTCGCGAATTCGCCCTTGCGGATTCCTCCTCGCGGCCCTATTGTCAACGAACCTTCGTCGTCCCAACAACCCACTTCGGAGCTGCAAGGCGATATCGGGCACGCACTCGTCCTCTGTCGCAACTTCCTCACCCCACCAAGACACGACGATCGGTGGCTGCGATCCAACATTTTCCTCTCTACATGCACGATCGGTGGAAAGGTTTGTCACTTCGTCATCGATTAGGGGAGTTGTAAGAACGTCATTGCAGAGGATGCGGTGAAGAAGCTCGGCCTCCCAACGGAGCCCCACCCCAGGCCGTACAAGCTCGCTTGGCTCCAAGCCGGCACCGACGTCTCCATCTCCCAGCGCACACCTGTAATTTTTTCCATTGGGTCCTCTTACCGTGATGAAGTGCTCTATGATATAGTGACGATGGACGCTTCTCACTTGCTCCTGGGCCGACCATGGCAATTCGATCGCAAGACGTTGCACGAAGGCGAGAAGAACACCTACAGCTTTACGCAAGGTGATCGGAAAAATGTTCTTCTTCCGACGAACCCTAACGCGATCACTACGCGCCGATCTTTGCCAAGCCTACTCACACGCGCTGCATTTGAATCCGCCGCTGCTGAGTCTGGTGTGGTGTTTGCTCTTGTGGGCAAGCCGACCGGTCCCTCCACTTCCGCGAATCCAGCTGTCGCCTCGTCGCTCGCCGAGTTCACCGATGTGCTCCCTTCCGAGGCCCCATCCTCGCTACCACATCTTCGTGATATTCATCACCACAATGACCTCGTGCCCAACGCTCAGCTACCTAACCAAGCCCACTATAGGATGAGCCCCGTGGAACACGAAGAGCTTCGTCTACAGTCTAGGAGCTCCTCGCCAAAGGCCACATTCGCGAAAGCCTCAGCCCCTGCACTGTCCCCGCTCTCCTGACGCCGAAGAAAGATGGTACATGGCGCATGTGCGTCGATAGTCGCGCGATCCACAAGATTACTGTCCGTTATCGGTTCCCGATACCACGCTTGGATGACCTCCTCGACCAGATGACTGGTGCCCGCATCTTCAGCAAGCTCGATTTAAAGAATGACTATCACCAGATCCGGATTCGGCCCGGCGACGAGTGGAAGACGGCCTTCAAAACTCGCGAGGGATTGTATGAATGGCTTGTCATGCCGTTCAGTCTCTCTAACGCTCCTATCACCTTCATGCGCGTGATGAATCAAGCCCCCCGGCCCTTAATCGGGAAGTTCGTGTCGTCTACTTCGATGACGTCCTCATCTATAGTGCGACGAACGATGAACATTTGAAACATCTTCGTGAGGTCCTGCTCGTGTTCCGACAACATGCCTTATATGCTGCCTCGCACAAGTGATCCTTCCTCGTTGACTCAGTCAACTTATTGGGCTACGTCGTGTCCGCCACGGGATTATTTGTGGACCCCTCCAAGCTTCATGCCATCTCTTCCTAGCCCAGACCGACGATTGTCACCGACTTTTGGGAGCTTTCATGGTCTGGCTTCATTCTACCGTCGATTCATCCCGCTATTAAGTTCGATCATGGCTCCATTCAATGAGCGCATCAAGACGGGACACTTCCAGTCGAGTCCCGATGTGGCAAAGGCCTTCGACCTCATAAAAGAGAAGCGTACTTCGGCTCCGATTCTCATTCTCCCGGACTTCGATCAATCGTTTCTTCTCCACTGCGATGCATCAAAGGTTGGAATAGGTGTTGTTTTGAGTCAAGGCTCCCGGCCCGTCGCTTATTTCAGCGAGAAGCTCTCCGGACTGAAAACCCGCTACAGCACTTACGACGTGGAGTTCTATGCTATCGTCTTTGCCATACACCAGTGTCGTCACTATCTCGTCCACCGTGAATTTGTCCTGTTCACCGATCATAACACCCTCAAACACCTCGGAACTCAGGACAAGGTCTCCTCGTGCAACGCGTCGTGGATTGATTTCCTTCAACATTTCACCTTCACTATTAAGCACAAGGCCGGTGTGCTCAATCGTGTTTCCGAAGCTTTAAGCCGTCGCCATTCAATCCTCGTGACACTTCAGATCTCCACCCCAGGATTTGACGCCCTCCCAGAAGCATACACCGACGACCCGTCGTTCGGTTGGTCTATCTTTCACCCCAACCCGCTCGCGAACCCGATATTCTCTTGGACGGACGATTTCCTTTATCGATTAGGGAAACTCTGCATCCCCGATAGGAGTCTTTGTTTGATTATTGTTCGAGACATTCACAACGAGGGTCATGTGGGTCGTGACCGGACACTCGCCCTCATCGCAGATTCTTACTTCTGGCCGTCGAAGCGCAGGGAAGTATTCTGCTTTGTCGATCATTGTCGGGTTTGTTGCCTCGCGAAAGGAAAGGCCTCAAACGCTGGGTTGTACATGCCCCTCCCGATTCCTTCTCGCCTATGGTTTGACTTGAGCATGGACTATGTCCTCGGTCTCCCTCGCACCCAGCGACAGCATGATTCTATCTTTGTCGTGGTCGACCGGTTCTCAAAGATGGCTGGCTTCATCCCGTGGAAGAAGACGTCCGACACGAGCCACGTGGCATTCTTGTTCTTCCGAGAAGTTTACAGACTCCATGGTCTTCTGACATCATTTGTGTCCGACCGGGATACGCGCTTCCTCAGCCCCTTTTGGCGAAGCTTGTGGCGCTTAGTGGATACGTGCCTAAACTTCAGTAGCGCCTACCACCCAGAGTCCGATGGACAAACAGAAGTAGTCAACCGCTACCTTGGCGACCTACTTCGTTGTCTTGTAGGTAGCTCAATCAAAGCGTGGGACCTAAAGCTCAGCCAGGCAGAGTTCACCCACAACCACGCCGTCAACTCGAGCCCTGGTTTCAATCGTTTTCGCATTGTCTACGGCGTCAGCCCGCGCTTCCCGCTTGACCTCGTTGCTGTCCCACCCAACGAGCCAGTCCAAGGAGACGCTTCGCCCTTCATCGAACAACTTCAGGAAACCCATCGCCATACAACGACTAACCTCTAGGTGATGAACGCTCGCTACAAGCTTGCCACTGACAAACATCGTCGCCATGTCGTATTTTAAGTAGGAGACTTTGTTTGGCCAGTCTTGATGAAGAACAGGGTTCCGGCACACGAGTACAACAAGCTCAAACCTAAAACGGTGGGCCCCGTGGCAATCATCGAGAAGATCAATCCGAACGCTTACCGTCTCCGCCTCCCGAGTCACCTTCGTACCCACGATGTGTTCAATGTCAAACATCTTCGTGCATACACAGGTGATAACTCCAACGAGGAACCTTGTACGAATCCGGAGACGACTTCTTTCAACCCCGGGGAGAATGATGCCGATGAAGTAGGACTTACCTTCCTCGAAGCCAGAGACTGGATGAATGTGTCCTCGAGATGAAGTCCCAGAAGCAGAGTCGTGACGAAACCTCATCGAGGATGAGTTGCGACAAGAGCTCATCGCGATAAGCTTCAGTTATTTAGTTCCTGTTTGTTTGCTTTATTTGTGGGATTTTGTTATTTGTTTTCCTTTATTTTGGATTCTGTTTAGACCTAAACCCTAGCCTATTTGAAGGCTTATCTCGAAATTTTGTAATCAGTTCTATAGATAATACATTTTCTAAGCTTTTTCTTTTAATCCCGAGTTCATTCTCGTTTAGACGTATTCTTGCCTTTCATCCATCGTCTGCTCTACATCAAGAAACTACAACCTCCATTTTACGAGCATGCCGATGGGTAGCATGTATACCAACAAAAAAGTAAGAAAAAAAAAGGGCATGTGTTGCCAACAGGATCGGGCTCGCATTCGTGCAAGCTAGGGACCGCTTGAAGAATGGCTCATCGCGAGGAGCTTAGTCATCCTCGCCGATTCTCGTCGAAGATTGTAGATTCTCGTCGAGATCTTATCTTAATTGCTATTTATTTTCTTTTAATTTGTTTCCTTTTTGTTAGAGGATTTTGTGGAGTTTGTTTCTACTTAATTTGCTTGTTGTTAGGGTTTGACCTAGCCTATTCAAAGTAAATCTTGTCATCATTACTCGGCAGTTTTTTATTAATATATTTTCAAGCACATTGCTTTGAATTTCCGAGTTTACTCTCGTTGAGACGCTTTCTTGTGTTCTTCCGTAGTCTGCTCTACATCAGCATGCCGCATACTTCATTTTCTGATGAAATTCTACGGGTATGCCTCATACCGATAGAAAAGTCAGAAAATAATTTTTAGTATTCAAAAATATTTTTATATGGGTTCAGAATTACTTATTTATAACCATGAGACATAAATAACTAAGAAATCACAGTCATAATAAAGCATCATATTTATATATTATAGCTTTATTTATTATAAAAATGAAGAGGTATACTTGTAACTTCTTATAAATATAGGGTTACAATTACAATCATTCTTAAAATTAAAGATAATAACTTATTATTGAGGAGAGTGTGAGATTGTAAAAACTCCTACATTAATTATATAGTGAGGGTGTGTTTTTTTGCACTTAATGGACATCTGAATCTTTATTGTGGAGACTTTATCATGGAAAAAGTGTACATGTAGGATGAAAAGTCCAACATGGAAAAACTGTAAAGGTTTTGGGCGATATTTAGCACTTAGAACAGTTTCTTTCGGGTTTTGAACCGCAACTCTAAAAAAAAGGGCATGACAAAGGCATACAGACTGTTGATGTACAAATTGGTCTAAGTTAAAAGATGACATGACATACAAATCATGAGAATTAATTATATTTAGTCTTATATTAAATATCGTAGGATAAAAATTATATGCTTGATAAATGATGGAACATTTATTTACATGTATAATGATTTGAGCCCAAATAATTATTAAAGTAACAAGGACCGTAAAGAGAGAGAAAAAAAAAAATCAAAGCCCAAAAAATGGACCCCGACCCAAGAGGTATAAAGAATTTTGGGAAGACCGGCATAAATACATACGAATAATTTAAAATCCTTCGACTTGGAAAGCAGGACGCACGAAGACAATCTCCAATGACTATTTTCTATCAAGAAGTCTAGCTTGGCATAAGAAGCGCCAATGAAGACAATAAGTGTGACCTCGGGACCAAGTCAAGTATCCGATCCGGAGCCATGATTTATTAGATTCAAGGACGACCCAACGGTAAAAAGGAGCCTATAAATATCAAGCTAAAGCTCCAAGATCCACACACAAGTTTTCATCATTTATTTTCAAATATCCTAAGTGTATTTTGTTTCCGGTCAATTTTTTATTGTTCCCCGAGCAGAAGTTTTGTATGTATTGCTTTCTGCTTAAGTTCTTAGTATCAAATAAACATATACATGACGTAGTTGACTATTGCATTGGGACTAATCTCTCTAAAAAATCATTTGTCTCAAACTATAATATATATATATATATATATATATATATTAGTCTTAGAGTATTTACGAAAGAAGATCAAGAACCATTCAGACAAGCACAAATACAAATTCAAATCGGAATACCAATTTATTTTGTTTAGAATTTAAGGATATCATTGATTCTAACTAATCAATTTCTTCTTTCGTGACAGTGGTGCAATAAGAGACGGTCATCTGTATCAACAAGATCATTGACTAATTCTCTTAATTCCTTGCTTTTATTTTTTATATTATTCTGTCATTAAATTTGTTCCTTTCTTTATTTGTTTAGTTGAATTATTCAAGTATAATTTTTTAGCCTTTTCTTTTACATATATCAAGATGTATGTGTGAGAAATGGAGATGAAAATTATGAATAGAAAAATATATCTTTTTTATCAAGATTGTTTTTCATTTTTTCGAATAATTTGAGTCTACATCAGCTAGTATCAGAGTCATTCGATCTTGCGCGATGGTGCTGAGGAGAAGATCCGCTCGCAATGCATCTTCAGACAAAGTGATTAGACGTAACGTATACACGGATTACATCTACCAGTGAAAGCCCTAATACGCTTTGTCGAAGCGCTTCATCTACACCAACCCGAAGAACAACTGGCCCTCTTTGACGAATCCAACTCCGAAAAGACCACAACTACCTTTTTCGCAAAAATTTTGGTAGACACGTCCATGCGGTGCGTTTGTGAGAAAGAGATCTGGAAAATTGGCATTAGGAGTCGGCGTTCCAGGTGATTATCGCAGAGTACGACGAGACAATGTACAATGAGGCGGAACACGGCGCCGTGTACGACAAATCGGTGTACGGCGAGAGACGGAGTACGACAAGCCCGTGTTTGACGAGTCGGAGTACGGCGAGGCCGTGTACGATGAAATCGCGTTCGGCGATTGTTTTGGCACTAAGCAAGGTCGCCAAAGTGACCGCACCGAGCGATTCCATTGGCGTGAAGCTTGTAATGATTATAGTGCCTATCCATTTCAGAATCTGTAAAGTGGGTTCAAGAACCACGCACAAGCATGAAAACAATATGCGGCCACACCCAAAAAAACGGCACAGGCGCAGCGGACGAAGAAGAAGTTTGGGAGACAACACGGTGGTTACGGGATTACAGTCAAAGCAAGTATTTTCCCGGCGGCGGCTTTGGGGGCGACACAAGCGCGATGACTGTGACGAGACCGTCACTGGAGGAGGGTCAAAATTCGAAGATGAATTTTTTCGAACCCCTTGAGAATGGTGTTGTAAGAGACCCACATTGGTATCAACAAGATCATTGACTAATCCTTTTAATTATTTACTTTTCTTTCATATTATTCTGTCATTAAATTTGTTCCCTTATTTATTGTTTAGTCGAATGATTCTAAGATAGTTTGCTATCCTTTTATCTTACCTGTGAGCAATAAAGATGAATATCATAAATAGAAAAATCAATTTTTTTTATAAAGAGTGTTTTCCGCTTTTCAGACATTTAATCGTGTATTACGGATTCAAAATCGTTGAAGCTAAGCTTATGCTAGCGAGCTGATGACGGCGAGCTAAGTTGGGCTTTGTAAGTTGGCTTGGGCCTGATTGTCTGGTGAGCTACTCCAATTTGCTCATAAAAAGGCCCGATTTTACTCCAAAACATAGAAATTTTGGAGATCTCTTTATGGATACTTAGCCACGGTGCAATATAGCATTTTATCAGGGTAAGCAATTAAAATCATTACATATCTTCGCACAAAGTAAGCTATTTAAATTTACAGTTTATTTAATCAAATCCATTAACTTAAAAAAAATTGTCCATTTATAGCTATTTTCGTTATCATTTTCATGATCTGTGGAGGCTTTAAGTTGATTCACCGGCTTTAGTTGGGACTTCTTTTCTTAGAGCTGGTTAGAGCTGATTATTTTTTTAGGGTCATCCCAAGTCAGGTTCGTCCCGCTTAAAAGCCCTACCGTCCAGACTTGCCCCTAAGGCCTACAACAAATAACAAGGGATATTAGCAGCGCTAATATCAATAATCTTCTTTCAAACTAAAATGACATGTTTTCAAAGTATTTTCTTTTAGTTACTTGATTGATTGCCACGTGACATTCCAACGTTACTTGAATGCAATGTGACATTTTTTCAAAAATTTTTTTTTAATTTTTTGTAATCTTTAATAATTAATATTTTTTCAACGCTAAAAAAACTTGATGGCCCAACCCACAAATGAGTCCACATGGGCTTAGAAGGGAAAAAGCACGCGAAGACGGTTCGGAACCGCTAGGGAAAAGACAACCCAAGATCTATCCCATAAATTCAAACCGAGCTTGTACCTGAATGTCAAACTGAGACTGACTTCAAAAGTCAACTCAGGATCGACCACGGAAAAGATGACGGGAAAATTTACTCCCAAAACACACAAAAAGTGCTTCAGAAACGTGCCAAAATGTTCTCCGAAGCTCGAGGAAAGCGCGCAACCAGAAACGCACAAGTGACAACGTTGTTGATGATTTTTCATAACAGTTTGAGATAAATAACAGGTCTATAGTATAAGTTAGAGAGAGATAGAGTCAAATTTGTGTATAGAGCAAATTGAACAGAGGGAATTAGAGAGAGAAAGAGGATTGTGGTATCAACTGTAATCTTTCTTTGATCAATCAATAAAACTCTCGGAGGTATATCTTGCGCAAAATTCTGGTGTGAGTTCTTCATATTCATTGATTAATTCTTGGGTGTGTTCGTGGTTGTATTGGCTATCGGTGGTTCCGCTTTAGCCGATTTCCAGATTGGGTGTTCTTGGAGCATTTGGGCTCTCTAAGTGGTATCTTGAGCATTTCGATCATCAAAAGTGGTATAAGAGCCTCGTAAATAGATCAACGAAGAAGGCAGCCGCGGCGGGTACGAAGTTCGACGCGGAGCGATCTAGGGGTAAGACCGGGGTTCCATGTTGAGTATATATGTTCTTAAAGCTGCAAAATCGGTAACATGAAAATTTCTTTAGAAAGTCAAAGATGTGATTTGTTATATGTAGGGATTGCAACTAGCCGGTTAACCTGTTTATTTTTCACTATTTTGTATTCTTAACCTAATTCGAGCTAGTCATGTTTTAATAACCTTAACCTGTTTCTAAAACCGGTTAACCTAATTTTTGGTTATCAAAATCTTATTAACCTGTTTAATAACCTTAACCTCTATTTTTAATATAGCATTCATCAAAGTTTATAGCAACGATAAAACATATCAGTTCAAAATAAATCGCTATAAAACAACCGATTCCGAAAAGAAATATATCGGTCAAAAACATAAATCCAAAAAATACAAAAATAATAAATAATAAAAATATTCAGTTCAACAACTCGAAGAGGCTTTGACTGGAAGAGAGAAAATTCTACTTATTTTAATTTCAAAATATTTAAATAAATAAATATTAAAACCAGTTATAAAAAAACCGATTACAAAAATAAGTAGTTTTGAAAAATAAATAACATGTAACCTTATCTTGTTTGAAACCGGATTCGGTTAACCTTAACCTGAAGAATTCGGTTACGGTTATTTTAAATCGGATAATTTTTTGTTACGATTTTAAAATTCGGTTACCGGTTATTTTGCACACCCCTAGTATTATGTAATTCATGTTGTTTTATTTAGTTTTTTGTATTTTTCGTCTTCCTTGAAAGATAAGGTGAAGGCGTGAGCGATTTGTTCGATCTCTTCGTAAATCGTATTTTTGTAATAAAAGGAATATAATTTTATCAAATAAAGAAAAAATAGGGAATGAGAACATCGATCATGTAAAATTGTGAAAATTAAAACCTTCGATCATATTTAAAAAAGAAAATATCACTAAAAATCAAACTATAATACTTATGCCGCTATTAAAATATCTCTCAATACTTGGTCTAATTTCAAGAATGGCCTTATTTGGGATCTGGTATATGTTTAGACCCTCGGTACTGTTCACATGTTTGAATCATATATACAAAGTGGGGACCTTTATAGTTCGTTAGACTCGATTTTCTCTCTCTTTTTATTTTATTATTTACTTCTCTGTCCTCCTTTTTAATATTATTTCTTTCCTTCCTTGTTTCTCTATCCTCTGTTATTCGTCTTCTTCTTCAACTCCTCAATTGTCGAGAAACCCTAAGCTCCCATTGTTTCTTTGCCGATTCACTGTATTCCTCCTCTTTACCTTCTGCGTTACCCCGCAAGCGATTAGCGAATCATTCAGCAATTTCCCATTCGAAGGTGTGTAATCAAGTAATTTTTATTGTTGTTTTCAATTTCTGGATAAATAGCGGTATGCATATATTATGTAGTCGTACTGGGATCTGTAGGTTGAATGTACTCTATGGATCCTTAAAATATAAGGTAAGGTTAGCCAAGTTTAATCAAGTAATTTTATTATTGTTTTCAATTTTTGGACAAAATATAGCTGTATGAATATCTTATGTATCGGTATCGAGATGTGTAGGCCGAATGTACTCTATTATTCCTTAAAATATAAACTAAGTTTAGCCACTGTAATAAGTAATTTTATTGTTGGTATCAATTTTTGATGAATTATAGCGCTATGAATATGCTATGTAGCGGTACCGTGATCTGTAGGCAAAATTTAGTTCGTAATCTACGAATTATTAAGTATAAACTCGGTTTCAAACTTACCGCTACAAAACATTATAGTATAGTTGTATCCTATAAGCCTATAACAACTTAATTTGAGATTGAAGTATTTTCCATTTGTAGGATAGATTATTACCATTTGATTGTAAGTTTTGGCGGAATGTGAATTTTCAATAGATATTGTTACAAGTGGTTGTGGGAGGGAATAAGTGATACTGCAACTGCTTTAACCTGAAAAGTATGCTTTAAAGAACATTTCTGATTTGAAGGAGTTGTCGTATAACAAATTTGATATCCTCCAACAATTTGATTTGAAGGTAACTTACTACCCAGTTGATCACACTACTTAGCCAATAGCCATTGCTGATGAACCTGACTTCGAACCATATATTCGGACACCAAATAGATCGTCAAGGTTGAAATACTTGTACGTCGAGCTAGTGAAAAAGATATCTCCTGAATTAGACACCACATATAACCGCTATTTGATATTGCGTATAATGTAGCGGTAATATGTATCGTGATAGTTATAAATATAGCAGTAACGTATGATGTTAAGGTATTTGAATTTTATGTTTGAGTTCTTTTCATTTTCTTGATGCCTCTGTCTTGGTGAGCGTCAGTTGTGGAGGAAAATCGATATGGAGTCTTTCCGGCACCAAATAAGGCCCCTTAACATCAGTTTGTAGTTGGAGAGGATTGAAGATGCTTATGGCGTTAGCGCGCAGAGCGCCATTTTTTTGTGAATTGCATCTCGTACCTTCGCTGGAATGGGGCAGAAACCTTCGATTTTAGTACCCCGGAACCTCTAGAGATTCGGGATTTTATGGGTTCTTCTCCGTGGAGGGAGGAACACATGGCAGTAGGGGAGTTATTGCCTTTGCATGAATTCTTCATTAGGTCTTTGTGTAGTGCACTTCCGGTAACGAGGTTGGCTACCTACTAACGATTAAGTTTCGAAAGTATGCGATCTGGTGCAAGTCGGATGTCCGTTGTACGAGATAAAACCGCAGACCAGATTCGGGGCAGTTTTCTAGGAGGAGGAACAGGTGGTCGACCATTCCTTCAAGAAGGAGCACTACTTCTACACGACGGGGTGCATGCGTTGGAGGTGAGTCGGGTGCCTCTGGCCAATGCGATGCATGTCGGTCCGAGGAGGTCAACAATATTGTCGTTGTGGATCGGGGTGTTTTACTGGGGGAGAAAGGAACCTGAATCTGTTGGTGAACATCGAATCCTTGCATGAATATGGCCTGATACAATGGTATTACAACATTGAGGAGCTACCCACTAATACATTTTAGGATAGAGCGCACCTTCGGTCGGAGGACGAGGCTTGGAGCTACTTTTATAGGGAATGAGTTTTGCGTAGCATCCCTACCCCGGTCACATAGGCGTTCCCGAGTGGCTCTTAATGATCGAAGACGAAGCGACTTACCCCAATGCTTCCCAAAACCGTCGTCTTTAGTGGATGGTGTACAACATCTGGACAATAGGGTGGCGTAATAGAGGGAACGAGCCTCCTTCCCGTCGTGGGTCAATCAGGACTTGGGGTCTTTACTTATCACCGTGATCATGCGGATATGTAATTACCGATATGATTTAATTGCTATAGCGGGCAAGAATATTTTACTAGCGGATTAGATTCGATATAAGATGAAGTTTTTTTTTCTTAAATAAGTGACACACTAATCCAAGATACAACTCAAAGTTAAATTGACGCTAGTAACTAGGGGTAACCACTACGATTATACATAAACGAGTGACACACTAATCCAAGATACAACTCGTAGTCCCGCTATCTTCTAGCCAAGTTCCTGCTAGGTACTAAGGGTTACCGCTAGGTACGATTACACACATAGAAAATTGCATAGAACACAACATTGTTAGGCATAATGCGTGTAGATTAAGAAGGAACTTATGTGTTTGATACATATGGTCTTGATCATTTTACACCCATCGGCGAACAATATATAATAGGTTTTATAAAATGAGTTTATATTTGCTCCAAAACCCTAAAATAGTAGAAGATAAACGAGTGACAGACTAATCCAAGAAACAACTCGTAGTCCCGCTATCTTCTAGCCAAGTTACCACTACTGAAGGTTACCGCTACGAATACACACATAGCGGTTTATGGTTTTAAGTAAATAACTTTAACTTTTTTCCTTATTAATTAGTTTAGTGCATAGTTTCACGTGTTTAAGAATAAATAATTAGGAAAACAATATATATGATGAACAATTGCATAGAACACAACATTGTTAGGCATAATGCGTGTAGACTAAGAATGAGCTTATGTGTTTGATACATATGGTATTGATCATTTTACACCCATCAGCGAAAAATATATAACACATTTGATAAAAATGAGTTTATATTCGCTCCAAAAACCTATAATAGTAGAAGATAAACGAGTGACACACTAATCCAAGAGAAAACTCTTAGTCCCACTATCTTCTAGCCAAGTTACCACTAGATACTTAGGGTTGCCGCTACGATTACACACATAGCGGTTTCTGGATTTAAGTAAATAACTTTAATTTTTTTCCCTTGTTTATTTAGTTAAGTGCATAGTGTCACGTGTTTAATAATAAATAGTTAGGCAAACAATATATATGATAAACAATTGCATAAAACACAATATTGTTAGGCATAATGCATGTAGACTAAAAAGGAGTTTATGTGTTTGATACATATGGTCTTGATCATTTTATACCCATCGGCGAACAATATATAATACATTTGATAAAATGAGTTCATATCCGCTCCCAAATCATAGAATAGTAGAAGATAAACCAGTGACACACTAATCCAATATACAACTCCTAGTCCCGGTATCTTCTAGCAAAGTTACCGTTAGGTACCGAGGGTTACCGATACGATCACACGTAGAGGTTTCTGGTTTTGAATAAATAACTTTTTTTTCCTTATTAGTGCATAGATTCACGTGTTTAATAATAAATAATTAGGCAAAATATATATGTGATAGACAATTGCATAGAAGACAACATTGTTAGGCATAATGCATGTAGACTAAGAAGGAGCTTATGTGTTTGATACATATGGTCTTGATCATTTTATACCCATCGGCGGACAATATATAATACATTTGATAAAAATGAGTTTATATTCGCTCCAAAACCCTAAAATAATATAAGATAAACGAGTGACACACTAATCCAAGATACAACTCCTAGTCCCCCTATCTTCTAGTCAAGTTACCGCTAGGGACTGTGGGTTACCGCTACAATCACACATAGTGGTTTCTAGTTTTAAGTAAATAGCTTTATATTTTTTTATTTATTAATTAGTTTAGTTCATAGATTCATGTGTTTAAGAATAAATAGTAAGACAAATAATATATATGATAGAAAATTGATAATAATAAAAATGCTAGTAGAGAACTGAATGCATACATTTATTGTTTCTAAACCCTAAACCCTAACGCAAAGAATGCATAGACTAGCAGAACAATCAAGAGACATATTAATTTCATAATTGAACCTATTCATTTATTCCTTTGAAAACTGACGCTTCGAATTGATTCAAAACCAACAAATTAATGGTCCCACATATTTAAAGGAGAATGAGTGACACACTAATCCAAGATACAAATCGTATGCCCGCTATCTTCTATCCAAATTAGCACTAGTAACTTCGGGTTACCGCGACGATTATACATATAGCGGTTTCTAGTTTTAAGTAAATATTTATATATTTTATCCTTATTAATTAATTAAGTGCATATTTTCACATGTTTAAGTAAAAATATGACAATTCGAGTTGAAAGAAAACCACCAAGTTAATGGGAAATTAAATGTCCTAATAAATCCGCCAACATACAGGTAACCACATTGTTGGAAACGAACGGGTATATCCACTTAATTGCAATAAATGTGACAAAATCTACCACTACCCATTTATATATGTAGTGGGTTATTGAGTGGTTACAAACAAGCTAATTTCCACACCATTCCACAAATCCGGATTTATTATCCCAATGACTGCCTTACCAGAAATTCCACGAAGAATGAAGCTTTCTTATGCATCGTTGAGCCCAGAAAATGAGGTCTTTATCTTATTTGATTAGTAATTTTATCTAATTAGATAAATGGTAAGATGCTTATACTTCAGTTGTTCTTTTTTCAAAATCTCTTGCTCAACTTTTTGGAGTCTAGAGGGTATGAATGTTCCAACTTGTTGGACGATAATGAGGTTGTGACCCATCATATTGTAGGGACATACGGTCACGATTTTTGTAGATAGAATCATAGATTCCAAATATCAATTATGAAAGGAATATGGATTGTCAACATTGATTGTACGTAAATCTATGACCCTTTTATTATTATTATTATTATTATTATTATTATTATTATTATTATTATTATTATTATTTAACCTCAATACAATTTTATATCAGCAGGGATAAGAGCATGCATTCAACAACAATCAATCTTAGATGAAACACCTTTTGAGATCACTCGCGACAAGTGCGACAAGCTTAATGGTCCAAGATTGGGCCGGCTAAACGCTCTCAACAATGTAAGTTTTCGCCAATTACAACGTACACTATTACACTGTTCGTAGATTATTAATGAAAATTCATGTTATTATGCCCCCAAGCTCTTTGCCGGGATCAAATTCTTTTTAATCGGCTTCTATTGCTGTAATTGTAAAAATCAAGTCCAATCTCTCGTCATACATGGTAGAGATATGTTTATTAATAACGAGTCACAGTATGTTTTACAAATTTTTCAAACTGATAAGGAAATAATTGATAGGTTTTTCATAATTTACCAAGACATTCTCGTTCAGGAGCTTTTCATACATCTTAACTGTAGAGAAGCGATGATCTTGGCGACTGGCACTCTGGCGAAGTTCTACACACACAATTTGTTGTTGGATTCCATAACAACTTTTAGTTTGGATGTTTTCGTTTGAGGTGTCTGTATGTTGACTTTCTAATATTATTATAAACTGCTTATTTATCTTATAATTTTTGTCATTAATACTTTATATAATCTCTATACCACCATCGTTGCTCGTCATTTTACTGCGAAACCGCTATATGATTTTTACATTTATAGCGCCATATATGCTCGTCATAAATTTTAATATTTATCCTACAGATAATTTAATATTTATTCCAGAAAAGAAGGCGAAAAGGAATATAGAACAAGAAAATAGAGCAGGAGAATTAAACTCGTTATTTATCCTAGAATTTTATTTTGAATTTTTATATTATTATGTAAACTCATTATTTATCATTTACACGGCTCATCGCTACATAATATTGTCATTTATCCCGGCATACATATTCGTATTTTATATGTATATTGTTAAGGTCAGATTTTGTCAAATCTCTCCTTAACACTATTGGTGTCGTTTTATGCAACAAACGACATAAAATAAGAGCAAGGCCACTTAAGGATCTCAGGCCCATCAGAAGATAGGGTGAATTAAGGCCCGACGAGCAAAGCCCATAAGAAGTCATCAGCTGACAGAGCCCAAGACCTCATCGCGACTGATAATTCGTTGGGTAGAAGTTCATCGAAGGAGAGTCTCATCGAGAAAGCCAAATCAAATTAAAAGAAGAAGCTATTCGAGATCGCGAGAAAGGAGGAGGGCCAGCTCATTCAGCCGAGGATTTCGTGGGATATCCAACGCAAATAAGGGATTTTAACAACGATCATAGCGAAACAGAAGGAAACCCTAGCATAATTCGTGGGAACAATCTAGAAGACCTTCAAACCTATAAATATGCATGTAAACTCAGTGTAAATTCATTCAGTATCCAATATATCGTGAGTTAGAGAGAGTTATTCTTGAGTCTTTCGAGTTTGCTTATTCATAGTATTCTCGATCTCTCAAGGTTCAGAGTGTGTAACCTTCGATTGTCCGAGCTATTAAACGGAAGAAACCGGGTCCTCTCGGAATCACAATAAATCAAGGATATTCGTATTTCATAATTATTTGTGTTATTTCGATTATCTTTGTGACTGCAAGGCGGTAAAAATCGCCCTCTATAGTTTGGCGCCCACCGAGGGGGCTTTGTTTCTTTCTATCGCACAGCCAGGAAATCGAAGAAAAGAAGGAGAATGTCGGCCGAGGAAGCTAGCTCTACTCAGGAGCAAGCCATGCAGCGAATGCAACAACAGCTGGCCGAAGCCATCGCGAAGATGACGGAGATCACCAGCAAAGCCGAGGAATCCGCCCGGCGGATAGAAGAACAAGCCGTGGAGAACAGACGCCTCGCAAGCCTCCTAGAGCGCGCGGAGAGACCACGTCCGACGAACCAAATAGCACAGTCGGCCGCACGAGGAGCCGGAGGAAGCGCCAGCAGAGGCGCGGTGACGACGGACGCACCGATGGACATGTCAACCCTGTCCCTCATCAGAAACCTCTTCAATACGGACGCAGCCCAGCCTCCGGCCGCAGTAGATCAACTGGAAAACACGCCAGGGCCCACACCGGGCAACCCGATGACGGACGTGGCGACAAGAGTGGCCGAAGAGGTGGCCAAGGCGATGGCAGTGATGTCATCAAATATGGAAGCCAAGCTCGGGCAGGTCGCGTCGCAAGTGCACCAGGCGACGAGCTCGGCGCCAGAGATCGATAGGATGGTGCGAGAAGCCAGGATCACCCCATTCACGACGAGGATTCGGGGAATAGAACTAGAGGAGCTGCCAAAGATCAAGCTCACACCATACAAAGGGGAGACGGATCCCCACACTCACGTGAAGTCATTCCGAATTGCGACAGACCACATCGGGGGCGAGGAGGTCCGGAAGGAAGCCGTCCTTTGCAGACTTTTCATCGCGAGTTTGCAAGGTCGTGCCAGTGACTGGTTCGCAAGGTTAACGCCTGGCTCCATCGACACCTCCGACGAGCTGGTCGCCCTTTTCTTAAAACACTTCTCCATCTACGTACAGACGGAGCTGACGGTATCCAACCTCTTCGATGTCAAGCAAAGAAAGAACGAACCTCTTTGGCAATACGTTGAGAAGTTCAAGAATGTCATGTTCCGAATCCCGAAGATCGATGACGTCGTCTCGGTCTAAGCGCTGAAGCACGGCTTGTACTATCAGTCTCCATTCAACGATGAGCTATGCGTCTCGCTGCCGAACTTGATAGAGGATGCCCTCCACAAAGCAACGATCTACATGGACATGGAAGAGAATAAGGCGATCAAGAAAAGGCTAGAAGAGGAGGCCGAAGGCCGAGCAAGGTCAGAAAGGAAAGAAAGCGGAGACGGACGAGAAAGGTCATCGTCCAGAGCGAGGAGAGAATGAGAGAGAAGAGACCAAAGAAACCGAGACGGTCCCGATGAGCGAAGATTCCAAGAAGCCCCGAGGCACAGAGTGTACCAAGTAGACGGAAAGAAAGAGGTGTTCGACAACCGTGGGAGTCATCAGCAAGGGGGACATCCGCAAGGGAACTCCCAGCCGGAGAACTTCCCAAGTAACCAGGGCGGCTTTTTAGAAGGCCGAGGAGGTTACTCCGGGGGCCGAGGAGGTTTCTCAAGCAGCCGAGGAGGCTACTCCGGCGGTCGAGGCGGTTTCGAAAGGAAGCCGTGGCCGAGGGATATGAGCAAGTACTGCTCCTTCCACGAGTACCACGGTAATTCCACCGACGAGTGCGCCAGCCTAAAGAAGATGATCCAGAGGAAGATCGAGCAGGGGGAATTCCAGAATATCTCCCAGAAGCCCTCTCAGCCATGGAATAACAACAATCGCTCGTGGCCGAACAGGCAGGAGGCCCCCGCTCAGCGCACGGGAGGAAACCAGGAGGTACCGAAGAGGAGTCTTACGATCCAGGAGGCCTTGGCGGAGCGCCCGAACGACGGAAGACCAGCCGCAAGACCGAGGATCGACTTGATCATGGGAGGATCTCGCCTCTGCGAAGACTCCATCAACAGCATCAAAGGCTACCAGCGCAGAGGAAAGGAACCTGCTCGGGAAGACGCGCGGATGACCGGTCCGAAGACGACGATAGAATTCGTCGATGAAGAGGTGTGCGCCGACGAGCACGACGACGCTCTAGTCTTGGAGCTCAACATAGGAGGATGCGACGTCGCCCGCGTCCTCGTAGACAATGAGAGCTCAGTCGACGTCATCACATACGACTGCTTGACGCGGATGAAGATCGAGGGCCTAGTCATCGGAGGCCGCCCACGCAAGGTGTCAGGCTTCAACGGAGACGTAGCCCTCTCACTGGGAACGGTGAATCTCACCGTCTATGCCGGAACCATCCATCGGATGACTGAGTTCATGGTATTGGACGTACGATCGCACTTCAATGTGATCCTCGGGAGACCTTGGATTCACTCGATGAGGGCCGTCCCGTCCACGTACCACCGATGCATCAAATTCCCAGGACGAATAGAAGGGACCATCGATGAAGTCCGAGGAAACAGCGAGGCCTATCGTATCTGCTACATGATGCATTACAGAGCGATGAGTGCGCCCAAGGACGTCGAGAAGGCCGAATGCAGCGGAAGACATGAAAGACCAAGCCACTGAAGAAAGATTAGGAGGCCCACAGCTCGAAGAAGTGGAGCAAGTCTGCATCGACGACTCCGACCCGGCTCGGACCGTCGGTATAGGCGCTGGACTCGAACTAGAGATCAGGGCTCAGCTGGTCGAGTTCCTGAAGAAGAATGGAGGAAGCTTCGCATGGTCCCACGAGGACATGCCGGGGATCGATCCAACGGTGGTTACCCACCGGCTCAACACCGATCCCGGGCACAAACCTGTCACTCAGAAGCGAAGAAAGATGGCCTCCGACCGAAACAAGATCATCAACGACAAAGTGGATAAGCTGCTCGCTATGGGAACCATCCGGGAGGTGAAATACCCGCAGTGGTTAGCCAACACCGTCGTGGTAAAGAAGAAGAACAGCAAGTGGAGAGTGTGCGTCGACTTCACGGATCTCAACAAAGCGTGTCCGAAGGTCAGTTTTCCGATGCCGCACATCGATCGCCTCGTCGAAGCCACTTACGGGTACGAGCTCCTAAGTTTCATGGATGCCTACTCGGGCTACCATCAGATCCGGATGCACCCGGACGACGAAGAGAAGAAAACCTTCATCAGCGAGAGGGGGACCTACTGCTATAAGGTTATGCCTTTCGGGTTGAAAAATGCCGGGGCGACCTACCAAAGGCTGATGACAAAGATGTTCCACGAGCAGATCGGGAAAAGCGTGGAAGTGTACATCGACGACATGGTCGTCAAATCCCTGAAAGCGGTGATGCACGTGGAGCACTTGGAGGAATGCTTCGGCGTCCTTAACAAACATCAGATGAAGCTAAACCCTACCAAGTGCACCTTCGGCGTCTCATCCGGAAAGTTCCTAGGCCAAATGGTCACACGACGAGGAATCGAGGCAAATCCCGAACATGTCGAAGTCATTCAGAGCATGCCGTCGCCGAGAAATCGACGAGAGGTCCAGAAGCTGACCGGAAGGATCAACGCATTAAGGCGGTTCATCTCACGTCAAGCGGATCGAACTCTCCTATTCTACGAGCTGCTGAGGAAAAACAGGAAGTTCGAATGGACCGACACGTGCGAAGAAGCCTTTCAAGCACTGAAATTCTATCTCTCATCGCCACCCGTTATGACGAAGCCAGAGCCCGAAGAGCCGCTTTATCTGTACATCGCCGTGTCCGATCAAGCGATAAGCCAGGTGCTCGTTCGAGAGGAAAAAGGGGAGCAAAAGCCAGTCTCCTACATCAGCAGGAAGCTCCTCGATGCCAAAACTAGATATCCCACGATCGAGAAGCTGGCGCTAGCTGTCTATGACGCATCGGAGAGACTGGGGTTCCATTTCCAGGCCCACACAATCATCGTTATGACGGACAGGCCGATTCGCTCCATCATCCAAAGTCCGAATCAATCCGGCAGAATCACGAAGTGTAATATAAAACTGGGAGCATACGACATCGAGTACCAGCTGCGGACAAGCTTGAAGTCACAAGTGCTACCCGATTTTCTCATCGAGCTGTCCAAGGAGCCCGTGGAGCTGAGCGATGAGGCCGGTACGTGGAGATTCTGCGTCGATGGATCATCGACCTCGACAGGATCGGGAATCGGGGTCCGGCTCATCTCTCCGATGGGGGAAGTAATCGAGAAGGCTTGCCGCCTCGCCTACCTCCCCACCAACAATGAGGCAGAATACGAGGCGCTCATCGTCGAGATGCAATCAGCCTTGGCCATCGGGGTCAAGAACTTGAACGCCTTTTCGGATTCTCAGCTAGTCGTGAAGCAAGTCAGTGGAGAATACGAGACGAACGACGAAAGAATGGAGGCCTACGCTGGAGTCGTCAAGTCCCTCAAGAAGAAGTTCGATTTCTTCACCTTGACACAGGTGTCCAGAGGAGACAACAACCATGCAGACACTCTGGCAAGCCTGGGCTCGACCACTCAAGTGGGAGAACTCCGGTCAATTACGGTAGAGACGCTGTAGAAACCTAGCATCAAGAGAGGCGAAGGCCCCGATAAGAAGAAGCTGAAGACAAGCGACGAAGGTTTAGCCGACGAAAATAGCAATACTCACAGCGAGGGCAACATATTGGAAGAAGGCGAGGATGAGATCCAGAATATGGAAGAAGAGGAGGACGAAGACGGAGAGCAAGGAGTAGTGGAAGGGACTGAAGAAGAAGACTGGAGAACCCCCATCCGAGCTATTTACTCGAAGGGAAGTTACCCGAAGACCGACAAGAAGCGCGAAAGATAAAGACAAAGAGCTCCCGGTACACCATCATGGATAGGAGGCTCTAATTTAAGAGCCTCGTAGGTCCCTACCTACGCTGTCTAGGCAAAGAAGAGGCGGATTACGTCATGCAAGAAATCCATAGCGGGGAATGCGGTAACCACTCGGGCGGGCGCAACTTGCTGAGGAAAGCCAAGCTGCAGGGTTTCTTTTGGGAAACAATGCGCACGGACTGCGTCAACCACGCCAGGAGATGTGAAAAATGTCAGCGACACGCCCCAGCGATCAACTGCCCTGCCGAAGAGTTGTCAGTGGTGTCAGTGCCCTACCCTTTCATGATGTGGTCTATGGACATCGTCGGTCCCATGCCAATCGGAGCGAGGCAGAAGAGATTCATGCTAGTGGTCACGGATTTCTTCACCAAGTGGACCGAAGCCGAGTCCTACGCCAATATCAAGGATTCCGACGTCGAGAGTTATGTTTGGAAGAACGTAATTACTCGCTTCGGACTCCCCAGAGAGATCATCGCGGACAACGGATCCCAGTTTATCTCGAAGAGGTTCAAGGACTTCTGTGCACGTTGGAAGATAAAGCTAAACACATCAACACCAAGATATCCTCAAGGGAACGGGAACGCCGAAGCGATCAACCGAACGATCACCGACAATCTCAAGAAGCGGCTCGACAAGAAAAAAGGCCTGTGGGCGGACGAGCTTCCGGGGGTACTATGGGCTTATCGAACAACACCGCATTCAGCCACCGGAGAAACTCCTTTCGCCCTCGCATTTGGGGTGGAAGCGGTAATCCCGGCGGAAGTAGGAGTCCCCAGCTTCCGACGATCCTGGGCACCGAGCAACGAAGAGGCCAACAACCAGGACTTGCTTCATCAGCTCGACCACATCGACGAAAGACGGGAGCAAGCCAGAATTCACATAGCCAATTATCAAAACACCATCGCGCGGTTCTACAACAAAAAGGTGCGACCGAGAAGGTTCCGAGTCGGAGAAATGGTCCTCAGAAAGGTCTTCCAGAACACAGCTGAGCTAAACGCAGGAAAGCTTGGAGAAAGCTGGGAAGGCCCGTATATGGTTACCCACATCGTCAAGCCAGGAGTATACGAGCTATATTTAATTTACACTAAATATTGATAGCGGTACCACAACATCTATATTTTTTTTATTAGCGGTGATAATATTTGAAAATGAATCTAGTTATAACATTTAGGGAATATAGAGATCTATCCTGAGCATAATGTTTGTAATTTATACAATTTTACATATTATTTACAATCTATAATATTTTAATCTATACCGCAAAACCTATTCCTACTCTATTACGAAGCAATACGATAATTCTGGAGATAGCGGTAGCACAACGACTAGGCATGGGCCTTGGGCCCCCAAATTTTTGGGGCCCCCAAATAACCAGTTAAAAAAAAATTAGAAACCCTCAATCGTCTCTCTGCCTCTCCCTATTCGACTCTTGCCAACAAGGACTCACCCGAACAAGGGCTCGCCAAGGGTCTCGTATAGGTAGCCATGGGAGAGGTTATAAGTTATAACGTTTTCTGGGTTTTTTTATCTGCCAGAGAGAAGGTCGAGGAAGAAGATGGATTTGTTATTTCGTAAAACCAATGGGCTCACTCCCACTCCTCATTTTTCTCTTCTAATTTTTTTTTAATATTTAACTTGTGATATCTTTATACGTGACATGAGAAAGAATTTAAAAATATAAATTGTGATTGGTGCCTACAGAAATCATAGGACCCACTAGTGTAGGTTAGAAACTATAAAGAAATTAAGTTAAATTTAATTAAACTTATATTACACCGTTTATACTTTGTATAGTATATATATAATTATATACCAACAATAAATTACATCAAAATGAGTTATATGTATACCAAAAAAATAAACTTTCTTAATAAGGCTTTCTAGATATTAATTTTTTTTCATTTGTGCAAAGATTTTCATACAAAAAATATTCATATTTTTATATATATAGGAGGTAATCAGGAATGATTTTTCTTTGTGTTATATTTATTTATCAGTTATTTTATCTTCTTTGGGGCCTCAAAAGTTATCTCACCTAGGGTCCCTATGATATTAGGGCCGGCCATGACAACGACCATATCATTTTACTAGCGGTGATAATATCTGAAAATGAATTTAGTTACTAGCGGTGATAACATTGATAATATCGTCCAACGTAATAAAGCATTGTTACAACATACTCGTCCAAAATAGTAATATAATAGTCAAAATATAATAGAGGATAAAAAAACATAGTTCTAACTTCTAAGTAGTAAGTATTCTAACGTTGAAGATTTTCGCCGCGTATCGGTACCGAGCTTCAACTACACAACGATCGAACATGGCGAAACGGGACCTACTGATCCTGTCTAGTTCAATGAACTTCACCTCGAAACACATTATTTGACTCAGCTACAGGCCCACTAGTACTTCCCGAGTTACTCTCCATTACTACCGAGTCACTCTCCACGTTACTCTCCACTACTAGCGAGTCACTGTCCACGACTACCGTCTCGTGGTCACTATCCTCTTCAAACTCTGGTGGCGGTGGAGCTGGTTGTTGCGGGCTCCTCGGTCGTTGGACGAACCGTGAACCACGTTCCATTGACTCCACGAGCATGTGGTAGCACGGGGAGTGATCGAGATCGCACGACCGGGCGGATATTACATAAGGCAGCGTGGCCTCCACCGTCTGGGACGAAGCTAACTCAATTGTGCCTGCAATTACTAGAGTAATGTTATAAAAAAGTAATTGATATAATTATATTTATAATAGAGCGACAAACTAACCCCCGGGTTCCTTCCACGTAAAAGAGTGCTGCGAATACTCTGGCTGTAAAGATTAATATCTCTGACTGGCCGAGTTGTCCACTTCCACATACGAGGTACAACCTCTGGCTCTCGAAGGTCCGTTGAAACCCATGCCACGTCTGGCAAACACTCGTACGCCAAAATCTACATGAACATAACATATTAGATTGATATATAAGATGTCCATGGTAAATATATAACTTAAAACTTATACATATACTAGTAGTGGGTGTATGAACCCCCTAAAGTTCATGCTCGGTGGCGCCACCTGATTCTGTATTCTTTCCTTCTCGTTTTCAGGCATGTTCAGTCGCTGTTGTCGATGTCCTTTAGCCCGGAGTGGATGTAGCGCTTTCATTAATGACATTCGACCCCAAGGATATCTTACAATAAACAAGTCAAAGACCTCCACCCACGACAAGAAAATATCAAGCACTTTCGTTTGACTATAACCACTTTGGGGTAATTGCACTCCGAAGACAAAGCACGGTCACGCCAACCTTCTCTTATCATCACTGCCCACGGTCGGATCAAGATGATTGTTCTCAAGGCGTTCCTCCAGCATTCTGACTGTCACCAAACCCACATTTGGCCACAACCTTTTTCTTAATGGAACACGTTGGGGGCTTTAGGCAAGCCAAGTGCAAACATTTTCCTCCCAATTCAAACCAATGATGATGAAAAACTCCTTAATCCCGTATCGTAGGGGAAAATTGTTGACCAACATCCACATCTCAAAGGGAACTAGCTGGTTACTGTTTCTCGATAACAATGTCCAAAACAGTTGGGCAGAGAACTGATAGTGTGGACATCCAATAGAGGCCCAAACTGTGTCCTCCGATACCACGCAAGCTCCTCCTCCGTCAGTTCCGTTTTAATGAGATTCGTGATCCTCCTGAAGTTTGCTTCGTCGGACAGGACATCAAAGCACCAACCAACTGCTAGCGGTAATAGACAATGGCGTGTAAATAGATATTGACATTGTTGTAATAGGTACAGAACCAACCCTACACTCGTTCTTCTTCCTAAACCACACAATATAGTATATTGCATGTAAAATAAGTAAACTCCAAATCATTACGAGTCAAAACAGTTCGCCAATCATAGGTTTCTCAAAGAATAAACATTTACGTCCATTTATGTGGCTTTGGAGAGGATGAAGACGATGATCGGAGAAACTCATCGTTGAAAGGATCGTCATTCGCGGGGAAAGCAAAGAGAAGAAAGCCTCGTTGCTCGAAGTCGTTCCCGAACTAGAATAAACAGAACAGAAGAACGAGGAGTACGATCGAGAAGAGAAAAACGTTCAGGGTCGGAAGAAAGGATCTTGGGAATAGAAAACGTCGAACTGAAGTAATCACGGAGAAGAAGCGAGAAGATGTTAAAAAAAAAACCTAAAAGAAAATGGAATAAATAAATCGCCCACCGCTCAATACCGAAGGACAAATTAGTAATTTTTCAAATACTGGATAAAAAATAAATGAGAATTTGCAAGTTGTATTTATTAAGGAGAAAAATAAATGTAAAAGAATTAAAATGTTATAACTAGGGGTGCAACCGGGTAGGGTACCCGGTTTTTTCGAGGTACCCGGTACCCGGAACCGGAATCCGGGTATCCAAAAATTGATACCCGGAACCGGTATCCGAAATCCGGGTACCCAGTTTCCGGGTATCTATATTTCGATACCCGGTACCGATACCCGGTATCCGGTTTTGGGGGACCGGATCCGGGTACCCGGTTTTTACCCGGTACCCGTTTTAAAATATATATATTATTTAAAAAAATAAACATACATTCATCTTAAAAAAAAATTGCATAAAAAAATAATCCAACGCATCGAGCATAAAAAAAAAGAGTCCAAAATGCATAAAAAATAGTCTCGCGCATCAAGCATAAATAAAACATAGTCCCACGCATCAAGCATAACATATTACCGCGCAAAAAAGAAAAGAAAAAAAAACATAGTCTCGAGAACCCCGAGAGGAAGAGATGGAGGGGGGAGACTAAGTCACAAAAGGTTAATTACACGGAGTAAAAAGGGCCAAGCACAAACCCTAAAAATTTAAAATATCATTAAAAAAAAAAAAATCGGGTAGTAAAACCGGGTACCGGGTACCCGATTTTTTTATTTTTAATACCCGGTACCCGTATCCGGTTTTGAATCCGGATACGGGTACCCGGAACCGGAATCCGGATACGGGTACCCGGAACCGGAATCCGGATCCGGTTCTGGTTCCGGTTTTTAAATCCGGATACCGATTCGGTTCCGGATAATTACCCGGTTTCCGGGTATTACTTGCACCCCTAGTTATAACGACGTAGAAATCTCATCCGAGGTCTTTCAGCCGATTCTTTCTAAATATTTTCTTAGTGCAGTCTTTGTTGCGCTGCGCACAGTTCTGATCGACCCCAAATTATTCCTCAGTTTCTCTCCTCCGCCATGGATTCTCTGCTCGCAAGCTACGCCTCTTCAGACGAAGAAGAAGAAGAAGATATTCAAGCGCCGCCAAAACCCTCTTCTTCTTCTCTCTTCTCTTCCCTCCCCGCCCATGGACGCGCCAGCAATGGCGAGCAAGAAGCTTCGAAAGCCGCCATTAAACCTTCCTCCATCTTCTCCAATCTCGCTCTGCCGAAACTGCGGAACCCCTCTTCGGATCTCTCCTCGTCCCTGCCAAACCCTAAAAGGGTCGTCCAATTCAGACCCCCAATCAACCCCTACTCTCTCAAATCGAGCGAATTGAACCACGAGGACGACGACGAAGAGGAGGACCGAGAGAGGGAGCGACGGCGGCAGCGAGACGCCGAGGCGTCGTCCCGAGGCTCGTCGGTGAAGTCCTTCTTGTCCGCCATTCCCGCCCCCAAGAATTCCGTTTCTCTTGGCGCTCTTCCGTCTTCGGGTTCGGGGCGACGGGCCATTATCGAGACGGAACCGTTGCCGTCGAATTCAGCTGCTCCTGCAGAAGACAATGTCCCGATCGCCAGCTCGAACAGCGCGGTAGATTACGAAGCCGGAGCGCATTGGAACTCTGAGAATTACGCCCAATTCTACGCTGGGAGTTCCGAGTCCGGTAGCGACCAACCGAGCTCCGGGAATTACGGCTACCACGAGAATTACGGCTCGGGCTTCAGCGGTGGAGACGGGTCGAGCACTGGAGGTTATGCTGGCTATGGAAGCTACGGCGTTGAAGCATCGGCGATTCAAGCGATGGAGACTCCGAGCGCCATCGAAATCGCGATGAAGGGGAGTGGAAAGAGAGGGAGGAGTGAGATTCCGAAGAACATAATCGAGGTGAAGCAAGACGAGCTGATGAAGAATCGGCCGAGGGAGGACCAAGCCAAGTCCACCGGAATCGCTTTCGGACCTTCGTACGAGGTAACAATGGCGTTCTTAGCTTCTCTTGTATTCAATGTTGTTGCTTTAATGGCATATGTTCATGCTTTTTAGTTAATCGTGTTACGAAGTTCCATCTTAAAACCAATTCGATAGGCGGCTCTTTAGGCTTAGTTATAGCGGAATCCGAATCGGAATTTCATTATTATTATATTTTGGAGTGCTCCGAACCTTGTTAAGTCCGTTTATTTTTGTCTTTTCAAGATGAGACTCTTAGTTCATTCACTTTTGAGGCGGATCCCATTATTTTACGTCGGTGCTCGTTTGAGCTTAGTGAGCTCTAATGCCATATGTATCATGGGCTCCATTGCAAAACCAATTTAGGATAGAGTAACCCTACCCATAACCTTATAGGTATTATTAAGTCGTCGATACGAGATCCTCTTAACATGTGCCACGGACACGGAGAGTAGGTGAAATCAAGAGTAGGAAACTCCTATTCTAGAATGAGGAGAGCTCGAAAGTCAACCTTTTTTTTTTTTTTAATTTCTCGATGGGACGGTGTTTAATTAAATTCTTACAAGATTATAACTTACGAGATTAATTAAATTCTTCTTATGTCTAATTTTCCAAAAGGTACTTCGCTTAGTTCCAAATTTTCAAAGAGAAAATCGAGTACCTATGAGCAATGTTGTGAATAACGTATTTAAGCCTCGAGGCGTTTTCTCGCCTTGCCTCAAGGCGTATAGCCTCGAGGCGTTCGAGGCGTAAGCCTTAATAAATATTATATAAATATTTAAAAATAATATATATATTAAATAAGATAGATAAAATAGTTTTTTAAAATAAAGCCTAAGATATCATATATTTTATAGTAGGTTTTGTTTTTTAAATTGATATCATACGCATTAATTATTAGCATTAAAATAGGTAACAATATTCTGGTTCCTGAATATTAGGTTAATAAAAACAAAAGATATGAAATATTAATAATATATTAAAAATTAACTAGAAGATTTGGAAAGATTTGGAAAAAAATCACAAAAATATTATTTTAAGCCTCGAGGCGTCGCCTCGAGGCGACAAAATAACGACCGAGGCGCACGCTGAGGCGCACGCCTTAATCTTCCCTTCCGAGGCGTAAGCCTCGTTGCGAAATTGCCATGCGCCTCACTGAGGCGCGCCTCAATGTCGTTTTTCACAACACTGTCTATGAGTGATAATAGCTACGAATAGCTTTCCAATAGAAGGAGATGGATAAGGGTATTCTGGTCAGATATTCCGCTTTCGAATGTGATTTTTCGAGTCTATTTTTCTCTTCTCTATTCGTAGCTGTTGGTCTCGGTTTTTATTTCTAGCCTTAAGTGGAGTCATTTTACTTCTGCATCAGTTAGCTATGGTTTCATTTTGCCATTTTGTTTTTAGACGGTAAGAAGTACCAAATTTTCAGAAGAAATCTAGCATTATGGCCCGAGATCGAGACATTGTAATGCTAATAGAATGCTTTGTCTTTCTAACTTTTAGAGAGATTAGGTTAGTTTGGCTGAAAGATAACTTGTCTTAATTAAAGAAACCAGTAAATAGGTAATAGTTTACAACCCTTTTCTTGAGGCTTTTAGTGGTCGCTCCTAATGGAAGCTCAACCCGTCGGTTCAGTGGGCCCGTTGTCCGGCTCATTGTTACTATTCCTTCTTTGATACCTTCTCTCAAAGAAGGGCCTAACATATCATAGTACCTCCAAATTCCGTCCAATTTGCGATCGGAAAAGTTAGTGGATGGACACGTCAGTCCCGCGTAATTTTTACTACCGTTAGAAAAAATGGAAGCATATGCCGCCAGAGTATGTAAAACGTTGGTATTCTTGCCGCTATTATGCGGGACCGACACATGTCCATCCACAAACATTTCCAAATAGAAATCGAACAGAACTGGTCAGCTCATAAATCCATATTATATGGTTTTTTTTTTTTTTTTTTTTTTCAGCCTGCTTCAACGAAGGGAAAGCCATCAAAGCTGCACAAGAGAAAGCATCAGATCGGCTCGTTGTATTTTGACATGAAATCGAAAGAGTCGGAGCTAGCAGAGCGGCGCTCAAGAGGTTTTCTCACGAAAGCTGAAACGCATGCCAAGTATGGCTGGTGATCATGTAATATTGTACTCTATAATTACAAGCTTTCAGTGTTTTATATGAACTTTTGGTGTTCAATGAATATCACTGTAACTTTCCATTTTGATGTTCTTCGTTTTCGGAAAATCTGATTCGAACGAATTCAAATTTCATCATTTTTGGAATTGGATACGGCTTGAAAATATGATGTTAACAATGGAGGATTTGTACTAAATCTAATTGAAATGGAGTATTGAACTCTTTACTTCAAACTGTTAGTGTCTTTTTTATTTGTTTTTTATTATATAGCTTAAATGAATACTGTAATTCTATTTTCTACTTCTAATTATTTTTTGTTATTCTCTATTTTCTAAAGTATAATTTCGACTCAGTTTATAAAATATTTATTTGATACTAGGAGGGCGGGTTTCATTACCATACTTATCAAATATAATAGATTAAGTAGAACATAAATAAATTATACCATCGGAAATAACTTTTTTTTCTTTCTTTCTCGTCTAAGCCGGATCCTGATTTCTAATTTTTGCCAAAAAAAATAGAATTTTTTAGACGAAACAAGGCCAGGCCGGAATGGGATTAGACCAAAACGTGACCCCGAGACCGAAATTGTATTGGATACGAGTTGTAACTTATAAGAAAAGAGCGACGTAAATTATACTTGCATATGATACACATGAGAATTTGGCTACTAATCTTCGAGGAATTGACGCGCAAGATCCTTGTAGCTAACTTTCTTCTTCTTAGATTCTGTTGGATTTTGCACCACCGGTTGGCTTCGTTCTTGAGAGCTAGTTGTCGTGGTCGTGGTTGTGTCTTGCGCTTTGCTCTTTCCTAGGCTGGGAATCATGTCAAGCAACATCGCCTGAACAGGATCAGTCATCACTTCCGGCTTCTGTGAAGGCAGTGGCTCACTCGTTTCGTGGCTATGCTTTTCTTCGATCGTTTTCGTTTCCGGAACTCTACTGAACCATTTCCTCACACGTTCTCTACCTTTATCGGATGGCTCCGAATCTCTCAGACTCTGTTCAAATCCATAAACGTAAACGAAAATGAGAAAAATTATAGTGAAAATGAGTCAATTTGAAACTATCAAATAGTAGAGGTGAACCGGGGACTTCTAAAATGGCCATTCTTTATTCGTCTTTGTTTTCTGGCCACGTTTTTTCAAATCGAAGACAGAGCCAGAGCCGGGGCCAGGTTTGGAATGTCTTTTTTAAGGATCTCTTCTATGTTTACTGATCAATGTTATGCTAATATCGAAATTATTTGAATATACTAACAAATACTTATATTATGATTATCCTTATTATTGTTGAAAAATTGGGATCTAAACAAAGACTTACTATTTGGGTTTCAGGGATTTTTGAAGTGTCCTTGTCCATCTTCTCGTTTTTTACCTCTGTTTTCCCGGTTTCTTCTTTGACAGCCGTTTCTTCATTAGAAAAGTTATCATCTGGCTCATTATCAGATATTCTCGCAGGCTTCTTTCTTATACGTTTTGGTGCTCTTCGAGCTTGTTTGGGTTCTGATTTTCTTTGCCTTGTGCTTGAAGCCTCCTTGTCCATCCTTTCATGGCTTTCCTTTATCTGTTCATTGTCTGTTTTTGACGAGTTTTCTTTGCTAGACGCGCTATTATCAGACTCATTGCCAGATATTTTACCGGGCTTACTTCCGATACGAGCCCGTATTCTTCGGGGTTGAATTGTCGCTGCTTTTCTCTTGTTTGTGCTTTTCACACTTGGCCTTCCTCGTTTCTTCACGGAACTGGGTGCCACTGTAGCCAAGTTTTGGGGGCATTTTGGGGAATTGCTGCTGATTCTGTGTTCTTCTTCATTAAGCAAGGATTTTGAGTTCTCATTCTCTGCATGATCTGATGGAGAAGGGACTTCCAGATCCATGTCATGATTCCTGAAGAGATACGATAAACGAGTTCACGAACAATTTCAGTAGTCAGAAGATCAGAAATTGATGTACCATCATAAATTTATTATTTATATAAATTATTTAATTTCCTTTATGGAAAAATAAATATTACGCAATAAAATCATATTAAGATCTTATAGAAAATAATTTGTTACATTCTTGAACTTTTTTTTGGATATTTATATTTTAAAAAACCTAAAAATAACAGCCTGCAAAAAAACATTCAGCAGAACCAAAAGCCTCGAACAGAAAACCAAAACCGAACAGTAAAGCATCTGTTCCAAGCGGCCGCAAAACTTGACAAAAGCTAAAAAATTCAGAAATGCCCATAAAGGGTATCGCTGTTTCGATCCCTCTTCAGGCCGTGTTTTCATCTCCGGGCATGTGATCTTTGATGAATTATCATTTCCGTTTGCTACTATCCAGTCTCCAGGTTCTACGAATGGCACTTCTTATGATGATATGGTTTTCATCCCTGTGGTGCGTACTGAGGAGCGTGTCACCCCTGTGACTCCTACATCGGTAGTTCAACTTCGAAAGAAAGACGAGATTTCATCTCATGAACATTAATTCTGGCTATCTGGTGTAAATTTATAAATTAAAGATACCGCAGATCGGAAAAGTCAAAGCCATTATTAAAAGTTTAATTTTGATTAATGACAGTAAAGATTTTCAACTCACTCGTCTTCAGTATTCAGGAGTTCCAACATAGGCTTCAAAATATACGTTTCTTCAGGTAGTCTATCTTTCCTTTCTGCAGAATCTTCCAACCACTCGGATTGGACGATATGTAACTTTCCATTCCTTAGAACATTTCTTTCCCTTGCATTAAAGCTGCTAACATAGTAATCATAAGAACTTTACAAAAGCAGGAAAGAAAAATGACAGCTCCACGTCACCGATATCCAATAATATAATGATTTCGAAACAAGGCGAACTGGGAAACTAGTAAGTATAAAGTGACTAGCATGGAAAGGCTTTAACGTGAGATACCTACCTTATATATAATGTATATATATATAACACCTCAAATTCATTTTAAAATCGACCGAAAAAAGTGCTAATAGTTTTAACTTACTCTGCACTAGTATTTAACTAGTACTATATAAATATGAACCGTGCACAAGATTGCTTTGTTCATAATTAACAAAAGACATCATAAATGATTATGAAAGTTCTGCAAGAAATAAAAAGGAGAATTGTTACTTAAAATTAAGTTACCTATTTAGTACACTGTCGACGGGATAACCCGGGATCAATAAGACGACCAAATGGGTGGCCTGAGAGAGACTGCTGCTGACTCGGCCTCCATTCCTGCAGACTTCCACTTTTAACCTCCGAAGTGCAATTCCTAATATAGCCTCCCACTCCGGTTTTCTGAAAGACACAGCAAGAGTAGTAAAATAGTTAAAAATAGATTATGCGCGTCTCAGGAACAAAGGAAAAATAAACATACAGTAATAGATCTTACAATGGTTGTACTGCAGCACGAAAGTAAATCGAGCAGCCACGAAATTTGGACCACTTTGCCGGACTATATTTTTTCTTGTAATGATCAATAATGTTTCCATCTTCAGTTCTATCCACGTTGCTTAAGAGCTGGATTAAAGAAACATGGGAAATTTTTTATTTATTTATAGAAGGGCATAATTACCCTTTTTGAATTGACATTTTCCATCCTACAAATATAGGCTTTTTTTGGATATTCAAATGAAAATATAGTAAATTCCCTCGCATTACCTATAAACGTGTTAGGGAAAAGACAGACACCAAGTTTTACCTGCTTGAAGTCGTTAAGTTTTAAATCCCAATAGTACGAGTCAGAAAATTCATCAACTTCTTCTTGTAACCTCTTCTTTGAAGAATCAGATAGGAAGAGGAAATACCTACAAATAAGTAAAATTACGCCAAAGAAAACAAAACGGAAACATATTATAGGACAACGGGAATCTACCAGAACAGAGATTCCCGAACACTTTATAGTCAACTATATAACACATAAAATTTCCAGAGAGCAAGGCGAGCAATCTCCCCAAGTTGTCTGGACTCTGGATAGGTTCTTTCACTCAAACAAAACATAAACTCAACCTAATGGGAGTTAGCTACTTATACAGGATCCTAAAATTCTATGTTAATCCATTCACAAGCCCAAAATACTCTTACGACAACATGAAGACAAATGAGGACCTAAACAAAGGTTCAATTCCCAAAGAACCCTTGCACCTACGCTTTTATTCAATATATTTGCTATGGGACTGAACAAGCATAAAATAAGCTATGTAATAATAAGGATCAAGAGAAGAGATGCGATGACCGACTTTGGCTGCAGAGGAAGAAGCTTCTTTTCAGAACAACAATCCATTACCCAAGAGTAATGAATAACATCACCTTGTCGTTTAGCTGCCTGAAATTTAAACCCTGCCAATACAACTCACTCATATAAATATACATTAACATACACATATATAAATATAAATATGTATATAAAGAAAGAGCTTGAGGGAGAGACCTTTGCTTTCAGCTGCAATGCAATGAGTCACTGAGCTGTTCAGATTCATTGAGAAAGTACCGCCATTTTCAGCGACCATTTTGTGTAACGAGTCAAGTGAGTGACTTGATGGTACGTTGACGAAGTCTGAACTTGCTAAGGAAAAATATGAACAGCGGGAAAAGTAGTTAATTGTTGTAGGGTAACAAAGTTCCAGTTTTATGAGCAAATGCAGAAGAGAGTCTAATCATTTAAAATAAGTGACCGAAAGTTACTTCTGATACTAGATCAGAAGAATAAATTACCACCCATATAACCAGTCTCGTATATTTTAAAACAGTATTTTTGTTTTTCCATTTTCATAGCTTTATCTATTTTTTATTTTTTTTAATAACGCTTCTTCATTTTTTGTATATTTCACGTTTGAAGGATACAGAACATCATGTCCGAAAATATTAAGGTATCCCCTTTGACACCGGAAATATCTGTCTGAGCTAAATGTGACGGAACGGAAGACAGATTCTTTTTCTCTTTCCTCTTTGAGGACTTCACCCTTTGTTGCTTGCTTACTCCACCAGACTCTGGCCCTCGTTGTGTGGTGCCATTGCTTGAACGTACAAGCTCTACGAATGCTGAGAGAAAGAGAAAAACAAACAGAAGGGAAGATCTTTTAAAAATACACATTCGTAAGATTATTGGTTTTTTTCCTCGAAAAATTACGAGACTCACTAGTTAGACAAACTCATTCTAGTTTATCGTTTTCTGAATTCTACTGAGTTCCACAAGACTTTCTTATTTAAAAATTATCACTATTTAAATTATCTCACAGTTCAGTTAGAGCTTAGAATTCTGTATTTTAGGGATGAAAAAATGAAGTAGAGCGATATTTCCTTCTAAAAAGTTAATTTAGTCAGGAACATATTAATCTACTTTATGATTTTAGCTCAATAGCGCGCCTAGATAAATATTAATATTTTATTCGACTTATTGCTTCATGTAATTTATAACCTCATGATATGCGCAGAAAAGATAGAACGATTTTTCTCCTCGACTATATTATGCTGATTTTTGTAAAGTAGTTGAGTTATAATTGGACACGGGTTAAGGGTCCTTCTAATTGTTTTAGTTCCAATTAAATTTACCTTTTCATTTATAGTATTGAAGTTTATAACTTGATAATATTAAAAAAGTGACAGATAAACGCATTCATCACAGACTATAAGCTAATCTTGACGCCAAGAACCTGAATGATAATGTATTAACCAAAAGCATCATCAGAACAATCTAAGCTTGCATACCAAGGCACTCATGCCAAGCCAAGAACCAAAATGAAAATATATAAAACCAAAAGCATCACGAAAACAATCTTACCTTCTACATCAAGGCACTCATGCCAAGGCTTATCATATCTAACTCGGTCAATACGTGGAAATCTCAAACCGTAAGGTGCAGCAAAAACCTAAAGAAAGATACAAAATTATCAAACGAAGAGCCATTAAATATTCACAATTTCATACACTTTCCCCATTCACATTATTTTTACGTTGCAAAGACATACCTCGGACCTTATAGTTCGGATGTCACTGGTAATAGAAAGTATTATCGATCTGAAATTCAAACGGTAGAACACATTACTCCTACAATTATATTTGTTTATTTATTTGCAAAACAACAGGGTAATCTGAGCGTTTGTAACTTCTCCGGGCTGTCAATCCATACATCTGGCCTCTCTTTGGAATTGTTCGTCACGTTATAAAAACTTGGAGGGGGCTTCTTGGGATATTCGTATTTCCTGATAAAACAAAGAGAGGGCGTCAAATTTATCCAGATGAAGAAAAATAGATGCACCTAAGGCGTCGACCAAAATCCTGAAAAAGCAAATGGTCAACTAACCTATCATAAAATTAAACCATTATTGTAGTTTAGAACTCATCTTTATGATTTATTTCTAGACATTGCAATAAAATAAAGATTAATAATTCGATGTGCTCCCTGAACTAGTCGCTTTGTCTCGATAAGCCCCTTTATATTCTATCAGTCCCCCCCACCAGCCCCCCTAGATTTGTAATGTAGTCACATTTTTCCCGTTAATTTTTTTTTTTAATTTCTTTTTATTCAGTTTTCCCCCTAAACTAGGTACATTGCAGAGCTTAACTCAAACTGTTAGTGTTAAATACTTTTCACGGTTTCAGTTGAATTTTAGGACATGAGTTACTCCACTTTAAGAGTCAAAACATTTAAAACTGAAGGCTTATTGAATGAAAATTAATGCACATAATCAATCTTCTAAAGAAATAAAGAGATATTTCTTTGAGAGGGGAAGTAAACTGTAAAATTTTCAGTTTAATTAGGAGAGAGATAAATTGCAACAATTTTAAAATTTACGGGGAAAATTAATTATGTAAAAAAAAATTCAGGAGGCAAACAGAGAAAAGCTAAGTTCAAAGAAGACATGGTATAATTACTCGAAAACTAAATTAATATTTAAGAGCTACCTAAAGTAAGGCTTTAGCTTGTTTACAACTGAATCTAGCTCCTCGTCCGAAAGCCCGGTACCCACTCTGCAAAAGGATATAAATCTGCAGATAGTACAAGTGTCAGCACAAAGACAAACATAAAGCAAAAGAAAACTAAACTTGTTAATTACGGTAAACCAGTTAACTCAGCAAAATGTAAATATATAATGATTATTTTACAAAAGCATAATTGGAAGTATAGAAAAGATTATTTTTCCGAGCAATTTTTCTATCATTTTTAAAATAAAAATGAATCCAAACATTAAATCCTCAGCATACGAAATAATTATATATTTTGTAACTTTGCGTTGGTTACAAAATATTTCAGTCTTCTACAGCACTTTTCTATGCTATATTTCCCCAATAATGTTAGAATTATGCAACAGTGAAGATATCATAGGTGAATGCTATACTATATATAAGATATCATTCATTAAACTCAAAAGCTTTTACCGTCTTGGATATGTATTTGGGGCGGGACGCTCAGCAAGGCCTACCAAGAACTGGGCCACCTATAGCAAAAGTCATTGTTTAGAATCTTCATATGGGAATATTCCAAAACGTAAACCAAAACAACAGGCGAAAGACGATTTCAACCTCTCCTCCTCGGCGTCCAGAGCCATAGTATCCTCCTGTTCACAAATGTATTATCAGAGACAGATTACTACAAAATATAATGCTAAGTATAAATTGCCATAAGATATTAACCTATGATGAGAACATCCAAATCAGAACCAGCACGAACATAATCTGGCTTCAATTTCATCCATTTTCCACTTCGATCACTGGGTTCCCATTTTGAACTAAGATCCTTTAGAACAATCCCTTCATCTCTGCAACAATGTACATATAAATTTATATGAGTCGAAGAAATTAAATAACTGGTCAGATACTGATTATCGTCTTATATCTACTGAGTACCTATTTTCGATGGTTGCCTTAAAAAATCTTTCAACATCATCCACATTATGAGCAATGAGAGACCAACGAAGTTCACCTACAAATTTAACCAAGCTAAGAACTTGATATAATACAAGATATCTACCGGACACAAATTGCAATAAACTGAATAATTTTAATTTAATTACCTGGAGAGCTATGACTATTTAGACCACCTTCAGGTACTAAGATTTCGAGACGACCCTTCAAAGGCTTGACAACTTTTTTAAGAAGCTCGTGCCTTTCCTTCAATGTTTGATGAATTACACTGGTATCTCCGAAGTAAAGGATGTCAAATGCAACATCTAAACATAATTCCGTCAAGGTTCCAAAACAATCTTGAATTGAACCGATGTAACACCAGAATTTCACTTGCATAGTTAAACCCAAAGTTCTCGTAATTGAATTTTGAACATCACAAATGCACCTTTGATGATGTAATTGGACTCAGCCTCACAACGAAGTCAAAAACAAAAGGATACAGCATAACTGCACAAAAGAGAAATATATATAAAAATGGGGCTACTAAAAAAAAAAAATTTAAGCTCAGGTGTAGCGTGAAAGATTACCTGTCGATCACTATCAAACCCATCCTTTTCCGCCTTTGCTGCATAGGAGAAAGAAATATAATTGTATTCAATTACACGTTTTGGTTAATTTTCCATTAATATAAGCTACAAGCAGAATATAATCACACAAAATTACAAAATAAAAAAATTATGACATACCTGTTTCCTGATTTGACCCAAAATCAGCAAAACGGTTCAAAGATTTGTCCCAGACCAACAACTCACCATCAAGAATACATCTGAACAAATATAAGGAAACTCGTGTCATCAAATTAATATTACCATCTTACACAAATTTTACTTCATTTTCAAGTACTTAGCCTACATATTAAAGTTTACTATTAATGTCTCGTATTGGCTAAATATAGAGTTAGGCGTTTTAAGGACTGTTAAGGCCAGTATGAGCACAGAGATTAATTAGTTAAAGAAGTAACAACAGTCAAAGCGGTGAAAAGTCTAATACTTCTATGTCCAGTGTACCGTACTGGATAAACAACTGAAAATTGAACAGCAAGTTTGAGATATTCATGTCGCGTATTTATATGTATTTATACCTGTCAGTCAGAACATTATGTATAATACTGTCTGACATTCCATATGAATATTCAGAGTGATCAAGAAAGTTCCTGCATGAAATGAATAGCTGGTTGGATTCGAAAAGAATTTATCACTGCTAGTTAATTGTTGACGAGAATATGAAACTTTAAAATAACTCATGGAACTAAATAACAGTCAATTTAACTACCTTGAGAAGTAGTGTATTTCAGATCCGTTCTTATGAATTTGAATACGGTCACCGTCAAATTTGCGCTCAACTACAACTTCCTTTCCATGAAGCTAGATAGAAGCAAAAAGTGAAGAACACGTGCAAGATCATATAAATAAAGCATTGATGCAAAATTTCTGTAATATCGTAAAATTATCACATTTGAAAATATGAATACAAGTTTAAGCATGCCAACTACTTCTAAGAAGAATAAACAAAAATTCAAGAAAAGAAAAGAAAGAGGTGTGCCAGGCATGGCACCTTTTTCCACGCATAAGTTGCATCAGACACTCTCATGGCTAATTGTGAACGAACGGCTTTCCCAACTTCAATATCCTAAACATATAACAACCAAGTTATTATCATAATCTAAAGTATTGTGTGTTAAAAGAAAAATGTTCACCATTTCGTTACATCTACAGAAACATTAAACTCATTCTCCAATTTCTGATAAAGCAAAGCATCAATACATGTTTGTCAGCGTATAAAAGATGACTAATTAAATCACCTTCATGAAAAATTTATCACAAAAACAGAGCTGATATATTCAAGTCCATTAATTGTCAACAGAAAACGAAGACATTAAGTGTACCTGACGCTTATGCCGTTGACTTCGATCCTTTAGCTTTTCGCACACTAATTTCAAGTCACACGTGACGTTAAACAAGTCTTCTGCATCAGGATGAAACTCTTGGAAAATGCTCTTTTCACTCATTCCCAACTTCAGATCTAGTAAAGAAACGATAAACTTAATAACTTTATTATGTTTAATCAATAATCAAACAAAACAATTGCAAAAATGTTGATAGTCATCACCTTTTAAAATGATCATGATGATCCACTTCATTTCTTTTGCATTTGTCTTGTTAATCAACGTAGAAAGAACTGAATTCTTCTCTGCCCTATTATTGTAATATGTAACAAGAAGTTCTAATATATTAACTAAAGCAAAATCACAGATTATCAAGCGGATGTTGATCATCGTCATATTTAACAAATGTATTAATACACTCAAGATCAAACATATACATGCAATATCTAAAAGCTTAAATCGGTAACCAGCTGGGCAGTTAGAAAAGAAATATATGATAAAAAAAAAAAAATTAACTTCGTACTACGTACTCCCATATTTAAATATATATAAAAATTTATGTAAAGAAGATAACAAATGACAACGTGACCAGCCACAGTTAAAAACAAAAAGTAGCATCGCTCGGTTTATATAAGAATGTGCTCGTTAGGTTAGATACTCCTAACAAGTTGCAAGTAAGTTATTGAGAGTAAAATATGAGCATAAGTTCAAATTACATACCAGCACAGCACCCAGAACATCACTAACGGAACTTATACGGTAACAGATAATTAAACAAGGAGTATATTTATATATAAATATACTCTAAGAAATTAAATAAAAATAAGTACATCAGCTAAACAATAATACAAGAAATATATAATAAAAAAAAAAGATCAAAATTTGATTTATAACTCCCATGTTACCTCCACACCTAATATAAGTCTGATTCAAGTGTGCATACATTCAGATTAGAAGTAATCTTATCCATATAAAGAGTCTATCCGCAATTTATTTTACCATAAGTAATTGATTGATGCGACTCATATCTGTACTTACCATCTACTATGGGCATTTCTTTAAATTTTATACCAAAAAAAAAAACAACGAAAGGAGAAAGTGAGTGAGAGGAAAACAAGATATTAAAAAAATACCCCATCCGATTTTGATCAGCGTAAAAAAATCCTATTAAAATGTATACGATGCAAATATAATACCTAATTTCACTTGAAGCCAAACGATCAAGCAATTCATTTAGCTCCTTGATTGTTAGTCCACCGGAGGCCATTCCTTGCCTGCGCTGTAGAACCTGTGCCACAAATCAAAACGCATCAAAAGTTGAGCTTTCAAACAAGAGATTACAAACACAACAAGGCCCACGCAAACCCCAGGTGCTAAGAAAGAATCAGTTCAAACCAGGCTTAGTTTAGTTTCTTTTATATCTAATCAATCTTCCAGTTTGCGGTGAATCCACCGTCTCTTCAACAGCTTCAAGTGAAACCTCGAGTTTTCCTCGAGTTCTTACTCCAATTTCAGAATCACTCGATAACAGTGAAGATGTGATTTATAAACCCCTTCATAGGGAGAAGGAAATGGAAATCCAAATCCGGACACAGAAACGGCATTCATATCTGCAAATTTGGCTTCTTTATACCTCGGGATCTCTCAAAATTGTTCAATGGCCTCAATTTTCTGGGTAAGTTCGTTCTAATCTCCAACCTGTATACCATACTGAATCCACAGTCGAACCCAAAAGCTTCAATTAGAGCCTAAAGCTTTCATTGTTACTGGATTTACTTGGAAAGTTCGTCTAATTTCAAAGCTATAGAATCTTAGGTACATCAATCTAAGTCACAGGATCATAGTGAAGTAGTGAATTTCAATGGCCCTACGAAAAGCAAGGGAAATGGGAAGAGAGCGGTACCTCAGAAGCGACCAAGGCGAAGTTGCCGGCATTGGTGCCGGTGCTGGCGCCGCCTTTGCGCCAGTTGATGAGGCGGCGAGCGTCCTCGGAGTCGCGCGACATCCCGAGGGCGTCGACGAGCGAGGTGGCGAGGACGGACTCCTTGAGGCCGTAGGAGCCCCGCTCGCGGTCGAGGTTGGGGAGGAGCAGCCTGATGGCGGAGAAGTAGTCGCCGCCACCGCAGAAGTTGTCGAGGAACTTGCGGACCTTTTGCCGCTTCTTGGCCGACGTTTTGGTGCGGAGAATCCAGTCGAAGAGGCTGCAGAGCACGCTCACCTTCGTTTCCTCCGTCGCCGCCGCCGTGGAGGCCATCGTCGCCGGGAAATTCGAGAGCGATTGATCTCCGATGATCTCTGAATTGCTCTTGAAAATGGTGAAACGGAGTGCGATTGATTTGAAAGTTGGTTTTTTTTTTTTTTATAGAAAAGAGGAAGCGCTGAGTCTGTCTCGTAGTGATAGCTTACGAGGGAAGAAGAACAGTAGAACACCTCCAAAACGGTCCTATTTTTTTTATAATAGCGGCAAATATATCAAAGTTTAGCGAAAATAGCGATCATGTATCGAATTCAATTCGGAGGAGCTGAAGTATTCAAGTTATGTAAAACTATCCAAGCTGCACTTCTATGTATTGTTGATATATTGTTGAGGGTAAAGTTTAATCTACACCGAAGCGCTATCGAGACATTACGCAAAGTAGTCAAGCTACACATGTTATTTGCCATAGGGTTATTTGCCGCTTATATGGCTTGCAGCCATCATTAGTGCATTTTTTTGTAGCGCAAAAGAGAAGGCGAGATTAGTGTTGTAACCAGAAAACTCCGATTGAGATATTAAATAGTGGATCGAGATTTACAAGCGGTAAGTGAATTTACCTCCTACACCGGGAGCGAACCACTATAGTTCTTGTGTCAATTTTGATTTCAGTTTGCTAATCATTTTCGGATTTTTGGATTTAGGTCAAAATTCCTAACATTCAAATCTAAGAGATTGCTATAAGCTAATACTTCTTTGAATCAAAGGTTTAAATGTCGTTTTCGATGCCGTTTCGCTCTCTCCGTTTTACGGCATGCCGCCTGCCAACGGAATTTTCGACAGAAGGCAGAAAAAAGAGCATGCCTTGTGCCGCAAATGCCATATTATATTAATTTTTCTTTCTGAAAGTACAAACCAAATACATGAAATAGCAAATCCCAAATTATTTGAACATTAAAAAAGAGTACAGAATGTGATAATAAAAAAAAATGAGCACGGGATTGATGGAAGAACAAGTCACTTAGTTGTAAGAATCAGGGTTAGCCTTGAGGTAGGCCTCAACGAGCGCGAAAAGACTCAAGGCCCTCTCTTTTCCGGCCTCGATGTGCTCTTCCTCGAGCTCCACGTCACCGACGGTGCAGTACCTGCTCACGATCTTGACGGTGCAGCCCCCGTCCGGGCTCGCCACCAGCTGAATCTTGCGCTCGATCTTTTCTATTTCGTCAGAGAACGCGTCTCCCCCGATCAAGGTGTAGCAGTAGCTTAAGCCCGCCTCGTCGATGCTGTCGATCCTTCGCTCCACGTAGCTGTGTTTGCCACCTGAAAGACATATATATATCGAAGCTAACATGAGTCTACTTCTTTTTCTTTGATTTTTTAGTACGAATGCAAATAAAATGTGAAATGATTCACCTTCGCGGAAGGAGACCTTATTGATGGTTCCGGGGCCACCGTCTCCTTTGACGATTTCGGTGCGCATGCTGCCCCGAAGCAAGATCTTCGGGATCAGGTTGTTGGCATCAAGGAAGAAGGCCTTGAACAAGCGCGCCGGCGCCACGGAGGAGTTCTGTTCCAACTCGTAAGTGTAAACGGCCATGATTTTCTTCTTTTGAAGGAATGTACTGCTCCGGTTCAATTCCTTCGAAACCTTCACACAGACTTTACTTCGGGTGCTTGTGCTTCATGTCTAAAACTCTTGCATTATTTGTATGAATTAAATAAGAGATAATAACGGCATAAGTACTTAATATTTTTTTGGGTAATTAGCGGCGTAAGTGGCCAAGGTTTTCGAATTTCCTTAGGCATGATGCCAATGTCTAAAAACGAGGGCAAAAGTCTCCAATGTGCACTAATCACTCTAATCACAAAATTTCATCCAGCTAATTGGATGGATATTAGTCAACTAATGATGTGGCAGTGTTGACCGCCACACGGACAACCACATGGCATGCCACGTCATTTTTAATTTTTAATTTGTTTCCACATCATTATTTAATTAGTCGTGATATTGTTAATAAATACATAAATTTATTTCATATTTATTTTACTTTATTAAATTATCATAAGATGTAAGTATTTAAAACTCTTAAGTAGGATAATATTTACAACTTTAGTAGTATTTTCAACAACTAACCGAAAATAAACTTATAAGTAGGATACTATTTACAACTTTAGTAGTATTTTCAACCACTACCCGAAAAATGACGGATAACAATCGAAAAGATATCTCACATATTAATGGATATGTTTGTTATTTAAATTGTTATATCCATTACATTTTGACAACAAATACATTTGATGTAGTAATTTAGTGCTTTGTTTATCTGGGTTTGGTCATGGTTCCAAAATACAAATACAAAATATTTTGATTACTTATTTGGATGACACGTGGGACAGCTTAGGAAAGAGAGAGAGAGTGTGTACACGTGGCAACGTGGGAGAGGGCGAGAAAATAAGTAGTCCCCGTAAAAAAATTAAAAATAAAATAAAATAAAAAAGACGTGGCAATTTTTTTTATTATAAAAAAGACGACATGGCGTGCCACGTAGATGTCCGCGTGTCAGTCAACACTGCCACATCATCATTTGACTAATAATCATCCAATTAGTTGGATGAAATTTTATGATTAGAGTGATTAGTGCACATTGGGGACTTTTGCCGTCGTTTTTTGGTCATTGGCATCATGCCTAAGGAAATTCGAAAACATTGACCACTTATGCCGCTAATTACCCTATTTTTTTAGTTGCCAAAGTTTCAACTGTTTACGATTTTTCTTCTCTCCGAAACATTGTCAACCTTTTCTATTGATTTAACCGAATATTGGAATTTAGCAAGGTCATGGATAGATATCAGTTCCGAGAGAAGAGAGTGATACTTTTGTTTAATGACAAATTTAAAATTATATTAAATGAATTGAAAACGTAGATAAAATTTTGGTGAAAAGCAAAACAGTAAACATTGAAAACGCCGATAGTGAAAAATTACATGAAATTTGTTGAATTTTTTTTTTTTGCAAGAAAGATTTGTGGGTTTAGTTTTGCATATTTCTTTCAGTCAATTGAAATTAATAGTTCTAAAAAACATTTAATCGAATATATAAATATATATATATAATCGTTTGATATGTTCCAAAATATGTGCTAAAACTGCCTGTTCAGACAGTTTTGGACGGATGAGTATTCAAAATTTTAGGACACTCCGAAATTGTGCTAAGCACAATTTTTAATACTTTAGGAATTTTTGAACTTCTTCATTCTTCGTGAAAGAAAGAAAAAAAAAAACTGAAAATGTTCTTAGAGTTTTTTCTTGCATTTTCAAAATTTTACTTTTACTAATGAATCTCAACTTCCTAAAATTCAGTTAGTTTTACACCCAATGAATTGAATGGAGAAAGTCCAAGTTTCGGACCTAAATCGCCGTCGTTCTTCATAGACACCGTGAACGACAACGGTGTGGTTTGGGTTTGTCCGGCATCTTCTTTTCAAAAACAAAGTAGGTTATAGAACATTAGGGTTATTTTTCTCGAAAAATTCAAAAACATAAAATTTTTATCATCAAAATATCTAATCATTTCGCCAGAACATGAAATCAAAGCATTTTAATTAATTTAATCGTGGGACGCAAATTATAATATATTTAGCTTCCACTATATATATTATACAAATCGCAATTTTCTTACATGTAATACTCCTTCATTTTTTAAAATCACCGAATTTACAGAAAATAAATAAAAATTAACCGCCTTATGATAGAACGAAAATCTAATCCTAATAAAATTTTAAAATTTAATGATTACTAAAAACTTTAATCGTTACAAAATAAAAACATAATTGTACGCAGTTATTTATAGATAAAACTTCAACCGGTACCATTTCGTAAAATTTGGTAGCAATTTAAACCTAATTTATCATTTTTTACCAAACAAAATCCCAAAAATATGATAATAAAATATTTAGTAAATTAATATATTCGGTTTTATATTTGGTTGCTGAGCTTTTTGGACCAAGCTTCTTAGAGAGGCTTATGGGAATAATTTACCATTCAATTACCTTGGAAAGAATTACAAGATTATGATGTAGGATGTAGGTCAGAGAGGAAGTTTACTATAATACATTCGATCAAGGAAAAAAAATGCATAATAACAAATAATTTTTAACTATCTTTAATTTAAAAAATAAATAATTTTCACATAATACCAAAAAACATTTAACCTTATAATGTATATAAAGCATTTTATTGAAATTAATCAGCTTCAATATTATGCTCCGATTTGTTGCCTATAATTAAAAGTTGACTAAACCATATTATTATTCAATGAAATATATTCAATCCAATATTCTAAAGCCAAAAAATCCTTGGCAAATAATTTGGCCAGAAATCATATCATATGAAATTATTTAATTTCCTTGTTATATGTCTTCAAACCCTCAATACATATAGGCTAATATTTGTTTGTGTGATATTGAGCATAAAAAGAATCAGGAAACATTCCATCCATGTTTATTTTGAAAAATAAAAATAAAAAATCGAAGTGTATTTTTTCTTTATGTCGTAAAGCATAGTAACTACCATATATATAAATAGTTGTCCCTCTAGAATCTATCACTAGCAATTGATTTCTGTCTTTCTCCAAAGGATTGAGCTAGCATATACTCAAAGATCATCAAAAATCAAATAATTAGCATATACTCAAGGATTGAACTGGATAGAAAATATTAAAACAAAGCCTACAATCCACCAATTTCTTCCGAATCTGTAATTGTTAATATATTATTCTTATTTATTCTAAAGCAAGAGTTTTAGAGAAGATGGACCATTAAGCCAAATCTATAAATAGGACCTTTAATACATTTTATCCCTTCACAACTCAAAAACCTTCTCTCGCCACTTTTATCTCTTTAAATCCTTTAAATCAAGAATGGGCGTTTTCACTCACGAGTCCGAGCACAACTCCGCGATAGCACCGGCGCGCTTGTTCAAGGCCTTCGTCCTCAATGGCGACACCCTGATCCAGAAGGTTGCACCTCAAGCCATCAAGTGCACGGAGACCATGGGCATGGATGGTGGAACTATAAAGAAGATGACCTTTACCGAAGGTAATATGTTGATTTTATTTCCATTTTATCTGCGATCAAATTTTGCATTTAAATAAGAAAGAATAGTTTTACGTGAATATTGACATTTTATATTTCAGGTGGCCAGTGCACTTACATAATCGATAACATTGACAAGGCGAGCTTAAGCTACCGCCACACCTTGACCGAATTCGAGGGTACAACGTTGGCCGATAAGATCGAGAAGATCGAGACCCAGACAAAGATACTTGAAGGCAGCGATGGAGGCTGCACCATTAAGAGCGTGAGCAAGTACTATGTCGTCGGCGACGTGGCGATCGTGAAAGAACATGTTGAGGGTGGGAAAGAGAAGGGGATGGGTCTTTTCAAGCTTGTCGAGGAGTACCTCAAGGAGAACCCGGATTCCTACAAATAAGCCACCTTCTTATCTGCAATCGAGTTCGCCTGTCTTTATGTTTTTTTGTTATGCTTTGTGTCCCATTTTCAGTACTTGCTTGTATCCCGTGTGTTTGTGTTGGTGTCTTCAAAATAAGTTCTTCTTGACTTTTCATGTATGATAAGTGTGTTTCAAAGAGATAAATAAAAATATTGTGTTGTTTAATACCTTGGTTTAACTTTAATATATTATAAAGCTTAAAATTAACAAGCTAATCAATAAAGATATTAAAGAGTATATATACTCAGGTATATTTAATTATAGTTTTATGTGATGAAAAAAGGAAAAAAAAAATGATTTTTGACGAGTATATAATATGGATGAAAATACATTTGTTCAATTTTCTGACGGAAAAAATGCCCGGAACTTTTTTCATTTCGGAAACTGATTTTTGAGTTTTTAATATGGACACCGGAATTTTTTAAAAAAAACTAATAATTCAATTTTTGATTGTCTTTTTCCGGCGAAAAAATGCCGGAAATTTATACTTTTGGACACTGATATTTGAGTTTTCCTCAGTTGCTAATAGCACGAATGACAACTAAAAATTTTCAGTTGTAAAATGTATCTTTAGACACTAGGCATTACCTACTAAACTCAGGAAGTGATTTTTTAGTGTCAAAAACGTTTTAGCAACTGATTTGATTTTTTAACAACTGATTTAACAGTGGATGAAAACCTTATTTCTACTAGTGTGTCCTAACGTTAGTTTTTTATTTTCTTAGTAAGAAGTTTGCAATGAAAATAACTTATACATTAAGTTTCTAGTCCGCTAATACTAAACATTAAAATTTGATGTTAAAAATCACTAATGCTACTTTCTTAGAGCTAGCACTTTAATACACAAGGTTAAAATTTGTTGGTACTATTTTTATTTTCTTAACAAATTTTTTATCTTCGGGATTAAAATTCTAGGAGTATGTAATATTAATTATAGTTTTTTACCTTAATGTTAACATTAAGTATTAAAGTGCTACAAAAATGTAACTTTGGTGTTTTTTACCACCAAATTTAATGTTAGTTATAAAGGTACTACAAACTCGAAATATGAGATTTTTTTGCCATAAATAACAATTTTGATTATTTCATAAGCTACCGCGTTTATTTTCTAGAGTTGAATGATGTTGTTTAAATCGGAGGATGCGGAGTTCTTACACAACGGTTGAGTTTACGAGGACTTCAGTTTTGTATTTTCAAGCTAGACGGAATAGATATAAAGCTCATGCCGTGCAATTAGATATAGCATTTATGAAAGTGTGCGACCGACGTATCGGGAAATATATCGACGATCGCACGAGCCCGATTTCAGCATTTTCAACTTTATTTCTTTCCTTTTTCTTGTTTAAGTTTAATTTATGTTTATTGTTGATGTGCAAATTCGTTCCATAAATCAGAATTGTGAGGTCATTAATAAAATTTATAGATTAAATTGTCTATGACCTAAGTTGTGAGTATATTTGAATATTCACACGAAATTGGGGTTGCGAAATACAAAGTCCAGAGGCCCACTAGGAACTTAATCGTGTTTGGGCCTGAGCAAAGCTAAAAGCCCAGAAGGCAAGATGTTTGCCCGAGCAGAGTAAGCTCAAAAGAAGTCCGAACAGAGTTTCAAAGAAAAATCCGAGCAGAACTCAAAATCCCACTTCGAAACAACACGTGGTTAAAACCAACAACCAAGGCTCCTCCAAGACTAATAGTCTCAAAAGGACCCGAGCATAAGTTCAATAAAACCTTCAGACAAAAGAAAGCCCAACATCCGAGCACGAGAAGACTAAGTCAACCAGCTCCATTCAAACCCCTAGGAGTCGACCAGAAAAGTTGCCACGATTCAAATTCAAACCCCACGACGACCAGTCAAGGTCCACTACTACGACAATCTCGCAAGACGTGGCCCATGTGTGAGTTCGGCAGCAAGTCAAGCCCCGAACTCGGAGCCACCACCAACGTACACTTCCAATGGGCAGAATTTAGAAGCCTATAAAAGCAAGAAGGCAGCCCATCAACACACGCAAGCATCCACCATTGAGAGAAAAGAGTCTGTGAGAATTCGTGTCTTCAGAGTGTTTTTCTTTCATTTTCGATCTATCAGGATTTGGCTTGTGGTTCCGATTAATCAATACTTTTAAAGCAATAAACGTACAAAGGACGTAGTCAACTACCGCAATGGAACAAACCTCTCTAAAAAGCTCTGGTGTTTTTATTTGTTTTCTTCGCGCTATATTTTCGTGTGTCATCGTTGAAAGTATTGACGACGCGGAGGTCAGAATCCACAGAAATCTTAGCATCTTCAAATCGAAATCCCATTCACAATACACTTGACCGTTGGCGTGCGAAACCACGTCAACATTTATATTTTCAATGTTATTTGTTGCGTTTTTAATTTAGTATTCCCTCTCATTTAAACTTGTTTCTCGTTCTGTTTCGAGAAACTTTTGGACTCTATATATTTGGCTACTTGATGCGGATACTCTTGAAAGGAAACAACCGAGATTCATACATTTAGTAACACGATTTCTAGCCTTTATTTTCAAATATTATGCTATTTCATTTTGATAATTACATTGTCATTGTTAGTTTAATTTATTGCGTGATTTATGGAATTTGGTGCTTTATGTGTATAGTTTCTTTTATTGTTTTAAATCCTGTATACAAAGGGTTGCACTATTTATAATTCATTAGTTGGTGATGATATAACAATTTAGCTTTCGCTTGCGAATTCGAGCTTTATCTCGCAAAAGTATGTTATTCGTGTTCGGTCATATCTCATCTACATCAGTTGGTTTCAGAGCCACTCATTTATGTGCAAAGGCACCGAAAAAGTGAGCCTATTAGGACACTTTAGTAGAGGATATCCCCCTGCCACCTAATCATGGCGTCCCCCGCTTTTGAGCCCCGACGTTCAGAACCAACCAGCCCGACTCCGGGCAGAATACTCCTTACCAACAATCCCTCAATCGTCCAACCGGAGTTCAGTTCTCGAGTCCATCTCGGGCAGAGAGCCCAAACTAATTCATCCTTCCTGGGCCAAGAAATTACTCCCGGCCTTCGGGGAGTAATCAATCGGGCCCATACTCCCAGCGCCCTCAAACAGAGCAAGCGCCCCGAAACAATACTGAGCTGGAAGAGCTCAAATGGACCATGAGAAGAATGGGAGAAAACCCTCCAAAGTGGACTCCCAAGTACATCGAGGTGTATCTGCCGCTCCCGAGATCGAGCGTCTGGCCGAGGAATCGACGATAACTCCGTTCTCAATGGCGATCACGAACGTTCGATTGAGGCACGGTGGAAAAATTTACATACCCATGTATGATGGAACCAGTTACCCGAAGGTACACCTGAGGGCATTTCGAATCGCCATGGGACGGGCTAACCTAGATATCCATGAGCTGGATGCTGGGAGATGCAAGTATTTCACCGAAAACCTCACGGGGGCAGCAATGGAATGGTTCTCCAGATTAGAACCAAACTCAATCGATAACCTCGGTCAGTTGACCATGGTATTCCTCAAACATTTCTCCATGTTCATGGAGACGGAAACTACCGTGGCAAATCTATACGCCCTGCAGCAAAAGGCCAACGAGCCTCACAGAGACTTCATGACGATGTTCAAAGCCAAAATGGTCCGAATCACCGGACTAGCGGACGAAACGACTATAGCCGCCTTAACCAGCGGATTATGCTACGATTCACAATTCAAGACCGATATTTTGGTCAATAGGTACACATCGATAGAGGACGTGATCCATCACACATCCAATTGGATTAAGCACGACGAGGAGTACGAGGCCCTAAAGAGGAAATTCGGGTCGTCCCCGAACGTGCCAAGATCCGGGGTGCACCCATCCCAATCGAGGAGCGTGCTACCACCCCCCTTTAAGGGTCCTTGGAATCTAGTTCCTACCAGAGGGTCGAACCCTCAGCACGGGAACTTCCAACATGGAGTACCCCACCCCGGGGGGAAAGCGCACCCCCAGAATCATGTCTACAACCTGAGCACGGAGGCCGAGGAAAAAACCGAGGCCGACGAGCAAGGAGAACTGTACATGAGTGCCGGTGACATGGCACCCAACAACAGGGACATGAGCGCCTGGTGCGATTTCCACCAAAGGTATGGGCACCATAACAAGAACTGCATGGTCCTACGGGTCCAAATTGCCGATAAATACCTTAAAGGCGAGCTTGCGAATCTCCCGCTGGACTTCTTCAGGTCAGAGGGCGAGCATATAGAGCAAACCCGACAGCCCAACGCTGGACCAAGCGCTAACGCGAGGCCCGAGCAGAAGAAACCGACCAAACCCAACAACGCTCCTCCTCCAAAACGAGGAAAAATCTTCATGGCAGAGGAGCAGGCCGACCAAGAGTCAGAAGATGTAGAGGAGCCAATGGATGAAGAAGCCATTGGGTGAATCTATACCATCGTTGGAGGATCTTAGTTCTACGGGAACTCGATCAACTCCATCAAGGCCCATCAGAGGAGATTAAAGGCCGGGCTCGTGGTTCTCTCATGAAAAAAACCCGACTTCGAAATCTCCTTCAAAGAGAGTGAGGCTTCCACCTTGGTCGGGCGTCACGACAACACCCTAGTCATCATTCTTCTAGTCTCCGGCTACGCGGCCGAAAGAATCTTGGTCGACAATGGTAGCTCGGTGGATGTCATCTTTCTGTCATGCTTACGCAAGATGGGAATCGATGACACGAAAATAAATCGGTGGAACATCCCTCTGACCGGTTTCGATGGCGAAACGGTTGACACTATAGGGACAGTTTGACTGTCCATAGTTCCCTGTGGAGTAGGCAAGATAAAAAACTTCTTGGTGCTACATTACCCCACGGCTTACAACATGATCTTCGGGATACCGTGGATTCATTTAATGAAGGCCGTACCGTCTACCTACCACCAAACCATCCGCTTCCCTAGAGAGGATGGAAAGATAGTAGAAGTGAAAGGCAACCAGAAACAGGCCCAGATCTGCTACATGACATCATTCCGGATGTCACACACGCCCCAGACGCGGGCAAAAGTACCAAAGACCGACCAATAAAATTTAATGTCGGTCAAGGAAAAAGGTCCAGCCCAAGGATAGGACGACGACAACGAAGGCTTGGACTTGGAAATGACGCAACAGGTCCATATCGACCCTCAGAATCCGGATCACAAAGTCGGAATCGGGGTCAACTTGGAAAATGACGTCAGGAAAAAACTGATCAAATTCCTCACAAGGAACCATGACTGCTTGGCATAGTCCCACGAAGACATGCCGGGAATTGACTCGAGCATAACCGCCCATCGCCTCAACGTAGATCCCAGCCACAAGTCAGTGAAGCAAAAGAGGAGAATATTGGGACCTGACCGGGCGCAAGCGGTAAATGATGAGGTCAAAAAACTACTAAAAACTGGATCCATAAGGGAGGTGAAGTACCCGGATTGGTTAGCCAATACAATAGTGGTTAAAAAGAAGAACGTGAAGGCGCGAGTATGCATTGACTTCACCGACCTAAATAAAGCATGCCCCAACGACAGCTTTCCTATGCCCCATATAGACAGGCTAGTAGAGGAAACCTACGGGCACGAACTCTTGTTCTTCATGGATGCTTTCTCGGTATACAATCAGATCCTGATGCACCCTGAGGACCAAGAAAAGACCGCATTCGTGACGGACCGAGGAATTTACTGTTATAAGGTAATGCCCTTCAGACTCAAGAACGCGGGGACGACATATCAACGATTGGTCAACCAAATGTTTGTTGAACAACTCAGAAAAACAATGGAAGTCTACATCGACGATATGTTCGTAAAATCCGTTAAGGCCGTAGATCACGTATCTCACTTAGAGGACTGCTTTGCGATACTTAGAAAGTATCAAATGAAGCTCAACCCTACTAAATGCACCTTCGGAATAACCTCCGGATAGTTCCTCGGTTACTTAGTAACTCAACGAGGAATAGAGGCTAACCCGGATCAAAAAGCCCTCTTGAATATGCCCTCCCCAAGGACCGTTCGGGAGACGCAGAGGCTGACCGGAAGAATAGCGGCACTCAACCGGTTCATCTCGAGGTCTACGGACAAATGCCTGCCCTTCTACAAAATTTTGAGGGGCAACAAAAAATTCGAATGGACCAAAGAATGCAAAAAAGCATTTCAAGACCTCAAGAGATACCTGTCTACCCCACCGGTATTATCTCGTCCGATCATGGGAGAACCGCTACTGCTCTACTTGGCAATATCCCTCTCAGCCGTTAGCGGCGTAATCGTTCGAGAGGACAGAGGCGAACAAAAACCGATTTTCTATGTTAGCAAGTCGCTAGAAGACGCAGAAACCAGGTATCCTGCTATGGAGAAACTAGCTTTAGCTATGATAACCTCAACGAGAAAGCTCCGACCCTATTTCCAGTCTCACACCATCGTGTTGATGACAACTCAGCCGTTGAGGGTAATCCTTCATAGTCTAAATCAGTCGGGCCGACTGACAAAATTGGCGGTCGAATTAAGTGAATTCGACATCGAATACAAGACTTGAACGTGCGCTAAGTCCCAAGTGTTAGCCGAGTTTTTGATTGAACTCCCAATGGAAGACCCAACAGGGGGAAAAGGGAACGACTATTGGCGCCTCGAAGTGGACGGGGCATCAAACATGGGCGGATCCGGGATAGGGATACGCCTGATTTCCCCAACCGGCGAGGTTTAGAACAGTCTTTCAGACTAAAATTCCACGCTACAAACAACAAAACGGAGTACGAGGCACTGATATCCGTCTTAAAACTAGCTAAGGCGGTCGGGGCCAGAATGGTTAGAGCACACTCAGACTATAAGCTGGTCACCGGCCAAATCAGTGGTGAGTACACCACCAGGGAAGATTGCATGGAGAAATACCTCGCAGTGGTCAAGGATCTGATCACCCAATTCGACAAGGTCGAGGTGATCCAGATACCACGAAGCGACAACTCTTCAGCCGACGCACTAGCCGGACAAGCTTCCACTTCGGACCCCGAGGCGAAAAGAATAATTCCAGTAGAAGTAATAGAGGAACCAAGTGTGAGTCTACGCGTCCATAATAGAGGAACCAAGTGTGAGTCTACGCGTCCATAATATCCAGACAGGCTTGGAGGATTGGAGAACCCCCATCCTGAAGTATATCCCGACAGGGGAAAAACCCTAGGATAAGAAGAGAGCCCGAAAACTCCGCATTCAAAGCACTCATTTCTGTCTAATAGACGGATTACTGTACAAACGAAGCTACACTGGACCCTACCTAAAATCGTACTACAGAAATACATAGCGGAGAATGCGGAAATCATTCTGGCGGGAGGTTACTCTCCAACAAAGCCAAGCGGTAGGCTTCTTCTGGTCAACCATGCTGATCGACGCAGAAGCCTACTCCAAACAGTGCGACAAATATCAACGCCACTCGCCGGCCATACACTGTCCGGCGGAGAAGTTGTCTTCAGTTTTAGTCCCGTACCCATTTATGAAATGGTCTATGGATATCGTGGGACCCTTTCCCTTAGCACCAGTTGGGAAAAGGTTCATGCTAGTCGTAACAAATTATTTCTCAAAATGGGTAGAGGCCGAATCTTATGCCAACATCAAAGACTTGAATGTAGAGCACTATGTATGGAAAAACATCATAACTCGCTTTGGATTGCCCAAGGAAATCATCGCCGATAACAGACCCCAATTCGTATCGAACAGGTTCCAGAACATCTGTTATAACTGGAAGATCTCCTTGAACACATCCACGCCGAGATATCCCCAAGGGAACAGTCAGGCGGAAGTCTCAAACCGGACCATTGTGGATGGTATCAAGAAAAGAATTGATACCAAGAAAGGACGATGGGCCGACGAGCTCGTCAGCGTTCTATGGTCATATAGAACCACTCCGCGGAGAGCAACAGGGGAGACCCCTTTTTTGATGGTATACGGCACCGAAGCACTCATACCAGCCGAAATCGAGGCCCACAGTCTTAGAAGGGAGTACGCTCCCGACAACGCAGAAATTAACGACGAAATGAGGCTCGACCAGCTCGACCACGCAGATGAACGACGCGAGCAAGCTTTAATACGGATTGCTAACTACCAAAATTTGGTAGCTAAATACTACAATTCCAAAGTTAAGCACCGCAGGTCGTCCCGAGGAACTGGTCCTCAGAATGGTCTTCAAGAACACAGCCGAGCTCAACGCCGGTAAGTTGGGGGCTAACTGGGAAGGACCCTATATCGTTACCGAAGTAGTAAAGCCCGGTGTGTACAAGCTAGCTTCCCCGGACGGATCAAGAGTCCTCCGTAGCTGGAACGCTATGCACCTCAGAAAATACTACGCATAAAAGTCAGAGACTGACTTCTCATGCGCTACGTAATGGCTTGATCCCCAAAGAATGGGGTACGTAGGCAGTTCAACCAAAAAGAGGACGGTCGAACACAGCCCCAATAAACCAAACAACTATACACTCCTCAACCTCAACTGAAATTCGTAACTGAAAGTTCATCCCTCGAATTGGATTATATACGAGGAAACTACCCAAGTAGCTAACCAATTACAAGTAAGTAATCCCTCCTTATATTAAATGTTTCAAGCAACAAAGCAAAAATGAGCAACACAATAATATGGTTATCTTTAAATTATTCATCATGTTCTTAAAATATACTTCACTTGTAGAAATTCTAGTTCGCCTGTTCGGGTATCATAGCCTTTCCTCGCAAGTCAGATACTTGCTCGGGTATCATACCCTTCCATTGCAAGTAACATATTTGCTCGGGTACAATACCCTTTCCTCGCAAGTCGCATACTTGCTCGGGTACCATACCCTTCCATTACAAGTAACATACTTGCTCGGGCACCACACCCCCCTCACTTATAACTTTTGTCCAAATATTACACTTTTTCTTCTCAGATAGTATACTAGCTCGGACAACGAATCTCGCATCTAGGGATTTTTACTCTAATCAGTCAATCCGTTAACAAAACTGCTCGAAAAACCACATCCGGCTATCATAATCAGGAAACCTTCAAGGTATCAATTTAACTATTATATCTTTATCACATTTTCAGTTAGCCATATCATTTACAAACCTAAAATTTCCTGGTCGGGTATATTCCAGTATCTTTCGCTAACAATATCATCAAGTAGCGTTATATATATAAAAAAGAAGGGGGTATATAAATTTTTGAGAAAGAAATAATAGCAGCATAAAAGAAAAGTAGCGATTCATAAAAAACAAAAGGGCCCCTAACCACGGGCAGATTATAAGAAGAAAATAACTACATAAAAAGGGTTCAGGTCCCACGACCTGCCCAAAATTGTTCAAAACTTATTGAAAGAAAATAAAAAGGGGCTGGCTGTCGTAAAATCCTTCAAGCATCAACCTCGGAGTCTCTTGCGTGGTCGGGTTGGTCAGATCTTGCTCGGCCGGCGTCGGCTCAGTCAGTGGTAAGAGGCTGGGCTCGGGCACCACAAGGGTCGGCTCCGCAAGGTCAGAAGGATCCACCTGAGTTCCCCGATCTGCATCATCATCATTCTAAATAAGGTCAAGATCCGGGGAGAGGGTTGGCGAGTCCACCACGAGCACCGACTTCGCGGCCAGAAAGTCATCATATTCAGACTTGTCCTTCTTGAGGACCTCTAACTCGCTTTCTAAGTTGGTGATCTTCCCCGCCAAGAAGTTCACCAACAAGGGCCACGTTACCTTTGAACCTGGTGCAGGAGCTTGGTCTGATAGGCCACTTCCTTGTGGCGGGCAATAACTGCATCCCTCTGTTGAACCCGCTTCCTATACTTGCTCGGGAAAGCCTTGGCAGCTTCTTTGTCGGCGGCTGCATCCTACTGAGCCTTCTTCAGCGCCTCCAACGCGTAGCTGTGCTCCACCTTCACCAGCATGAGCTCGTCGCTCAGTGATCTGAGATCTCTCTCTGCCCGGCCCAACTTGGCATCAGAAGCAGTAAGCATTCCGATGACCTTGTTCTCGTTTGCCTGGGACTCAGAGACCAAAGCGGAGGCGTTAGATAGCTTCTCCCGGAGATCCACCTCGGTGATCTTCAGAGCCTTGATCTTGCTCTCTCGAGCAGCGATCAAGCGGTTCAGCTCGACGATCTCTTTGTTCCTCGAAGCCAACTGCCCGAAGCTTTCTTCGAGCTCGGAATTCACCCGAGAAAGCTCCTCCTTCTTCTCGGCCAATTCATCATTGGACTCATCCCCCTCAGTGACTGCCAACCTCGCCGTCAACTCTTTGATCGAGGACTCATACCTCAGAACCATATCATTGGCAGATGCACCGAGCTGTCAACAAAGAAAAGAACAAACACCTTCCGAAAATTTTCAAGGAAAATTTTGGAGCAAGAAAGAAAATACCAGACGCCTTGCACCCCACTTACCTTGGAATACATCTCAGCAAAAGCGTTGTACGCACGGGGCTGAGTAACCTCGCCATCCTTCACAGGAGAGACTCCCCCGCTAGTCAGCTATTTCAGCAAATTCCCAGCAATGCGGGGAGCATCCTAAAGCCCTTTCTCCCCGTACCAAGACACCTTCACCGCCCTTGACGGCTCAGGCTGAGGCTTTGGCCCTCCAACAGCAGGAGCAACTTCGTAAGAGGGATCCTCCCCTCGCTGCTCAGACAAGCCCCCGACCACAGGTCTATCCTAACCAGCCGGTTTCTTCTGGACGGCCTTGCGCTTTGAAGAATCTTGGCCCTTGGTCGACGGATTGGCACCAACAGGTCGTGGCACCCCGGAAGATAGCCGAGCACCCTTCGGCAGTGACTCCGTCCCAGATTTCGGGGGACGCTTGTCCCCCTTCGGCTTCTTGCGCGCCGTTTCTTCTTCGGAGGATTGAACCCGCTTAACCAGAGAACTCGAAACCACTGGGGCAAGACCGGACGAGACTAGAGGCTCCAGAGTCCCCACTGCCGGCAAAATAGGCTCCTCGTCAGAAATCTCGACGAACCGCCGTTCAGCTACGGCCCGAGCAGCCTTCTGTTCAGCCGCAGAGAGAGTGGTCCCTGAAACCTTCGCAGCGACCTCCGGGTCAGGAGCTTCTTCTTGCGCCTCAACAGGAAGAATAAGATCTGACCTCCGGGTTTCTCCCTCCTCGGGAATGGTCCTGGCCGGTTTAGAAGCCCTTTTCTTTCCTTTGGTCGGCTCAATCCGACCAGAGGTCTCTTTGGAGACTTGAACTCCCTTGCCCTTATCCTTGGCCTTCTCCTTCTCGGCAACCTTAGCAGCTGCCCGTTGAGCCCTAACTTTTCTATAGTTTAGCTCCATCGAATCTGCCTACAAACAAATATTTAGTAACCTCCCAACAATTAATAAAAAACATTTTACTCGATACATACCTTCCTCTTCACTTCTAGAAAATAACAGACGAGCGTAGTAGGGGACGTAGGTGCTGTTTGGACCAGGCTTCCACAACCCAGCGTTAAAAAACCTCTCCTCCGAAAGCTCCTTCCACTCTATCTCTCCACTCGGAAAAAGAAATTTGTTCTTAGCTTTCCACATGGCACCGATAGGAATCGACCTCACCTTTTTACCCTCACGATCTAAAAATACACCAAAAAAGATGATCTGAAAAAATATACCCGAAGAGAAAAAAAAAACCCGAGCAAAATGAAACTAGAAAAATTACCAATCTCGTGCGCCCATTTGTTAACATACGCGGTCCACGTATCAAAGGACCCTAAACACGGTTTAAAAAAGAAATACCTATCCTGCCCGTTTTCATCTTTGTTTGGAATTCCCCGAATAAAATCACCCTTGTGACCCTTGACGGAGATATAAAACCTACCCGCAGCTTTAGGATTTCTCTTGGTCGTAAAGACCCGAAGCATATCGAGAAGAGAAAGCTCGATATTCTCTTCCTTAGACCTAAATAAATAAGCTATTAGAATCCTATACGAATTCAGGCTCAATTGAGCCAAAGTGATGTCCATCTGGTTAACATACCTAAGGATGGCTCTAGGGATTGGAAACCTCAACCCAAAATACAGAAAATACCTGTCGCCAATGCAAACCCAATCACCCCTGATCGAATCTGCAAATTCGCTAGAGTCTGGTACCCGAAGAGGAATAGCCTCCGGGATACCATTGTCAGACTTGAGCCTAGGGATATCACTCACTCTCAACCGAGACCTAGGAGATTCGGTCTAGAGGAACTTCGAGACCAGAATAGGGGCCCTAGATTCACCTTTCTTGGCTTTGCTACTCTCAGCCATCTCTAAGACACCTTCTAAGCACCGAAAAACCAAATACTTAAAGCCCCTGAACGCAGATATTTAACCAGAAACCCAGAAACTCAAACCTTAAAAAGCTACGCAACAAAACTAGCCTACCCAACTCGAAAACAAGAATAAAACCTATAAAGCGGAAGAAAAATCAAGAGGAAAACCTGAAAACCTAGACCAGAGCTTGGAAGGATGAAGCACAAGTTCAACAATGGCGAGAGTAAAAGACTTTGTATTCTTTCTTCTCGAATGCGAAAACGAAAAAGAAAGAAGAAGCATGGTTTAAATAAAGAAAAGGAGCATTTACCTGGAATGCGAAGAGACGTCCGAGCAGATTTGACTGATTGGACCTCCACTGCAGTAACCGAGTGCATTTATACTCGAGAATCGACCCGCGTCGCATGGCTAGGGTTCCCTCGAATATCGCGCCTAATCTCATCCAACGATTGAGATCGAGCTCCTGGTCGGGACACGTCAGCAAAAGTCGAGCTGACCAAGTCAGCAGAAGTCGAAAAAGTTTTAACCTCCTTTGAAACCCGGGCAGAGCGACACGTGTTGCAACCGTTACCACCAAGAAATACGAAATCATTTTGAATTTGAAATATTCCCAGTTAGGCCCCTAAAGAATGCGATATTATCATAAAAACAGTTATGACATCCCCCAATTAATTCGATTTTGCGGTAAAAGTCATGAAAGTTTCTGATTTTGCAAATTTAATTAATTTCCATCGCCAATTTTTACATGATTATATCAACTTTGATACTATAAATAATACTTCGTATTTTTTACAGTAGGGGCTAACTGTTGATGTGCAAATTCGTTCCATAAATCAGAATTGTGAGGTAATTAATAAAGTTTATAGATTAAATTGTCTATGACCTAAGTTGTGAGTATATTTGAATATTTACACGAAATTGGGGTTGCGAAATACAAAGTCCAGCGGCCCACTAGGCACTTAATCATGTTTGGGCCCGAGCGAAGCTGAAAGCCCAGAAGGCAAGATATTTTCCCGAGCAGAGTAAGCTCAAAAGAAGTCCGAAAAGAGTTTTAAAAGAAAATTCTGAGCAGAACTCAAAATCCCACTTTGAAACAACACTTGGTTAAAATTAACACCCAAGGCTCCTCCCAGACTAATTGTCTCAAAGGGACCCGAGCATAAGTTGAATAAAACCCCCGGACAGAAGAAAGCCCAACATCCTAGCACTAGTAGACAAAGTCAACCAGCTCAATACAAACCCTAAGACTCGAGCAGAAAATTTTCCACGATTCAAATTCAAACCCCACGCGACTAGTCAAGGTCCACTACTACGACAATCTCGCAAGACGTGGCCCACGTGTGAGCTCGGCAACAAGTCAAGCCCCGAACTCGGAGCCACCACCAATGTACACTTCCAACAGGCAGAATTTAGAAGCCTATAAAAGGAAGAAGGCAGCCCATCAACACACACGCAAGCATCCACCATTGAGAGAACAGAGTCTGTGAGAATTCGTGTGTTCAGAGTATTTTTCTTTCATTTTCGATCTATCAGGATTTGGCTTGTGGTTCCGATTGATCAATCCTTCTAAAGCAATAAATGTACAGAGGACGTAGTCAACTACCAAATTGGGACGAACCTCTCTAAAAAACTATGGTGTTTTGATTTGTTTTCTTTGCTCTATATTTTTGTGTGTCATCGTTGAAAGTATTGACGACGCGGAGGTCAGAATCCACAAAAAACTTAGCATCTTAAAATCGAAATCCCATTCACAATACACTTGACCGTTGGCGTGCGAAACCACGTCAACATTTATCATTTTCAATGTTATTTGTTGCCTTTTTAATTTAGTATTCCCTCTCATTTAAACTTGTTTCTCGTTCTGTTTCGAGAAACTTTTGGACTCTATATATTTGGCTACTTGATGCGGATACTCTTGAAAGGAAACAACCGAGATTCATACATTTAGTAACACGATTTCTAGCCTTTATTTTCAAATATTATGCTATTTCATTTTGATAATTAAATTGTCATTGTTAGTTTAATTTATTGCGTGATTTATGGAATTTGGTGCTTTATGTGTATAGTTTCTTTTATTGTTTTAAATCCTGTATACAAAGGGTTGCACTATTTATAATTCATTAGTTGGTGTTGATATAACAATTTAGCTTTCGCTTTCGAATTCGAGCTTTATCTCGCAAAAGTATATCATTCGTGTTCGCTCATATCTCATCTACATCAGTTGGTTTCAGAGCTACTCATTTATGTGCAAAGGCACCGAAAAAGCGAGCCTATTAGGACACTTTAGTAGAGGATATCAATAGACGAGAAGAGGTCGACAAATTTTGTGAATTAGGTGGAATTGTTGATCCGTCGGATGGCTGCATTGATGCAGAATCAAACAGAGCAATAACGCAAGACGAGTTCGACACCAAAGATGACAAAGCAAACTCTGTCCGGGCATAATTTTTTCACTTATAGTCATGCGATACGTCAAGGTAAGGTGGTCTCGAAATATGTGTAATAGTTAGTAGAATTCCAGGTGGCTATCTCGGAGTACAAAGGAACGGTGACAAAGCAAAGCATCGCGAGGCCGTGTATGATGAATCGTTTTATGACGAGATGGGGTATGAAAAACCTATATACGATCAGTACGATGAGCCTGTGTATGATGTGGCGGAGTAGGCCAAATTTGTGTACGATGAAGCTGTGTAAGTCGACAACATGTGAGCCGAGTAGGAAGGGGTGGTGTATATGATGAGGTTTTGCTTGATAAGGTAAAAAATGGCGAAAAACAATTCGAGAGTGGAATAACCATATTTCTTGTTTATCATAAGTCGTGTTTAGCTGAAACGGTTAAGGCTTGTGTTGTGGTCTCCGAGCAACCTTTTCCTAAAGAAAAATTTATTGGATCGCTTTAAGAAAGATGTGAAATGATGCCGACACTATCGTGATCATGTTCATGAATGTTTGGGATAAAAAAAGGACACAATTCTAACCATTTAATAAGGCAATTACATGCCATTTATATATTTTTATGTATTTAGTTTCCCCTTTTTGTGATTATTTGCTTTTCTGATTCGAGGCAAATGTTGCTTTGTTTGTTTTGTTTATTTTTATCGATTTTTGACCTCAATTTTGTAAGGGTTGTTTAGCTTCTAATTTTTTAGTTGTTATTGAAATAAAACTCGAGCTCTAGGTTTCCCAAGTCGATTTTTATTCATGCATATATCCGTTTTCGTGTTCAATGTAATTCTTCCTATACAGATGGTATGAGAGCCACTCGTTTCGACGCCATGGCATCGAGGAAATGAGTCGTTCCAGACCCTTTGTAGAAGATGCGACAAGATGAGATGAGATCGACAAACTTCCAGCTCAGATAGAATTGTTGACTCGTCAGATGGCCGCCGCGATGCGGAATAAAATGGAACAAGGTCGAGACGATTACGCAACTGAAGACGACCCTGTCAACCCATTCTATACCCAAGACCCCGACGACTATGTTCACTCGGAGGATCGGCCTGAAGCAATTTCAAAGGCGGTGCGATAGGAAATGGCTTTCAAGTTTGATAACCCCGAGTTCCTCGGAGGTGTTCAAGCCGACAAATTTCTAGATTCACTCGTGGAAACTAAATAGGTCCTCAACTTCAAGGATAAGCTGGAGGAGAGGCAAGCTTAACTTGTTGCCACTCGGTTCCGTGGCCATGCCGCGGGATGGTGGATCCAAACAAGGACTCAACGTGCTCATACCAGAAAACCAAAGATATCAGAACTTGGGACAAACTTAAGAAACATATGCATGTGGAATTCCTTCCATACAATTATGATCGCACACTCCACAATGCGCTACAGAATCTACGCCAAGGTACGAGGTCTGTTTTCTATTATACGTTGATTTTTTGCATGCTTGTTACGCGTAATGATTTGAAGGAAACACAGAGGCAACTGACTTCTCGCTATATTGTAGGTCTCTGTACACAAATTCAAGACTTCATGAATTTATTTGATCCAATGTCCATTTTCGAAGCTCAATAGCGCATCTCTGCAATCGCTACTTAACATGCGCGTGGTGATTTGTGTCGTTGCTACAACAACCCCACAATAGTCATGACAGTGCTACAAAAACCTCACAACAGTGTCGATCCGTCTTCCAATCACGATTCTCCCGTAACAAATGCGATTCTAGCTTCAATTCGCGTTCCTGCACAAGGTAGACCCTGCTATTTTGGCTACGGAGAAGCCGGCTATAATCTCTATAATTTCCCGCTCCAACCACGATCTAGTTTATTTGTGGATGAGCCGACCACCAAGCTCCTTGCCGAACCAATTTTTGATGAGAAATCTAGCGACACCGTGGAAACCGTGGAATTTATGGATGACGTGAGACATGCTATCGTTCTACGTTGTACTTTTCTTACCCCAAAAAGCCACGATGACCATTGGTTGCGATCCAATATTTTCCAATTAAAATGCAAAACCTCAGGCTTTTCTACTTAATTTGTGCCGCTTTATCATAGATTCAAGAAATTGCAAGAACGTAGTACCGATGTAGTAGTGAAAATATCTCGGGATCTCTACTGAACCACATCCTCGTCTGTACAAGCTCGCTTGGCTTCAAACTGGACCGACGTCTTCTTTTCAAACGAACCCAGGTGAGTTTTTCCATTGACACTTCTTACCACTAAGAGATAATTTGTGGTGTTTTCACTCTGGATGCTTATCACATGCTATAAGTTTTTCCTCGGCAATAAGATCGATGCACAACACACGACGGAGTGGCTAATACATACTCATTTGTTTTTTCTGCCAAAAATATCAAACTTATACACACAAATCCCGCCACCACACCACCGTGACAATCTCCACCAAACCTCTTTTCTCGTTCTGAGTTCAACGAGGCCGTCGCCAAACCCGAGCTTATCTTTTCCCTTATAGAAAAGATCACCTCTGATGCCTTCCATCCCTCGTCTGTCCGCTGCTTGATGAATTCCCAAACGTGTTTCTTGTGGATGCACCAGCATCGTTCCCTCTTTTGCAAGATCTCGAACACCATATTGATTTGGTAATCGACGCACAGTTACCAAACCGTGCATGTTATCAAATGAGCCCGATTGAGCACAAAGGGCCACATCTACGAGATTTTGAGTCCTTGTACCGTACCCGCTTTCCTCACACCCCAGACAGACGTCAGATATCGCATGTGCGTCGATAGCCATGTGATTAACAAGATCACGACTCGTTGTGGCTTTCCTATACCCTTCCTCGACGACCTCCTTGACCGATTGAGAGGTGCATGCATTTCTAGCTACCTTGATTTCAAGAGCGGGTATCACCGAATCCAAACTCGGCCCGATGAGTGGAAAACAACATTCAAAACTCGTGAGGGCCTCTACGAATGGCTCATGATGACCTTCGGCCTCTCCAACGCCCCGAGTACGTTCATGCGTGTGATGAATCAAGCCCTCCGCACTTTCGTCGATAAATTTGTTGTGGTTTACTTTGATTATGTTTTTATTTTTAGTGCTTACCCCGAGGAGCATTTGTGCCACATTTGCGATGCTTTACTCGTGTGTCGTAGCCATTCGGCTTTGTCGTTTAACCACAGTGAAGGACCTAGCAGTCTGAATCTTTGCACTCGGTTACACTTAATTTCTCCCAGCATGGGTGGACAATCTAAAGGCTTGACATTTGATGATCTATGATCCCTATCCCTATCCCAAGCACCCGCGACCATCACAAAAATCGGCCAGACAAGTTCCAATCGGCAAGTACCACAAGTTAGGTTTTGTGTCGAAACCTTAAACATTAATTTCAATTATAATCTAGATCAATAATTCGATGATATCCCGTATTTTCCGCCTCGGGATTGAGGTAAAACCATCGAAAAATCCCTACAAAAACATCAACCAGTATCGTTTCGTAAAATTTGGTAGCAGTTTTAAACTTAATTTATCTTTTTTACAAAACAAAATCCAAAAAATATGATGGTAAAATATTTAGTAAATAAATCTTTTCGGTTTTATATTTGGTCGAGGTGCTTTTCGGACCATACTTTTTAGAGAGGCTTATGGGTATAATTTATCATTAAATTATCTTTGAAACAATTACAAGTTTATGATGTAGGAAGTAGGCCAAAGAGGAATTTTACTATAATACATTCGATCAAGGAGAAAAAATGCGTGATAACAAAAATGGAGTGATCGTACAAAATTAACTATCTTTAATTTAAATAATAAATAACTTTCATATAATACCCAAAAATATCTAACCATATTGTAAAACGTAAGCAATGACGTTTATCTCTTCATCAAGTATTGATATTAATATTTCACTACCAAGTAGCTTAGGGCAATTCAGTAAATTTATATGTTTTGCTTTCCTATATAAAGCCCACATGTAACTCTTATTTTCATCAATTCCAACTCATTCGATCTCTTTAAAATCAAAGAACTTTCTTCTATTATTCCTTATATATATTAATATGTAAACACTAATGCATAATGTTTTTTGTAAGCTAGTCTGAGAGTGTGGCTTCTTACTTAGAGGGAAAAGTTCCAATTTATTTTGGAGCTTACATTTAGTATTAGAGCGAGGTTGTCAGGGTTGTTGTTAGGTCTCTTGAACGTCTTAGTATGCTCCGTGGTTGCGGTTCCGATTGAACTTCCACATCAGAAACGATTTCTTGATTTTTTTTGTGAGTGAGTTTTCTTTGTGTCGAGGTACCGCCAACACGATGGATGATCTACAAGTAGCCGGAGGTATCAAGAAACTCAACAACAGTAACTAAAACACATGGGCGACATGCATGATGTCCTATTTTCAAGGGCATGACCTTTGGGAGGTCGTTGGCGGAAGGGATACTACATCGCCGGAGGAAGATGCTAACAACACCTTTTGCAAATGGAAAATTAAAGCAAGCAAAGCGATATTTTCCCTAAAGACCACCATTGAAGAAGATATATTGGAGCACATTCGGGACGACAAGACGCCCAAAGAAGCATGGGAGACGTTTGTGACACTTTTCTTAAAGAAGAATGATGCGAGGCTACAATTCTTAGAGAACGAGCTACTATCAATCTCACAACGCGACGTGACGGTTGCTCAGTATTTTCACAAGGTCAAGTCGATATGTCGTGAGATTAGCGATCTCGATCCGAATTCCGTCATCGGAGAGGCTCGTATGAAGAGGATCATCATTCACGGCTTGAGATTGGAGTACAGAAGCTTCGTGATTTCTATACAAGGATGGCCTGTTCAACCATCACTTGTAGAGTTTGAGAATTTTCTAGAAAGCCAAGAAGCGATGGCTAAGAAAATGGGACGCGTCACGGTGAAGAATGAAGAGGAGAAGCACCTCATGCTCATACATGAAGAATAGGTGGCCAAGCAGAAGAATAACTCTGGAGTTGAGTCTTCTTTATGCTCGTCGAGTCCTGGCGGTATGTTGGAGATAGCCGAGCACGTGGTGGAGGCCGAGGGAAAGGTCGTGACATGTGAGGTCGTGGCAGTAGCTCACCCCGCAGGAAGGCACCACAGCTCTAAGAGACAAGAGCACGGTGAAGTGCAACAATTGTCAGAAGATTGGGCACTATGCATCGGAATGCCACAGTAGGAAGCACGTCGACAAAGAGAATCTGACAAGTTTCCACGAAGACGAGCAAATGCTGATGTTCGCCCAGCAGGAGAGGAACGTTGAAGTGCGGAGAGACGAGGAAAATGCCGAACAGGCTGTACAAGATACTCCTGGAGACAGGCCAACCCGTGTGCTTAATGACGTCTTTAGCAAACCAAGCTTGATTGTGGCACACACGACTTGGGCACATAAATTTCTACGTGTTCAAGATGATGTGAGACAAGAAGATGGCCTTTGGGGTACCGAAGATTGAACACCCCAACCAGCTGTATGAATTTTGCATGGTCGCGAAACAGGCAAGAGTGCCATTTCTGATCAAGGCCAAGTTCCGAGCAGAGCGAACCCTCCAACAGATCCATGTTGTCCTGTGTGGTCCAATTAGTCTGACCACCTTAGCCGGCAACAAGTACTTATTTTTGCTTGTTGACGACTACAACCGTTGGTTGTGGGTTTATATGCTCAAGGAGAAGAGTGGAGCCTTGGAAGTCTTGAAGAAGTTCAAGAGGCTCGTGGAGAACCAGTCAGAACATAAAGTGAAGACCCTGCGAATAGATCGAGGAGGCGAGTTCACGTATCAGAATTTTGCGGAGTACTACGGAGAATAAGGTGTAGAGCGACACCTCACCGCACCATACACGCCCCAGCAGAACGGCGTGGTGGAGACAAGGAACCAGACTATGATGGACACAACAAGAAGTTTGCTGAAGAGCATACAAGTCCCGGCGAGATTCTGGGGAGAAGCAGTACGACAAGCGGTCTACTTGCTGAACCGTTTAGTGACGAAGGAGCTAGGCGAGCGCACCCCTTACCAAGCGTGGAAAAGGAAGAAACCTCACCTGGAGCATTTGAAGGTGTTTGGGTGCACCGCACATGTGAATATTGTGGGACCACACCTTACGAAGCTCGATGATCGAAGTCAGTCGATGGTGTACCTTGGCCCTGAAGAAGGGAGCAGGGCATATAGGTTTTACGACCCCCAACACGGAAAATTACATGTGAGCAGAGACACCGTGTTTGAAGAGGAGAAGAAGTGGGACTGGCGAGACGAGAACGGAGAACCCAAACAGAACTCGGTGGTGTTCATACTCGAAGAGGCAGAGACGGTCGAGCATGAATAGGGTGAGAGTCCGTTCCATGGGCTAGCAACGCCCAGCTCGACGGAAACCAGTTCTTCTGAAACCAGCTCATCACCAGGTTCGCCCAACCAAGGATAAGGAATGAACACCCCGATCCTAATGATAACTAGTTTGGGATGAACTAGCTTGGGAGACTTGTCAATCAAGGATGGAATAAGAGGGTTCCGTACCCTATCCGACGTCTACGAAGAAGAGAGGGAGCTTGATTTGAGCCCGGAGGAGCTCCTGCTGGTTATTAAAGAGGAACCAACCAACTACCACGAGGCAGCCACCGAGAAGGAATGGCAGGAAGCGATAGCGAGAGTTGGAGTCCATTGAGAATAATCATACATGGGAACTAGTGGAACTTCCAATAGGTCATAAGTCCATTGGTCTGAAGTGGGGATACGAGCTCGAGAAGGACTCAGAAGGCAAGGTTCTCAAGCACAAGGCCAGATTGGTTGCAAAGGGCTATGTGCAGAAGCATGGAGTAGACTACGAGGAATTTTTCGCTCCAGTAGCCAGACTCGACATGGTCAGGCTGATCCTAGCCCTCGCTGCTAACCGAGGCTGGAAATTCCATCACCTGGACGTCAAATCGGCATTCCTTAATGGTGAATTGGAGAAGGAAGTCTATGTTACTCAGCCGAAAGGCTTCGTCGACAACACCGCATTGCATAAAGTGTACAAATTTTCAAAAAATCTTTACGGATTGCGGGAAGCACCACGTGCATGGAGCACTCGACTCGACTGGAGTATGAAGAGTCTTGGTTTCAAGAAATGCTCTCAAGAGCAAGCGGTCAACATGAGGAACAATCGAGACGAGGCCCTCATTGTCGGTGTGTACGTCGATGATCTGATCGTGACTGGATCCAGTGTAGGATGCATAGATGGATTCAAGAAGCAGATGATGAAAGAGTTTGAGATGAGCGACCTCGGACGACTCTTATACTACCTCGGCATCGAGGTCGATTAGAAGAATGAATGCGTCACGCTGAAGCAATCGGCTTAGGCGATGCAAAATTTTGAAGCAATTCAAGATGGCGGACTAAAACCCGAGCAAGTATCCAATTGAACCAAAGTTAAAGCTCGGGAAAGATGGTGAAGGAACTCCAGCGGATCCCAGTGATTACAAGCGTGTCATCCGGTGTCTCAGGTACCTAACTCATACACAACCGGACAACTCATATGCAGTTGGCATAGTGAGTCGTCACATGGAGAAGCCTACCGGTTTACACCAGCAGGCTGTGAAGCACATCCTTCGTTACGTGAAGGGAAGGACAAGTTATAGGATCAATTTTGGAAGAGGAAGTGGAGCTGAAGAACTGGTCGGTTTTACTGACAGTGACCTAGCCGGTGATGTCGATGACATACAAGTACCGGAGGGATGGCGATTTTACCTCAACGGTAATTTGATCACTTGGCAGTCACATAAGCAGAAAATTGTGGCCTTATCATCTTGCGAAGCGGAGTTTATGGCAGCGACCGCAGCGTCTTGTCAAGCGTTATGGCTTAGAAACTTATTGAGTGAAGTAACTGGAGCCGATCAGAATCCAGTGACTTGGAAAACAAGTCCCCAATCGCATTGATGAAAAACCCATTGTTCCATGGACGCAGAAAGCACTTCGACACTCGCTTTCACTTTATCCGCGAGTGTGTGAAAAACTGAGAGATCATCGTGGAATTTGTCAGCACCAGAGAGCAACATGCGGAAAATACTCACCAAGGCCCTAGCTCGAGTTAAGTTCTCAGAGATGAGAGAGTTACTCGGAGTGAAGAACCTTGAGCAATGTCAAGCTTACGGGGGAGAATGTAAAACATAAGCAGTGACGTTTATCTCTTCATCAAGTACTGATATTAATATTTTTTTATGTAATCACTTAGTTGACTACCAAGTATCTTAGGGCAATTTAGTAATTTTATATGTTTTTCTTTCCTATATAAAGCCCACATGTAACTCCTATTTTCATCAATTGCAACTCATTCGATCTCTTTAAAATCAAAGCACTTTCTTCTATTCTTCGTTATATATATTAATATATATATATAAACACTAGTGCAGAGTGTTTTTTGTAAGCTAGTATGGTTTCTAAATACTTTGAAGGAAAAGCTCCAATTTATTTTGGAACTAACACATATAATGTATATAAAGCATTTTATAGAAATTAATGAGCTTCAATCTTATGCTCCGATTTGTTGCATATAATTAAAAGTTGACTAACCCATATTTTTATTCAGTGAAATATATTCGATCCAATATTCTAAATCCAAAAAATCATTGGCAAATAATTTGGCCAGAAATCATATTATATGATCTTCCATAATTTTTAATTGAATGAAACGTGGACGCAAAACAGTTCCTTTGTTCAATGCATTGTACTATAAATTCAAACCTCAATTAATATAGGCTAATATGTGTTGGTGTGATATTGAGCATAAAAAGAATCAGGAAATTAAGGCAAAAGAATACTTACAAGTGTGAGAGATAAGTAGTTTATTTATTATATAGTTGACCTCTAGAATTTATCACTAGCAATTGATTTCTGTCTTTCTCTAGAGGATTGAGCATGTATATATAAAAGATCATCAAAAATCAAATAATATGCTGTATTTTCTTTAACTATTTGAACTGAATAGAAAGACATAGGAAATATTAAAACAAAGGCTACAATCCACCAATTTCTTCCGGATCTGTAATTGTTAATTTATTATTCTTATTTATTCTAACGCAATAGTTTTAGAGAAGATGATCATTGAGCCAAATCTATAAATAGGACCTTTTACTATTCATCAGTTCACAAGTCAGAAACACTCTCTGGCTACTTCATTACATAATTACATACTTCCCTCGCCACTTTTATCTCCTTGAAAGAAAAAATAAGAATGGGCGTTTTCACTAACGAGTCCGAGCACAACTCCGCCATAGCACCGGCGCGCTTGTTCAAGGCCTTCGTCCTCAACGGCGATACCCTGATCCACAAGGTCGCACCTCAAGCCATCAAATGCACGGAGACCCTGGGCATGGATGGTGGAACCATAAAGAAGATGACCTTCACCGAAGGTAATTTGTTGATTTGGTTTCCATTTTATCAGCGATCAAATTTTTTAATATTTTACGTGAATTTTGACATTTTATATTTCAGGTGGCCAGTGCACTTACATAATCGATAACATCGACGAGGCGAACTTAAGCTACCGCCACACCTTGACCGAATTCGAGGGTACCGCGTTGGCCGATAAGATCGAGAAGATCGAGACCCACACGAAGCTACTTGCAGGCAGTGATGGAGGCTGCACCATTAAGAGCGTGAGCAAGTACTATGTCGTCGGCGACGTGGCGATCGTGAAAGAACATGTCGAGGGTGGGAAAGAGAAGGGCATGGGTCTTTTCAAGCTTGTCGAGGAGTACCTCAAGGAGAACCCGGATTCCTACAACTAAGTCACCTTCTTATCTTAACAATCGAGTTTGCCTGTCTTTATGTTATTATGTTATGCTTTGTATCCCATTTTCAGTACTTGCTTGTATTCCGTGTGTTTGTGTTGGTGTCTTCAAAATGAGTTCTTTTTGACTTTCATGTATGACAAGTCTGTTTCAAAAAGATAAATAAAAATATTGTGTTGTTTCATACTTGGTTAAACTTTAATATATTATTAAGCTTAAAATAACAAGCTCATCAATAAAGATATTAAAGAGTATATATACTCATGGTATATTTAATTATAGTTGTATGTGATGAAAAAAAGGAAAAAATGTTGACTTTTTACGAGTATATAATATTGATGAAAATAAACTCGTTCTATTACACCGCAAAAATAATATGAAATTATTTTTTAAGAGTGTCATAACGTTAGTTTTTTTTAGTAAGAAGTTTGTAATGAAAAAAAACTTAAATATTAAGTTTCTATTTCGCTAATATTAAAACATTAAAATTTGATGGTAAAAATCACTAATGCTAATTTCTTAGAGCTAGCACTTTGATACACAGCGTTAAACTTTTTAGTATTATTTTTTTTTAATTTTTAACAAAGTTTTTATCGTAGGGATTAATATGCTAAGAGTATGTAATATTAGTTGTGGTTTTTTTTCCCTAATGTTAACATTAAGTATTAAAGCGCCACAAGAATGTAACTTTGGTGTTTTTTACCACCAAATTTAATGTTAGTTATAAAGGTACTACAAAGTAAAAACTCAAAATATGAGATTTTTTTGCCATAAATAAATATTTTGATTAATTTATAAGCTACCAAGTGTATTTTGTAGTGTTGAATGATGTTGTTTATATCGGAGGATGCGAAGTTCTTACACGACGGTTGACTTTAAGAGGACTTAAGTTTTATATCTTCAAGCTAGACGGAATAGATATAAAGCTTATGCCATGCAATTAGATCTAAAATTTATGAAAGTGTGCGACCGACGTATCAGGAAATATATCGACGATCACATGAGCCCGATTTTGCATTTTCAATTTTATTTCTTTCCTTTTTCTTATTTAAGTTTTGTTTATGTTTATCATTTAAATGTTGTCTGTTGCCTTTTTAATTTAGTATTCCCTCTCATTTAAACTTGTTCGTTTTGTTTCGAGAAACTTTTGAACTCTATATATTTGGCTACCTGATGCGAATACTCTTGGAAGGAAACAACCAGATTCAGACATTTAGTAACACAATTTCTAGCCTTTATTTTCAAATATTATGCTATTTAATTTTTATTATTACGTTGTTATTGTTAGTTTATTTTATTGCCTGATTTATGGTATTTGGTGTTTTATGTGTATAGTTTTGTTTATTGTTTTAAAACCTCTATATAAAGGGTTGCACTATTTATAATTCATAAGTTGATGATAATATAAAAATTGAGATTTTGCTTGTGAATTCGAGCTTTATCTCGCAAAAGTATGTTATTCGTGTTTGCTCATATCTCATCTATATAAGTTGGTATCATAGCCACTCATTTATGTGCAAAGGCACCGAAAAAAGGAGCCTATTACGACGCTTTTGTAGAGGATATCGTTAGACGAGAAGAGGACAAAATGTTTTGTGAATCAGGTGGAATTGTTGATCCGTCAGATGGCTACATGGATGCAGTATCAAACGGAGCAACGGCGTAAGACGAGTTTGACACCAAAGACGACAAAGTGAACTCTATTTGGCCATCATTTTTTCGCTTACACTCACGCGATGTGCCAAGGTGAGGCGGTCCAGGAATATGTGCAATAGTTAGTAGCATTCCATGTGGCTATCTCGGAGTACAAAGTAAGAGTGTACGACGAAGCAGAGCATGGCGAGGCCTTGTATGATGAATCGTTTTACAACGAGACGGAGTATGGAAAACTCGTGTAAGATGAGTACGATGAGTCTGTGTATGATGAGGCAGAGTATGCCGAAATTGTGTACGACGAAGCTGTGTAAGTCGACAACATGTGAGCCGTATAGGAGGGGGTGGCGTATATGATGAGGTTGTGTTTGATAAGGCCGAAAATGACGAAAAACAATTCAAGAGTGGCACAACCATATTTCTTGTTTCTCATAAGCTGTGTTTAGCTGAAACGGTGAAGGCTTGTGTTGTGGTGTCCGAGCAACCTTTTCCCAAAGAAACATTTATTGGATCGCTTTAAGGAACACGCGAAATGATGTTGATACTATCGTGATCATGTTCATAAGTGGTTAGGATAAAAAAGGACACCATTCCCTCCATTTAATATGGCGATTACATGCCATTTATTTATTTGTGTGTATTTAGTTTCGCGTTTTGTGCTTATTTGCTTTCCAGAATCTAGGCAATTGTTGCTTTGTTCATTTTGTTTACTTTTATCGATTTTGGACCTCTATTTAGTACGGGTTGTTTAGCTTGTAATTATTTAGTTGTTATTGAAATAAAACTCGAGCTATAGCTTTCCCAAATCGAGTTTTATTCACGCATAGATCCGTTTTTTGTGTTAAATGTAATTCTTCCTACACCAGTTGGTGTCACATCCGCTCGATTCCACACCATGACACAGAGGAAACGAGTCATTCGAGACCCCTTGGTAGAAGATGCGGCAAGACGAGATGAGATTCACAAACATTGCGCTCAGATGGAATTGTTGACTCGTCAGATGGCCGTCGCGATGCAGAATCAAATGGAACAAGGTCGAGACGATTCCGCAACTGAAGACGACCATGTCTACCCATTCGATCCCCAAGACCACGACGACTATGTTCACCGGGAGAATCGACGTGAAGCATTTCCAGAGGGGGTGCGATGGGAAATGGCGTTCAAGGTTGATAACCCCGAGTTCCAAAGAGGTGTTTAAGCCGACAAATTTCTAGATTCGCTCGTCAAAACTGAAGAGGTCCTCAACTTCAAGGATAAGCCGGAGGAAAGGCAAGCTTCACTTGTCGCCACTCGGTTCCGTGGCCATGTCGTTGCGTGGTGGATTCAAACCAAGACGCAATGTGCTCATACTAGAAAACTAAAGATACCACGACTTGGTTCAAACTTAAGAAACATATGCATGTGAAATTCCTTCCATACAATTATGATCGCACACTCCACAATGCGCTACAGAATCTGCGCCAAGGTACGAGGTCTGTTTCCGATTATACGACGATTTCTTGCATGCTTTTCATGCGTAATGATTCGAAGGAAACGGAGAGGCAACTCACTTCCCGCTTTATTGTAGGTCCCCGTACACAAATTCAAGACTTCATGAATTTATTTGATCCGACGTCCATTTCTAAAGCTCAATAACGGATTTTTGTAATTTAGACTTAACATGCGCGTGGTGATTCATGTTGTTGCTAAAATAACCCCACAATAGTCACGACAATGCTATAACAACCTCACAATAGTGTCGCTGCGTCCTCCAATCGCGATCGTTCCGCAACGAATGCGATTCCTGCTTCAGTTCGCGTTCCCGCACAAGGTGGAACCCACTATTTTGGTTATGGAGAAGCCGGCTATCACCGCAATAATTTTCCACTCCAAGCACGATCTGGTTTATTTATGGATGAGTCGACCACCGAGCTCCTTGTCAAAAAAAATTTGACGAGAAACCAAGCGACACCGAGGAAACACTGGAATTTATGGGTGACGTGAGACATGCTATCATTTTCCGTTTTACTCTTATTAACCCATAAAACAGTGATGACCATTGGTTGCGGTCCAATATTTTCCAATCAAAATGCAAAATCTCGGGGTTTTCCACTTAAAGTGTGCCGCTTTATCATCGATTCGAGAATTTGCGAGAATGGCGTTGCCAATGTAATAGTGGAAAAGCTCGGGATCTCAACCGAACCACATCCTCGTTCGTACAAGCTCGCTTGGCTTCAAACTGGACCGTCGTCTTCGTTTAAAACGGACCCACGTGAGTTTTTGCTTGACACTTCTTACCACAAAGTGATAATTTGTGATGTTGTCACTCTGGATGCTTATCACATGCGATAAGTTTGTCCTCGGCGATACGATCAACGCACAACACATAACGGTGTGGCTAATACGTACTCCTTCATTTTTTCTACCAAAAAGATCATACTTATACCCACAAATCCCGCCACCACAACACCACAACGGTCTCCCCCAAACCTCTTTTCTCGTTCTGAGTTCAAGGAGGCCGTCACTGAATCCGAGCTTTTCTTTGCCCTCATTGAAAGGATCACCTCAAATGCCTTGGACATTCCATCCCTCGTCCGTCAGCTCTTTGATGAGTTCCCAAACGTGTTTCTCGTGGATGCACCCACATTGTTCCCTCCGTTGCAAGATATCCAAAACCATACTGATTTGGTGTTCGACGCACAATTACAAACCGTGCCTGTTATCGAATGAGCCCGGTTGATCACGAAGAGCTTCATCGTCAAGTTGAGAAGCTTCTCGCCAAGGGCCACATCCATGAGATTTTGAGACCTTGTACCATACCCGCTCTCCTCACGCTCAAGATAGACACCCTCCTTAATTGATTGAGAGGTGCACAAATTTTTAGCAGCCTTGAATTGGAGAGCGGGTATCACCGAATCCGGATTCGGCCTGATGAGTTGAAAACAACGTTCAAAATTCGTGAGGGCCTCTACGAGTGGCTAGTGATGCCCTTCGGCCTCTCCAACGCCTCGAGTATGTTCATGCGCGTGATGAATCAAGCCCTCCTCACTTTCATCGGTAAATTTTTTGTGGATTACTTTGATGATGTTTTTATTTTTCGCGCTAACCCCGAGGAGCATTTGCGCCACATTTGCGCCTCATCGAAAAATCCCTACAAAAACATCAACCAGTATCATTTCGTAAAATTTGGTAGCGGTTTTAAACTTAATTTATCATGTTTTACAAAACAAAATCCCAAAAATATGACAGTAAAATATTTAGTAGATTAATCTTTTTCGGTTTTATATTTGGTTGAGGAGCTTTTTGGACCAAACATTTTAGAGAGGCTTATGGGTATTATTTATCATTAAATTATCTTTGAAACAAGTACAAGACTCTGATGTAGGAAGTAGGTCAGAGAGGAATTTTACCATAATACATTCGATCAAGGGATAAAAAATGCGTGATAACAAAAATGCGATGTTCTTACAAAATTAACTATCCTTAATTTAAATAATAAATAACTTTCATATATTACCCAAAAATATCTAACCATATAATGTATATATGAAGCATTTTATAGAAATTAATGAGCTTCAATCTTATTCTCCGATTTGTTGCTTATAATTAAAAGTTGACTAACCCATATTTTTATGCAGTGAAATATATTCAATCCAATATTTTAAAGCCAAAAAATCATCGGCAAATAATTTGGCCAGAAATCATATTATATGATCTTATATAATTTCTCATTGAATGAAACGTGGACGCAAAACAGTTCCTTTGTTCAATGCATGTACTATGAATTTAAACCTCACTATCCATGTTTAATTAATTTAAAAATAAAAAAAATCCAAATGTATTTTTTTCATTATGTCGTAATTAGTAACTACCAAGGTGCCGAATTTTGTGAATTTCGCTCGAAAATCGCGTCGAAAGTCGTTTTTAATGGAACGCCGAAACGACATTTCTGTCCTTTCGTTGTCGTTTTACCATTTTTCGCGAAATTCCAAACTACTTTCGCTGCTGATACCTCTTGTCGTTTTTGCACTATCAAACGACGAAAAAAGATGCGAATTTCGGTAAAAACTAGGGTTTTCAACCCAGCTGCTCGTGACCTCATTTTTTCCCATTTCTCGCCTCCGCTCGCCTCGAAAGTCCATCTTCCCTCGGCTTTCCACGCAACTTCCCACACTCTCTCGCCATATCTTCCACTTTTTTGCAAACCAACGAGAGGTAATCCACTGGAAATTCGAGCTCTTGTTTGTATTTTTTACCAAATTTCGTTTACGAATTTAATGAGTTTAGGGTTCCGATTTTTGAATTTTTTTTTTTCTTTAGGCTTGATTTTAGAGTAATTACTTGTGGATATCTTTATTAATATGAGGTTAACTACTCTATTTACTTATATTAGTACGTTTATTAAGATTTTGAGTTGTTGAAAATCGAATTAGATATGTGTTGTTGAATCTTGTATGAATGTTTGTGTTCTTGTTCAATTTGTTCAACTTATGATTATAAATGTTATTTGTTCAATTTGTTATTATGTTAGATTGATTCCTAAGCTTGTTGTTCAATTTAGTTAATAATTTTAATATGTTAGATTATGTTTTAATGTTTTATTATCTTAGATTTGAATATTTGATTAATTAATTAAGTTTATTGATTCATTTTAAATTTTAATACATCGATTGATTAAATGAAATTGGTTATTCGATTTTTGAATATAATTGTTTGTAATCTTGATTATTAATTATAGGTTATATGCCACCCGTCGATCCCGCCAGGGAGCATTGTACTCCAGTTGGCGCTGGATTCCAATGTAATTATTTGGACATGTAATAAAGGGTGGTGGCATCACGCGCATGAAGCAGCACATCGCGGGGAACGATCCGCGAAAAAAACACTACACCGTGCCCAAATGCACCGCCGGAAGCGTGAGACGTTTGTCGGGGCATTCTCGGGAAGTTTCAAGAGAAAAAAGAGAATGATAACAAGATGGAAGAGATTGTTAGACGCCAGTTATGCTCCAACCTTGCAGGGGTCTCGGCCGACGTGTATGAGAGATATCAGGAGATACGAGATGAAATAGATTCAGAGGATGAGGCCACGAAGAACGCGATTACGCGCATAAAAAATAAAGCTAGACGATAAGCGGCAGCCGACAGATTCCTTTTGGAACAATGCCCACACGTCGAAGGCGCTGTGCCAGGTGACTCGTCATCCTCACAACCGACCTCATCGCCGGTGATTCCGTCGTCCTTCTCACACTTGAAGATGGATAAGTCGAAACGAAAGAAGTTGCCGTCAATGATTCTCCCCCAAATGATTGACCGAGTGTGCCATAACGTGAGTAAGTTCTTTATTCACGAAGGCGTGTCGTTCAGAAAATCGAAGTCGCCACAATTCTTGAATATGACGGATAGCATCGCAGAAGCAGGTCCAGGTTGTCCTATGCCCACGCCCTACGAAATTTCAGAGAAGTATTTGCCCTTAGAGTTGGCGGCTGTCGATCGGATGATAGAAGAGGCTCGAAAGATTTGGGCAGAAAAAGGGTGCACCGTCATGTCGGACGGTTGGACGGGTCCAACCAATCTTACGATCATTAACATCATGGTCTACTCGGCGGGGAAAACGGTCTTCCTGAAGTCCATCAACGCTTCAGACAAGATCAAGAACTCAGAGTACCTCTTCCAGGTCTTGAAGGAAGTCATACACGAGGTCGGTCCTGCGAATGTAGTCCAGCTCGTTAACGATAACGGATCGGCTTACGTAAAAGCCGGTAAGTTATTGATGAAAAAGTTCCACATCTACTGGACCCCATGTGCTTCCCATTGCAGGGACCTCATGTTTGAGGATCTTGGGAAACGTGACCTCATCAAGATCCCGGTGGACCAGGCAAGGTCGATTGTGAAGTTCATTTATAACCACACCATCGTCCTAGACTACATGCGGAAGACAACGAGATGCGAACTCCTCCGTCCCGGCGCCACGCGTTTTTACCCTCTAGAATTTATCAATAGAAATTAATTTCTGTCTTTCTCTAGAGGATTGAGCATGTATATGTTCAACCGGGTAGGGTACCCTGTTTTTTCGAGGTACCCGGTACCCGGTACCGGAATCCGGGTATCTGAAAACTTGTACCCGGAACCGGTACCCTGAAATCTGGGTACCCTGTTTCTGGGTATTTGTATTTTGATACCCGGTACCGGTACCCGGTATCCGGTTTTGAGAACCGGGTACCCGGTTTTACCCTGTATCCTGTTTTTTTTTAATATATATATTATTTAAAAATAAAAACATACATTCATCTTAAAAAAAATGCATAAAAAAAATAATCTCACACATCAAGCATAAAAGAAAAAACAGCCCAAAATGCATAAAAAAAGAATAGTCCGCATCAAGTATAACATAGTACCGCGAAAAAAGAAAAAAAGAAACATAGTCTCCGGCATCGGAGTGAAGCGGGATTTTGGTGAAGTCGGCGAGATGGGAGAGATGCTGGATAAATGAAGTCGAGCCCTAGTGTAGAGAAGTAACTCTAAAAATTAAATTACCATAAAAATAAAAGACAAAATTAAAACAGGGTAATAAACCGGGTACCGGGTACCCGGTTTTTTTAATTTTACTACCCGGTACCCGGAACCGGAATTCGGTTCCGGTTTCGGTTCCGGTAATGAAATCCGGATACCAATCCGGTTCCGGATAATTACCCGCTTTCCGGGTATTATTTGCACCCCTAGTATATATAAAAGATCATCAAAAATCAAATAATTTGCTGTTTTTTCTTTAATCATTTGAACTGAATAGAAAGACATAGGAAATATTGAAATAAAGCCTTCAATCCACCAATTGCTTCCGGATCTGTAATTGTTAATTTATTATTCTTATTTATTTTAACGCAAGAGTTTTAGAGAAGATGATCATTGAGCCAAATCTATAAATAAGACCTTTTAATATTCATCTCTTCACAACTCAAAAACACTCTCTAGCTACTCTAATACATTATTACATACTTCCCTCGCTACTTTTATCTCCTTAAAAAAAAAAGAACAAGAATGGGCGTTTTCACTCACGAGTCCGAGCACAACTCCGCCATAGCACCGGCGCGCTTGTTCAAGGGCTTTGTCCTCAACGGCGACACCCTGATCCAGAAGGTCGCACCTCAGGGCATTAAATGCACGGAGACCCTGGGCATGGATGGTGGAACCGTAAAGAAGATGACCTTCACCGAAGGTAATTTGTTAATTTGGTTTCCATTTTATCTGCGATCAAATTTTTTAATTAAAGAAGAATGATAGTTTTACGTGAATTTTGACATTTTATATTTCAGGTGGCCAGTGCACTTACATAATCGATAGCATCGACGAGGCGAGCTTGAGATACCGCCACACACTAACCGAATTCGAGGGTACCGCACTGGCCGGTAAGATCGAAAAGATCGAGACCCACACAAAGCTACTGGAAGGCAGTGATGGAGGCTGCACCATTAAGAGCGTGAGCAAGTACTATGTCGTCGGCGACGTGGAGATCGTGAATGAACATGTGGAGGGTGGAAAAGAGAAGGGCATGGGTCTTTTCAAGCTTGTTGAGGAGTACCTACACGAGAACCCGAATTCCTACAACTAAGTCACCATCTTATCGTAACAATCGAGTTTGCCTTTCTTTATGTTATGCTCTGTCTCCCATTTTAAGTACTTGCTTGTATTCCTTGAATTTGTGTTTGTTTCTTCAAAATAAGTTCTTTTTGACATTTCATATATGAGAATGTGTTTCAAAAAGATAAATAAATATTTTTTTTTTTGTTTCAAGCCTTGGTTAATATGTTATAAAATTAGCAAGCTAATCAACGATGATAATTATTGACTTGGATATCCACCTCAACCGTTCCGAGAATATGAAAACCCGGTTGTTTTATATGCATGTGTTTTTGCCGTATGAAATTAGTCCTCGCATCTTGTAGATACTCTTCTAGGTAATAAGTATAAATATATGGATATGTTGACACGAAGAACATTTGGTGAGGTTCGTCACAAAGCAGTAGTTGACTACTTCCTTTAGAAAAATGAACTCGGATTCCCTCTCCACGTTCTCTCATTGGATTATATAGATTTCTATCCCCTCTCTCTTGCGTCCGAGTAATCGGGTTTTAGTCGGTTCAGGAATATCCTCCCAAGTTGATATGTAGCCAGAAGAATAGGTCCTTAACTGATATCCACCGGTTGGACTTTATAGCTGTTGGGATTTGAAAGTGTTGTGATGGATGAGTCCTCGAGTGGACTACGTCAGCTCGTGAAGCCTGGAAGAGTCATACTTTGACCTTCTGTAAGTCGGGTGTGTGCGTTATGGAAATTTGGGCTTGGGCAATATGAATTCGGATAATTGGGCCCGAATCGAATTTGTGGCTGAATAATTTAGCCTTTGTTAATCAATTGATTTTACTAGGTTGATTTGGTCATGCTACCAGCGTGGCGTATGCACATTGGTCGTTGTGAATCTCGGGTCGAATTCGTATAACTCTAGGTAACCCTTCTAAGGTCGACGTAAATGCATATCAACAATACTAAAGAGTGTATATACTTTTGGTATATTTAATTATAGTTTTAGGAGATGAAAAAGAAAAAAGTAAAAAAATATGTTAAGATCTCCATGTATGTGTGCCTGCGCGTTTTGTTTTTACTCATATATAGTATGTATGAAAATACACTCATCGTATTACACACAATAAAAGAAATATCTAATTACTTTCCACGAGTGTCATAACATTAATTATTTTATAGTACAATTAGTTAACTTGCGGCAAAAATAATTTGAACAAAGTTTCTAGTCCCTTAATATTTAACATGAAAATTTGATAGTAAAAATAACTAAAGCTACGTTTTTAACAAACTTTAATACAATAGAGTTAAAATCTGATGGTATTAAAATAATTTTTAATTCTTAACCAAAATTTTTCTTACTAAGTGCTAGATGTATGCAACATTATGGGTTCTTAACCCGGATTTTATCATTAGGTATTAATGTAAGCTTAACCTTGACTTAGCCCGTGAATCAGAGGAAGCCAGTCCGGGTACCGACTAGACCCAAGGACGGACAGGAGTCCACCCAGAGCTCGGGTGAACACGAGCAGAACATCCGGATAGAAGGCAAGCTCAGCTCGAAGCATACGAGCAGGCCAGCTCGGGGACAGAGAAGTTGTTCGGGCAGGAAAGGGAAAGTCAGAAAGTACCCAACAAGGAAAGTCTGTAGCTTGAGGAGCAAGCAAAGATCGAGTCAAAGATTTGATAAGATTATTTAGGGTAGTTTCCTGATTTTGTGCGATTGAGTTGAGTTAGGGTTTCGTCTGTATGAGGCTATATAAACCTAGCAGTGTACACTTTGTAACGTGCTGAGTCCATTAGAGTTTTGATTTATGTCTTTGTAGTTTTTCCTTCGATATCGATTAGAGAATTTCTTCTCCCGAATTCGTGTTCTTGAGTTCGTTTAGTTTCTAATGTTATTCGTGTTTTTCGTAGATCCGTGAATTGGGATCCAACAAGTGGTATCATAGCAACAATCGAAGAACATGACTTCATCGAAATCGACGATTAGAGATCTGGTGGTGAAGAAACCAGAATCCAGGGAAGGCACAGTGACGCTCCATTACCCCATGCTCACGAAGAGTGATTACGCCGTGTGGGCGTTAAGATGCGGGTAAAGCTGCAGGCGCAGCGAGTGTGGGAGGCCGTAGAAGGCGGCGATGTCGAAGGGCGCAAAGAAAGAATGCATTCGCAGCCATCTACCAAATAGTTCCAGAAGAAATCCATCTCATGCTCTCCAAGAAGGATTTCGCTAGAGAAGCATGGAAAACGCTTCGGACTATGCACATGGGCGCTGATCGCGTCAAGGATGCCAAGGTCCAGACCCTGAAGAGTGACTTCAAGGTCATGCAGATGAGAGAAAGCGAGTCGGTGGACGACTTCGCGGTCAGACAAGGTGGAGGAGACAACAGTTGTCAAGAAATTCCTACGAGCGCTGCCTCACAGGTACATGCAGATCGACACGTCGATTGGGCAATTCGGCGATCGCAGTACTATGACGGTCGAAGAGGTTGATGGTCGTCTCAAAACCCATGAGGAAAAGCTTTGGGAATACGGAGACAAAGGAGACGAGAACAATGTGCTGCTCACGCATGAGGAATGGACGACGAGATAGAGGAGAATCGGGGGAGCCGAGTCCTTTTCGAATTTCTCAGGTCGGAAGAGCTTTGGTGGAGAAGTCCGAGGACGCTGATAAGGTCAAGGACGAGGTCGAGCCAGAGACACGCGAGGACGCGGAGGCAGCTCAAGCCGTCAAGAAGGACCGAGCAGAAGAGACAAGAGCACAATGAAGTGTTATGCTTTCCAGAAGCTCGAGCACTTTGCATCGGAGTGTCGGAGCAGGAACCAGGGCGACGCGGCGAATCTTGCGAGATTCCCTGACGACCAGCCGATATTGTTGTTTGCCGAGCAGGAAACGCACAAGGACGGAAAGAGCGACAAGATCGAAGCCGATCAGAACTGCCCGGAGGAAACCAACGAGAGGGTTTTCTTCGTGGATGACAAGGTTTTTTCAAACCTCCTCGTGCAAAGCGAGAAGAGAGTTAGTACCGACGTGTGGTACCTAGACAACGGTGCGAGCAACCACATGATTGGGGACCAAGCTAAGTTTGAAGAGCTCGATGAAAAGATCATCGGCAGCGTGAAATTTGCCGATGAGTCAGTCGTAGAGATCAGAGGCAGATGGTCGACCCTGTTTGAGTGCAAGAATGGCGACCAACGTCTGATGACCCAAGTATGTTTCATCCCGAAGTTGAAGAGCAACATCATCAGTCTGGGACAGATGACGGAGATCGGGAATACAGTTGTGCTAGCCGGGTCCTATCGGAAGATGTGGACCAAGGAAGGAGAGCTTTTGATGAAGGTGGAGCGGACACCTAACATACTCTACAAGATTCTTCTTAAGACGAGCTAGCCTGTCTGCCTCATGGCGTCGATGGCAGATTCGGCTTGGCTATGGCACGCACGGCTCGGACACGTGAAATTGATATGATGTCATATATATATAACATCTAAATTTCAAAGCACTCAGTATCTACTTACAAATATATATAAGTGACTTGCTTTTCAAATGAGGATATGGGTTGGAACACTTAACCACCGCGGATAATCTTAAGTAAGCCGCAGCGTATGATGCAAAATATTTAACAGAGGCGACGGGTTGAAGGGTACCATGTTCTGCTGTGGCTAATTAATATTACGCTGTGGCTATTATGTGATCCAACGACACTTATTAGTGTCAATGAAAATATAGTCGCTTTGGATTTAGAAGTAGTTGCGGCATGTTTACATTAATTGTTTTGTTTTCATTATTTTACGCATTAAAATAATTAAAAAATCTCTCATGTAACTACTTTCTTTTGATAGTTTAACTTAAATCACATTATTAAATTATATTATTAAATAATAATAACAGGTTTTACCATAAAAAAACCTCATAAAAATTATATTATTGAACGAGTAGAATGAAATATAAAATTATTATTAATGTAGAAAAATTAGTATTTCATTCAGTTTCTGTTGACAGGATATCTAGACGTCGCAACTTAGAAACATCATCATCATCATCAAAGTTCTCAACTTCTTCAATGCTCGTTGGCTTCTTCGAGAATGGTGCGATGGTGGTGATATATACGACTTCTTTGTTAGAAGATTCTTCTATGTTTTTTGCTTTCACATGCACGACGAGAGATAATTATGGCAGGGCCAGCCTGACATTACGGTGGTCGTAGGCAAGAAAATAAATTGGGGCCCCTGATAAAAAATAGTATATATATTTTCTTGAAATTAAATAGAAAATTATATTTGTATTATTATCGAGATGTTCATAAATTAATATTAGAATTTATCCTAAAAGTAAAAAAATTCAATAGTGTCTCATTATAATGCTTTCTTCTTCAATATAAATGTTCATCGAGCCACTTTGAATAGTACAATTGTGCTCTTCTTATTGCCATTTTTAATTTTTTGACTTTTTAGGATAAATACGCCTCAACTAATTCATATGCACATCAATAAAGAGCTCCACCCTTGCTGAATTGTGCGACACATATTGAACGGCTTGCTCCCATTCTTTTCGGTCGACTGTTAAAGGATTTCCCGCGCAGGAAAACATCAAAGATTACTTATTATTATTTAATTATTACTTGCGGATAAGCCTTTTGATTCCGCAACGGTGAGTTTGGGCACCCCAACAGCCGGAGCTTCCTCGCAATATTCAGCATAAACTTGAACCGACTCCTCCGCCATATAACATTGGAAAATGCTCCATGCTGCCCGATTATAACTCTTCACGCGCCCTTTCAAGACTTTCATATAATGCTCAATTGGATATACCTACCGTAAAAATACACGTCCACAAAACTTCACGTCACGTACTAAGTGAGCAGTTAAGTTAATCATGGTGTCGAAAAATGCTTGTGGAAAGAACGTCTCGAGCATGCATAATTTTTTAACTAAGTCCGCCTGTACCTCGTTGAGATCCAATGTCTTAATTGTTTTTGCACATATTTTGCTGAAAAACTCACATAAGTTAGAAATGGCATATCAAACATCCTTTGACAAAAAACCTCGCAATGCAGAGCAAGTGTTTTTTGAAGCAACACATGGCAATCGTTGGTCTTCATTCTGATAAGTCTCGAATCCTTCATAGATACAAACCTCTTCTAGTTCGACAAATGACCTTTGAGAACTTTTATGGTTGCAAGCCATTCACAAAACTTCCTTCGTTTCGGTCTAGATAACGCGTGCACAGCCGGCGATAAAAATGTATTTTTTCCTTTAGTCTCGCAATGCAAATTTGGTCTTATACCCAATTAGACGAGATCTTCTCGAGCTTTCTTCCCGTCCTTTGTTTTATTTGGATCATCAAGCAAAGTACCGACAATCATCTCACACATATTTTTTTTCACTGTGCATAACGTCCAAACAATAACGAACATAATGGGACTTCCAGTACGAAAATTCATAGAAAATTGATACTTTCTTGAACGGTTTAGCTGTATACAAATTTTTCTTACCGCTTAAGCAAGTCTCTTCACAAATCAACTTATAGACATCTTCGCTTTTCAAAATTCATAGAGGTCTTCAAAATTCTTGATGTCCATTAAACTTCTTTCTGTATGGGTGATTTAACGGTAAAAATCTCCTATGATCGAGAAAAATTGTCTCCTTCCCATGCTTCAACCGGGTCGATTGGGAACTAATTGATTGTCCAATGAGAAAACAGACAGGTTGATGTACATTCGGTAGTCATTGATTTTCCATATTCGCATTACTTTCAATTTGAACTCTTCTTGAAGGTGCGCATCCTTGATCGTCATTCCTTCCTCCCAAATAATCTTCAAATAATCGATCAATGGTGCCAAGTAGACATCGATATCATTTCCTGGTTGGATCGGTCCCGAAATTAAAAGTGTCAACATTAAGAACTTTCGCTTCATAAAAAGTTTCTGAAGGAGGTTGTAGCTGATGAGTATTACGGCCAAACACTATATCGACTACTCATGTTATTAGATCGATTCATCCCTTCACTGGCCAAACAAATACGCAAATTTCTGTTATCTATGTTTGATTCAGGATGATGAGAGTTAAATTATTTCCACTGTTAATCATCAACGGGGTGTCTTATAACGCCATATATACCGCGGTTTTTTGAGTGTCAAATCATGTACTTCGCGTGAGTGGGATTGTTAAACATGCATTTAAAACGCGTCACCGAGAGCATGTACCATAATACTTGTCGCGGGACCTCTTTGACACCGCAGTGAGGCTTCTTCCTTATCTTCCACCTTGACTCACTGCAGACCGGACATTCCATTTAATATTCATGCTCGTTTCTATATAGTACTTAATATTTGGACATGCATGAAGCTTATCAAACTTCACACCTAACGTTCCCAACGTCTTCTTTGCGTTATACACGGATAAAGGCACTCCATTTCTCTCTGGAAGAAAATCCCGAAGGGCTTCCAGTAAATGCGTAAAGCAAGTAATTGACCAACCTCCTCCCGGCTTTAAAATAAATGACGTCCCCAAAAACCAAATTTCGAACGCTTACACCCATCAAACAAAGGAGCTTCTAAATCATCCACCATCGACTCAAATAACTCCGCTCATCGGCGTGATTCAATAAACCGTCCATGTCATTCTCTTTGTCGTTCTGTTCTTGTACAAAATCAACGGCTTTTCTACCACGAATTTTTTCCCGTGAATGTACCAATGATCATATGATCTCATTATACGAAATGCAAATCAGTACGATTCGACATCCTCCATAGATTTTGAAACTAAATTTACACATAGAAGACAAGAATCCCTAATAAATTCTCCCTTTCTAAAATTTAATCTAACAAGATCCAAAAACAAAGTTGGAATCCTTCAACAAAGTCGCATTTGTTGACTAATTGTGAAATGGATTGAGTTTGTGGAGTGTATATAGAAATAAGTTTAAGGAAATCCTAAATAAGAGATTTCAAATCGCATATTTGATATACCTGCCGCGGCGTATGATGAAAATTGCCGCTGTAAAATATTTCCAACGACACAAAAAAGTGTCGACGTAAGAATCGCCGCGGGGAAAGTGTTTTAGCCGCGACGTAACATCCTCTAAATTATATAGAATAAAGGTTGATTATCGTCCAGTTTTTTCCGCGACTGTTGAGGTACGATTTTGTCTACGAAAATTTACATTGTTAAGACGAAATCAACCTCCGTCGTTTAATAACTAGGGCCTCAGTGGCCGAAGGCCCAACACTCTCACAAACCCAGTCAACCATGTAAAGGATTCTGCAATGATCATCGTGGATCAAGCCTCATCGACAAATACCATCGCTAGTCGACAAGGAGAGCGGCGATGAGGTATATCATCATCGACAAAGATAATAATTCTAAATGCAAAGACAAAAGGCATAATCAAAGCAATCAGTGTGGTTGCGCTTCTGACTGATCTTCCACATCTGAAACGATTTCTTGATATTTTAGAGTACGAGTTCACTTTATGCCGAAGTACATGGAGTCGTTAAGCAAATCAACCAGAGGACATGTGACGCTATAGTACCCGATGCTCACGAAGAGAAACTACTCGGTGTGGGCGCTGAAGATGCGAGTAAACCTGCAGGTGCAAGGAGTCTGGGAGGCCGTACAAGACGGAGATGTCGAAGCACACAAGGATAGGATGGCTCTCGCCGCCATCTATCAGGGAGTTTCGGAATATGTCCTTCTCATGATCGGCGAGAAGGATTCCGCAAAGAAGGCGTGAAAGACGTTGCGGACGATGCACATGGGCGTAGAACGCGTCAGAGAAGCCAAGGTTCAAACCTTGAAGAGCGAGTTTGAGGTTCGCTGTATGAGAGACAGTGAATCCGTGGATGAGTTCGCCATGAAGCTTTCCTCTCTTGTAACGGGTATCCGTTCACTAGGCGAACCGGTGGACGAGACCACCGTAGTCAAGAAATTATTGAGATCTCTGACTAACAGATACATGCAAATCGTGACGTCGATCAAGCAGTTTGGCGACCTCAATACTATGTCAGTCGAGGAGGTTGTCGGTCGTCTAAAAGTCCACGAGGAGAGGCTTCGGGGCTATGGCAACAGAGACGAGGAGAAACACCTCCTGCTCACGTATGAAGAATGGAAGGTTAAGCAGAAGTGGAACCAGCGAGAAGGTTCTTCTTCAACCTCGTCGAGTCACAACGGATACGGCAACGAGAGCCGTGGATGTGGCAGAGGCCGAGGTCGAGGACGTGGTCGCGACCAGCGCGGTCGAGGCAGTAACACTCCCCGCCAAGACGGCGCCACCCGCAAGGACAAGAGCACAGTGAAGTGCTATATCTTTCAAAAGTATGGTCACTACGCAAATGAGTGCCATACTAAGAACCGCGACGAACAAGCGAATCTGGTAAGATTCGATGACAACGAACACGCACTTATGTTCGCCGAGGAGATGGTGGATTTAAGTAGCGACGAGCACGACGACCAGGATGTGGTTGACGAGACACACATCGAGTAGGAGCGCGTTGACGTAGTACTTGACGACCAGGTATCCAGCGAGGAGGTACCTGACGACTAAGTACTCATCCGAGTGGACGAGCTAATGATGGCAAAGAAGCCAAGATCAACCAGGAAGAACGACGAGCAAACCAAAAAGGTGATGCTCAATAAAGACAAGGTTTTTGCCAACCTACTCGCAGATGGTGAAGAGAATGTCTATACCGAAATTTGGTATTTAGACAACGGAGCCAGCAACCACATGACCTGTCATCGAGCCAAGTTTGAAGAGCTCGACGAGAAGATCACAGGAAATGTGAAGTTCGGCGATGGCTCTATCGTCGACATCAAGGGCAGAGTGTCCATCCTATTCAAGTGCAAGAATGGAGACCACCGCCTGTTGACTGAAGTCTACTACATACCAAAGCTGAAGAGTAACATCATCAGCTTTGGGCAGATGACAGAGATCGGTAACACAATGATCCTATCCGGAGAGTTCCTAAAGATGTGGAACAGCGGTGGCGCATTATTAATGAAGGTGAAGAGATCACCGAGTCGGTTTTACAAGATCAACCTGGTGGTAGATCAATTGATTTGCTTAATGGCGTCGATCGCAGACCCAGCGTGGCTATGGCATGCGAGACTTGGGCACGTGAATTTTCACGCACTCAAGACGATAGGCGACAAGGAGATGGCCTTTGGGGTACCAAAGATTGAACACCCTAACCAGCTGTGTGAATGTTGCATGGTCACAAAACAGGCAAGAGTGCCATTCCCGATCAAGGCCAAGTTCCGAGCAGAGCGACCCGTCCAGCTGGTGCACGCGGACCTGTGTGGTCCAATCACCCCAGCAACGCTAGCCGGCAACAAGTACTTCTTTTTGCTTGTTGACGATTATAGTCGATGGATGTGGGTGTACACACTCAAAGAGAAGGCGGGAGCTTTTGAAATCTTCAAGAAATTCAAGAGGCTTGTGCAGAACCAGTCAGGACATAGGCTGAAGACTTTGCGAACAGACCGTAGAGGAGAGTTCATGTCTGAGAAGTTCGACGAGTACTGCGGAGAAGAAGGTGTAGATCGACACCTCACTGCACCATACACGCCCCAGCAGAACGGCGTGGTGGAGAGACGGAATCGAACCATCATGGACACTGCAAGGAGCCTGATGAAAAGCATGCAAGTCCCATTAAGCTTCTGGGGAGAAGCAGTACGTCACGCGGTTTACTTGCTGAACCGCTTGCCGACGAAGGCGCTAGGCGAGCGCACCCTGTACCAAGCCTGGAAAGGGAAGAAACCTCATCTGGAGCATTTAAAGGTGTTTGGGTGCGCCGCACATGTGAAGATTGTGGGACCACACCTTAAGAAGCTCGATGATCAAAGTCATCCGATGGTGTACCTTGGCGCCGAAGAAGGGAGCAAGGCACACAGGTTTTACGACCCCCGACGCGACAAAGTGCATGTAAGCAGAGATGCCGTGTTCGAAGAGGAATATAAGTGGTATTGGCACGACGAGAACGGAAAGCCTGAACATAACTCACTGGATTTCATCCTCGAAGACGAAGAGGCGGTCGAGCAGATTAAGGGAGAGAGTCCCTTCCAGGGGCTAGTACCCAGCTCGACGCAAACTAGTTCATCTGGAACTGGCTCACCACCAGGCTCGCCCAACCCTAGATCAGGAATGAGCACCCCGATCCCAATGATAGCTAGTTCGGGAGGAACCAGCTCGGGAGACTCATCAATCAAGGACGGACCAAGAGGGTTCCGTACCTTTTCTGACATTTATGAAGAAGCGCGAGAGCTCGATTTGAGGCAAGAAGAGCTCTTGCTGGTGAGCGCTGAAGAACCAGCCAGCTATCGCGAGACAGCCACTGAGAAGGAATGGCAGGAAGCGATGAAGAAAGAGTTGGAGTCCATTGAGAAGAATTAGACGTGGGAGCTTGTCGACCTTACAAGAGGTCACAAGTCCATTGGTCTGAAATGGGTCTACAAGCTCAACAAGGACTCAGAAGGCAGATTTCTCAAGCACAAGGCCAGACTAGTCGCAAAGGGCTACGTGCAGAAGCAAGGAGTAGACTATGAAGAGGTTTTTGCTCCAGTGGCCAGGCTCGACACAGTTAGGCTAATCCTAGCCCTCGCAGCACACCGAGGCTGGAAGATCCATGACCTGGATGTCAAATCAACATTCCTGAATGGTGAACTTGAAGAAGAAATCTACATTTCTCAGCCGGAAGGCTTCGTTGACAAGACCGTAGAGCACAAGGTATACAAGTTTTCAAAAGCTCTTTATGGGTTGCGCGAAGCACCATGTGCATGGAATACTCGACTCGATAGCATTATGAAGAGTCTTGGATTCAAGAAGTGCTCTCAAGAGCAAGCAGTATACACAAGGAACTCAGGAGAGGGGGCCCTCATCGTCGGTGTGTACGTCGACGACCTGATCGTGACTGGATCCTGTGTAGAAGGCATTGATGGATTCAAGAAACAGATGATGAAGGAGTTCGAGATGAGCAACCTCGGACTACTCTGGTATTACCTCAGCATTGAGGTCAATCAGAATAAGGAATGTGTCATGCTGAAGCAGTTGGCCTACGCCAAGAAAATTCTGAAGCAGTTCAAGATGGCGGATTGCAGCCCGAGCAAGTATCCGATGGAACCGAAGTTAAAACTCGGGAAAGACGCAGATGGAAAACCAGTGGATCCCACAAAGGATAGGCGTGTTGTCGGGTGTCTCAGGTACTTAACCCACACCCGACCTGATATCTCATATGCAGTTGGCATGGTGAGTCGTCACATGGAGAAGCCTACTAGTCTACACCAGCAGACTGTAAAGCACATCCTTCGTTACGTTAAGGGAACGACGAGCTATGAAATCTGATATGGAAGAGGAAGTGGAGCTGAAGACCTATTCGGTTTTACCGACAGTGATCTTACCGGTGATGTTGATGACAGAAAAAGTACCGGAGGGATGGCGTTTTATCTCAACGGGAATTTGATCACCTGGCAATCTCAGAAGCAGAGAACTGTGGCCCTATCGTCCTGTGAAGCCGAGTTCATGACAGGGACCGCAGCGGCGTGTCAAGCTTTGTGGCTCAGAAACTTATTGGGCGAAGTGACTGGAGCCAAGAAGAAGCCAGTGACTATCTACGTTGCTAACAAGTCCGCGATCGCACTGATGAAAAATCCAGTGTTCCACGGACGCAGCAAACACATCGACACTCGTTTTCACTTTATTTGCGAGTGTGTGGAGAAGCGAGAGATCATTGTGGAATATGTTACCATCAAAGAGCAACATGCAGATATTCTTACGAAGGCTCAAGCAAGAGTCAAATTCATGGAGATGCGAGAGTTGCTCAACGTGAAGAACCTCGAATCACGTCAAGCTTACGGGGGAGAATGTTATCGTAAGCAATGACGTAGTTTCCAAAAACCAAACTTTCAAACGCTTACACCCATCAAACAAAGGAGCTTCTAAATCATCCACCATCGACTCAAATAACTCCGCTCATCCCACGTAATCCTCGTCGGCGCGATTCAATAAACCGTCCACGTCATTCTCTTTGTCGTTCTGTTCTTGTACAAAATCAACGGCACTTCTACCACGAATTTTGACCCCCTTAAAGTACCAATGATCATATGATCTCATTATACGAAATGCAAATCAGTACGATTCGACATCCTCCATAGATTTTGAAACTAAATTTACACATAGAAGACAAGAACCCCTAATCAATTCTCCCTTTCTAAACTTTAATCTAACAAGATCCAAAAACAAAGTTGGAATCCTTCAACAAAGTCGCATTTGTTGACTAAGTGTGAAATGGATTGAGTTTGTGGAGTGTATATAGAAATAAGTTTAAGGAAATCCTAAATAAGAGATTTCAAATCGCATATTTGAGATACCCGCCGCGGCGTATGATGACAATTGCCGCGGTGAAATATTTCAAACGACGCAAAAAAGTGTGGACTTAAGAATCGCCCGGGGGAAAGTGTTTTAGCCGCGACGTAACATCCTCAAAATTATACAGACTAAAGGTTGATTATCGTCCAGTTTTTTCCGTGACTGTTGAGGTACGATTTTGTCTATAAAAATTTACATTGTTAAGACGAAATCAACCTCCGTCGTTTAATAACTAGGGCCTCAATGGCCGAAGGCCCAACACTCTCACAAACCCAATCGACCATGTAAAGGATTCTGCAATGATCATCGTGGATCAAGCCTCATCGACAAAGACCATCGCTAGTCAACAAGAAGAATGAGGAGAGCGGCGATGAGGTACATCATCATCGACAAAGATAATAATTCTAAATGCAAAGACAAAAGGCATAATCAAAGCAATCAGTGTGGCGCAAGCGACGCTCTAGCCAATCGACGATGACATTTACGCTCATGATTATGAAAATTATGAGAGAATCAAACACAATTGTAACAACCCACTTATGAGGACTGATTTGAATATCTTAGCTTAATATAAATAGAGAGCTAAGTCCCACGTACAAGGGATCGCACATTTTTGCACCATCATAACACACGCAAAAAGGTTTTCCCATTGAAGCTCAATCACTCAACAAAAAACCCAACTCATTTTCTCGAGAACAATCATCTCTTTCAACTTGATTTAGTTTTAATGGAAATATCCGACCTCTAAGGTAAATTAAACTCGGAATTACACCAACGTGACTACGGAGGCCGATTTTCGACCTCAACAGCTTATACACATCTGTCGCGGCTAACATGGTGTAGCCTCGGCGAACTTTAAATATGCCGCAGCGAAACATGCTTCAAAGTAAACATAAGCTTTGGGTCTTGGAATTGTAGTTTTCGCCGCAGCGTGTAAGTATCAAGCGCAACAAATATGATTTTCGACAACACGGAGAACTTCAAATACGCCGCGGAAAAACATGATTCAAAATTAAACAGAAGCTATGTTATCGTAAGCAATGACGTAGTTATATATATACTTGCTCTCCAAGTTTTAATTGCTGACTTATTCATCAACTTGATTCCCAAGTTGCTAAGGGTAATTTTGTAACTTTGTAGTGGGTTCTTCGGCTATATAAACCCCCACTTAGCGTTGTATTTTTCATCTCCACATTTCTCATTGCCTTCTCTTTCTTTGTTTGGTGGCTGCATCATCAAATAAATATATTTACTTATTATACACTAAATCAGAGTGTGCAACGTCATTGCACTTTGTAGTGCAAAAGGGGAGGTGTATTTATTGCTAAGTGGTGGTCATCGTATTTTGGAACCTAACAAGCTATGGGCTTTGGAAGTGCAGTTTTCGTCGCGGCCTGTAATAATCAGCAGTGGCGGATATGATTTTTGACGACACTTATTTGTGGCGCTGAACGTATAGCCGCATCGTATTAGTAAGTTGTTGCGGCGTATTTGATTATTTTCAACATTAAATTATTTTATTAATTTTACGATAAATTGTAATAATTAACTAATACACTTAAATAAATAAATAATTCAGTAGATAAACAAAATAAGTAAACACAATAATATAAAACAAATTAGAAAAACTGATTTGTTCAACAAAAACTAATTAACAATAATAAATTGTTCAACTTAATCAAAATAACAACATAATTATAAACTAGTTGTTTAACTTAAAAAAAAACAAACCAACCATTTGTTCAAATATTATTTAAAACATAGCAAAAAAAACATAGTTTGAAACTTGTTCACTCGTTTTCGTCCATTCTATCGCAGGGCCGGGCTTCGTTCATTTTGTTGCCGGAGCCATATGTGTCACCAGGAAAGGGAAAATAGTCGGGATACCTCGCTGGCCAGACCAGAGCTGGATACGGATTTGTTGGTTGGAAGTTCGAATCTTGTGCCATCCGATAGTTTCGTTCGTAGCTCATGTAGTCGTACATTGTGCACTAACTGTGAGCCATAAATTCCCTCATAGGAATTTCTTCATACATAAACTCTTGCTCAGGTGGGGCGGCAGCACGCACATGTGAAGTGAGCCTAAGTGGCGCTTCACGCACCGATGACTTTAAACTCCATATCCAACCCTCTTTCAACACACGCGCTTTTTTAAACTCGATGTCGAGGGGATGCTTCTTGACCTAAACCATCGTATTCAATCTAGGTTAGTATTAATAAAATAATAATATATAAATTAAGAACATGATAGTATAATACTATTTAACACATACCCCCACATTCATACAGAGAACTATAATAAGTAACGGGAATCCCAGAGCGCTCTTCCCAATATCGTACATAACTTGGCTCATATAGTTAAATACCTCCTGGCCGACATTGATCTTCAACCTCTTCACGCCGGCATAGATAAGCTTTAGAAAATTGAACTAAAGCTCTATGAAATGAAGATGTAGGTAAAGATGGTAACCAAAAAATTACATCCAAACCTTCCCGATCTTAGACAATTGACTATTCTCAAGGCGCTCTTCTCCGGGTTTGAATTCCATTCCGCCCCGGTCTGGGCAATCTTCATCACCATTTCTTCGTAATATTCCCGGTCCAATTCAACCTAAGTACCCGAGTAATTCATGTGCTCAACCTCCTCGACAGTAAAATTCGGAGTGCCGAAGTAGGATTATGACCTCCTGACTTATAGAGACACGCACATCTCGAACCATCACAAACCCTTTAGCGATGTCGTCAAGAATTGGCGCGTAGAATTCGTGGACCATATTTGTATACGCCACACTCTTCAGCTCAAGCATAATATTAATCCAACCCTATGCTTGATAGTTGGCATTGACGAGGTCACTCACAGCTCCATCCGATGAGAGCGGTAATGAACTGAATCCACGTTCCGAGCATAGTGTCTGACTGCAAATCTTAGCATAACGGGTTCTTGCCGCTTCTATCTTAAGGGCATAGAAGGGGGAGGAGGTGGAGGAGCCATTTCATCGACCTAGTCATCGCTCATCTTATTCGACCGGCCATCGTTCCAGTGCTTACCGCGTTTCGCCGTTTTTTTTCCTATAACCTCATCTCAGTTTAGGCGCCATTGAAATTTGAAAAAATATCATATATTCATTTCACGGAATTCAAACCGAAATATGAACTAATCAATTCCAAAACTAAAACTAAATGAAACTAATTTTAAAACCCAAATCAATTCGGATCAAAATATGGATTAAATTCAAACTTAATTCTAAATTAATTCCTAAATCAAAAAATCAAAATAAATTCCTAAATTATATCACAAAATCAAATTAAACAAAATCAAATTACAAACTGAATTTCTAAATCAAAACCTAAGTCAATTAAACTATATCAAATCACAAACTAAATTCCTAAATCAAAATCTAAATCACATTACAAACTAAATTCGTAATTCAATAACCTAAATCAAACCTAAATAAATTCCTAAATCAAAACAAAAAATAGAAAAACTAATTTAACCAGGAAAAAAAATCAAAAGGGGGCGAGACTCACTGAATTCGGGTGACAGCGGGAGGCGGTGAGCGACGGAAGATTGGATGACGGCGGGAGACGGCGGGGATAACGATATTTGTAGTCGAGGCGGGCGACGACGCAAGGGATACTTTAGGGTTTTAGGTGTTTACTTCGAAGGAAATGAAGAAAACTGACTCGTATTCGCCTTAAAAGACGTCACTTGCCGCGGCATGTTTAAGTATCCGTTCGCGGAACATTTTCTCCAACAAAGGAAATAAGTGTCCTTCAACTCCTATGTCTTTTTTATTAACATATACTTCCGACGACGGAAATATATGTGTCGTTGAAACACAAAACACCACGGATCAATGATATTACGCCGCGGCGAGAATGTACTTTCGACGACATGTAATTATTTCCGCAGTCGGAATTCTAATTATTTGTACTTTCAACGACAGATTTTGACTTCCATAGTTGAAACTTTAATTCTTGCCTATATTTGTTGTCTTTTTAATCTAGTATTCCTTCTCATTTAAACTTGTTTCTCGTTCTGTTTCGAGGAACTTTGGACTCTATATACTACTCTAGTTATATTTTTCTATTTTGATAAGCGATATTTAAAAAAACAACAATTTTTTTTCTAATAAAACAAGCGTTTTTCCGTTTAAATCAAGCTTTTTTTTTTCCTTTTTCCAATAAAGATTTATAGTTGGAGCTGGAACTCCAGGTAATTGAGTACCAGTTGGCCCCTCTTTTAGTAGACCAAGCTATGAATATGAATGAAGAAATGAATGCCCGGCTCCTACACTCATGAAGGATGAGAACCAACTAGATTTCGAAATGCAATTTTTTCTTAGGTGCTCATTTTGTATGGGCTTTTAGTCTACTTCTACATCTAACTAAAAGCGAACAGCCGATGACAGGAGCCCTTAACCTCCCTCCACTCTTCAATTGATGATTAGTCTACAAGTGAATCATCTTTTGACGAGGCAAGCTTCAAATATGTAGAGGAAATTATGCTTAAAGCTGGAAGCGATCTTCTTCTAGTTGCGGAGCAAAATCCAGAGGAGTCAACAAGTAACTGTAACTAATTAGTCAATAATTAGTTACATAATTGCTTGGAATTCATTTGCTCGATCTTCGGAATTACAATTTATTTAGTAAAAAGATCTTCTGTCCTATATACTAATGCCAACAAATCCTTGGTCGATCATATGATAAATCCAATAAGCAAATAATTTGGCCAGAAAATGAAATCATATCTTAGAAAATATGTATTTTTTACATGATATATTTTATATTTTGCTTCCTGATATATGTACTAAATATTATTATGAGGAAGGCTTATTTATTTTGTATTACACACAAAATTTTCGCGGAGCATGAAACAATATTACAAGACTTTCTTTTTATATATAAAAAAATTATTTTGAATTAGTAATGGTTGATTTAATGTGTTTTTTTTTTTTTAAGTATAGGGCAGATAGACAATTAAAAAAAAATATTCCAAAACTATGTTCATTTGTGTGTTGTAATACATGGTAGCATTTCAAAACTGTAATTTATCCTTAGAAAGTGATCTCTGAGTTTTCTTCATAGGATTGAGTTCATTTTACAAATAGAGCATAAGAAAATGATCAACGCAAATAGGATCTCTAATATTTGAAAGACGGGAAATATCAACGCAAAGTTCATAATCAACCAATTTCTTTAGGACCAGTTAGTGTTATATTTAAACATAATTGTTGATGCTGTTTTTTGGATCAAACATTAGAGAGGTCCATTTGTTGATGTTGGGCCTGGCCCAATGTTGTTTTGTTGACGTGGCGGGCTTCTGTTGACTTTAGATGGGCTTTGATCGGCCTTGTTGGATGGCAAATTTTTCCTCCTCTGTTTGTGGCTTTGATGGGTCCCCGTTGACCTTGGGTGGTAGTTGTTGACCTTTGAGTGAGTTTTTAGTTGACCGATATGGGGACCCTGAGTAGGTGTCCCTGGTACTTCCAGGCTCGAAAGTCTCCTTTCCGTTCGGGGTCCAGGCGATCCGGGTCACTCACTACTTGTTACCACAGGGCCTGGAATGGACAAGGCCGAGGTTACAGGTTTGGAGGCCACGCGAATCGGGGGTACCAACGAATGGGGAGTGCGTTCGACCAGGAAGTGAACCCTAGGGGGTTAGACTCTCCACCTAATATGGCTTGTTTAAGTCCGCGCTGGTGTAACTATTCGCAGAGTCGTGGTATCTTTAAGAGAGACAGGTTCTAGGAGACTGAACATGTGCCGCGCTGAGCTTAGGACAAGGGCAGGCGGGGTCTCGAACCTTCCCAAAATCTTCTCCAGAGGTTCCTCTCAGAGTGGTCGTTCGGATCATAGAGAAATTCCCTCAGGTCGGACCCTACGACCTGAATTGTGGGTCCCGCTACGTGTACCCAGACTATACACGCAGCCTTGCAATGGTCTAGAGATAGGCTGGACACAGCGTGAAACGGGACCTATCAGGCAGATCGTGGACCTTGTGGGAATTTCCCTAGGGCTTTCGCTTTATGTAAATTTCTCACTTTCCGGACGAGAAAAAAGAAACACCCAAGGTCAAGGGAAACAGGGGGAGTTACCCCCTGATTCACCTCCGACGCTCAACATTAGAACGGTATTTGAGGGGAGGCGAGTATATCGGGGGTAGAGAGAGAGAATCGAGAGAACTCGAGTGAGTTTCGATGAGTTACCATTTAACTGAACTGAGCTCCTATTTATAATAAGATCTGGGGGTCCAAGCGCAGTAAAATAATGTTCCGAGAGGTCCCCGGGCAATATTATATATGCAGATTGGTCCGACGTCTCGCGTGCCCGTACGCGCGGCACAAGTGGCCGGCGCGCGGATCAGAGGCCGATCGCAGACCTCCACGTGGCGGCGTGTGAATGGGCGGACTAGGCCCGCTGATGTGACGCGGTGCGGGAGATCGCGCCAAGTGGCGCGATCCTGCGAGTTGTCTCACCTGTGAGCCCCAAAAAAGGGGTTTTAGAGCTTTTTTGCTCCCGGCACGTCCCGTCTCCGTTTTTCACAAATTTTATGCGTTTTTGGGTGTGTTTTTTTTCTACGAAAAACAGGACACTTTTTTTTTTCAAAAACGGGCCTCTAGAGGATATTTTGGGTTTAAAATTGATTAATTTGATTTATAATCTTATTTAAAAGATTAATCAAATTATAGAATTAATTAACGAAAATGAATGAAATAATTTTTGTTTAATTAATTTATTTATAAAATCAATATCGAGAATTACCCGTAACAATAATTAATGAGCTTATTTTCCAGAATGATATATGTGTGAGAGATAAGTACTTTATTTATTAAATAGTAAATAATACAATCCATCCATGTTTAATTTAAAAAAAAAAAAAATCCAAATGTATTCTTTCTTTAGGTCGATAGTACTTTGACCCTCTAGAATTTATGATCACTAGCGATTGATTTCTGTCTTTCTCCAGAGGATTGAGCATATACTCAAAGATCGTCAAAACTCAAATATTTAGCTGTATTTTCATTAATCATTTGAACTGAATAGAAAGACATAGAAAATATTAAAACAAAGCCTACAATCCACCAATTTCTTCCGGATCTGTAATTAATAATTTATTATTCTTATTTATTCTAAAGCAAGAGTTTTAGAGAAGATGACCATTAAGCCAAATCTATAAATAAGACCTTTAATATTCATCTCTTCACAACTCAAAAACACACTCTAGCTACTTCAATACATAATTACATACTTCCCTAGCCACTTTTATCTCCTTTAACTCCTTTTAAAAAAAATTAAGAATGGGCGTTTTCACTCACAAGTCCGATTACAACTCCACCATAACACCGGCACGGTTGTTCAAGGCCTTCGTCCTCAACGGTGACAACATGATCCAGAAGGTCGCACCTCAGGCTATCAAGTGCACAGAGACCCTAGGCATGGATGGTGGAACCATAAAGAAGATGACCTTCACTGAAGGTAATTTGTTGATTTGGTTTCCAAATTATCTGCGATCAAATTTTCGTAATTAAAGAAAAAAAAATAGTTTTACGTGAATTTTGACATTTTATATTTTAGGTGGCCAATGCACTTACATAATCGATAACATTGACGAGGCGAGCTTAAGCTACCACCACACGTTGACCGAATTCGAGGGTACCGCGTTGGCCGATAAGATCGAGAAGATCGAGACCCAGACAAAGCTATTGCAAGGCAACGATGGAGGCTGCATCATTAAGAGCGTGAGCAAGTACTATGTCATCGGCGACGTAGAGATCGTGAAAGAACATGTCGAGAGTGGGAAAGAAAAGGGCATGGGGCTTTTCAAGCTTGTTGAGGAGTACCTCAAGGAGAACCCAGATTCCTACGACTAAGTCACCATCTTATCGTAACAATCGAATTCCTTTCTTTATGTTATGCTTTGTGTCCTATTTTCAGTACTTGCTTGTTTTCCCTGAGTTTGTGTTGGTGACTTGAAAATAAGTTCTTTTTGAATTCACATGCATGACAATGGTGTTTCAATATGACAAATAAAAATATTGTTTTGTTTTGTACCTTGATTTAAGTTTAATATATTATAAAGCTTAAAATCAACAAGCTACTAATCAATAAATAAAGATAATAAAGAGCAAGGGACGATTTAAATAGTGTGTTAAAAACACCAAAAGTATAAGAATGTGATGATATCTATTCATTAATGAATTAATTACAAAATCTCGCATTATTATCATTAATATTTAAATAAATATTTAATGGAAGAAAACAGCAAGCAAATGAATAACTTATCTCACAAACTGCAAAGATGTACTTCTTACACTTTTGCCTTAATTACGGGAAACTTCAAATTTGAGTCATATTTGCAATCAAATTACACCAAAATCTCACATTACAATTTCAATAAATATTTAATGAAAGAAAACAACAACAAAAATGAACAAATCACCTCAAAATCGCAAAAGAAGAACTTCATAGAGTTTTGTCGTATTATTATTATTATTGAAATAAATATTTAATGAAAGTAAACATCTGCAAAAATTAAAAAATTATTTAAAAAATTTAAAAAGATTATCTTTTTAGACTTTTGCCCCATTTAAGCGTAAAATCCAAAAATCGTGAATCTGAATCTAAAAATTCGAGACGTTAACCCAAATATTATATATCTAATTAACTAAAATATTTTGAACCCCATAGAATCAAGTAATCATAAAAAAGAAGTAAACTTGTAGTATATTCATCAAATCAAAGATTTTTATACGTTTGCTTAACAAGCATACAAATTCGAAATTAACCTAAATCTAACCATTCAGCAATAAGAAATCAAAACATATTTCATCCTAAAATATTCATAAAAATTAAGAAAAAACAAACAAAAGGTGATAACTTTTTAATCTTTAATCATTTCCAAACATAAAATTCATACGAAACCAACCCTTTTATTTTGATCTCATGAAAATCTAACAAAAATCATCTAATTGAGTAGATAAATGGTCGGTGAGGGTGGAAAATAGCGAGAAGAGGATGCTGCTCTAGGTTTTTTTCTCGACGAAAGTCTGTTTATACCCCCAAAATGTGTTTTCAAAATTGTTGGAAAAGTACCATAATTTTCCATATTTCTGCACATGATTTGGCAATAATCGATTGGTAAAGCTCTTGCCGATTTTTTACAATTTCCATGGAAAAGTTATAAAATGGAAATTGTTGGCCTGAAATATTTACCAATGACTACCGGCAAGACAGATAATCGACGAAAATTTGAACCTTGATAAAGAGTATATATAGTTATATAATCATGGTATATATAATTTTAGTTTTATGTGATAAAAAAAGGAAATAGTTTTTTTTTTTTTTACGGAGTATATAATATGGATGAAAAATACACTAATGTAATTATTTTCTAAGAGTATCATAACGTTAATTTTTCTTTATTATAGTTAGTTTGCAATGAAAATAACTTATACCTAGTCCAGCAATACTTGATATTAAAATTTGATTTTAAATATCCTAATGCTATGTTTTTAGAGGTAGCACTTCTATAGATAGCATTAAAATTTGCTGGTATTAAATTTTTTTATAAATTTATGATTTTGATATTTATTTACTGTTTAAATGTTATTTGTTGCCTTTTTACTTAAGCATTATATATCATTTAAATTTTAAACTTGTTTCTCATCCGCTTTCGAGAAACTTTTTCCCTCTTTATATCTAGCTACCCTAGTTGTAATTTCTATTTTCATGAACGATAATACAAAATATATATATATATATATCAAACAAACTGTTTGGTTAAAATCAAGCGTTTTTTACGTTTTCCAATAAAACGAGTCTATAAGCAACTTTAATAAGAGACCGTTGAAGTCAACTAGTTGGAATTCAGTACAATTTCTTCAGCCAAAAGATCTATATAAGCCTAGCCAAAAATCCTTTGGTCAATCACATGGGCACTACAGTAATCAAATAATTTGGCCAAATTATAAAATGATATCAAATCATAGAAAATAATATATCTATTTACAAAATTAAACGTGGACGCAAATTAATTATATTTTGCTTCCTCATATATGTACTAAACAACTCTCAAATATTATTGTTTCAAAAAAAAAAAAAAAAAAACTCTCAAATATTATGAGGAAGACTTATTTATTTTCTGTTCGACACCAATTTTTCTTGGAGCATGAGACAATATTACAAGGCATTCTTTTTATAAAAATAAAAAATAAAAAAATAGCTGCCAAATAAATTAGTAAATGTGGATCAAATGTATTTTTATAATTAATCATTTGAAAAGAATACGGTCTCTAATATTTGAAAGCTTGGAAATATTAAGGCAAAGCCCACAATCAACCAATTTCTTCAGGATCTGTTATTGTTATATTTAAAAATAATTAATGAGCTAATTTGCCACTTAATTATTCTAATCAAAGAGTTGTAAACAAGAAGGACCATTAAACCCAACCTATAAATACAATATCTTTAATCATGTAATTCACAACTCAAAAACGCTCTCTACTTCAGTACATGATCATATACTTCCCTCACCACATTTATCTCCTTAATTAACTCCTTAAAAAAAATGGGCGTTTTCACTCACGAGTCGGAGCACACCTCTGCCGTAGCACCGGCGCGCTTGTTCAAGGCTTTCGTCCTCAATAGCGAGAACTTGATCCAGAAGGTCGCACCTCAGGCCATCAAGTGCACAGAGACCCAGGACGTTGATGGTCGAACCGTAAAGAAGATGATCTTCACCGAAGGTTGTTGTTTACTTTCTATACTAACTATGATCAAACGTCAAAATTAATTATGCAACAAGAGTTTTACGTGAATTTTGACATTATATATTTTAGGTGGCCAATGCACTTACACGATCGATAACATCGACGAGGCGAGCTTAAGCTACCGCCACACCTTGAGTGAATTCGAGGGTGCCGCGATGAGTGATAAGATCGACAAGATCGACACCCAGACAAAGCTACTGGAAGGTAGCGATGGAAGCTGCACCATTAAGAGCGTGAGCAAGAACTATGTCGTCGGCGACGTGGAGATCGTGAAAGAACATGTCGAGGGTGGGAAAGAGAAGGGCATGAGTCTTTTCAAGCTTGTTGAGCAGTACCTCAAGGAGAACCCGGATTCGTACAACTAAGTCACCATCTTATCGTAACAATTGAATTTGCCTTTCTTTTTGTTATGCTTTGTGTCTTATTTTCAGTACTTGCTTGTGTTCCCTGAGTTTGTATTGGTGTCTTGAAAAAAAGTTCTTTTTTACTTTACATGTACGACAAGGGTGTTTCAATATGACAAAGACAAATAAAAATATTGTGTTGTTTTATAACTTGGTATAAGTTTAATATATTATAAAGCTTAAAATCAACAAGCTACTGATCAATAAATGAAGATTATAAAGAGCAAGGGACAAATTGTCGAATTTGCCGATAAATCGGTTGCTGTTTTCGACGTATTCATCATTCGCTTGCCGATTAATCGATGATAAACTTATAAAACTGTAGATTATCGTTATCGACATTTTTCAAGGATTATCTACACCTTTCGATATTCCTTTAAGTTCATGGTTGCCCAATTTTTAAATAGTGTGTTAAAAATGCCAAAAATATAAGCATGTGATAATATATATTCATAAATGAATTAATTACAAAATCTCACATTATTATCATTAATATTTCAATAAATTCTTAATGGAAGAAAATGGCAAAAAAAATGAACTAATTATCTCACAAATCGCAAAAGATGAACTTCTTAGACTATTGCCGTAATTACGGCAAAATTCAAATTTGAGTCATATTTGCAATCAATTTACACCAAAATCTCACATTACTATTTCAATAAATATTTAATGAAAGAAAACAACAACGAAAATGAACAAATTACTTCAAAATCGCAAAAGATGAACTTCTTAGCCTTTTGTCGCATTAATAACAGGGAAATCTTAATTAAGCTTAAAACTACAATTAAAATATACCAAAACTCATATTATTATTGCAATATATATTTAATGAAAGTAAACATCAGCAAAAAATAACAAATTATTTCAAAAATTTAAAAAGATTATCTTTTTAGACTTTTGCCCCATTTACGAGTAAAATCCAAAAATCGTGAATCTGAATCTGAAAATTCGAGGCCTTAACCCAAATATTATATTTCTAATTAACAAAAATATTTTAAACCCCACAAAATCAAGTAATCATAAAAAAATAAGTAACTTTGTAGTATATTCATCAAATCAAAGATTTATATTCTTTTGCCTAACAAGCATACAAATTTGAAAATAACCTAAATCTAACCAAATAATTTGCAATGAGAAATCAAAACATATTTTCATCCTAAAATTTATCTAAAAATTGAGAAAAACAAACAAAAGATGATAACTTTCCATTCTTTTATCATTTCCAAACATAAAACACATATGAAACCAACCCTTTAATTTTGACCTCATGAAAATCTAACAAAAAAACATCTAATTAAGTAGATAAATGGTCGGTGAGGGTGGAATAGTGAGAAGACGAGGCCGCTCTAGGTTTTTTCTCCACGAAAGTCTTTTAATAGTAAGGATTTGAATGCCATTTTTGCCCAAAAAATCGTTTGTTGTTATCGACGGAGTTATTGTTTACTGATGAATTTGGGGGTATAAACTTTATGCCCCCAAAATGTGTTTTAAAAATTGTAGGAAAAAGTACCAAAATTTTCCATATTTTTGCACATGATTTGGGGATAATCGATTGCTAAAGCTCTTGCCGATTTTCGACAATTACCATGGAAAAGTAATAAAATGGAAATTGTTTGCATGAAATATTTACCGATGACTACTGGCAAGACGGATAATCGACAAAAAATTGGACCTTGATAAAGAGTATATACAGTTATATACTCATGGTATATTTAATTTTAGTTTTATGTGATCAAAAAAGGAAAAAAGTTTTTTTTTTTGACGGAGTATATAATATGGATGGAAATACACTAATGTAATTATTTTCTAAGAGTGTCATAACGTTAATTTTTCTTTATTATGGTTAGTTTGCAATGAAAATAACTTATATATTAAGTTCCTAGTCCAGTAATACTTAATATTAAAATTTGATTGTAAAAATCCTAATGCTACGTTTTTAGAGCTAACACTTCAATAGATAGCATTAAAATTTGTTGGTATTAAAAAAAATATATAAATTTATAATTTTGATATTTATTTACCGTTTAAATGTTATTTGTTGCCTTTTTTTACTTTAGCATTCTATATCATTTAAATTTTAAACGTGTTTCTCATCCCGTTTCGAGAAACTTGTTCCCTCTTTATATTTGGCTACTCCAATTGTAATTTCTATTTTGATGAACAATATTTAAAAAAAAATAAAAAAAACTGTTTGGTTAAAATCAACCGTTTTTTTTGTTTTCCAATAAAACGAGTCTATAAGCAACTTTAATAAGAGACCGTTGAAGTCAACTAGTTATTATGTAACGAATTAGTTACATGATTGCTTGGAAAGTTGGAATTCATCAGCTCGATATTCAGTACAATTTCTTCAGCCAAAAGATCTATATTTTTTTATTTTAAAGCCAGAAATCCTTTGGTCAATCATATGGGCACTACAGTAAGCAAATAGTTTGGCCAAATTATAAAATTATATCAAATCATAGAAAATAATATCTCTATTTACAAAATTAAACGTGGACGCAAATTAATTATATTTTGCTTCCTCATATATGTACTAAACAACTCTCAAATATTATGAGGAAGACCAATATTACAAGGCATTCATTTTATAAAAATAAAAAATAAAAAAATAGCTGCCAAATAAATTAGTAATGGTGGATCAAATGTATTTTTATAATTAATCATTTGAACAGAATAGGGTCTCTAATATTTGAAAGCAAGGAAATATTAAGGCAAAGCCCACAATCAACCAATTTCTTCAGGATCTGTTATTGTTATATTTAAAAATAATTAATGAGCTAATTTGCCACTTAATTATTCTAATCAAAGAGTTATAAACAAGAAGGACCATTAAACCCAACCTATAAATACGATATCTTTAATCATGTAATTCACAACTCAAAAACACTCTCTACTTCAATACATTATCATATACTTCCCTCACCACATTTTTCTCCTTGATTAACTCCTTAAAAAAATGGGCATTTTCACTCACGAGTCGGAGCACACCTCTGCCATAGCACCGGCGCGCTTGTTCAAGGCCTTCGTCCTCAACGGCGAGAACCTGATCCAGAAGGTCGCACCTCAGGCCATCAAGTGCACGGAGACCCAGGGCGTGGATGGTCTAACCGTAAAGAAGATGATCTTCACCGAAGGTTTGTTGTTTACTTTCTATACTAACTATGATCAATGTTCGGAATTAATTATGCAACAAGAGTTTTATGTGAATTTTGACATTATATATTTTAGGTGGCCAATGCACTTACACGATCGATAACATTGACGAGGCGAGCTTAAGCTATCGCAACACCTTGACCGAATGCGAGGGTGCCGCGATGAGTGATATGATCGAGAAGATCGAGACCCAGATAAAGCTACTGGAAGGCAGCGATGGAGGCTGCACCATTAAGAGCGTGAGCAAGTACTATGTCGTCAGCGACGTTGAGATCGTGAAAGAGCATCTCAAGGGCGGGAAAGAGAAGGGCATGAGTCTTTTCAAGCTCGTTGAAGAGTACCTCAAGGAGAACCCGGATTCCTACAACTAGTTACTATCTTAACAGTCGTGTGTCTATTTCTCTATCTTATGCTTTCTGTGATGTTTCTGTTCTGGTAATTCTCTTGTATTTCTTTCTCTAGTGCTTGCGTTTTCAAAATAAGTTCTTTCTGACTTTTCATGTCTGGAAGTGTGTTTCAAAAGCAAAATAAAAGTACTATTGTGTTATTTCAATTCATACCTTAGTCTAATATATCGTAAAGCTTAAAATTAACAAGGTAATCAATAATGATGATAAAGACCAAAGGCGGAACCAAGATTTCAAAGTGGGGGCTCAATTTTATTTTTTTTTCATTTAACTTACATAATAAATTCAAAATCAAGATACAATTTCAAATATTAGCAAAATATACCCGATTTAAGTTACGCTGTCGAGACATTCTAATTAGAGAAAGAGAAAAAAAATTAGTATAGACTATAAAATAACTTGTGTCGAAAGAGGAAAAAAACTAGTATAGCCTATAAAATTGCTTCTCTGAGTATTTATATAATTTTCTGTGATGGAAAACCGAAAAAAAGATGCAACATTATGGGTTTTTACCACCGAATTTCAACATTAGGCAGTACAGTGTTAGAAATACGTAACATAAGTGATTTTTACCTCCAAATTTAATGTTAAGTATAAAAAGTACTACAAAGTACAAACTCAAAATAGGCATTATTTTTGTCATAAATAACCTTTCATATTATTTTAAACTATCACGTGAATTTGCTTGAGTTGGATGATGTTGGGTTTTTTTTTTTATTATTATTTAATTTTTCTCAATCGTGTGATATCCACGAACAAAAAAATCTATTTTAAAGCACAAATTTAAGACAGTAAAACTTAATAGAATTCTACCAAATTTTGTGACTTTCGCCGCATGGACTTTTTGCTGGTTTCTTAAGATCCATGCACATGCATCATGCTCAATAGGATCGCAGCTCAAAAAGTATTGATCTTCTATCCCATCCACCATTCTATCCCATCCACCATGTCGCCTCGGGAAGTACTCCACAAACCGCGTGGAACAGAAAACATCTCAATGTAATACTAACTCGGCGTTGGTGTTTAAATGATGACTCTACAAACAGATACATACGTGTTGGAGACGTTTTCACGAAAAGTATAAAAACACACAATAAAATTGTTCAAATTATTAAATATGCGTACAATTTAAAAGACAAGTAAACACGCAATATTTTGTAACGTAGTTCGCAAAGCCCATAATGACAACATACTCTACCGGGCACTGCCTGAAATACTTTATTCCACTAGATTTTTTTTAGAAATAATACATTATTATACATGATACTCAATTGAGTTTCACAAGGGAACAAACTCCCCATCAAGACCAGGCGCAACTGATGATCCAACTCTAGGGAAAAAGTTTAGCTTCTCTTGAGAACCATCTTCGAAATTTAACTGTCGAAAACCAATCGTTATTAAGCGAATTAGATCTCAAGATCCTCCAGCTAGTTCTGAATCAAGAAAATGTGTTTTATTCCATTCAAAGTGCTCGATGTTCATCCACACTTAGAGGTGTCAATTGGGCCGGGCCGACGCAATCCCACCCTCCCCGACTCGTAGCAAATGCGGGTTTGCCCCGCCCAGCATCGCCTCATTTTTTTGTGGGCCGGGCTAGGCCTGCCCCTGTCAAAACAATCAGGTTGGGTTATGTTTTCCTAGGCCCACCCTAAACCCGCCCCGCCACGACTCGTAATAAATATGGGTTCACCCCGCCCCTTTTATTGTGGGCCGGGCTAGGCCCGCCTCTGTCAAAAGGGTCAGGCTATGTTTCCTCGGCCCACCCCGCCCTTTCTAAAAGCCCGCTCTCTCTCACCCCAAGCCCACATAAACCCGCTACGCCCCGTTTAAAATCCCACATAAACCATACTTTTATATATAGAAAAAAAAACTATTAAGTTGTAATATTAATACTAACGAATATATTAAGAGAAATATTCTAAATATTTTATTATTATTGATTTTAAACTTTTAAATTTATATTACAAATTTATTACCTTTTTTAGCATACTATATAACTCTTTAATTTTTCAAATTTTCAATTAAAAAGTTTTAACTTCATTGATTAATCCTACTTGATTTGAAAATTCTTTTATTTTAATTTTAGTTTTATGATGAAATACTCAATTACAACATTTACTACTTACAAGTATAATTCCATAATTTGTTAATGAATTTCTCAATTTATAAGTTCCATCTTTACAATGTATAATTATTGATCACTTTCATAAATCATTATTCTAAATTTATTATTCGCTAATTAATTTCAAAATAACTTACTCTGATTTTAGGATTCACTTATTATTATTATCATATTCACAATACAATCTCTTAGTTATTGAAATTAACGAATCAATTTCAACACTCATTAACTTTAAATTTTCAAGTTATAATTCACTAATCTAACTTCATAACTTACTAATTGAAAGAGCACATTGAGAGAAGAAAGAATTATCTGTTGGAAATTGGATAAGCTCTGATACAAGATCACTCAGGACTTAGATCGAATATCCATTTGATCATCTACTAGTGACTCAACTCCAAATTATCAATGACGGTCTCATATGATAACTTCCGCAGTTTAAGTCATGTCCAGTCCAGTATGAAGACGCTTCATACTTAATGCACTTCTAGTGAGTGTTGACACACACTTAATCCAGAATAGTATTTTATCACTTAGTCACATTAATGACCTTATTCGATCAATGGGCTTCCACCCAGTTAATCAGGTCACTGACGCTTTAAGTTCATTTATTATGATTATCAATTCTTCCTCACATTGACTCGGGTGTGATGATAATAACATAATTGCATTCCATTATGAACTATGGATCAAACATTCTATTGTACTCTACCAGAAACTATAATAAGATTAATATCATAAGTATTATCTTTATTCAACGACTAGTCATAATCTTTTACAAATGGGTTAAAACAGCTTGTTTAAGGACACATGTCCAACATTATCTAGTTACCGATTGTATTGGATGACCTAGCAATATAAGTAACTCATGTATGTATATTAGAACATCTAACTAATGCTAATTTTACACATAGTTATGGACTAATACTCTAATACCCCCTTCAAGCTAAAGGGTAGAAAGAGATTCTATGAAGCTTGAACCCAAGATGGTTAAATTGGGGTTCAGACAAGGCTTTGGTGAGCGTATTTGCAATTTGATCAGACGAGGGAACATGACAAACCATGATCTCCTTCCGAGCAACTTTCTCATTGAAAAAATACAGATTGAGTTCTATATGCTTTATGCGCACATGAAGAACCGGATTGGCAGATAACATCACTATGCTTTGATTATCACACCAGAGAGTGGGGCATGCGGAAGAGCACACTTGCAGTTCTCGAAGAAGAGAAGAAATCCACATAACTTTAGAGACAAGGCCAGCCAAGCTGCCGTACTTAGCCTATATGCTCGAGCGAGAAACTATGGTTTACTTCTTTAACAGCCACATGATGAGATAAGAGCGAAGAAACACACAGTGACCTGACGTGGAGCAACGATCATCCAAATGAGATGCCCAGTCAGAGTCGGAGAAGCCAACAAAAGACAATATATTAGTGAGCACTTCAGATGCAAACCATAATCAATGGTGCCATTTAGATATCGAAGAATTCTTTTGGCAGCTTTGCAATGAACATCGGTGGGACATTCCATGAATCGACAAACCTTGTTCACACTAAAAGATATTTCTGGCCTTGTGATAATGAGATTTTATAGCGCACTAACCAAGCTACGATACTCAGTGATATTTGAAATTGAATCACCATAAAAAAAAATACGAAGCTTGCGACACGAGGTCATTGAAGTTAGCATATGTTTACGATTCACCATTTTGGCTCGTAAAAGTAAGTCACGGATATATTTGGACTTAGATAAGTGAAGTTCGTCAATAGTTTAACTGACTTGAATGCCTAGAAAATAAGAGACTTCTCCCAAGTCATTGAGAGAAAAAGTTTAATGAAGCTGTGTGATCAAACTAGTAAGCACACTAGTGAGCACTCCGCGTAATCAAAATATCATCTACATAATCGCGAACGTAGGTGACGTGCAAATAGGTAGCCCCAATAAAGAGTTTATTGTCAGCTTTCGAGTGAACAAATCCAAGAGAAAGCAGGGACCGATTAAGACGGTCAAACCATGCTCGTAGTGCTTGTTTAAGGCCATAAAGCGCTTTATGAAGACGACACAGAAGTTGAGGATCCGTAGACGACTCGAACTTCAGAGGTTGAAGCATATATACTTCTTCTAGGAAGCCATTCAAAAATGCATTATCAACATCCAGTTGCCGAACTTTCGAGTTCTTTGTCAAAAGACGTATTAAAATGATGCGAAGAGTGGCTGGTTTAGAAACGGGGCTGAACGTTTCATTGAAATCGAATCCTTGTTTTTGATGGAATCCTTGTGCAACAAGCCTTGCTTTGTACTAATGAACACTGCCATCCAGATTTTCTTTGACTCTAAACATCCATTTGCACCCGATAGCTCGGCGATCGACAGGAAGAGGCATTAAAGACCATGTAGAGTTCCTTTGCAGAGCATCGACCTCGAATATTATAGATGTTTTCCAAGAAGGATGATTAATGGCTTCACAAACATTTCTTGGTTACATGGAAGTTGCAAAAAACACCAAAGGTTTGATAACACCAGTCTTGCCTCGAGTTTGCATATCGCGAGTATTTTGTGGCATATGAAGAGTAGGATCTTGGGAGGTAGGATATGAAGGTGAACTAGACTCGGAGGTGTGTTGGACATGTAACATATTGGGAAGGGAAAAGTTATCTAAGATAGATGATAATAATTGGACTGGCATGGGGATTTCTAGAAATATGGTAAATGAAGAATTATGATTAATTGGTGTAGGCTTATTAGCAAAGGGAAAATGGGACTCGATAAAAATCACATCACGACTAATATAAATGCGTCCAGTTGGGGAAATGCACTTGTAGCCCTTATGTTTTATCGAGTACCAAGAAATGTACAAAGAGTTCTACGTTACTCCAACTTGTGCTTATTGTATGGCCTAAGATTAGGATAGCAAGCACATCCAAACGCACGCATAGACGCATATTCAGGTTTCGATTTAAAGAGAACTTCTAGATGACTGACATGACCAAGAGTGGTAGTGGGGAGTGTGTTTGAAACACAAACACCAATTATAAAGGACTCATCCCAAAATTTAGATGGAAGACATGTTGTGTTGAGGAGGCTTAAACCATGCTTTACAATCGTGCGATGCTTTCGCTCAGCGACACCATTATGTTGCTGAGTGTGAGGGCAAGATAAGCGATGAAAAATACCACTTTCTCTAGAAAAATGTTTAATGGATCTGTATTCGCCTCCCCGGTCATTTTGTAGCATGTTAATAGAGACATTAAACTGTTTTTCTACTTGAGATTTAAAATTGATAAATGTCGGTAAAGCATCACTTTTCTGACGAAGAATGAATATCCAAGTGTATCTCAAGAAAGCATCAATAAATGTAATGTAGTATCTATAACCACTGTGTGCTATAATAGGAGAGGCAACCCAAAGATCAGAGTGAAAAAGTTGAAAAGGTTTTGTATAGATCGTTTGAGAAAGCGAAAAAAAGGATATCTATGAATTTTACCAAGACAAGAAGATGAACAAACAACATGGAACTTTTACTATAATATATTGACAGATTACATTTGGATAGAGCAAATTTAACAATTTTGTGAGCAGATTCAATTACCTCTCCACAATACTATCTCACGAGAGGATTGGATACCTCCACGATGGCCTAGAAAATTTTCTCTGTTGCGAAAACCAGACCCTCGACCGAAATTGTCACAAATCATAGCCATATTTCCAGATGGAGACGAGTCAAGAAAGCTTGACATTTTGTTCAAACGAACCTCATGGGAAAAAAACTAATGACTCTATTGCCTCAACTGAGTAATCAGAATCGCTAAACTCAAATAACAAATGAACTGTAGTCTGAGGGCAAACCATGTATAAGAACATCAATATACGCAGTGTTGGACAGATTTGTTCCAATCGAAGCTAGAGAATCAATAATTACCTTGAATTTCAAAAGGTACTCATTCATCGGAGTTCCTTGTTTCTTAGTGTTCATCAATTGAGCTCTGAGTTTTCTTGTTGTGGACTAAGCTTGAGAAGCAAAATACTGCTCAATGCGATTCCATAGGCTGTAGCTTGAATCACATCCAACGAGCCTAGGTAAAATCATATCTGATACATAGGTGAGAATCTAAGACATCGAGAGTTGATCTTGTTGTTCCCAGACACAAAATTCCTGATTAAGTCATCCTCCATCAGATCCAGAAAGAAATCAAGCTGGGGCAGCATCAGCTTGCAGTCAAACATGAACAAAGTAGATATTCGAAGATCCTGGTAATAACTCATATCGTTAACTGATTAGTATGCCTTTTTAATTCAGATACAAATGTCACTTGTATAGATCTACTTTGTTAAAGATTAAGTTTATGACTTATCAATGACATTTTTGTTTCAGTTATTATTATCAATATAATGAATGTTTAGATTCCACCGTTATTATATTTGAAAGTGTGTATTATATTATCACACAGGGTCTAAGTGAGGAGGTTTAACATACACAATATTGTTGATGTACAAATTCGTCATTATTTAATATGACATAAAGTGCTAAGGTTGTGAATTAATTAAATTTACAAACCATGATAAAAGGCTTTAAAGAAATAAACTGGTATTCGTAAAAGCCCATTTGAGAAGCCCAATGAGATTCTCAATCAAACCAAGAACCTACGGATGCATGCTACTCGGCCCAATGAGTTCTAAAGGCCCAAATCCATTCGACATCAGTCCAGAAAGACGAGGGTAGAGACGTCATATACTATACCCGGCATCCCATTTCAAACTCAGACGGAAGACCAGGAGCACGGAGTCAACCTCCAACGGACATAAATTCAAACACGACGACGAGAACGAAGTCATGGGACACGTGTAGCCAGATCGTCCATTCAACCCGGTCAGCACGGACTGAATACCCCTCGATTCCTGGAAGTCCAACGGGAAGAATTGAAGCCTATAAATGCCAAAGCTCAAGCTCAGATCAAGAGAGACACATACTTACAACCTTGAGAGAATACTCCGAAGAAATCCTACCCGGCATTCTTGTTCACTTAAGGATCTTATTGTGTTCTTTCTTCTCTCTTCTTTTCTTTTCTATTCTCAGACGAGATCTAGCTGCCTGTAGCTATCCGTCTATGTTCACTGTCGCAATAAACTAACAGAGGAAGTAGTCAACTACCGCTTTGGGACGAACCTCTATAAAAAATCCCTCGTCTCATTTATATCGCTTATATACATATATATATATCGTGAGTGAATCGTGAGCTTGCAACGCGAGAGATCGAATTCCACCAAATTGTTTCATCCAAAATCATCATACGCTCACAAGTCACACTTGACTGATTGAGGTGGGAAACCACGTCAACAGTTTGGCGCCGTCTGTAAGAAACTGATCTTGCTAACTCCTAAAAGCTCAAAGCACTCCGCGAACATGAGCAACAATGAAATCGCAATCGTGAACGAGTCTGAGGTGAACAACCCAGATCCAAACACGGAATCGAGCAACCTACAGTCTCAGCTAGAGGCTAGCGCTGCTGAGAATCGAGAGTTGCGCCAGCGACTCGAATCTCTGGAAGCCAACCAAGCCCGAAATGAGCGTCGTCAGAGCGCTAACCGGACTAATCCGGGACAAAGCTCTGGGTGTCAAGGCCGGACCGGGCTCGACGCTGTCCACTTCGACTTTGCCAACGTGGACAATCCGCAGGCACCGAGGCAAAACCAGCCCCGACTACCCAGCGGCCCTAGACCCGCGACGCCTCCCCCGCCTCCTGAAACAGGAACACCCCTTTTTACCCCCTTGACGGGTCTCTACCCGTCTAATGCGGGGAATGTTGCTTCGAGCAGTTACCAACGCTCGGGACCCCAAAACTGACAATCGGGGTACGAGCCAAGCCGTAACATCAGCCAGGCCCTCAACGGCCACTCGGTCACGTACCCGAGGTATCCCAGCCCGGTGTACGGACAGGAACCCCTCCAGGCTGTGCGCCCCGAACAAGCTCCCCAACGCACAGAATTGGAGGAGCTCAAACGCTCAATGGCCGAAATGAATGAGAAGCTCATTCACGTGCGCTCTCGCGTGCACAGCGCCACTACCGCTGCCCCTGAGATAGAACGTCTAGTGGAGGAGGCAGAAAGGACACCCTTTAAGCCTGTCATAACTAACGTTATACTCAGGGAAGGCGGACGAGTATATGTACCAAAGTACGACGGGACGACCGATCCCAAAGTACACTTGAGGTCCTTCAAGATTGCGATGGGGCGAGCCCATATGGAAGCGCACGAATTGGACGCTGGGCGCTGCCAATATTTCTCTGAAAATCTGGTCGGCCCGGCGATGGAATGGTTCTCGAAACATGAACCGCGTTCCATAGACAACTTCGGACAGCTAACGACACTTTTTCTCAAACATTTTTCCATGTTTATGGAAACTGAGATCACGGCAGCGAACCTCTATGCCTTGCAGCAAGAGAGAGGAGAGCCCCTCAGAGCTTTCATGACCAGGTTCAAAAAGACCATGGTCAAAATAAACGGGATCAGTGACGAAACCGCCATAGCCGCTCTCACGGCCGGATTATGGTACGATTCGAAGTTCAAAACGGACATCGTCGTGAATCGTTACGACTCCATCGAAGACGTGATCCACAGATCATCCAACTGGATCAGGCATGACGAAGAACTCGAAGCCATGCGAAGGAGACATGGATCTCAACCCGTCCACCAGCGGAATACCGGACCACCCGGGCAGCAGCCGCCGCCTAGGGCCGGAAATCACAACATCCCTTTCAGGGGACAAAGGAATTCCCCCCCAATCCAGAAGCACCCATTCCAAACCCAGAATCCGAGGGCTAATAACGGACCGAACCCGCGAAACCGCAGAATTCGAAGAACAGGTCGAAGCAGAAGAAACTCCTGGAGAAGTGCTGGTCAGCTCGAGAGACTTCCCGCCGTACAGCAACGAAGGTTTCCCGAAGCACGACCCGAAAGCGTGGTGTAACTTCCACAAGGTGTTCGGGCATCATACGAAGAATTGTATGGTCCTCCGTGCCCGCCTAGCGGAGAAGTACATCAATGGAGAATTGGGGGAAATAAACTTCGGCAATGAGCTGAAAGGTGGGCAATCAACCGAGCAAAGCCTTCCCCAAAATCAACACCAGACCGGCCAGAAAAGAGAAGAACAACATAGAACACCGCGCGAAAGCATACAGCCTAGCAAAAGAGGACGAGTACATATGCTCGAGGAATCAGACGAGCAAATATACGAAGAAACGGAGAATTCCAGAAAGCAGCTCAGCGACATCCCCGAGCCCATCGGTAGAATCTACACTATTGTGGGAGGTTGCCAACTGCATGGTAACTCAGTAAACTCCATCAAGGCCCATCAGAGGAAGCTCAAGGCCGGACCGGTGATCGTACCGAGGCAAGAACCGGACTTCGAGATCTCGTTCAAAGATAGTGAAGCGGCCACACTGATTGGTCCGCACGACGATGCGCTGGTCGTCACACTCCTAGTTGCCTCGTATACGATGGACAGGATCCTCATCGATAACGGGAGCTCAGTCGACGTGATCTTCCTGGAGCCGTTGCTAAAGCTGGGAGTAGAAGAGACAGAGATCAACAGAGAAGCCATCCCGCTAACCGGCTTCGATGGAGGAACCATCAACGCGGTTGGCACGGTGCGACTGTCCATCGCAGCAGCAGGGGTCGGGAAGACCAAAAATTTCCTAGTGTTGGACTGCCCGTCAGTTTACAACATGATATTAGGAAGACCCTGGCTGCATATGATGAAGGCCGTACCGTCAACCTACCATCAACTAATACGCTTCCCGAATAGGGCGGGAAAAATCGTTGAAATCAAGGGAAATAAAAAACAATCCAGAATTTGCTACATGAGCGCGTTCCGGAACATCCAGGCCGCTAAGGCCGGGAAAGAACAATCTACCGCATAGCAATTAATGGTGGTAGATGAAAAAGAGGACGACGGACAGGAAAGGGCCACCGATACGGACGGACCTAACCTGGAAATGACAGTCCAGGTCCAAATCGATCCCGACAACCCGGACCACCGGGTAAGAATCGAAAAAGGACTAGACAATGACGTCAGAAAAGATCTCCTCAAATTCCTAACCAAAAACCGGGACTGTTTTGCTTGGTCTCACAAAGACATGCCCGGAATAGACCCAAGCATTACAACCTATCGCCTAAACGTAGATCCGAGCTACAAGCCGGTAAAACAAAAGAGGCGAAAGCTAGGCCCGGACAGGGCCCAAGCCGTAAATGAAGAAGTCACAAAACTGCTGCAGACCGGATCCATCAGGGAAGTCAAATACCCGGAATGGTTAGCAAATACAGTAGTCGTGAAGAAGAAAAACGGGAAGGCTAGAGTCTGTATCGACTTTACCGACCTGAACAAAGCTTGTCCCAAAGACAGTTTCCCAATGCCCTATATCGACCGTCTAGTCGAAGCAACATGTGGGCATGAACTACTGTCGTTCATGGACGCATTCTCGGGATACAACCAGATCCTAATGCACCCCGAGGACCAAGAAAAAACGGCATTCATAACCGATAGAGGAATATACTGTTACAAAGTTATGCCCTTCGGATTAAAAAACGCCGGAGCCACATATCAAAGATTAGTCAACCAAATGTTCGCCGAACAACTCGGTAAAATTATGGAAGTCTACATCGATGACATGTTGGTAAAGTCCTCCCAAGCAACGGATCACGTGTCCCACCTAGAAGACTGCTTCGACATACTACGAAAGTATCAAATGAAGCTCAACCCGACGAAATGCACCTTCGGGGTAACTTCAGGAAAATTCCTAGGTTATCTGGTCACACAGCGAGGTATAGAAGCCAATCCCGACCAGATAAATGCCCTCCAGAACATGCCCTCCCCAAGGACTGTTCGAGAGACGCAAAGGCTGACTAGGAGAATCGCCGCTCTTAACTGGTTCATATCAAGAGCTACGGACAAATGTTTACCCTTCTACAAGCTATTGAAAGGTAACAAAAAGTTCGAATGGACCGAAGAGTGCGAAGAGGCCTTCCAAAAGCTGAAAAGGTACCTCTCCACCCCACCAATACTCACCAGACCAATCTTGGGAGAGCCATTGTTTTTATATCTGGCTGTCTCGCCATCGGCGGTGAGTGGAGTAATCGTGAGAGAGGACCGCGGAGAGCAAAAGCCGATCTTCTACATCAGCAAATCTTTGGAAGATGCTGAAACAAGATACCCGGCAATAGAAAAACTCGCACTAGCAATGATAACCGCAGCGAGGAAGCTTCGGCCTTATTTCCAATCCCATACCATCATGGTAATGACCACCCAACCTTTGAGAATCATCCTCCATAGCCCGAATCAATCGGGAAGGCTCACGAAATGGGCCGTCGAGTTAAGCGAATTCTACATAGAATACAAGATCCGAACCTGTGCGAAATCACAAGTATTGGCTGACTTTCTCATCGAATTACCAGCCGACGGTTCAAAAGAGGGCCACGAGGACGGAGAATGGAAACTCGAAGTCGACGGCGCGTCAAACCAAGGCGGATCCGGGATCGGAATTCGTTTGATATCCCCTACGGGAGAAGTGTTGGAACAATCATTTCGACTGAAATTCCACGCGACAAACAATGAGACCGAGTACGAGGCCCTCATCGCCGGCCTCAAACTAGCAAAAGCCGTGGGAGCCCGGAAAGTAAGGGCCCACTCCGACTCAAAACTAGTTACCAGTCAGATCAGTGGCGAATATGCTACCCGAGATGACAGGATGGAAAAATACCTCTCGGTAGTAAAAGGCTTAATCCAGCAATTCGAACACGTCGAAATAGTCCAAATACCGAGGAGTGAAAACGCGTCAGCAGACGCATTGGCCGGTTTAGCTTCAACTTTGGACCCCGAGGTCAAAAGGATAATCCCGGTCGAAACAATAGACGAACCCAGCGTAACCCGCGAAGTTTGCAATATCCGAATGGAAGAGGATGATTGGAGGACCCCAATCATTAACTACATCCTAACCGGGGCCAAACCTCGAGACAAGCAAAAAGCTAGGAAACTAAGGATCCAAAGCGCTAGATTTTGCATGATCGGGGAAAAATTGTACAAACGTAGCTATACCGGACCCTACCTAAGGTGCCTAGGAAACACCGAAGCTCAAATAGTACTTCACGAAATCCATTCGGGAGAATGCGGCAACCATTTGGGAGGAAGATCTTTAGCAAATAAAGCAAAAAGGCAAGGCTTTTTCTGGGCCACTATGTTGGCGGACAGCGAAACCTATGCCAAAAGGTGCGACGAATGCCAGAGACACTCCCCATCCATACATAGACCAGCAGAAGAACTTTCATCAGTCTCGGTCCCGTACCCGTTCATGAAATGGTCCATGGACATAGTAGGACCTTTCCCCCTGGCCCCGGCTGGGAAGAGGTTTCTACTCGTCGTGACCGACTACTTTTCAAAATGGGTGGAGGCAGAGTCGTACGCAAACATCAAAGATGTTGATGTAGAAAATTTCCTATGGAAGAACATCATCAGTAGATTCGGCCTCCCAAAAGAGATAATAGCTGACAATGGACCACAATTCATTTCAACGAGATTCCAAAACTTCTGCATAAACTGGAAAATATCCTTGAACACGTCCACTCCAAGATATCCTCAAGGCAATGGTCAAGCCGAAGTAGCTAACCGGGTAATAGTGGACGGAATCAAGAGACGCCTAGACACCAAAAAGGGACGATGGGCAGACGAGCTCATAGGAGTCCTTTGGTCCTACAGAACTACCCCGCGTAGGGCCACCGGGGAAACCCCTTTCTCAATGGTACACGGCACTGAGGCCGTGATACCAATAGAGATAGAGACACCCAGCCTTCGAAGGGAATTCGCCCCTTTGGACGCAGAAATCAATGACGAAATGAGGGAAGACCAGCTCGACTACATCGACGAAAGACGAGAACAAGCTTTGATAAGAATTGCCAACTATCAAAACTCGATAGCTAGGTATTATAATTCAAAGGTCAAACGTCAAAAATTCATAGTGGGAGAGTTGGTCCTCAGAAAAGTTTTCCAGAACACCGCCGAGCCGAATGCGGGCAAGCTCGGGGCTAACTGGGAAGGACCTTACATCGTCACCGAAGTAGTAAAACCTGGAGTATACCGGCTAGCCACTCCGGATGGAACAAGAGTCCTCCGCAGCTGGAATGCCATGCACTTAAGGAAATACTACGCCTAACCCGACCTACCCGGTCTCCCCTGAACTACGTAATGACTTGATCCCCAAATTTGGGGTACGTAGGCAGCCCATCCTAAACAATTGGCGCAGTCTCAATCCAAACCCAAAACCAAATAGGCCCGAGAACTACGAATCGCAAGACTCAATAGAGCCAGCCTAAAAGGAAACATGTCCCGAAACTCCCGTCAAGGCGACAGGCCTACCCGGGTAACAGACCCATCACCTAAGGTAACGAACCTACCCCGGTAACAGACCCATCACATAAGGTAACAAACCTACCCGGGTAACAAACCCATTGCATAAGGCAATAAGCCTACCCGGGTAACCAACCCGTCGCATAAGGCAACAAGCCTATCCGGGTAACAAACCCACCACAATGGTTGATAAACCTAACCGGGTACCCAACCCGTTCCCTAAGGCGACAAGCCTAATCTTTTTTGAAATATATGATTATACGAATGTGGCATCTACAAATATGTTTTTTCAGAAACAAAATACCTACGGGTTATTATGGTAGACGAGCAAAGAATACTCAACAGAAGCATTGAAGGAGCAATCACACCACAAGGTACCCGTACATTGTCAATACTTAATAAATTTCGGAGTTTCCAACATTTTTTTATCTTTCTATCCGTGTATACGATAGGACTACTCGGAACATCAAATAGGAAAGTAAATATAGAAAAGTACGATTAGAAATAATTTAGAAACACGAACGAATAGAATATAGCGAGAAATCAAAAAGCATAATATAACGACGAAATAAGCAAAGGCCCTAACCACGGGCATATCCAAACCTTACAAAAAAGGGTTCAAGTCGCCGTAGAATTGCCCATAGAAATTGTCTTGGCCGTACGCCTTATTAATTAAAAAAAAATGGGGACACTCTACGCATTGACCCCGGGTACCTCCACGACCTCTCGGTCCTCCTTCTCCTTCTCCTTCTCTTCTCCTTCTTCTTCACCGGCTTGGCCTCCATGCTCGGTCGGCTCCTCAGCGGCGGTCTCCTCGGCGACGGCGGGCTCGTTCAGGATCGGCTCTTCGAGGGCGATCTCCTCGGTATCAGCAACGACGGGCTGAAGCTGAAGAGACGTACCCATTTAATGCGAATCACTCGAGTATTTATACTCGAAAATTGTCGCTGATCCTACGGTTAGGGTTTCCTCAAAAATCGCAACAAACCTCATCCGACGGTTGAGATCAGCGAGCTATCCGGCGACACGTCAGCACGACAGCTGTGTCAGGAGAATGTGAAGAGTTTATTCTCTTCGAACTCTGCAAAATGGGACACGTGTTGTAACTGTTCCCGCCCAAAATTTGAAGCGACGGTTACAGCTTCAAGACCCTATCCGTCCATCTTATCTCGAAATTATCCAAAATCCTGTCCGGATTATGCAGATTTGCGGCAAAAGTCACAAATTTAATTAATCCTATCCGGCACGAATTTTACATGATTTCATCGAGTAAATACTATAAAATTTACTTCGTATTTTTTATAGTATGGGGCTAACTGTTGATGTACAAATTCGTCATTATTTAATATGACATAAAGTGCTAAGGTTGTGAATTAATTAAATTTACAAACCATGATAAAAGGCTTTAAAGAAATAAACTGGTATTCGTAAAAGCCCATTTGAGAAGCCTAATGAGATTCTCAATCAAACCAAGAACCTACGGATACAGGCTACTCGGCCCAATGAGTTCTAAAGGCCCAAATCCATTCGACATCAGTCCAGAAAGACGAGGGTAGAGACGTCATATACTCTACCCGGCATCCCATTTCAAACTCAGACGGAAGACCAGGAGCACGGAGTCAACCTCCAACGGACATAAATTCAAACACGACGACGAGAACGAAGTCATGGGACACGTGTAGCCAGATCGTCCATTCAACCCGGTCAGCACGGAGTGAAGACCCCTCGATTCCTGGAAGTCCAACGGGAAGAATTGAAGCCTATAAATGCCAAAGCTCAAGCTCAGATCAAGAGAGACACATACTTACAACCTTGAGAGAATACTCCGAAGAAATCCTACCCGGCATTCTTGTTCACTTAAGGATCTTATTGTGTTCTTTCTTCTCTCTTCTTTTCTTTTCTATTCTCAGACGAGATCTAGCTGCCTGTAGCTATCCGTCTATGTTCACTGTCGCAATAAACTAACAGAGGAAGTAGTCAACTACCGCTTTGGGACGAACCTCTATAAAAAATCCCTCGTCTCATTTATATCGCTTATATACATATATATATATATATATATATCGTGAGTGAATCGTGAGCTTGCAACGCGAGAGATCGAATTCCACCAAATTGTTTCATCCAAAATCATCATACGCTCACAAGTCACACTTGACTGATTGAGGTGGGAAACCACGTCAACAAATATAATAACTATTTTTTTTTCATTGTTCAGATTGTAAATGGGAATTAATGATCGCGAAAAACTATTGATAAACTCAACCACAATTTGGTGATGATCTATTACCGGATCATGGTGCTGGTCCGCACCGTTGAGAATAGTCAAGTATGAAGTGTCTTCATATTGGAAAGGCGAGACTTACTTTGAACGCGTCACTCTGTCAATGACAACTCGTACTTATCTGTATATTTCAAAATTCTCTCTTTTCTCTCTAGGGTTTCTGGGATTTTCTCTGCACATTTTTTCAGAGAAATTCGAGTTTAGGCTTAGCATTCTATTCAGTGGGAGCCCACACATCCCATCGGTCAAGATCCGGAACATACATCGGAAGACTCGTGGGAGCTATCTTCAAGATTCAATCAAGAAAATTCGCAAGAGCTCAAGAACGCGAAGAACACGAACGGAGGTCGAGATCAAGATCAGAATTGCGCTACAAAATCTTGAGTAAAAGTCATGCAGCTGTATTTATTGATTAGATAATTATTTATTAATACTCAAAGGCTCAATCAATTCGTGTGTTAATGACAATGGAATTCGAAAATTAAATATCAACGATTGGGATGATTAATTTCGAATCTTATGAGTCAGATAGAGTAACAGGAATTATTGGTATGGAATTCTAATTCTTATGAAAATATTTTTCAAGTTACCCTACGCACACCTAAGGTGATCGTTAATTAATCAGGGGTATTTTCTTGAAATCAGACGCCCAACAATTGGTATCAGAGATTCGGTTCTTGATATTTGATTATAATAAATCCTGGGATAAAGAATTGATAATTCGTTTTTGGAAAAAAGGATTTTAGTGAAAATATTTATTCTTATTTTCGGCAAATAATATTTTTTTATTTTCAAAAACTATTTTTAAAAATCGAATTAGGGTTTTGATGTTTTATCAAAACCCTAATCCGTTAGGGTTTCGCGAAGCCGCTAGGGCTTCCCGGTGAGTGGCGGCGCGGGGGTGGGAATTTTCCCAATCCCTCTGACTCGCGCCAGCCCACGGCATGGGCTGGAATTAAGGCTGGGCCATTCAGCCCAGCAGATAACCGCAGGAAACTGTTCCGGACACTGTATTAAGCAAATAATTTATAGGTGCTGTTAAATATAGAAAGAAAAATGACTACAACAAGATGGTATAGAAAAATGGGTCGCACGTTTATTAATAATGATTTAAAAGTTAACATTAATAAAATAAAAATGAAAGAAAATGAGAATGGGTCTCACTTGTAATCAATAAAGACTAAAGACCGTTCTTTTTAAATATAATTAGTTACGATTGCTTGGAATTCATTTGCTCAATCTTCGGTATTACGATTTCATCACTAAAAAGATCTATCAAATATTCTAAAGCCAAAAAATCCTTGGTCGATCATACGGACACTATATTAACCATATAATTTGGCCAAATTTAAAATAAAATGAAATTATAGAAAATATATTTCTTACAAAATGAAACGTGGATGCAAATTCATTATATTTTATATTTTGCTTCCTTGTATATGTACCAAACAACTCAACTATTACGAGCAAGGCCTATTATTTTGTGTTACACACCAATTTTTTCGGAATATGAAACTATATTACAAGGTTTTCTTTTTATAAAATAAAAAAAAATTAGCTGCCAAATAAATTTGTTATATATAGCATAGGGGATAAATGTGTTTTCTTACAGAAAAATTAAAAATAAAAATTGGACAGATAGACTATAAAAAAAAAATAAAAAAATATAACTATTCCTAATCTATTTTCATTTGTGTGTACCACATTTCAAAATAAATTCCGGTGACCACTATTATACTCAGAAAATGATCTCTTTCTTTCTTCATAGGATTTAGCAGAAAAAATGATTAACTAATTAATTGTCTCTCTATAATTAATCATTTGAAAAGAATAGGATCTCTAATAATTGAAAGAAGTGAAATATTAAGGCAAAACCCATAATCAACCGATTTCTTGAGGATCTCTTATTTTTTATGTTTAAAAATAATTAATTAGCTTATTTTCTAGAGTTAATTATTCTAATAAAGAGTAATAAACAAGAAGGACCATTAAAACCCAACCTATAAATAGCATATCTTTAATCATCTAATTCACAACTCAAACATACTCTCTACTTCAACTAGTGGAAATGCACCGCGCTTTGCGCGGTGACGATAAAATATCATTTATCATGATAAAAAAATCTAACAATTTTTTTTATTGTGAATTATAAATGTAAGAACTATATCATCAAACTTCATAAATTGTTTTATTTTAGTTGTATTTTACTTATTTTTATTAGTTACGATTAAATATATATTAAAAACTTTAAGATAATGGATCATTAAATATTATTCTCAAAATAAATATCCAATTATACGTGTCTGGTTTTTTCTTTCACACCATAATAATAAAAATATTCTTGTTTAAAAATATTTGATTGTAATAACTTGTATATCATGTCTTGATTGTAAAAAATATATATGTTATTATTTCAAAAATCTAAAAGACTAACATAATATAGTAACTCAAAAACTAAATTTTTTATAAATAAAAAAAAATCTCACTCCTTGTAGGTAAAAGAAAATATGAATCAAGGTCGTCGATTGCGCTGGAATATGATTTACAATCGTTGTGGAGAAATAGTTACAAATCTCTTCACATGATTTGACTAATTTTATAATTAGACGTATTCTAAAATCGAAGCCCAAATAGGCTAATATATAAACGCAAAGTTTTAATCCTTCACACACACACGCATATATATATATATATATATATATATGTATTATTTTTTGAAAAATAAGTTATTGAAATTGATTCGCATAAATCTGATGCAAAGAATATATACATGTTTAGTAATTAACAAAGAATCTCTCTCTCGCCACATGTATATATATATATATATATTTATATTTAATGCAAAGAATATACAAATTATTTTTACTCTTACTACCGCGCTTTGCGCGGTGGCGTAGTATTATTTTTAAATTAAAATAAAAAATTACGTAAATTGATTAACTTTGTTATATGTTATTGATAATTGTGAATTAAAATATTTATAAACTCTATTAGTTAGACGGCACGAAAGATCAACATTAAAATTGAACTCATAAATTATCAAATTATTTAACATTACCGTCATTATTAAATATGGGTCATATATATAAACATTTGAAATAAATGATAGTAAACTATAAAGATTAAAGGTTCGTCTGATTTAGCTTAAAAAAATGTATCTAACTGGTAAAGCTCTACATTTTACTAATAAAAAAGTTAAATAGTTGAAGACTATATATTAAGATCTTTAAGATGGTTATCTTTTATTAAACTAATTTAAATGTAATACAAAAGATAAAATAGTTGATCAATATTCAAATAAAGAACACTTAGTTTACTTATATATTCAATTTTTTACCAAAGAAACATAGCCAAATTAATTAATTTAAATTTTGGTTTTAAAATATTATTTCTCTATTTGATCAATTGATCTCAGGAATTATATCGTAAAAAATAGATAATAAAATAACACATAACAAATACATACATATATAGGGATTTTCTTTGTTAAAAAAAAAACCATTTTGATGGTTGAGATCAAATATATATATATATATATATATATATATCATCGATACTCGATATAAGTATAACTATACTGAATTGATAGTGATATATATGCATATGTCTCCTTGTTTCCAAGAAATGACAATAACAATTAGTAGTATAAGTATTACATTAGAATAGGATACGTTTAATATAAAATTCATAAATTCTTAAAAGAAGGCTCATCAATTACAAAAAACAGCTAAAGATCATAAAATTTCTTATTCTCAACGAAAGTTTCTCAATCACCAACAAATAGTGAAGGATTTTTTTTTTCAATAACAGTGAAGGATCAAAAGAACAAAAAGGCACAAAAACAGTGTAAAACCGCATCTATGTAAACCGTCAATGATCAATAATCATATACATTTTTATTGGACTTTTCTGACTGTTGATCATTCATCACATAATAAAGATAAATCTACAATAACAAAGGTGTTAGAGATTTTATTCTTTTTTTTTTTTTTGCCTTCTTAAATATTTAGAAACCCTTAACCCCTCAATTTCTAAACCATCATTAAAAAAATAATACATACGATAAAATAAAAACATTGTATTACCATACGCATTGTGCACGAACAAATAAAAGATATTTACAACACAAAGAATAATAACAACTTGAATATTTTAGTCGTCCCTATTACCTTCCAAAGTGCTCGATTAACTTCCATGTGAAGAAATAATTTTTCGTATCTGCAATAAGAGAATAAATAAATATACAGAATAATTTTAAAAAAGATAAATAAACACGATGGGCTTGTTGTCGGAGAGTGCAATGGAGGCCGAGACGATCTAAGAACCACAATGACCACCATGAGAAGGGTAAAAAAGATAAAATAAACAAAAATAGAGAAAGTAAATATCTTAGATCAGAACATTAATTCACGTTAAAAATCGAACATATAATGATATCAAAAAATTGACCGTTACATTGATAAGACTTTAGATTGCTGAGATGAAGCGTACCTGAGATTAACGACTGGAGATGGAGTAGAGAATCGCCAGCAAGTTTCCGGGTCCGAGGTTTGGATGCAAGGAAACAAAAACTCTATCAATAGCATGAAATCTATGTAGAATAAAAAACAGCAAAAAAATCAGAAGTAACAATCTTTCTGATTTCTCTCTCTATATATATATATATAAAACAAGCGACAAAATAATGACCATTCGATAGCTACACATTAAAAATTTCAGCTATCTCTTTAAAAGAGAATCAATTAATTACCTTTGATATTCATGTGCGTTAAAATGCATAAATTCATAGGATTCATAAGTGATGGTATATTTGTCATTAATAATTTTGCTAGGAATTCAAAACTGATACACATATAACGTTGGTTTATGCTGAGAATACAAAGAGTTTCAGATACATTAAATAAAATAATTTATTAATTTGATGATCAATTAAGTACTAATGATAATTATATGTCATGTATGGAAATTTTTAAATTTCTAAAATATAAGAAAATAGAGATTGAGAAATCCTTATTTTGTTGCATGCCATGTCATCTTGATGAGATCTTCCTTTTATATATATATATAGATTAATAATCATATACTTCCTTACCACATTTATTTCCTTAATTAACTCCTTTAAATTAAACAAGAATGGGAGTTTTCACTCACGAGTCGGAGCACAACTCCGCCATAGCACCGACGCGCTTGTTCAAGGCCTTCGTCCTCAACGGCGACAACCTGATCCAGAAGGTCGCACCTCAGGCAATCAAGTGTATGGAGACCCAAGGCGTGGATGGTGGAACACTAAAGAAGATGATCTTCACCGAAGGTTTGGTGTTTTTTCCATTCTATCTATGATCAAATTTTGCAATTAATTATGCAAACAAGGGTTTTACATGAATTTTGACATTTAATATTTCAGGGGGCCAATGCACTTACGCGATCGATAACATCGACGAGGAGAGCTTGAGCTACCGCCACACCTTGACCGAATTTGAGGGTACCGCACTAAGCGATAAGATTGAAAAGATCGAGAGCCACACAAAGCTATTGGAAGGCATCGATGGAGGCTGCACCATTAAGAGCTTGAGCAAGTACTACGTCGTGGGCGACATGGATATCATGAAAGAGCATCTCGATGGTGGGAAAGAGAAGGGCATGGGCCTTTTTAAGCTTGTCGAGGACTACTTCAAGGAGAATCCAAATGCGTACACCTAAGTCACCTTAATATCGTAAAAATCGAGTGTGCCTATCCTTATGCTATACTTTGTATCTCATTTTCAATACTTGTTTGTATTCCCTGAGTTTATGTTCGTGTCTTTAAAAAAAGTTATTTTTTCTTTTCATGTATGAGAAGGGTGTTTCAAAATGATAAATAAAGATACTGTGTTGTTTCATACTTGGTTCAATATTAAGTCTATAAAACCTAAAAGAAACAAGCTAATCAATAATGATAATAGAGTGTGTATAGTCTTGGTATATTAATTTTAGTTTTTTGTGATGGAAAAAAAAAAAAAGATGTTAGGATCCTCGTGTGTGCGTATTTTTTTATTTTTTATTTTTTGTATTCATCTATAATATGGATGAAAACACACTCGTTCGATTACACACACCATAAAAATATATGTAGCTAATTTCTAAGAGTGTCCTAACATTAATATTTTTTAGTAAGGTTAGTTTTCAGTGAAAATAATTTATATTTTAAGTTTCTAGTCCTTTAATATTTCACATTAACAAAATTTGATAGCAAAAATCACTAATGCCACGTTTTTAGCACTTTAATACACAACGTTAAATCTTGTGGTATTAAAAAAAAAATCTTTTAACCAAATTTTTTCCAAGGTCTTTTTTTTTTATGGAGTGGCTATTGGCTAAGATTACACGTACCCCCATTACAAAATATATTCGCACTGCTAGAACATATTGACAGTATTGGTCGCAGGCACTATCGGCCAAAATTACAAATATACGCAATTTCTCCGTTCTCTAAGTTAAAAAACAAAACCTCTCGGACAGTCTTACAGTGGATTTATCACTAGGGCGGGCATACAAGTTTTTATTATTAACTTAGTTATTAAAGTGCTCAAAGTATGTAACATTGTATGTTTTATACCCGAATATTAACTTTAGGTATTAAAGTGCTACAAACATGTAACGTTCGTGTTTCTTAGTATTAAATTTAATATTGGGTACAAAAGTACTACAAAGTACATAATCAAAATATGAAGTATTATTTGCCATAACTAAACTTTTATTATTTAATTTAAAATGATATTGCGTGAATTTGCTTGAGTTGTTGAATGATGCTTTTTAAAAAGGACGATGCGGAGTTATGAAACAATATATATACATGCAATTAGGTAAAAAAAATTACGGAAGTGCGAGACGGACATAGCGGGAAATAAATCAAAGATCATATATGAGACCAATTTTACATTTTAGTTGTAGCCTTTATTTGCGTATTTGATTTTGTATATTTGTTTCCTGTTTAAATGTTATTTGTTGCCTTTTTAATTTAATATTCTCTCTAATTTAAACTTGTTTCCTATTTCTTTTCGAGAAACTTAAGGACTCTAAAAATTTGGCTGCTCTAGTTTAATTTTGTATAATAATTAAAAAAAAATTATATATATGTAAAGCAACAAATATTTGGTTAAAAATCCAGCGTTTCTTTTCATATTTCCAAAAAGACCGGAGTCTACTAGTATCTTTTAGAGAGAGACCATTAAAATCAAGTAATAATTAGCAAACAAATAGTTACATAATTGTTTAGAATTCATTTGCTTGATTTTCGTTACAATTTCTCCAGTAAAAAGATTTTCTATTCTTTATTCTAAGTCCAAAAAATCCTTCGTCAATCATATGGGCACTACAACAAGCAAATATTGGCCAAAAAAAGAAATCAAATCATAAAAAATATATCTTTTCTACAAAAAGAAACGTGGACACGAATTAATCATATTTGCTTCTTCATATATGTACAGTGTACTTAACAACTCTCAATTATTATGAGGTAGGCGTTAGATATATTTTCTAAAGATGGTATTACATGAGAAGCAAATAATAATAAAACAGTAGCGAGTAAGTTTCGATGATACATATCGTTGTGTTCTTGAAATTTCAAGAGCATCGGCTTGTCGCTCTGGTCTGAAACGTGTTTTTTTTATACCGTGTAAAATAGAATATTGCTGATTCCTGAGTCACGTTGGATGTTCTCCGTAAAGCTTTATTCACCTCGTCTACGTGTTTGAGGTTCGTTAGGCGACTAGCTTCTTAGGCGACTAGCTTCCGTGGATACAACAAGAAGACCGCGAACTTCGTAGTACTTCGAAGTCCACCAGCAAACTGAACCTCCTTGAACTCCGTTACAAAAATACTTACGACATAAAACAACGAGAAGCTTGAAAATGAATTTGCGGGGTAAAAAATTGAGAAGCAAACTCATAGTCTCTAGAGAGTTTTTTCGGAAAAAGGTTTTGTCATAGGGTGTCGAAACGGTTCGAGGTCACCCCAATTTATGGATGCGGGAAGGAGATAATAGATTGATTATCAATAAATTCTATAAAGTAATAATAAATTATAATTAATCCGAAAGGTAAAAAATTAAATTCAACATTAATAACACTAATAATCAATATGACTTTTTTACGTAAGGTTTGGACGTCGAAACAGTTCCTGATAATTAGAGAGATCGTTCGTCTCGAGTGTTCGACATTTTGACCCACTCGATGCTATCTCAATTTTAATTTAACTGCAATATTTTCGAGAAATAGGCTTATTTATTTTGTGCTACACACCAATTTTTCTTGGAGCATGAAACAATGTTACAAGGCTTTCTTTCCATTAAAAAATGTTTTTTTATATATAAGCAAAAACAAAAGTATGGGAGAGATAGAAAATAAAAAATAAAATATATTCCTAATCTATTTTTATTTGTGTGTTATTAAAAACATATTCCATTTAAAAAAAAAAAAAAAAAAAAAAAAAACTTAGGTGACCACAACATGTTATTCTTAGAAATTGATATTTGTCTTCCTTTATAGGATTGAGCATAATATAATACATAGAAATCATAAAAAATGATCAATTAATTATTTGTATTTTCATTGTTAATCATTTGAACAGAATATGATCTCTGATTTTCAAAGAAGTGAAATATTAAGGCAAAGCCTACATTACACCAATTTCTTCAGGATCTCTTGTATATTAATAAATAATCAGTAAGCTTATAGCGAGAGTTAATTATTCTAATCAAAGAGTTGTAAACAAGAAGGACCATTAAACCCGACCTATAAATAAGATATCTTTAACCATCTAATTCACAACTCAAAAACACTCTCTACTTCAGTACTTAATTTTATACTTCCAATCAACACATTTATTTCCTTAACTAACTCCTTAAAATTACCAAGAATGGGAGTTTTCACTCACTAGTCGGAGCACAACTCCGCCATAGCACCAGCGCGCTTATTCAAGGCCTTTATCCTCAACGGCGACAACTTGATCCAGAAGGTTGCACCACAGGCCATCAAGTGCACGGAGACCTTGGGCGTGGGTGGTGGAATAGTAAAGAAGATGATCTTCACCGAAGGTAATCTGTTGATTTGCTATCCATTTTATCGATCTTCGGTAAAAAAAATGAATTAAATAAGCTAGAAGAGTTTTACGTGAATTTTGACATTTTATATTTCAGGTGGCCAATGCACTTATATGATCGATAACATCAACGAGATGAGCTTAAGCTACCTCCACACCTTGGCCGAATTTGAGGGTACCGAGCTGGCCAATAAGATTGAGAAGATCGAGAGCCACACAAAGCTACTGGAAGGCAGCGATGGAGGCTGCACCATTAACAGCTTGAGCACGTACTACATCGTGGGCAACGTGGACATCGTGAAAGAGCATGTCGAGGGCGGGAAAGAGAAGGGCATGGGTCTTTTCAAGCTCGTCGAGGAGTACCTCAAGGAGAACCCGGATGCCTACAATTAAGTCACCATATTATCGTAACAATCGAGTGTGTCTTTCATTATGTTTTGCTTTGTGTCCCATTTTTAATACTTGGTTGTATCCTCAGAGTTTTCTGCTCATATCTTCAAAATAAGTTCTTTTTGACTTCTTTCTTATGCATGAGAAAGGTGTTTAAAAAAGATAAATAAAGATATTGTGTTGTTTCATACCTTGCTTCAATATTTTATAAAGCCTAAAATTAACAAGTTAATTGTTAAGGTCAGATTTTGTCAAATCATCCCTCAACAGTACGGATGTCGTTTTATGAGCAAATGATGAAGAATAGAGGCAGGGATTACTTAAAGATTCTGGGCCCATCAAAAGATAGAGCAGCTTAAGGCCCGACATCTATAAAGCCCACGAAGAGTCAAAGCCTATTAGAGAGCAAGGCCTTATCACGACAAGAGAGCGCATCGAGCAGAGGCTCATCGAAGAGGAGTCTCATCGAGAAAAGAGAAAACCCAACTGAATTAAAAGAGGAAGTCATTCGAGATCGCGAGAAAAGAGGGAAGTTATATGTTCATTCAGTTGAGGATTTCGTGGGATATCCAATGCAAATAAGGAAGGTCAACAACAATCGTAGCAAGAAAGAAGGAAACCCTAGCACAATTCGTGGGAACAATCTAGAAACCCTACAAACCTATAAATATGCATGTAAACTCAGTGTAAATTCATTCAGTACCATTATATCGTGAGTTTGAGAGAATTATTCTTGAGTTCTCGAGTTTGCTTATTCATAGTGTTCTCGATTTCCCAAGGGTTAGAGTGTGTAATCTTCGATTTTCCAAGCTAATAAACGGAAGAAACCGGGTCCTCTCGGAATCACAATAAATCAAGGATATTCGTATTCATAATTATTTGTGTTCTTTTCGACTATTCTTGTGACTGTAAGGCGTCGCAAAACGCCCTCTACACTAATCAATAAAGATAATAAAGAATATAAAGTCTTGGTATATTAATTATTATTGGATCCCCGTTTGCGTTTGCGTTTGCATTTTTTTTTTCCTGTATTGGTATAGACGTATTAAATATGGATGAAAATACACTTGTTCTACATTTAGCGAAAATAATATGCAATCAATTTCTATGATGTGTTATAACGTTAATTATTTTTTTAGTAAGTTTAGTGATGCAGGGCGTAGCATGAAAAATCCTGAATTCATGCATGAAGTATTATCATTTATTTAAGTGCTTATGTAGTAATTGTTTTACATTGTGCAGCTTAGAAAATAATTATACGAGAATAAATATGTTTTTTATTGTACGCATTGATTTTGATTCAATCAACCCTTGGAATTAGGTTTTTAATTAGCTAGCTTTTTGGAATTTAATTTCAATTTAATTGTTATATATATTGTAAGCGTCTTACATATTAGGGAAACTGATGAATATTATGAATGAAAAATTAATTTTTTTTTGGTAAAAGATTGTTTTAAGTTTTTCCTAAAATCCAATCCTACGTCAATTGGTATTTGAGCCATTGATCCGATCTTGCGTGACAGCGCCAAACCGCTTCGTTGCATCCTTAGACGAGGTGGTTAGACATAACGAATACGTTGGATTGCGTCCAAAAGTGGATGCTCTAACATGTCTCGTCGAAGAGCTTCTTCAACAACGACCCGAAGCACAACTGGCCCCTCTGTCACCTCTCTATCCACACCTAGCGACCCGTTTAACGAGTTGTGGGCTCGGACGGCCCACTTGACACATAGCGATGTCTATGAACATTGGTCAAGTTGGCAATCGAGGCTCCATGATCGTTGGTGATTGACGACATGATTGTTAATCTTCAATTGCGATTATTAAGGGTGCACAATCTGTACAAATATTTAAAGATCGTGGTAATAACTCTGCTGATGATCGTTAACTTCCAAGGGAATACAAACTTGAACTGTACGAATCTTCAGCAAACTTGGTTGACGACCTCTATCTTGAACTGTTATTCGGACAAGTCATCAATTACACATAATGACAAACAAAAAAATAGAGCAAATTAAATAGTGTTCTTTCAAACTCCATGTTTCAAGGCTATTTGTTGCCATTTTAGTTTAGTCTTCCCTCTCATCAAATTTGTTTCTCGTTACGTTTCAACCAACTTTTTGACTCCATATATTTGGCTACTCCAGTTGTAATATTGATGTATTATAGATAAAGAAAAAAAAAACTACCGTTCTTGTCTAAAATAGAATGCTTTCTGCGTTTCTTAAAGACGAATCTATTATACTATATAACTAAAGTAAAAGGGGGTGCATTTTCACTGAAGAGACTACAGTATAAATTGAGTCAATCAATAAATAACAAATGGTTCTCACGTGTGGCATGTAAATTTCTTTTTGTTTTACTTTAATTTCTTTTATCCGCTTGCTTTCTTTCTTCATGATCCTTCCACGCTCTTCTTTTTGTTCTTCGCTTATATCGACTCTCTTCACCTAGATGATCTCTCTCTCTTCACGGACCTCGACAGACGCCGATAGTTGTGCGCGAATCCTCCGTTCTGTACGTTGAGGTTGGTTGAAACTGAAATCTGAGATCATCACTTGCTGCTCGCTTGAATCTCCACCGGCGAAGATATTTTACGTCTCAATTTCTTCTTCTTCTCAATTTCTATGCTTGGATATATGTGTTCTTAAACAAGATATTTATCAATTTGTAATAGATTATGACAAGTCATTGAATAAAAATGGTAATTATTATTGTAACGCCCCGGCTGCTCAATCGAATCGACGACTGTCCCCACAGGCCAACACGAGTCTTTCCAGCGTGCTTTGTCCTTACTCGCACGCTTCCCGATAAACTTCCCAGGAGGTCACCTATCCTAGTACTACTCCAAGTCAAGCACGCTTAACTTTGGAGTTCCTATGAACGGGCAACCGAAAAGAAGATGCATCTTGTTGACATATGTAGTACCAATCAATTCATTTAAGCCTCTTTGATCACACAGTCCCATACCTGTATGATCTTTGATAACCGTGCAGTCCCATACCCGCACAGTCTTGGGAACGTCCCATCAGCACATCCCCTTGCCCAGGCGATGTGGGATTGCACAGCTTACCCGGTCTTGCCCTCGTGGCTCACGAGATTAGTGACTGTCACAATTATGTTAATCTTATTATAATTTCTGGTAGAGTGAAACAGAATGTTTGTTTCCTTAGTTCATAGAGGATGCAATTATGTTATTATTATCACAACATAATCAATGTGAGAAAGAATTAGTAATCATAATAAATGAACTTAAAACGTCCGTGACCTGATTAACTGGGTGGAAGCCCATTAATCGTATAAGGTCATTAATGTGACTAATTAACAATCATATTCTGGATTATGTGTGTGTGTCAGACTCACTAGAAGTGCTTTAAGTCTGAAGTGTCTTCATACTGGATTGGACCTGACTTAAACTCAAGAAGTTATCATATAAGACCGTCACTGATAACCTGAAGTTGAGTCACAAATAGATGATCAAATGGATATTCGTTCTAAGTCCTGAGTGATCTTGAGTCCAAGCTACTGGCTTGATTGTTCTTTGATTTAACCGTTAAATAACACAAGATATTACCGTTGTTCCCAACACTATTATTTTGGGAACATGATAGTCAGTAATAAGGGTAACTTGATCATAGACATGGGCATCACACAGCTCTCTTCAGAGTCATGATGATTCCCTTGATTGTCAGTGGTGAGAAGTGAGAGGTACCCGTGCGCAACTTATGAATCGAAACCATAAGTGAATTGCTCATAATATTACTGACCGAGTCAAGGAGGAAAATGCAATGAGGGGCAATACGGTAAAAACCTCCTGCTCATGTATGAATCATCAAGTGAAAGAACAATAACCCGAATTTGATTGTATCAATGGACACCCTGCTATATAAAGGGAATAATATATACTGTATCACTAAAGAGTGCAGCCTCGGTTATATAGTAGAATCACTTCGAGGTTTGACGAACAACTAGTAGTTCGTTGGAGCTTAAGTGATACGGGTCCATGGTCCCCAGGATAGCTCCGTAACGGATGATACGCACTTGATAATGTTTAATCATTTGGCTAAACTTATAAAACTGAATGGTTTGTGGCAGACGTCAGATAGTTTTATCGTTAGCGTAGCGAAAGTACCATATCTTGGTACACAAAATTAACTGATAAAAAAAAGTTTGAGTTTAGATTTTCTATCAGCACCATGTTGTTGGAAATTAAATTCTAAGCAACTTTTCTTTTTGAACCAAGTCAATTTGACTTACAGTTAGTGATTTATGGATTTTCTAACTTTGTGCTCGGTTCGATAAACTATGAAATTAAATCACATGTCACGAATATAAATGATGTTGTGGCACAAAGAAATTTTGATGTGTGATATTGAGATCAAGAAATATTAATAACATTTTATTATTTAAATTTAGTTATTAATATATTATTAATAATTAATTAATAATTAAAAGATTTATACTAATAAATAAAAATATATATATTTATATATATTATGTGTAAAATTAGAATTAGGGTTTGATGATAGGAAACCCTAGCTAATTCGAATGGTCTGTTTTGGACATTCCTTATCTGCGGCATAAGTACTTAATGTTTTAATATTTTAGCAAATTCCTAAAATCAATTTAATCCATTGGATCGATTATGATTTAATGTCAACCGTTGGATTAAGATAATTAATTTTAACCCTAAAAGTAATTCGAAATTGATAGCTTGGTCACCAAGCTTAGGTATTTTGAATTTGGTTAACTAATTATATCCAATGGATCGGTTTTAAGATTTAATCTTTACCGTCGTATTAGAAATTAATTAATAATATATGCATATATATATCATATATATAATTCGAATAAATGAGGATAAGGAATTGGAATTAGGGTTTTATTTAAACCCTAAGGTATTTGATTTGATCCATTGGATTGGTTTATGATATATTTTTAACCATTGGATCTAGATAATCATTAAAGAATTCGAATTTATATATATATATATATATATATATATATATATACATGTGAATTTAAGGATATAAGGAGATAAGATTGAATATTTTGATCTTATCATGTATCTCTTATTTAATTAAATCCCTAATTAAATATATCCATTTGTTTTAGATGAGATTATATCTGGACCTTTGGATTAGAATTATTAATTATATTTAATTATATTAATTCAAAAAAAAATAGGGAGGGAATATCTCCAATTCGGTTAAAGTCTGATCCTATAAATAGGAGGCTCATTCTATACATTTTTTACAACTTTCCCAGACCAAAAATTTGAGATCTCCCCCTATCTCTAGGGTCTGCGAGTTTTTTGCTTCTGATCTCTCTTCTGGTCGGCTTAAGAGATATTTTCTCCAGTAGCTTAAAAAGAACCTCAGTTAAAGTTTGTGACGGAGTCCTGCCGGCGATACCCACGCTTCGGTACGAGGAGTCCAGGAGAATATCCCGGCAGTTCAAGGGAGTTTCCCCTCAACCCCCGGCGAAGTCCTACCGAGATTAAGGGTGCGCAACCGAGAACGTCACCAGAGGTTTGGCCTTATGCATTGGGTCAATAAAGGCAACAATTTAATGCTTTCGATTTATTTCCTAATTCTTTAATAATGTTTATGAAATATTAAATTTGTAATATTTATCGGATCTTGTTGAAATGGTAACTACCCGATATCTGTGTTGTCGGACTGTTACAAGTTTTTCCGCTTTAAAATAATTTTTTTATTGTTACCGGGACGGCTCGGAGGCATATTTTGTGCTAATGAAGTCGGGAATCAAACCCCGATTTCCAAAAATTGGTATTAGAGTCATGGTTCAAGGACAAATAATTACGTAATTTAATTTAACTCGTTAAAGAATGAATTATTTGATGAATAAATCAATAATTAAAATTTAAATTTAATTTCTAGATATTTTAATATTTATTTTTAATTAGAAAATATACCCGATCCGAAAATTCATACCGGGTACGTCGCCGGGCTGCATGGTGTAGCCCAATCCGCGACAAAGGTTGACCAAGGGCAGCCGCTGCAGCCCCAGGGTCAAACCCTAGCAACTATAGGCCAGGCCCGTGGCAAGACCCAGTACCGGGCGAGGCACAGAGCAAAGCCCTTGCGGGCTTCCCTGGTGCGCAGCACGCTGGACTCGCGCATGGGCTTGCGGCCCACGCTGCCTAGCAACGTAATGGGCCTGCAGGCCCATTCTGAGTCGCGCGCTGCCCTTGCCCTCCCGAGGGGCTGGGCTCGGGTATTCCGGGCTTAAGACCGGAAGGCCCACGTCCAATATTTTTAAATGTTGGCCGGATCTTTAATCTTACCCGGTACCCTTGGAATAAATAAATAAATAAAATATTAATTATTATTATTGAAATTACTTAATTATGAATTAAATTAATTATGATAAATTAATTAGAAATAAAATATGGATGTTATTTCTGGATAAATAACATTGACTTATTTTATATAATTTATAAAATTAAATATGGATAGTATTTAATGATTCAATAATATTGTTTTATTTAATATTAAAGTATGGATGATAATTCTTAGCAATGATATCATTGGCTTATATTAAAATTTCATAAATAATTATTAATAAGCCGTAAAGTAATTCAATGATAATTATTGGAGAATAAGTACCATTGAAATGTAATTATAAATATTCATCATAGATATAATTTCTTATAACATATTTTCATAACCCGTAAACATAGCGTCTATGTTTCTTCATTATTAATATGTCGAGATTAGGATAGATATAAATAATAAAGAGTAAACGTAAGAGTATTTATTATTAGTCGGAAAAATCTCAATCGTACCATCTTGCATAAGGAAGAAGGAATCAAAAGTGGGGCCGGTTCACCATCCACTTCTGGGTGACCGGTTAGGACCCCTCCCATCTACCTAGAGAGCGTACGGATTGACCTATCACTACCGACAAAGTAATAAATACTATAAAGGCTAAATTAAGAAATTACGTGTCGTAATTAATAAAGCCTTATTATAAACTTTTAAAATGTCATTAATAAAAAGTTTATAATAAGTTTTAATTAACTTATGATAAGAATTAAAAACTTAATCTTAATTAAACAATGGCAAGTATAGAATATCATAAAGGTCTCCATTATTACTATCACAAGGTCTGCTAACCACATCGCCTCGAGTCACCCTAGTGTATCCATTCCCTAAGGAAGGTGCGCTTGTTGGAGGTTTGACACCGTGATAGTTCCAAAAGAATATAGGGATGGAGGAATATTGGTAATGAACCGCAAGTCACCCAAGAGTGACCATTCCCTAAGAACGACATTTCTAAGAGGATCCCGAGAACCGAAAAATAATGGGTTAAGCTTGCACCAAAGTTGGTGCTTCCCGACTGTCTATGGTGATAGTTAATAATCATAGGGAACCTGGATGGTTCTTGTTTTGAATATTAATTAAGTTTATGACTAAAACTTAGTTTAACCAAACTACACGGTTGATACCGTGAGTCACCCTGGAGTGACCACGCCACTAAGGAAGGCAACAACGTGTACAGTCGGTTAAATTATCACGAAATAGTTAAAGGGTTTAATTATTGTTTTCCCGGAACATGTTTGCATCATGTAACTATTTCAAAGCCAGTATAAAATATACCTAAAACATTTTACCTAGAGTAAAGTTTAATAAGTTTCTTTTTCAATGCCAGTATAAAATGTCGAATCATAGCATGTCATTGCTTTCGAACAACACTCTGGCCTAAAGTAACTTTCTGAAATGGAAGAGCAATGTCAATATTGTCTTGATCAATGAGAACATTCGCTTTTTTCTCACTGAGGAATGTCCCCCCGCACTAGCTGCTAATAGCGCCAGAGGTGTGAAAGAACTATGATTCTTGGGTTCATGCAAACAATCGTGCTAAAGCATATATGGTTCCCAGCATGACTGACTCGCTGAGAATTAAGTTAGAAGAGAAGGACACTGCTTCTGAAATCATGGAATCCCTTCAAGGGATGTATGGAAAGCAGTCTGAGCAAGATCAACATGAGGCAACTCGTCGCTACATGAATACCAAAATGAAACCTGGTACATATGTTCATGTCCATATCATGAGTATGACCAACTGGTTTAATGAGGCTGACCTGCATGGGGCCCAAGTGGATGAGAAATCTTATATCAGTATGACCAACTGGTTTAATGAGCCTGAGTTTGTTACATTCACAAGCAACTACATTATGAACAAACTAAAATATGGTTTGACACAGCAGATTAATGAGTTGCAAACCTTTGAGGACATCTCTGGTTTGGTTAAAAATAAACCTCAATTGAACTCTTCCAGGAACCTGAAGATGAAGAAAAGGCCCGGTCCTAAGAAAAAGTGGGGAAAGAATTTCCAGCCAAAAACAGAAGGCAATAAAGCTGCTGAAAAGGAAGATGCTTCCTTTACAAGGAAAAAGTGTTGGAAATCAGTGGTATCAGTCCGACTTCCTTACCACTATAATAGCCTCCAAGACGTCCCGGTAACATTTAAAAAATTATTTTAAAGCGAAATCTTGTTACCAGACCCACGACACGGATATCGGGTAATAATCATTTCGTTAAGATCTGATAAATATTTCGAATTTAATATTTCATAATCATTATTAATAATCTAGTCGAATAGAAAATAAATAGAAATCAGTAAATGGTTCAATTTATTGACCCAATGCATAAGGCCGTACCTCAATAGACGATTCCGGCTACACGTTCTCACTTGGGCAGTGCTCCGCCGGTGCTGAGGGAAACTCCCGTGATCTTCTGGGATATTCTCCTAGACTCCTCGTACTGAAACGTGGACTTCGCCGGCAGGACAGCGTCGCAAAATTTAACTGGCGGTTCTTTTAAAGCTACCGGAGAAAAATAACTCCTAAGCCGAACCAGAAGAGAGATCAGAAGCATAAAACTCGCAAACCCTAAAGATATAGGGAGAGCTTGAGTTTTTGCTCTAAGGAAAGGTGTGAAAAATGTGTAGAATGAGCCTCCTATTTATAGGCTCAAGCTGTAACCGACTTGGAGATTTTTCCTCCCTTTATTCGATATTAATTTAAATATGATTAATTATTTTTAATCCAATGGTCCAGATTCAATCTCATCTAAATACAATGGATATTATTAATCAGGAATTTAATTAAATAATAATACAAGATAAGATCAAAAAATTTAATCTTATCATCATATTAATAAAAGTCAAAATATATTATACATACATATTAAAATTCGAATTTGTTTATGATTATCTAGATCCAATGGTTAAAAATAAATCTTAAACCAATCCTATTGATCAAATCAATTAGGGATAAAGTCAAATGCCCTAGGGTTTCATGAAACCCTAATTCGAACTCTTATCCATAATTTTATTTGAATTATATATTATATATATAATATTAATTAATTTCTAATCCGACGGTAAAGATTAAATCTCAAAACCGATCCAACGAACACAATTAATTAAAAAAATTTGAAATACCTAAACTTGGTCACCAAGCTTCATTTCGAATTACTTTTAGGGTTTAAATCAATTATCTCAATCCAACGGTTGATATTAAATCGTAACCGATCCAATGGATTAAATTGATGTTAGGATTTTGCCAAAATACTAAAAAATTAGGTACTTATGCCGCAAATATAAAATATCCAATTCTCATATTCTAATTTAGCTAGGGTTTGTATTCTCTAAACCCTAATTCGAATTTACACATTTAACAATATATAAATATATTTTTATTTATTAATAGAAATCCTTTAATTATTAATTAATTATTAATTAGATATTAATAATTAAATTATATTAATGAAACCTGATCTCAATATCACACATCAAATGTCATGGTGCCACACCATCATTTAAATTCGTGACATGTGATTTAATTTCATAGTTTATCGAACCGAGTCATAAACTTAATAAATCCATAAATCACAAACCGTAAGTCTGAATGACTTGGTTCAAAAAGTAAAGTTGCTTAGAATTTAATTTACAACAACATGGTGCTGTTAGAAAATAAAAATTCTAATTTTCTTTTTATCAGTTAATTTCGATACCAAAATATGATACTTTTGCCATGCTGATGATAAAACTATCTGACGTCTGACACAGACTTGTCAGTTTTATAAGTCAAGCCAAATGATTAAACATTATCCAGAATGTATTTTAATCACGTACGTATCATCCGGTACGATGCTATCCTGGGGACCATGGACCCGTATCACTTAAGCTCCAACGAACTGCTAGTTGTTCGTCAAACCTCGAAGTGATTCCACTATAGACCCGAGGCTGAACTCTTTAGAGATACGGTATATATTATTCCCTTATAACAGCAGGGTGTCCATTAATACAATCAAATTCGGTTTATTGTCCTTTCACTTGATGACTCACACATGAGCAGGCGATTTTTACTGTAATGCCCCTCATTGCATTTTCATCCTTGACTCAGTCAGTAATATTATGAGCAACCCACTTACGGTTTCGATTTATAATTTGCGCACGGGTACCTCTCACTTCTCACCATTGACAATCAAGGGAATCATCATGACTTTGAAGAGAGCTGTGTGATGCCCATGTCTATGATCAAGCTATCCTTACTTATGAAAATATTCTGGAGGCATCTGGAAAATATGGGCGTGAATAACATGAGTCATCTTTTTTAAGTACAAGTGGGAGATTGTTGGACATATGTGTCCTTAGAAAAGATATTTATCCATTTATAAGAGATTATGACAAGTCATTGAATAAAGATGGTACTGATTATGTTAATCTTATTATAGTTTCTGGTAAAGTAAAACAGAATGTTTGTTTCCTTAAGTTCATAAAGGATGCAATTATGTTATTATTATCACAACAGAGTCAATGTGAGTAAGAATTAATAATCATAATAAACGAACTTAAAAATGTCTGTGACCTGATTAACTAGGTGGGAGCCCATTAATCGTATAAGGTCATTAATGTGACTAAGGTACAATCCTATTCTTGATTATGTGTGTGTCACACTCACTAGAAGTGCATTAAGTGTGAAGTGTCTTCACACTGGACTTAAAGTGAATTAAACTCAAGAAGTTATCATATAAGACCGTCATTAATAACTTGTAGTTGAGTCACAAAATGATGATCAAATGGATATTCGTTCTAAGTTCTGAGTGGTCTTGAGTCTAAACTACTAGCTTGATTGTCCTTTGATTTAACCGTTAAAGAACACAAGATGTTACCGCTGTTCCCAAACACTATTATTTTGGGAAAATGATAGTCAGTAGTAAGGGTAGCTTTGTCATAGATATGAGAATCACACAGCTCTCTTAAGAGTCATGATGATTACCTTGATTTTCGGTGGTGAGAAGTGAGAGGTACCCGTGTGCAACTTATGAATTGAAACCATAGGTGGGTTACTCACAATATTACTGACTGGGTCAATGAGGTAAATGCAATGAGGGGCAATACGGTAAAAACCGCTTGCTCATGTGTAAGTCATCAAGTGAGAGAACAATAACTCGAATTTGATTGTATGAATGGACACCCTGTTGTATAAAGGGAATAATATATACCGTATCATTAAAGAGTGCAGCCTGGGGCTATAGTGGAATCACATTGAGGTTAGACAAACAACTAGCAGTTCATTGGAGCTTAAATGATACGGGTCTGTGGTCCCCAGGATAGCTCCGTAACGGATGATACGTATGTGATTAAAGTACATTCTGGATAATGTTTAATCATTTGTCTAGACTTATAAAACTGAAAGGTCTCTGGCAAACGTCAGATAATGTTATCGTCAGATAACAGTTTACATTCAACTTTATAAATATTTTTCTATTATTATAATAATAGAAAAAAAGATTTATGGAATAAACTTGGTTCTCAAGAATTTTAATAGCTGCTTTATAATATCTGTAATATTTAGAGCTTCTCAAATTCTGAAAATAAAAAAAATGAATGTATTAATCAATAGCGAATACCAATATATACAGTGGCGGAAGCAGGATTTCAATCCAAGTGGTGCCTAATATAATTTATTTATTTATTTATAAAAAAATATATATGTATTACCCAAACAAACACACAATTAAGAGGAAACAATAGTAAAATTGTAACATATATAAAGAAAAATATATATGACTAGAATAGATATATAGTCATATATATTTTTCAATTTTGAAAGTATTGCATTATAAATTCATCGTTTGTAGAAATAGATATATCCAAGCGACTATAATACATTGTTTAACGCCAAAATAAAAAATTAATTATATTTTTAGTTATGTAATAAGCGAGTGTATAAATGTATCCATATTTTTAATAACTCAAAGAAATAAACTAAAAAGAAAGCTTAAAACTGGGAAAGAAAAATAAACAAAAAAGATGACTAAACCAAGTGTTGAACTCAGCTTTGGAGACTTAGGGAAAATCACTTTAACCAGTTGGGCTGAATACTTTTACATTTCTTGTAATGATCTATCAAATAATATAATGATATAGAAAGTTTCTTTTTTACTCTAACCAGTTGGGCTGAATACTTTTATATAATGAATATTTTTATTATTTTTCACGTCATTTTCAAGTGGTGCCCGGGCGTACACTAAGCCCTACGTAGCTCCGCCCCTGAATATATATACATATACCAATATTCATCACCCTTTAAAAATATATCCAAAAACATTCAGCCATGTATTAAATTGGTTATTGGTTAATGCTCACTCAAATACTCAAAACATTTTGTTGAATTATATCAATGTTTAAAATATCACTTGCCAATGTCGTTTCACATTTTTCGTTTTACGGATATATCGCTTGCCGATGGGAAAATCGTAAAAAAAAAAAAAAAAAAAAAAAAAAAAAAAAAAAAAAAAAAAGGCATGCCGCATATACGGCATTTTTTGCATGGGCATACCGCATGCCGATGCGGTTTTCGACGGATATTTCGTAAAACATATTTCAGTATTTAAGCAATACGTTTATATAGGTACAAAACCACATATTTAATGAATACAAGACATAATTATATACAACAAAACACATTTGTAGCTTAAATATGTAGGTGAAATGTATAATATTAAGTCACTTTATTAGTTGAAGTGTATAATATTAAGTCAAATTATTATATGAAGTGAATATGTATGTTAATTAAGTGTGCTATATTAAGTGAATATGCCTGTTAATTTGCATTAAAAAGCAAATTAAGGAGATAATGATAATGTTCTAAGTTAATTGCAAATCAAGAGATAGATAATGATGATGGCCTACAAATATTGGCAGGGTAGTGGCACATTGGCAACAACAACACATTTGGTCATTTCTCGAATTGGATGTGAAGCGGAGCAGGTTAGAAAGCATCAACATTAATTTATTTTTAACAAACACTACTACATATATACACTATGACGAAAGGGCTTATATGTTTTTATATTTATATGATTTTTTGTGGGCGTATACAATTATTATTTAAGCCGTAGATTATGTTTCTTTCACGATTAAAGGAATTTATATATTTTCTTGCATTTCCTTACACTTTTTAGATATGTATTTTTAAGAAATTGTTTAAGTATTTGTATTTCTTCACTCACTTTGCAGATCGTGTTTAATGTTGTTAGACTTGAACTTGATCAAAAGTAAACTAATCTGTTATTATTTACTTATCATCTATGATTCTATCTACTTTTATTTGGTCATTTAGGTGAGGTGACTATAAGCAAGTAAGCAGATCTGTGACTATAGCTTTCATCAGAGAAAATAAGGTACTTTGCGATTCCAGGTTTTAGAATTGGAATTGTGACATGCGACACTAATATTGTTTACTTGATATAACATGTTTATTATGATTCTTGATAATGTAACGAATGATTTTTTTTCTAAAAACTAATTAGATCAACTTTCTTTCAAGTATTCTCTTTTCTTTTTTCCTTTCACTCTATATTGGTCTTATGTTCTCATTTGATAGTATTTCTTAATGGTTTTATATATTTACTTTTATCATATATTATTGAGTTTCTGAGTAAAACGATAAAGAAAAGATAGAGAGAATTCAGGAATGAACATCTGAGAATCTCATTGATAGTGAATGAATCTTAGGGCTGAAACCGGGTCCAAAACCCGGTTTTTTTCAAAATCCGGAACCCGGACCCGGATTTCCGGGTTTTCACTTTTCAAACCCGAAACCGGTTTTTAAAAGGGAAAACCCGGAAATCCGGGTTCGGGTTATTACCCGGTTTTAAAATTAAAACCTGGATTTAAAACCCAAACCCGAATTTTATTCGGGTTCGGGTTTTAAATCCGGTTCCGGGTTTTTACCCGATTTTTAACCCAAAAAAAAACAAACAAACAAACAAACAAACAGTAGAGAGAGAAAGGGGCGAGACGGCGAGTGGAGTAGAGAGAGAAAGGGGCGAGAGAAAGTGAAACGCCGAGACTGAGAGGGCGAGGCAGAGTCGAATGGAAAAAAGAGAAGGGAGAAAGATGATAAAACCCTAAATTGATTCAATGTCGTTTTGAGTAGTCATGAATTAACATAATGTCGTTTTGATTTTTTATCAGACTACTAATTCTAAAATATTATAAATATAAATTAAATACTTAATTAAAAAACCAGGTTTTAGTAACCTACTAACCGGGTTCCGAGTTTTATAACTCAAAACCCGGAACCGGTTTATTCCGGTTGCGGGTTTTGAAAATTTTGGTTTCGGTTTAACCCGGTTTTAATTCGGTTTCGGTTTTTTAAAAGCGGATTCGGTCCGATTTCGGTTTTAAACCCGCATTTTCGGGTTTTATGCACAGCCCTAATGAATCTGAATGATTCTATTGTGTTGTGTTACAAAATGATTACAAGAGTGCCTTTTGCCTTTCTATGTAGGCAACATAACATGGCTTCCTTATCTTAGTGTGAACTCAATCTATGATTCACTCTATATTCTAAATATACCCCCTCAGATGGACCGGTCAAAGACGCTTGAAGAGGTACATCCTGAACATAAAAGGCGTGTTGAAAGTAGGCAAGATCTACCAAGCTGCAGAGATTTGCTAAATTGTTCCTTTGGCTGTGTAATTCCGTACTTGTAGATCATCTCAACGATGGCTTCAAAAGATGCAAACTTCATCGAAGTATAAGGAATTTGACGACCCCAGAGCGGGACGATGCCCTTGTAAAACCCAAGTGTCACACCCCCTTAGTTTAAGCTAAGGGGGCCCGTGCGCAAGGGCGTACGGGCGGAAGGACCGCTAAGCCTCCCGGGCACGAGGCAGGTTATTTAACGTGCCGAAGAAGACTTGGTGTGCCAAGCGGAAGTCTCGGTTTGCCGAGCACACTTGCGTTTGTTTTATGCAGGTGACTTAACGGATGGAAACTCACCATAGGTTCCCGACGGATACCTCGGTCACACAAGGCAAAGGAAGAAATCAAGTGAAGAACTCTGAAAGAGTGGGCTAAGCGAATGGGCTGCCAGGCCCATGCACACAATAAGCACGCGTGCTGCACAGGCAGCGAACTCGCGCCCAACACTACGCACGTCACCCACGCGGTTTGGCAGCGTCACCCACACGGAGGCAGCTTCCATCACCCACGCGGGTAAGCCAGTGAGTGTCGCCCACGCGTTTGGCCTGCCTTTCACGCGGATTGCCCTTAAAGATAACAAGGAAGACGCGTGAAAAAGATTGCAGCCAAGGGTAAAACGTGTGCTAAAGATTGCTTGAAGATAGGATCACACCAAGAGTTAGATTTCGACTAGGATTAGGATTATCTTAGCCTTGCTTATTTAAAGATCCATGATGGCCAAGTTTTATAATTCCATTCATTCTCTTTATTCTCTAGTTGAGTTTGGCTTAGAGTTCAGTCTGTTCTAGGGATAAGTACTAGGATTCGAGTACGGGCCGAGCATGAGTTAGGGTGCCGAGTAAGCAGAGTCTGTAATCCTTTTGAATATTAATAAAGCATAAGATTGGGGTGTGCCCTGTAAGATTACCGTGTCGTACGAAAGATTCTTGTCTCGTGCATAAGATTATTGAGTGGTGCGTATGCAAGTGAGTTCAAGAGTGATTAGGTACTTAGAGTGAGTGATTCCAATTGAGAAAGGGTCTCGGTTGTTAAGGCTGGTTGGATTCGGGGGAATTCAACGCCGCATAGGGATTTCGTTAGGGGAAAGTTAACGCAAAAATTAACCTGTGACAAGTGGTATAAGAGCTACAATCCATTGGCGTCATGGTGATGACGATGGCACTGCTAGACCAACGATTAAAGGCAGTGGAGGAACTGGTAGGGGAGCCGGTCCCAGAAGATCCATCTCTAATGGCACGGATAAGCGATCTAGCGGAGGATAACATAGAGCTTAGGCGACAACTCAAGGGGACGCAAAGGGAACTTGAAGACCGCGTCGACAAACTTTCCAAGGTATTCTCCGATAAAATCCTTGATTTTGAGTCTAACATTCGAATTCTTAAGCAAGTTCAGGGGAACTCAAAAAACGACGGGCGCTAGAGGCGGGGGCTCCAAGCTTAAGGTCCCTGATCCAAAGCACTTTGGGGTGCACGGAATGCAAAGGAACTAGAGAATTTCCTTTGGGACATGGAGCAATACTTTAGAGCCGCACACGTCGATCCAGAGGACAAGGTCATGACCACCAGCATATACCTTGACGGCGACACCAAGTATAGTGGAGAACGAGACTAACCGAGGGGGAAAGTCCTGAGATCAAAACGTGGGAAGAGTTAAAGTCGGAACTCAAGGCGCAATTTCTACCGTTGAACGCGGCTTGGCTGGCCAGGGAGGGCCTAAGGAATTTGCGCCAAACAGGGGCGGTTTGAGAATATGTCAAAGAGTTTCGTTCGCTAATGCTCGATATTAAAAATATGTCCGAGGAGGAGAAGCTGTTCAATTTTCTTTCAGGGCTACAAAACTGGGTACAAACGGAACTAAGGCGGGAAAACGTCCAAGACTTACAAGGGGCAATGGCTGCGGCCGATGGACTTTCCGACTTTCAGTACGGCACCAATCCAAATACGAAGAAAAGAATGGAGGTTCGGGACGGGAACCAACGGATGAAAGCAAAATCTTCCAAGTTGGAAAAGAGGCAAGACGAGGGAGCATCGAAGACAAAGGCATCTTCGGATCACAACAAGCAGGGGCTGAGTTGTTTCTTATATGAAGGCCCTCACATAGCTCGAGATTGTCCCAGGAAGAAGAAGCTTTCGGTTCTCATCGCCGACGACGTAGACCCTGGCGCGGGCGAGGAAGATACCCCGCGCATGAACACGCTACAACGGGTGAACGCCATTACTGTCAAGGCACCGTGGAGGGGCCTTATGTTCGTGGAAGTCAGGCTGGGGAACAAGACAGTGTTAACAATGGTAAGTGAGTCGTGCGTATGCGAGTGAGTTCAAGAGTAATTAGGTACATAGAGTGAGTGATTCCAATTAAGAAAGGGTCTTGGTTGTTAAGTCTGGTTGGATTTGGGGAAATTCAACGCTGCATAGGGATTTCGTTAGGGGAAAGTTAACGGAAAAATTAACCCTCTAACACCAAGAATGCCTTAAGACTTGACAAACTTTGGTAGCCCATCAGACAGTCCGCGAGCAAATCTGGGTTGAGTATGAACTCGAACCTTCACTGCCTCGAACGGGCAGAGTGCAACATCGGCTATGAGCTCAGTATAAGCGGAACCAGCAAGGTAGATTAAAGCAGCATATTTCGGGCCAGAAATGTCGGAGTAGTACTTGAAGAGCTCATAAAATCCAAACTTACAAGCACCTTGAGCACTAAAGCCACGTAGGGTAGGCACCCAACCGCTGAAGAAACCTCTCACGCCCTGCTCCTTTAGCAGAATTATGAAACCCAATGAGATGCTCTTGTACTTTGCCAGATCAATATGCATATTGCCCTTAACGAGGTCAAGAGGAGTGACGGTCATGTGAGTGAACCCACAGGTGAGGATCCCCCCTGGCCGTACAGGCTGCGTAGAACGCCGGCGAGTACATGTCGATCTTGTCGGGCTCCGCCGCAGCGGCAAAGACGATCTGCCTTGCCGGAGCGGCCTCAGAGGAAGCCGAATACGCGGGGAGAGCATGGAGGATCCGGTCGAGTTCTTGACATCAGGCCAATCCATGGCGTTCTCGCCTTTACATCGGAAATAACCTCTGGTTTCACCGCCTTTAGTACCTCGTGAGTCTTGTATATCTCGATCGACTCCAATGTCACGATCGCCGATGATGCAAGCCCTGAGAATGTGGAAGCTAATATCACGAACACGGCGGAGATCGCGGACAGTGCGGCGAGGATCGCCATAACCAGTTTCTTGGAGCTCGATCGATGCAAACGACGATGAAAAAGGTGTCGTTTACGAGCTGAGAAATGTTTGCGTGAGGAAACAGAGGAAGTTGGGGATGAGGGAGTGGCGCAAGGACTGATCGGAGACCGCCATGGATTCACAGAGAGATAGAGAGAGAGATCGGTCGAACGAAGAGATCTTGCATTCGCTTGGCGGAAGCGGCTTCTCTCTTGGAAGCTTCGAAGAATTGCTTCCTCAGACAAGGGATGTGCTTGGGTGGAAGCTTTCCGTGCTTCTTGGTCATGGAAATGGAGAAGTCCTCGATCTCCTTGAGCTTCATCTGGTTCTGCTCAACCCTCGCGCAGATTTTGTTGACCCAGTGCTTGTAGTGGTCGAGAGTTACGGTTCTTTCAAAATCTTTGCTCTTCCATGGATCGAGAAAGAGAGAGCTGTACGGAAGCGGAATCGAAGAGCGAATCGGAGGAATACCAGAAGCGCTGAAGCACAGAGTTCGATCTTAGAAACCCAGAAGAATCAAGAACACGAAGAGAATTGTTATCTCCGGTGAAAAACCAGAAAACAAATAAACAACTACTTGATGATCAGAGTGAGAGTCCATCGGCGATCTTGAATAATCGCACGATTCGCTACGTTCTTGCTCACAACTTGCGATTCCATATTCATCATCAAAATCGAAAAAAGTTGCAGAAGGCAAGAAGAAGAAAGAATCAGGCTTGAAAAACAAACCCGATATTGCGCTTCCCTGAGTTCCTGGCCGTGATCTGATGAACTTCCTTCTTTGAATTCGAAGAAAAGACCAGCCAATCCTCTAGGCAGGAAGGAAGAATATGATGAAGGCTGATGTAGAGCTCTAATGGCGGAAAACAGAGATGATGAAGCTCAGACCCAGCGCTTCAATGGCTGAAGCTTTCTTTCCCGATCACTTGACATGCCTCTTCTCTCCCGTGCTCCAAACTATCCAAGATTGGCCGGATCAGGGATGATCGAAACAGAAGACTAAGAGGAAGAAAACCAGAGATCGAAGATCGAAGCTTCAAGCTCAGAGACGACAACGGCGGAAGCATTGCTCTGATACCATATTGAGTTTCTGAGTAAAACTATAAAGAAAAGATAGAGAGAATTCAGGAATGAACATCTGAGAATCTCATTGATAGTGAATGAATCTGAATGATTCTATTGTGTTGTGTTACAAAGTGATTACAAGAGTTCCTTTTGCCTTTATATATAGGCAATATAACATGGCTTCCTTATCTTAGTGTGAACTCAATCTATGATTCACTCTATATTCTTAATATATACTAGTGGACGGCACCGCGCTTCGCGCGGTGGTGTTGTATTTCTTTTATTTATTTGGATGATATATTAAATAAGAAGAAATACATGAATGTTAAACTCACTAAATGCTTAATTTTATTTTCTAACTTGATGATTTATAGTGAATATGTATATATAGAAGAGTTTGCTGAAATTCTAATAAAAAAAAATTTATTTAAATTAAGAACATATATTTGTTAACTATGGTTTAAATCGGTGAAAAATAAAATTCAAAAATATTAAATTTTATAATTGGGCATAAATAAATTGATGTATAAGTTAAAAAAATTCACTCATATTGAAATCAGGGCGTAAGTGTAACTCATATGTGAATTACTAAGTTGGCAAAAAATATCAATATGGTCAAAAACATATTGAGAACATTTATTATTTAGACTATGTATTGTAATCGAAATGCACCGATATTATTTATGAATCATACTCAATCACAGGTAAGGTACCATTTGCTTGTGTATTTTATTTGTGTTAAAAATATTAAGAGAAATAATGAGACATGGATTTTCTCCTCTTCGAATTGTTGATAATAATTTTAGATAAATATTTGAAGTAATGAAACATAAAACATTGTCTCAATCTGTTCTCAGTTTGTAGATAATTACATTCTTTTTTCTTTTTTTTTTCTCAATGAGAGAATTATGTAGGATTAATTTTCACTTTCTTGCCCAGTATGATAAAGACCTAATCCTGATACGATTAAATTTTACAATAAAAAATAAATAAAGATATCAAACACTTGCTAATTATAGACCGGAAAGCCGCTACTTAAAAAATAACTCGCTGATCGTAGCCCTTGTAAAATATTTAGTACAATATAATATAAGTTAACAAAACCTCACTAACTGTATATTGGAAAGCTCCTATCGGAAGAAAGGAACGAAATTGTCCGGGTCCCTGTCAAAAATTATAAAGAGAGAGACACATGATTCACCAACGAAAGAAATAAATTCTCACTAAAAGAGACAATGATAAAAAAAAGATATGGAAAAAAAAATTAGCACAATAAATTAAAGATATTAAATACTCACTAATTGTCAACCGGAAAGCTACCATCGGAAAAAGGAATCAATGATCGTAGCCCCTGAAATTCATATAAAAAATTCATTAAGTGCAGACCGAAAAGCCCCTACGAAAGAAAAATATCACAATTAAACATGTCAAAAACTCGCCAATTATACACCTAAATGCTGCCACTTGAAAAACAAATCGCCGATCATAGCCCCCTATATAATATTGAGTACAATAAAAGATATAAAAAACCTCACTGTATATTGGGGCGCTCTTATCAGAGAGAGAAGGAAAAAAAAAAACGTCGACCCCCGTAAAATAATATAAAGAGAGACACATTTTTCATTTTGGCTGCAATCTATGAGATTATGTATCTCCATATATATACACGCACAAAGACTTTTTATATTCTAACTTGTTGTATTTAATCAGATACACCGATACGTTAAATTATGAAAGAGGAATAAATTACATGCACTTAGAATGGGATTAATGATTACAATAATCGTAGTGATAAAATACGTTATGATATCTTCCTTCCTTCAATAATCTTTTGAAATTCCTCTTTTATCGATCTAATAATTAAAATACGTTATGATATCTTCCTTCCTTCTATAATCTTTTGAAATTCCTCTTTTATCAATCTATTAATTAGATACATCCTTCAAATTCTATATATGTCAGATATATTGTTTATAAAATGTTAATTTTTGAAAACTATTAAACTATTTATATAATGAATTTAAATGATGAAAAATATCCTAATCCAAAATCTTATAAGAAAATCTTTGTACCGTATAAACCTAAAAGTCTACTGTAAAGTGTTAAAAACTACCAAAAATTAAAGAGAAAAAAAGTAATGTATGAAAGAAAACCAACTGTATAAATATAAAAGGTTGGAAAAAAGTAACACATGAAACGTTACATCTATACAAATGTATTTAATTTGCATGCACTATACACTCAGTGTATAATAAATACACAATTGAAGAAGACACCAATGTAAGATATTGTTATTAAAAAAATGTAAAAATTGAAAAAAATAGGAAATCAAAATCTTTGATTTTATAGAATGTCATGGCATCACTTGAGATTTTCTTTTTATATATATATAGAAGATTCTCTAATGTATTTAATATTTTGCATTGCCGAGACATTTGCAGATAGCAACAAAAATAAGCAGTTCGGGTTATGATTGCCGACCTTATTAATTATCTCATTTGACGACCCTAATAGTACGATGATATGGTACAATGATAACACAACTATTCTCTATTCCTATTTTCTTCTTAATAGTTTTTTAGATTTTTCATTAAAAATCTCATCTAGGAAATGTGCCATTTAGTGTCATTCGATAGCTTATATATTTTACAAACTAAATTTACATACAATTCTGTAAATGATCCAGTGAGTAATATTCTAATGTATGTATTAATTGACAAGTGAACGTAATTGTCATATAAACATGCTATCGTCTTAGTTTAAATTCCTATATTAATCATTATTATTATTATTACTAGTGGACCGACACCGCGCATTGCGCGGTGGTGTTGAAAATAGTATATAACTAAATAATTTTATTGTTTATTGTTATTTTGTTATTTAAAAAAAAGAAACATATTCATGTCAAACTAATTGTGACGCTGTGAAGTGTGATGTATTATTTTCATTTAATATAAATGTTCTTTCTAAATATTTATCTAAGAATAAATAGTATATTTAAATTCAATAAAAAAATATTTGTCGTGTAAGAGATTACATACGTAATAACAATGGAAAACTTGAAAGAATAGCATTCTTGTTGTCATAAATGGATAATATAATATTTAAAACTACTTATTTTAAGAAATAGCTATTATAGCACTTTCGTATTTTTTTATACAAAATTTACTATTAATTTACCTCTCCAACCCGAAGATAGAAAAAAAAATCGACTATCTTTGTTAACGGTGGAACTTTGTGTAGGGAAGAAGAAAAGAAAAATACATCACACTTTCATATTGATTTGGTAAGAATGAATACAATCGATTATGACTTTGGCCCTTATTTATAGAGCTCATTAATGAAGAGAATACATAAAATTACAACTCAATTAAAATACTCTAATCATATACATAAATCTACTAAAAAGTAAAAACTAAACAAATTAATTAAACCAAATAACTATTTCTTAAAACTAACAATTTATCTTAACAATCTTTGTCCATGTTTCGAATTTTTCGCTCATGTTAGCCTAATGTTTTTGGCTATCTCAGACAAAGATACCAGAATGTTTTTGTTTTGTGTGGCTATTTTGGGCCGGAATGTATACTATTTTTCTCAAAAAAGTACGGCGGTACTACTATTTAAAATATAAAGTTTTGAGTATTATTATTATTATATTTGTGATAACTTGAGTGCTAACTCTAATAAATTATAATGATGTTAGAAGAGTTTTCACAATCATTTTTTTATTTACTTCATTTAATTTCTACAATTATAATTAAGCTTAACGATCTGCGAATAATTACTTAACATGTAAATTTAGTAGTTTTTATTTCACGCGGATAGTGGAAAATGAAAGTTTTTTTTAAGATGTATGTAAATTGAAAAAAACAATGGCTCTCATTGTTATTTTGCAGTATTTAACAAGTTAAGTTTATATATGTTAAATATGCAAACCAACAATGTAAAATTTCATTCCATGATTGTTATAATATTAATGTCTGATTGAATATTTTAAATATAATATACACTCGATAAATCAATGACAAAAGATTCTGGTTCTAACTTCTTACCCAATTAAATACATAATCAATCAATAAAACAATGTAATATCCTTATTCATACTTACTGTAAACCGCCAGACATATGTCACTTGCATTGATTATCATGAGAATGCAGTTGACACAGATCTTATATAAAACCGATGCCATGCGGAACATTATCCAGCATTGTTGCAAACTATCATTGTAGTTTGTCCAAGGTAGATAACAATAATATATCACGGAAATCTAAAACAAAAATTCATAGACTTACCTTTTTTTTAAGAGCGAATCTAACTCCGATAAAACATGGCTTACATCAAAATCACAATAAAAAAAAAATCAACATATCCGATGACAAGTAATAGATCTAACCAAATATCCGATGAACCTTTGTCGTTGATGTTTGAAACAATAATTCTATGTCTTCTTGAGATGACATGTCACACAACAACAAAACATGCCATTACCGTATAATTATACTGATTTCACACTAACTAAAAAAATGAAAGACTGAAATGAAGAAAAAAATCAAAGCAATAAGCTTTGAACATCTATATATGATAATTTTCTTTATTAGAGTAATAAGATTTTGAACATTTGTATAGGATAATTTCCTTTGATAGATAAAGAAAAAACAAATGCTAATGAAACACTGAAAAAGAAATATACGATTCTTCAATGTATAAGTCGAAATTATTAAAAAGGTTCTTATTGTATCAAACATGGTGGACAACATTTTCCAATGAAATATAGAAAGTTATTCTTAATTAAAATCTCGAAGTAAATCCTATCAATAAACATAAACTCATAGAAAAAATCCAAAGACTCATTGAGAAACTGAAGTTCTTCGACGTCAAGAATCCCCGCAATTAAAGTACTCGTTGAACGAAATTTGACCCCATAAACACAACGAACATAATCGTATTATTTCATTTTCTAGTGTATATGTTAGTTTAGATATCCATCAAACATGTCATGTGCATCACTTAACGGTCAAGTATTCTCCTAAATCCATTAAAAATGTTTTATGAACGTAATTTGGATGGAACAAAATTGACCAAACTTTATATTTTCAGTCTCGAATTCATTAAAAACATCTATTTAAAGTCATAAAACAATAATTTTACATATTACATACCTTTTTAAGATGGCAGTACTTACTTATTCTCGTCCCGTCTCTGTACTTTGAAGACGAAACCTTGAAGAAGCAATTGAAAAATTACCCAATGACATCAATGTAAGAATAAACACTCTTTTTTAGCACCACTATAAAAGAATTTGCACATATAAACCTTATAGAAAGACTAAATTATTATACTTTTTTGAAGTTTTTAATCAACTTATCAAAAATTATTTGGATAGACATAAAATGAGAGACCTTACAGTTTCATCACCAGAAGTAAAAAATTTCCCCATAAAATAATACTCAAACAACAAATCCAAACCAATAATGTTAACTTTTCTGATTAATCAAGATATGAAATCGAATACACTATACTCAATTTTCTTGTTTACCTTATTGTAATACTTTATTTTAAATAATACCTTAATAAATAAAGTTTGAATCTAATGAGACTTGTGTGAAAGCCTGCTGAATCAAGAGTCTAATTTTCAGGTTGAAAACAACTAAATAGGGTGATTAATTTGCTGACGTCTAATCACTGCACCAAAGCATCGCATGAATTACTCTTAAACTCGAGGAAAAACAACAACAAAAAATAGAAAAACGAAAAACACACACCAATCAACAAAGAAAAACAAAAAAAATCCACACGATGAGAATCAATTTCAAAGTTCTAAACAGAGAGACTCACAACTATAGAACGTCGGGAATTTTTTTGTGTTTTTTCTCAGTCTAGTGTCCCTAAACCTTTTTATCGTCCCACACCTATGAAGATATTTAGCATTTATATACATTAAAAAACCTTAAATTTAAGTTGCTTACTGTAAAAAATAAAAAAAAAATCAAAACAAATTTAAAGCATTAATACAGAGATTCACCATTAATGAACGAAATTAGAGTCATTTCCTATATGTGATGATGAACAAAAGAAAACGAAAAAAAGCACCATCAAAAAACAAAATTACAAAAATCATTGATTAAGAAGAAAAGAGAGAGGGACCTTGATGGAGATTAAGACGTGGTCCTGCCTCCGGATCGAGATGTGAGATCGGAGCACAAAACGAACCTAAAATCAGGAAGATCTGAGCAGAACACAAAGAAATAAGAAATAAAATCTAAAAATGAATTTCATTAATTTAATTTATCAAACAGTTTTCAATTCAAGAATAGGATTTTTATGTCAATGATTTATCAAGTTACACAACAACAAAGTATTCATGTTATAAGGAATCGGTTGCACTATTCGCTTCCTTCCAGTTGCCAAAAACGACGCCGCTTTTCTAATGAAACCCAGAAACCAGTAATTTACCGAAAAAAAATTCATAGCTAAAATATACCTTGTATTTTAAGAAATTGAAGGGAGTATCCTCGAATGACTTAGTGAATCTTTTTTCAATGTTCTTATATATAGTGGGTATACAATTTTGAAATTAGAAATAAATACATTACGGAATAAACTTAGAAGAGATCATTACCATTAAATTCAACTATTTGAAATTTAGTTATTTAGTTAGTTATGTATATATTGAATATGATCATATCTAACTGAAAAATAAATGGTTCTGTAATAGAAGAAGAACTGAGTAGAATATATAATATATTGAATATGATCATATCTAGCTGTAAAATAAATGGGTCTGTGATCAAAGAATAACTGAGTAGAGAGAGAGAATTCAAATAATCTGAAGGAATATGGATTGTGGAACCGTAAACAACAAAATCACAAACAGAACCGTAAATCACTAAGAAAGAAATAAAGTTAAATACCAGAGAGGCGGAAAAAGGTGCATAAGCGGAAGGGCGAGGTCGTAAAAGAGGATGTTTCTAACTCGCGCCACCAGAGAGAATCAGCAAGAGTCACGCGCGTCGCCAGACACCGTAGAAGCTACCGAGTCACGTGGCCAGGGAGAGAGAATCGTTGAAGGGAATCCACTCCGGTTAACCGGAACAATAATTATTTGGGCGGGAGACTGGAAGCTTGTTTGAAAAGGCAAAAAGCAGATAAAATCAATATTTGTTCAAAACAAGAATAGTAGTATCTGAACTAAGAAGTTCCGAAAACAGATTAAACGCGGAATATGATCAAAACAGAAATAGTATTTATCTGTTCTAAAAAAGTTCTACCAATTGATCAAAATCGGAATCTAATCAAGACATAAATACTAATATATGTAGTTTTATTCTAAAAATGTTCTGAAAATCAATCAAACCCAAAATCTGATCAAAACATAAGTAGTAATACTTGTTCTAAACAAATTCCTAAAACCGATCAAACCCGGAATACGATCATAACATAAGTAATAATATTGTCAACCTGTTAAACTTGGAATAATGAAACCTATTGTAGATTTTTGGGACACTACAACTATAGTTTAAGAAATAATATTTCGATTAACCAGTTTTGCGAATAAATCACTGCTAACAAAGTGGCGATCAGTTCTTATAATTCAATATTATATCAAAAAATCAGTTTAATTGCTTGCTCTTTTAATCTCTTTGGTCCCATTACTATATTGGATAATAAAAAAAAATTAAGCGACAAACCTGCAAAAACCTTCGCTTCTGGGAGAATCCCAATCAACCAGCGGCTTGAAGAATGTGTAGCGAGAGTGAGTTCTGAGAAAGCAAAATTTCACAACCTACAATCGATAAAAAAAAAAATCAAAGAAAAACCAATCTTACCCATCCGAATCAATAAAAAACAGTGACTCGACACGAACATACCTAGAAAAATTTAGAATCTGGGAAAATCCCGATCAAGTATAGAGCCAATAGAACCGGGACCAGAAATCTAAAGAAACAAAATCCAACCTTCAAAGCTAAATCGAAACCGCAAAACAAAAGTATGAAGCCAATAGAACCGAGCAATCAAATTTGCTGGATCAAATTGAACAAAACATGGTATAAAGATAAGTAGAACTCATTCCAATCACAAATTATATTAACTATAACTAAGCAAAGAGTTCTTAATCTAAAAAATAAACAAAATTACATATAAATAATCAAAATTAAGAACTATAGGGGTGTGTCTAAAATTTCCAATCGTGGACTTTTCTCGAACGGTTATAGTTCTTACGAAATAGTTTTACTACCTAAGAAATTCAAATAAAACTGTCCAAATACAACTGCAAAGAAATTCATGCAAAAATAACCCAAATTCAACTCCAAAAAGAAAAAGAAGAAAAGAGATGATGAAAAATAGCCCAAAAATTGATGATATGCTAAAGTTAAAGATCATTTAGAGAGAAACTAAGGAAAAACGATGAAACTGAAGGAATTACTTACTTCCTGTCCACTGTCGCAACTATGTTTTTTACTCTGTTTCGGCCGTAGAGAGAAGGACAGGGGCGGTTGTTGTGTGACGCTTTAGGCTTCAACCTTTCATCGACATTTTTGGTGATCTTAGTTGATACACATAAGAAAATTCTAACAAATTGTTCTTAATTCAGACAATATAGTGAACAGTTGGTGATATATCAAAATACATGTTTGACGGGAAGGAATTCAACGGACTAAAATGCACCCAAAAAAAAAAAAGATAGAAATTAAAAAACAACTCCATATAAATAACATTAACGGTAATTCAAATACTTAAAATCTAAAACTTCAATACAGACCTTCAATATATACAGAGTTTGGAGGTTGAGAGGAAAATGAAGGGTAGGGCTGGAAACCAAAGGCTATGTGGCGAGGCGACTGGCGGTGGGCTCCTTGAAGAAACTCGGTAGTCTCACACCCTTGCACAGAGAGATTTGGGAAAGAGAAGAAGCGCAGAAACGGTTACTTCGGTCATGGAGGTTTGATATGAAGCATGATTTGTGTTCGAAGAGGCATGTTGGGGAGTCGCAACTGTTTCGGGCGAATCGACACGACGACCGATACTCAAAATATTTTTTTGTTAAATTAAAAATAATTCGAAAAAAGGAGAAAAAGGAATGGGATCAAAAAACGTTGTTTTTTAGACATGATTTATATATATATATAGATTATTAATGATAGTTTATTTTTAGTGTATTTTTTTAAGGTTAATTCATATTTTTATGCTATTTATTCATGGTGTTGACATTAGGTGGTTCCCTATTTCTATGTTGTCATTTATTGGTGTAGTTTTTATAGTGACAAAGGTAACGTCAGACCGAAAGCATCCAAAGTTAAAGCTTAAAACGATAGAAAAGACTATTTATTTTCTTATTAATGTTTCACTCATTTTGGGTGGATCCTTCGACCTTACACTTATTTTTTTATTTTTCTTTTATGAATATGATAATCTATATATATAATAGGAAATTTATTACAATAAATTGATAGGCTAATTATAATTAGTTTGGAAATGGAGAATCTTGCAATTTTAAATTTTCACAATTTTAGATTTATTTTTATTATAATATATCCACCATTCATCCACTACATCATATGGTATGTTATAAATTTCATCCTAAATGATATGTTATAGATTCATTGGTGTAATTGCATGGTACAAATTTCATTAGTGTAATTACATGCATTATTATTTTAAACGAATAACACAAATGCATTGAACAACAACTAATAGTGTATATATATAAATAAGTAAATCTTTTGAACGTAGGAATTCTATATATATAATTATTATTTTTTCAAGATTGAGATAGCAATAGAGAATCAAAGGAATTCTCTATTCATATTTTTTGAGAATTTTTTTTTATATATAAAAAAAATCAACCATTTTATACTTTGATCTAACACATATCAAAGTAGCATTAATTTATGATTTTGAAATTATTTCTTGATCAACCATTTCAGCAAGGTGACATCAAATTTATTACACTTCTTCATGTTATTCGTTTAAATTTTCCTTTCTCAGTATATTTCAGGGCTCCTATAATTGCAATGGATTTTCATTAATGTTGATTTGTCGGTGAGATTCTTTACCTATTTTTTTTTTCAAGCTTAAGCTTATGTATTGGGATTTTATTTTGCTTAGATATTGATAATTTCTATGAAAATATATATTGTGAGTTCTGATAAAGTCCATAGGTACATCTCTTGACTTTTCTATTACCATTCATATTACTTTTATTTGTGGCGATAAACCAAAATACAATCAAGAGAATAAAAAAGCTGTAAAGTCATTTGATTTGGTAATCTTAGTAATTTTTTGTTTTACAAGTAGTTTATATGGTATTTCTCTTATAGGTTTTTAGTCGATTCCACAATATAATATTTTCTTTTTTAGTTTATTTTTTATCATTGTACAATGATTTTGTAGATTTTATTTTTGGGCATTGTCTAACTTCTATTACAGTGGTGAGATTTTAATTTTATGGATTTTTTTCAATATGTTAGCCTTTTAACCTTTTTGGGTTTTGCAATTATTACTTGCTAGATTTCAGTTTCAATATTTTTTTTTCCTAAGAATTGCTCTCTGTGCTCGGCCTTTGACGTCCCGAACAAAAGAAATTGCATCATCGTTACTACCAGAGACGAGAATGTTGCAAAACTAGCTGTTCGTGGCGATGACGACCGAATTCATACGCCGAGAACCCTGAGTAAAGAAGAAAGCTGGCAATTGTTCTCTAGATTCGCGTTTTCCACCGAAAAGCCCGCGTTTGAGGAAGTGGGTAGGAAGATTGTGGATAAATGTGGGAGGCTTCCACTCTCAATCAAGACAATGGGGGCGTTGTTGGCGACGAAGGGCACACTGTTGGAATGGTCGGAGGTGTTGAACAGCTTCCACGGCTCGGAGAAGGTCACAGGGAATGATCAAGTAATTGAAACTCTGCGGGTTAGCTACAACGAGCTCGACGCTCACCTCAAGCTCTGTATGCTGAGCTTCTCTATCTACCCGGAAGACGCCGACAAAAGCGCGGAGCAGGTTATCCTAATTCTCGGTAGATATCAATTTCTTTTTCCCTTAAATTTCTTACACGCCATCTTTCTCTTCTTAGCCGGGCTCTCCTAATTCTCAATGGGAGGTTGCACGTTGTGGGGCTTATCTTTTTATTTTCTTTTTGTTGATCTCTTGAATTTTTTGCAGGAAAACAATTACAAAGAGATAGCTTACAATTCTAATTTTCTTATAACTTCTCATTTCAGTGGTTACTGAATAATTTGCAGCAGCAGAGTTTAATTGTTTTTTTTTTTTTCTTTCAAAAGGAACACGCGATTATTTCAAACTTCATCAATTTTAAGGAAATTTGATACTTCATAATAATTTATCATGAAACGAAACAATGCTAATTTTATATATTATTGTTTTCTTGCTTGCAAATGATTTATCAAATTTGGACAAATTTTTCTACTGGACATCCCTATTTATATGTTCAAGATAATATTTCTAATGTGAGTCGTTTTACATTTTTTTTAAAATATAATATAATTTTATACATATACGTGTGCTCATTTTTAACATAAAAACGACCATCAAATTACTAAAAAGTTTGCTCCAAATGCATTGCTTACAACCCTAATAAAAGATATTATTTCGCCACCGCGCGATTATCCACTAGTTATAAACTATATAACCTTCAATATCTTATATATTATTTATTTTGAATACGCTTAGACTTTTAATGCCCCTTAGCAATATAAACAAAGATTTGAAAGATGAAATACGTAAACAATCTCTATTTTACCCCCTTTTTTTTTTCAATCTCCATTACAGGCTTTGCGCAATTATTCTAAAGGAATCATAGAGATTCAATTCTAAATTTGGTGTTTTCTTCTATGAATAGATATGATAAAGTGACAAACAAAGCATGGAGACAATATTATTGCAACTAAATTAAAAAGCAAGTCATTTTATGTTTTCTTCAGTTATATGCATGCTTAAGGTCACGTCATGCATTCCTATGTATAATCAAATTGTGACTATATGTGAAATCAAATGAGTAATTGACACTATTTATTATCTTAGTTTAAAAATTAAAAAATATTCAGCCCTTCTTTATTATGGATGTGTGGATATGACCCCTCTACTTCAAAAGTAGCGAGTGACTATATGATTATAGTTTTTTAATTAAAAAAATATCTAAAAATTATTTTGGTTAAGTGAAAATTATTATTTTTTACTTAAAAAAGAGCTATAAATATTTTAAACATTCTTTTTATTTTATTTAAAACAAACCTTTGAATTTTACACTAATTGAGAGTCAAAGCATAGAACAACAAAAAAAGAGACGTAGAAATTTGAAGATCTAAGTAAATGCATAAAACTTATTACAAAAACAAAAGTAATATTACATCTCATTATAAATATGTCTTTTTTTTTTATCATGCAGACCACAATATTGTTGCCTATAAAATATTGGTATTTAATTAAACAAAAAGAGCTAACTTACAGAACTACTGCATAGTTTTAAAATTTGTTGCTTTTGTTTTATTTTTGTTATAGGTAATGTTCTAATATTAATAATTAATATACAACATGTTTAATAATCCACTTTATTAGTTTTGGACGTACTATCCAATTCTTATTGTTAGTTATTTTGTGAATCATATTTTAATTATGCATTGGACATACCATTACATGAATAAATCAACGATTATTGAGTTTGTTTTGGATATAATTATATCGAATACTACACATGATTTATATAATTAAAAATATAATAGTTTCATTTAAATTAAAGAGACTATTTTTTCGCTGACATATTTATAACTAGGAGCGGACTATAATATACTGCGCAAGTTTATGGGTAATAGTTTAGTATTGATTAAAAAATGTGCCATTGTACTGAAATGTACATATTTTTTAGCTATTTCTAGGGAGATTAAATACTTAAAAGTTTAAAACCTAAAAGTATTCGAAGTACAAAGTATATGTAGCCGCAAGGACTATCATATGTACCTTATTTATATAGTGCAACTGCATTTGCCTTATTAGTGAAGCTATGTGATTTCTTTTCGCGTGGTGCTGTCCACTAGTTTTTCGGTAAGACACGGTATTTTGATTAAGAAATCTGTAAAGAAAATTCATAGGCAAATACAATATATAAACCTGTGAAGGTTTCTCATATTAATAGCTTCAATTGCCTATTAATATTTTTCATATTTTAGACTTCCCCGTGGTTTTTTATTTGAAGCACATTCTACTATTGTGCCTTCTTCAATTGAATGGTTGTTGTGTTAAAGTGAGTTAATATATAATTGTTCTCGTATACATTTAAAAAAAAAACGTTCTCATATTATATTCTTATTGGAAAAAAAAAACTAATATAACACTTCGCCGGCCTACTATATATAATATAATATAATATAATATAATATATATATATCATATTAAGCGTCATATGAATTATAAAATTGTAACTATTGAGGTATATTTTAAAAATATAATTCCATTGGCCTTTTTAAAAAAATAAAAGATGGGGGTTCATAATCTTAGAATGCGAGTCTGAGTTTCAGAAAGACTGACACTCAAGGAACGCAAAATAAGAAATGGGGCTCATGGTAATATAAATATGATTGTATGTTACAAACAAAGGAAAAAAAGAAATAAAGAGCAGAGAACTAACGAAACCGAAAGTTCTCTCTCATACAAATGTCATCGTTAACAAAGGAATCGATGAAATCAGGGTGGGAAGCCCACCAATGGTGACCCGAACATTGAGCCCCATAACTAGCTAAGGCATCAGCCGCTCTATTTCCTTCTCTATAAATATGGCTTATCCTGAGCTGGATAGTCTCAAGGAAACGAAGACATTCGGACCACCGAGCTCGCAATCTCCCTGGAACTTCACGCGATTGTTTCTGGAATAGTTGAATAACGTAACTAGAGTCACATTCGAGCCACACTTTCTCCCAATGGAACTCCTTAGCTTTTTCAATGGAAAACATAGCGGCAATCAGTTCAGCTTCAAATGCAAAGGCAGAATCAATACGGAAGGCGAACGAGCCATGAGGGAACCTTTGGTAGGTTGTGAAAATGCGTCCAGCCCCAGCTACACCTGGAGTACCAAGACAAGAGCCATCAGTATTGCATTTTAACCAAGATGCGAAGGGAGGAAGCCAAACTACTGAAATGATATTTGGAGCTTTCTTTGGATGAAAATCTACCCCAAAAAAGTCTAAAGTCCTTGAGTCCTCAGTAGTGCTTTTCAACCCCAGCATAAAGAAATTGGCCTCCTTTGTAAGTCGCCAAACATGTCTCAAGAAATTGTTAATGTTAGGAGTTTCATCTTGAAATAAACAAGTATTTCTAGTATGCCAAATCAACCAAATTGAAGAAATAATTGTAGTATTCCAAAGCGCAAAAACATGAGGACTAAGAATAACAGAAGATGCATTGGAAAGAAGTAGAGCAAGTGAACCTCATATGTTAATTGACGTTCGAAAAATATCAGAAATAGAAATCCATATCAAACCTGCGAAGTCGCATTTAACAAAGATTTGTTCTGAGTCCTCCACGTGATTGTTACATAACCGACATTTTGAAGCTAACGAGAACCTTTTTTTCTCCAAAGTAAGCTCAGTTGGAAGATATCCCAAGAAGGCTCTCCAACAAGTAATCGATCTCGAAGGCGGAAGAAATTCTTTCCATAAAAACTTTTGCCATTGAGGAAAAAAGTTATGATTAGAGCAAAAGATATTGTAAATAGATTTCACAGTAAAATGACCATCGTTACAGAGATGCCAAATACACACATCATCAACTTCCTCAATAAATTTGTAATTTTTTATCTCTTCGGAGACAGAAGCTGAGAGATTAGAAGGCAATTCCAATCATTATCATTTCGAAAGCCTGAGATTTTAGCTGTGAGATTCACTCTATTCCACAAGGGTATATTTTCTCTATCAGCAACACAAAGGTGTAACCAATCATCAAATCAAAAATTTCTATTTGAATGTTTATTTACCAACCAACGAACATTGTCAACAACAAGCGAAAAACATGAGTTTAGCGAACGCCAAATAGAAGAGGATATCGTGTTAGTTCTTAAAGAACCATTATCATTGAAGATCTGATTCTTTATCAAACTCAAGGGAAAAGAATTAGAACTTATAAATTGCCAAGAAAGTTTTCCTAGTATAGCTTTATTTAGGGCGGTCAAATTCTTTATCACAATACCACCTTCGGAAACAGATAAACAACAAATATCCCAAGGCACAGTAAATAACTTTCGTTTATCAATAGAACCACACAAAATAAAGTTTCGCACTACTTTTTCTAGTTTCGTGAGAAGATTTTTTGGCTAAGCATATATCAAAAAAGAGTGAAGAAAAGAGCTTTGAATGACAGAGTTGATCAAAGTAATTCTTCCCACCAAAGACAGAGTGAAACCTTTCCAATTAGAAAATTCACTCAAAATTTTATCCGCCGCAGATTGCAACCATTTTTTCCTCGGAGTGCCCTTAAATAAAGGAACTCCAAGATACTGCATTGGCAAAGATATTTGTTTGAACTTCAACGAATTAACAATACTTAACTTCCTGTTAGTTGGGACTTTATTACTAAAAAAGACCCCAGACTTAAACTTGTTGACGACTTGCCCTGCAAGAGATGTGTAAATATCAAAAACCCTAGAAATAGCACGCACATTACTCTTTGAAGCGGCACCAAATAAAAGAACATCATCAACATATAAAAGGTGTGAAGCGAAAAGAGTGTTACCAGTGTATCTAATGCTTCCCACTTGTTTTCATAAACGTATTTGCTAATGAGGCGGCTAAGAAAGTCTACAGCGATGACAAAAAGAAGAGGGGAGAGGGGGTCTCCTTGACGAACACCTCTTCTGCACTTAAAGTAACCTTTTGCTGATCCATTCAACATAATAGAGATCCTAGCCGATGAAAAAATCTCGAGAATCCAATCCCTGAATTTTAAAGAGAATCCGAAAGCTTCCAAAACATCAAGAATAAAGTCCCAATCCATAGTATTAAAGGCTTTCGTAATGTCAACCTTCAAAGCCATGTGACCTCCAAAATTCTTTTTATCCAGTAAATTGATTCCCTCACAAGTCGCTGCAATACAATGTGGAATATTTCGGCCCTTAACAAAGCCAAATTGATTTTCAGAGACAATTCCAGAAGCAATACCCGAAAGCCTTTCCGCCAAGATTTTAGTTATTATTTTGAAACAAAAGTTGCTCAAAACAATAGGTCTAAAGTTGTCAATCTGCACAAAGCCTTTAACCTTGGGAATAACAACCATTATACTTGAGTTTAGCCCCGTGGAATCGAGCCGCTAATAAAAAAAACTTTGAACACATCGACAAACATCAGAGCCAACAATATCCCAAAAAGCATGATAAAATTTTCCATTAAAGCCATCAGGACAGGGAGCAGTGGCCTTCAAATACATACATATTTAAGAACTCATACAAGAGATTATTTAAGAAGTTTAACTTTTAAAAAGAAAAGAAAAATTAAACAAAACAAAACAAAAACAAAAACATGTCGCTATTACTAAAGTCGATGTATATGTATGTATCGATATATGTATAATATATGCACGGTAAGAAAAGATCATACATATGTTTTTCTTTCATAAACCCTTTATATACATAAAAATTCTAAACTAATGTCACATTTTTATTTATATATAACCTCCTAAATTAGGTGACTTCGTATATCAATGTTAAGACTTTTGGTCTTACATATTATTAACATTTAATAAGATTTATATATATCTTAAGGGAAACTTCAGTTTGTATGCCCGGTGGAGTATGTGTTTTTGGAAAAGTACCCGAGTTAATAATATTACAAAATTATGCTCAAAATCTATTTTTGACCCTAATCTTGGGTTAACTTCACCATACTCTTCTCTCTCTATTTCCCTCTTTAACCCAGCTCTCGTCCTCCCTCTCTCTCTTCCCCCTCACTCTCTTTGTTAGCTTCCGACAAAACCAACGCCCTCTGACCCACGCTCAACTTCCGACGGACGAAATCCACGCCCACGCCGATGAAGCTCACACGTCGACCGTACCCACGGTCCACGGCGACTCTGAACTTGGCTGTCACTCCAACTCGCACTCCTACTTCGAAGCTGCGTGTATCTATCCTCCCCTCCGCGAACCCTAGACAATCTCTACAGACTTCAGATTTGATGATTTAGGGCTTCGATTTTGTTCATTTGTTGATTTAGGGCTTCAATTTTTTGCCTGAATTTTTTGTCTGATTTCTAAACCGAAAATAAACACTTTTTGCCTTTAGGCAAAAACTGTTTATGTTGATTTATTTTATTTTCAGTTTAGCATAAAGTATTTATGTTAGGCAAAAACTGTTTATGTTTAGGCAAAAAGTGTTTATGTTGATATATTTTATTTTCGGTTTAAACAAACTGTTTAAAAAAGTGTATGTTTAGGCAAAAATTATTTATGTTTAGGCGAAAAGTGTTTATATTGATTTATTTTATTTTCGGTTTAGCATAAAGTATATATGTTTAGCAAAAATAGTTTATGTTTAGGCAAAAAGTGCTTATGTTGATTTATTTTTATTTTCAATTTAAAAAAATTGCTTAAAAAAGTGTTTATATTTAGGCAAAAAAGTGTGAAGAACAAAAATGTTCATATATAGGCAAAAAGCGTATAAGATTAATCATTAGTGTCATAAAGCGATAATAATCCCATAAAACAACAACCGTTCGGCAAAAGAGACAATTATTATCTACTCGATCATATTCATTCCGTACTTAGTTGCACTAAAGTTAATAACATAGGTATTTTCACAACCAAAATATGAAAATCAACAACATGAGTACTTTCGCCAATAAATCCTCATAACAATACCAATGTTTTACTTTTGTGGAAGATGATAACTAACTAACCACTGAAGTGAAGCTTCGTAAAAAGATTTGCAGAAGAAGAAGCCATGATCGGAAAGCAACGACCATGTCTGCAACTCAAACTCAAAGGTGAAGAGATGAGCTATGTCGCTCGTCTCGCAAATCTCGTCCGGGACTTTACCGGAGCCGATTCGCAGACAGATCAAAGAAGTTCAAGCTTCCGAGATGACCGATCAAGCCTGGAATCACCCCTGAGATTCTGTTGTTCCTGAGTCGCAGCCTCATGAGGGAGCTGCATTCCCCTATCTCCGTCGGGATCGTGCCTCATGAGGTTCTGCCACGCGAAGAACACGTTGAGCTTCGTCAACCCTCCGAGCTCCGGTGGAATCAGGCCGGAAATCTGGTTGGTGTTGAGCTGCAACTGCTCTAAGCTCGTCGCGTTCAACAAATTCGAAGGAATCGAGCCCGAAACATTGTTGTTACTGATCATGAACTCGACGAGGGGTAACCTGTCCTAAAAACAGAGGAATCGAACCCAAAATCTAATTTAAAGACAGATCAATCGAATTTACATTAAAACCAGCTTCCAAAATCACTTTATCTATTTTGTTCAATCTTTGTAATCAAGAGTTCCTCCTCAAACTAAGTAAAATAACTTCAATAAATGAAACCTACACAATAATCAGACCTGCTTCGAATCACATGAAAACAATGAACATTACCTGCAAATAATCCCTGTTTAGAGCTTCCCAAAGAACCCTTTTGTAATGCGCATCCTTCTTGTTGTTCAGGTATTTGGCAGCCTACAGAACTGAAAAAAAAAATTAAACATAACTAACCTAAAATTCAGCCAAAAATGTAAGCCCCAAATCAACAACTGATCAAAATACACAAATAAATCGCACATCCCACAACCCTAGTAACTAGCGAGCAAGAAAAATCGTGAAGATTGAAACCTGAGACGATTTTTGGGAGGAGATTCGCAGAGGTGATAGAGAGGAGCTTCTCCGTCGATGGTTTGAATGGCAGAGCGTGAGTAGATTCGCAGAGTCACCTGCTTGGGTCGTCGGCCTCTCGGGAACGTAGGTCGCCTTGATCTCAATCATCGACGCCGGAGAATCGGAGAGAGGGAGAGAGGGGAAACCCTAAAATGAGGGTGATGGTCGGGAGCTGAGAGAGAGAAAGTGGGAGGGAGGAGTGAGGTCTGTCTTTTTTTCGAATAATTTTGTAATATTATTAAGTCGGATACTTTTTTCAAAAACACATACTCTACCGGATATACAAATTGAAGTTTCCCTATCGTATGTAATTTTATGTTTTATTGAAAAGTCATATGTGTATAATTCTTTTGGTTTGGTTGTATGTCTTTGGTAAAAAATAATATGAAATAGTGCTAAAATCATATATTATACATGCAAAAAATTAAGCGATTCATTGAATTCTTCAAAGTACTGCATTCATAGTTCAGTGCAGGTAGATTCGAGCTCGCCTGGAAAAGAGCTGACCGGAGCTCAAGCTCGACTCTGGACTTCACATTGAGAGGAGACTCCGAGGGGTCACACGCAGAGAGGACGCCGAACCTGGGAAGCTTCGCCGTAGAGCAGCTTTGCTGATCTGAGCTCGGTTGGAATCGCGATGGAGTGCCGGAGATGGGCTTCACAGATCTAGGAATGGCGTCGATGGAGCTCAAGCTCGCTGAGTTAGGGCTGAGGAGCTTGTCGCCGGAGAGGGACTGAGATACGCAGAGGACTTGCGGAAGCCGAGATTGACAGGAGAGCTTATGAATACCGGAGGAACACCGGGTAAGTTTGAACGAGTCGCACTGAACGGAGTCACCGGAAGAAGCGACTGAGTGCGCTCGGAGTGCAGCGGAGATAAGATCCAGCGACGAAGCTTGGGAATACCGGAGGAACACCGGGGAAGCAAACGATACCGGAGAGATAGCCGAAAAATGAACGTCCGACGGGAATAAGTCGGCGACAGCGGCTGAGAGATGGTTTTCTCGGAGGAGATCTGAGATCAAGTTTGCCGGAGAGATGCCGGGAACACCGGGAAAGCTTATGAATACCGGAGGAATAACGGGTAAGCTTGAGAGAACCGGAGGAACACCGGGAAGCACGCGTCACCAGAGAGATGGCCGGAGATGAATGTCCGGCGGGAACTCTACGGTGACGGCGGCTAGGGTTTTTTGAGCTTTCCTAAAGCACTTGCTCTGATACCATGTGAAAGTTTGATTGAGAAAGTTGTGTTTTCATTCATGAAATTGGTATTTACACACAAAGGCAAGAAACTAGAAATAACGGCATAAGTACCACAAATTTACAACCTATAATAAACTATACAATATTCTACACAATTTATTCAGTAAAAAGACCTTCTATCATATATCCTAATATCTAAAAAAATCATTGTCGTCGATCATATGGGAATTCCAATAAGCAAATAATTTGGCCAAAAAATGAAATCAAATCATAGAAAATATATATTTTTTACAAAATGAAACGTGGACGCAACTTAATTATATTTTGCTTCCTCATTTATGTACTACACAACTCAAATATTACGAGGTAGGTTTTTTTTAAAAACATCAACTGTCTCTTTTTATTAAAAAAAAAAATAATAAGTGAATTAGCTGCCAAATAATTAAGTAATGGTGGATCAAATGTGTTTTTCTCATAGAAGCAAAATAAAGTATGGGATATATGGAGTAGCTTTGATCAATCTAGAAAGCTAATAAGAAAACTTCATAAAATATCCTCCAATACACCACAAACTTTAAAATTATCTCTCAAGTGACAATTTAGGAATATTTTGGTAGTATAAAATTTGAAAAGGATGTTTTGAAATTATAAAAACTTGAGGGATAATTTTAGAATTTGTAGTGTATTGAAGGATATTTTATAATAATAAAAAAATCTACTAATATTAGATTCGTCATTACTGTCTAGAAAAACATTCCTAATCTGAAGTAAATACATTGCACCAATATTTAAAAGATATAATGAGACGACCTCTAGAATTTATCCTTAGCAATTGATCTGTCTTTCTCCGTAGGACTGAGCATATTAATCAATTAATAATTAAATGTATTCTCTTTATCATTTGAAATGAATTGGGATCTCTAACAATTGAAAGAGAGAAAATATTAAGACAAAGCCTACAATCAACAAATTAATTTCTTCAAAATCTATTATTGTATTTAATAAAATAATAATGAGCTTTTGCCAGAGTTAATTATTTTAATGCAAGAGTTGTAGACACGAATTAGGACCATTAAGCCTATAAAAAGGATCTCTAATCATCTTCACAACTCATAAACACTCTCTACTTCAATACATAATCATATACTTCCCTCGCCACAATTATTTCCTTACATAAACAAGAATGGGAGTTTTCACTCAGGAGTCGAAGCACAACTCCGCCATAGCACCGGCGAGCTTGTTCAAGGCCTTCGTCCTCAACGGCGATAACCTGATCCAGAAGGTCGCACCTCAGGCCATCAAGTTCACGGAGACCCAGGGAGTAGATTGTGGAACCGTAAAGAAGATGATCTTCACCGAAGGTTTGTTGATTTTCTCTGGTTCTATCTCTGATCAACTTTCGGAATTAATTAAGCAAGAAGAGTTATATGTGAATTTTGACATTTTAAATTTCAGGTGGCCAATGTACTTATATGATCGATAACTTCGACGAGGCAACCTTAAGCTACCGCCACACCTTGACCGAATTCGAGGGTGCCGCGCTGGCCGATAAGATCGAGAAGATCGAGAGCCAGATAAAGCTACTGGAAGGCAGTGATGGAGGCTGCACCATTAAGAGCGTGAGCAAGTACTACGTCGTTGGCGACGTGGACATCGTGAAAGAGCATGTCGAGGGCGGGAAAGAGAAGAGCATGAGTCTTTTCAAGCTCGTTGAGGAGTACCTCAAGGAGAACGAGGATTCCTACAACTAGGTGACCTTATAATCGTAACAATCGAGTCTGCCTTCCTTTATGTTATGCTTAATTTGTGTCCCATTTTCAGTAGTTGATTGTATTCCCTGAATAATGTCGTGTATTCAAAATAAGTTCTTTTTCACTTTTCATGTATAAGAAGGGTGCTTCAAAAAGATAAATAAAGATATTGTGTTGTTTGATACCTTGGTTTTAATATATTATAAAGCTTAAATTAACAAGCTAATCAATAAAATATATACTCTTGGTATATTAAATTATAGTTTTATGTGATGGAAAAAAAGGAAAAATATGTTAGGATCCCGGTAGACTGTAGTGTCATAATTTTAATTTATTTAGTAAGGATAGTTAATTTGCATCGAAAATTATTTATACTTTACGTTTCTAGTCCTTTATTATTTAATATTTAATATTAAAATTTGATAGTAAAAATCACTAATGCTACGTCGTTATAGCAATTTAATACACAGCAATAAATTTGGTGGTATTATAAAACAATTTATAATTTTTAACCAAATTTTATCTTAAATGTTAAAGTGCTAAGAGTATGTAACACTATGGGTTTTTAACCCGAATTTGAACATTGGGTATTAAAGTGCTAAAAAAATATAACATTTGAAACATACATAAGGGCTAAACCTAGTGATGATCATAACTAGAAAAAAAGATAAGACATATATTCATCCGGATAATGTATTACATAGATAAGGGCTATCTCGGTAGTTGAGTATTGAACTTGTTTACACAAACTCAAGCCCCACGATATACAAAAAAAAATCAAGAAAACGCTCACCTCGCAAAAAACGAAAAACTTATATTTTAGATTTTAATACTTGCTTACTCGAACAACCACGGGTTACACTCTTCAAAAGGAGCAAGAACCTCTCTGGCTGGCGACGTTGAGTTCGGGACAAGGCGATGGACTAACCTGAACGGAAGCTCCGGCCACCTCAGAACACTCCCACGTAGGAATCTTGTCAGCGGATGTCCCTTGGAAGTTTATGTTTTCGAGGCAGATTCCGCTGATGGGAGATTCTTTGAGGCCCTGAACGAGGCCGGCCTGAACAACTCCGCGACCTCTAAAGCCTTTGAACGTTACTCCCTTAATTACGGGAAGGGCCTTCGGGTCGAACTTGTCGTCGGGATGGTCACCAACGTTGGCGGAGATCTTGATTGCTTTGTCGGCGCCATCAACGTAGAAGTCAGAGAAAGTGATGTTGCTAATGATACCTCCGCGGCCGACGTTCGTCTTGATGTGGACGGCGTGAGCTACGTTGAAGAGGTTCATGTGCTCAACCAGAACGTTTGAAATTCCACCGGAGGCTTCGCTCCCGATGCCGACTCCAGCATAAGGATTTGACCCCGTCAACCTACGCACAATGATGTTGTTGCTGGGACGCCCATAGGCAATCCCGTACTGGTCCCACCCGCTCTTCACCGCCACCAGATCGTCTCCTGTGTTCATGTAACAGTCCTCTATGCACACGTCCTGACACGAGTCTGGACACCCGTGTCAACAAACAAGGGTCAAATACCGGTTTTCGCACGCTCACAACTGTGTGTAGGATAATTAAATGCTTACCGACATCAACTCCATCGGTATTGATAGAATCGTGCGGAGCCAATACGGTGACATTGCGAACAACAACATTGCTGTAAAAAATTAAAAAAAAAAAAAAAATTAGGCTTTTTAATTTACAACGAATCTTCAAAAACTTAAATCCGGCATTCAGACAGGGAATGCGGAAAACAAATTATAAGCTTTATTTTGATTTACTAAATATGTAAGAAATTAATGCAACATTTTTTTAGGGGAGTTCTTTTCTTTTCTGTTTTTTTTTTTTTTTGGTCTATTAATCTTGAAAGTCATAGATATAAGTTCAAATGCTAACAGTAGATAAACACGAATAAGTAACACTCGTTCTGAGATGTAAAAATATAAAACGGGTGTCGGTTTTTACTTGCAATAAACAGGGTGGATGTTCCAGAAAGGGGCGTCTCGGAAGACGACATTAGTGATGAGAATGTTTTTGGAATTCATGAGCTCGAGGAGACCGGGTCGGCTGAATTTCAGAGTTTTTTGCCTCCACATGTTCCACCACATACTACCTTGCCCATCGATCGTGCCATTTTCACCTGCCAAATCGAATCGAATACTCTTCATTACAAATCACAAATCAAAATGCGAAGTGTATTGAATTGGCAAAAAGGAATGAAGTTCTACCAGTGATTATCACATCATCGAGTCCGTCTCCGACAATGAAGCATTTGTACCGTGGACCGGGAAGCTCTCTCCCTCTTCCATAAGACGGCAATGGTGCCACTAAAGGCCAATTCTCAACATCCTGCAGCGTACCAACTAGTTTAGACATTAATAAAATTGTAGATAAAAGGTTCTTCTACTAAGATTTTGTTTAGGTATAAGATAGAGTGAGTACTACGTACTAAAGTAGTGCTTAAGTTATATACGCAAAATGTACTTCTCGTTTTTGTTCCGGAATGTAATTTTTTTTATTAATTTGGGACAAAACCTGCGCCCGCTCATGTCTGTTTGAACGAATACCGGTAACGACTACTTAATAAATTTGGGACATGGTCACGTCACCAGTAACTTCCGGCTCTTTGAAGTGAAAAGAAAAAAGAGGATTGAGGAATAAATTTACCACAAATTATATTTTTGAGAAGTCCCAAGTAATAATATAATTCCAACGAGAAAAGAAGATAGGGAAAGACCTTGGTGGCTCTAATGACTGCTCCTTTGGCAAGAAAGAGAGTCATGTGACTGGTGAGGTTGAAGGTTCCAGAGAGGAACACGCCTGGAGGCACGTAGAGGGTCGTGCCACCGGGGTTGTTCAGTTTTTGTATCTTCAAAACAGCATCTTGGAAGGCCTTCGTGTTCAACGTCTTCCCGTCTCCTACAGCGCCAAAGTCCGTTATCGATATATTGGCTTTTCTCTGTTTCATCGGTACAATTCCCGAGCAAGTCACCTCGTCTTGCGCTGAAACCACCGACGACATGAACACCAACGCGGCAACCACCGCCAAATCTACTCTTCCAACCATTTTATTTTATTTTCTCTATGATCAAATACAAAGATCAGTTGATTATGGAGTTTCTGTTGTTGTGGCTATATATATAGGCCATACAAATACCTATATATATTTTAACCAGTTGAGATAATTAATAGCAAAGAAATGTGGTTATAAAATTATTTAGTTAATAGAGATATATATAGACTGTCCAAATATACATGACCTAACGATTGACTCCTAAAAACCTGTATTAATCGGTTGAGATAATTGTCAAAGGCTATTGAGAAGGGGTATCAAGTTTATATTAGATGAATTGGTGGCTAAAATAATCATGTTATTAAATTTGGTGCAATTAAAAGTTCTTATATCAAATTGTTGGTAGCAAAAATACTCATGCTATTGACTTTTGGCGTAAGTGCTCTAAATAAAGTACTTACGTTAATTTTGTATTGGCGAAAGTAATATTAACGTTAGTATTTAAGTATTAATTATGTTGAATATTTGGCTGATGAAAGTAATTAACCTTTACTTATGAAACTACGTACAATGTTACGATCGAGTAAGGTTATACAAATAATCGGTCTCGTTTTTCAGCTATGTAATATTGTCGTTTTACGGTATTTTATCATTTTTATGACGTTATAAATGATTGCTTTCCCCGCAAACTTTAGTACTTTTACGACTAAAAAACTAACATAAGTACTTAATTGCATCAAAGTCAATAACACAAGTCCTTTTGCTATCAATTCCTCTTTTATATTATTAGTTGTCGATATAAGCAAGCAATTTTTAAGGCTTTGTCTAACGGAGGTGAACTGATGCAGCGGAATAATAGGAAGATTGAAGATCGATCTTCAAACTAGGAAAGATAGAAAATTACCGGATAATCGTTCTCGATCGTTGATTTGGCGCACGAATACCCGATCGATGAACCTTCCTATGATCGCATACGAATAGCTAGACTCTGGGCGTCCAATTATCTTTTATTCACGCACGAATACCGGCTCTTACGCATCAAACTCGATGCTCGCTCACGAGGCTCTCAGTTTTGGGGAAGAATCGAAGTTCTCAAATATTCATTCATCAAAGTTTCTTATTACAAAGACAACATGATGCTTATATAGTAGTGCACCAAGATAACCCTAAAACCAAAATCATATGTAGTTTCTTTAGAATAAAAATGACAACAAAATAAAGCAAACGAAATAAAATAAAAATAAGAAGATTTCCGCTCCAAATACAAAGTCGGCGCTTTCGGTCGCTTTCGATCCAGTTTTGGCAGAAATTCTCGCTCATTCTAGTAGCCAACGTCCCGATCTTCGATTTGATATGCAACTTGCGCAAATCCGACGCTCGAGTCAAAATATATAGTCTGTCAAAGTTGGGACTCTCGCGGAAGCCCTTCTCCGAACTTTCTTCCAGGTTCACCTCTCGCACCGCCTCTTCTTCTCGGAACGCCTCTTTATAACTCGCCTTACAATCTTTCAGGAGCGTCCATCCAGGAAAATCCGTGGGTAATGCCCGCATCATTCTCTCCGGGATGGAAAGAATTCGTCCTCGAATTCGGTGTTGCACCATTGGGCTTTGGGTGTTTCGAAGGTCGCTTTAGGCCCGCATCATTCTCACCGGGTCGGAAAGAATTCACCCACAAATTTGGAAGTGCGTTGTTGGGGTTCTTATGGATCTCATCGAGGGGGACCTTCTTAGCAATTACGAGTAGCTTTTCGGGTGGCTCATTGTCGAGCTCATCCGCTAGCTCCTTGGTCGGTTCATCAAATAGATTGTCAAGCACGCAAGCGCGTGTTGACACTTTTGTGGGCAGCTCGTTTGGAAGCAACGAACTACCCTGGGCTTCTTCGCCTCCTCATAAGCAGAGCTACAAGATCAACTCTCACTTGAAGCTTGCTCGACTCATTTCCGTCGGCCTTGCTCGGCGCCAACACAATCTCGACCCTTTTCTTCGGGTCCGAACACGGGTTGCAAATGACAAGAAACACACTCATCCCCTCGAAATTTCCTTCATCGGCCATTACTTTTTCGCACAAGTCCTCGGCATACAAGTTGTCATCATACAAGGTCTCGTCATACACGGGCTCTTCATCAACGGTTTTTGCCTGCTCCGCTTCATTGTACACAGGTTCTACATACCTCACCTCATCATATACGGGTTCGTCGTACTTTCATCGTATATGGGATCGTCGGACTCTAAACCTCCGAACACAGCCTCGATTAATTGTGGCCAAATATGACTCTGAAAGTCATTGCTGCATTCTTCCAAACACATGTCGTGCACTACGGTGATTTTGGGGACTCAGTTGGGGCTGTGAGGGGCGTGTTGTAAGTGTTGTTGACGCCATGATGCTTGTTGGGGCAGTGTAAAGCGTTGCTTGGCGTTCTTGAACATTATAGGGCGCTGCTTGGGTGCTAAGGGGCGCAATATGAGCTTTCTGGCTTGTTGTGGGTGCGCACAAAGTTAGATTGATGTACTGGGGAATTTTGTCAAACAATTGGCGTGCGCTGAGAAGAAAAACTAGTTTTGGACGATTATGATGCTCTCTTTGCCCAATTTTTGTCGCATCCATCTCGCTTCACCACAAACAACACTCCACTATCCTCCTATGTACAGCCTCGACGATTTGTTGGGCTAGACGCTCCATCGTCCAAACTTCCAAGTCTTTCACATTCTTCACCGTATATCTGACGAGAAGCGAATCTTCGCCAAGATGTTCTTCAAGATCGTCTTCGAAGCTCCGATACCAAACTGATTGAGCGGAATAATAGGAAGATCAATCTTCAAACTAGGAAAGATAGAAAATTACCGAATAATCGTTCTCGATCGTTGACTCGGCGCGCGAATACCCGATCGAAGTACTTTCATTCGCCTATTGATTCGCGCACGAATAGCGAGCCTCCGGGTATCCAATTATTGTTAATTCGCATACGAATATCGGTTCTTAGGCATCAAACTCAATGCTCGCTCACAAGACTCTTAATTTTGGGGAAGAACTCGAAGCTCTCTCAAATTTTCATTCATCAAAGTCTCTTATTACAAACACAACATGATTCTTATATAGTAGTGCATCAAGAAAACCCTAAAACAAAAATGACATGTAGTTTATTTAGAATAAAAATGACAACAAAATAAAGCAAAGGAGATAAAATAAAAATATTAAGATTTCCGCTCAAAATACAAAGTCAGCATTTTCGGTCGCTTTCGATCCAGTTTTGGCAAAAATGCTCGTCTTGTAGCCAACGTCCCGAGCTTCGATTTGATATGCAATTTTTGCAAATCTGACGCTCGAGTTAAAATATATTTGTCGGTCAAAGTTGGGACTTTCGTGGAAGCCCTTCTCCGAACTTCCGGGTTCGCCTCTCGGACCGCCTCTTCTTAGAAATTTTGAAGGTGGCATAAGCAACCTCCAAACTACCTCCTATTTGAACCAAGCTTTTTTGACCTACTAGTAAATCCACTATAAGACTCTTCAAGAGGTTTTGGGTTCAATCCCTTGAGACGCATGAATGCGTATATATGTAATCTTGGTCGATAGTACTTGCAGCCAATAATGTCGATTGTTCATACTGTGAAAATATATATTGTAATACGAGTTTATGTAATATTGGCCAATAGTGTCACCTCACTCAAACAAAAACAAAAAAAAAAACTTTCCTCCCTCCTTGAAGTCATCTTTCACCGACGGTTTCCTTAACTTTCCATCCATACGATATTTACAAAACCATTTTGCAAAATATTTGTTCGAACAGACGACGGAAATTTACCATACACGAGTACGGCACGACGTAAATATATATATATCTGCATCGATTATAAATGGATTTTGGTCTAATCTTGTCAAACATATTTAATTACCGGATGAACAAGGCATGAACGTGACAGCAAGATAGTTTAGTTTGGACTCGTTTAGACACGATTCAAGAACAAATTATCCATTAATTTATTCTTTTAATGATGTTGTACAAGCATTTTACTAGTGAATATGTCATATTTATGGTTATTATTATGATGGTGAAAATACTCAATGTTTGGTCAAAGAACTTCTCGTGTGTCCAAAGTCTAAAAATAGTGGCAAAAATACCCAAAGTCATATTTGGGGAGTTGACCACTTCATTCTCATAATGTCGTTAACTTACTCGTTGACACGGGCCACGTGGACAAACGTGGGTTGCTGACATAACAATTTTTGCCGCGTGGACGAGCTCACAAAAAAGACTTTGGGTATTTTTGCCAACACTTTTAAACTTTGAGTACACGAGAGGTTCTTTAACCAAACTTTGGGTATTTATGCCGTTATATTGCTAATTATTTTAAATTCTTAAATTATTAACCTTAGAAATTGAGTTAAATGAGTTTAAAATGAATAAATTGAGCTAAATTCTTAAAGTTAAAATTAGTCTGAAAAGCTTGGCTAAAATCCTGTAACGAAAAAAATTTAAAAATAATGAAGAAAAAAAAAACAAATCATTTACTTATATTATATCTGCTCTACGTTTCCTTTTAAGACATATATATATTTTTTTCACAATAGGTGTTCACTTTGACCCATCTCAAATTTATTGATTTTTTTATATATAAAATAGTTGGGCTCATTAGTTTTGTGACCTCATCTCAAGTTTTTAAGTGAAACACTTTACTGAAGAAAACGGTGGTAACATAACATGAGATTTCTCGTTATGACCAAATTACTTGCTAATTATCGGGTCTATATGACCGTCCAATGATTTTGTTCGACTGAATATCTTCCCCTCGATTAATTGAATAAGTCCTATATATATTTTGGCCAAAACATGATATCAATGAATAAAAAAGAAGTGTAAGTTTCTGCCAATATATTTTGCTTTCGCTCACACATATACTAAGAATTAATCTTTACGAATCTCTAAAATATATTTTGCACGCAAGCTCATCCTATAAATAGTATCTCTAATCAGCCCTACACAACTCAAAGACACTCTCCACCCACCACTTCAATAAAAAGTCATAAATAACTCCCAATCAAAGGAAAACCATGGGCTTTTACACTTACGAGTGGGAACACAGCTCGACCATAGCGCCAACGCGTTTGTTCAAGGCCTTCTTCCTCGACGGTGACAATCTGATCAAGAAGGTTGAGCCTCGGGCAATGAAGTGCACCGAGATCCTTGAAGGAGACGGTGGGCCTGGAACTATTAAGAAAACCACATTTAGCGAAGGTTGGTCCGTTAGCTTCGCCTTTGTTTTTTTCCTTTTTTGACACAAGTGCTCAAATATCTCTCGTGCTTTAAAGAATATAAGGTTAAATACTCAATTTAACTTACGACTTAATATATATATATATATATATACACAAGTAAATTAAAAGAACTAATCAATGAATTTTTACAATTAGATGAATTTTTTCTGAAGAATAAAACTTCATGTCATGAAACGTAATCCTTGTATCTCAGTGATATAAATTCAAGTAGTTAATATTACACTTCACATTTTATCTAAAGAAAAAAACAATATATTTTAGAAGAAGGGATTCACTAGAGCTTTGATTTGTCTTTCAGGTGGCCAATTCGGTTACGTGAAGCACAGGATCGAAAAAATCGATGAGGCAAGCTTCACCTACTGCCACACCTTATTCGAGGGAGACGCATTGGCCGGCAAGATCGAGAAGATCCAATGCGAGACGAAGTTGGTACCAATCGCCACCGGGGGCTGCACCGTCAAGAGCACGAGCAAGTACTGCACCGTCGGCGACTTGGAGATAAAAGAAGATCACATCGAGGCCGGCAAGGAGAGGGCCTTGTGTATCTTCGAGCTCGTCGAGGCCTACCTAAAGGACAACCCGGATTCTTACATTTAAGTCACTTGTTTTTTTTTTCATGTCCCTTTCTTTTGCGCCTTCTATATTATGTTATCTTGCTCCATGCTCGCCATTTATGATCATGTTTTCTGATTGGTATTTTGAAAAAATAAATAAAGATATTGTGTCCTTTTGTAAGCTTAAATAAATAACACAGGACTTGCATTATATGTTGGTATAAATCTCTAATCTTCCATTAGGAACACGAACTTGATACATGAAAATCCAAATGGATATTAGCGACACGATTCTGCGCATATGAAAGCAGTCGTTGCCGTTTAGCCGGTAAAAGTACTTCTATTGGCTGAACAGCGAATGGCCGGTCACGCTGCTGCACGTGGATCCATTTTTCTTTTTACCATTATTCTCTCTTTATTTCTTGTTCTATCCCTCTCGGCCTAAACTCTCCGAAATTCAGGACATTTCGGGCAGACATTTGTCTTAAATTCTAACTGTTTAGGACAAATCCTAAACCATCCGGAATTATACAAACCAAAAGCATTCATTACTAAAAGTAACATAAAATGAAAAGATGGCCTAACTAACTTCTGGTTGTTTTCGCAAGATTAATTACATCATAATTCGTCGTTCGAGAAAATATCAACTGCAACTCTATAATTTAGTACACGTAATTTTTTGAAATGTCGTAAAAAAAAATAGAAAGGTTGTATAGAACAGAGAATGTCCTAGAGGCTAGAAAGAATGTCCAAAATTTAGGACATGTGATTGTCCGAAAATATTCAAGATTTAGGATAGACCAACGTCCTAAAATGTTTCGTGGCCAAGTTTATAATATGTAAAGGGAGCACGTGCTTGCGTCACATAGGGTTTGACCTCGTGATCTCTTAAAAAAGTATGTAGTAGAGTTACCACTACGCAAGCCAGTTTGTTGATTTTATTTTTTTACTTTAAAATTGCTTGCATTATACAAAAGAATCGCATTACGCATATCTTCATTTATATCAATTTATAAAGTCTAAAATTTAAATTAATGTCCAAAGACTTATCTACCCACTGAAATTGAATGAGAGCATGTGTACTTTTGCCCAAAAAAAATTAACGTAAAGACAAAATTGATAAAAATATATGTATTTTCCCCACCCAATATTATTTAAACTATAGAGGTTATTTTTATATTTTATGATTATAATTGAAACTATAATTGATAAAAATAAACAAATAAATGCCAAAATAGTTGAGGACTAGGTGAGCCTATGGTACGTTATCTTGGTTAGAAGAGAATGCCGACGCTGAATCTCTTCACCAACGTCCCCGTCGACGCCGTTGTGGCCGCCGACATTCTCAAGGATGCCACCAGAGCCGTCGCCAAAATCATCGGCAAACCCGAGTCTGTAATGCTCTTGCTTCTCTATATCTATGTTTATCACTTCCATGCTTTTCTGCCCATCTTCTGTTTGATGAAATCTCTACAAACCTTACATTTGACTTTATCGTGCCCCTCCAACTGCGTACGGGGCTGCTTGCGTCATTTTCCGATCTATCGTGCAGCCCCGAGCCTCTTGCGTTGTTTCCGACGGTGCAGCCCCGGAGTGGGTCGGGGCTGCTTGTTTATATCTCAATGTCTCTTCTTTGTTCATAACTTTATTCTTTATTTCTCTAAACCCGTTTCCAAGCTTTAATTTAGATAATACTTGATTTCCAAGGCAAAATTATAATCTATCATCAAATACCGAAGACTCGAGTGAAATCGGGACCAAAAAAACGGTATTTGAAGTATTAAAGTTCTGGGCCCATTTTTATTTCCAATCCAATACGGGTTTTATAAAAATTTATTTTTCAGATAAAAAAATAACCGGTTCCGACTACCGCTTACTGTTATAGAATTTTCACCTCTAAGTGAGGACTATATAAAATGTTGCCTATATTCTTGTAGGATTCTCTTTCTCTCTTCGGCAGTGCTTATGTGATGACAAACTAAATCTTATTTGTATTTCTTCAGTATGTGATGATTTTGATAAATGGCGGAGTCCCAATTGCGTTTGCCGGTACCGAAGAACCGGCTGCTTACGCAGAATTGATTTCCATTGGCGGGCTTGGACCAAGCGTCAATGGAAAATTGAGTGCAATTATTGCAGAAATTCTTGAAATCAAGCTCTCCATAGACAGTTCTCGCTTCTATATCAAGTTCTATGACTCTCAGGTGCGTCAATTTCGTATCAAACATCATTGGTAGAATTTTTTCGGCCTATCTCTCGAATTAGAGACCGAGATTCTTATTTCCTTACTGATATGAGCGTTATTTATGCTGCAGCGGTCGTTCTTCGGGTTTAACGGATCAACATTTTGAACACTCTTCCATGCCATGGGAAGTGGATAGTAGATAAATGTTTTTCCTTTGAATTGTTCGTAATGTTTTTCTCATCACTTTTACATATAAATGTTCATAAGTTCTGGCATATCATCAATGGAACTGCTGAGTTGTTAATAATAATGGTGAACAAACAAGTATTCGGTGCGATTTTTGACAAATAGTATGCCGAATACCACATTTCGATATTTTAAAAATGATAATCAAATACCCTATTTTTAAAGATGAAAACTGCATGTACCGTGTAATCTGTTTTCTGTTCCGTTGCAGTAATATCGATTTTTTACCCGCGTTTACCGCCTTTAATATCTACATCTACGTAAACTGACTACTAATATTATATAATATTATACATAACAAATCTAAATACTAATATTACACATAAAAAAACTACTAATATTACACAATATTACACCGAGAGAGTAAATAAAAAAAATCTTTTTGACGTGTTGATAGATAGGATTAATAGAAAATAATAAAATATAATATTAGATTTAATTAGAGCGGTAAAATCGGGTAAGCGGTTGAGGTTGCAGTTTTCGCATTAAATTCGAAAATCTTGTTTTATTTGATTCGGGTATTCGGTTTTTTCTCGATATATTTAGTTTCCGGTCTGATTTTACAATTTATTATTATTATTCTTATTATTATTATTTTGATTAATTTTTATTTTTCACACTTTGATTTCACCTTTATGCTTGTTATTTAGTATGGATGCATATCTTCGATGTTTTACCATTTTAAAATCCATTTTTATACTTGTATTGAGGTTGATATTTTATGACAGTCATTAATCCCGTGAGCCAAGAGGCAAGAACGCGTAAGTTGTGCAGCCCCGCATCGCTTGGGCAAGGGGATGTGCTGATGGGACGTTCCCGAGACTGTGCAGGTATGGGACTGCACAGTTATCGGAGATCATACAAGTATGGGACTGTATGGTCGAAGAGGCTTAAAATAATTGATTTGTACTACGTATGTCAACAAGATGCATATTCTTTTCGGTATCCCGGTCATAAGAACTCCAAAGTTAAGTGTGCTTGGCTTGGAATAGTCATGGGATGGGTGACCTCCTAGGAAGTTTCTCGGGAAGCGTGCAAGTGAGGACAAAGCACGCTGAAAAGACTCGTGTTGTCCTGTGAGGACAATCGTCGATTCGTTTGAGCAGCCGGAGCGTTACATATTCTACTTTAACACTTGCTAGAACTAAAAATAATAATGTTTAAGAGTCACGAAACAAGAAGAGAACCACCCAAAATTTCAATTCATAGGTTTATCGTTAGAATTTTTATAAGATTTTGAAAATCAGTAATCACTGGGAATACCAACAGAGTTATTGTGAAATAATAATATTTATAAATATTAATAATTTATACAATTAATTTTTTTTAACTAAAAAATCAAAATTTGAATTTTTCACCTTACTTAATTTCGAATGGGTCAAAAAAATGATGGCAACCGGTTTTGGCCATTCGGTTTTTTGCAGGTCTTAAAACCTATTAGAAAAATATTCTATTTTTATGAAATCTATAGAACCCCCGATACCCCAATTATTTTTAATTTAGATAATCAGAGACAAATCAGATTGTAAAGAATATATATATATATATATATATATATATATATATATATATATATATAATTTTTACAAATTTCATAACCAAGAGTTCATTCTTTAACTTTCCTTACCATTCTGGTCAATCAACTCCTCTTTATATCTGAGTTGCTTAGATAATATCTATGAAAACGTTTTTATTGGGGAAAAAAATATAGGTGACTAAACGAAGAAGTTACCGTTTCCTAAAGAAGAAGAACAAAACACCGACGAGATACATTTGTCTAATTTGTGAACTCTGGAGTAAGCGAAGGCTGAGATCAAATGCAAACAACTATTGCGTTTCGCCATTTTGTATTCTCGTTTGCATTTTATGCCAACCTCTCTTTCCCCATAAACACGAGAAGAAGACGTCTAAGTGAGAATACCATTAACACTTTCATATATATTCTATAATATTGGTTGGTATATAGCACTTCTTAATGCCATTCAATTTCATGCCTACACAAAATAACAAAATATAAATAATATTCAAGGAATGTGTTAAGTTGTACAAAACTAAGTAACTAACTATTTCTAAAAATAGGTTCAGCTTTATTTGGGCCTAGTCCAATTCCCAATCTTTTAATGATTTTTTGAAACCGATACCTGGGCCCGAATAAGTTGTGAAAGACCCGATAACCCGGGCAGGCCGGAAATTTACATACCACAAGCTTCAACAAGTAGGATTCCTCATATAAAAAAAATTAAAGAGAAAAATAGCTCACTTTTAAAGGTTGAGTTCTGGCAAATATACATTTTTTTTAATTTCTTTCATATTTTACTTATGCAGAATTTAATTTTATTCTTTTAAAATAAGCCTTTAGTTAGAAGTAATTTAAGTATTCCTAAATTAGCAAGTGAATTCCTCCCAATAACTTACTCCAATTTTTATGACACCGTGTAACATGTATAGTTTCCATTCCAAACATACTTCATATTCCATTATGCATTCAAGTAAAATTAATGAACTTACATAACTAGAAGTCAATATATTTGTGCAATACAAAATTAAATATACATATTCTAATGTTCAATCATATATTAATATATGGTAATACAATTCGGGTTCGATTGATTTAAAAATAACTGAATACCGCCACCGAATAATATGAGTATCTAATTTTTATTCAATGAATTGCATTATATAGTTAAAACTCACTATATCAAATATTGGTAATTTTGATTTCTTATTTGAATTTTAATTTACGGGGTTTTTTTTTTTTATTGACCCCTAGGTCATTCATTGTCGAGCGGCTGGGACTCCGCCGGGTCGTACTCCTCGCCGTCGGGAATGAGGGACTGCGAGTCCAGTCCCGGCGACTTCTCGACGCCGTTGTCGGTCGCCATGAGGTTTTAGGGTTACTGATTTGCAGGACTGGAGTTGAGGAGCGTAGTCTCGACCCAAAATAATATTGAAAGAATTGGCTAAAATACCTTAACTGAAAATGTCGTTTAGCTCGCTACCCTCGTTATAATATTTTAATTTTTTATATTTATTTTTCGCTTTAATAAATACAAATTGTGAGTTCTCATTCATATTTTATCCAGTATTTTGTGAAATTATTAATTTGCACTAGTTGAGCGGTTTATCTATTATATTATCTTTTAGGGTTTTTTTTTCAAATATATTCGCGTTTCTTCTCCGTGATTACTTCACTTCGACGCTTTCTATTCCCAAGATCCTCTCTTCAGACTCCGAACGTTTTTATTTTCTCTATCGTACTCCTTGTTCTTCTGTTCTGTTCATTATGGTTCGAGAACGACTTCGAGCAACGAGGCTTTCTTCTCGTTGTTTTCCCGGCGAAGGACGATCATTTCAGCGACGAGTTTCTCCGATAACCGTCTTCATCCTCCCAAAGCCACATAAATGGAGGTAAATATTTATTCTTTGAGAAACCTATGCTTTGTGAACTGTTTTGAATCATAATGATGTTAGGATTTACTTATTTACATGCAATATACTATACTGTGTGGTTTTGCGAAGAAGAACTAATGTAGGGTTGGTTCTGTACCTATTACAGCGATACCGCTATCTATTTACGCTCCCTTATTTATTACCGCTAGTAGTTCGTCGTTGGTCCGAATATATTGCATTATTGCTATGTTTTTTAGAATTGTCGCTAGCTATTGATTTACACCCCGTTGTATATTAGCGATAGCGGTTTGTCGTTGCTCCCTAATCCCTATATACCCCATTACCGTTATGTATAATAGAAACTAATCTAGTTATGATTTGTTTCATGTCCGAAATAGCTAAGTAATGTCCACCGGACGTCCGAGGTATGCGTATGTGATGTCATCTCCGACGAAGCAAACTTCAAGAGGATCATGAATCTCATTAAAACGGAACTGGCGGAGGAGGAGCTTGCGTGGTACCAGAGGACACAGTTTGGGCCTCTATTAGATGCCCCCACTCGGTATGAGTTCTCTGCCACACTGTTTTGGACATTGGTAACGAGAATCACTAATGAACAAGTTTCCTTCGAGATGTGGATGTTGGTCAACAATGCTCCCCCTACGATACGGGATTAAGGAGTTTGCCATCATCACCGGGCTGAATTGCGCCGACAATGCTTTAGAGTAGACTGCTGAAAGCCCCCTATGTGTCCCATTGGAACAACGGTTGTGGCCAAATGCAGTGGGAAATTGTGACAGTCGGAATGCTGGAGGAACGCTTTGAAAAACTCTCATCTTGGTCCGACTATTAGCAGTGATGATAAGAGAAGGTTGGCGTGCCTGTGCTTCGTCTTCGGAGTCCTATTAGCCCAGCGCATCCGCGGTGAAACAGAGGTGTGCCGTTGTTTCTTGTGGATGGTGGAAGACCTTTACTCCTTCGTAAGATTTTCTTGGGATCGACTGTCATTCTCGCAATCGCTACAAACGCTCGTGGGTGAAGGACGACGTCGAGCACTGCGAGAGAACATCCCTGGACATATCAGGTTAAGTGTTTACTAGACTATCGTGAATTTTCCATTCTTATTCATATCAGGACATATTTAAATCTTTTCTTTTTAAAGAACCATTCATGACACAGTTGAGATATGTATGGTCAAAGCATGTTTTACAACGGGACTGGAATTTCTAGGATATTTATCCCGATAGGCGCCAACCTTAGGTGTTTCTTAGGTGGGTGGTACAAGGGTGTCCCAAACACCGAGATAAGGGATCCTACTTTTAATTTAAGCAGGGCTGGCTCTGAGTTTGTTCGGGAACTCTAAATTTCCAAATTCATGTTTTATTTTTTTCAATCTCGCTCTGAAACTGTTATAAAATCCGTTATATAATCCGGCAACAAATTTGTGCTTACAATAAAAAAATAGGTTATTATACCTTTTGACTCTTAGTCATTGATTGGGAAATGAAAGTGGATCACATGAAGCTAAAGAAAACAAGATTAGAAATGAAAGAAACGCATACTTTCCATGATTATATTATAGAGTTAAAGTGATATCAAGGCTTTTCTCTTAGTTGTGCAACAGGAATATACATGACTGAGGGAGGCTTTAAAGGTGTTCTATTTTGTAATAATCTCTGCTTCAAACTCTCCACTCTGCTCTTTGCCTTGCACAGTCTCTCCATTTCTGCTTCTGCTTCTTTGTACCCAATTCCACCCGTTAATCTTACTCTACTCTCCTCTTTACTTCTCTTCTTCACCAGTTTCGTTAACACGACGTCGCCGCGTGACTCTGAAGATTCCTGCACAAAATGCAACAAAATCCATTTTATTTCAACATTTCATCGTGTTTGATAATTCAAACCTTTTGGCGTGGCGTAATTTCGATTTTTGAGAGAATTTGGTTATAATCCTCAAGTAATAGAATAAAATCAAGGGTTAGTGGTGACAAATGTACTCAAGTGGCAAGTGGTACTAAACTGGGGAGGTATAGAGTCAAGTCCTTTTTTCAGTGCAAATGTACCCAAAATTTCACTTTACTGAGGCGGTATAGACACATGTCTTTTTCAGTGGTAATATACTCAAGTTTCACTTTACTGCGGCATTATGTACATAAGTTCCACTTAACCACGGGTTGACGTCAACCTGATTGGAGACATCAGGTACATTCAACGTCAACCCGTGGTAAAGTGGAACTTATGTACATAATGCCGCAGTAAAGTGAAACTTGAGTATATTGCCACTGAAATAGACATGTGTCTATACCGCCTCTGTGAGTACAACTTGGGTACATTTGCACCACCATTAATCCTGAAAGCAAATATCAATCTGTTTCTCGGGTCATAAATATTCCGTATTGTTTATACAAAAACGGTTCGAGGCGATATTTCTACAGGTGATTAGACGCTAATGAAGATATAAATACCGAATATTGGAGAAAGGACTGAACCTTTTCTTCGCTAACATTTGGCTTCGATGAAGTTTCCTTGCGACGATTCTTGAAAGCGTTACTTAATGGCTTCTGAATTGGCATTTCGTTTTCGAAATTATTTACTACACTATCCTCAGCTTCTTCTGGGATATCGTTTAACACGATAAGCTCGTCTTCTTCTTCAGTAACATTTTGGCATTCAGAGACGCCAGAGATGCCCGGTGTTGCGTGAACCTGTTTCTCATTATCTGCCTGCACACGATTTAATTGGATTTACTTAAGGCGCTTATAAAGCTAAAACATTCTGCTTACTAACATCATCTTCTTTTGCGTTGCTTTCGATTTTGAAAAAAAGCGATGTTATTATGTAAAGTGGAAACAGAGTTTCAAAATTAAGAAAAGCACGAGCAGGTATGAATTATCTCCGGCTCACCTTTCGGGTTTTCAATGCTACATAACGGGCATTTTTGAACCATTTGCTAACCTGAAGACGACACTTGAAAGAGTCAATACTCAGAAACTGGGCAAATGAAACACTTCAAGCTAAGCAACCATGTTTGCTAATAAACCCTAAGCAACCAAAATCTACAGTAAGGGAATAATGATGGTGCTTAATTGTGGTTTGCCAAACCATTTTCTCCAAACCGGTTTATCAAAGTAAGGTTTTGATTTCCGATGTTAATGAAGGAAAAAAAAAAACAGCTAAAAATCATTTTACTCACTTCTTTCTCCTTTATTTATACATGTAGTTAATGTAAAATTAAATCAAGAAATGTTTAATTATTTTTGAAATTATACAATTCAAAACTAAACACAAACAAATCAAATTCATTTACTAGACTCTAATACAATTAAGAAAGAAAAATCTAATTAAGAAAATTGAAAGCAGAAGTTCCAAACACCATATGATAAAAAAAATCCTAATATTAATCTAATTTTATTTGTATAATCTCTATAATAGCTAATACCTTCTCAAGGTCAAGGCCCAACTCTTTTGAAATGTTCTCCTTCACATCTCTGGATGGAAGTTCATCCTCTGCAAACACTTCACGAAGTCTCTGTAGCGGTTGAAATTTGAGAATGTATAGTTCGCAGAACAAATTCAGAGCCATTTTACCATTAAAATAAAAATTGATACCTCAACGGCACTCTGTGGAATTCTGAAAATTGATTTTCTGCTTTGTCCGCCGCTAAATTTTCCAATATCTACGTCTAAATCTTTTTTCTGATCATCGTGGAGAGTCATTAGGGTACTCGCTGCATCGGACTCCTCTCTCTTTTTCCTTTTTTTGGGATCCCATTCTTCATCTTCTTCACTAATTTCCTCATATGGAGGAGCATCTTTTCCAAACATTTCCTATTTCAAGAAATAAAATAAACACATAAAAATTTCCTATTACAAGCCATTAAAGCATTAACAGCTTGTAGTCGTTTCGGATATTTTACCAAACAAAGTCTCTTATAAATAACCCCTCCAATTTCGGCTTTTCATTTTCAATCCTTCAGAATCTTTCAAAAGAGTTAAAAGCTTACATCATATAACTTCCTGTAATCAACGTCCCTTCGCTGCCTTCGGCCTTGTAATGTTTCCGCATCACTTGAGTCATCAGATCCCGCACTACAGCTTGACGAAAGCGCTTCTTCCGACGCATCACCATCGATCCCAATGCTACCGCTGGTTTCTCTCTTCTCGGGATTGTAATCATCGTCTTCAGAATCATCCGAAGGCCACTCGTTATCCGGATTCAGCAACCCATTTCCACCTTCTGGAAAAGCAGCTTCTTCCTCAAAGACATCCTTCACACAAAGTCGTTTACAAATTTGATTATTCAAGCAGAGGCGCATTTTTTTAGAAAGTAAATGACCACAAATGACTAACCTCCCAGCTATTATTCATGCAAAAGTCTGTTCCAAGATGAGCATTCAATGATTCCAGAATCTCGACTTTACAATCACAATATCCACAGAACCATCCTTGATCTCCCGGGGGAACTGTAGATTGGCAGCCAACGAATTAATACCAGTTGATCTGGTTGTGGGTTTTTGCCCTTCTCAAAACCAGAACCGGATATCCGATGTTTGAGAAATTCAAATTCGAAACTGGAATTTTTTATGTGAACCTTTTTTTTAAAAACAAGACTTTAATGAAAGAAAAAATAAATCACATCTGAAAACTTTGTTATATCATAAAACTGAATTTGTAGACATAAATGACTTTGAAGCCACTAACAAATAAACAAATCACATGTTCAAAGCCGAATATATTTTTTTCCAAACGAATGATCTTATTGTTCGGTTTCCGTTGCCCAAGATAAAGGTGAGTAAACATACTGCTCTCGGTCTCCAATGGTGGATCAAGACATTTTTGGTGGAACGCAGAATTGCATGTTCCATCGCAGAGAATGATATCGTTGTCGGGGAAAGCTTCCTGTAACTTACACTTTGCACAAAATATCTAGCACAGTTCAAAGGAAAATAGTAAATATATGTCTTTCAATGGAACTCGATGGACGGGGGAACAAAAAACACTTCACTTTTTTCTTTCTTTTACGCCTTATCACTAGATTCCAGTGTCATTTGATTGTGAAGGAATTAAATACATTCACTTTAAGAGCAAAAGGTACGCTTTACGCTCCTGGTACTAAACGTAATGTTAAGAGGAGAGGTCACTGATTTACATGTTCGTGGTAAACAGATCCATCGGGAGAAATCACTGAATCTTCAATGCTTCCGACCGAACTAAGCAAATCCAGCTCGCGAAGCACGTCTCTAATTCCAAGCTTGCACTTTAAAATCTGCATCTTCGCCCTCTGAAGCTCTGTTTCAAGCCGAATCTTTTCACGGCTACAACGGAAATTCAAAATTATCGAACAATCAAATTCAGAAATTCACTAAATTAACCATGAGTTCGAAGTAGTCCTTAAAGGAAGTAAATTGAATCATGTATACATCGATGATTATAGTTCGTTAAACCGAGCTACCGATGAAGCTTAACGAGGCAATGACATCATAAAAAATACATGTACAATTATCATGAACAACCATAATTCACTAAGCTTCTTCTACGAAACTTCGATAGAAAATCTCGGTTTTGGCATTCTCGTACCTCTGACCTTTCCAGCCTTCACCGGAATAAGCATCGATAAGGTTCTGCTCCAGCTTCATCTTGATCAAAAGGTACCGCGTCCGTCTCTGCAGCCGCGAAGCTTCATCGACCTTTTCGCTTTTAACCGTCTTCTGTTTCCTCTTCCTCTTTCTCCTTTTCGCTTCATCGTTTCGCGAATCCCCATTGGTGGGGTTTCCGTTCTTTTCACGCCGCACCTTGGACGGCGACTTCTTCCCCGACAACCTTCTCCTCGTCGAATCGTTCTTCCTCGACAAAGCCGACTTGTAGTGCGACGACTTCAGTCTCGACTTGCTCCTCTTGCTCTGCTTAACCCTACTGCATTTCTTTAACGTTAACGATGCAATCGGCGACGGATCGCTCTCCGTCCCCGGATTACGCAACTCTCCCGTGCCCCGCATCAATAAACTACGATCTCCGGAGCTCAAAAAGACTGCCACAAAAGCCGCCAAACACCGATTTTTACAAAATCGCACAAATCAAGAACTGATACAAACAGTACACTTTGTCGATCAATTCAAAGCAATTACGAGCTTTTCACCATTATCTGATCCCGGAATTCCAAAATGAAACGAGAATCAAAGCTTCATTCACTATTCTTGGCGATCAGCAAGAACCCACCAAAAAAATTAATTAAAGTTTCAATCTTTAGTATGGGAATCTAAAGAACAGTAGTACCAAGATGGGAAAAGCTTACCCAGTTGAGAAGCGAAACGGTGAAGAAGATCTAGTAGTTCGTTCGGACAAATGTATATATATATATATATATATATATATATATATATATATATATATATATATATATATATATATGTGTGTGTATATATCGATATATCGAATTTAGCGGGATTGAAGGATGTGAAGTGAGAGATTGTTGTTGGTGGAGAATTCCTTAAATATTTGCCCAAGTGAAGTCAATAGTCTCTTTTTCAAAACTTGGCTTCTTGTTCTTCTTTCTCTGACTCTGAAATGAGAGACCATTCTGTTCAGTGAATAATAATCATCATTAAAATTAATTACTTTTTATTTTGGAATGACCATGAAATGAATTCATTCATTGATTCTATTCCACTATGAACACTCTCATGTGGGATTTCTTTAATTCCTTCCACATATGCTCTCTCATTCTCACACATATTCCTAGTGGAATTAAAGGACAAATATTATAGAATAGTTAGTTTCTAGGTGTGTAATCATTTCTCTCATAAATTGATTTATTAGTATTTTAATGATTATTATTAACAT